>JAIOJX010000002.1:118280053-119625053 GCA_022376925.1 Tragulus kanchil | reverse complement strand
CTCCTGACTCTAAGAATGGAAAGGGCATGTTGTAGCTGGGGGGCAACTAGACCAGCAACAAGTCGAGGAGTCTGCTCTGTGTGCGCACGCGGCGTTCTAATGTGCGCTGACCCAGGTTCCAAAGTCCACAGCAGATCTCCCACCTGTTGCTGATCCGTGTGACCCCAGCTAACGAGGCCATGTGAATCGAATCAACTTATTTATGTCTTAGTTCTTGCATTTCCAAGATGTTTTTTTCCTGGCTCGGTCAAAGCTACAAAAACCACTGGTGTTTTTCTCCACAGACAGTCACATTTGTATCCCAGGTCACATTTTCCCTTTCCATGCCTCTCTATTTCCAATATAGAGAAATAGTTTTTGTAATTATCCAGGATTATTGAGTTGCTATGTACCATTCACAACTTTGAAGCATGTGACTATACTACCTATCGTAAACGAACTGACAAGATAACTAAGGACCCAGGACATGAATGTATTTTTGTCACTGAGGTGGTTTGTATTTTAAGAGGCACCCTGGGGCTTCCCTGGTAACTCAGTGGTAAAAAAAATCCACCTGCCAATGTAGGCGACATGGGTTCAACCCCTGATCCGGGAAGATCTCACATGTCATGGAGCAACTAAGCACGTGAGCCACAACTACAGACCCTGTGCTCTAGAGCCCAGAAGCCACAACTGCTGAGCTCAAATGCTGCAACTACTGAAGCCTGTGTACTCTACAGCCTGTGCTCCACAACAAGAGAAGCCACTGCAATGAGAAGCCCACACACCACAACTAGAGAGTAGCCCTGGCTTGCTGCAACGAGAGATAAGCCTGCGTAGCGACAAAGACCCAGCGCAGCCAACAATAAATAAATATTAATAAAATAAAAAAAGAGGCACCTTTAAAAAGAAGGTGATCCCAAGTCCAAAGGAATAAATTAATAATGGCAGAATTTCAAGAGATGCATCTAATGCAATGGACTGAATGCTTTATGTCCCCGAGAGTCAATATTGAGATCCTAACCCCATATGTCCGAAAGTTGCTTTACCAGAAGAGTGAGGCAAGGAGGTGTTTGGCAAGAGGGAGCCCTCCTTCGTGGGCTTAGCATCCTCATAAAAAGATGCCCCAAAGTTCCCTTTCCCTTTTCCACCTGGTGAGAAAGAGTTTGATCTCGGAGGAAGGTCAATGCTCTGTGTGCGCACGCGGCGTTCTAATGTGCGCTGACCCAGGTTCCAAAGTCCACAGCAGATCTCCCACCTGTTGCTGATCCGTGTGACCCCAGCTAACGAGGCCATGTGAATCGAATCAACTTATTTATGTCTTAGTTCTTGCATTTCCAAGATGTTTTTTTCCTGGCTCGGTCAAAGCTACAAAAACCACTGGTGTTTTTCTCCACAGACAGTCACATTTGTATCCCAGGTCACATTTTCCCTTTCCATGCCTCTCTATTTCCAATATAGAGAAATAGTTTTTGTAATTATCCAGGATTATTGAGTTGCTATGTACCATTCACAACTTTGAAGCATGTGACTATACTACCTATCGTAAACGAACTGACAAGATAACTAAGGACCCAGGACATGAATGTATTTTTGTCACTGAGGTGGTTTGTATTTTAAGAGGCACCCTGGGGCTTCCCTGGTAACTCAGTGGTAAAAAAAATCCACCTGCCAATGTAGGCGACATGGGTTCAACCCCTGATCCGGGAAGATCTCACATGTCATGGAGCAACTAAGCACGTGAGCCACAACTACAGACCCTGTGCTCTAGAGCCCAGAAGCCACAACTGCTGAGCTCAAATGCTGCAACTACTGAAGCCTGTGTACTCTACAGCCTGTGCTCCACAACAAGAGAAGCCACTGCAATGAGAAGCCCACACACCACAACTAGAGAGTAGCCCTGGCTTGCTGCAACGAGAGATAAGCCTGCGTAGCGACAAAGACCCAGCGCAGCCAACAATAAATAAATATTAATAAAATAAAAAAAGAGGCACCTTTAAAAAGAAGGTGATCCCAAGTCCAAAGGAATAAATTAATAATGGCAGAATTTCAAGAGATGCATCTAATGCAATGGACTGAATGCTTTATGTCCCCCCGAAACTCATATATTGAGATCCTAACCCCAATGTGATTGTACCAGAAGAGGAGGCTTTGAGGAGGTGTTTAGGTCAAGACGGTGGAGCCCTCCTTCGTGGGCTTAGCATCCTCATAAAAAAGATGCCCCAAAGTTCCCTTTCCCTTTTCCACCTGGTGAGGACACAGCGAGAATTCTCGATCTCTGAGCCAGGAGGCAGGTCCTTCCTCATTACACACCAAATTGGTTGGCACCTTAATTCTGGACTCCCCAGCCTCCAGCACTGTGAGAAAGAAACGTTTGTTGTTTAAGCCACCCAGGCTATGGTATTTTTGTTACAGAAGCCCCAACATCTAATATAGAAATATGGCGCATCTACCGCGTGCCAGACAAGATGCTAGGAAGCAAAAATACACGAGTGTTCTCTTCTCTCAAAGAATTTACAACTTTAGGAATAGATGAGAAAGGAAAGTGTGGCAGAGCAGAAAGGTAAGTATTAGGGTGAGGCTGTGAAAACATTGCTTGAACACCTAACCTCTGGGGAGGGAGAGAGCCACGAGGAGTGGCATCCTCTAGGCCCAGCACGTTGCTTCTAGCCCTACCCCAGTGTCTACCACACAGCAGTCTCTCTAGAAATATCTCCTAGGCAATTAACATCCTGAGATGAGGCCTGGGACTTTTTTTTTTTCCCCAGTACCTCATAGCATCTGGGATCTTAGTTCTCCGACCAGGGATCGAACTTGCACCCCCTGCATTAGAAGTGCAGAGTTAAACACTGGGCCACCAGGGAAGTCCTGAGCAGGGTCTTCAGACACCATGGATTTGCCTCCTTGGATGCCGCCACTGCAGATCTTTCCAAAGGACATTTCATCAACCTGAGAGGTGCTGCCAACATGCTAGCTTAGCTGACTCAGCCATGGTCTCTCCTCGGGGTCATGCTCAGTCACTTCAGTTGTGTCCAACTCTTTGTGATCCCATGGACTGTAGCCCACCAGGCACCTCTGTCCATGGGATTCTCCAGGCAAGAACACTGGAGTGGATTGCTGTGCCCTCCTCTAGTGGATTTTCCTGACGCAGGAATCATAACTGCATCTCTTTTGCCTCCTGCATTGGCAGGCAGGTTCTTTACCACTAGTGCCACCTGGGAAGCCCCTCCTTGGGTCATTAACATCCTACTTTTGGGGTGGTATGCTCTTGACCCCCAGCAATTCGTCAGAGAGTTTTACGTAAAATTAAACAAACATAGGATCAAGGTGGACCCTCCCCTAGCCTCCCAACCCCCACTGTGAGAAAGAAACGTCTCTGAGCCAGGAGGCAGGTCCTTCCTCATTACACACCAAATTGGTTGGCACCTTAATTCTGGACTCCCCAGCCTCCAGCACTGTGAGAAAGAAACGTTTGTTGTTTAAGCCACTCAGGCTATGGTATTTTGTTACAGAAGCCCCAACATATAATAGAGAAATGTGGCGCATCTACCGCGTGCCAGACAAGATGCTAGGAAGCAAAAATACACGAGTGTTCTCTTCTCTCAAAGAATTTACAACTTTAGGAATAGATGAGAAAGGAAAGTGTGGCAGAGCAGAAAGGTAAGTATTAGGGTGAGGCTGTGAAAACATTGCTTGAACACCTAACCTCTGGGGAGGGAGAGAGCCACGAGGAGTGGCATCCTCTAGGCCCAGCACGTTGCTTCTAGCCCTACCCCAGTGTCTACCACACAGCAGTCTCTCTAGAAATATCTCCTAGGCAATTAACATCCTGAGATGAGGCCTGGGACTTTTTTTTTTTCCCCAGTACCTCATAGCATCTGGGATCTTAGTTCTCCGACCAGGGATCGAACTTGCACCCCCTGCATTAGAAGTGCAGAGTTAAACACTGGGCCACCAGGGAAGTCCTGAGCAGGGTCTTCAGACACCATGGATTTGCCTCCTTGGATGCCGCCACTGCAGATCTTTCCAAAGGACATTTCATCAACCTGAGAGGTGCTGCCAACATGCTAGCTTAGCTGACTCAGCCATGGTCTCTCCTCGGGGTCATGCTCAGTCACTTCAGTTGTGTCCAACTCTTTGTGATCCCATGGACTGTAGCCCACCAGGCACCTCTGTCCATGGGATTCTCCAGGCAAGAACACTGGAGTGGATTGCTGTGCCCTCCTCTAGTGGATTTTCCTGACGCAGGAATCATAACTGCATCTCTTTTGCCTCCTGCATTGGCAGGCAGGTTCTTTACCACTAGTGCCACCTGGGAAGCCCCTCCTTGGGTCATTAACATCCTACTTTTGGGGTGGTATGCTCTTGACCCCCAGCAATTCGTCAGAGAGTTTTACGTAAAATTAAACAAACATAGGATTGCTTTAGGGCTAAACTGAGGTTCTGGATGTTACAGTCTAGCGTTTTGAAGGCTGGGAACTGGGATGTACTCTGTGCCTGGCTGCAGCCTCCCTAGAACAATCCCAAAGGAAGCTGAGAAGTTACATACATCAGCCAGTGACCCTCCCAATTGTGCTAATTGAAGTGAATGAATTATGGTGAAAAGCCACCTCCCCAAGCCAACCAAGTATTAATCCACCTGGCAACACACATGTGTGCAAGAACACAGCCCCCCACTATAAAGGGCACACTTGAGCATTGTCAGTCAACCAGAGAAAGGAAGAAAGAAAGGAAGGCAGAGGGGACAGAGGCTGAGAGAGGTAGAAAAGAAAAAAACTCTCAAGGAACTGGATAGCAACTTCAGGTATATACTCACTATGTGTGTGTCTGTCTCTGTCTGTGCTTATGTGTTCATCCTCCACGGCCCAGTCAGAGCAGAATTTCCCATTAGGCATAGAAGGCACAGTGCCTAGGCCTCAGGACACTGTAACTATCTTGGGTTTTTCTGGCTGCATTGTCTGACTTACAGAATCTTTGTTTCCCAACCAAGGATCAGGGATTGAATCTGGGCCTCAGCAGTGAAAAAGCCCAGTCCTAACCACTGGACATAAAGGAAATCAACCCTAAATAAATATTCATTGGAAGGACTGATGCTGAAACTGACGCTCCAAGACTGCCCACCTGATGCGAAGAGATGACTCACTGGAAAAGACCCTGATGCTACGAAAGATTCAAGACAGGAGGAGAAGGGGACAATAGAGGATGAGATGACTGGATGGCATCACTGACTCAAAGGATATGAGTTTGAGAAACTCCAGGAGATGCAAAAGACAGGGAAGCGTGGCATGCTGCAGTCCTTGGGGTCACAAAGAGTCGCACACAACTAAGTGACTGAACAACAACCACCACTGGACTGCCAAGAATTCCCAAATATTAGTTTTTAATTTTCCTTTAAAATCAGAAGCAACAAATGAATATGATAATAATGATTCTAGCCCAGAGTTTATTCACCTTTATACCAAAAACAAATTGCCACCTGGGAAGCCCTCCTTGGGTCATTAACATCCTACTTTTGGGGTGGTATGCTCTTGACCCCCAGCAATTCGTCAGAGAGTTTTACGTAAAATTAAACAAACATAGGATTGCTTTAGGGCTAAACTGAGGTTCTGGATGTTACAGTCTAGCGTTTTGAAGGCTGGGAACTGGGATGTACTCTGTGCCTGGCTGCAGCCTCCCTAGAACAATCCCAAAGGAAGCTGAGAAGTTACATACATCAGCCAGTGACCCTCCCAATTGTGCTAATTGAAGTGAATGAATTATGGTGAAAAGCCACCTCCCCAAGCCAACCAAGTATTAATCCACCTGGCAACACACATGTGTGCAAGAACACAGCCCCCCACTATAAAGGGCACACTTGAGCATTGTCAGTCAACCAGAGAAAGGAAGAAAGAAAGGAAGGCAGAGGGGACAGAGGCTGAGAGAGGTAGAAAAGAAAAAAACTCTCAAGGAACTGGATAGCAACTTCAGGTATATACTCACTATGTGTGTGTCTGTCTCTGTCTGTGCTTATGTGTTCATCCTCCACGGCCCAGTCAGAGCAGAATTTCCCATTAGGCATAGAAGGCACAGTGCCTAGGCCTCAGGACACTGTAACTATCTTGGGTTTTTCTGGCTGCATTGTCTGACTTACAGAATCTTTGTTTCCCAACCAAGGATCAGGGATTGAATCTGGGCCTCAGCAGTGAAAAAGCCCAGTCCTAACCACTGGACATAAAGGAAATCAACCCTAAATAAATATTCATTGGAAGGACTGATGCTGAAACTGACGCTCCAAGACTGCCCACCTGATGCGAAGAGATGACTCACTGGAAAAGACCCTGATGCTACGAAAGATTCAAGACAGGAGGAGAAGGGGACAATAGAGGATGAGATGACTGGATGGCATCACTGACTCAAAGGATATGAGTTTGAGAAACTCCAGGAGATGCAAAAGACAGGGAAGCGTGGCATGCTGCAGTCCTTGGGGTCACAAAGAGTCGCACACAACTAAGTGACTGAACAACAACCACCACTGGACTGCCAAGAATTCCCAAATATTAGTTTTTAATTTTCCTTTAAAATCAGAAGCAACAAATGAATATGATAATAATGATTCTAGCCCAGAGTTTATTCACCTTTATACCAACAGAACTACAAAATATGATTTTTTTTTTTTTACTATGTATTTATTTCATTTGGCTGTGCTGGGTCTTAGTTGCAAACTCTTATTTGTGGCAATGTGAGGTCTGGTTCCCTGATCAGGGATGGAACCCAGGCCCCCTGCATTGGGAGTGCAGAGTCTTAGCCACTGGACCACCACAGAAGTCTCCCAAATATTATATATATACATATATACATTAGGGAAGAGGTCCATGACAGCAAAAGTTCCAAGAACCCATAAGGTGGTAAGCTGACCACAGCCCCCAAGTCTAGAACAGCGTGCAAGCTGGCAAAATTCAATGAATTGCTGAATGAATGAGTGAACTGTAAGTGGCTGTGTTTGACGGGAAAGCAGGCCAAGTGTGGAATGGACAAGAACAGGTGGGTGATCTTGACTCCTAGTTAAAGAGCTTGGATATGAACCTAAGGAAAACAGAGTTCTAAGGGGTGAGCGACATCCGGCAGGAGCTTGGAAAGCCTCCTCTGGCTGTTCTGGGGGTTGGTAGAGATGGGAGGCAAGGCCAGCACAGAGGTGGACGCCAGGAGACACTCAAAGAGCAGGAGGGCCTTCTGTGAGCATCACCTCACTCTGGGCCAGCGTCTCCCAACCTGGGCCCCTGGCGTAGCAAGTTCGCATGGCGTCACATAACCTCTTCCTTCCTCATCTCCCAGTGCTGCTCCTTACATCCTGGGGAAAGCCTGTTTGGGGAAAGTCTATCTTCAAACCCTCTCTAACCCTGGCTCCCATCCCTTTGTAACAGTCGGAACAGGCCCAAGGTCTTCAGGGACAACTCCATCTGGATATTATTTGATAATGCTATTTCTGTTTTCAGTGTATTTACTTGCCAAGTTGTCTTCCATGGAGAGCAAACAATCCTGGATTTTCCATTTATCATAGTGAGGTCAAGTTTCTTGCTAAAAAGAATTATCTGTGTAAATAAAAGGGCAAGCCAATTAAAACCAACATTATGAAAGCAATTATGGAGACTGCAGACAGAGACGACTAAAATAAACATCCAAGTGCTACTCAAATGTCTCTAGTTTGGGGAACAATTTTCTCTGCAGAAAGTGAACCCTGACATATTGTCCTACATTGGCTTCTGTTCTCTGCCTCACCAATTGTTCCAGAAATGCTTTCTCTGCAGATAGAAATTTGCAGGCCTTGGAACAGAAAGCAGGCGCCCCCAGGGAAGTACCCTGGCACTGACTCAAGACACTTGGAAAAGAAAGATTTACTCTATTTCCACCTCTTCTCTCCAAGGGTCCCCAGCCTTTCTGGTACCAGGGACTGGGGTCACAGAAGACAACTTTTCTATGGACTAGGGTTGGGGGGCAGGGGAATGGCCCCTTCCCCCGGATGATTCAGGGTGACCACAGCCCCAAGTCTAGAACAGCGTGCAAGCTGGCAAAATTCAATGAATTGCTGAATGAATGAGTGAACTGTAAGTGGCTGTGTTTGACGGGAAAGCAGGCCAAGTGTGGAATGGACAAGAACAGGTGGGTGATCTTGACTCCTAGTTAAAGAGCTTGGATATGAACCTAAGGAAAACAGAGTTCTAAGGGGTGAGCGACATCCGGCAGGAGCTTGGAAAGCCTCCTCTGGCTGTTCTGGGGGTTGGTAGAGATGGGAGGCAAGGCCAGCACAGAGGTGGACGCCAGGAGACACTCAAAGAGCAGGAGGGCCTTCTGTGAGCATCACCTCACTCTGGGCCAGCGTCTCCCAACCTGGGCCCTGGCGTAGCAAGTTCGCATGGCGTCACATAACCTCTTCCTTCCTCATCTCCCAGTGCTGCTCCTTACATCCTGGGGAAAGCCTGTTTGGGAAAGTCTATCTTCAAACCCTCTCTAACCCTGGCTCCCATCCCTTTGTAACAGTCGGAACAGGCCCAAGGTCTTCAGGGACAACTCCATCTGGATATTATTTGATAATGCTATTTCTGTTTTCAGTGTATTTACTTGCCAAGTTGTCTTCCATGGAGAGCAAACAATCCTGGATTTTCCATTTATCATAGTGAGGTCAAGTTTCTTGCTAAAAAGAATTATCTGTGTAAATAAAAGGGCAAGCCAATTAAAACCAACATTATGAAAGCAATTATGGAGACTGCAGACAGAGACGACTAAAATAAACATCCAAGTGCTACTCAAATGTCTCTAGTTTGGGGAACAATTTTCTCTGCAGAAAGTGAACCCTGACATATTGTCCTACATTGGCTTCTGTTCTCTGCCTCACCAATTGTTCCAGAAATGCTTTCTCTGCAGATAGAAATTTGCAGGCCTTGGAACAGAAAGCAGGCGCCCCCAGGGAAGTACCCTGGCACTGACTCAAGACACTTGGAAAAGAAAGATTTACTCTATTTCCACCTCTTCTCTCCAAGGGTCCCCAGCCTTTCTGGTACCAGGGACTGGGGTCACAGAAGACAACTTTTCTATGGACTAGGGTTGGAGCAGGGGATGGCGTCAGGATGATTCAAGTGCATTCCATTTATTGTGCACTTTATTTTTAATATTATTACGTCAACTCTACCCAGACCACCAGGCATTAGATCCTAGAGGTTGGGTACCCCTGCTATAGATGACAAGAGCCATCCTAGACCAGAACAGTGCTGAGACTTGCAGAGGACCAGGAATTTTAGCCCTCTTGTACACTAACAAGTTAGCCAACCACTTTCATAGATATTGGTAAGACATGGAACTCATGTATTGGGGAAAAAAAAATAGCTAGTTTATTCCTCTCTGCAGTAGCCATGAGTGTTAGTTGCTCAGTCATGTCCGACTCTTTGCAACCCCATGGACCCTGCCAGGTTCCTCTGTCCGTGGAATGCTCCAGGCAAGAATACTGGAGTGGGTTGCCATTCCCTTCTCGAGGGAAGTGAACCCAAGCTTCTTGCGTTGGCTGCACGGGCACGTGGCTTCCTTACCTCGCTGAGTATTAACATTTTTGGTGCCGGTTCCCCCAACCCAAACTCTGACAAGGCATCATGAAGAGGGACAAATACAGCTCCACACACTGTAACAGGGTTACAATACAGGCAAGGACCCCTGAGCTTAGGGAACCTGAACCTTTTAAACAGGCAACAAGCAAGCCAGCCCTTTACTCTAAAGAGAGGCATTATCTTAATTATGCTGGGCAGTAAGTATGCCTGTCTTTTGACCTGAGAGGACATACCATTTCTATCTTCATTACACAAACATGTTTAAAACATCCAGAGCGAAAGACAATTGGTGGCTTGTTCAAAAGGAGAACAGCCTCCCAATAACCGGCAGATCATATTTCATCAGCGCTTGAACTACCCTCCAAGGCCAACCCCATGTGGGTGTATCGGTTTGTTGCCAGACACTCATTGTTAACATTTACTGAAAACTTCTCAGCCCCTTGAGCTATGTTATCTTGTTGCCATAGCTCCTTGAGGGGGCTGTTATTCCCATCTTACGAACTAAGAAGCTATAAGGTATCTGAGATCACTCAGTAAGAAGTGGTAGGGAAAGCAGGCTGGGCTGATTTCCCCTGGTAGGTCAGATGGTAAAGAATCTGCCTGCAATGTGGGACCCAGGTTCTATCCTTGGGTTGGGAAGGTCCCCTGGAGTAAGGAAATAGCAACCCACTCCAACAATGCATGCCTGGAGAAGCTCATGGACAGAGGAGCCTGGCGGTCTACAGTTCATGGGGTCGCAAAGAGTCGGAAACAACCGAGCGACCAACACTTCCACTTTTCTTGGTCTGACATTAGACTACTGGTTATCTCTGCTATGCAAACAGTTATGAGCCAAATAAAGTGAGACCGCCAGAAATACGTGTGCTTGCTTTTCACCCACTTGATTTTTCAAAGGCAATACTCATCCAGAGAAAGGCTGCTGCTGCCTTCCAGCTGGACCCTGGGTCAGCTCCAGTGGTGGTCCAGTGGTCTATTTCATCTGTTGGACTCTGGCTCCTGGCAAGTCAAATTTCCAGCACAGCCTCCGCCTCCGTTACCACCCCTGGAGCCAGAGATGGCTTTTCCTTGGCTCAAGATGAAGGAAAAGCCCTGAGAGAGAGCCAGGCATAAAGGTCTGAACAGGGCCCAGGCAGAGAAGCCAGGATGCACAGTTAGCTCACATCTGAATGAATAAACGAGGCTGATTCAATGAGTCATGAGCAAAAATGGTTAAATGAAGGAAGAAGGAATAAGATTAATGATGACAAACTGACAATCACTATCATACTAATTATGATCTGTTGTTAACCTAATATTCATTTTCTTCTTTCCTGACAATATCAACTCTGCTTCATGATGAAGAAATTGCTGCCTGTCTTTTTGACCTGAGAGGACATACCATTTCTATCTTCATTACACAAACATGTTTAAAACATCCAGAGCGAAAGACAATTGGTGGCTTGTTCAAAAGGAGAACAGCCTCCCAATAACCGGCAGATCATATTTCATCAGCGCTTGAACTACCCTCCAAGGCCAACCCCATGTGGGTGTATCGGTTTGTTGCCAGACACTCATTGTTAACATTTACTGAAAACTTCTCAGCCCCTTGAGCTATGTTATCTTGTTGCCATAGCTCCTTGAGGGGGCTGTTATTCCCATCTTACGAACTAAGAAGCTATAAGGTATCTGAGATCACTCAGTAAGAAGTGGTAGGGAAAGCAGGCTGGGCTGATTTCCCCTGGTAGGTCAGATGGTAAAGAATCTGCCTGCAATGTGGGACCCAGGTTCTATCCTTGGGTTGGGAAGGTCCCCTGGAGTAAGGAAATAGCAACCCACTCCAACAATGCATGCCTGGAGAAGCTCATGGACAGAGGAGCCTGGCGGTCTACAGTTCATGGGGTCGCAAAGAGTCGGAAACAACCGAGCGACCAACACTTCCACTTTTCTTGGTCTGACATTAGACTACTGGTTATCTCTGCTATGCAAACAGTTATGAGCCAAATAAAGTGAGACCGCCAGAAATACGTGTGCTTGCTTTTCACCCACTTGATTTTTCAAAGGCAATACTCATCCAGAGAAAGGCTGCTGCTGCCTTCCAGCTGGACCCTGGGTCAGCTCCAGTGGTGGTCCAGTGGTCTATTTCATCTGTTGGACTCTGGCTCCTGGCAAGTCAAATTTCCAGCACAGCCTCCGCCTCCGTTACCACCCCTGGAGCCAGAGATGGCTTTTCCTTGGCTCAAGATGAAGGAAAAGCCCTGAGAGAGAGCCAGGCATAAAGGTCTGAACAGGGCCCAGGCAGAGAAGCCAGGATGCACAGTTAGCTCACATCTGAATGAATAAACGAGGCTGATTCAATGAGTCATGAGCAAAAATGGTTAAATGAAGGAAGAAGGAATAAGATTAATGATGACAAACTGACAATCACTATCATACTAATTATGATCTGTTGTTAACCTAATATTCATTTTCTTCTTTCCTGACAATATCAACTCTGCTTCATGATGAAGAAATTGCTGCCTTCAAACAGAGCCTGAGATAACACAGCAAGCTGGTGATACAGCAACTAGTAGAACTCAGGTCTCCCATCCCCTACATCAAGCTCTTTCCAACAGGCCGCACTGACTGTCAGAGCTTTGAATACAAACCACTGATGGCCGAAAGCATGACTACAAGCCAATGGCAACAGATTCCGTGGGATACACCGCCATCTCTTCACCTCTCAAGTGATCGATGCCTCAACCCTAGAGGTCCCGCTCAGCCCTGTGGTGGCTTCTTCACCCAATGGTCATTATCCACAGGCCTTGCCAGCACCTTGCATGCCATCTTCAGCTAGAGACAAAAGAGGATATTGAGGATGGGGCAGTCCGTTCCGGGAGGTGACCCAGAAAAGCACAGGAAACACAGTGAAGGCTGTGATGATATTTAACCCATTGTCTTCTCCTCAGTAAGAGATTCTAGAGATTTAGTCATCCTCCTCTTCCTGGTACCCAGAAGGAAGCACTCTTACAAATGAAGATTTTCCCCTTGCAGTGTAAACATCTGTTATCCTTGTGTAGTCATTAAACTGTGTCCAACTCTTTGCAACCATGTGGACTGTCGCCCTCCAGGCTTCTCTGTTCATGAGATTTCCCAGGAAAGAATACTGGGGAGGGCTACCATTTCCTTCTCCAAGGAATCCTACTGATCCAGGGATTGCACCCAGTCTCCTGGATTGGCAGGGGGACTCTTTATCACTGAACCACCAGGGAAGCCCAAATATTTGTTACAAAAGGGTAACTCCTACTTGGAGTTTTTCCCATGGCAGTTGCTTCTTAGAAAATAACCAACTTAAGACAATTAATATGCCAAAGAAACATATTTTGGGGTGGCAAATTGTTCCTCTACATGATTATATTTCTGTCTTATTCCCTAGTTTTAGATTGTTCTCTTTAGTAAGTCTTAGCATTCATATTCTTTGCTCTTTATCTCATTTACTTATTTATTTATTTATGGCTATTCTGGGTTTTCACTGGTGCCACAGGCTCTTCTCTAGTTGCAGGGAGTGGGGGCTCCTCTCTAGTTGAGGTGAGCAGGCTTCTTGGTGCAGTGACTTCCCTTGTTGTGGAACTCAGGCTCTAGGGTACACAGGCTTCCATAGTTGTGGCATGTGGGCTCCATAGTTGCGGCTCTGAGGCTCTAGAGCAAAGGCTCCATAATTGTGGCTCATGGGCTTCGTTGCTCCGCAGCATGTGGGATCTTCCCAGATCAGGGATCAAACCTATGTCTCCTGCATTAGCAGGCGAACTCTTTACTACCGAGTTACCAGGAAAGCCTCATCTTCATATGCTTATTGTTGTTTTTGTAGATGATAATGAAGCCCTGCTTCTTGGTCCTCTCAAGGGACTGAAATCAAGCAGGACCCTCTGGGGATCCTGGAAACAGAAGCCTTTCTGTCTCCCGTTCCTGTTAATAGGTAACAGCATCCAGCCTCCAAGACCATTCCCTGAGCTCCAAATTTGAACAATCAGTGGAGAAGCAGACAAGAAATCACCCGTGGCAAGATTAAAGGTAGCAGAGAAGCTCATCAAGATTAGGAGATGATCACAAGATAAGAGGTGCAGGCCCACACACACCTAACCTTATCAGCAACCCCACCCTTGAACCCTTGCTGTAAAACTCCTCCTCAAGTCCTCCCAGGTTGGGGCAGTTTCTGGAGTGGGAGCCACTGTGTCCTATCCCCCTACCCCTCTTTGCTTGGTAAAGCAATAAAGCTTTTTATTCTCTCATTTTTTGGCTGTGCTGGGTCTTAGTTGCAGCCCACAGGATCTTCGATCGTGTTGTGGCATTCATAGTTGCAGAATGTGAGATCTAGTTCCCTCACCAGGGACTGAACCTGGGCTCCCTGCACTGGGAGCTCAGAATCTTAGTCTCTGGACCACCAGGGAAGTTCCAAGCTATTCTTTCCTACATCACCCAAAACACTCTGAGATTCAATTCATCACCATGATGCACAGAGGCTGAACTTTCGGCATCAGAATCCCCAACTATCCCTATTCTGTGGCTTTCCTGGGATCTCTTTTCCCTACTGCTCCCAGGTCTGGTCAGGACCAAGATCTTGAGCGACTTCACCAGCGTCAATAAAAAATGAATTAACAATCAACCTAAGAAACAGAAATTTTTATTAGAGCCAATCTGAGGATTATATCCTGGGAGACAATCTTTCAGAAAGCTCTGAGGACTGTACTGCCACTAGAGGTCAAAGCCCAGCTATCTTTGAAATAAAGGCATATACATCAAATGATATACTGCTGGTTACACAACCCAGATCCACATGTACAATGCAAATAATGAGTCACCTTGACCCGTTACAACATCAAGAAGGAATGTTATTGATAGGGACAGAGTAAAGGGATAAAGTAGATAATTAAATAGTTAATCCCACTAGGAGATTTTGAGTAAAGAGAGAACTATAGGAGACCCCTATAAGTTAATGAACACTCAAGAAAGCTGGTGTGCTTAACCACAAAACCAAGCAGGCTTTCTCAGAAACAAAACTATGCAAAAAGAAGCACGAGCCAAGCCCCCCTACAATTAAACAAAGGTGGCATGGAACCCACCTCCTGCCCAGTGAGCTCAGTAAGTTAATGACCCCTAGAATATGCACACACACATACACACACAAAAAAAAAACCCAATAATCTATGGAAAGGTGATATTTCAACGTGAAACCCTTATTGTACCGAGACCTGAAACAATTTTTCCATAGTGCCATTGATAGGGACAGAGTAGAATAGGTAGGTGGTTGTAGAGTCCTAGAAGGGAACGGTAGGTAGAAGAGTGAAACCTGAGAAAGATTGGGAGGCCAGTGAGTTGACAATAACTCAGGGGAGCTGCTCTTTGTTCAGTAAAGCAGGCTTGACTGGGTATAAACAGCTGATGAAGGAGGAGCTGGCGAAGAAGGAACTTTTTGGCATGAGATCTAGTTCCCTCACCAGGGACTGAACCTGGGCTCCCTGCACTGGGAGCTCAGAATCTTAGTCTCTGGACCACCAGGGAAGTTCCAAGCTATTCTTTCCTACATCACCCAAAACACTCTGAGATTCAATTCATCACCATGATGCACAGAGGCTGAACTTTCGGCATCAGAATCCCCAACTATCCCTATTCTGTGGCTTTCCTGGGATCTCTTTTCCCTACTGCTCCCAGGTCTGGTCAGGACCAAGATCTTGAGCGACTTCACCAGCGTCAATAAAAAATGAATTAACAATCAACCTAAGAAACAGAAATTTTTATTAGAGCCAATCTGAGGATTATATCCTGGGAGACAATCTTTCAGAAAGCTCTGAGGACTGTACTGCCACTAGAGGTCAAAGCCCAGCTATCTTTGAAATAAAGGCATATACATCAAATGATATACTGCTGGTTACACAACCCAGATCCACATGTACAATGCAAATAATGAGTCACCTTGACCCGTTACAACATCAAGAAGGAATGTTATTGATAGGGACAGAGTAAAGGGATAAAGTAGATAATTAAATAGTTAATCCCACTAGGAGATTTTGAGTAAAGAGAGAACTATAGGAGACCCTATAAGTTAATGAACACTCAAGAAAGCTGGTGTGCTTAACCACAAAACCAAGCAGGCTTTCTCAGAAACAAAACTATGCAAAAAGAAGCACGAGCCAAGCCCCCCTACAATTAAACAAAGGTGGCATGGAACCCACCTCCTGCCCAGTGAGCTCAGTAAGTTAATGACCCCTAGAATATGCACACACACATACACACACAAAAAAAAAACCCAATAATCTATGGAAAGGTGATATTTCAACGTGAAACCCTTATTGTACCGAGACCTGAAACAATTTTTCCATAGTGCCATTGATAGGGACAGAGTAGAATAGGTAGGTGGTTGTAGAGTCCTAGAAGGGAACGGTAGGTAGAAGAGTGAAACCTGAGAAAGATTGGGAGGCCAGTGAGTTGACAATAACTCAGGGGAGCTGCTCTTTGTTCAGTAAAGCAGGCTTGACTGGGTATAAACAGCTGATGAAGGAGGAGCTGGCGAAGAAGGAACTAATGATGTGATAGGGATAGAGTAGAACAGGTGGAGTCCTAGTGGGGAACGATAGGTAGAAGGGTGAAACCTGGGAAAGGTTGGGAGGCCAGTAAGTTGATGATAACTCAGGAGAGCTGCTCTTTGTTTAGTAAAGCAGTCTTGACTGGGCATGGACAGCTGATGAAGGAGGAGCTGGTGAGGAAGGAATTAACGATGTATGTCTTGCACCTGTCTACTCGAGGGGGTCGGTCTTCTACCATCCTATATATTGCTGCCCATTCAGTCAGGGGGTGGAGCAACAGAGCAGAACTTTCCCATCTGTCCGTTTGTACCGCTTTCAGGTACCTTACTCCAATAAATCCTTTTCTTGTCAGTCACTCTGCTTCTCGCTGAATTCTTTCTGCGTTGAGGCACGAAGAACCTGAGCCTCAGTGGGTCCAGATCTTGGATTAAGTCCCAGCCATGTGGGTTTGAGTCCCAGACAGGGTTTTGACCAGGATCGAGTCGTGACTACCCCAAGCAGGGTTTTGGCTGGGATTGAGCCTTAGCCACAAGGGTTCGAGTCCCAAACTGGTTTAGGCTAGGTTCAGGCCCCAGTCACGTGGGTTTCAGTCCCAAACAGGGTTTTGGCTGGGTTCGAGTCTCAGCAGCATGGGTTCAAGTCCCAAACAGAGTTCTAGCTGGGTTCAAGTTCTAAGCCAGGGATTGTGGGTTGAAGTCCCAAACAGGGTTTTGGCTGGGTTTCGAGTCCCAGCAGCGTGGGTTCAAGTCCCAGAGTTCTGGCTGGGTTCAAGTCCTAAGCCAGGGATTGAGGTTCAAGTCCCAAACAGGGTTTTGACTGGAATTCAAGCTCCAGCCACATGGGTTCAAGTCACAAGCAGGGCTTGATCACGTCTGGGCCCTGGGTTTAAGTCTCAAATCAAGGTAAAACCCTTTCAGATGTATGCCTTGCATCTGTGTCTACTTGGGTGGGGGGGAGGTGGTCTTCTACCATCCTATATATATGGCTGCCCACTCAGTTGAAGAGAGAGCAGAGCAGAGCTTTCCTGCCTGCCCGCTTGCACTGCTTACAAGTACTCTATCCTAATCCTTTTCTTGTCTATCACTCTCCTTCTTGCTGAATTCTTTCTGCATTGAGGCGAGAAGAACCTGAGCCTCGGTGGGTCCAGATGTTGGGTGAGTGCTGGATTAAGTCCTGGCCATGTGGGTTCAAGTCCCAGACAGGGTTTTGGCTGGGTTCAAGCCCCAGTCACGTGGGTTCAAGTTCCAAACAGGGTTTTGGCTGAAATTCAAGCTCCAGCCGTGGGGTTCAAGTCCCAAGCAGAGTTTGATCAGGTCTGGGCCCTGGGTTTAAGTCTCAAATTGAGGTAAAACCCTTTCACCATGACAGTCCCAGTTTGACCATGTAGAGACAAGAAAACTCTCCACACCTGACATGGAGGAGGAACTAATGATGGAGGCATGATGTCTACCTAAGAATGAGTAAGGGGCTTCCCTGATGGTCCAGTGGGTAAAGAGTCCACCTTGCAGTGCAAAGGGCACTGGTTCAATCCCCGACACAAGAAGATCCCATATGCTGTGGAGCAGCTGGACCAGTGTGTCCAATTAGGAGCCAGCAGTCTGGAGCACATGTGCCCAGAGCCAGTGCTCTGCAAGGAGAGAGGCCACTGCGATGGGAGGCCCACACAGGCCAAAGAATTAAGATGGATGAAAATAAATAAATGAAGGATCAATAAAATAGGCCAAAATTAAAAAAAAAAAAAAAGAATGAGGAAGAAGGTGGCCTTTTCCCCATCTCCACTTTTCCTTTGATTATAAAACCATCCCACGAAGACCAGGGGAGTGGCACCCTCTCACCTGCCCATCTGTAAACCTCACAAATTTCCTATTCTAATAAATCACTTCCTATATACCTCTTTGCCTCTCACTACATGCTTTCTGTGCAGAGACATGAAGAACTGAAGCTCCTTGGAGCCCCTCTGAAACAGCACTGAGTGACTTCATTATCTCCAAGGAAGGACTGGTAAACACACATGCACAGCACACACACTAAAAGGTAGAGAGAAGGCCTGAATGGGAAGAGAAAATTTATGTGTTTAAATTCTTCTTTCCTTGTCATAACATGTGAATTTTATTTCATCTCCAGGTAATAAAGTCTGATCACTAACTCCACGGACACGAATTGGAGCAAACTCCAAAGGAGCAATGGCAAGCCATAGTCCATAGGGGCCACAGAGAGTCAGACATGACTTAGCGACTGAGCAACAACAAAGAAAGTCTGATGCGTGGTTGGAAGCCGGAGATGTGAGAGGTTCCTCTCAGCTTTCAAGGACTGACTTCTGATACAAACAGAGAATGGGAGACTTTGGTTCCAGGTAATGTCATTCTCCCCATTTGGTCACTCCTGTTTTTAAAATGCCTTCTTCTCATGGCCTTTCTTGATTAACCTCAGTTTCCGTTGGAAAGTCAAATGCCTCCAAGGAAAGTCACTGTGTTCAGAGGCAAATGAGCAGAAAATCTGCTGCTGGCTAATTGGGAAATGTACCATGAGCAAAAAAAAAATAAGTCTTGCATTTGAGGAGCCCCCTGTGGTCCTGCCCTTGTTTTCTGGGCAGGAAACTAAAGATGAAGGGGCGGGGGAACTGCTTAAGTGTGGATGTTCAAATTTTTTTCCCTTGTAACTAATTTTCCCAGAATAATTTTAATCATTATGGTAAAACATTCATAGCTTCAACCTGAGCCTTTGATTTGGAAAAACGGGCCTTTGAGCCAGGAGATAACAACTATCAATAATGTTCTCAAAATATGTTAAAATAGTATCTTATAATAAGGACAGATACTTGGCTCTGTATAGAAGAAACTTCATATATAACAGTGTCTTACAAGAGCAGTGGAGTAGGAAACAACTGCCCACCCAGTATTCTTGCCTGGAGAATGCCACAGACAGAGGAGGCTGGCTGACTATAGTCCATGGGGTCACAAACAGTTGGATATGACAGAGAACACATGCATATGTAAGAGCAAAGAGAAATGTATATTTCTCTTTCTCCCACTGAAATGGAAGTAGTTTTGGTGGTTTTACTTTACAAAGCTGCCAGCAACCCAGGAACCTTTTACTTGACTGTGTTTTCATCTGTAAGATGCTGTCCTTGTTCCCACAGTCCAAGGTCCACATTCCAATGAGTACAAAGGGGTAAATGAATGACAAAATGAAGGACCATAAATTAGAAGCTGTCTACAGAACTTCCTCTCACAGCCACTGGACAAAACATAGTCACATGGGCATACCTTACTGTCCAAAGGAGCAAAGGAGACTGGGAAATCTAGTTCTACTGGGAAGCCTGTCAAGCAAAAGGAAAAGAGGGACTTCCCTGGTAGCTCAGTGGTAAAGAGTTCGCCTGCCAATGCGGGAGACAAGGGTTCGATTCCTGATCCAGGAAGATCCCAGATGCTGCGGAGCAACGAAGCCCGTGAGCCCTAAGCCACAACTACAGAGCCTGTGTTCTAGAGCTTCGGAGCTGCAACTATTGAAGCCTGTGAGCCCTAGAGCCTGAGTTCCACAACAAGAGAAGTCACCACAACATGAAGCCTGCTCACCTCAACGAGAGAGTAACCGCCACTCCCTGCAACTAGAGAAGAGCCTGTGGCAGCAGTGAAAACCCAGAACAGTCATAAATAAATAAAAAGAAAAAAAGTGGTGTGTCTCTTAACAGAAAAAATTTTAAAAAGAAAGGATGGATTTTAAAGAATGGAAAGTCATTTTGAAAGTGCTCAACCTCAACTTGAGACTTAAACCCAGGGCCCAGACTTAATCAAATCTGTTTGGGACTTGACCCCACGTGGCCGGGACTCAAACCCAGCCAAAAGCCTGGTAATTAAAATCACTCACCCAATGTCTGAACCCACTGAGGTTCAGGCTCTTCATGTCTCTTTGCAGAGAAGAATTCAGCTAGAGATGAAGTAATAGGTAAGAAATGGATTTATTCAGATTCAGAGAAAGCACACTCCACAGAGTGTGGGCCACAGACAGAGGAGGCTGGCTGACTATAGTCCATGGGGTCACAAACAGTTGGATATGACAGAGAACACATGCATATGTAAGAGCAAAGAGAAATGTATATTTCTCTTTCTCCCACTGAAATGGAAGTAGTTTTGGTGGTTTTACTTTACAAAGCTGCCAGCAACCCAGGAACCTTTTACTTGACTGTGTTTTCATCTGTAAGATGCTGTCCTTGTTCCCACAGTCCAAGGTCCACATTCCAATGAGTACAAAGGGGTAAATGAATGACAAAATGAAGGACCATAAATTAGAAGCTGTCTACAGAACTTCCTCTCACAGCCACTGGACAAAACATAGTCACATGGGCATACCTTACTGTCCAAAGGAGCAAAGGAGACTGGGAAATCTAGTTCTACTGGGAAGCCTGTCAAGCAAAAGGAAAAGAGGGACTTCCCTGGTAGCTCAGTGGTAAAGAGTTCGCCTGCCAATGCGGGAGACAAGGGTTCGATTCCTGATCCAGGAAGATCCCAGATGCTGCGAGCAACGAAGCCCGTGAGCCCTAAGCCACAACTACAGAGCCTGTGTTCTAGAGCTTCGGAGCTGCAACTATTGAAGCCTGTGAGCCCTAGAGCCTGAGTTCCACAACAAGAGAAGTCACCACAACATGAAGCCTGCTCACCTCAACGAGAGAGTAACCGCCACTCCCTGCAACTAGAGAAGAGCCTGTGGCAGCAGTGAAAACCCAGAACAGTCATAAATAAATAAAAAGAAAAAAAGTGGTGTGTCTCTTAACAGAAAAAATTTTAAAAAGAAAGGATGGATTTTAAAGAATGGAAAGTCATTTTGAAAGTGCTCAACCTCAACTTGAGACTTAAACCCAGGGCCCAGACTTAATCAAATCTGTTTGGGACTTGACCCCACGTGGCCGGGACTCAAACCCAGCCAAAAGCCTGGTAATTAAAATCACTCACCCAATGTCTGAACCCACTGAGGTTCAGGCTCTTCATGTCTCTTTGCAGAGAAGAATTCAGCTAGAGATGAAGTAATAGGTAAGAAATGGATTTATTCAGATTCAGAGAAAGCACACTCCACAGAGTGTGGGCCATGGCAGAGCAAATCCAGCGGCCCCGAAAACACGATGTTCTTAGCTTTTATAGGCTGGGTAATTCCATATGCTAATGAGTGGGAGGATTATTCCAGCTCTTTTAGGGAAGAGGTGGAGCTGTCATGGCACCTCTGGGTGTGTCATTTAGCTTGCTGACTGAGGATCCAGGTCTGGTCTGCCATCTTGGACTCATTTGATTCTAATGGGTTTATGCTGTGTCCTTGGGCTGTCATTCTTTTCAAAAATTGTGCCCTGCCCCTTTTCCTCCTAACCCTTATAATTTGGGTTGTGACTGTGTAGTCGAGTATTTGAAAATATACATACCTAACTAATGCTTTCACTGATTTTTTTTTTTGGTCAGAAGTTCCTTTAAGAGACATTTAACCAAGACAAAGTTATTAGATACTTAGGATTTTTTTCATTGAATTATACAACAAGTGAAAAAGGTGGATATATATGTGGATATTATTATTTCCATTGAGTGGCCTATCAATGAAATCTTCCCATGACCTGGAATGAGCATTCCTAGCATCACTGGACAAACTAAGTACCTCCCACACCTTGGTCAAAATTAAAACCAGGAGGAGGGAAGGGGTCAGGGATATACATATGACTCATCTGGGATTGTACATACCTGTAAACAACAAAACTCTGGAAAAGAAAAAAGTAAAACAAAAATAATTATTAAGAAAAAAATTAAAACCAAAAGGGAGGAGTTTGTCAAATAAAGAATGTTGCCCACAGTCCAGTTCCACAGGAGTCAAGTCAATAGCCACTACAATCACTGAACTACAATAAATCCTGAAAGGAATTCAGAGGAGAGGTCAGGATGAAGCATTTTGTGCTCCAGGAAAACTGGCAGAACAGGCTCTCAGATAATCAAGTATTTTCAGGAGAAAAAATTTTTAATCTAGTTACTCACATTTTCTTATACTTAAAAAAGCACTAAAGCCATTAACTAGGCTGTCTGTGCCTTGTGGATAGCAGTGACATTTTTGTGATGCCCAAGGATGAAAGAACAAGGCAAAGTAGGAGGGTGTTGGAATGCAAGAAGAGATAAACCAGATCCTTATTGTCCTCCCCTCCCCTGGGCTGTAGTCCACCACCCAATCCTTAAAGTCCCTACACTACTGCTTGGAGCCTACTGTCTTTCCCTCATGCTGTAGTCATAACTCTACTCCACCCAGTAGACCATCCAATCAGCAATGCTCCTTATGACCCTATGCCACCCTTAGACCCAGGTATAAAATGGATCAAAGACCTCTGGGTGTGTCATTTAGCTTGCTGACTGAGGATCCAGGTCTGGTCTGCCATCTTGGACTCATTTGATTCTAATGGGTTTATGCTGTGTCCTTGGGCTGTCATTCTTTTCAAAAATTGTGCCCTGCCCTTTTCCTCCTAACCCTTATAATTTGGGTTGTGACTGTGTAGTCGAGTATTTGAAAATATACATACCTAACTAATGCTTTCACTGATTTTTTTTTTTGGTCAGAAGTTCCTTTAAGAGACATTTAACCAAGACAAAGTTATTAGATACTTAGGATTTTTTTCATTGAATTATACAACAAGTGAAAAAGGTGGATATATATGTGGATATTATTATTTCCATTGAGTGGCCTATCAATGAAATCTTCCCATGACCTGGAATGAGCATTCCTAGCATCACTGGACAAACTAAGTACCTCCCACACCTTGGTCAAAATTAAAACCAGGAGGAGGGAAGGGGTCAGGGATATACATATGACTCATCTGGGATTGTACATACCTGTAAACAACAAAACTCTGGAAAAGAAAAAAGTAAAACAAAAATAATTATTAAGAAAAAAATTAAAACCAAAAGGGAGGAGTTTGTCAAATAAAGAATGTTGCCCACAGTCCAGTTCCACAGGAGTCAAGTCAATAGCCACTACAATCACTGAACTACAATAAATCCTGAAAGGAATTCAGAGGAGAGGTCAGGATGAAGCATTTTGTGCTCCAGGAAAACTGGCAGAACAGGCTCTCAGATAATCAAGTATTTTCAGGAGAAAAAATTTTTAATCTAGTTACTCACATTTTCTTATACTTAAAAAAGCACTAAAGCCATTAACTAGGCTGTCTGTGCCTTGTGGATAGCAGTGACATTTTTGTGATGCCCAAGGATGAAAGAACAAGGCAAAGTAGGAGGGTGTTGGAATGCAAGAAGAGATAAACCAGATCCTTATTGTCCTCCCCTCCCCTGGGCTGTAGTCCACCACCCAATCCTTAAAGTCCCTACACTACTGCTTGGAGCCTACTGTCTTTCCCTCATGCTGTAGTCATAACTCTACTCCACCCAGTAGACCATCCAATCAGCAATGCTCCTTATGACCCTATGCCACTCCTTAGACCCAGGTATAAAATGGATCAAAGACCCCTGCTTAAGGTCCATTCTTCTTTGAGTCAACCCTCTGTTCTAGTAGCATCTTCCACTTTAACAACACTGATTCTCCCTTAAGCAGGCCCACTGTACTGGCAGTGACTCTCCCTTCCCCTACTCTAATAAACTTTACTCTCCTCTCACTCTGCCCTCTATCTGGAAATTCTTTTCTTTTTCTTTTCTTTTTTTTTTTTTTTAATTCTTTATTTTAAAGGTTTTACAGAGTTTTGTTGTTCACAGACATGTATGTTCCCAGATCAGTCATATGCATATCCCTGGTCCCCACTCCCCCAGTTCCCCTCATCCCTTTTCTAACCCGTGCATGGACCTCAACAATTTAACTGAGATGTGTGCTTGAAAGTGGGCTTCCCTGGTGGCTCAGGAGGTAAAGAATATGCCTACAAGGCAGGAGACCTGGGGTTCAATCCCTGGGTCAGGAAGATCCCCTGGAGAAGGGAATGGCAACCCACTCCAGTATTGTTGACTAGAGAATCCCATGGACAGAGGAGTTGGTGGGTACACTCAGGGGACTGCAAAGAGTCAGACATGACTGAGAGATTTAAGCATGTGCTTGACCACACACACCCCTTTACCAAAATCACATATATATACAGGCCTCTCGTTTAGCTTTTCGGAACAATCCTCAGAGCTTTCTAGAAGACTGTCTCCTGGGTTATAACCCTCAGGTTGGCTCCAATAAAATTTTCTGTTTCTTAAACAGACCATTGCTTCATTTTTTCATCAGCAATAGGAGATAAACATGCACGTGCAGATGTGTGTGGAGAAGGAAATGGCAACCCACTCCAGTATTCTTGACTAGAAAATTCCATGGATGGAGAAGCCTGGTGAGCTACAGTCCATGGGGTCTCAAATATATAATACATACAGGGCTTTCCTGATGGCTCAGCAGTGAGGAATCTTCCTGCAATGCAGGAGACCCGGGTTCCATCCCTGGGTGGGGAAGACTCCCCTGGAGGAGGGCATGGCGGCCCACTCCAGTCTTCTTGCCTGGAGAATTCCATGGACAGCGGAGCCTGGTGGGCTGCAGTCCATAGGATCACAAAGAGTCAGACACGACTGAAACAACGTAGCATGCAGGCATATGTGGGAGAGACTGAAGAAAACAGTTACTCTCCCAAATGACTGAAACCATTATCTGAAATAGTACATGTGTACTCAGTCATTCAGTCATGTCCAACTCTTTTGTGACCCATGGACTGTAGCCCCTCAGCTCCTTTTTTAAAAAATTATTTATTTTATTATTATTATTTGTTAAATGTTTACAGAGTTTTGCTGTTCAGAGACATGTATGTTCTCAGATCACTCATACGCATATCCCTGGTCCCCTCCCCCCTCCCAGTCCCTCCATCCCACCCCTCCAGGCTGTTGCACCGAGCCCTATTCCCGCAGCACAGTAACATAGCTATCTTTTTCGCATGTGATAGTTTAGGTTTCCATGTTACTCCCTCTATGCCTCCCACACACTGTTCATTTCCCACAGTGTCCATATGTCTATTCTCTATGTCTGTTTTTCCATCGGTTTACTGCGTGTATTACCATTATCCATTTACTAGATTCCATATATGTGTATTAGTATACTGTACTTGTCTTTTTCTTTTTGACTTACTTCACTTTTTTTCTCTTTTTTTTAATTTTTATTTTACTTTTTACTTTTACAGAGTTTTGTTGTTTACAGATACGTATGATCCCAGATTAGTCATATGTATATCCTCCCATCCCACCCCTCCAGGCCATCACACAGCACCCCTGCAGGATCCCCTTTTGTCACAGTGCAATGACAATAGCTATTTTCTTCACATATGATAGTATAGGGTTGTTTTTTTAAAAAATTGTTATTGTTTATTTATTTACTTATTTTCATCCATCTTTTTTTTTTTTTAAATATTTATTTATTTGACTGTGCTGGATCTTAGTTGTATGTGGGATCTAGCTCCCTGACCAGGACTCGAACCCAAGCCTCCTGCATTGGAAGCTAGGAATCTTAGCCACTGGGCCAAACCAGGGAAGTCCCGATAGTATAGGTTTTCATGCTACTTCCTTTATGCCTCCCACCCACTGTTCATTCCCCACAGTGTCCATATGTTTACCGTCCATGTCTGTTTTTCATTGCTTCACTTATCAGTACCATCCTACTAGATTCCATAGATATGTGTTAATATACTGTACTTGTCCTTCTCTTTTTGACTTACTTCACTTTTTATGATAGCTTCTAGATCCAACCACCTCATTAGGGCTGATTCTTCTGCTTTTCTTTTTACAGCTGTGTAGTATTCCATTGCATATATGTACCAGAGCTTCTGTATCCATTCATTCGTCAATGGACATCTAGGTTGCTTCCATGTTGTAGCTATTGTATAGAGAGCTGCAGTGAACATTGGGGTACAGGTGTCTCTTTCAATTTTGATTTCATCGGGGTATAAGCCTAAGAGTGGGATTGCTGGGTCATATGGTGCTTCTATTTTTAGTTTTTTAAGAAATCTCCATACTGTCTTCCATAGAGGCTGTATCAATTGACATTCCCACCAGCAATGCAGGAGTGTTCCCTTTTCTCCGCACCCTCTCCAGCATTTATTGTCTGTCGATTTGTGGATGATGGCCATTCTGACGGGTGTGAGGTGATATCTCATTGTAGTTTTGATCTGCATTTCTCTAATAATAAGCGAGGTTGAGCATTGTTTCATGTGTTTTTTGGCCATCTGTATGTCCTCTTTGGAGAGGTATCTGTTTAAGGCCTTTTCCCATTTTTTGATTGGGTTGTTCATTTTCCCGGTGCTGAGCTGAGTTGCTTGTAGATTCTGGAGATTAATTCTTTGTCTGTTGTTTCATTTGCTATGATTTTCTCCCATTCTGTGGGTTGTCTGTTCAGCTTTTTTGTAGTTTCTTTTGCTGTACAAAAGCTTTTGAGTTTCATTATGTCCCACATGTTCATTTTTGTCACTAGTTCTGCTAATCTAGTAGGTGGGTCATGGAAGATCTTGCTTTGATTGATGTCCTTGAGGGTTTTGCCTATATTCTCCTCTAAGATTTTTTGGGTTTCTGGTCTTATATTTAGGTCTCTAGTCCATTTTGAGTTTATCTTTGTGTACAATGTCAAGAAATGTCCCAACTTCATTTATTTGCATGTAGCTGTCCAATTTTCCCAGCACCATTTGTTGAAGAGGTTGTCTTTGTTCCATTTTTATAGTTTCGCCTCCTTTGTCAAAAATAAGGTAACCATAGGTGCGTGGGTTTATCTCTGGGTTCTCGATCTTGTTCCATTGGTCTATATTTCTGTTTTTGTGCCAGTACCATACTGTCTTGATAACTGTTGCTTTGTAGTAGAGTCTGAAGTTGGGGAGGCTGATCCCTCCAGCTCCATTCTTCTTTCTCAGGATTGTTTTGGCTATTTGAGGTCTTTTGTGTTTCCATATGAACTACGTTATTCTTTGGTCTAGTGCTGTGAAGAATGTCATTAGTAGTTTGATAGGGATTACATTGAATCTGTAGATGATATTTGGTAGTATGGTCATTTTCACAATATTGATTCTTCCAACCCAGGAACATGGAATATCTCTCCATCTATTTAAGTCTTCTTTAATTTCTCCCATTAGTGTCTTGTAATTTTCTGTGTACAGTTCTTTTGTTTCTTAGGTAGGTTTATTCCTAGATATTTGATTCTTTTCATACTGTCTTCCATAGAGGCTGTATCAATTGACATTCCCACCAGCAATGCAGGAGTGTTCCCTTTTCTCCGCACCCTCTCCAGCATTTATTGTCTGTCGATTTGTGGATGATGGCCATTCTGACGGGTGTGAGGTGATATCTCATTGTAGTTTTGATCTGCATTTCTCTAATAATAAGCGAGGTTGAGCATTGTTTCATGTGTTTTTTGGCCATCTGTATGTCCTCTTTGGAGAGGTATCTGTTTAAGGCCTTTTCCCATTTTTTGATTGGGTTGTTCATTTTCCCGGTGCTGAGCTGAGTTGCTTGTAGATTCTGGAGATTAATTCTTTGTCTGTTGTTTCATTTGCTATGATTTTCTCCCATTCTGTGGGTTGTCTGTTCAGCTTTTTTGTAGTTTCTTTTGCTGTACAAAAGCTTTTGAGTTTCATTATGTCCCACATGTTCATTTTTGTCACTAGTTCTGCTAATCTAGTAGGTGGGTCATGGAAGATCTTGCTTTGATTGATGTCCTTGAGGGTTTTGCCTATATTCTCCTCTAAGATTTTTTGGGTTTCTGGTCTTATATTTAGGTCTCTAGTCCATTTTGAGTTTATCTTTGTGTACAATGTCAAGAAATGTCCCAACTTCATTTATTTGCATGTAGCTGTCCAATTTTCCCAGCACCATTTGTTGAAGAGGTTGTCTTTGTTCCATTTTTATAGTTTCGCCTCCTTTGTCAAAAATAAGGTAACCATAGGTGCGTGGGTTTATCTCTGGGTTCTCGATCTTGTTCCATTGGTCTATATTTCTGTTTTTGTGCCAGTACCATACTGTCTTGATAACTGTTGCTTTGTAGTAGAGTCTGAAGTTGGGGAGGCTGATCCCTCCAGCTCCATTCTTCTTTCTCAGGATTGTTTTGGCTATTTGAGGTCTTTTGTGTTTCCATATGAACTACGTTATTCTTTGGTCTAGTGCTGTGAAGAATGTCATTAGTAGTTTGATAGGGATTACATTGAATCTGTAGATGATATTTGGTAGTATGGTCATTTTCACAATATTGATTCTTCCAACCCAGGAACATGGAATATCTCTCCATCTATTTAAGTCTTCTTTAATTTCTCCCATTAGTGTCTTGTAATTTTCTGTGTACAGTTCTTTTGTTTCTTAGGTAGGTTTATTCCTAGATATTTGATTCTTTTGGTTGCAATGGTGAAGGAGATTGCCTCTTTGATTTTGTTTTCTGATTTTTCACTGTGTATAGGAATGCCAGTGATTTCTGTGTATTGATTTTGTATCCTGCGACTTTGCTGAATTTGCTGATTAGCTCTAGTAGTTTTGTAACCGTGTCTTTGGGATTTTCTATGTATAATATCATGTCGTTTGCAAATAGAGAGAGCTTGACTTCTTCCTTTCCAATCTGGATTCCTTTTATTTCTTTCTCTTCTCTTATTGCTGTTACTAGAACTTCCAGGACTATGTTGAATAATAGTGGTGAAAGTGGGGCTTCCCCTGGTGGTCCAGTGGGTAAGGACACCGCCTTGCAGTGCAAGGGGCGCCGGTTCGATCCCTGGCCTGGGAAGACCCCACGTGCCGCGGGGCGGCTGGACCAATGTGTCCAATCACCGAGCCAGAGATCTGGAGCGCATGCGCCCAGAGCCAGCGCTCTGCAGCGACGGACGCCACCGCAATGGGAGGCCCACAGGAGCCAAAGAACAAAGACGGATGAAAATGGAGAAATGAAAAACCAATAGAAGTGGCCCGCCTGCTCCCCTCCCTCCCCAACCCGACCCCCGCCCAAAATAAATAAATAAATAAATAAATCTTTAAAAAAAAAAATGTGTTGCTAATTTAAAAAAAAAAAAAAGAAAGTGGACACCCTTGTCTTGTTCCTGATCTTAGAGGGAATGCTTTCAGTTTTTCACCATTGAGGATAACATTTGCTGTGGGCTTCTCATATATGGCTTTCACTGTGTTGAGACAGGATCCTTCTATGCCCAGTTTTTATATAAATGGGTGTTGGATTTTGTCAAAAGCTTTTTCTACATCTATTGAGATTATCATGTAGTTTTTGTCTCTTGATTTGTTGATATGGTGTATCACACCGATTGATTTGTGGATATTGAAGAATCCTTGCATGCCTGGGATGAAACCGACTTGGTCATGATGTATGATTTTTTTGATGTGATGCTGAATTCTGTTTGCTACAGTTTTGTTGAGGATTTTGGCATCCAAATTCATTAGTGAAATTGGTCTATAATTTTCTTTCTTTGTGTTGTCTTTACCTGGTTTTGGTATCAGGGTGACGGTGGCCACGTAGAATGTATCTGAAATTTTTTGGAAGAGTTTTAGAAGGACAGGCATTAGCTCTTCTTTAAATGTTTGGTAGAATTCACCTGTAAAGCCATCTGGCCCTGGGCTTTTATTTTTGGGTAGATTTTTGATCACAAAGTTGATTTCTGAGCTTGTGATTGGGTTGTTCATAGTTTCTATTTCCTCCTGGTTCAGTCTTGGGAGATTAATCTTCTCTAAGAAACTGTCCATTTCTTCCAGGTTGTCCAGTTAACAAACTGGACATATAGTTGTTCATAATCGTCTCTAATAATCCTTTGGATTTCTGCATTATCTGTTGCAATCTCTCCTTTTTCATTTTTTGATTTTGTTGATCTGGTTCTTCTCTCTTTTTTTCTTGATAAGTCTGGCCAGTGGTGGTTTGTCAATTTTATTTACCTTTTTGAAGAACTAGCTTTTTGTTTTATTTATATTTACTATTGTTTCTTTTGTTTCTTTTTCATTTATGTCTGCTCTGATCTTTATGATTTCTCTTCTTCTGCTAACTTTGGGGTGTTTTTGTTTACTTCACTTTTTTAAAAAAATATTTTATTTATATTTATTTGGCTGCATTGGGTCTCAGTTATAGCATGTGGGCTCTAGTTCCCTGACCAGGGATCAAACCTGGGCCCCCTGCATTGGGAGCACAGAGTCTTAGCCACTGGATCACCAGGGAATTCCCCCTTTACTTCACTTTTCATGATAGGTTCTAGATCCAGCCACCTCATTAGGACTGATTCTTCCCTCAGGCTCCTTTGCCCATGGGATTTCCCAGTCAAGAATATTGGAGTGGGTTGCCATTTCCTACTCCACGGAATCTTCCTGACTCAGGGATCGAACCTGTATCTCTTGCATTGCCAGGCGGATTCTTTACCACAGAACCACCTGGGAAGTCTTCCAGCAGCCAATTTGAAGAAAACCACACACCTCATAGCCCTCACTCCAAATTTTGCCTATAAAAATTTTTCCCTGAAAACCATCTAGGAGTTCACGTCCTTTGAGCATGACCCACACATTTTCCATGTGTGACCCTGCAATAAGTATCTCTCTACTCTAAACGCCAGACATTTCAGTTTGTTTGTCTTTACTGTACACTGGGCACACAAACTTACATTTGGCAACAAGGGAAGAGGAAAACATTATTAGGATGGATCACATCTGTCTTGTTCATGATTGTATCCTGTCAACTACAAACTGACATTTACCAATTACATTGCCAGTGTCTGAACAACAAGGATATTTGTCGTCTGCCTCTGCAGAGACCAGACCCTGTGCTGTTGAGAACTGCTGACCTTCAATACCTGCTGAAAGAGATCAGGGTGAGGTTGAGACCTGGTGCTGTTGAGAGCTGCTGACCTGAAGATGGAGATCAGGGTGGGGTAAAGGCACCCTGTGCGCCACAGAATCTGGTGGGGCAGGTCTTTACATAGGTGGATACTTTAAAGAACAGATTTTATTATCTCAATCCTTGCATCTCCTCCTATTTAGAAAAGCACTAAATCTCCTCATGGTAACATCAGATCCTCGTGACTAACCGGGGACCCTTTGTGAAATTACTGTTTAATGATATGAAACTCTCCCCTCACCAAAATCCTTAAATAGTGACCCTCTTCCTGCTGCCTCTTTGGAGCAGTCTCTCAGAGCTATCTGTGGTGCTGCCTCCTGAGATGCAGTCCTAATTATGCCTCAAATAAAACTTTGCCCACAACTCTCAAGTTGTTCATCTTTTTTAGTCGACAATCCCTGGCTCCTCAACCAATGATGAGGCCAAAACTGGCCTCTAAAAACCGACACCTAGTTAAATGTCGAAGACAGAGTTCTGTGTGAAGCAAAGAAGAATAGCTTTATTGCTTTGCCAGGAAAAGGGGGCCATAGGGGTCTAATACCCTCAAAATTGTGTGGCCTGTCCTGGAAGGAGCAGTGAGGCATTTTATAGTAATGGCTCAAAGCGGAGGTTGTAATCAGCTCATGGACATTCTTCTGATTGATTGGTGGTCAGGTAAGTGGAGTCAGCATTATCAACTTTCTGGTTCTGTTGCAGGAAGGGGGACCCCTTACAGGGACCAAGAGTGGGCTCTTTGTCTTAACAATCAGAAATGAACTGTCTGAGAAGACACACATGCTGACAAAGCAAGACAGCTTACTGGAAAGGGTGCTCAGGCAGAAAGCAGGCTGGGTAGGGGAACCCAAGAGAACACCCTGCAATAAGTATCTCTACTCTAAACGCCAGACATTTCAGTTTGTTTGTCTTTACTGTACACTGGGCACACAAACTTACATTTGGCAACAAGGGAAGAGGAAAACATTATTAGGATGGATCACATCTGTCTTGTTCATGATTGTATCCTGTCAACTACAAACTGACATTTACCAATTACATTGCCAGTGTCTGAACAACAAGGATATTTGTCGTCTGCCTCTGCAGAGACCAGACCCTGTGCTGTTGAGAACTGCTGACCTTCAATACCTGCTGAAAGAGATCAGGGTGAGGTTGAGACCTGGTGCTGTTGAGAGCTGCTGACCTGAAGATGGAGATCAGGGTGGGGTAAAGGCACCCTGTGCGCCACAGAATCTGGTGGGGCAGGTCTTTACATAGGTGGATACTTTAAAGAACAGATTTTATTATCTCAATCCTTGCATCTCCTCCTATTTAGAAAAGCACTAAATCTCCTCATGGTAACATCAGATCCTCGTGACTAACCGGGGACCCTTTGTGAAATTACTGTTTAATGATATGAAACTCTCCCCTCACCAAAATCCTTAAATAGTGACCCTCTTCCTGCTGCCTCTTTGGAGCAGTCTCTCAGAGCTATCTGTGGTGCTGCCTCCTGAGATGCAGTCCTAATTATGCCTCAAATAAAACTTTGCCCACAACTCTCAAGTTGTTCATCTTTTTTAGTCGACAATCCCTGGCTCCTCAACCAATGATGAGGCCAAAACTGGCCTCTAAAAACCGACACCTAGTTAAATGTCGAAGACAGAGTTCTGTGTGAAGCAAAGAAGAATAGCTTTATTGCTTTGCCAGGAAAAGGGGGCCATAGGGGTCTAATACCCTCAAAATTGTGTGGCCTGTCCTGGAAGGAGCAGTGAGGCATTTTATAGTAATGGCTCAAAGCGGAGGTTGTAATCAGCTCATGGACATTCTTCTGATTGATTGGTGGTCAGGTAAGTGGGAGTCAGCATTATCAACTTTCTGGTTCTGTTGCAGGAAGGGGGACCCCTTACAGGGACCAAGAGTGGGCTCTTTGTCTTAACAATCAGAAATGAACTGTCTGAGAAGACACACATGCTGACAAAGCAAGACAGCTTACTGGAAAGGGTGCTCAGGCAGAAAGCAGGCTGGGTAGGGGAACCCAAGAGAACAGCTCTGGCACATGGCTCACAGTCTCTGGTTTTATGGTGATGAGATTATTTTCCGGGTTGTTTTTGGCCAATCATTCTGACCCAGGGTCCTTCTTGGTGGCGCACACATTGCTCAGTCAAGATGGATACCAACGAGAAGGATTCTGGGAGGTGGTAGGGCACATGCGCTCTCTTTAAAAAAAAAAAATTTTTTGGCCTCTTTCATTGGTTTTTTATATATTTATTTATTTTCATCCATCTTTATTCTTTGGCCTGTGTGGGCCTCCCATTGCAGTGGCCTCTCTCGTTGCAGAGCACTGGCTCTGGGCACACGCGCTCCAGAGCACTGGCTCATAACTAGACATGCCAGTCCAGCCTCCCCTGTGGCATGTGGGCTCTTCCCAGGCCAGGGATTGAACTGGTGCCCCCTGCACTGCAAGGCAGACTTTCTGCCCACTGGACCACCAGGGAAGCCTGGGATCTCCTTTTGATCTTTCCCGAACTCTTCCAGTTGGTGGTGGCTTATTCTGTGTTCCTTACTAAGGCCCCTAGTTATCTCATAATTTATGCGAATGGTCACTTTGGGGCCTGGCCAGGGTGGGTAGTTTCAGTCCATCTGCTTCCCCTAACAGTTCCAACCAGTCTTGGGGTCTCCTTGTTTTGGAGCAGAGTACAGTTAACTTCCACCTGCTAAGGGTTTCAGTATCTGCCAAACAATTCATCAATATTCTTATGCCTACCCCTTGAGGAGGAACCAGAGCCCTGCCCCTTCTTAACTGCTCTTCCTCTGCCTCCACATCCTCCTCCCTTCCCTGCCTAGCCACTGTTTGAACCTGCCCCTTGGAACTCAAGGAAGGTCAAGAGGTTGAATGAAGCCTATTTCCTGACATCAAGAAATGGGGGACACAGAAAGGCTTTTGTGCCCAGGAGCTCAAGTCCTGTTAAGTGGATTTGTCAGGTAAGGGGAGTCAGCATTATCAACTTTCTGGTTCTGTTGCAGGAAGGGGGACCCCTTACAGGGACCAAGAGTGGGCTCTTTGTCTTAACAATCAGAAATGAACTGTCTGAGAAGACACACATGCTGACAAAGCAAGACAGCTTACTGGAAAGGGTGCTCAGGCAGAAAGCAGGCTGGGTAGGGGAACCCAAGAGAACAGCTCTGGCACATGGCTCACAGTCTCTGGTTTTATGGTGATGAGATTATTTTCCGGGTTGTTTTTGGCCAATCATTCTGACCCAGGGTCCTTCTTGGTGGCGCACACATTGCTCAGTCAAGATGGATACCAACGAGAAGGATTCTGGGAGGTGGTAGGGCACATGCGCTCTCTTTAAAAAAAAAAAAAAATTTTTTTTTGGTCTCTTTCATTGGTTTTTTATATATTTATTTATTTTCATCCATCTTTATTCTTTGGCCTGTGTGGGCCTCCCATTGCAGTGGCCTCTCTCGTTGCAGAGCACTGGCTCTGGGCACACGCGCTCCAGAGCACTGGCTCATAACTAGACATGCCAGTCCAGCCTCCCCTGTGGCATGTGGGCTCTTCCCAGGCCAGGGATTGAACTGGTGCCCCCTGCACTGCAAGGCAGACTTTCTGCCCACTGGACCACCAGGGAAGCCTGGGATCTCCTTTTGATCTTTCCCGAACTCTTCCAGTTGGTGGTGGCTTATTCTGTGTTCCTTACTAAGGCCCCTAGTTATCTCATAATTTATGCGAATGGTCACTTTGGGGCCTGGCCAGGGTGGGTAGTTTCAGTCCATCTGCTTCCCCTAACAGTTCCAACCAGTCTTGGGGTCTCCTTGTTTTGGAGCAGAGTACAGTTAACTTCCACCTGCTAAGGGTTTCAGTATCTGCCAAACAATTCATCAATATTCTTATGCCTACCCCTTGAGGAGGAACCAGAGCCCTGCCCCTTCTTAACTGCTCTTCCTCTGCCTCCACATCCTCCTCCCTTCCCTGCCTAGCCACTGTTTGAACCTGCCCCTTGGAACTCAAGGAAGGTCAAGAGGTTGAATGAAGCCTATTTCCTGACATCAAGAAATGGGGGACACAGAAAGGCTTTTGTGCCCAGGAGCTCAACGGAGTCCTGTTTGGTTTCAGTGGCTGGCACATAAAAGATGCTCCGTAAATATCTGTGCACCAAATGAGGAGCAGGTGAGGAAGAAAGGACAAATAACCTGACTTGGCAGATGGAACAGTCAGTCTACTGACAGTGAGATCAAGATTCAGAGATGGGATAAACTAAGCTAGTTGAGATGGTGCATCAGTGGCGACGTATGGGGAATGCAGACAGAACCAGATCTCTGAGAAAGGGAAATAAAAGAGAAGAGGTATCCTCTACCTCTTAGCTACTTTCTTCTGTGACATCTTCCTCTTTGTATCTTCCACTCACTGGCATTTTGTTAAATAAATGGAGGTGTTGTGCTGGTATGGTGATTAGAAAGTTAATGATAATTATAATCGCTTCCTTTGGTTCTCTTGCAATTAGTCTAGAAATGATATTTCATTTTGGTATATACTTTATTCATTTATCCTGAGCTTTGATGATGGAAAAATACAAAAGAGTTCACTGTTAATTATAACAGGATATTTACATAATTCCCAAGCTATCCCAAATTTAGTTCATCCTTTCAGTGTGAACCTCATAGGGTGATTTTGAGTTTCCTTTTAATGTTCTTTACTTCAGCAATTTTTTTTACAATGAAATTATGTTACCTGTGGTGCCCAAGGATGAAAGAACAAGGCAAACAAGGAGGGTCTTGGAATGCAAGACCCTTATTGTCCTCCCCTCCCCCAGACTACAATATACCACCCAATCCTTAAGACCAATCAGGAATGATCCTTAAGACCCCTATGCCACTCCTTAGACCCCAGGTATAAAATGGATCAAAGACCCCTGCTTAGGGTCGGTTCTCCTTTGAGCTGACCCGCTGTTTTAGCAGCCTCTTCCACTTTAACAAGGTCGGCTCTCCCTTGAACCGGCCCGCTGTGAGGCCCCTCTTCTCAGTGTCTCCCACTTTCTCCCTTAAGCCGGCCCGCTGTACTGGCAGCGACTCTCCCTTCCCTCATGCTAACAAACTTTACTTGCCTCTCACTCTGCCTCATGTCTGGAAATTCTGTTCCAACACGCACACGGACCTCACCATTACCTTTTTTTGTTTAATATTTATTTTACTTTTTACTTTTACAGAGTTTTGTTGTTTACAGATATGTATGATCCCATATTCGTCACATTACCTTTTATAATAATACTTTTGGGGGGGAAATAGACCCCCCCACCTCAAAGTAAAACAGCCATAAATTCTATTTCTTTGGTTCTAATAACTCCAAAAGTTTTAGGGGTATTGAATGTTAGGTTGGTAGTGTAAAAGGGAATATATAATATGAAATAATTTACTTAGATTTACCTGTAAGTGATTGTAAGATCATTATCTAAGAGTGATACACTTGTTAAACTGAATTACTCCCTGTCAGTATTGATTATTCCCTGTTAGTCTTTACTGAATGTAACCTGTACTGGTGAAGGAAGAAGCTGGCTGCCCTGACTGAACTGACTCCATCTTGAGGAAGAGGACTCCATCTTACACTTTCAGTGAACTCTGGACAGTGCTTGGACTGGGTAGCCATGGAGATGAAAAATTAACTGTCAACTAGGCCTCCGGGGTTGGTGAGAACCTGACCAGGAAGACCTCGTACACAAGCCTTCCCTTGGCCATGAAAATGAAATATCCGTCACAAGATAAATTGCCATTTGTGATTTTAGTTAATCAGTTTATGTTATAGACAGGCTAAGCAATATGCTTAGATGATTTTCAATTGTACTATTGTGATTGTTACCAAATCATACTTTTTTTATTAACTTCTCCTAGGCAACCTTAGAAGTTGGGGAGATGGGTTTGTGCACGTAAGCTTTAGGTATAAATGTGAGCCACACGTTTTGCTCGGGGTCCTTGGCTAAATGAAGGCCTTGGACCCACTGGTGTAAAGCCAGCCTAATAAACCTCTTTTTCATCCACCACAAGCAGAGTTGGGTGCTTCACTGAGCGTGCCTCACAACAGTAGGCTATTAAAGGGTTAACACGGCAGCTGCGAACTCGCTGGTCCTGAAGGGTCTGGAGCAAGCTGTTGCTGATCTGCTGGTGCCTGGGAGTCTCTCAAGGCCTGCGATAAGCAGCTCGCCTTGGCCATGAAGACTGTCCACCAGGTGTGGAAAGTAACAAGAACTGCACACCCCCATGCCCACAGACAACTCAAGGACAGCCGACTCATTACTAATTTCCCACTTAGTTTTTTTTATTATTATTATTTATTCTTTATTTTAAAAGTTTTACAGAGTTTTGTTGTTCACAGACATGTATGTTCCCAGATCAGTCATATGCATATCCATGGTCCCCACCCCCCCAGTTCCCCCCATCCCACCCCTCCAGACCTTCGCCCCAAGCCATTGTAAGCACTCCTATTCCCTTAGCACTATGACACTAGCTATCTTTTCCACACATAACAGTATAGGTTTCCGTGTTACTCCCTCCATGCTTCCCCCTCCCTATTTCTTCCCCACAATGTCCCTCTGTCTATGCTCTGTCTGTTTTCCCATGAGTTCCCTGTGTGTGTTATCAAGACTGTCCTACTAGATTCCATATATGTGTGTTAGTATACTGTATTTGTCTTTCTCTTCTTGACTTACTTCACTTTTTATGATAGGTTCTAGAGCCAGCCACTTCATTAGAACTGAGTCTTCTGCATTTCTTTTAACAGCTGAGTAGTATTCCATTGTATATATGTACCAGAGCTTCTGGATCCATTCATTCGTCGATGGACATCTAGGTTGCTTCCATGTTCTGGCTATTGTATAGAGAGCTGCAATGAATATTGGGGTACAGGTGCTTCTTTCAGTTTTGATTTCATCAGGATATAAGCCTAATAGTGTAATTTCCCACTTAGTTTAAACAAAAACTTTGTTTCTGCACCTGCTCTAAGAAACCCCCTCCTCTTTCTCTTTTTTCCCCTCTCCTCCCAAATAAAACCTCCTCGTCCCATCTCTGGGCGCGACTTCACTAGCCACACGTTTTGCTCGGGGTCCTTGGCTAAATGAAGGCCTTGGACCCACTGGTGTAAAGCCAGCCTAATAAACCTCTTTTTCATCCACCACAAGCAGAGTTGGGTGCTTCACTGAGCGTGCCTCACAACAGTAGGCTATTAAAGGGTTAACACGGCAGCTGCGAACTCGCTGGTCCTGAAGGGTCTGGAGCAAGCTGTTGCTGATCTGCTGGTGCCTGGGAGTCTCTCAAGGCCTGCGATAAGCAGCTCGCCTTGGCCATGAAGACTGTCCACCAGGTGTGGAAAGTAACAAGAACTGCACACCCCCATGCCCACAGACAACTCAAGGACAGCCGACTCATTACTAATTTCCCACTTAGTTTTTTTTATTATTATTATTTATTCTTTATTTTAAAAGTTTTACAGAGTTTTGTTGTTCACAGACATGTATGTTCCCAGATCAGTCATATGCATATCCATGGTCCCCACCCCCCCAGTTCCCCCCATCCCACCCTCAGACCTTCGCCCCAAGCCATTGTAAGCACTCCTATTCCCTTAGCACTATGACACTAGCTATCTTTTCCACACATAACAGTATAGGTTTCCATGTTACTCCCTCCATGCTTCCCCCTCCCTATTTCTTCCCCACAATGTCCCTCTGTCTATGCTCTGTCTGTTTTCCCATGAGTTCCCTGTGTGTGTTATCAAGACTGTCCTACTAGATTCCATATATGTGTGTTAGTATACTGTATTTGTCTTTCTCTTTTTGACTTACTTCACTTTTTATGATAGGTTCTAGAGCCAGCCACTTCATTAGAACTGAGTCTTCTGCATTTCTTTTAACAGCTGAGTAGTATTCCATTGTATATATGTACCAGAGCTTCTGGATCCATTCATTCGTCGATGGACATCTAGGTTGCTTCCATGTTCTGGCTATTGTATAGAGAGCTGCAATGAATATTGGGGTACAGGTGCTTCTTTCAGTTTTGATTTCATCAGGATATAAGCCTAATAGTGTAATTTCCCACTTAGTTTAAACAAAAACTTTGTTTCTGCACCTGCTCTAAGAAACCCCCTCCTCTTTCTCTTTTTTCCCCTCTCCTCCCAAATAAAACCTCCTCGTCCCATCTCTGGGGCGCGACTTCACTGGCCCACCTTTTGGACCTGTGGATCTTGCCAGGGAACTCTTCCCAAATAGGCTCTTTCCCTAACAGCTTGCTGTCTGCCGTGTCTTTGCATTGAAAATCTTGGTAGAAGTAGGAGGGGGAGGATTTTCCAGGCTGTTTAAATGAAGAGAGATGATTCCTCCTCTCCCCCTGCCAGAACATTTCCAGGAGAAACTTAATGGTTGTAAATCCTTTCTCTAACCTTTTGTGGGGTCTATAAATCTCTAGAGGTAAGCAAGGCTCTGTTTGGTTTTACAACCCAGAAATATTTTTCAAAGGTCTGGGAATTTTTCCCTTTTGAAATGTAAACTTCTGTGAAGATAATATCCCAGCCTTGCTGAGGGCACCTTATCTCAGAGAAAGCAGGAGTGGGTACAGAAGTTTAACTCTGCACTCAGAGACCAGTGCCTTCACAATCAAGCCAAATGCAAGAGCTCTTCAGGCCCTCAGTATACCATCGAACTCCCGTATCCTCAGTGCCACCTGGATAGGGATGAGATTCTCTACTTTGCATCTAGAGGTTGGACCTTTCAGGCAAAGCCAGGGAAAGCCCTGCGACTGAGATTTCTGAAATTTGAACTTGAAGCCTTTAAGTGTAGGCTCAGCTCCAAGGACTGAGGAGCAGCTGGAAAACACCCTCAGGGACTAGCATTCTAAGGTCTTTGATGTCACCCTCCAAAAAGGGGAACCGGTTAATCCTTTTCCATTTAAATAGCCACAAGATTCTTTCAGCCTAGGCTGGGCCGCTGAGTCTGCTATCTTTTCCTCCCACTTCAAAGAGACAATGGATCAAGCCCTCCACCCACATTACTATCCTACAAATCTCTGCCAAGAATTTGATTAATGTCTGGCCCCAAGTGCGACAGACAATTGATGTAAATACTATGCCTGGGAGTGTGTGAGCAGCTCTAGAGAACACTGCTACTCTGGAAAATGGTTTTGTGAAGACACAGAGTCAGGGAGGCTTTACGCCATCTTATGATGGCGATTTCTTTTTAGCGTCCCCAAACCGTAGATGGTAATTATTGGCCAAAGGACTCAACATTCAAGAGTGAAGCAGGGCTTCCCTGGTGGTCCAGTGGGCAAGGACACTGCCTTGCCGTGCAAGGGGCGCCGGTTCAATCCCTGGCCTGGGAAGATCCCACGTGCCGCGGAGCGGCTGAACTGATGTGTCCAATAACCAAGCTGCAGCTCTGGAGCGCATGTGCCCAGAGCCGGCGCTCTGCGACAACAGAGGCCACTGCGATGGGAGGCCCACAAGAGCCAAAGAACAAAGACAGATGAAAATAGAAAGACCAATAGAAGTAGCCCACCCATCCCCCTCCTTCCCCACCTCCCCCCTGCAAAAAAAATAAATAAATAAATAAAAGAGTGAAGCAGAGCATCATCCAGGCCAGGCCTGCAAAGCCCGTACTTGCTGATAAGTGAGCTGGCTAATGGTGTTATAAATATATATCATGTTTCTGGAAAATTCAATCTAGAAAAAATACAAATACTAAAATAAATAAATTCTTAATTTTTTTTTTTTTTGTCTCTTATCTCAGTTTAATGGTCTTTGTAAATAAAGAATATATGCTGGCTGGGCTTCCTTCCCTGGTGGTCCAGTGGGTAAAGAGCCCGCCTTGCAGTGCAAGGGGCACTGATTCAATCGCTGGCCCAGGAAGATCCCACCTGCCGAGAAGCGGCTGGACCCGTGTGCCCAATTACCAGCCAGCGCTCTGGAGTTCATGCACCCAGAGCCAGTGCTCTGCAACGAGAGAGGCCACTGTGTTGGGAGGCCCACACAGGCCAAAGAATAAAGATAGATGAAAATAAATAAATAAACCAATAAAAGAGGCCAAAATTCAAAAAAAAAAAAGAAAAAAAAATATGCGTTGGCCACTAAACTCCAATGAAGATTGAGATAAGATGCATCTGAATCAGGGACTTTCTGGTGGTCCAGTTGTAAGGCTAGAAAATAGAAGAAATACTTTGTTCAAATGATTCTGCCCTTTCACTTAGTTTCATTGACCACAGGGGCCAGCGACTCAGAGGCGACGTGACAGACCTCAGACCTAGCCCCTCAGTCTTAGAATCAACAACCTTTGTTAAGCTATAACCACTGGCGCCGATGTGACTATAGATAAGCATACCTGGGTCACCCCTTCTTAATCTCTGTAAACAGTTTATGTGTGGGAAAACAGGAAGTGGGAAAATTCAAGATCGTGTCAAAAACACAATGATTGCCTGTAAAACCATGTACCCCCTTTCAGTCGGGGCTGCACATTTGAGCCGCTTTTAGGCTGTGTGCAATCACCGGCCGGCAATAAAGACTCCTAATTCGGTTTTTCCTTAAGAGTGGTCTCTGTTTGTCCCACAAGAGCCAAAGAACAAAGACAGATGAAAATAGAAAGACCAATAGAAGTAGCCCACCCATCCCCCTCCTTCCCCACCTCCCCCCTGCAAAAAAAATAAATAAATAAATAAAAGAGTGAAGCAGAGCATCATCCAGGCCAGGCCTGCAAAGCCCGTACTTGCTGATAAGTGAGCTGGCTAATGGTGTTATAAATATATATCATGTTTCTGGAAAATTCAATCTAGAAAAAATACAAATACTAAAATAAATAAATTCTTAATTTTTTTTTTTTTTGTCTCTTATCTCAGTTTAATGGTCTTTGTAAATAAAGAATATATGCTGGCTGGGCTTCCTTCCCTGGTGGTCCAGTGGGTAAAGAGCCCGCCTTGCAGTGCAAGGGGCACTGATTCAATCGCTGGCCCAGGAAGATCCCACCTGCCGAGAAGCGGCTGGACCCGTGTGCCCAATTACCAGCCAGCGCTCTGGAGTTCATGCACCCAGAGCCAGTGCTCTGCAACGAGAGAGGCCACTGTGTTGGGAGGCCCACACAGGCCAAAGAATAAAGATAGATGAAAATAAATAAATAAACCAATAAAAGAGGCCAAAATTCAAAAAAAAAAAAGAAAAAAAAATATGCGTTGGCCACTAAACTCCAATGAAGATTGAGATAAGATGCATCTGAATCAGGGACTTTCTGGTGGTCCAGTTGTAAGGCTAGAAAATAGAAGAAATACTTTGTTCAAATGATTCTGCCCTTTCACTTAGTTTCATTGACCACAGGGGCCAGCGACTCAGAGGCGACGTGACAGACCTCAGACCTAGCCCCTCAGTCTTAGAATCAACAACCTTTGTTAAGCTATAACCACTGGCGCCGATGTGACTATAGATAAGCATACCTGGGTCACCCCTTCTTAATCTCTGTAAACAGTTTATGTGTGGGAAAACAGGAAGTGGGAAAATTCAAGATCGTGTCAAAAACACAATGATTGCCTGTAAAACCATGTACCCCCTTTCAGTCGGGGCTGCACATTTGAGCCGCTTTTAGGCTGTGTGCAATCACCGGCCGGCAATAAAGACTCCTAATTCGGTTTTTTTCCTACTAAGAGTGGTCTCTGCTTCTTCTCGGCACAACATAATGGCTAAAACCCCAGGCTCCCAAGGCAGGGGTCTCAGGTTTGATTCTTGGTCAGGGAACTAGAGCCCACAAGCCACAACTAAGAGTTTGCATGCCATAACCAAATATGCCACATGTCACAACAAAAATCAAAGATCCTATGTGCTGCAACTAAGAAATGGTGCAGAAAAGAGAGACAGTGCAGTCAAATAAAAATAAACAAATAAATATTTTTTTAAACAAAATAAATAAAGTGGCTGTACCATTAAAAGGAAAATACATCTTAACTAAAGAGGAAGACTCAAAGATGTTCTGAGATGGGGATGTCATTGGACAGTGATATTTGGAACAATGTCAAAGAAATACCAGGTCTATAAGAGTCAGAGTTCATGAGCTTTGGCCAGCATGTATGAACTCAACAAATATTTATTAAGCATTCATTATGGGCCAGATACCATGCTTGGTGCTGGAACGAAGATAGACATGATCCTTTCCCTCAAGGAAAAGTGTAAAGGTGTTAGTCACTCGGTCGTGTCTGATTCTTTGCAACTCCATGGATTTCTGCCCACCAGGCTCCTCTGTCCATAGGATTTTCTAGGCAAGAGAACTGGAGTGACTAGCCATTCCCTTCTCCAGGGTATCTTCCTNCCCTAGCGATCAACCCTGCAGTCCCCCGCACTGCAGGCAGATTCTTTACCAACTGATCCACTAGGGAAGCCCCTGTTTCCTCAAGATTGAGATAAGATGCATCTGAATCAGGGACTTTCTGGTGGTCCAGAAGCAAAATAGAAAAAACTTTGTTCAAATGATTCTGCCCTTTCACTTAGTTTCATTGACCACAGGGGCCAGCGACTCAGAGGCGACGTGACAGACCTCAGACCTAGCCCCTCAGTCTTAGAATCAACAACCTTTGTTAAGCTATAACCACTGGCGCCGATGTGACTATAGATAAGCATACCTGGGTCACCCCTTCTTAATCTCTGTAAACAGTTTATGTGTGGGAAAACAGGAAGTGGGAAAATTCAAGATCGTGTCAAAAACACAATGATTGCCTGTAAAACCATGTACCCCCTTTCAGTCGGGGCTGCACATTTGAGCCGCTTTTAGGCTGTGTGCAATCACCGGCCGGCAATAAAGACTCCTAATTCGGTTTTTTTCCTACTAAGAGTGGTCTCTGCTTCTTCTCGGCACAACATAATGGCTAAAACCCCAGGCTCCCAAGGCAGGGGTCTCAGGTTTGATTCTTGGTCAGGGAACTAGAGCCCACAAGCCACAACTAAGAGTTTGCATGCCATAACCAAATATGCCACATGTCACAACAAAAATCAAAGATCCTATGTGCTGCAACTAAGAAATGGTGCAGAAAAGAGAGACAGTGCAGTCAAATAAAAATAAACAAATAAATATTTTTTTAAACAAAATAAATAAAGTGGCTGTACCATTAAAAGGAAAATACATCTTAACTAAAGAGGAAGACTCAAAGATGTTCTGAGATGGGGATGTCATTGGACAGTGATATTTGGAACAATGTCAAAGAAATACCAGGTCTATAAGAGTCAGAGTTCATGAGCTTTGGCCAGCATGTATGAACTCAACAAATATTTATTAAGCATTCATTATGGGCCAGATACCATGCTTGGTGCTGGAACGAAGATAGACATGATCCTTTCCCTCAAGGAAAAGTGTAAAGGTGTTAGTCACTCGGTCGTGTCTGATTCTTTGCAACTCCATGGATTTCTGCCCACCAGGCTCCTCTGTCCATAGGATTTTCTAGGCAAGAGAACTGGAGTGACTAGCCATTCCCTTCTCCAGGGTATCTTCCTGACCTAGGGATCAAACCTGCAGTCCCCTGCACTGCAGGCAGATTCTTTACCAAATGAGCCACTAGGGAAGCCCCTGTTTCCTCAAGAAGCTAAGTGTCAAATAAAGAAGACATGTATTTATCAGACACACAAACACAAACGTTTGACCTCATATGTACTGAATGAAAGGGTTTCAGATAGGTGGTTTGATCCCAGAGAAAGCAGAGAAGGCTCCTTTATTTAAATGATGCTTAAGAGAGATCAGAGTTAGCTAGGTACAGAGAGAAAGGTGTGATTAGGAGGGAACTGGCATACGCACAAGTCATGGCCAGAGGAAGAGGGATGAGGACTCCGGCAAAGAAGAACACAAGCATGGGCCAAGCAGAAAGAGCTAAAGGAGGAAAAGGACACTGCTTTGCTTTTTAAAAATAAATCTTGAATTTCCCCCATGGTCCAGTGGTTAGGAATCTGCCTGCTGATGCAGAGGATGTAGGTTCAACCCCTAGTAAGGGAAGACCTCACATGCCACAGGGTAACTAAGTTCATGTGACAGAACTACTGAGCCTGCTTGCCCAAGAGCCAGTGCTCTGCAATACGAGAAGCCACCTCAATGAGAAGTCCATGTACCACAACTAGAGAGTAGCCCCAGCTCACTGCAACCAGAGAAAGATCACACATGGCAATGAAGACCCAGAGCAGCCAAAATGATAAATAAATAAATAAATAAATGACATTTAAAAATAAATCTCAAATGAGCTATAAAGTTAGGAAAAAACATGGTGGAAACTGAAAGGTTAAGGGAAAGAAGATAATCAGAAAAGGCTACACACATACTGTATGATTCTAATTCCATGATATATAGGAAAAAGCAAAACTATAGAGACAGTGGAAAGATCAGCAGTTGCTAGGTGTTAGGAGGGAGGGACAGATGAGTAGATGGAGCACAGAAGATTCTTAGTGCAAAGAAATTCTTCTGTATCACACTTTAATGGTGGACACATGTCATTATGGTGGCGTGGTTTAGTCACTAAGTCATATACAGCTCTTTGCAACCCCATGGATATAGCCCATCAGGCTCCTCTGTCCATGGGATTTCCCAGGCAAGAACACTAGAGTGGTTGCCAGTTCCTTCTCCAGGGGATCTTCCTGGCTCAGGGATCAAACCCACATCTCCTGCTGGGCAGGTGGATTCTTTACCACTGAGCCATCTGGGAAGCCACAAGTCATTATACATTTGTCCAAACCCATAGACGTGTATGCCAGGAACGAACCCCAATATAAACTAAGGACTTTAAGTTTATCAACTGTAATAAATGTACCACTCTGGTGTGTGGGGGGGGGTGGTGTTGATAATGGGGGAAGCTGCACACGTGTGAAGGATGTGGGGGGACAGGAAACCTCTGTACCTTCTTAATTTTACTGTGAACCTAAAACTTCTATTAGAAAAGTTTATTTAAAAAAAATAATTAAAAGATTACTCTAGCTTCACAGGAAAGACAAATGCAGGCAGGGGAACATGTACAAAATGAAAGTTAGGAGGTGATCTGAAGCAGTCCAGGCAGGAGATAGCCATGTCATGAAACTAAGCAAGACTCTGCAGGTGTAGGCTCCTCCAAGTCCCCCAATGCTATTTATAGAAAAATCTTTAATCTCCTAGGTCATCCCTGAATTCCAACCAGCAAACTCAAGCAGTTAATGATTAGAGAAACAGGAAAATGTACACCAAAGAACAAGTGGTCAAGCAAGGAAAGTAATAATAGCCTGAAGAGCAATTCAGCCATAAATAACTTACAGGCTCTTCTTCCTTAAGAGCTATACATAATATCTTGATGTATATCTGTGGGGCCCTAAATGAAAGAGGGCCTTTGCAAGCATAAGGAAGCTTAAGCACATATTTGCAGTTTGGTGCTAGAATGATGCCTACAGGAAGAGACGAGGGCATAATCTAAAGTCCATTGTCAAAACTTCTGATTGATCCCCCTGGTTTCGCACTCACTATAAATTCCTATTGCAATGTAAATACATAATTGCTTGACCTTTAGCTTGATTGGTGCAATTATAGGAAGTCCCTTGCAAAACCCCCTTCATTTGCCTATAAAAACTGTTAGTTTACACTAATAAAGCGGAACTGCTCTGACAAAACCCCTGCCGTGTCTGATTGTCCCTGGAATGCACCGGGCGGGCGGGAGGGGGCCCAGCAGCAAGGCTCGCCTCTCTCTGAGATCTCCTGGTTCAGCTAGGGGCAATCCCGCTGCCTTCCTTTCTGCAGAAGGTCCCCACAGTGGATGATTGGGTAGATGAATGGATACATGAATGGACAGATGGATAAATGCATAAATGGATTTACTAGGGGAAAATAAGCCCTTATATATCTAATTTTTATCTTCCATCCATGGCTTACAGTATGGTTATAGGGGTCAAGTATGAAGGTATTCAGATCATGCAATCATAATATAGAGCTGTTGAAGATACTATATTAGCTTGGATGTCTAGGCTGCTGACCCTCCACACACAAAGGGAGTTTGAAGGAAACTTTACTATCCACAGAGGGCTGCTGTGGAGAGTAGGGAGGGCATGGGCAGGTCTAGACTGGCCAGAGGGTGGAGGGAGAGTGGGCAGAGAGTTTACAGCAGCTAAGGGGTGAGGATGGAGATGCCGGACCTTTGACTTTCCCACCAGCACAAAGAAGGAAAGATGTGGGCTTTCTTATCAGCCTGTCCTGATGTGGGACCAAGGGGAAAGGGAAGATGAGACCCAGAGAGATCAGCAGTCAAATATCAAAAAAGCAGTCAGACTCCACACATGCCATATTGGAAAGATGAAATGGGAGAAGGTAGGCAGCTTTGAATTCTTTATGAAAAATGTTTTTAATTTCATATTTGTGTGTGACATTGTCATCGTCAACAGGGTGATAGAACAAGGGTCACGAAGGTTTTTCTGTAGAGACAGTAAATATTTCAGTCTTTGCTGTCCACCCAGTCTCTGTCACAACTACTCGGCTCATCCCTCATGGCCAAGCATAAGGAAGTTTAAAGAATAGATTGGCCTACAGGAAGAGACGAGGGCATAATCTAAAGTCCATTGTCAAAACTTCTGATTGATCCCCCTGGTTTCGCACTCACTATAAATTCCTATTGCAATGTAAATACATAATTGCTTGACCTTTAGCTTGATTGGTGCAATTATAGGAAGTCCCTTGCAAAACCCCCTTCATTTGCCTATAAAAACTGTTAGTTTACACTAATAAAGCGGAACTGCTCTGACAAAACCCCTGCCGTGTCTGATTGTCCCTGGAATGCACCGGGCGGGCGGGAGGGGCCCTGCAACAAGGCTCCCCTCTCTCTGAGATCGCCCGGTTCAGCCGGGGGCAATCCCGCTACCTTCCTTTCTGCAGAAGGTCCCCACAGTGGATGATTGGGTAGATGAATGGATACATGAATGGACAGATGGATAAATGCATAAATGGATTTACTAGGGGAAAATAAGCCCTTATATATCTAATTTTTATCTTCCATCCATGGCTTACAGTATGGTTATAGGGTCAAGTATGAAGGTATTCAGATCATGCAATCATAATATAGAGCTGTTGAAGATACTATATTAGCTTGGATGTCTAGGCTGCTGACCCTCCACACACAAAGGGAGTTTGAAGGAAACTTTACTATCCACAGAGGGCTGCTGTGGAGAGTAGGGAGGGCATGGGCAGGTCTAGACTGGCCAGAGGGTGGAGGGAGAGTGGGCAGAGAGTTTACAGCAGCTAAGGGGTGAGGATGGAGATGCCGGACCTTTGACTTTCCCACCAGCACAAAGAAGGAAAGATGTGGGCTTTCTTATCAGCCTGTCCTGATGTGGGACCAAGGGGAAAGGGAAGATGAGACCCAGAGAGATCAGCAGTCAAATATCAAAAAAGCAGTCAGACTCCACACATGCCATATTGGAAAGATGAAATGGGAGAAGGTAGGCAGCTTTGAATTCTTTATGAAAAATGTTTTTAATTTCATATTTGTGTGTGACATTGTCATCGTCAACAGGGTGATAGAACAAGGGTCACGAAGGTTTTTCTGTAGAGACAGTAAATATTTCAGTCTTTGCTGTCCACCCAGTCTCTGTCACAACTACTCGGCTCATCCCTCATGGCCCCAAAACTGACCTCAGGTGGCCTCGCCCTGCAGCCGCTTGAAACAGGACTACATTCCCAGCCAGCACATGAAGTCAGGCAGCAAGAGAGCTGCATCCTAACCACCAGACCAGTCATCAGTGACAAAGCCCTGGCCCCTAGGCTTTGCTGGGAAAAAGCCCAGCCCACGGAGATGGAAAGGAGCAAAACAAAGAATTTATTCAGAGGAAAAAGAGTACAGTATGTGTGGATACTCTGAGAGAGAGTCACACCATGAGGGCAGTTTAAAGCACTTTTATGGGGCATTTCTTCCAAGTTTCCTTGGGCCAATCATCTGGTTTTACCTGGTTCTGAGTCCATACTTGGTATATCTCAGGATCCTCCCATGCATGCATGCTCCTCTCTGAGCCAAATGGATTCCAGCAGAAGTCTATGGGTAGCTTGACATCACTCTGCTTTTGACCTTCATAAATCCCTTCTGTGCATGGGTAGTCAGAACAGTCTCCTTGACTTCAGGAATGAGAACTATGTGATCTCTCATCTCTTATCTGGGCAGCGTTCAGCCTCTCCTGTTATCTTCTTTATCTTGGAGTGTAGGTCCACAGGGAATGAATTCAAGCTGTTCAGCCTGGGGCCCCCTCCAGGACCTGCCTCCAAACCTCCAAAGACAATATGCCTACAAGATGGTCTGTGTCCTGTGAAATTTCATTCACGGACACTGAAATTTGAATGTCATATAACTTCCTTATGTCATGGAATATCCTTCTTTTCAACCCCCCACCAAAAAAAAATTAAATAAAATCATTCTTAGTTCATAGGCCATGCAAAATTTTTTGTGGCAGGTCAGATTTGGTCCACAGGACATAGTATATCAACCTATGGGATCAATTATTGTTATATTACTGTTTGAAAATATTCTCTCCCTCTCCACCATTTCTATTGGTGGAGTGTACTTCCCAGCCCTGTTGATGCTTGACCAAATGGCATGCTTTGGATTATGTGGACGTAAAAAGTGTGATATGGTGATTTATAATAAGAAATATATATTTTGGGGCTTCCCCTGGTGGTCCAGTGGGTAAGGACACCGCCTTGCAGTGCAAGGGACGCCAGTTCGATCCCTGGCCTGGGAAGATCCCACGTGCAGCGGAGTGGCTAGACCAATATGTCCAATTACCGAGTCGCAGCTCTGGCGCGCATGCGCCCAGAGCCGGCGCTCTGCAACGACAGAGGCCACCGCGATGGGAGCCCCACAGAAGCCAAAGAACAAAGACGGATGAAAATAGACAAATGAAAGACCAATAGAAGTGGCCTGCCTGCTCCCCTCCCTCCCCAACCCGACCCCCGCCCAAAATAAATAAATAAATAAATAAATCTTTAATTCAAAAAAAAAAAAAAAATAGAAGTGGCTTGCCCATCCCCCTCCCTCCCCACCCCACCCCCCAAAAAGATAAATAAATAAAATTTTTTTAAAAATAAAAGAAATATATATTCTGGTCATCAGTCCACATTTTTGGCACAGAGCTCTAAAGCCCTGGAATTCCCTAAGCGATCAAAGTGATAAGACTGTCGTTTGATAGTCATAACACGCCCCTTTCAACCACACCTGACTTGATGTTAATAAGGGGACTTTTGGAAAGTGTTGTGAGGCACGCTCAGTGAAGCACCCAATGCAACCCATGGTAGATGGAAAAGTGGTTTAGTAGGCTGGCGCCAGCAACCACCCATGAGGAACAAGGCCTCCTGCAAGGGCCTCGACTTGAGGCAAGGGGCAATTTTTAAAGGCTGATAGAATCAATGGTGCAAGACCCTCCCCTTTGATTGGAATTGGTACCCAAACACCTGCACATTCCATTGTCCCAAGCAAAGATTAGTTCTACTGGAAAGGCCAGTCTTGGGCTTCCCCTGGTGGTGCAGTGGATGGGGACACCGCCTTGCAGTGCAAGGGGCGCCGGTTGGATCCCTGGCCTGGGAAGATCCCACGTACCGCGGAGCGGCTGGACAGATGTGTCCAATCGCCGAGCCGGAGCTCTAGGGCGCATGCGCCCAGAGCCGGCGCTCTGCAGCGACAGATGCCACTGCGATGGGAGGCCCACACAGGCCAAGGAACGAAGATGGATTAAAATAGAGAAATGAAAGATCAATAGAGGTGGCCCGCCGGCTCCCCTCCCTCCCCAACCCGACCCCCGCCCGAAAATAAAATAAATAAATATTAAAAAAAAAAAAAAAAAAAGAAAGGCCAGTCTTATGACCAGGAAACAGTGAACAAGAAAAACACATAATCATCATAACGACCTAGAGGTACCATAATCTCCCAGGGGCTTCCCAAAACAGCTATGCATTCCCACTCAACATAATAGTCTAGGGGTTTTTTCATGAATTACAGACAGTTTTGGTATAGGTTACAATCAATAAAGATTAACAGAAAACAATCAATGCTAACATAAAGTAATTTAGTCTAACAGGTGAGTCACTAACAGGTAACCCAGGAAACAAGGGATGAATCATTAAGTAGGTCTAGTAAATCATTTTGCATTCGCCTTTACAAAAGTCCTCAAGGATAGGGCTGGTTGCCGAAGGGAACAACCTGGATTACAAACTTAGAACTTTCAGCCCTACTCTCCTCTCCCCTCACATCTGGGGAGCAGAGAGGTATGGGTGGTTGAATCAGTCACCAATGATCAACCATCCCTATATTATGAAACGTAAATACAAATCCCTAACTGTGGTTTTACAGAGCTTCTGGATGGGCGAATACACGGAGACATAGCAGGGTTGTTAGGGAGGTACCACTGCCTGAAACCGCTCACCCTGACCAGGCACCAGTGTAATCATTTGCACAAGTTATTTTATGAGAGGAAGTCCTGGTAAGGAACATGGGACTAACAAACCATCACCAACCAGAAGAGTTCAGGAAAGGACAAAAGGGGATGCCAGGTGTCCCACCACCTCCCAGAAACTTCTCGCTGGCATCCATCTTGGCTGAGCAATGCGTGTGCCACCAGGAAGGACTCTGAGTCAGAATGACTGGCCAAGGTGGCTTCCCTGGTGGTCCAGTGGGTAAACAGTCCACCCCGTAGTGCAAGGGGCACTGGTTCAATCCCTGGCCTGGGAAGATCCTACATGCCATGGAGCAGCTGTGCCAGTGTGTCCAATTACGCACCAGCGCTCTGAAGTGCATGCAAGCAGAGCTGGTGCTCTGCAGAAAGAAAGGCCACTTCAATGGGAGGCCCACACAAGCCAAAAAATAAGGATGAATTAAAATAAATAAATAAATAAATAAAAACAATAAAAGAGGCCAAAGTATTTTTTTAAAAATCATTGTACTGTCAGGAAATTGGATACAAAGTTTTCTTTAAATGGTTTGCCCTTTTACCTAGTTTATGGGGTTTTTTGCAAGGGTTGATTGACCATAGAGACTGGTGACTTAGAGGCGGCGTGACTGACCTTAGACCTAGTCCCTTAGTTTTACGAATTATTAATTTTCTGTTTTAAATCAATAAAGATTAACAGAAAACAATCAATGCTAACATAAAGTAATTTAGTCTAACAGGTGAGTCACTAACAGGTAACCCAGGAAACAAGGGATGAATCATTAAGTAGGTCTAGTAAATCATTTTGCATTCGCCTTTACAAAAGTCCTCAAGGATAGGGCTGGTTGCCGAAGGGAACAACCTGGATTACAAACTTAGAACTTTCAGCCCTACTCTCCTCTCCCCTCACATCTGGGGAGCAGAGAGGTATGGGTGGTTGAATCAGTCACCAATGATCAACCATCCCTATATTATGAAACGTAAATACAAATCCCTAACTGTGGTTTTACAGAGCTTCTGGATGGGCGAATACACGGAGACATAGCAGGGTTGTTAGGGGAGGTACCACTGCCTGAAACCGCTCACCCTGACCAGGCACCAGTGTAATCATTTGCACAAGTTATTTTATGAGAGGAAGTCCTGGTAAGGAACATGGGACTAACAAACCATCACCAACCAGAAGAGTTCAGGAAAGGACAAAAGGGGATGCCAGGTGTCCCACCACCTCCCAGAAACTTCTCGCTGGCATCCATCTTGGCTGAGCAATGCGTGTGCCACCAGGAAGGACTCTGAGTCAGAATGACTGGCCAAGGTGGCTTCCCTGGGGGTCCAGTGGGGAAACAGTCCACCCGTAGTGCAAGGGGCACTGGTTCAATCCCTGGCCTGGGAAGATCCTACATGCCATGGAGCAGCTGTGCCAGTGTGTCCAATTACGCACCAGCGCTCTGAAGTGCATGCAAGCAGAGCTGGTGCTCTGCAGAAAGAAAGGCCACTTCAATGGGAGGCCCACACAAGCCAAAAAATAAGGATGAATTAAAATAAATAAATAAATAAATAAAAACAATAAAAGAGGCCAAAGTATTTTTTTAAAAATCATTGTACTGTCAGGAAATTGGATACAAAGTTTTCTTTAAATGGTTTGCCCTTTTACCTAGTTTATGGGGTTTTTTGCAAGGGTTGATTGACCATAGAGACTGGTGACTTAGAGGCGGCGTGACTGACCTTAGACCTAGTCCCTTAGTTTTACGAATTAGTAATTTTTTTGTTTTTAAATCACCTATAGATTTGTTAAGTTATAACCATTGATGCCGATTTGACTATGAATAAACGTACCTGTGTTATATTTTTTACTTTTTTGATTTTTGTAAATAGCTTTTATGATATAAATTAGATAATGAAATATATGCCACAAAGTTCAAAACAGCTAAAAAAAAAAATATAAACAGAAACCTTAAAAAAGCTTTAACTAAATTTAAAATAAAAACTGGCTATAATTAAATAAAGCTCCTGCCTTTTGCTCTATTAAAAATTAAATGTACCCCGTATTATAAAAAATTCACTCGCTATAAAATCATGTTTAAAAGGCCACTCCCACTGTTACCCAAACTAAATGATTATCAGATATCTAAAATGATTAACTATAACCTACGTAAGTCCTTACAGGCTCTCCAGTGAGTCCAAGCAGAAATCCACCAGCTGGTCCAAGAGGCTCAACCGAGACCAGGGAAAATTGACAACCAACACGCCTTTCAATTGGAAAACCTTGTGTGAATAAAAGTCCTCAGCCAAGGACCTAGAACCTTCCTGGAAAGGACCTTACTCTGTCGTCCTCCCCACACCAACTGCAGTAAAGGTTGCCAGAAAACACCCATGGATACATCATTCTCGGCCAAAGCCAGCCCTCCTGGACCAGCTAAATCAATGATGAACTGTTCAGCAATCTCAAAAGGACCCCTTAAAAATAAGACTGACATGGGACCCCGCTTTGTGACTTACAGAAGATGCTCCTTTATAAGTTTAAGTTAAATTGTCTTTTGCTCACTAATTGCCCCGTAACTTCAAACTCATGATTGTTGACATTCTATTTCTACTTTTTGCTCCATGTCTCATACGATGCTTAACCAAGTTCATACAAGGAAAAATTCGAGCTTTTACTAATCAAATAATCTCACAAATGCTTCTAAATCAATATAAACCCTTACCTATAATTGAGTTAAGGATTTAACTCATTGCAAAAAAAACCAGTGGCGATTGTAAGGTCAGGAAACTGGATACAAAGTTTTGTTCAAATGGTGTGCCCTTTCACCTAGTTTATGGTTTCCTTTGCAAGGGTTGATCGACCACAGAGGCTGGTGACTCGGGGGCAACGTGACTGACCTCAGACCTAGCCCCTCAGTTCTAATAATCAGTAATTTCTTTGTTCTCAAAATACGTATAGATTTGTTAAGCTATAACCATTGATGCCAAGCTGACTATAAATAAATGTACCTGCGTCATACTCCTTACTCTTTTGATCTCTGTAAATAGCTTTTACGATATAAATCAGAAAATGAAAAAAAAAAAAAAAAAAACAAAAACCCATGATTGTAAAAAGTGCTAGTATGGCCTATAAAAACATGTACCCTCCCTCAGTTCAGGGCTGCACACCCAAGCTGCTGTTAGGCTGTGTGCAGTCGCCAATCGGTAATAAAAACTCCTAATGTGGCTTTTTTTTTCCTGCTAAAAGTGGTCTCTGTTTCTTCATGGCACAACATCATTTGCTTGTCAAAATTTTTTTAAAAAATGGTGGAGGAAGTAGGAATATAAAATACAATTTAAAAATATGACTGGCCAAAAACAATCTGGAAACTAACCCCATCCCCATAAAATCTGAGACCATGAGCCATGTGGCAGGGCAATTCTCCTGGGTTCCCTTCAGGTTGCTCAGTCGTGTCCAACTCTTTGCGACCCCACACCAGGCTCCTCTGTCTCTGGAATTCTCCAGACAAGAATATTAGAGTGGGGCTTCCCTGGTGGTCCCAGTGGGCTTAAGGGGACCCCCCTCCTACCTGAAACCCGCTTTGGAACCTTTAAAACAGCAATCTCAAAAGGACCCCTTAAAAATAAGACTGACATGGGACCCGCTTTGTGACTTACAGAAGATGCTCCTTTATAAGTTTAAGTTAAATTGTCTTTTGCTCACTAATTGCCCCGTAACTTCAAACTCATGATTGTTGACATTCTATTTCTACTTTTTGCTCCATGTCTCATACGATGCTTAACCAAGTTCATACAAGGAAAAATTCGAGCTTTTACTAATCAAATAATCTCACAAATGCTTCTAAATCAATATAAACCCTTACCTATAATTGAGTTAAGGATTTAACTCATTGCAAAAAAAACCAGTGGCGATTGTAAGGTCAGGAAACTGGATACAAAGTTTTGTTCAAATGGTGTGCCCTTTCACCTAGTTTATGGTTTCCTTTGCAAGGGTTGATCGACCACAGAGGCTGGTGACTCGGGGGCAACGTGACTGACCTCAGACCTAGCCCTCAGTTCTAATAATCAGTAATTTCTTTGTTCTCAAAATACGTATAGATTTGTTAAGCTATAACCATTGATGCCAAGCTGACTATAAATAAATGTACCTGCGTCATACTCCTTACTCTTTTGATCTCTGTAAATAGCTTTTACGATATAAATCAGAAAATGAAAAAAAAAAAAAAAAAACAAAAACCCATGATTGTAAAAAGTGCTAGTATGGCCTATAAAAACATGTACCCTCCCTCAGTTCAGGGCTGCACACCCAAGCTGCTGTTAGGCTGTGTGCAGTCGCCAATCGGTAATAAAAACTCCTAATGTGGCTTTTTTTTTCCTGCTAAAAGTGGTCTCTGTTTCTTCATGGCACAACATCATTTGCTTGTCAAAATTTTTTTAAAAAATGGTGGAGGAAGTAGGAATATAAAATACAATTTAAAAATATGACTGGCCAAAAACAATCTGGAAACTAACCCCATCCCCATAAAATCTGAGACCATGAGCCATGTGGCAGGGCAATTCTCCTGGGTTCCCTTCAGGTTGCTCAGTCGTGTCCAACTCTTTGCGACCCCACACCAGGCTCCTCTGTCTCTGGAATTCTCCAGACAAGAATATTAGAGTGGGGCTTCCCTGGTGGTCCCAGTGGGTAAGGACACCGCCTTGCAGTGCAGGGGGCGCCTGTTCGATCCCTGGCCTGGGAAGATCCCACATGCCACGGAGCAGCTGGACCAATGTGTCCAATTACCGAGCCGGAGCTCTGGAGCGCATGCACGGAGAGCTGGTGCTCTGCAACAACAGAGGCCATCGCAATGGGAGGCCCACATGGGCCAAAGAACAAAGATGGCTGAAAACAGATAAATGAAAGACCAATAGAAGTGGCCCGCCTGCCCTCATCCTTCCCCACCCCCTCAAAAAAGAAAAATTAAAAGAAAAAAAGAAAGAATATTAGAGCAGATAGCCATGCCCTCCTCCAGGAGATCTTCCCAACCCAGGGATCAAACGCAAGTCTCCTGCACTGCGGGTGGATTCTTTACCATCTGAGCCACCAGGGAAGTCCAAGAATACTGGAATGGGTGGCCTATCCCTTCTCCAGTGGATCTCCACAACCCAGGAATCGAACTGGGTTCTCCTGCATTACAGGTAGATTCTTTACCAGATGAGCTATCATGGAAGCTCCATATTGGGAACTGAGACAAAATAATTTCCAAGCCCAGAAACAGGTTCACAACTCTGACCTCCTGACTCCCTTTTCATATTGTCTTCCCAGATCATCCTTTCCCCACAGCTGCATAAAACAAAATGAACCAAATGAACCTCACCAGCTCCCCTTGCTTCTCTCCGCTGGGGCCAGGAGCAGCTCGGCTGTGTGGCATCAGCTGAAGACAGACAGCAAAGCTCTATGTAAAAACATGTACCCTCCCTCAGTTCAGGGCTGCACACCCAAGCTGCTGTTAGGTGGCAGTCGCCAACTCGTACTAAAAACTCCTAATGTGGCTTTTTTTTTCCTGCTAAAAGTGGTCTCTGTTTCTTCATGGCACAACATCATTTGCTTGTCAAAATTTTTTTAAAAAATGGTGGAGGAAGTAGGAATATAAAATACAATTTAAAAATATGACTGGCCAAAAACAATCTGGAAACTAACCCCATCCCCATAAAATCTGAGACCATGAGCCATGTGGCAGGGCAATTCTCCTGGGTTCCCTTCAGGTTGCTCAGTCGTGTCCAACTCTTTGCGACCCCACACCAGGCTCCTCTGTCTCTGGAATTCTCCAGACAAGAATATTAGAGTGGGGCTTCCCTGGTGGTCCCAGTGGGTAAGGACACCGCCTTGCAGTGCAGGGGGCGCCTGTTCGATCCCTGGCCTGGGAAGATCCCACATGCCACGGAGCAGCTGGACCAATGTGTCCAATTACCGAGCCGGAGCTCTGGAGCGCATGCACGGAGAGCTGGTGCTCTGCAACAACAGAGGCCATCGCAATGGGAGGCCCACATGGGCCAAAGAACAAAGATGGCTGAAAACAGATAAATGAAAGACCAATAGAAGTGGCCCGCCTGCCCTCATCCTTCCCCACCCCCTCAAAAAAGAAAAATTAAAAGAAAAAAAGAAAGAATATTAGAGCAGATAGCCATGCCCTCCTCCAGGAGATCTTCCCAACCCAGGGATCAAACGCAAGTCTCCTGCACTGCGGGTGGATTCTTTACCATCTGAGCCACCAGGGAAGTCCAAGAATACTGGAATGGGTGGCCTATCCCTTCTCCAGTGGATCTCCACAACCCAGGAATCGAACTGGGTTCTCCTGCATTACAGGTAGATTCTTTACCAGATGAGCTATCATGGAAGCTCCATATTGGGAACTGAGACAAAATAATTTCCAAGCCCAGAAACAGGTTCACAACTCTGACCTCCTGACTCCCTTTTCATATTGTCTTCCCAGATCATCCTTTCCCCACAGCTGCATAAAACAAAATGAACCAAATGAACCTCACCAGCTCCCCTTGCTTCTCTCCGCTGGGGCCAGGAGCAGCTCGGCTGTGTGGCATCAGCTGAAGACAGACAGCAAAGCTCTATGCTTCCTTCTTTTCCTCAAAACAGCCACCCACAGTCACAGAGAGCCTTGACAGTGCAGGACTTTAAAGTTACAAGAGTAACTTTACAGTGAGATTTGACAAACACTGTTTCAAGGTCAGTATCCACGGTGATAAGCCATGATGTAATAAAATTGACACTTTACCTCTATGGGCTTCCTCCCCCAAGTTCCATAAGTAACCCTAGTCTCATTGTGAGAGATACATGAGACAAGTCCCAATAGTGGGACGTTCTGCGAAATACCTGACCAGTAACTTCTCAAAATTGTCATCAAAACAAGAAAATATGGGCTTCCCTGGTGGTTCAGCGGGTGAAAAGTCCACTTTGCAGTGCAAGGAGCATCGGTTTGATTCCTGGCCTGGGAAGATCCCATGTGCAGTGGAGTGGCTGGACAGGTATGTCCAATTAGGAGCCAGCGCTCTGGAGCGCATGCACCCAGAGCCAGTGCTCTGCAACAAGAGAGGTCAGGGCTTCCCTGGTGGTCCAGTGGGTAAGGATATCGCCTTGCAGTGCAAGGGGCGCCAGTTTGATCCCTGGCCTGGGAAGATCCCACGTGCAGTGGAGCGGCTGGACCGATGTGTCCAATTATCGAGCTGGAGCTCTGGAGCGCATGCGCCCAGAGCCAGTGCTCTGCGACAACAGAGGCCACTGTGATGGGAGGCCCACACTGGCCAAAGAACAATGATGGATGAAAATGGACAAATGAAATATCAACAGAAGTAGCCTGCCTGCTCCCCTCCCTCCCCACCCCACCCCCCCAAAATAAATAAATAAATTTAAAAAAAAAAAAAAACAAGAGAGGCCATTGCAATGGGAGGCCCACACAGACCAAGGAATAAAGCTGGATGAAAATAAATAAATAAATAAATAAAAACAAGAAAATCTGAGAAACTATCACAAGTCAAGAGGGCCCTAAGGAGATATGGAAATTAAATGTAATATGGGGGTGGGGGGGCTTCCTTGGTGGTCCAGTGGCTAAGACTCCTCATTTCCAGTGCAGGGGGCCCACATTTGATCCCACAGAAATAAAGATCCTGTGTGCCTGAACTAAGACCTGGCACAGCCAAATATATATATATTCATTTTAAAATGTAATATGGGGAAAAAGTGTAGTATGGGATCCTGGAACAGAAAAAGGACATTAGATAAAAACTAAGGAAATCTGAACAAGATGTGGGCTTTAATAAATAATAAAGCAAAAGTCAGTATAAGTAGACCATACTAATGTAAGATATTAATAAAATTGACACTTTACCTCTATGGGCTTCCTCCCCCAAGTTCCATAAGTAACCCTAGTCTCATTGTGAGAGATACATGAGACAAGTCCCAATAGTGGGACGTTCTGCGAAATACCTGACCAGTAACTTCTCAAAATTGTCATCAAAACAAGAAAATATGGGCTTCCCTGGTGGTTCAGCGGGTGAAAAGTCCACTTTGCAGTGCAAGGAGCATCGGTTTGATTCCTGGCCTGGGAAGATCCCATGTGCAGTGGAGTGGCTGGACAGGTATGTCCAATTAGGAGCCAGCGCTCTGGAGCGCATGCACCCAGAGCCAGTGCTCTGCAACAAGAGAGGTCAGGGCTTCCCTGGTGGTCCAGTGGGTAAGGATATCGCCTTGCAGTGCAAGGGGCGCCAGTTTGATCCCTGGCCTGGGAAGATCCCACGTGCAGTGGAGCGGCTGGACCGATGTGTCCAATTATCGAGCTGGAGCTCTGGAGCGCATGCGCCCAGAGCCAGTGCTCTGCGACAACAGAGGCCACTGTGATGGGAGGCCCACACTGGCCAAAGAACAATGATGGATGAAAATGGACAAATGAAATATCAACAGAAGTAGCCTGCCTGCCCCTCCCCCCCCCCCTCCCCACCCCCCCCCCCCAAAATGAATAAATAAATTTAAAAAAAAAAAAAAAACAAGAGAGGCCATTGCAATGGGAGGCCCACACAGACCAAGGAATAAAGCTGGATGAAAATAAATAAATAAATAAATAAAAACAAGAAAATCTGAGAAACTATCACAAGTCAAGAGGGCCCTAAGGAGATATGGAAATTAAATGTAATATGGGGGTGGGGGGGCTTCCTTGGTGGTCCAGTGGCTAAGACTCCTCATTTCCAGTGCAGGGGGCCCACATTTGATCCCACAGAAATAAAGATCCTGTGTGCCTGAACTAAGACCTGGCACAGCCAAATATATATATATTCATTTTAAAATGTAATATGGGGGAAAAAAAGTGTAGTATGGGATCCTGGAACAGAAAAAGGACATTAGATAAAAACTAAGGAAATCTGAACAAGATGTGGGCTTTAATAAATAATAAAGCATCAATAATGACTCATTCGTTGTAATAAGTAGACCATACTAATGTAAGATATTAATAGGGGAAACTGAATGTAAGGTCTATGGATTATCCTCACAGTTTTTCTTTAAATCTAAAATTATATTTTAAAATTCATCTTATTAAAAAAAAATTCATCTTATTTTAAAGCAAAAAATCGGGGCTTCCCTGATGGTCTTGTGGTTAAGAATCCACCTGCCAGGGATATACGTATGACTAATCTGGGATTATACATATCTGTAAACAACAAAATTCTGTAAAAGTAAAATAAAAATAATTATTAAAAGAAAAAAAATCCACTTGCCAATACAGGGGACACAGGTTTGATCCCTGGTCCGGGAAAGATCCCACATGCCAAAGTGCAACTAAGCCAGTGCACTATCTGTCAACTACTGAGCCAACACTCTTGAGCCCTCAAGCTGCAACTACAGAGCCCACGTCCCACAGCCAATAAGACCCGAGTGCCTAGAACTGCCCACCCGACCGCCCCATGCTGTGCAACAAGAGAATCCACTGCCATGGGAAGCTCACACACCACAATGAAGCATAGTGCTTGCTTGCTGCAGCTAGGGAAAGCACACAGGCAGTAACGACGGTCCAGACCAGATGAAAATAAATAAATCTCTCTCGAAATATTGACCAGTTTTCAATCTCTCAAAAATATGATGTTAACACATAGTATGTCCTAAAATATCTGCATTCAAGAAGGAGCTTCAGAGAGAGACCACCTGACTAATCTACAGCGAAAGTTGCAGAGAAACTGATTTCTCCAGAGAAAATAATACCCTGTACCTCTTCAACGATAGGAGGGATCAAAGGAAGAAGCAGCTGAGGGAGGGGAAATGATTCCAGTCTCCTGCTGCAGAAACTGTGAAGATGAAACTGTGCCAGAATCTATCTCTCTTTGAGACAGGGGAGGTGACCAGTAACATGCATCTTGTTTCACTGCCCCACAGAGATGACACCCTTGCCAACGAGGGAAAAATGAGCTGCCAGTGAGCAATCATTCAGATGACTAAGAAAGACATCTCGGAAACCTCCAAATCGAGGTTGACTGTTGGTCGATGTGCCAAGCAGTGGTTATATGTCATTCCCTCTCCAGAAGATGGAGCTTTAGTCTAAAACATGGATGCAAAGACAAGTTGGCCAACACAGTTCAGAATGAGAGCATCAAAGAAAATGCAGACAACGGGGTCCCTAACAGTTAAGGAGTGTTTCAAAAGCAATTTTTTATTTTATTTTATTTTATTTAAAAGATTTATTTATTTATTTTGGGCGGGGGTCCGGTTGGGGAGGGAGGGGAACGGGCAGGCCACTTCTATTGGTCTTTCATTTCTCTATTTTCATCCGTCTTTGTTCTTTGGTTCCTGTGGGTCTCCCATCGCGGTGGCGTCTGTCGTTGCAGAGTGCCAGCTCTGGGCGCATGCGCTCCAGAGCTCCAGCTCGGTGATTGGACACATCGGTCCAGCCGCTCCGCGGCACGTGGGATCTTCCTAGACCAGGGATCGAACCGGCGCCCCTTGCACTGCAAGGCGGTGTCCTTACCCACTGGACCACCAGGGGAAGCCCCCAAAAGCAATTTTTTAAATCGCTTTGGAGATCAGTTCATTTGACCTGATTCTCCCACCTATTATATATATGTATAGCCATCGGTTCGTCTGTTTTTAACCAAGCGAAAAGGAAAATTTCAGTGGGAGTCATAAAAAAGGATTCTGTATCATCCTGTTTTAACGTGGCATTTGTCTTTCCAGAAGTCTAAATGCTGACTATTAACTTGTGGTGCAGTTTCTGTGTTGAAGGAGGTGACATTTAAATTCACTGTTCTGGTAAATTTATTACGCAGAAATGAATTTTCTCTAAAATATTCAGATGTAAAAGTCATCTCTCGTGCTTAGAATACTAAGACAGATCAGTTGGACTTAGCCCCATCTCAGTCATATTTTTCTCACTTCTAATCTCCACATGTAAAACTTTAGGGGAGAATTCTCATGGTGACACTGTTGTGAACTGAATATTTATGTGCCCCCCATATGTCAAGATCTTAACCTCAAAGTAAAAGTGTTAAGAGGTGGGATCTTTGGGGTGGGGTTAGTACCCTTATAAAAGAGGCCCCTGAAAGCATGCTTCTGCCATATGACAACACAACTGTCTATGAGTGAAAAAGTTGACTCATAGACACTGAATTTGCCTTGAATTTGGACTTTGAATTCCCAGGCAAGAATACTGGAGTGGGTTGCCATTTCCTCCTCCAGGGAATCTTCCAATGCAGGGGTTGAACCCATGTCTCCTTGCATTGCAGGCAGACTCTTTACCATCTGAGTACCAAGGAAGCCCAACCCAGATAGACTAAGACATATATCGACTCAGATGCTCATCTTTGAGTTGTCACAATGATCACAGCAATGTTTCATGAGGAGCTAGAATGGCTCCCATGCCGTTCCTGTTGAAAGCCAGCAACGTGGCATAATGTGATTGCCCAACACCTATCTTTTCCCAGGTCAAAGAATCTGAAGAATATTCGCACTCTCTTAGCTGGGAAGAAGAGAGTGAGACACATGCTTTTAGGCAATAAACAGTGTCTGCCACACTGGAGGAATCTGTTGAATGGTATAATATCCTAAGAACTGAGAAGGAACTGTTGATTAAAAAAAGATGAACAACTTGAGAGTTGTGGGTTAAGTTTTATTTGGGGCGTAATTAGGACTGCAGCCCAGGAGGCAGCACCCTGGATAGCTCTGAGAGACTGCTCCAAAGAAGCAGCAGGATGAGGGTCAAAATATAAGATTTTGAGAAGGGGGAGTCCAATGTCATTAAACAGTCATTTTTACAAAGGGTTTTCCGTTAATCATTAGGATCTAATTTCATCATGAAGGAACTTAGTGCTTTTCTAGATGTGAGGAGAGGCAAGCATTGAGATAATAAAAGCTGTTTCTGAAGGCATCCACCTATCTAAAGACCTGTCCCACCCTGATCTCCATCAGAGGTTATTGAAGGTCAGCAGCTCTCAACAGCACAGGGTCCGGTCTCCGCAGAGGAAAAGAGCAAATGTCCTTGTTGTCCAGTTATTGGCAATCAAATTGGTAAGAGTCAATCTGTAGTTGACAGAACTTTGAGACCAAAAAACCCAAGCAGGCAATTCCTTACGAAATAAAGCTATGAGGTTTACGATGGGCAACTTACATGCAGGCAGGACTGGGCAGACATCATTCCAGAAACATTCACAGTTGGACTCCAAGACTTAGAAAGGGGTGCAGTGGAATTTAAAGGGGCCAAAGCTGAAGATATAATCTGACAACTAGGGAGAAGCACATCAACAATGATGGGAATTGGGGACTTTTTCCTCTACCCGGGGATCTCATGATCATTAACCACCTGTGTAAGCAAAGGCATTCTTCCAGGTTCCATGTCATAAAAAGTCAAGAGTGAAAGTTGATAGGGAACTTATCTAACTTAGGCACATTCCTTATGAGTAAGCTAAAGTTCAGTCATGCAGAAAGAGACAAAGGTAGGACTGAACACCTAAGATGAAACTGATAGAATGGGGCCAGTGTTCAGTCACAGTATCAGTTAGCTATTGCTGCATAACAAACAAGTCCAAAACTCAATGATTTCAAACAATAAGTATCTGAAATCTATAGGTCAGCTAAGTGGTTCCGTTGGTCTCAGTAAGCTCACACATCATCAGTGTTAGACATGGGTTGGGTAGATGGCTCTAGAGATCTGGGCTGGGCTTTCTCACATGAGAAGAGGTAGGATAGGTGTAGGCTGAGATGCCTTGACTAATTTCCCAACACAGTCGTTTATTCTCCAGCACAGTAACTTAGGCTTGTTCATATGACAGAGTTGGGACTCCACAAGAAAGAGCAAAAGCTGAAAGATGTTCTTAAGATCTAGACTCAATACTGACACACCATCTATTCTGCTACATTCCATTGGCATGAACAAGTCATCAGACCAGCCCTGACTGAAAGGCCAGTGAAACAGCTCTAACTCTTGTTGGGAGGAGCTGGAGGGTCAATTATAAAGGGTGTTGTTAAAGAAAGAGTTAAAAGAGTTATGACGGTTTTTACAATCAAGCTGCCTCACGTTTTCAGTATCGAGTAAATTGTGAGCATGCTTGTAAAGTGAGATTATGTTTGTAAGTGGAGATGGATCACAACTGAGATGGAAAAATTATCATGCAAAAGGGAATTTCACTATCCTTGTATCCACACAACCCCACAATTTATGCAATTTGGACCCCAGAGTTTGGGTGGGGATTTCACTGCATTAGAGATACACAGTATATATATATATATATATATATATATATATATATATATATATGTGGGCGACTGACTCTCCAAGGACAGATCTGTTCAGTAGAGGGGAGCATCATCTTACAGGAGTCTTTGTGCTTATCTCAAAATGGGAAAAATCAGTGTCAGGGAGGAAAACCTTTTCTTTCCTCTGTCCTCTTAGGCTCTTTATCAGGGGCCTGTGAGTTGCACCTTCCTGTTGTTGTTCAGTCACTAAGTCGTGTCTTACTCTTGTGACCCCATGGACTCTAGCTCATCAGGTTTCTCCACCCATGGGATCCTCCAGGTAAGAATACTGAAGCGGGTTGCCATTTCCTTCTCCAGGGGATCTTCCCAACCCATGGACTAAAATTCCATCTCCTGTGTCTCCTGCCTTGGCAGGTGGATTCTCTACCACTGATTCAGCTGGGGAGGCCCATGAATTACACTAGCAAAAGACACACAGGAAATAAGTCACACAATGTTTACTAATATTTAAGTGCATGGGAATTCACAGAAAAGAAGTGAAAACTTGAAAAAGTTGTTCAGGGGCTTACAGACCCTTTTTCAGCTGCTCTGGGTCTTCATTTCTGCCGGCAGGCTTTCTCTAGTTGTGGCAAGTAGGGGTTACTCTCTACTTGTGGTGCTCTGGCTTCTCCTGGCAGTGGCTTCTCTTGTTGATGAGCACATTGGCTCTGGGTGCACAGGCTTCAGTAGTTGCAGCTTAAGGATTCCAGAACATGGAGTTCAGTAGCTGTGGTACTTGGACTCAGTAGTTGCAGCATATCAGCTTAGCTGTCCTGTGGCATGTGGAATCTTCTTGGACCAGGGATCAAACCCATGTTCCCTGCATTAGCAGGCAAATTCTTAACCACTGAGGCACCAGGGAAGTCCTGGCTACCACTTCAACAAAGGAAACAAAGTTTGGATTTCAAGAGACAATAAATTATGGGGAAATTACTAGAAAATATATGGAGAGAACTAATGGGAGAATAGGATTTATTTTAGTGAGGCCTACGCAAACTCATTTTGCTACAGACTCCCCACATCCAATAGGAGTTGCTTTTCTCTTGCTAGTAGGGGGAAGAACGGGTGGGTGCCATCCTCAAAGGGAAATGCAGTCTCTGCTTTACAGGGCTTCCCAGGTGGCACAGTGGTAAAGAATCCGCCTGCCCATGCAGGAGACTGTGATTCAATTCCCAAGTTGGGAAGATCCCTGGAAAAGGAAATGGCAACCCACTCCAGTATTCTTACTTGGGAAATCTCATGGACAGAAAAGCCCAGCAGGCTACAGTCTACGGGGTTACAAAGAATCAGACACAACTGAGCATGCACACAGGTGCACTTCAGTCAGATGAGGGGAGGCTGAGACCTCTTTCTGCATCTACTGACTCTTATCTGCCTTCATGGCAAAATAATGCTTACACCCAAGTGGCATATTTGGGGGTGGCATATTCTGATTCCCTTTATTAGCAGAGAGTATTTGAGGGACTTTAGGGCCTAGGCTGTGTGATTTCAATGTGAATTTTGAAAGATGGGGGACCATCTACGCTTGGGCATAGCTTGTGACAGCATAGTTTTGGATAGTTGGGGCCAGTATTTCCAACGTCTTAAAAGCAAATCTTGATGAGCAGCCTATTTTAGCTGGTTAAGTCTTATCTTCTAAAAGCAAGTATTTCCTGGAATCAACAGTTAACTGCTTTATGCCTGGTTTTTGTGTTATTTCATATACTCATGGAAACACATTCCTGGTCCCAGTATGGTTTAATTCGGGCACAGGAAATTATGTCAGTTTCTGTTCTCATATATATTCAAAGTGTTTTATTTAGGCTCTGGGTGCACAGGCTTCAGTAGTTGCAGCTTAAGGATTCCAGAACATGGAGTTCAGTAGCTGTGGTACTTGGACTCAGTAGTTGCAGCATATCAGCTTAGCTGTCCTGTGGCATGTGGAATCTTCTTGGACCAGGGATCAAACCCATGTTCCCTGCATTAGCAGGCAAATTCTTAACCACTGAGGCACCAGGGAAGTCCTGGCTACCACTTCAACAAAGGAAACAAAGTTTGGATTTCAAGAGACAATAAATTATGGGGAAATTACTAGAAAATATATGGAGAGAACTAATGGGAGAATAGGATTTATTTTAGTGAGGCCTACGCAAACTCATTTTGCTACAGACTCCCCACATCCAATAGGAGTTGCTTTTCTCTTGCTAGTAGGGGGAAGAACGGGTGGGTGCCATCCTCAAAGGGAAATGCAGTCTCTGCTTTACAGGGCTTCCCAGGTGGCACAGTGGTAAAGAATCCGCCTGCCCATGCAGGAGACTGTGATTCAATTCCCAAGTTGGGAAGATCCCTGGAAAAGGAAATGGCAACCCACTCCAGTATTCTTACTTGGGAAATCTCATGGACAGAAAAGCCCAGCAGGCTACAGTCTACGGGGTTACAAAGAATCAGACACAACTGAGCATGCACACAGGTGCACTTCAGTCAGATGAGGGGAGGCTGAGACCTCTTTCTGCATCTACTGACTCTTATCTGCCTTCATGGCAAAATAATGCTTACACCCAAGTGGCATATTTGGGGGTGGCATATTCTGATTCCCTTTATTAGCAGAGAGTATTTGAGGGACTTTAGGGCCTAGGCTGTGTGATTTCAATGTGAATTTTGAAAGATGGGGGACCATCTACGCTTGGGCATAGCTTGTGACAGCATAGTTTTGGATAGTTGGGGCCAGTATTTCCAACGTCTTAAAAGCAAATCTTGATGAGCAGCCTATTTTAGCTGGTTAAGTCTTATCTTCTAAAAGCAAGTATTTCCTGGAATCAACAGTTAACTGCTTTATGCCTGGTTTTTGTGTTATTTCATATACTCATGGAAACACATTCCTGGTCCCAGTATGGTTTAATTCGGGCACAGGAAATTATGTCAGTTTCTGTTCTCATATATATTCAAAGTGTTTTATTTATCCCTCTGTTTTTTCTCCAACTCCAGCTGTCTCTGGGTGAAATATTCCAAGACCTTACTTCTCAAAAGTATGAAATGATTCTGAACTGCACACAAACTGTTTAAATCCAGTCAACACAATGCTGGGAAAGTAAGCTCAATTCTAGGTAGGGAATTAACGGAAAGGCCTGATTTCACTATTTTTGCAAGCAGGACACAGACTCCTACACAACCTCTTTTAAAAATCACTTCGTCTTCAGAAAAGCTAGTTTTCTCAACCAATGTTCGGTACATTTTTACAATTACACTGTAAAAAGCTCTGACATTGACAGATTCCAAAGAAAATGAGGCAAGATCTAAAACTTAGAATACTACTTGTGGAACATATGGCTAGACGCTTTATTTAAAGGAAAGGACAAGGAATCCAGAAGGACTATAATTAGAAAAACTTCATCCGTGGTTCACAGGAACAAGTAGCTTTCCTGGGACCTGAATGTTTAAGGTTATGGCCTCTGACATTTTGAAAAATGGCCCTATTGTACCAAGTCAATGAACGTGAAAAGGCATGGTCTGTTCCGTGAGTAGAAAATTGTGTGATGTGACACATTTCTGGTTGTTTATTGATGGGGTAAGGTGATGGGCTGTAAGTGCCTTCTTTGTTGCCATGACAATCACTTCCTTTAGTAAAATGGACAACTGCCACCGGTCCTTGAAACAGACTGAGGGAGTGGAAATCAACCCTCAACTCATTTTTTGTGATTAGCTGTTATTAGGATAGGGACTTTAGGCCTAGGCTGTGTGATTTCAATGTGAATTTTGAAAGATGGGGGACCATCTACGCTTGGGCATAGCTTGTGACAGCATAGTTTTGGATAGTTGGGGCCAGTATTTCCAACGTCTTAAAAGCAAATCTTGATGAGCAGCCTATTTTAGCTGGTTAAGTCTTATCTTCTAAAAGCAAGTATTTCCTGGAATCAACAGTTAACTGCTTTATGCCTGGTTTTTGTGTTATTTCATATACTCATGGAAACACATTCCTGGTCCCAGTATGGTTTAATTCGGGCACAGGAAATTATGTCAGTTTCTGTTCTCATATATATTCAAAGTGTTTTATTTATCCCTCTGTTTTTTCTCCAACTCCAGCTGTCTCTGGGTGAAATATTCCAAGACCTTACTTCTCAAAAGTATGAAATGATTCTGAACTGCACACAAACTGTTTAAATCCAGTCAACACAATGCTGGGAAAGTAAGCTCAATTCTAGGTAGGGAATTAACGGAAAGGCCTGATTTCACTATTTTTGCAAGCAGGACACAGACTCCTACACAACCTCTTTTAAAAATCACTTCGTCTTCAGAAAAGCTAGTTTTCTCAACCAATGTTCGGTACATTTTTACAATTACACTGTAAAAAGCTCTGACATTGACAGATTCCAAAGAAAATGAGGCAAGATCTAAAACTTAGAATACTACTTGTGGAACATATGGCTAGACGCTTTATTTAAAGGAAAGGACAAGGAATCCAGAAGGACTATAATTAGAAAAACTTCATCCGTGGTTCACAGGAACAAGTAGCTTTCCTGGGACCTGAATGTTTAAGGTTATGGCCTCTGACATTTTGAAAAATGGCCCTATTGTACCAAGTCAATGAACGTGAAAAGGCATGGTCTGTTCCGTGAGTAGAAAATTGTGTGATGTGACACATTTCTGGTTGTTTATTGATGGGGTAAGGTGATGGGCTGTAAGTGCCTTCTTTGTTGCCATGACAATCACTTCCTTTAGTAAAATGGACAACTGCACCGTGACCTGACGAGCTCAGCCAGGATTGAAACAGACTGAGGGGAGTGGAAATCAACCTCAACTCATATTCTGCTCTATTTCATTCTTCACACAGCAACAAGCACCCTCACACCCCAGGACGCAAACCCAATGCCGTCTTTCCATTTCAGCCTTAACGCCATGACCTGCCCCTGGCTCTCTCAACAATTTTGTCTGGTACTGTGCTGTGCCGTGCTTAGTCATTCAGTTGTATCTGACTCTTTGCGACCCCATGGATTGCAGCCCACTAGGCTCCTCTGTCTGTGGGAATTCTCTAGGCACGAATACTGGAGAGGGTTGCCGTGCCCTCCTCCAGAGGATCTTCCCAACCCAGGGATCAAATCCAAGTCTCCCACATTGCAGGTGTATTCGTTACCAACTGAGTTACCAGGGAAGCCCTTTACCCAGTACAGGTCTCTCCCAAACCAGTTTCTCCTACTGGAAGGTTTTTGTCTCCCTCACATAGCTGTTTCTTCCACTGGGAATGCTCTCCCCCCAGATCCTTGCATGGCTAACGTCTACTCTTCCTTCAGATGACAGAAAAATCTCACCTTTTCAGAAGAGCCTCCCTTACCATCTGAGGTACCCTAAGTCTTTCCATGGCCCTGTCCCTTTTACCTCTCAGCTTCTCATTTGTTTTCATCATAATTATCCCAGATTTTCAGTTATAATTCTGTCCATTCACTAAGCTACTGCCCTTCTAAGATATTATGACTCCTGTGAGAATGGGAGTCTCTTAGTTTTGTTCACTGAGATATTCCCAGCACCTGTCACATCTAAGCTCAATAGACATTTGTTGGATAAAATAAACCATAAAGTTCAAGCTAGCCAAGAAATAAACAAGAGACAGGAGGCAGGAAGGAAGAAACACATCTGATCATATCATTTGAGCACCTAGATTCAGCTGTGCCTGAATACCACTACTGAGAGTCCCTTGGACTGCAAGGAGATCCAAACAGTCAGTCCTAAAGGAAATCAACCCTGAATATTCATTGGAAGGACTGATGCTGACACTGAAGCTCCAATACTTTGGCCACCTGATGCAAAGAGATGTCTCATTGGAAAAAACCCTGATGCTGAGGAAAACAGAAGACAGAAGGAGAAGGGGATGACAGAGGATGAGATGGTTGGATGGCATCACTGAGACAATGGACAAGAGTATGAGCAAGCTCTGGGAGACAGTGAAGGATGGGGAAGCTGGAGGTGCTGCAGTTCATAGAGGCACAAAGAGTCGAACACAACTGAGCGATTGCACTGAACTGTACACCACTAACTAGACTTTTCAATGACCTGAATGAAAAATTCTATATTTATTGCTTACACCAGTCTTTATTTGTGTTTCTTCCCTTTTCCATTAAAAAATCACTTTAAGAATGTTTGATCATGGTGGTGGTGATGCTACATACACTTCCAGTTTGATATCTTTCTATAGACTTTGTTACTGAAATGGCCACTACTGAATTCCTATGTGCAGGGAAGTTTTTTGTCTGGCAATAGAGTCTTGCCACAAAGACGCTCCAGAAATGGTTACCGACAATGGTCATGATGACAGGGTTTTGTTAATTCTGATATTCTCTATACAAATATGCCTGTAGTCAAGAACTGTGGTTGGGGAGGGAGGTGGGGAGTTGGGTGGTGCTCAGGGGAGAGGAGAGAAATCTTAGTGACTCTGTCTGCCATGGGAACTCAAAAAGAAATACAGAATTGTAATAAAGCCCTTGACTTTCCATGTGACCCTGGACTTTCCAGGAGGATTCCCCAATATCATATTTTCTAAGTACCCCCTTCTCTCAAGCCTCTCTCCTTAAAGCTGCATGAGGATTAATTTTATTTAGGGGGCCAGCTTCTCTGCCCAAGGAAAATGAAAAACAAGCACATTCTCTGCCAGGATAAATCTGACACCCTTTTGCCTACTTTTACAACATACTGAGACAGGAGGCAGGAAGGAAGAAACACATCTGATCATATCATTTGAGCACCTAGATTCAGCTGTGCCTGAATACCACTACTGAGAGTCCCTTGGACTGCAAGGAGATCCAAACAGTCAGTCCTAAAGGAAATCAACCCTGAATATTCATTGGAAGGACTGATGCTGACACTGAAGCTCCAATACTTTGGCCACCTGATGCAAAGAGATGTCTCATTGGAAAAAACCCTGATGCTGAGGAAAACAGAAGACAGAAGGAGAAGGGGATGACAGAGGATGAGATGGTTGGATGGCATCACTGAGACAATGGACAAGAGTATGAGCAAGCTCTGGGAGACAGTGAAGGATGGGGAAGCTGGAGGTGCTGCAGTTCATAGAGGCACAAAGAGTCGAACACAACTGAGCGATTGCACTGAACTGTACACCACTAACTAGACTTTTCAATGACCTGAATGAAAAATTCTATATTTATTGCTTACACCAGTCTTTATTTGTGTTTCTTCCCTTTTCCATTAAAAAATCACTTTAAGAATGTTTGATCATGGTGGTGGTGATGCTACATACACTTCCAGTTTGATATCTTTCTATAGACTTTGTTACTGAAATGGCCACTACTGAATTCCTATGTGCAGGGAAGTTTTTTGTCTGGCAATAGAGTCTTGCCACAAAGACGCTCCAGAAATGGTTACCGACAATGGTCATGATGACAGGGTTTTGTTAATTCTGATATTCTCTATACAAATATGCCTGTAGTCAAGAACTGTGGTTGGGGAGGGAGGTGGGGAGTTGGGTGGTGCTCAGGGGAGAGGAGAGAAATCTTAGTGACTCTGTCTGCCATGGGAACTCAAAAAGAAATACAGAATTGTAATAAAGCCCTTGACTTTCCATGTGACCCTGGACTTTCCAGGAGGATTCCCCAATATCATATTTTCTAAGTACCCCCTTCTCTCAAGCCTCTCTCCTTAAAGCTGCATGAGGATTAATTTTATTTAGGGGGCCAGCTTCTCTGCCCAAGGAAAATGAAAAACAAGCACATTTCTGAGGATAACAAATGTGGCTGGCCTTGGATGGAAGAGCGTGAGAAGATAAAGGTCCTTGAAAGAGGAATAAGGAACTGAAAAATAGCACATGTCTTTGGGAAACAGAGAGACCACAGTAGAACAAGATACGTGAGCATGTCAAAGGGGACACATAGTATGAAATAATTTACCTAGACTTACCTGTAAGTGATTGTAAATGATTCATTTGTAAAATCATTACCTAGAAGTTATTTACCTGTTAAACTAAATTACTCCCTGTTAGCATTGATTATTCCCTGTTAATCTTTACTGAATGCAAACTGTACCGAAACTGTTTATGTCTCACGGAAAAACCTCTAGGCTATTATGTTAAGCCAGAATGTATAACTGAATATTTTATTGATCTCTGTTTCCTGATTACCAAACCCGTTTGTTTCTTGTTGTCATAGACAATGGAATGTGCAGGTGTGCGAGTACAAGGGAACGATCTTGCGTCATTGATTCTCCCAGCCTTTAAAAATCATCTCTTGCCTCAAGTTGGGGCCCTCGCAGGAAACTTTGTTCCTCGCGGGTGGTCGCTGGCACCAGCCTAATAAACCTCTTTTCCATCTACCACGAGTGGAGTTGGGTGTTTCACTGAGCGCACCCCACAACAAGCACTCCATGACTGCACTGGGATGGAAAACAGGTCCCCTCACTCCTGTGCTGGAAGAGGAGGTGGTAGTAAACCTGAATGGCCCAGGGAGGAGCAGCTCAGAGAGAGAGGGGAAGGAGGATCAGAGATCTGTAATCCATGTCTGCAGCTGCTTCTTGGACCTCAGTAACAAGGATGTGTCTTTACGCCCATCAGTTGGGACACAGACGTAAAAAGGCAGCAAATTCATGATGAAGCTAAGACTCGGTGCCAGGCCCCATTCTAAGTGTGTTTCACACATTAACCCCTTTAATCTTGTCAAAGAAAACACAGTAAGGTAAACTGGCGAAAACAAACTGACTCAGAAGTATGGCAACAGGGGAGAAAGAGACTTCAGTGTGGAACTGGGTTCAATCCTGAAATCCAATCTCTCCTTAAAGCTGCATGAGGATTAATTTTATTTAGGGGGCCAGCTTCTCTGCCCAAGGAAAATGAAAAACAAGCACATTTCTGAGGATAACAAATGTGGCTGGCCTTGGATGGAAGAGCGTGAGAAGATAAAGGTCCTTGAAAGAGGAATAAGGAACTGAAAAATAGCACATGTCTTTGGGAAACAGAGAGACCACAGTAGAACAAGATACGTGAGCATGTCAAAGGGGACACATAGTATGAAATAATTTACCTAGACTTACCTGTAAGTGATTGTAAATGATTCATTTGTAAAATCATTACCTAGAAGTTATTTACCTGTTAAACTAAATTACTCCCTGTTAGCATTGATTATTCCCTGTTAATCTTTACTGAATGCAAACTGTACCGAAACTGTTTATGTCTCACGGAAAAACCTCTAGGCTATTATGTTAAGCCAGAATGTATAACTGAATATTTTATTGATCTCTGTTTCCTGATTACCAAACCCGTTTGTTTCTTGTTGTCATAGACAATGGAATGTGCAGGTGTGCGAGTACAAGGGAACGATCTTGCGTCATTGATTCTCCCAGCCTTTAAAAATCATCTCTTGCCTCAAGTTGGGGCCCTCGCAGGAAACTTTGTTCCTCGCGGGTGGTCGCTGGCACCAGCCTAATAAACCTCTTTTCCATCTACCACGAGTGGAGTTGGGTGTTTCACTGAGCGCACCCCACAACAAGCACTCCATGACTGCACTGGGATGGAAAACAGGTCCCCTCACTCCTGTGCTGGAAGAGGAGGTGGTAGTAAACCTGAATGGCCCAGGGAGGAGCAGCTCAGAGAGAGAGGGGAAGGAGGATCAGAGATCTGTAATCCATGTCTGCAGCTGCTTCTTGGACCTCAGTAACAAGGATGTGTCTTTACGCCCATCAGTTGGGACACAGACGTAAAAAGGCAGCAAATTCATGATGAAGCTAAGACTCGGTGCCAGGCCCCATTCTAAGTGTGTTTCACACATTAACCCCTTTAATCTTGTCAAAGAAAACACAGTAAGGTAAACTGGCGAAAACAAACTGACTCAGAAGTATGGCAACAGGGGAGAAAGAGACTTCAGTGTGGAACTGGGTTCAATCCTGAAATCAACAAGGACAAGCAGAGACTCCTAGTCCGGGAGAAAGGCAGAGGTTGGCAGATGGAACATCACTAAGAGGAAACCCTGGAGACTCTTCCAAAAGCAACTTAGCAGGGTTCTCGCTGAAAAGTGGACCAAAGTGGTCAGTCATGCCCTGGCGGATGGGAATGGGTGAGGAATGTGGTCAGACATTCCTGGTGATCAGATGCTGAGGGTGGGGGATGCTGGCTAAGCAGATTCTTGTTAAAACTCGGCCATGCAAAGAAGAGCATGGATGCCCCCAAAGTGAGTTATAGTTGGGTAGAGAGTTCAGGGGAGCTGATTAAAGTTGGGACAAGGAGAGAGTCTTTGTCAACCCTTAAAACAACCCTATGAAATAGATAACGCTACTGCCCTTTACAAATGAGAACAGCGGGGTGTAGAGAGGCTGGCCAGCCATGGATTCCACTCTCTGTGCTTAGGGAGCATACTTTATGAGGGCATAGTGTGACTACATTAATCTGCTGTGGATCTGACTATTTTTTGCCAATCAGTAGTAACACAAGTTTTCCTTGTACCTCAATGTCAGTTCCTTGGAGAATGACTAACTACCTCTTTGAGGTAATGCTCCAAGGCTTCCCGAAATGAAATCCACATGCAGATCAGGAAAGACCATCCCTGAACATACCACTTTGGCCTAAGAATCATTTTGAATGGAAGGAATTTGTCTTCCTGAAGTCCCTCATCTACCGAAAAACAGAACCTTCTGAAAGAACCCAATTGTTCTAAGTCCCCTCTCCAGGAGCCATTCGAATCTTCTCCTGAGGTGAGAAGTCAGTACCCACCCAGACAGACATTGTCACAAGACTGTCCTGTCTCCCATAGAGCCTTTTCAGGACTCATCAAGCTTTCTTTCCAAAGCATCGTTTGCTTTCCTATACATACTCGTTCTCCCATTTCTGTTTCTCCTACTAAGGAACATAGGTCTCAAATTCTAACCAACCCCTGAGCTGGTTGTTATTGTTTAGTCGCTCAGTTGTGTCCAACTCTTTTAAGACCCCATGGACTGTGTCCTGCCAGGCTGCTCTGTCCATGGGATTTCTCAGGCAAGAATACTGGAGTGAACTGCCACCCCCAACCTCCAGGAAATATTCTCAACGCAAGGATGGAACCCTCGTCTTTTGGGTCTCCTGCACTGGCAGGTGAGTTCTTTACTACCAGCACCAGCAGGAAGTCCCTTGATCTCTCTCCCATGTACGTATGCAGTGCACATGCTACACTTTTGATTTTCCTTTGTTAGTCGATCTTTTGTTGGCCTTGTTTACAGGGCCCCAGGTGAGGATTCCTAAGATAGGCAGAAGGAAAAGCTTTTTTTCTTCCCTCACATAATGTAAGACCATCTTAAACACACCCTCCATGTTTAGTGAAAGTCTATCCAGTCTTTTTTTGCACTGTGAAGGAAGAAGTAATTCAAAACCTTGTTCTATTTATCCAGAAGACCAACTTCATGGTGTGCTCACATTTTCTAATGTCTCTACTCAGAGTTCTGGAGCCTAAAGGTTGGAAGGATGAACTAGACCAGATAGTAGCTGTAAGAATCGCAAAGACACCACAGACAGCAAACTGTTAGGGAAAGAGCCTATTTAGGAAGAGTTCCCGGGCGAGATCCACAGGTCCAAAAGGTGGGCCAGTGAAGTCGTGCCCTGGAGATGGGACGAGGAGGTTTTATTTGGGAGAAGGGGAAAAAGAGAGAGGGGAGGGGGGTTTCTTTTTTTTTTTTTAAACCTTTATTTTACTTTTAACTTTTACAGAGTTTTGTTGTTTACAGATATGTATGTTCCCAAATTAGTCATATGTATATCCCCCCCCTTCCCATCCTCCTGACCATCACATAGCACCCCTGAAGGATCCCCTTTTGCTCTAGTTTTACAGATAGTCAGCTCATGCTACTTCTCCTGAGGTGAGAAGTCAGTACCCACCCAGACAGACATTGTCACAAGACTGTCCTGTCTCCCATAGAGCCTTTTCAGGACTCATCAAGCTTTCTTTCCAAAGCATCGTTTGCTTTCCTATACATACTGTTCTACCATTTCTGTTTCTCCTACTAAGGAACATAGGTCTCAAATTCTAACCAACCCCTGAGCTGGTTGTTATTGTTTAGTCGCTCAGTTGTGTCCAACTCTTTTAAGACCCCATGGACTGTGTCCTGCCAGGCTGCTCTGTCCATGGGATTTCTCAGGCAAGAATACTGGAGTGAACTGCCACCCCCAACCTCCAGGAAATATTCTCAACGCAAGGATGGAACCCTCGTCTTTTGGGTCTCCTGCACTGGCAGGTGAGTTCTTTACTACCAGCACCAGCAGGAAGTCCCTTGATCTCTCTCCCATGTACGTATGCAGTGCACATGCTACACTTTTGATTTTCCTTTGTTAGTCGATCTTTTGTTGGCCTTGTTTACAGGGCCCCAGGTGAGGATTCCTAAGATAGGCAGAAGGAAAAGCTTTTTTTCTTCCCTCACATAATGTAAGACCATCTTAAACACACCCTCCATGTTTAGTGAAAGTCTATCCAGTCTTTTTTTGCACTGTGAAGGAAGAAGTAATTCAAAACCTTGTTCTATTTATCCAGAAGACCAACTTCATGGTGTGCTCACATTTTCTAATGTCTCTACTCAGAGTTCTGGAGCCTAAAGGTTGGAAGGATGAACTAGACCAGATAGTAGCTGTAAGAATCGCAAAGACACCACAGACAGCAAACTGTTAGGGAAAGAGCCTATTTAGGAAGAGTTCCCGGGCGAGATCCACAGGTCCAAAAGGTGGGCCAGTGAAGTCGTGCCCTGGAGATGGGACGAGGAGGTTTTATTTGGGAGAAGGGGAAAAAGAGAGAGGGGAGGGGGGTTTCTTTTTTTTTTTTTAAACCTTTATTTTACTTTTAACTTTTACAGAGTTTTGTTGTTTACAGATATGTATGTTCCCAAATTAGTCATATGTATATCCCCCCCCTTCCCATCCTCCTGACCATCACATAGCACCCCTGAAGGATCCCCTTTTCTCAGAGCAATGACTAGAGCTATTTTCTTCACTTATGATAGTACAGGCCTTCATGCTACTTCCTTTACGCCTCCCACCCTCTGTTCCTTCCCCACAATGTCCATATGTCCACTGTCCGTGTCTGTCTTTCTGTCGCTTCACTGTGTGTGCCATCATCACCATCCTACTAGATTCCATAGATATGTGTTAATATACTGTATTTGTCCTTCTCTTTCTGACTGACTTCACTTTTTGTGATACGTTCTAGATCCAGTCACCTCATTCGGACTGATTTTTCTGCATTTCTCTTTACAGCTGTGTAGTATTCCATTGTATATATGTACCAGAGCTTTTGGACCCATTCATTCGTCAGTGGGCATCTAGGCTGCTTCCATGTTCTAGCTATTGTATAGAGAGCTACAGTGAACATTGGGGTACAGGTGTCTCTTTCAATTTTGATTTCATCAGGGTGTTAGCCTAAGAGTGGGATTGCTGGGTCGTATGGTGCTTCTATTTTTAGTTTTTAAAGAAATCTCCAGACTGTCTTCCATAGAGGCTGTATCAATTGACATTCCCACCAGCAATGCAGGAGTGTTCCCTTTTCTCCGCACCCTCTCCAGCGTGTATTGTCTGTCAATTTGTGGATGATGGCCCTTCTGACAGGTGTAAGTTGATATCTCATTGTAGTTTTGATTTGCATTTCTCTAATTATAAATGAAGTTGAGCATCGTTTCATGTGTTTTGGGGCCATCTGTATGTCGTCGTTGGAGAAGTGTCTGTTTAGGTCCTTTTCCTATTTTTTGGATTGGGTTGTTCATTTTTCTGGTGCTGAGTTGTCTGAGTTGCTTGTAAATGGAATAGGAGAGATTACAACAAATAATGCAGAAATCCAAAGGATTATAAGAGACTATTATGAACAGCTCTATGGCAACAAACTGGACAACCTGGAAGAATTGTCTAGGAGGGGGTTTCTTAGAGCAGGCACAGAAACAAAGTCTTTGTCTAAACTGAGCAGGAAATTAGTGATGAGTCGGCTGCCCTTGAGTTGTCTGTGGGCATGGGGGTGTGCAGTTCTTGTTACTTTCCACACCTGGTTGACAATCTTCATGGCCAAGGCGAGCTGCTTATCGCCAGCCTTGAGAGACTCCCAGGCACCAGCAGATCAGCAACAGGCCCTTTGCTGTTGACCCTTCAGGGCCAGTGAGTCCACAGCTGCCGTGTTAACCCTTTAATAGCCTACCAACCTAACAGTAGCCAGTTTCTTCGGGTTTGATTATTTTTTATTAACCTAGAGAGCCCTCTGGCTCTGTTTGTTTTGTTTTGTTTTTTTCTTTTTTAAGTCTTTATTGAATTTGTTACAATATTGCTTCTGTGTTACATGGAGGCATGTGGGATTAAGCTCCCTGACCAGAGAATAAATCTGCACCCCTTGCAGTGGAAGATGAAGTCTTCAGGTTTTAATTGCATCTGGTATCTACAATGCAGGAGACCTGGGTTCAATCCCTGGCTCAGGAAAATCCCCTGGACAAGAGCATGGCAACCCACTCCAGCATTCTTGCCTGGAGTATCCTCATGGACAGAGGAGCTAGCCAGTGGGCTGAGGTCCATGGGGCAAAGGCGAGCACATCCTCGGGTTAGCTAAGAGTGGGATTGCTGGGTCGTATGGTGCTTCTATTTTTAGTTTTTAAAGAAATCTCCAGACTGTCTTCCATAGAGGCTGTATCAATTGACATTCCCACCAGCAATGCAGGAGTGTTCCCTTTTCTCCGCACCCTCTCCAGCGTGTATTGTCTGTCAATTTGTGGATGATGGCCCTTCTGACAGGTGTAAGTTGATATCTCATTGTAGTTTTGATTTGCATTTCTCTAATTATAAATGAAGTTGAGCATCGTTTCATGTGTTTTGGGGCCATCTGTATGTCGTCGTTGGAGAAGTGTCTGTTTAGGTCCTTTTCCTATTTTTTGGATTGGGTTGTTCATTTTTCTGGTGCTGAGTTGTCTGAGTTGCTTGTAAATGGAATAGGAGAGATTACAACAAATAATGCAGAAATCCAAAGGATTATAAGAGACTATTATGAACAGCTCTATGGCAACAAACTGGACAACCTGGAAGAATTGTCTAGGAGGGGGTTTCTTAGAGCAGGCACAGAAACAAAGTCTTTGTCTAAACTGAGCAGGAAATTAGTGATGAGTCGGCTGCCCTTGAGTTGTCTGTGGGCATGGGGGTGTGCAGTTCTTGTTACTTTCCACACCTGGTTGACAATCTTCATGGCCAAGGCGAGCTGCTTATCGCCAGCCTTGAGAGACTCCCAGGCACCAGCAGATCAGCAACAGGCCCTTTGCTGTTGACCCTTCAGGGCCAGTGAGTCCACAGCTGCCGTGTTAACCCTTTAATAGCCTACCAACCTAACAGTAGCCAGTTTCTTCGGGTTTGATTATTTTTTATTAACCTAGAGAGCCCTCTGGCTCTGTTTGTTTTGTTTTGTTTTTTTCTTTTTTAAGTCTTTATTGAATTTGTTACAATATTGCTTCTGTGTTACATGGAGGCATGTGGGATTAAGCTCCCTGACCAGAGAATAAATCTGCACCCCTTGCAGTGGAAGATGAAGTCTTCAGGTTTTAATTGCATCTGGTATCTACAATGCAGGAGACCTGGGTTCAATCCCTGGCTCAGGAAAATCCCCTGGACAAGAGCATGGCAACCCACTCCAGCATTCTTGCCTGGAGTATCCTCATGGACAGAGGAGCTAGCCAGTGGGCTGAGGTCCATGGGGTCACAAAGAGTCGGACACAATTGAACAACTAAGCACACACACACATCCAAACTTTACAATGCCTTTATACTTTAAATAGACTTTTCAGCAGAATTGTCGAATTGCCTCCATTATTTCTTGATGTCTAAAAAATCACAACAAAATGTAGCGGCTTAAAGCAGCCACTGATATAGGGTTTTCCATGATTCTGCAAGACAGATGGACGATTCTTTCTGCTGGTCTCACCTGGGGTCACTAATGTGGCTGCACTCAGCTGGCGGCTCAACTGGGCTGGAGGGTCCATGTTGCCCTCCTCATGTGTCAGGCAACTGGAGCTACGGTTGGCTGGGTCACTTTCACGCTCCTCGTGACTGCTCATCCATGGCCTCTTGTCCACAAGCTGCCTTACACAGCGGACAGTGTTCCAAGTGGGCAAATGCAGATGCTGTAAGATCCCATGAGGCCTGGGTTCAGGAGTTGTATAGCATCTCTAGAACCATACTCTGTTGATCAGGAAAGTCAGAGCCACTCCAGATTCAAGGACAAGTGAAGAAATAGACTCCAACTTTAGATGCAGAGAGAATCCTGCTGCAAATGTGCATAAATATGGGGTGAGGGGGCAGGAATGGCTGTAGTCATTTGCACAAACCACCACAAATTACATCTTGACATTATGGTAGACTTGTTAACAGAAGTAACTAAGTAAAGTTAAATGAAGTTGGGACTTCCCTGGTGGTCTAGTGGGTAAAGACACCGCCTTGCAGTGCCAGGAAGCCAGTTCCATCCCTGGCCTGGGAAGATTCTATGTGCTGCAGAGCGGCTGGACCAATGTGTTCAACTATCGAGCCAGAGCTCTGGGGTGCATGTGCCCAGAGCCAGTGCTCTGCAGCGAGAGACTGTGATGCGAGCCACACAAGCCAAAGAACTTCTGTGTTACGGGGCATGGGTTCCCAAATTCCACTTGCAGTGGAAGATGAAGTCTTCAGGTTTTAATTGCATCTGGTATCTACAATGCAGGAGACCTGGGTTCAATCCCTGGCTCAGGAAAATCCCCTGGACAAGAGCATGGCAACCCACTCCAGCATTCTTGCCTGGAGTATCCTCATGGACAGAGGAGCTAGCCAGTGGGCTGAGGTCCATGGGGTCACAAAGAGTCGGACACAATTGAACAACTAAGCACACACACACATCCAAACTTTACAATGCCTTTATACTTTAAATAGACTTTTCAGCAGAATTGTCGAATTGCCTCCATTATTTCTTGATGTCTAAAAAATCACAACAAAATGTAGCGGCTTAAAGCAGCCACTGATATAGGGTTTTCCATGATTCTGCAAGACAGATGGACGATTCTTTCTGCTGGTCTCACCTGGGGTCACTAATGTGGCTGCACTCAGCTGGCGGCTCAACTGGGCTGGAGGGTCCATGTTGCCCTCCTCATGTGTCAGGCAACTGGAGCTACGGTTGGCTGGGTCACTTTCACGCTCCTCGTGACTGCTCATCCATGGCCTCTTGTCCACAAGCTGCCTTACACAGCGGACAGTGTTCCAAGTGGGCAAATGCAGATGCTGTAAGATCCCATGAGGCCTGGGTTCAGGAGTTGTATAGCATCTCTAGAACCATACTCTGTTGATCAGGAAAGTCAGAGCCACTCCAGATTCAAGGACAAGTGAAGAAATAGACTCCAACTTTAGATGCAGAGAGAATCCTGCTGCAAATGTGCATAAATATGGGGTGAGGGGGCAGGAATGGCTGTAGTCATTTGCACAAACCACCACAAATTACATCTTGACATTATGGTAGACTTGTTAACAGAAGTAACTAAGTAAAGTTAAATGAAGTTGGGACTTCCCTGGTGGTCTAGTGGGTAAAGACACCGCCTTGCAGTGCCAGGGAAGCCAGTTCCATCCCTGGCCTGGGAAGATTCTATGTGCTGCAGAGCGGCTGGACCAATGTGTTCAACTATCGAGCCAGAGCTCTGGGGTGCATGTGCCCAGAGCCAGTGCTCTGCAGCGAGAGAGGTCACTGTGATGCGAGGCCCACACAAGCCAAAGAATGAAGATGGATGAAAATAGATGAATGAAAGACCAATAGAAGTGGCCCCAAAAAAGAAAAAAGTAAAATGAAGTTGACACAGAGTATTTTAGAGAGGCAGGTCTTGATACAAAAACGGTGGGGAGGAGTGTTTTGATTTGGTGAGCACTGCTGTGGTGGGGTGCTGTAACATTCAGGAGGTGGGGAATGGTGGGCCTGCCACAAGTATATTGCGAAATTAGATTCTAGAAGGAAATACCAGGTTAAAGATTGTGAGTTTAGTCAAAAGCTGGTTAAAGATTACTAGGAAATAAAATTCATGACTAAGTTGTCTGGGATAAATGTTAACTTCACAGACAGAGACATTAATCAAACCAAATCACCAATTAACAAAGACATCAAACAAAAGCCCACTTCTACTGACAAGTTGCTCAAGTCTATTACCCGTTATCTGCACAGTGGAATGTGGCCTTTATCTCAATTTTCAGACAACTTTTATCTTCTTAATACATAACCCTCTTATATCCCCAGCCACTTCCCACACCCTAGTTTCCTGGGTAAAGATACCATTGTGAAAATTAAAGCCTGTGGAACACATAAAACACAAATTCTTTCCTACCACGCAACTCAATTTGCAGTATTTCTTGACTCTTACTGCTACACATGTATGAACAGCATGTGTCGAAATTTGAATCATAATATCTTTGCCTTTCTGGCCTCTTTTCTGGTCTATTTTCAATGGTCTTCTTGTCATCACGTCAGATGTCATGGCAGTGTGTTATGATCCCTTGAATAGCAAGCAGAGAAGATCCATGGTCACTGTCTTGAATGATAACAAGGATGTGTGTGCTTTTAAATGGCTTCGGTCATATCTGACTTTTTGCGACCTTACAGACTGTAGCCCCCCAGGCTCCTCTGTCTATGGGACTCTTCAGACAAGAATACAGAAGTGGGTTGCCATGCCATCCTCTAGGGGATCTTCCGGACCCAAGGACTGAACCCACATCTCTTACATCTCCTGCATTGCAGGCAGATCCTTACCGCTGAGTCAACTGGGGAAGACAATCAGGATGTAACATAAAATTAAGTTTTTTTGGGGGGGGGAGTGGGGTGGGGAGGGAAGGGAGCAGGCGGGCTACTTCTATTGGTCTTTCATTTGTCTATTTTCATCCATTTTTGTTCTTTGGCCCGTGTGGGCCTCCCATCGCAGTGGCCTCTGTTGTTGCAGAGCACCGGCTCTGGGTGAATGTGCTCCAGAGCTCCGGCTCGGTAATTGGACACATCGGTCCAGCCGCTCCGCGGCACATGGGATCTTCCCAAGCCAGGGATCGAACTGGCGCCCCTTGCACTGCAAGGTGGTGTCCTTACCCACTGGACCACCAGGGAAGCCCGTAACACAAAATTAATAAGCCCAACAATAGACAGCATTCAGTTGAGACCTGACACAGCAGCTCAGCCATGTCACGAATGACCTGGTTTCTCTTGATTTTTCTTCAATTTCCCTAAAACTGGCTTCAAAGTAATGCTGTGAAGGAGTTCAGAAGATGACACTCCAAACATGTCACTTTGACACATTGATCATGTTGAGCGGATGACACTTGAGAAACAGCAGATGCTGGAAGGACTGTGACCTCTCCTTTCTTTTCTTTTTAATATTTATTATTTATTTGGCTGTGCTGGGTCTTAGCTGTGATCTAGTTCCCTGACAAGGGATCGAATCCTGGTCTCCTACATTTGGAGGAGGTGTCTTATCCACTGGACCACCAGGGCAGTCCCTATTAACATTCTCAGGACAATCATGGGTCCTGAGAAATAAAACAGTTTTTGACGGTTCCCTGATGGGGGACCCTAAATGAAAGAGGGCCTTTGCAAGCATAAGGAAGCTTAAGCACATATTTGCAGTTTGGTGCTAGAATGATGCCTACAGGAAGAGACGAGGGCATAATCTAAAGTCCATTGTCAAAACTTCTGATTGATCCCCCTGGTTTCCGCACTCTGGGCAATGCATGCTCACCATAAATTCCTATTGCAGTAAATACATAATTGCTCGACCTTTAGCTTGATTGGTGTAACTATAGGAAGTCCCTTGCAAAACCCCCTTTTTTTGCCTATAAAAGCTGTGAGTCTACACTAATAAAGCGAAACTGCTCTGACAGAACCCCTGCCATGTCTGATTGTCACCGGCATGCACCGGCGGGCTGGGGGAGCCGGCAGCAAGGCTCGCCTCTATCCGAGATCTCTCAGTTCAGCCGGGGGCAATCCTGCTGCCTTCCTTTCTGCGGAAGGTCCCCGCACCCTTAAGTTGATAAGGTACCACCTCCAAGTCTATAGGTGGGGTCAATCCTTCCTAAACTATTTGGCTAATTTTGTTCAAGAGAATCCAGTGGACTGATGCCAATAGAAAGGAATGGGTGCTAGGTAATAAGCAACAAGGTTCAATTATAACAGCTAACTTTTCATTGTGAACCCTGTACCTCAACCTTCTAAAATATATTGAGACAAAAGATTTAAATATTGATGGGAAGCTTTGTGGGCTTCCCAGATGGTGCTAGTGGTAAAGAACCCACCTGTCAATGCAGGAGACATAAGATACATGGGTCTAATTCCTGTGTTGGGAAGATCCCCTGAAGGAGGGCATGGCAACCCATGGCAGTATTCCTGCCTAGAGAATTCCATGGACAGAGGAGCCTGGCAGGCTACAGTCCGTAGGGTTGCTAAAAGTCGGGCCTGACTAAACCAACTTACCACGAAGGCACACAAATATTTGTAAAAGTATTTCTGTTCAAAAACAGTATGGAGGCTCTTCAAAAAACTAAAAGCAGAACTACCATATGATTCAGCAACTCCAGTCTTGGGTATATATCTAAAGAAAATGGAATTACCAATCTAAAAACATACAATGTTAACAGCAGCATTATTTACAATAGGCATGACATGGAAGCACCCTAAGCATCCATCAAGAGATGAATGCATAAAGAAAATGTGGTGTGTATATATACAAGGGAACCCTAAAGAAGAATGAAATTCTGCCATTTGTAAAATATGGATAGACTGATACAGTAACTCTAGGCAGGTTGGTAAGTAATCCAAGGCCCTATAGGAAGGTATGCCTTCTTTGCTTTAGCAGTTACCTACGCCCTGTGTTCATGATTATATAGCAACAATGTAGCTTGCTCAAAGACATGATTTTCCTTCTTAACAAAAACTCTTTGTCTTTTTTCTTCAATAAACTTTTTAGCACACACACACACACACAAAAAAAGAACTCTTCCTTCTGACTACTCTTGTACTGATGGTATCTCAGGATATATGTCTTGGGAGAGGCTTTGGTAAAACTGTTAGGACCTTGAGGATTTTTTTAAATTATTATTATTAAAGAAATGTATTTTATTTTTTAAATTTATTTTTGACTAGTCTGAGTTTTCACTGCTGCTGCAGGCTCTTCTCTAGTTTCAGGGAGTGGGGTCTACTATCTAGTTGAGTTGAGCAGGCTTCTTGTTGTGGAACTCAGGTTCTAGGGCACACGGGCTTCAATAGTTGTGGCACATGGGCTCAATAGTTGCAGCTCCGAGGCTCTAGAGCACAGGCCCATAGCTGTGGCTCACAGGCTTAGTTGCGCCGCAGCATGTGGGATCTTTCAGGATCAGGGATCGAACCCATGTCTCCTGCATTGGCAGGTGAACTCTTTACCAGTGAGCTAAAAGGGAAGCCCTAGAGGTTCTCTTTTAATCTATTCTTGATAGTCAACTAAAAAGTATATAATGTACTATTCAAGTTAATGATGAGGGGATAGTCTCTTTTACCCCCTTCTGATGTCCATGTCAAAGGTCTTCTCTGTTTCTTTTCAGTAAACTCTGTTTCCTTGGTATAAGCCTCGGGTGGTCTCTGTTATCTGCCTGGCTGGATGAAGGAATTCCTCTTTCCCAGAAGAGCTGTGAGCACCCTCTCTATGACTTCATCTCACTGAGATGGGTTTCAAGACCCAGAGGGTACTATGCTTAGTGAAATAAGTGAGAGAAAGACAAATACTCTATGTTATCACTTATATGTGTAATCCAAACACAATAAAACAAACTACCGTAACTAGAGAGAAATAGACTCAGATATAGAAAACAAACTAGTGGTTACCAGTGGTGAGTGGGAAGGGGGAAGGGCAATACAGGGAGGGGTATAGAATGAAGAGATACAAACCACTGTGTTTAAAATAAATAAGCAACAAGGAAGATATGTGGTACGGCACAGGGCACTATAACTGCTATTTTGTAATAACTTTAAATAGAGTTTAAAATAATTGCATCACTATGTTGCACACCTGTAACTAACATAATACTGCGAATTAACTATACTTCAATAAAATACATAGGATGACAGTATACACATCAAGCCTGGAACAGTGTTTATTGGAGGAAATTAGCAGAGATGGGACAACGGAGCTTTCATAATGGGCAGAAAACAAACTTTGCAGAGTCAGATAAGGGTCCAGGAGATGAACTCTAACCTGTGGGCTTACAGCTCTGTGGCTGAGGATACTCCAGCCTCCCTTTACTGTGATCTTGGTCTGTGGTCCAAATCTTGAAGATAAGTCATTTAATATGACATACCACCTCAGCCCTGTTCCACCACATCAGGATGCTGGCATCATGTCAGCTCCGAGGCTCTAGAGCACAGGCCCATCTGTGGCTCACAGGCTTAGTTGCGCCGCAGCATGTGGGATCTTTCAGGATCAGGGATCGAACCCATGTCTCCTGCATTGGCAGGTGAACTCTTTACCAGTGAGCTAAAAGGGAAGCCCTAGAGGTTCTCTTTTAATCTATTCTTGATAGTCAACTAAAAAGTATATAATGTACTATTCAAGTTAATGATGAGGGGATAGTCTCTTTTACCCCCTTCTGATGTCCATGTCAAAGGTCTTCTCTGTTTCTTTTCAGTAAACTCTGTTTCCTTGGTATAAGCCTCGGGTGGTCTCTGTTATCTGCCTGGCTGGATGAAGGAATTCCTCTTTCCCAGAAGAGCTGTGAGCACCCTCTCTATGACTTCATCTCACTGAGATGGGTTTCAAGACCCAGAGGGTACTATGCTTAGTGAAATAAGTGAGAGAAAGACAAATACTCTATGTTATCACTTATATGTGTAATCCAAACACAATAAAACAAACTACCGTAACTAGAGAGAAATAGACTCAGATATAGAAAACAAACTAGTGGTTACCAGTGGTGAGTGGGAAGGGGGAAGGGCAATACAGGGAGGGGTATAGAATGAAGAGATACAAACCACTGTGTTTAAAATAAATAAGCAACAAGGAAGATATGTGGTACGGCACAGGGCACTATAACTGCTATTTTGTAATAACTTTAAATAGAGTTTAAAATAATTGCATCACTATGTTGCACACCTGTAACTAACATAATACTGCGAATTAACTATACTTCAATAAAATACATAGGATGACAGTATACACATCAAGCCTGGAACAGTGTTTATTGGAGGAAATTAGCAGAGATGGGACAACGGAGCTTTCATAATGGGCAGAAAACAAACTTTGCAGAGTCAGATAAGGGTCCAGGAGATGAACTCTAACCTGTGGGCTTACAGCTCTGTGGCTGAGGATACTCCAGCCTCCCTTTACTGTGATCTTGGTCTGTGGTCCAAATCTTGAAGATAAGTCATTTAATATGACATACCACCTCAGCCCTGTTCCACCACATCAGGATGCTGCCAGAAAGGTTATTCCTTTCATTCTCAGCTTTAACCAGTTTCTGTAACCCAGACTCTTTCCACAGGAAGCTAACTTTGTGCTTCAGAGGCCAGTCTACAGGGAAGCAGCATCGGGACAACTTAATCCTTGCCTCTCTGTCCACCACTTGAGTTCAAAGGATGACTTCTATGGGTCATATTCTGCTCCACCAGCAAACTTGAACCTGTACCAGTTGAACCCATAGGGTTGTAAAGCAAGTCTCTGGATTTGCTGTAGCAGACACCAAAGGACGGGTAAAACAGTGAGCAGGGAAAGAATAACACCGGAAGAATTTTCCTGCTGGTCCAACGATTAAGCCTCTGTGCTTCCAATTCAGGGGACCAGGTTCAGTCACTGGTTAGGAGCTAGATCCCACATGTCACAACTCAAGATCCCGCATGCCCCAACAAAGACCTGATGCCACCAAATGAATAAATAAATACTAAAGAAAAAAGAAGAACACCTAAAGTCCTCCTGAAAACCAGGGATTAAGGGATCCCAGAGTAGACAACACAAGCTGTTCCAGGCTGCCTCACTCGGCGGTTCCACCTCCTTCTATATACCAGGGTCTGGTTGGTCTATCTTGCCACCCATGTGACTCTACACACAACACAGTTTGGTCAGGGCACAATCCATCCCTTATCATGTTTGCTAGGATGCTGAGATTAGAGACACTTCATTTGGTCTCTGGTCTGGCAGTGACAGATCCCATAGGGATCTCACCCAGTTCATTAACCACTCAATCCAGAAATGCAGCCTCATGCGAAGTTAAGTTTTATGTATTGAGTTGGCCAAAAAGTTCATTTGGATATTTCCATTAAGATAAAACATGCAATACTCTTTGGGAAACCCAATCCTTTGCACAGCAGCCACTTCCAGGCCCACACAGCTGTGGATTCTTGGAGGGAGTCCTGGAAAATGTGGATGACTACCCCAGAGTGAAGATCATCTTCACTTAAGACAGGAGAGATACTCCAGCCTCCCTTTACTGTGTCTTGTCTGTGTCCAAATCTTGAAGATAAGTCATTTAATATGACATACCACCTCAGCCCTGTTCCACCACATCAGGATGCTGCCAGAAAGGTTATTCCTTTCATTCTCAGCTTTAACCAGTTTCTGTAACCCAGACTCTTTCCACAGGAAGCTAACTTTGTGCTTCAGAGGCCAGTCTACAGGGAAGCAGCATCGGGACAACTTAATCCTTGCCTCTCTGTCCACCACTTGAGTTCAAAGGATGACTTCTATGGGTCATATTCTGCTCCACCAGCAAACTTGAACCTGTACCAGTTGAACCCATAGGGTTGTAAAGCAAGTCTCTGGATTTGCTGTAGCAGACACCAAAGGACGGGTAAAACAGTGAGCAGGGAAAGAATAACACCGGAAGAATTTTCCTGCTGGTCCAACGATTAAGCCTCTGTGCTTCCAATTCAGGGGACCAGGTTCAGTCACTGGTTAGGAGCTAGATCCCACATGTCACAACTCAAGATCCCGCATGCCCCAACAAAGACCTGATGCCACCAAATGAATAAATAAATACTAAAGAAAAAAGAAGAACACCTAAAGTCCTCCTGAAAACCAGGGATTAAGGGATCCCAGAGTAGACAACACAAGCTGTTCCAGGCTGCCTCACTCGGCGGTTCCACCTCCTTCTATATACCAGGGTCTGGTTGGTCTATCTTGCCACCCATGTGACTCTACACACAACACAGTTTGGTCAGGGCACAATCCATCCCTTATCATGTTTGCTAGGATGCTGAGATTAGAGACACTTCATTTGGTCTCTGGTCTGGCAGTGACAGATCCCATAGGGATCTCACCCAGTTCATTAACCACTCAATCCAGAAATGCAGCCTCATGCGAAGTTAAGTTTTATGTATTGAGTTGGCCAAAAAGTTCATTTGGATATTTCCATTAAGATAAAACATGCAATACTCTTTGGGAAACCCAATCCTTTGCACAGCAGCCACTTCCAGGCCCACACAGCTGTGGATTCTTGGAGGGAGTCCTGGAAAATGTGGATGACTACCCCAGAGTGAAGATCATCTTCACTTAAGACAGGAGGGAGATGACTATCAGAAGAGTTCAAGGATACATGGTTCATCCTAGGAAGTCATGGTCCTTCATGGTTATCATCAGAGGTGTTTCTACTGGCGGGCATAAACTTTTAGTAGTTACATAAGATTGAATCTGTAACCATGACTGAATAGTGGGCATGGCTTGGATACAAGACAAGGTGCTTTGTAAGGCCAGAAGCCTGTGTCCTTTGTTGGCAGTTTCATTGGCAGGCATTAGGTAGCATAACAAGACAGAGGATGCCAAGGGACCAAGTCTGGTCTAGACCAAGTCTGTTGGGAGCAGACCTGGCATGGTGACCCCTCTCCCCTCCACATCTGATTCCTGACTGATGTCCCACCTTAGAGACTATCAGCTGAAGGGGAAAATTAAAACTTACACTCAGGGCTTCCCTTGTGGTCCAGTGGGTAAAGAGTCCACCTGGCAGTGCAAGGGGCACTGGTTCTATCGCTAGCCCAGGAAGATCCCATGTGCTACAGAGCAGCTGGACCAGTGTGTCCAATTGCGAACCAGCATTCTGGACCGCATGTGCCCAGAACCAGTGTTCTGCAGTGAGAGAGGCCACTGTGATGGGAGGCCTACACAAGCCAAAGAATAATAAAGATGGATGAAAAATAAATGATGACTTAGAGGCAAAAAAACAACAACAACAAAAAAATTTACACTCAGAAACAGCTTCGTGCTCTGTCTGCTTCTGGAAGATATGCCTGTTGCACTGAGACAGGAACAGGATGGCCTAGCCATCAACTGTAGCCGCAAAATGTTCTGGTAAGTATGGAATGTATGGAATGCCCTGTACTTGCTTCTGAAAGTCATTGTTTGGAAATTCCCTGGGTGTAAGCAACTCCTGGGCTCTGTAACTGCCCGGAGCCCATAGCAACATGGTAACCAATCAGCGAATGCCAGCTGTAATTGTTTGTACCAACCCTATAAAAGGTGAAACTCACCCTTAGCTCCAGGCCCAGGACTTTGGAGTGCTAGCTTCTTTGGGACCACTGCCATAGTAAGCCTGAGTGCTCCAACCCTCCAAGTGTGGTGCTAGGTTTCTCAAGGGTTTGATCTCTGCAACACAAAGAAGAATACATTTTTCTCTACACTCCTTGGTTCTTCTGGCTGGTCTAAGAATTAAAATGACATGAGACATGGGACTTCCCTGGAAGTCGAGTGGTTAAAACTCCAAGCTTCCAATGTACCTGGCCCAGATTCAATCCCTGATCAGGAAAACAAGATCCCGCATGCCTCACAGAACTGCCAAAGTATGTGTGTATGTTAGCTGCTCAGTCATGTCCAACTCTTTATGGCCCCAAGGACTGTGGCTGGCTAGTCTCCTGTGTCCATGGAATTCTCCAGACAAGAACACTAGAGTGGATTGCCACTCTCTTCTCTAGAGGATCTCCCCAACCCAGGTATTGAACTCAGGTCTACTACATTGTAGGCAGTTTCTTTACCATCTGAGCCACCAGGGAAGCCCTTCCCCTCACCCAAAAAAAAGAATAAACAAAAAGACGTAAATTTTTAAAAGTACCAAATTTATATTAAAAAATGACATGAGACAGGTAAACAGAAGAAAACCAAACAAAAGTTTAATAATGTGCATACCTGGGAAAAACCCAGCAAACCTGAGTAACTCAGCAAAATGGATAAGAACCTAACTTTTAAGGCAAGAGAAAAGATTAAAGACAAAAAGAATTTTAGAGGTGGTAGTTTGGGACTTTGAGAGCAAGGAAGGCAACTGACATTGAGATGGAAAAGCAAATGTTTGCTAAACAAATGTCCACTGTCTCCATGGGACAGACTCTGCTCTCAGGTTCCCCCACCACACCTACTCCATATTCTTCTCAGTTATCTCTGGTGAGAGCTCTACTCTCAAATAGGCTTTCCACCTAAATTCTTTCAGGCAGTTTGGAAAAAGGTCCAAGTGCATCCCTGAGTCTTTGGGTGAACTTTGAATGTTTCCAGTTCTGAATAATCCACAGGGGCTTCCCTGGTGGTCTAATGGTTAAGAATCTGTCTGCCAACACAGGGGACACAGGATCCATCCCTGGTCCTGGAAGACTCCACAAGTTGTGGAGCAACTAAGTCCGTGTGCCGCAACTGCTGAGCCTGAGCACTATGGCCCGTGCCCAGGAACGAGAGACACCACCACAAGTAGCCCGTGCACTACAACTAGCTACAGTCCATGGCAAAACAAAGGCGCGGCACAGCCAAAAATACATAAAATTTTAAAACCAATCAAGAATAAACAATTCACATGTCAAAGAGACATTCTGGGGTAGCAAGCTGTTCTTGCCTATAAGTTTTGCTCTCCTCTCAAAATGATCAACACAGGGAGCCTTTTCTCCAACTTTAGGTTAGGTTGTATTTTCACAAACACCAAACAAAGTGCCCAGCTGGTGTTTCAAAGAATGCCAAAAAGAAATAGCTGCTCTTACATACTAGAATCACATTCAGGGCGATGAATGTCATTCTATGACAAGCATCGCTTTCAACGTGAGGCCTGAGGATTACAGCAGATTCCTGTCCTCCAAGCTATGGAGGAACAGGGACACAGGCCACTGAGTGCAAAGTGAGGCAGACGTATTTTCTCTGGTACCTATTGCTCTCTCTCCTAACCCTTATTCATTTAAAGTGAATACCTATCATGTGACTCTCCTGACAAGTCTGTTTTGTGTGTATGTGTATAATGAGCAGATGTCGCAGTTTGCCCATAAATTCAAGGAGAAATAAAACAATCCCTGCCAATCAAAGACCCTTCTCTACCAATCTGAGAACACAGTTTCATATGAAGTAAGCATGACAGCATTTACATGAAAGCCAAGCAGCAAGAAAGTAACTACTGTCAACTACAAATTGGCATTTACCAATTACACTGCCAATGACTGATCAAGGGTATGTGCCATCTACCTCTGTGAAGACTGCCCTCCATGCTATGACAGCTGCTGACCTTCAACACCTGCTGAGGTTGTTCAGGGTGCAGTAGGCATGCTGTGCTCCAGGGAATTTGGTGGGGCAGGTCTTTAGATAAGTGGATGCTTTTAAGGACAAATTTTATTATCTCAATTCTTATATCTCCTCATATTTAGAAAAGCACTAAATCTCCTCATGGTGACATCAGATCCTCATGACTAACTGAGAACCCCTTGTAAAATGACTGTTTATTGGTATGGAACTCCCCCCTCCTCAAAATGTTATATATTCATCTTCCTCCTGCTGCCTCTTTGAAGCAGTCTCTCAGAGCTATCCGGGGTACTCCCTCAGGGGGTGCAGTCCTAACTATACCCCAAATAAAACTTAACCCACAACTCTCAAGTTGCTCATCTTTTTTTTTTTTTAAAGCTTTTATTTTACTTTTAACTTTTACAGAGTTTTGTTGTTTACAGATATGTCTGTTTCCAGATTAGTCATATGTATATCCCCCCATCCCACTCCTCCAGACCATCACACAGCACCCCTGCAGGATCCCCTTTTCTCACAGAGCAATCACTATAGCTATTTTCCTCACATATGATAGTAAGTTGCTCATCTTTTTTTAGTTGACACTACAAAGTTCAAAGCAAAGAGAATTTCACATCAGTGTATATAGAGAAGTAGAGGCAAGAATAATTAAAACTGCTCTTACCTCTGAGATTGTCTCTATGTACCTTCAAAGTTAGCCTGGCAGGCAAGTGTGTTTACAGCCCAAAGGATCAGAATGCCTGTGAATTTGCACTGTAAAATCAAAAGGCTTGCCCTACGGCTTCCCTGGTAGCTCAATGGTAAAGAGTTCATCTGCCAATGCAGGAGACACAGGTTCAATCCCCTATACTACGGAGCAACTAAGCCCGTGAGCCACAACTGCTGAGCCTACGTTCTGGAGCCTCAGAGCCGCAACTATTGAGCCCATGTGCTGCAGCTACAGAAGCCCATGTGCCCAAGTTCCGCAACAAGAGAAGTCACTGTGAAAGCATTCTACCTCGGATTGGGACTAAACCCTAACCCAATGTGGGATTCAAATTCGCATGACTGGGGCTTGAACCAAGCCAAAACCATGTTTGGGACTTGAACCCACGTGGCTGGGACTCAAACCCAGTCAAAACCCACCATGCCTATGTTGACTAAAATGACGAACAACTTGAGAGTTGTGGGTTAAGCTTTATTTGGGGCATAATTAGGACTGCAGCCCGGGAGACAGCACCCCAGATAGCTCTGAGAGACTGCTCCAAAGAGGCAGCAGGAGGAGGGTCGATATTTAAGGATTTTGGTGAGGGGGGAGTTTCATATCATTAAACAATCATTTTACAAAGGGTCTCCAGTCAGTCACGAGGATCTATGTCACCATGAAGAGATTTAGTGCTTTTCTAAATAGGAGGAGATGCAAGGATTGAGATAATAAAAGCTGTTCCTAAAAGCATCTACCTATCTAAAGACCTGCCCCACCAGATTCCCTGGAGCACAGAGTGCCTCTACCTCACCCTGATCTCCATCAGGGGGTACTGAAGGTGAGCAGCTCTCAGCAGCATGGAGTCTCAACCTCACCCTGATCTCCTTCAGGAGGTATTGAAGGTGAGCAGGTCTCAACAGCATAGGGTCTGGTCTCTGAAGAGGCAGACGGCAAACGTCCTTGTTGTCCAGACACTGGCAATGTAATTGGTAAATGCCAGTTTGTAGCTGACACCTGGTTTCAGGACCTAACGGAGCTCAGGTTCTTCATGTCTCTTCACAGAAAAGAATTCAGTGAGAGACGAAGTGATAGGTAAGAAGTAGATTTATTTAGATTCAGAGAAAAGCACACTCCACAGACAGACTGTGGGTCATCACAGAGCAAATCCAGCGGCCCCAAAAACATGGCATCCTTAGCTTTTATGTGCTGAGCAATTCCATATGCTAATGAGTGGGAGGATTATTCCAACTTTTTGGGGGAAGGGACAGAACTGTCATGGCACCTCTGGGTGTGTCATGTAGCTTGCTGACCGAGGATCAAGGTCTGGTCTGCCATCTTGGACTGATTTGATTCTAATGTGTTTATGCTGTGTCCTTGGGCTATGTCATTTTTCCAGAAATTGTGCCTGTAAGAACACAATGGCACGACAAACAACAAGCTACTAGGAAAGGAGTTTATTTGGGGAAGTATTCCCAGGGGAGCTTCACAGGTCCAAGAGGTGGGCCTATGAAGTTGCACCCAGGGAACAAACTGAAGGTCTTTTATAGGGGAAAGTAAACAAGGGTAGGGGGCAAGTCAAGGGGAACATGAAATGGTTCATCAGGTTCCTCTGGACGTTGTAGAAAAAACTTGTAATCAGGCTGATTTTGTTTTTTCTGATGGTTCCTTATCACCAATTGCAGGGCCTTGGGCACCAGTAAATGGCCCAGTGGTTTTATGGCTTCTTTGTTTCTCTGGGGCCTGTTTTTCAGATGACTCTTAGTCAGCCCGCTTATTTTTACCTTGTGGGCTGGGGGCTCTGATTCCCAGGCAACCTAACAGTGCCCTGCCCCTTTCCCTAACCCTTACGACTGCAACAAGAAGCCTGCTCACCTCAACAACTAGAGAGTAGGCCCCACTCCCTGCAACTAGAGAAGAGCTTGTGGCTGCAGTGAAAACCCAGAATAGCCAAAAATAAATAAATAAGTAAAAAAAAAAAAAAGGCTAGCCCTCCTAGGGGGCCTATTCTGTTTCCCAGAGACATCCCAAGAAGAGGTGAGGAGGTGTCAGGAAAAAGTTTTCCTTGGCCTTCTTAGAGACAGATTCACAGGAGAAGAGCATAAAACTTATGTAATGAAAGTCTTATGTGACACTTGAGCTTTCATAAGGAAATGCAGACCTAAAGAGACCGAGTATGGTACTTTTACACTAGGTCTGATGAAGGGTGGATGTCCCGACCCCCTGGCTTCGGGCCCGCGCAGACCTAGGATTCGCCCAAAGCAGGCCCTAAAGGGGGGTAGTGGGAATTGAGAGGACAAGAGACACGAGAAATGGAGACAAGATAGGAGTCTGATTAAGTCTCGCTTTTATTGCGGAAACAAGGGGTATGTATACTATACAGAAACAGGAAGGAGCTACTCATAAGCCAATCATGTAAAGGTCAGATGCACCCGTGCTTCCGACCCCATAGGAATGCAAGGGAAGCATGCACTGATCACAAGCACGGAAACTAGGAACAACCTATCAGAGCAATATGCACACATCTTAAACCACACCTCCCTACATCCACCAGGTGCCATCTTTGTGAAAACATGATGGTGCTCCTAAACTGGAGGCTGCAAAGTGTGGCACGACAAACAACAAGCTACTAGGAAAGGAGTTTAGGAACATCAAGGTTCCTCTGAAGGTCTTTTATAGGAAAGTAAACAAGGGTAGGGGCAAGTCAAGGGAACATGAAATGGTTCATCAGGTTCCTCTGGACGTTGTAGAAAAACTTGTAATCAGGCTGATTTTGTTTTTTCTGATGGTTCCTTATCACCAATTGCAGGGCCTTGGGCACCAGTAAATGGCCCAGTGGTTTTATGGCTTCTTTGTTTCTCTGGGGCCTGTTTTTCAGATGACTCTTAGTCAGCCCGCTTATTTTTACCTTGTGGGCTGGGGGCTCTGATTCCCAGGCAACCTAACAGTGCCCTGCCCCTTTCCCTAACCCTTACGACTGCAACAAGAAGCCTGCTCACCTCAACAACTAGAGAGTAGGCCCCACTCCCTGCAACTAGAGAAGAGCTTGTGGCTGCAGTGAAAACCCAGAATAGCCAAAAATAAATAAATAAGTAAAAAAAAAAAAAAGGCTAGCCCTCCTAGGGGGCCTATTCTGTTTCCCAGAGACATCCCAAGAAGAGGTGAGGAGGTGTCAGGAAAAAGTTTTCCTTGGCCTTCTTAGAGACAGATTCACAGGAGAAGAGCATAAAACTTATGTAATGAAAGTCTTATGTGACACTTGAGCTTTCATAAGGAAATGCAGACCTAAAGAGACCGAGTATGGTACTTTTACACTAGGTCTGATGAAGGGTGGATGTCCCGACCCGCGGGCTTCGTCAGCGCAGACCTAGGATTCGTCAACGCAGGCCCTAAAGGGGGGTAGTGGGAATTGAGAGGACAAGAGACACGAGAAATGGAGACAAGATAGGAGTCTGATTAAGTCTCGTTTTATTGCGGAAACAAGGGGGTATTTATACTATACAGAAACAGGAAGGAGCTACTCATAAGCCAATCATGTAAAAGGTCAGATGCACCCGTGCTTCCGACCCCATAGGAATGCAAGGGAAGCATGCACTGATCACAAGCACGGAAACTAGGAACAACCTATCAGAGCAATATGCACACATCTTAAACCACACCTCCCTACATCCACCAGGTGCCATCTTTGTGAAAACATGATGGTGCTCCTAAACTGGAGGCTGCAAAGTGTGGCCAGGGCTCATGCGTGAGAGGCTCCGCTAGGCGCCATCTTAAGTGGAGCATTGCAGCATTCACGTATAGGAGGCTATAGGATGTGGCCGGGCCACCCCGCGGTCCCAGACAGGTGGACAGTCACGGAGGACAAGTTAAGGAGCTGCAGTTCAGTCACTAAGTTGTGTTCGACTCTTTCATGACCCCATGGACTATAGCCCACCAGGCTTTGTTGCAGGGAGGAAGCCAATTCTGATGCCCTGTTGGAAACTGTTTCTTTGACTGGCTTTCCGTTGCCTTTATTTTTTATTTTTTAACTTTTATTTTACTTTTAACTTTTACAGAGTTTTGTTTACAGATATGTACGATCCCAGATTAGTCATATATATATCCCTGGGGATGTTTTTCAAGACTGAAAAACCTTTCACCTTACTTCCCCACTACCTCTCACTCTCTTTTCAGCCTTTTGACTTTAGCTCCTCTTTGCTTCTTTCTCCCTGATCTGTAAAAGAACCTGGCATCAAGACCTTAATAAGATGGTTATTTTGAGGTGCTAGCCTGCGGGGAGCTGCCCTGTTTCAAGGGGTTTCCTTTAAGGAAACATAGCCCTGGGAGCTGCCCTGGCAACAGGGGCTGATAACAGCATAGCTCTCTGTCCCGCCACCCCAGGTGTTGTGAAGACATTCCTTAGCTATCATAAAGAACACCTGGAGCCTCTTTACAGGTGAAAAGGGCTTGAGGGGCATTATGACCCAGAACCATTGTAATAATACTCCAGGAGGTAACACCTAGTTTATGATCGACACCTGGCCTAAAGCACGTGTTATGATCGACACCTGGCCTAAAGCACGTGTACACAATTGCTTGTTGAAGTATAAAAGGGATGAGTGAATTCAATAAACTTGTCAGCAACTTGTCAGCAACCTCTAGAGTTGTCTGCCTTCTTGCTGTCCCTCTCAACCCCATCTTTTCTGTCCTTCTTTCTTTTCTTAGCCTATCTGCCACTCTCTTCAGGACCTGTTTGACTGCCGGCTGGCCCGGCACTAGCCTGCCATCTTCTTGGTCAGCTGCTTTTCAAATAAAGCCATTTTCCCTGCCTCAACATCTCATCTCTCAGATTCGCTGGCCTGTTGTGTGGCGAGCTGAGTGAGCTTGACGTGGTAACAGTGTAAGAATCGCAAAGACACGGCGGCGGACAGCAAGCTGTTAGGTAAACAGCCCATTTGGGAAGAGTTGCCGGGCGAGATCCACAGGTCCAAGAGATGGGCCGGGGAAATCGTGCCCCGGAGATGGGACGAGGAGTTTTATTAGGAAGGAAAGGGGAGAAAAAGAAAGGGGAGGCAGATTCTACAGAGCAGGCGCAGAAACGAAGTCTTTGTCTAAACTGAGCAGGAAATTAGTGATGAGTCTGCTGTCCTTGAGTTGTCTGTGGGCATGGGGGTGTGCAGTTCTTGTCACTTTCCAGATGTAGTGGAGAATCTTTATGGCCAGAGTGAACTCCTTATCGCCAGCCTTGAGAGACTCCCAGGCGCCCGCAGATCAGCAACCGGCCCTATGATGCTGACCCTTTAGGGCCGGGGAGTTTGCAACTGCCGTGTTAACCGTTTAATAGCCCATAAACCTAACAAACAGCTACTCTGTCCATTGCTCTGCTCACCGCACAACAAGGAATCTGAGAGATGAGGTGCTGAGGAAAGGAAAACGGCTTTATTTGGAAAGTAGCTGCCCGAGAAGACAGCAGGCTAGCGCCTCAACATAAACCATCTTATTGGGGTTTGGATGCCGGGTTATTTTATAGATCACAGATGGGGGGAGGTGCGGAAGCAAAGCAAAAACGCCATTAATCTTGTAAACATCTCTTAGAATGGTAAGCCTCAGGCAGGAAAAGTGTTAACTTCTCCCTGCCATCTACAGGTGGACAGGAGTCTTGAAAAAAGGCACTTTTACAATGCGGCAGAGGGGCAGGGTCCTTGAGGCAAGCCATTAAGTATGATTATAATAATAAAGGCAACAGAAAGCAAGTCAAAGGAACAGTTTGCAACATGGAGTCAGAATCAGTTCTCTCCCTGCAACAGTGGGAGTTCCCAGGCAAGAATACTGGCCCATCTTTTCTGTCCTTCTTTCTTTTCTTAGCTTCCCCTTGGACCTGTTTGACTGCCGGCTGGCCCGGCACTAGCCTGAGTCAGCTGCTTTTCAAATAAAGCCATTTTCCCTGCCTCAACATCTCATCTCTCAGATTCGCTGGCCTGTTGTGTGGCGAGCTGAGTGAGCTTGACGTGGTAACAGTGTAAGAATCGCAAAGACACGGCGGACAGCAAGCTGTTAGGTAAACAGCCCATTTGGGAAGAGTTGCCGGGCGAGATCCACAGGTCCAAGAGATGGGCCGGGGAAATCGTGCCCCGGAGATGGGACGAGGAGTTTTATTAGGAAGGAAAGGGGAGAAAAAGAAAGGGGAGGCAGATTCTACAGAGCAGGCGCAGAAACGAAGTCTTTGTCTAAACTGAGCAGGAAATTAGTGATGAGTCTGCTGTCCTTGAGTTGTCTGTGGGCATGGGGGTGTGCAGTTCTTGTCACTTTCCAGATGTAGTGGAGAATCTTTATGGCCAGAGTGAACTCCTTATCGCCAGCCTTGAGAGACTCCCAGGCGCCCGCAGATCAGCAACCGGCCCTATGATGCTGACCCTTTAGGGCCGGGGAGTTTGCAACTGCCGTGTTAACCGTTTAATAGCCCATAAACCTAACAAACAGCTACTCTGTCCATTGCTCTGCTCACCGCACAACAAGGAATCTGAGAGATGAGGTGCTGAGGAAAGGAAAACGGCTTTATTTGGAAAGTAGCTGCCCGAGAAGACAGCAGGCTAGCGCCTCAACATAAACCATCTTATTGGGGTTTGGATGCCGGGTTATTTTATAGATCACAGATGGGGGGAGGTGCGGAAGCAAAGCAAAAACGCCATTAATCTTGTAAACATCTCTTAGAATGGTAAGCCTCAGGCAGGAAAAGTGTTAACTTCTCCCTGCCATCTACAGGTGGACAGGAGTCTTGAAAAAAGGCACTTTTACAATGCGGCAGAGGGGCAGGGTCCTTGAGGCAAGCCATTAAGTATGATTATAATAATAAAGGCAACAGAAAGCAAGTCAAAGGAACAGTTTGCAACATGGAGTCAGAATCAGTTCTCTCCCTGCAACAGTGGGAGTTCCCAGGCAAGAATACTGGAGTGGGTTGCCATTTCCTTCTCCAGGGGACCCTCCTGACCCACGGACTGAACCCAGGTCTCCTGCCTGGCAGGCAGATACTTTACCTCTAGCCACCTGAGAAGCCCTAGTTAAGGAGTGTGAGATATAACTGAAGTCAATTGGGGAAAAATTAGCAAGACTGGTTAGTTAGGATTCTTCTTGGTGTCCCTTTGTCTTCAGAGATTAAGAATGCGCCTTTCCAGGTAAAGGGAGGGCACTTCTCACCCGAGGTTTTAGGGCCTGTTTCTGGAAATGAAGGAGGTGGGGAGAGGTCAGAGCGATTTCCCTTCTTCTGCTGTTTACTCAGACTCCTTCAGCTTAAAATATTCAGTATGTCAAGGTGCCATCCTTCAAAGTGGTGTGTCTTGAACCCATCAGGGGCAATCACCTCCCTCCCTTTTTTTTTAAACAAAAGAAGTTTGCTCAACTTACCCTGACTTGGTCTGCTCCTGTCTTCCCTGTAACCGCTATTAATCATTTAGTGGAACAAATCATATAAAAACTGCCAGAACCTATTTTATATACACCTTTATATGTGTATAGAAATAATACCAAACACCTTCCTCTCAAGTGTTTCTGAATAACACAGAAGGACACAGAATGGAAAGGTAAAATCTTCTTCCTCCCCCCAGCCCCAGCACAGTCCCCCAGGCCCTCACTCCTCCCTTTCTGTAAAAGTGACTCTGACCTATTTTTATGTATCTCAAGAAACAAAGACAGAAGCAGTCAGAATGGCTCAGTAGATTCTCAGGCTTCCTGGGTCATTTACATCTCAAAGACGTTAAGGCCATCAAATCAAAGTCTGGGGCATTGAAAGCCATTGGTTGCCTGAGGTTTTTTCATTTATATATAATGAATTTTATCTGAAACTCAAACCTTGCAGAATACTAACCTTGACAGCTTGATCAATAAATTGAGAAAACCTGTGATGGAGCCCTGGTCTAATTAAGATCTCTGAGCATGTATGGATGAAGTTTGACAAATTAATTCCCTGATAGCCCAATGGTTAGGACAGAGGGCTTTCACTGCAGTGGCCTGGGTTCATTTCCTGGTCTGGGAACTATGGTCTTGTAAGCTGCATAGTGCAGCCAAAATAAAGAAAAAAATAAAAGCTATTAAAAGTGCCTCTTTGCCTCCTTCTTTCCTCCCTCCCTCGTCTTCCTTTTCGTCACACTGGCAACATTCTTTCTGACCAGTCTCACACCTGCCAAAGAGTTCAAGTACCACCTTCATTAGGATTAACTCTGAAGCTTGATCCACCCTACAGCCTAGAATATCCTGATGATCCCAGGGCAACCCACTCCAGTATTCTTGCTTGGAGAATCCCACAGGCAGAGGAGTCTGACAGGCCACAGTCAAAGGGTTGCAAAGAGTTGAACACGACCGAAGCCACTGAGCACGCTCACAAGCTAATCACAGAAGTTTGGTGGTCACAAGCATTGCTGTGCTTTGTCTCACTAAAGAGGGTAGGTAAAAGTGAGTAATAACAGGTCCCCAGTTCTACAACCACAAGGCACATTTGATTTCATTTTTGCTAAAAGTGCTCCAATGGTGTCATGCCATCTTCAAAATGAAATGTAATTCGCTTGCCCCAGAGTTACCACGGTGATCTGGCCTCTGAGACTCACTATGCTATGATCACATGGCCATCCTTCAGTTCCTCTAACTTGGTGTGTTCCTACCTCAGGGCCTTTGCACTAGCTGTTCCCCCCTTTTGTCAATCAAATAGCTCTTTTCAATGTCACCTCCTCAGAGAAGCTGTCGCTGAATTCCTGACCCAATATCACAGTATCAAAAGTGACTCTGACCTATTTTTATGTATCTCAAGAAACAAAGACAGAAGCAGTCAGAATGGCTCAGTAGATTCTCAGGCTTCCTGGGTCATTTACATCTCAAAGACGTTAAGGCCATCAAATCAAAGTCTGGGGCATTGAAAGCCATTGGTTGCCTGAGGTTTTTTCATTTATATATAATGAATTTTATCTGAAACTCAAACCTTGCAGAATACTAACCTTGACAGCTTGATCAATAAATTGAGAAAACCTGTGATGGAGCCCTGGTCTAATTAAGATCTCTGAGCATGTATGGATGAAGTTTGACAAATTAATTCCCTGATAGCCCAATGGTTAGGACAGAGGGCTTTCACTGCAGTGGCCTGGGTTCATTTCCTGGTCTGGGAACTATGGTCTTGTAAGCTGCATAGTGCAGCCAAAATAAAGAAAAAAATAAAAGCTATTAAAAGTGCCTCTTTGCCTCCTTCTTTCCTCCCTCCCTCGTCTTCCTTTTCGTCACACTGGCAACATTCTTTCTGACCAGTCTCACACCTGCCAAAGAGTTCAAGTACCACCTTCATTAGGATTAACTCTGAAGCTTGATCCACCCTACAGCCTAGAATATCCTGATGATCCCAGGGCAACCCACTCCAGTATTCTTGCTTGGAGAATCCCACAGGCAGAGGAGTCTGACAGGCCACAGTCAAAGGGTTGCAAAGAGTTGAACACGACCGAAGCCACTGAGCACGCTCACAAGCTAATCACAGAAGTTTGGTGGTCACAAGCATTGCTGTGCTTTGTCTCACTAAAGAGGGTAGGTAAAAGTGAGTAATAACAGGTCCCCAGTTCTACAACCACAAGGCACATTTGATTTCATTTTTGCTAAAAGTGCTCCAATGGTGTCATGCCATCTTCAAAATGAAATGTAATTCGCTTGCCCCAGAGTTACCACGGTGATCTGGCCTCTGAGACTCACTATGCTATGATCACATGGCCATCCTTCAGTTCCTCTAACTTGGTGTGTTCCTACCTCAGGGCCTTTGCACTAGCTGTTCCCCCCTTTTGTCAATCAAATAGCTCTTTTCAATGTCACCTCCTCAGAGAAGCTGTCGCTGAATTCCTGACCCAATATCACAGTATCTGTATGAAACCAAAGGCTCCACTTCTGAATAGGGAACATAGAAAGACCTGGACCTCATTCCCCTTGTCTACAGTGTTCCTCTAGTGGGTGTTGTGTCAATAAGCTGCATCTTAGGGCTAAGGATCCCTAGTGGCACTCTGTTAGTGAAATCAAACTTTGGATAAAAACCATGATTGTAGCATTGATCATATAGCATTAAAATTTCTGATTTACTTGTCCATCTTAATTTCAGATGATAAATCCCTGAGGACATAAACTGTTCTTGGTCACCATGACCCTGGCACACCACAGATATGCTCATTTAATGTATACTGAATGACTGAAGAAATAAATGAATAAAATTGTTGATGCAAATGATCAATCTATAATAAAGAACAGAAGAGAGTTTTATCTGAGCCAAACTGAGGACAATAGCCTGGGAGGTGGTCTCTCAATAGCTCTGAGAAACTGCCCTGTGGATCAGTGGGTAAAGAGTTCGCCTTGCAATGCAAGGGGCACTGGTTCGATCCCTGGTCCGAGAAGGCCCCATGTGTCATAGAGTGGCTGGGCCAGTGTGTCCAATGAGCATGCGCCCAGAGCCAGTGCTCTGCAGCAAGAGAGGCCACTGCAGTGAGAGGCCCACACAGGCCAAAGAATAAAGACGGATGAAAATAAACAAACAAAAAATCAATAAAAGAGGCCAAAATTTTTTTTAAAAGGAACATATATCAAACAGAGTAGAGGTACACTTCTTCGAGGCTTCAAAAGAGATAAGTCAGTATGTACACAGAGAGCCAGCATGACCCTGGTGTCTGGGAAAGGAACCTTTTCTTCAAGGGACTGCTAACATTGAATCCACAGAAGGAAGGTATTTATCCCTGTCTTCAAAGAGAACATTCTTTACCTGAACCATGAAGGCAGAGGTACAATGTATGTTTGACAGGACATAAGTCAGGTTGTTGTGGTTCACACAACGTTTAAGGTCAACTCATGAATAAGCCAGAATGAGTTCCCCATACCTGAATATCTGAACATTTCTTCCATCAAAATCTATAATTCTAAGACTGCCTAGCATAATGTGAGAAGCCACTGTTGCTCAATGAATAGAGTTAATTCCTAACAAAAATCTTATAGTTTTTCTGCTGGTCTCTTACTCTAGTTGCTGCATGGGATGGTTAATTTTATGTGTCAGCTTGACTGTGCTAAAGGATACCCAGATAGCTGGTAAGGTATTTTTTTCATCTCCTAATAATCAATTTTTGGCCCCTTGGCCAGATATTTAGATATTTAGAAGTGAAATTACATAAAACTAATGATGCTATCACTTTGTGGCCTGGGATAATAAGCGGGATCCCCTGAAATTGCAGTGTGTAGTCTTACCCATGGACTGGACCCACTGCCTGAGAACCTTTCCCAGCTGAGACTCCAGACTGCTGTTAACAAGTGACTTGCCAGCGCTATTTAAGTCTGGTTGTTGGATAGCCCAATTTGGTGATGTACGTGCTGTTATTTTTCTCTATTGTTTCTATTTCATTTCTTTTAATGACTGTATATTGAAATTAAGTTAAATAATCCTCTGTGAGGTTCCCTGGTGGCTCGGATGGTAAAGAACCTGCTTTCGGTATAAGAGACCCAGGTTCAATCCTTGGGTAAGGAAGATCCCCTGGAGAAGGAAATGGCAACCTGCTCTAGTATTCTTGCCTGAAGAATAAATCCTCTATTAAATATTGAAATTGTTTGTTGTGTGTGATGAGTGGTTTATTTTGTTAATGAATCCTTTGAACCCAAAAGTAAAACTTTTCATAAAACATGATTACGGGGTGGGCAGATGGTGTTGCTTATTAGAGACAAATTAAAAACAAAGAAAACCAAAAAAACAAAAAACAAAAAAACATGATTATAAGTCAACTAAAACCAAAACAGGAATTGTAACAGAATAATCCTTTTAAAAAAAATTTTTTTGTTTGTTTGTTTTTGGTTGTGCTGGGTCTTCGTTGCTGCACACAGGTTTTCTCTAGTTGTGGCCAGCAGGGAATATTCTCTACTTGCAGTGCATGGGCTTCTCACTGTTGCAGAGTACAAGAGCATGGGCTCAGTAGTTATGGTGCACAGGCTTAATTGGCCCACAGCATGTGTGATTTTCCCAGATCAGGAATCAAAATCTATAATTCTAAGACTGCCTAGCATAATGTGAGAAGCCACTGTTGCTCAATGAATAGAGTTAATTCCTAACAAAAATCTTATAGTTTTTCTGCTGGTCTCTTACTCTAGTTGCTGCATGGGATGGTTAATTTTATGTGTCAGCTTGACTGTGCTAAAGGATACCCAGATAGCTGGTAAGGTATTTTTTTCATCTCCTAATAATCAATTTTTGGCCCCTTGGCCAGATATTTAGATATTTAGAAGTGAAATTACATAAAACTAATGATGCTATCACTTTGTGGCCTGGGATAATAAGCGGGATCCCCTGAAATTGCAGTGTGTAGTCTTACCCATGGACTGGACCCACTGCCTGAGAACCTTTCCCAGCTGAGACTCCAGACTGCTGTTAACAAGTGACTTGCCAGCGCTATTTAAGTCTGGTTGTTGGATAGCCCAATTTGGTGATGTACGTGCTGTTATTTTTCTCTATTGTTTCTATTTCATTTCTTTTAATGACTGTATATTGAAATTAAGTTAAATAATCCTCTGTGAGGTTCCCTGGTGGCTCGGATGGTAAAGAACCTGCTTTCGGTATAAGAGACCCAGGTTCAATCCTTGGGTAAGGAAGATCCCCTGGAGAAGGAAATGGCAACCTGCTCTAGTATTCTTGCCTGAAGAATAAATCCTCTATTAAATATTGAAATTGTTTGTTGTGTGTGATGAGTGGTTTATTTTGTTAATGAATCCTTTGAACCCAAAAGTAAAACTTTTCATAAAACATGATTACGGGGTGGGCAGATGGTGTTGCTTATTAGAGACAAATTAAAAACAAAGAAAACCAAAAAAACAAAAAACAAAAAAACATGATTATAAGTCAACTAAAACCAAAACAGGAATTGTAACAGAATAATCCTTTTAAAAAAAATTTTTTTGTTTGTTTGTTTTTGGTTGTGCTGGGTCTTCGTTGCTGCACACAGGTTTTCTCTAGTTGTGGCCAGCAGGGAATATTCTCTACTTGCAGTGCATGGGCTTCTCACTGTTGCAGAGTACAAGAGCATGGGCTCAGTAGTTATGGTGCACAGGCTTAATTGGCCCACAGCATGTGTGATTTTCCCAGATCAGGAATCAAACTCGTGTTCCCTGCAATAGCAGGCTGATTTTTAACCAAAGGACAACCAGGGAAATCCCAGACTGACTCTTAACAGGAACTGCATGACTGGGAAATGACACAGATTTTGGACAAACACAGTCATGGGGTAGGAACATGTGATGCAGACAAAGTTATGGCATGATCAAACCTACCATGCATGTAGTCAAGCTTGAGACGTGCCTCACTTGAATGGAGAACAGAAGCAAAGGTGAGTGATCTTCTAGCTACAAGAGAACTCCAAGGATTGCTGACATCCATGAGAAGCCGGGAGAGGAGAATGGAACAGATTATTCCTGAGCACCTCCAGAAGAAACCTACCAACATCTTGGTTTTAGACCTCTAGCCCCCAGAAGCATGAGACAACACGTCTATTGTTTAGTCACCCAGTTTGCGGTACCTTGCTGTGGTAGCTCTATAAAGCAGCCAGTGTAAACGTGAGCAAGTGAATAATTACCCTCTGTTGCTAGAAATCACTGAGATGTTGGTGTTATTTTTTTAATGGTTAAAAGTTAATATATGCATTATGAAAAACTGAAAAATACAAAGTACATAAGCCTCATCTATTATCATAAACACTCTGCAGCTTGACGTGTCCTTCCAGGTCACTCAGAGCTTCAAGCAGCAAAAGTGTTTTTAAAGTAAAAAGAGGCAGTGAAAGGCACTGGAAGTGGGTAGGAGAGTACCCAATGTAGATCATCTTTAAATTCTTTGTTAAATTTGTTACAACATTGCCTGTTGTATGTTTTGGTATTTTGGCCACGAGTTCTATGGGATCTTAGCTCTCCAGCCAGGGATGGAACCTGTACCCTCTGCACTAGAAAGTGAAGTCTCCACTGCTAGACTGCCAGGAGGTCTCCAAGTTTTACGATTTTCTAACTGCATCATATGTTGGGCAACTGCTTTACAGGCTGAAGGCCTAGATGTAGTAGTAAGGATGGGAGGGAAGTGAAGAGCAGTATTTTCATAATCTATGTACAGGCCTTTCATAAATGACCAGCAAATCTCCCTCAAGGATGGTGGGCACTTCCTATGGGTCCAATGCAGTGTGAGCGTGTGTGTGTGTGTGTGTGTGTGTGTGTGTATTAATTGCTCAGTTACGTCCAACTCGATCCCAACGCTGGTTCGATCCCTGGCCTGGCAAGATCCCACATGCCGCAGAGCGGCTGAACCAATGTGTCCAATTACCTAACAGGAGCTCTGGAGCGCATGCGCCCAGAGCCAGTGCTCTGCAACAACAGAGGCCACCGCGATGGGAGGCCCACATGGGCCAAAGAACAAAGATGGCTGAAAACAGATAAATGAAAGACCAATAGAAGTGGCCCGCCTGCCCCCCTCCCTCCCCACCCCCACAGAGATAAATAAATAAATAACATTTAAAAACAAACAAAAAAAGAATACTGGAGTGGGTTGCCATTTCCTCCTCCAAGGGATCTTCCTGACCCAGGGATCAAACCCATGTCTCCCACACTGGTAGGTGGATTCTTTACCACTAAGCCACCTGGAAAGTCTGGTCCAATGTGGTATGTAATTCTACTACCTCTGTCTTCCACTGTTAAGACCTCATGAGGGTCACCAGCACCCCAACCATAGCTGTCATGGTTTACTTTCAGGCCCTGGAGGGTTTCACCTACACTGTTTGGGACCAGCTCACGCAAACCTAGACTAATCTACTCTGTGCTAGGTGCCCTTCCAGTAATTGCTTTTGTTCTCACCCCACCACACACATCACCCTGTTATAGTCCCCGATCGCGCGTCAAAAACAAAGAGGCAAAAACCACACCAAATTCAAAGAAAAGCTTTTAATTGTGCAGGTAACCGGCCGGGGCTAATGCCTGCAGTTGATGGTGGAGCCCTGACCGGCATTTTCACAAGGCTTTTATAGGCAGCAAACAAGGCAAGCAAGCACCAGGGACTTGGTTCAACTGACAATTCTGACTGTAGAAAAAAACAATTCCAGGATGTGGGGTGGCTGCTGGCTCGTAGCTGCACATCCTGTTTTACAGGTACCACCATGGCAAGGCCTAGCCGGGTCAGCAGGTTTACAGAAGCCAGAGTGCAGCCATGTTAGAACTAAGGATAGGTTACAACAACCCCAAGACTCTGCGTCCTCTGTAGGCTGGTAGATGTTCACCTTGGCCCAACCCAGACAGGGAAGCCTCTGTGACTGAGGGCTGGCTAAGAGAGGCCTGTGGCCATCAGGTCACAGGGATGTAGGAAATGCTGCGATCCCAACGCTGGTTCGATCCCTGGCCTGGCAAGATCCCACATGCCGCAGAGCGGCTGAACCAATGTGTCCAATTACCTAACAGGAGCTCTGGAGCGCATGCGCCCAGAGCCAGTGCTCTGCAACAACAGAGGCCACCGCGATGGGAGGCCCACATGGGCCAAAGAACAAAGATGGCTGAAAACAGATAAATGAAAGACCAATAGAAGTGGCCCGCCTGCCCCCCTCCCTCCCCACCCCCACAGAGATAAATAAATAAATAACATTTAAAAACAAACAAAAAAAGAATACTGGAGTGGCTTGCCACGTCCTCCTCCAAGGGATCTTCCTGACCCAGGGATCAAACCCATGTCTCCCACACTGGTAGGTGGATTCTTTACCACTAAGCCACCTGGAAAGTCTGGTCCAATGTGGTATGTAATTCTACTACCTCTGTCTTCCACTGTTAAGACCTCATGAGGGTCACCAGCACCCCAACCATAGCTGTCATGGTTTACTTTCAGGCCCTGGAGGGTTTCACCTACACTGTTTGGGACCAGCTCACGCAAACCTAGACTAATCTACTCTGTGCTAGGTGCCCTTCCAGTAATTGCTTTTGTTCTCACCCCACCACACACATCACCCTGTTATAGTCCCCGATCGCGCGTCAAAAACAAAGAGGCAAAAACCACACCAAATTCAAAGAAAAGCTTTTAATTGTGCAGGTAACCGGCCGGGGCTAATGCCTGCAGTTGATGGTGGAGCCCTGACCGGCATTTTCACAAGGCTTTTATAGGCAGCAAACAAGGCAAGCAAGCACCAGGGACTTGGTTCAACTGACAATTCTGACTGTAGAAAAAAACAATTCCAGGATGTGGGGTGGCTGCTGGCTCGTAGCTGCACATCCTGTTTTACAGGTACCACCATGGCAAGGCCTAGCCGGGTCAGCAGGTTTACAGAAGCCAGAGTGCAGCCATGTTAGAACTAAGGATAGGTTACAACAACCCCAAGACTCTGCGTCCTCTGTAGGCTGGTAGATGTTCACCTTGGCCCAACCCAGACAGGGAAGCCTCTGTGACTGAGGGCTGGCTAAGAGAGGCCTGTGGCCATCAGGTCACAGGGATGTAGGAAATGCTGCAGAAAGGCAACAGGGAACGAGATGCCAAGGTTACTCTCCAGGAAGCAGGTTTATTTTGTGCTGACAAGGTCCCAGTAGACATGTTTCCAAAGACTGGGCCCCGAACAAAGCCAGATATTTGCTTATATCTCTTTAGAAAGTATTACATCACTGAAAAGGGGGGTTGGTTAGTCTATGTGGAGAGTAGGTCAAGGGTTACAGACTTCCCAGTACCTGTAGATAACACTAGCACGCACAAGGGGGTTACAGGCAAATGAATTACGACTTACATCTGTTACACATTTACTAGGGCTGCTGTTATATTGTTGAGCAGGGCTAGCTTTAAACGAAGCAATTACAGAAATGTGAGCTAAGTCACGTAGCCTCCTTGGAGTCCTCAAGGCCACTGGGAGGGTTTTTTTTGTTTGCTTTTTGCTTTTGATATCTTGCCACAGAATCACTAGTGCCCCTATTGGGGGATGAGTGTGGGAGGCCATAGGCTGGGAGGGTGAGAGTTGGGGAGCTGAGGCCCATGGTGTTGCTGGGGTTCTTACCTGCTTATCTGCAGGACAATTGGGGTAACATTTCCCCTCTTCTTTTTTAAAACTGCAACAGAGGAAACACAATTGGCTGATGTAGTTAGCACTAAATAACCTTGTGTTTCCACCTCAAAATTTCAAGTTATTCTGAATCCATAGGATATTAGTTACAGCACTAGGGAGGTGAAAGAAAACACTGTCACAATTGTATCGTTTTCCTTAATGATCGTGTTACTTTGGATTTCCTGTTACTTGAAAAATCTTAACTGACATTTGGACCAACTTTCCTGTGAATCCACCATTTGACAATTATTCTCAAATGTCAATACATGGGGCTTCCCCTGGTGGTCCAGTGGATAAGGACACCGCCTTGCAGTGCAAGGGGCGCTGGCTCGATCCCTGGTCTGGGAAGATCCCACGTGCCGCGGAGCGGCTGGACTGATGTGTCCAATCACCGAACCAGAGCTCTGGAGCGCATGCGCCCAGAGCTGGCGCTCTGCGACAACAGACGCCACCGCGATGGGAGGCCCACAGGAGCCAAAGAACAAAGATGGATGAAAATAGAGAAATGAAAGAAGTGGCCCGCCCGCTCCCCTCCCTCCCCAATCCAACCCCCGCCCAAAAATAAATAAATAAATAAATCTTTAAAAAAAAAAATGTCAATACACGGATACCGTTTAATAAAGCACTTTTTTCATTTATGGTTCCTTAATTTATAGAATAAGGAAACAAGACAGAAAGGTACTCAGTATCTATAAAAGAAAACAGGAGCAAGCATCATGCTATGTCTTAAAGATGGGAATTGGCTAAATCAGCAACTGTACATCTGTACAACAGAATATGGTGCCCCAGTTTCTAAGAAGAATGAGCTAAGGGTATGCAGACATGGAAAGAACTTCATGATATTATAGTTGGTTTGTTTGTTTGTTTTAATTATTTATTTATTTGGTTAAACCAGGTCTTAGCTGCACCAGCCCATGGGATCTTCAGTGGCGGAATATGTGGTCTTTTAGTTGCAGCATGTGGAGTATTTCTCCTACCAGGGATTGAACCCAGTCCTCATGTATTAGGAGTACAGAGTCCTAGCCACTCGACCACCAGGGAAGTCCCAAGATACTGTGTCTTGATTGATAAACATGTCAACTTACAAACTGGCACTTACCAATTACATTACCAATGACTGAACAACAAGGGCATTTGCCATCCACCACCATGGAGACCAAAACCTGTGCTGTGACAGTTGCTGACTCTCAACACCGGCTGAGGGAGTTCAGGGTGGAGTGAGGCACTCTGTTTCAGAGCATCTTGTGGGACAGCTCTTTGGACAGGCAGATATTTTTAGGAAAAGATTTTATGATCTCAATCCATGCATCTCCTCATACCTAGAAAAGCACTAAATCCCTTCATGGTAAATCAGATCCTCGTGACTAACCAGAAACCCCATTTGTAAAATGAATGTTTAATGGTACTGAAATCCCCCTTCATCAAAACCTTATATATTGATATTCCTCCTGCTGCCTCTTTGGAGCAGTCTCTCAAAGCTATCTGAGGGGCTGCCTCCCAGGTTGCATTCCTAATTATGCCCTAAATAAAACTTAACTTGAAGCTCTCAGGTTGTTTATCTTTTTTTAGTCAACAAACAGAATGGTAGGGTGGGCCCATCCTGCACCAATAAAAACTCGAAATTTGTACGTGCATGTGAATAGATGTTTTTGTGTTTGTATGTGTGCGTGTAAGTAGGAAAAAAGCTGTAAAGTCATGGTAGGAAAGTAAGAATGGGGATGTAGGTAAGTTTATTTGCAAACGGGATTTCAAATGTTAGTATGTAGAACATGCGTGTATATGAGTTGCATTTCATAAGAATGCAAACAGATAATCATTTTGTACATTTTACAAAAATCAAAATCATTTAATGGGTTTGTGGTGGTGGTTTTAAAATCAGTCCATAAATTCAAGAATAAGCCTCCATTTAAGAGGTCAAATTTAATTCCTCTCCTCTTAAATATGGGGATGCTCCAGGCTAAGTTGTACTTTCTTGTTCAGAACTGGAATCAACTATTTTTCTAAGAAGTGCTAGCTTCTTGGAGTAGAAAATAACACATAGACTGAAGCCTGGGGGAGTTCATTGCCACCATATTGGTAATTATTTTGGGGGCTTCTCAATGGAGAAAGTTATCAATATTTATTTCTTTCACTTTCAAAGAGAAAATAGATTATGAATTCATGGTGTACAAAAAAGTTGTTCTGATGAAGGTGCTTTCATGGGACAGATGAATATGCAGATTCCCTTTCTCTCTCTCTGTTTTGTTTCATTTGCCTTTAAAAAATTTAGTTGCTAAGGACACACCATCAATTTTTTTTTCCTTTTGGTAATGCATCTTCTATTTTAGTTAGAAAGACAGAAACAATTATCCTCTCTTTTTCTAATATAGTTACTTGTCTCTGAATCATTCAAATTAAATTGAGCTGTTGCATAACCAAAATTAGTATCTTTTTTTAGTCTAGCTAAATATTTTTGAAATAATATTTTTGAGACAGAGAAGTAAAATGTAAAAAAGAACAAAAATATTCTATAATCTCAGCCCTCAGGAGATTACTATTAATATTTTTAATAAAAATTATACATAAACATATTAACTGTTCATAGATTGGAAGATTAAATAATGTTAAGATGTCATTTCTCAATATTTGTCTTTGTATATGATCAAAATTAATATCGCTACAGTTTTTTTATGTAAAGTGACAACTGGATTCTATAATTTATATGTAAAATAGAAGAATCTAGAATAGGCAAAACAATTTTGAAGAAAAACAGAGTTGGAGGATTTATACTCTCTAAATTAGAGGACTTCTATAAAGCTACAGTAATCAAAACCATGGGATATTGGCATAAAGATAAATACATAAATCAATAGAAACAAATAGTCCAGAAATAGATGTGCACATGGTTAAATTGCTTCTTGATAAATATGTCAAGTAATTCAGAGAGGGAAAAGAACAGTCTTTTCAACAAGTACTTCTGAAACGAGAAAAACAGTATGGACAAAAAAGTGAACCTTGATCCTACCTTCATATCATCAACAAAAATTAGCCAATATTGATCTAGAGCTAAATATAAAAGTTATAGCTAAAAACTGTCTAAAAGAAAACATAAGTGTGAATCATTGCCATGTTGATTGCCAGGGTCCAACTGACCAAATCAGAGCCACTACCTGTTTTTGCAAATAAAGTTTTATCAAGATACAGACATGCTCATTAAGTTATATATCACCCACAGTTGCTTTCACACCACAAGTAGCTAATTTGAGTAATTACAAGAGATACAGTGGCCCAACAAGTCTAAATTATTTAGTCTTTGTAAAAAACTCCTATGTATCTTGGCTCCTCTTTGGAAAAGTCCCTTAGAGCTATCTGAGGGCCTATGTCCAGGCTTAACTCCTCAGTAAAGCCCCAAATAAAACATACTTCTCAACGCTCAGCCTGTACATTTTTTCAGGTGACGTCTATAAGGATGTAACGTTACCACAATCATTACTGATTTTAGTAATGCGACTGAATTAAGTTTAAATTCCTTATCTGCCTCCAATTCATTTCTCTCACCCTTTCTTCCACATCACTCTTCTCTCTCAGCAACCCTACATATATTCTTTAATTATATTTAACATTGTTATTTTCTCAAGAGATCAGATTTGTGGTTACTGGGGGCTGTTGAGGGGGGAGGCAGGGAAACAGCAGGAATAAGACAAAGCCAGTCAAAACGTAAAATCTGACAGGTATAAGATAAATAAGTACGGGGATGTAATATGCAACACATTAAATACAAGTAAAAATGCTATATGTTATACACGAAGGGGTTAAGACAGTAATTCCTACGAGTTCTCGTCACACACAAAGAACTTTTTCTATTTAATTTTGTATTCATGTATGACGGACTCAGCTTACTGTGATACCATTTCATGGGGTAAGTTAGGTCCAATCATGTTGCTGTACACCTTAGACTTATACCACACTGTATGTCAAATATAGCTCAATAAAACAGAAAGACACAATTACTTCATGAACTCAAAAAAGTCTGTGCAAAAGTCGGCACTCTTTTACGTTTTTGCCCGTTTCCCTAGTGTTTGACACAAAACGTCTGGATGCTCCCTTTCCTTCATCCAATAGGTGGCAAACGATGGGTCACTTTTCTGGGAGCTTCTAGAAAATGGGAACACGCTCGCGATGACAATGAAAAAGGCCAAGAACATCATACTCTTATTTTGAAAATAGCATTGATCTTCGATCCCTGGACCATCTTTTGAGGGGACCACCTGTTTCACAATATCTACTCTGAATCATGTGTTTCCACATCGTCCAGCTCATTTTTCTCATAGCCCATCGTTACCCATACAAGGGAGGTTGACTGCGCTCCCGGACCAGGGCGCCTTTCACTAGGCCGAGGGTGCTTGACAACAACGTTCATAACGGTCACTGAAAGGGCGGTTATTGGAACACGCGTGACGCGGCCTCGCGCGGCCGGCCGTTTACGAACCTCAAGAAAACACGACGGGGCCCTGGCCCCAGGCCTGGGTCGCAAAATGCGTCCCCAGAAGCCGACATCGACAGCTACAGAGTTTCAGTGCCGTGCGTTAAACCTTTAAGACCATGCCGACGGACCGCCCAGAGAGACTTTCGGAACCTTTCAGGCGCTCCAAGCCAAAGCCTAGTTCGGGCGCTCGGCCCAGCGACCAGCGGTAGTTGCCAACCGCCGGCATCCAAGCGCGCCCACAGGCGAACCCCTCAGCCGGCGCCCACGGCCACGCCCCCTCCGCCCGGGCGCCTCCGATTGGCTGGGCTGCCGCCACTGCGCTCTGCCATTGGTCGGAAGTCGGCCGTGGGCGGGCGCGGGGAGACTTACCTCCGCGGCTCCGCACGAAGGCGTTCCTGTGGCCGGTGGCTTCAGCGCGCGGAGTTTGGGAGCAGAAGAGCGTCCGGCGGCGCGCCCCTCCAGGTAGGTTGGAACCGGGCGAGCGCCGCGCGCGAGGGGCGGGGTGGCCGGGACGGCGGTTGCTCGGGCGCCGCGCGCCTCTCGGAGAGCCGGGGCCCGGAAGCCGCGGGAGCCGGGAGGTTGCGGCGGGCGCGACTCCGAGGCATCTATGGCGTCGCTCGGGCGCCGGCCCGGCTGGGAAGACGCTGGCCGAAAGGGGCGAAGGGACGCCTCTCCGTCCGCTGTCTGAGCCGGTGGCGGGCCGAGCGGGAGTGCGGGCGGCGGTGCGGACGAGTGCGGGGGTCGCGGAGGGCAGCCTCGGGTGGCTTTGGTTCGCGCCCGGTAAGTATACGCTTGTCCTGACGGGACTGCTTTTAGAAACTGAAGGGAGAAAATGTAGTTCCCCGCGCCGTCTGGGCGATTTCGTTGCCACATTTCCAGGCATTAAGTTACAGTTTACCTGAAAAAAAACCAAACGGGGGCCAGAAAGTGGTATTCTTGACCGGGCGGCGGAGTGTGTATTGCTCTGAGGAAGGTGCTGGATTATTTGATGTCTGAATGCCTATTTAAATAAAAGCGCCTGAAGCACAAACGGGTGATTGTGGACAGCTGTGGAGCTCACCGGTGTAGGGCTAGCCACCCTGTGACTGAAGGATGGATACCCTTACCAGGAGGCCTGGTTCTTTAACACGGTTAATTTTTTAGTAAGTTAAAATACATACATACATTCCTGCTTCTCGCCCCTCTCCCACCTACTTTCTCGAGTTTTAACAAAGTTCAAGAACGTGCCCTGAACGGAGGAAGCAGTTACTTGGCTTTGCGTCTCTGACTAAAATCTCATTGGTTCGAAAACTGACTTCCACCTTTCCGCATTACTGCGTTGAAGATGAAGTTTCCTACGTTGTCAGCCAGCACGTGTTGCTGCTTTTGTGAAGAGCTAGTATTCACCGCTCTAAAGACTTAAATATGCTCAAGACCTGGGAAAAGATCATCGCACTGAATAATTCATTAGAAACAAAATATTGAAAAATTAGAAGGATCACGTGAAATTCACTCAAATGAGCTGTTTTAGGGAATTTTATGAGTCCGGCGGCGCGCCCTCCAGGTAGGTTGGAACCGGGCGAGCGCCGCGCGCGAGGGGCGGGTGGCCGGGACGGCGGTTGCTCGGGCGCCGCGCGCCTCTCGGAGAGCCGGGGCCCGGAAGCCGCGGGAGCCGGGAGGTTGCGGCGGGCGCGACTCCGAGGCATCTATGGCGTCGCTCGGGCGCCGGCCCGGCTGGGAAGACGCTGGCCGAAAGGGGCGAAGGGACGCCTCTCCGTCCGCTGTCTGAGCCGGTGGCGGGCCGAGCGGGAGTGCGGGCGGCGGTGCGGACGAGTGCGGGGGTCGCGGAGGGCAGCCTCGGGTGGCTTTGGTTCGCGCCCGGTAAGTATACGCTTGTCCTGACGGGACTGCTTTTAGAAACTGAAGGGAGAAAATGTAGTTCCCCGCGCCGTCTGGGCGATTTCGTTGCCACATTTCCAGGCATTAAGTTACAGTTTACCTGAAAAACCAAACGGGGGCCAGAAAGTGGTATTCTTGACCGGGCGGCGGAGTGTGTATTGCTCTGAGGAAGGTGCTGGATTATTTGATGTCTGAATGCCTATTTAAATAAAAGCGCCTGAAGCACAAACGGGTGATTGTGGACAGCTGTGGAGCTCACCGGTGTAGGGCTAGCCACCCTGTGACTGAAGGATGGATACCCTTACCAGGAGGCCTGGTTCTTTAACACGGTTAATTTTTTAGTAAGTTAAAATACATACATACATTCCTGCTTCTCGCCCCTCTCCCACCTACTTTCTCGAGTTTTAACAAAGTTCAAGAACGTGCCCTGAACGGAGGAAGCAGTTACTTGGCTTTGCGTCTCTGACTAAAATCTCATTGGTTCGAAAACTGACTTCCACCTTTCCGCATTACTGCGTTGAAGATGAAGTTTCCTACGTTGTCAGCCAGCACGTGTTGCTGCTTTTGTGAAGAGCTAGTATTCACCGCTCTAAAGACTTAAATATGCTCAAGACCTGGGAAAAGATCATCGCACTGAATAATTCATTAGAAACAAAATATTGAAAAATTAGAAGGATCACGTGAAATTCACTCAAATGAGCTGTTTTGCTAGATTGGGATTTAATTCTCTTCATGACGGTTTTGTCATATATTGTAACCAGTAAACTGACCGGCGACAAAACCATTTGCCAAACAAATGGGGAAGACCATTCAAGATAAAGATTATTTACGTCACAGGAAAGCTATGAAAATTCGAAAAGGAAGCGTCTGGATGAAGGACTAATTATACTGACTTCAACTCTTGTGAAGTATGTCTTCTTAGTTAATTCATCTTTCATTTTTGGAAATGTTGAGTCTGACTATAATCAAATTAATCTACTTAATTCTCAGTCCTATCTGCAGATTTGTACAGACTGCATCCTAAGATTGACTTGTGCCTCAAGAGAAATGCATGAACGGTGTTATTGGAAAGGATTTGCATCCTTTAAGAAGTGGTGTGTTTAGGTACATCTTGAATTTTCTGCTTTGCTTTCTTTATTGACTCTTGTAGTTCACTTCAGCCTTCAGTTCTACTGTATTTACTTGCTACTTCATATCTTGAATTCTGATATAAAAGTATTGCATGGTCCCTGCATCCTTGCCTGTGTATATCATGTAGATCTTTTATAGCAGATTTGTACAGATGTATTTCATTTAATGTAATCAAATTTTAAATATATACTTAAAAATAAACTTGGATTTTAAATGCCCGAGAGTATTAGTTCTCATTGAGATTGTATTTAATATAAAATGCAAAGAAGTATTTTCTATCTTATTCTTTCTCATAGTCTTGCATCACTAAAATATTTATTCTGTTCTCTGAGACTTAATTAAACCTCCAACACGGTTAATTTTTAGTAAGTTAAAATACATACATACATTCCTGCTTCTCGCCCCTCTCCCACCTACTTTCTCGAGTTTTAACAAAGTTCAAGAACGTGCCCTGAACGGAGGAAGCAGTTACTTGGCTTTGCGTCTCTGACTAAAATCTCATTGGTTCGAAAACTGACTTCCACCTTTCCGCATTACTGCGTTGAAGATGAAGTTTCCTACGTTGTCAGCCAGCACGTGTTGCTGCTTTTGTGAAGAGCTAGTATTCACCGCTCTAAAGACTTAAATATGCTCAAGACCTGGGAAAAGATCATCGCACTGAATAATTCATTAGAAACAAAATATTGAAAAATTAGAAGGATCACGTGAAATTCACTCAAATGAGCTGTTTTGCTAGATTGGGATTTAATTCTCTTCATGACGGTTTTGTCATATATTGTAACCAGTAAACTGCCCGGCGACAAAACCATTTGCCAAACAAATGGGGAAGACCATTCAAGATAAAGATTATTTACGTCACAGGAAAGCTATGAAAATTCGAAAAGGAAGCGTCTGGATGAAGGACTAATTATACTGACTTCAACTCTTGTGAAGTATGTCTTCTTAGTTAATTCATCTTTCATTTTTGGAAATGTTGAGTCTGACTATAATCAAATTAATCTACTTAATTCTCAGTCCTATCTGCAGATTTGTACAGACTGCATCCTAAGATTGACTTGTGCCTCAAGAGAAATGCATGAACGGTGTTATTGGAAAGGATTTGCATCCTTTAAGAAGTGGTGTGTTTAGGTACATCTTGAATTTTCTGCTTTGCTTTCTTTATTGACTCTTGTAGTTCACTTCAGCCTTCAGTTCTACTGTATTTACTTGCTACTTCATATCTTGAATTCTGATATAAAAGTATTGCATGGTCCCTGCATCCTTGCCTGTGTATATCATGTAGATCTTTTATAGCAGATTTGTACAGATGTATTTCATTTAATGTAATCAAATTTTAAATATATACTTAAAAATAAACTTGGATTTTAAATGCCCGAGAGTATTAGTTCTCATTGAGATTGTATTTAATATAAAATGCAAAGAAGTATTTTCTATCTTATTCTTTCTCATAGTCTTGCATCACTAAAATATTTATTCTGTTCTCTGAGACTTAATTAAACCTCAACCCATACCTTTAAAATGCATTACTATGGAGTCAACTAATTTTATTTATACCCCTTTTTACCAATCTAAGTAGTATGGAAAGATTGTAGTCAAGCCATATGTAGAGGAAAGTAACTGTAACTCGGTTATATAGCTCAGTTGATTAACTGTAACTTAATTAAGTTAATTAGATAATTGGATATAATGTGAATTTTTGAACTTCTGATTGAATTTCTAGGAGTTAAGAGGTGTTTGTATACAGATAACTACATTATATAGAGGTATTTTATGTATCTATTATATGTTTGAGGTTCTACTCTGTATAGTGCCGCTTATGGTATAGCTATGGCAAAAGTTACTGAAGCCAATTCTGGTTACTCTTTACTAAGGAAAAAGTAACTGGCTTTCTAGAGGTTCATTTTTAGAAGTTGAGTATTCAAATAAGCAGCATTGAATAAAGCTTCTACATGAAAAGCATCTCCCTGAAGACATAAAAATAAGCCACATCTCTGCCCACAAAGATCATGATTAAAATATATATGTATATATCTAATGGGAAATTCAGATAAGAAATAGTTCTCTTAGGGGAAGATTTTCACTGAAGAGATAATCTTTAAACATGAGACCTTAAAGGAGTGGATACTAAGGAAAAATGTTGGTATATGATAGTTCTGATGAATTTGAAAAAGTAAAGGCCAAGTTTATAGGAAATTTGGAGATAAAATGTGATAACTTTAGGAAGAAGGACATAAAAAAGATAATACAATCATGATTCTGATTATTTGCCTGTAACAACTCAAGTGTTTAATTACAAATGTGATGAAAAAGTGTATAGGTATAGAAAAGACTTGTATTTACTTGCTACTTCATATCTTGAATTCTGATATAAAAGTATTGCATGGTCCCTGCATCCTTGCCTGTGTATATCATGTAGATCTTTTATAGCAGATTTGTACAGATGTATTTCATTTAATGTAATCAAATTTTAAATATATACTTAAAAATAAACTTGGATTTTAAATGCCCGAGAGTATTAGTTCTCATTGAGATTGTATTTAATATAAAATGCAAAGAAGTATTTTCTATCTTATTCTTTCTCATAGTCTTGCATCACTAAAATATTTATTCTGTTCTCTGAGACTTAATTAAACCTCAACCCATACCTTTAAAATGCATTACTATGGAGTCAACTAATTTTATTTATACCCCTTTTTACCAATCTAAGTAGTATGGAAAGATTGTAGTCAAGCCATATGTAGAGGAAAGTAACTGTAACTCGGTTATATAGCTCAGTTGATTAACTGTAACTTAATTAAGTTAATTAGATAATTGGATATAATGTGAATTTTTGAACTTCTGATTGAATTTCTAGGAGTTAAGAGGTGTTTGTATACAGATAACTACATTATATAGAGGTATTTTATGTATCTATTATATGTTTGAGGTTCTACTCTGTATAGTGCCGCTTATGGTATAGCTATGGCAAAAGTTACTGAAGCCAATTCTGGTTACTCTTTACTAAGGAAAAAGTAACTGGCTTTCTAGAGGTTCATTTTTAGAAGTTGAGTATTCAAATAAGCAGCATTGAATAAAGCTTCTACATGAAAAGCATCTCCCTGAAGACATAAAAATAAGCCACATCTCTGCCCACAAAGATCATGATTAAAATATATATGTATATATCTAATGGGAAATTCAGATAAGAAATAGTTCTCTTAGGGGAAGATTTTCACTGAAGAGATAATCTTTAAACATGAGACCTTAAAGGAGTGGATACTAAGGAAAAATGTTGGTATATGATAGTTCTGATGAATTTGAAAAAGTAAAGGCCAAGTTTATAGGAAATTTGGAGATAAAATGTGATAACTTTAGGAAGAAGGACATAAAAAAGATAATACAATCATGATTCTGATTATTTGCCTGTAACAACTCAAGTGTTTAATTACAAATGTGATGAAAAAGTGTATAGGTATAGAAAAGAGGTAAATTCTTATCCGTTAGAATAGGACCATAATAGATAGTGGCTAAAATTTGTAACTAAAAAAATATGACTGTGAGCATAATTTAAAATACTGAGATTAAAAGAAAAAGTTACATTAATTTTTAAGTAAAAGCATAATTCTACTAGCATTTACAAGGTGTTAATGCTGCTGGTCCATGGACCACACAAAGTAGTAAGGATTAGCATTCATGCTCCTTGTAAGATTGTCACCTGGCACAAGTTGGTCTTGTTTTGTCATTTTGTTGACCATTATATATCCCTTAAAGTTAAACTTGCGATTCAGTTAAGGCAGAACTTAGGAAATTTTATAGCTTTAAATGCAAAAGAAAAAGGAAAGTGACTAAAAGTTAAAGATCTGAATTTTCACCTCAATCTAGCAAAAAAATCAAGCCCAAAGAAAATTGAATCACTGGATGTCTCTGGTCCAATAGCTAGGAATCCTGCTGCCAACCCAGGGCACACAGGTTTGATCCCCAGTCCAGAAAGATTCCATATTGCACAAGGCAACTAGGCCCATGCACCAGAAATACTGAGCCTGCCCTCTAGATCTCATGATCTGCAACTACTAAGCATACATGCTGCGAATTCTGAGCCCGCAAGTCCTAGAACCTGTGTTCTACAAGAGAACCCACCACCACCAGAAAAGCCTATGTGCACCAAGAAAAGACCTAGCTCAGCAAAAAGAAAAAGAAACTAAAGTCAAAACTAATAGGAGGGGCTTTTCTGGTAGTCCAGTGGGTAGAGTCCACCTTGCCGTGGAAGGGGCACCGGTTTGATCCCTGGCATCGGAAGATCCCACATGCTGCAGAACGGCTGGACTGGTGTATCCAGTTACAATCCAGCGCTCTGGAGCACATGTGCCCAGAGCTGGTGCTCTGCAACAAGAGAGGCCACTGCAATGGGAGGCCCACACAGGCCAAAGAACAAAGATGGGTTAAAATAAATAAATGAAGGGCCAATTTAAAAAAGCCAAAATTAAAAAAAAAAAACTAATAGGAAATGATGAAATATTTCAACTTCTGCATGTAATAAGAAAGCTAGAAGTCAGTGCTTTGAGAGTATTAATTAAATGGATAAATTTCTAGTAAGAGTGACCAAGCAAAGGAAATAACACATCACATATCAAGAATAAAAAGAGACATCACTACAGATCTTGATTATAAGTGTAATTAGAGGATGTTATGAAGGACCTTATAAACTAGGAGTTCTGTTGAATTTTAAAGTTAGTGGAAGAACAAAATTAACAGAAAAAGATACAATATGGATGATCCCGTATTGATTTTTAAAAATTGACTCAGAATTGAAAACATTTATTACTAAATTAACTCCAAGCCCAGATGGCATTATGATGAATTATTTATAACATATAAGGAAGGAGTAATGCTATTTATAAACACAAACTCATCAGAGAATTTAGAAAGGGGGGGGTGGTGCTTTCCAGTTTTTTATGTGAAGCTGGAATGACTTTAGGTTTGTATATCAAGCCCAAAGAAAATTGAATCACTGGATGTCTCTGGTCCAATAGCTAGGAATCCTGCTGCCAACCCAGGGCACACAGGTTTGATCCCCAGTCCAGAAAGATTCCATATTGCACAAGGCAACTAGGCCCATGCACCAGAAATACTGAGCCTGCCCTCTAGATCTCATGATCTGCAACTACTAAGCATACATGCTGCGAATTCTGAGCCCGCAAGTCCTAGAACCTGTGTTCTACAAGAGAACCCACCACCACCAGAAAAGCCTATGTGCACCAAGAAAAGACCTAGCTCAGCAAAAAGAAAAAGAAACTAAAGTCAAAACTAATAGGAGGGGCTTTTCTGGTAGTCCAGTGGGTAGAGTCCACCTTGCCGTGGAAGGGGCACCGGTTTGATCCCTGGCATCGGAAGATCCCACATGCTGCAGAACGGCTGGACTGGTGTATCCAGTTACAATCCAGCGCTCTGGAGCACATGTGCCCAGAGCTGGTGCTCTGCAACAAGAGAGGCCACTGCAATGGGAGGCCCACACAGGCCAAAGAACAAAGATGGGTTAAAATAAATAAATGAAGGGCCAATTTAAAAAAGCCAAAATTAAAAAAAAAAAACTAATAGGAAATGATGAAATATTTCAACTTCTGCATGTAATAAGAAAGCTAGAAGTCAGTGCTTTGAGAGTATTAATTAAATGGATAAATTTCTAGTAAGAGTGACCAAGCAAAGGAAATAACACATCACATATCAAGAATAAAAAGAGACATCACTACAGATCTTGATTATAAGTGTAATTAGAGGATGTTATGAAGGACCTTATAAACTAGGAGTTCTGTTGAATTTTAAAGTTAGTGGAAGAACAAAATTAACAGAAAAAGATACAATATGGATGATCCCGTATTGATTTTTAAAAATTGACTCAGAATTGAAAACATTTATTACTAAATTAACTCCAAGCCCAGATGGCATTATGATGAATTATTTATAACATATAAGGAAGGAGTAATGCTATTTATAAACACAAACTCATCAGAGAATTTAGAAAGGGGGGGGTGGTGCTTTCCAGTTTTTTATATGAAGCTGGAATGACTTTGACCTGGGTTCATTCTCTGTATCAGGAAGATTCCCTGGAGAAGGAAATGGCAATCCACTCAAGTATTCTTGCCTGGAAAATCCCATGGACAGTGGAGCCTGGTGGGCTATGGTCCGTGGGGTGGCGAAGAGTCAGACATGCCACTCCCTAAACCTGATAAAGAAAAGCTATGACTTGCAAAAACTATGACTTATCTTTCTCATTGTATCATTGTATCATTTTTGTTGATACGAAATCCTAAGCAAAATGTTTTCACGTTGAATACAGGAATATGATGCAAAATTTCTCTTAAAAGAAAATATAACTGACAGAAGTTTCTTTCAGGAATAAGCTATTGTAAATATTTTTAGAGATCAACCAATATAAAGTAATTGAAAAAAAATGAGGTTATGTGGTCAAACATGATGAAATGTTTGGATGATGTTTTCATATGAAATATGTGAAAAGTATAAAATTGAAAATGCATTAATGATCAAATCTTCTGGGAATAAAAGGGTATCTTATGTTTAGTGGTGTTAGATGACATACTCCATTCAAGACTGGTAATGAGAGAAGGAAGCTCATTAACAGCATACTTATTATAGCATACTGGAGGTTCTAACTAATGCAGTAAGAAGATAAGTATTAGTAAGAAAATAGAGAGTTCAAAAGAATTTATTAGGTTTATTAGGTTTAATAAGTGAATTTAATCAATTGGACATACCAATTAAAAAGCACTGATTATATTTTTCTATGGTCTGAGTCCAAAGAAAGCTAAAAGGATGATACATAGAAAACATTACAAATGACAATAAGGGCTTCCTTGGTAGTTCATCTGGTAAAGAATCCACCTGCAGTGCAGGAGACATCGGTTCAATTCCTGGGTCGGGAAGATCCCCTGGAGAAGGGATAGGCTACCCACTCCAGTTACCTGGGCCTCCCTCGTGGCTCAGAGAGTAGTAAGAAACCACTTGCAATGCGGGAGACCTGGGTTTGATCCCTGGGTTGGGAATATTCTCTGGAGAAGGGATAGGCTACCCACTCAGTGTTCTTTCCTGGAGAATTCCATGACTTGTCCATGGAGTTGGAGTTGGACATGACTGAGTGACTTGACATTCACTTTTCATGGCAGTAAAAGAATAGAGGAACAAAAAGCAAAAAGTAAAATGGCAGCCATAAGAACAACTGTATTAATATTAATGTCAATTATGAATAGATTAGACAGTTCAGTCAAATACCAGATTGTCAGACTGAATGAAACATAGCATCCATGTGTATGCTATCTGTAGGAGACACACTTAGATTCGAAGATACAATTGTGTTGAAAGTAAAAGGATGAAAAAAGCAAAGAAACCATGTGAATAGCAACTATAAGGAAACTAAAGTATGTATACTAATTTAAGAGAAAATAGCTTCTAAAATATTAAAGGTAAAGAGGGATATTTTATAATAAAAAGTGCAAATCCATAGGTAGTTATAATAATGACAAATATATACACCTAATAACAGCACCAAAATACATGAAGCCAATACTGACAAGAATTGAATAAACAGATAGAAAATTCAACAATAATACTTGGAGACTAAAACAGTTTCTAATAGAAAACTAGGTAACAGATCAATTAGAGAAGACTTGAGGAACACTGTGAACCAACTTGACTGAAGAAATGTCTTTTGAACATTCAACCAAATGAAACCAGAATATATTCTTAAATGTACATAGAAAATTTTCCAATATAGACATTATGCTAGACCGTAAAAAAACATTATAAAGGAATGAAATCACAACAAAGTATATCTCTGACTACAGGGATGAAATTGGACCAAAAGCACTGATTATATTTTTCTATGGTCTGAGTCCAAAGAAAGCTAAAAGGATGATACATAGAAAACATTACAAATGACAATAAGGGCTTCCTTGGTAGTTCATCTGGTAAAGAATCCACCTGCAGTGCAGGAGACATCGGTTCAATTCCTGGGTCGGGAAGATCCCCTGGAGAAGGGATAGGCTACCCACTCCAGTTACCTGGGCCTCCCTCGTGGCTCAGAGAGTAGTAAGAAACCACTTGCAATGCGGGAGACCTGGGTTTGATCCCTGGGTTGGGAATATTCTCTGGAGAAGGGATAGGCTACCCACTCAGTGTTCTTTCCTGGAGAATTCCATGACTTGTCCATGGAGTTGGAGTTGGACATGACTGAGTGACTTGACATTCACTTTTCATGGCAGTAAAAGAATAGAGGAACAAAAAGCAAAAAGTAAAATGGCAGCCATAAGAACAACTGTATTAATATTAATGTCAATTATGAATAGATTAGACAGTTCAGTCAAATACCAGATTGTCAGACTGAATGAAACATAGCATCCATGTGTATGCTATCTGTAGGAGACACACTTAGATTCGAAGATACAATTGTGTTGAAAGTAAAAGGATGAAAAAAGCAAAGAAACCATGTGAATAGCAACTATAAGGAAACTAAAGTATGTATACTAATTTAAGAGAAAATAGCTTCTAAAATATTAAAGGTAAAGAGGGATATTTTATAATAAAAAGTGCAAATCCATAGGTAGTTATAATAATGACAAATATATACACCTAATAACAGCACCAAAATACATGAAGCCAATACTGACAAGAATTGAATAAACAGATAGAAAATTCAACAATAATACTTGGAGACTAAAACAGTTTCTAATAGAAAACTAGGTAACAGATCAATTAGAGAAGACTTGAGGAACACTGTGAACCAACTTGACTGAAGAAATGTCTTTTGAACATTCAACCAAATGAAACCAGAATATATTCTTAAATGTACATAGAAAATTTTCCAATATAGACATTATGCTAGACCGTAAAACAAAGTTCAACACATTATAAAGGAATGAAATCACAACAAAGTATATTCTCTGACTACAGTGGAATGAAATTAGAGTTGAAGAAGCAGAAGAAATTTGAGAAATTCACAACTATGTGAAAATTAAACAACACATTCCTAAAGGTTAATAATTAGTGGATCATAGAAGAAATCATGACAGAAGTTAGAAAATACTTTGACATGAAAGGAAATGAGGACATAACAAAACATTTTGTGTGCAATTAAAGTTTTTCTTAGGATGAATGTCTTAGGATAAATGTCTATATTTAAAAAGAAGAATTCAAAATCAATAAACTTTTAACCTTAGTACAAAAGCAGAAACTAAACCTAAATAGAATGAAGAAAATAATAGAGTGGTTATTATTAATAAAATCAAGGAAGAAAATATTAAGGAAATCAAAAGTTATTTTTCAAAAGGATCAACAAAATTGACAAACCTAGAGTAACCATGAAAAAGACTGATTACTAAAATCTGGAATGAAAGGGTGCATTACTACTGATTTTATAGAAGTTGAAAAGATTTTAAGAGACTACTATAGACTGATACACTTATACCAATCATTAAATAGGTGAATTGGACAAATTCTTAACAAGGTGCAAATGAACAAAACTGACTCAAGAAGAAATAGAAAATCTGAAAAGTAAAGAGATTGAATTAAAGGACTGAAATCACAACAAAGTATATAAAACACAAAGAAAAACCCAGTATCGGATGGTTTTATTGTTGAATTCTAACAAATGTTTCAACATACCAATTTTTCACAAAGTCTTCCAACAAATAGAAGAGGAGGACACAATAATCGTTCAGTGCAACTAGTATTATCCTGACAACAAAATCAACATTGCCAGAAAACTACAGAGTTATATCTCTCACGAACATAGGTGCAGAGGTTGTCAAGAAAATACTAGCAACTTGAATCTAAAAATGTCATGACTATGTGAGATTTATCCCAGGAATGCAAGATTGGTTTCATATCCAAAAATATATGAATGGGTATACCATAGCAGTAGAATAGAGAACATAGCCATATGATCATGTTAATGCTGATAAGGCATATTCTGATAAAAATCCAAGGTTCCTTCACAATTAGGAAAAAAAACAAAAGTAGGGATAGTTGGGAGATTTTTAACCTGATAAAGGGCATCTGTGAAAAACTCACAGTTGACATTATACATAATGATTAAAGACTGTAGGTTTTCCTCCTAAATCAGAGAGAAGATGAGGACATCCACCCTTGTCACTTGTAAAAGGACAGTTGGGCAAGAAAATGGAATAGATTGGAAAGGAAGACATAAAACTTGCACATGTGACATGATTTTGTGTATAGAAAATCCTAAGGACTCTGCAAAAAACTTTTAAGATGCAGAATATAAGATTAATATACAAAATTCTGTATAGTCTTTCCATGTAATTGCAGTGAAAATTTTTATGTTTCATTAAAAATAGCATCAAAAAAGAAGTATAAAACTTTGACTCTGAAATGTAAACATTATTGAAATAAATTATATGTCTAAATACATAGAAAAATATTCCAAGTTTATGGATCAGAACACTGATAGAATCAAGGTAATTTATCCCTAAATTGATCTAAAGATTCAACACAATCCCTACCAAGTCCCAGCTGATGTCATTGCAGAAATTGTTAATATGGTCCTAAAATTCATACAGATATTCAGTGAACTCAGAATAGACAGAACCATCGTGAACATTGAGGACTCGCACATCTTGAATGCAAAACTTATCAAGACTGTGTGGTACTGGCATACTGTATATCAGTGGGATAAAATTGAGAATCCAGAAATAAATCTTCACATTTACATGGGCACTTGGTTTTTGAAGAGTGACAAAACAATTACATGGGGAGAAGAAATGGCCTTTTCAAAACCTGTTGGAACAACTGTATATCTACATGCAAAAGAATAAACGTGGGCCCTCTCCCTCAGTCTTATTAACTCACAAAAATTAGCTCAATGGATTGAAGAGGTGAAATTACAAATCTTCACGGGGCTTCCCTGGTGGGTCAGTGATAAAGAATCTCCCTGCCAGTGCAAGAGGCACAGGTTCAAACTCTGGGTCAGGAAAATGCTCTGGAGAAGGAAATAGCAACCCACTCCAGTATTTGTGCCTGGGAAATCACATGCAAAGAAGAACCTGGTGGGCTACAGTCCATGGGAGGTTGCAAAATTGTCAGATTTGGTGACTAAACAAAACCAGAAAAAGGGCCTTCCTCGTGGTCCAGTGGGTAAAGAGTCCACCTTGCGGTGCAGGGGCAGCAGTTCGATCCCTGGCCCAAGAAGATCCCACTTGCCATGGAGCGGCTGGACCATTGTGTCCAGTTACGGGCTAGTGCTCTGGAGTGCATGTGCCCAGAGTGGGTGCTCTGCAACAAGAGAGGCTGCTGCAATGGGAGGCCCACATGTGCCAAAGAGCAAAAAGCTGTATGAAAATAAATATAAAGAGGCATGATGGGGAAAAGAAAAAATTTAAAAACTTCATGACTTTGGATTGCGCAGTAATTTCTTTTTCTTTGAGAAGACATTAGAGTTTATTAGGGTTAGGGAAGGGAGAGTCACTGCCAGTACAGTACAGCAGTCCGGCTTGAGGGAGAATGTGGGAGACACTGTTAGAACAGCAGGCCTGCTCAAGGGAGAGCCAACGTTAAGCAGGGGTCTTTGATCCATTTTATAGCTAGGATCTAAGGAATGGCATAGGGGTCTTAAGGATCATTGCTGATTGGATGGTGTACTGGGTGGGGTCGAGTTATGACTACAGCATGAGGGAAGGACAGTAGGGTCCAAGGATTGGCATAAGGGTCTTAAGGATTGGATGGTGTACTACAGCCCAAGAGGGAGAAGCACAATATGGCACAGTAAGGGTCTGGTTTATCTCTTCTTGCATTCCAAGACCCTGCCTTGTTCTTTCGTCCTTAAGGCACCACATTCCTCCTCTCTTTATTAAAGGGCCAGTTCTTTGGCCCGTTTGGATATTCTGCTCATATTAATTATCTCCTATTTCTTTCTCAGTCATTTGGGTACCCAGTCTTGAGGGAAAAAGGGGCTTCTGCTCTGGCTTCTTCAGGCTGTACAGGGGCATTGTGGGGATTTTTGGATTGAAGAGGTGAAATTACAAATCTTCACGGGGCTTCCCTGGTGGGTCAGTGATAAAGAATCTCCCTGCCAGTGCAAGAGGCACAGGTTCAAACTCTGGGTCAGGAAAATGCTCTGGAGAAGGAAATAGCAACCCACTCCAGTATTTGTGCCTGGGAAATCACATGCAAAGAAGAACCTGGTGGGCTACAGTCCATGGGAGGTTGCAAAATTGTCAGATTTGGTGACTAAACAAAACCAGAAAAAGGGCCTTCCTCGTGGTCCAGTGGGTAAAGAGTCCACCTTGCGGTGCAGGGGCAGCAGTTCGATCCCTGGCCCAAGAAGATCCCACTTGCCATGGAGCGGCTGGACCATTGTGTCCAGTTACGGGCTAGTGCTCTGGAGTGCATGTGCCCAGAGTGGGTGCTCTGCAACAAGAGAGGCTGCTGCAATGGGAGGCCCACATGTGCCAAAGAGTAAAAAGCTGTATGAAAATAAATATAAAGAGGCATGATGGGGAAAAGAAAAAATTTAAAAACTTCATGACTTTGGATTGCGCAGTAATTTCTTTTTCTTTGAGAAGACATTAGAGTTTATTAGGGTTAGGGAAGGGAGAGTCACTGCCAGTACAGTACAGCAGTCCGGCTTGAGGGAGAATGTGGGAGACACTGTTAGAACAGCAGGCCTGCTCAAGGGAGAGCCAACGTTAAGCAGGGGTCTTTGATCCATTTTATAGCTAGGATCTAAGGAATGGCATAGGGGTCTTAAGGATCATTGCTGATTGGATGGTGTACTGGGTGGGGTCGAGTTATGACTACAGCATGAGGGAAGGACAGTAGGGTCCAAGGATTGGCATAAGGGTCTTAAGGATTGGATGGTGTACTACAGCCCAAGAGGGAGAAGCACAATATGGCACAGTAAGGGTCTGGTTTATCTCTTCTTGCATTCCAAGACCCTGCCTTGTTCTTTCGTCCTTAAGGCACCACATTCCTCCCTCTCTTTATTAAAGGGCCAGTTCTTTGGCCCCTTTGGATATCCTGCTCATATTAACTATCACCTATTTCCTTCTCAGGCATTTGGGTACCCAGTCTTAAGGGAAAAAGGGGCTTCTGCTCTGGCTTCTTCAGGCTGTACAGGGGCATTGTGGGGCTCTCGGTCTCCAGTGCCTGCTCTCTGTCAGGGTACATTTCAGGAGGAAGGTGCAGCTCCCCGGAACAATATGGCAGCTTGTTCCAGCACTGTCTGGGTGTTGGTTGGGCTATATTCTTGTAGTATTACTTGTAGATTTGTCATATTCTAGAAGAAACAAACTTAACAAGAAAGTTAAAGATGCATAGTGCAAAGATTAATAGAAAAGCTGCTGAGAGGCTAGCTAGCCAGGAGAACAGGACCAGTCATTGGTCCATGATGTTAGTGTTTCTTTAGGTATGAGAATTTGCAAGAATTTGGGGTTCAGAAAAGTCTTTACCTAAAAACATCTGACTATCTGAAGTTCTGTTCTTCCAGTTTTTCCCAGAGCACAGAGTGCCTTATTTCTGATCTACACCCTGAACTCCTTTCAGGGGGAATTGAAGGTCGGCAGCTTGCAGTGGTTGTGATTTAATCATTAGAGACAACTGGCAAGTGCCAACTACCAGTTGACAGGGCCCCTTCATAGCCACATATTTGACCATGCTTTGGGGTCATTTTATGACCATTGTGTCCCACGATGGTGGGAAGTCTCATTCTCAGGTCTAGCAAAGATTCCATTGATAGGCAACTCAGTTTGCATTACTAGACCAGGCCATGTGAGTAAGCAGAAGTCTCTGGACCATACCTGTCTTATTAGCCTCTTGGTCCAGGAAAATGTTCCCTCTTGTTGCTTCTTTCCATATCTAGAGTTACATTATTATAATCATTGATTTCATATAGAATTATATATCAGTATTTTATCATAGGCTTAGTCACATATTTGGTAACATAAAAGACAACAATTTTAGCTCATTTACAACGTCAGCATTATAAAACAAAAACAGACACTGAGACATGCATAAATGCAGATTGCCAGATAGACAGAGATGCTATAGTTTTCTGCCTGAGATTTAAAATCTGTTTGACACTCTCCTCCCCCTTGTTGGCTTCAAGTTCTAATTTGCCCAAGGCTGAGGTTTCAGGCAAAATGGGCTGTATATTTCAAGGGCATAGCAAGGGCTAACTTCAAGCTTTTCCATAGGTGGGCCTTCTAACAAGCTGACTACTTTTAATTGCATATACAAAATGAGTAAAGGAATTTGCCGGGGTCAGGGAAGCTTCGGGACAGTAGTTAGAATGGAAATTTTTAGAATTATCAAGAGTGAGGGACGCGTGATCCCTCCACACCTGAGAGATAATAGTAGTTAGAAGAGGACTCTTGGTCCTCCCTGGTGGTCCAGTGGGTAAAGAGTCCGCCTTGCAGCGCAAGGGACACTGGTTTGATCCCTGGCCCGGGAAGATCCCACATGCCATGGAGCGGCTGGACCAGTGTGTCCAATTATGAGCCAGTGCTCTGCAACAGGGAAGACCACTGCAACGGGAGGTCCACACAGGCCAAAGAACAAAGGTGTATGAAAATAAATAAATAAAAGACCAATAAAAGTGGCCAAAATTTAAAAAAAAATAAAAAAGAGGACTCTCAGGCTTTTGAATATAGGAGAAAGATCTGGACCAAAAGGCAATCTCAGTCTTTTCCCTATTCTTGAGGTTATCTGGGTCAAACTTTGCCATTACCAAGAATACGGCCAAGGGATGAATCTGATGGTGGCTGAGATGTACTGGAACCCATTCTTAACCTGTGTGCTGTAAAATGGGTGTACTAAGAGGTGCCAACTGGGTCAGTGACTTCAGCCTTATAGCTAAGGCACCCATGTGACTAGGCACCAGGGAACTGGGTGACAAAGGCACAAGGGAAGCATGCAACAAAGGCACAGGGGAACCAGGCAACTTAAAGCACCAAGGAACCGAAACTGTGCAGCCAAGGCACCAGCCAGAGGATGGCTAACCGTTACAAGATCCTCAGGGATGTGGAGGCAGTTCTTAGGACAATTTGGGGCCTGCGAGGTGCTTTGAGAGTGATCCGGGCTAAGGAAGAGGAAGTAAGAATAAACAGGAAAACCTGAGGATTCTGCCAAAAATCCTATTAGTGAGATGGTGGCCAGGGAATGATGGCTCTGTGTTTTGCTTCAGGCACTATGTGCTTAACACAATGAATGGAAGCTGTCTCGCTGGCGGATGCCCTTGTGGCCTGATCCTTGCTTCAAGTTTCCCAAGGCTGAGGTTTCAGGCAAAATGGGCTGTATATTTCAAGGGCATAGCAAGGGCTAACTTCAAGCTTTTCCATAGGTGGGCCTTCTAACAAGCTGACTACTTTTAATTGCATATACAAAATGAGTAAAGGAATTTGCCGGGGTCAGGGAAGCTTCGGGACAGTAGTTAGAATGGAAATTTTTAGAATTATCAAGAGTGAGGGACGCGTGATCCCTCCACACCTGAGAGATAATAGTAGTTAGAAGAGGACTCTTGGTCCTCCCTGGTGGTCCAGTGGGTAAAGAGTCCGCCTTGCAGCGCAAGGGACACTGGTTTGATCCCTGGCCCGGGAAGATCCCACATGCCATGGAGCGGCTGGACCAGTGTGTCCAATTATGAGCCAGTGCTCTGCAACAGGGAAGACCACTGCAACGGGAGGTCCACACAGGCCAAAGAACAAAGGTGTATGAAAATAAATAAATAAAAGACCAATAAAAGTGGCCAAAATTTAAAAAAAAATAAAAAAGAGGACTCTCAGGCTTTTGAATATAGGAGAAAGATCTGGACCAAAAGGCAATCTCAGTCTTTTCCCTATTCTTGAGGTTATCTGGGTCAAACTTTGCCATTACCAAGAATACGGCCAAGGGATGAATCTGATGGTGGCTGAGATGTACTGGAACCCATTCTTAACCTGTGTGCTGTAAAATGGGTGTACTAAGAGGTGCCAACTGGGTCAGTGACTTCAGCCTTATAGCTAAGGCACCCATGTGACTAGGCACCAGGGAACTGGGTGACAAAGGCACAAGGGAAGCATGCAACAAAGGCACAGGGGAACCAGGCAACTTAAAGCACCAAGGAACCGAAACTGTGCAGCCAAGGCACCAGCCAGAGGATGGCTAACCGTTACAAGATCCTCAGGGATGTGGAGGCAGTTCTTAGGACAATTTGGGGCCTGCGAGGTGCTTTGAGAGTGATCCGGGCTAAGGAAGAGGAAGTAAGAATAAACAGGAAAAAACCTGAGGATTCTGCCAAAAATCCTATTAGTGAGATGGTGGCCAGGGAATGATGGCTCTGTGTTTTGCTTCAGGCACTATGTGCTTAACACAATGAATGGAAGCTGTCTTGCTGGGGGCGGATGCCCTTGTGGCCTGATCCGTTCTGTGGCCCCCTTATTTTCACACGGGAGTCTTCAAGTGGCAGGCGAACTAGTGACTTCTAAATGTCTGATACTGACCTGTAGCCACACAATATTACTTGACCTAGTCCTCAGAAAGAAGTTGAAAGGAAAGACCCTCACCCATTCAGGGAGCAGCTACTGGAACACAGTGAGCAGTGGGGCCTTTGGAACATACCAAGAGTAAACCTGGCTGGAGTTCCTCAGTTGCTTCCTCAGCCACTGGACCTGTCTGCAGAGAGTCCCAAGTTGAAAAGAGAAGAAAGAAGGTGGGGGAAGAAACCAAAGCTTCCCGGTTCAGGCCACCAAAATGTCGAGGTCTGTATGTGGGTTGGAAAAGAATTTTCAGACACAGACAGAGTGAGAGGAAAGTAGAGTTTATTAGGATTGGGGAAAGGAGAGTCACTGCCAGTACAGTACAGTGGTCCAACTTAAGGGAGAATGTGGGAGACACTGTTAGAACAGTGGACTGGCTCAAGCGAGAGCCAACCTTGTTAGAGTGGGAGATGCTGTGAGAACAGTGGACCGGCTCAAGGGAGAGGCGACCTTTTTTTTTTTTTTTGATATGACAAAAGTTTAGTCAAGTTTACTTAGTTTAACTAAAGTTTAGTTTAATTTTCTTAGTTTCTTAGTTTAATTTTTTTATAGCATCAAGAAATTGAAAATATACCCACAAATGGTGAGAAAAGTTTACAAATTATTTCTGGTAGGGACTTAAATCTAGAATATTTAAAGATCTCTTGCAAGTCAACAACAAAAAGTCAAATAACTCAGTTTTGAAGTGAGCTGAATACTCATTTCTCTGAATATGATATACCAGTGGCCCATAAGCTCTTGAAAAAGATACTCATCATCATTAGCCATAAGGGCAATGCAAACTAAAATAACAGTGAAATTACTCACTCACTCAAAGATGGCTAAACTAAAACAAACGGTGATAAGTGTTAATGGATGAAGAAGTACAAAGATTGGATCCTTTATACTTTCCTTGTAATGATGTACATTGCTTCAGATCCTTTGGAAAAAATCTGTTTCCCGGGTTAAATGTAGAATTGCTGTATAATGAGCAAATCCATCCTCAGGCATATACCCAAGAGAAATGAAAACTTGTTCACAGAAAAATTTGTATATGCATGTTCATAACATTATTCATAATAGTTAAATTTGGTTCTGTAACAAGATATGAATATTGAAGCTTCGGCATCAGTCCTTCCAATGAATATTCAGGGTTGATTTCTTTGTTGTCCAAGGGAATCTCAACAGTCTTCTCTAGCACCATGATTCAAAAGCATCAGTTCTTTGGTCCTCAATGTTTTTTATGGTCCAACTCTCATATCTGTACAAGACTACTGGAAAAGCCATAGCTTTGACTATACAGACTTTTGTCAGCAAAGTTCTGTCTCTGCTTTTTAGTTGCCCATATATAAGTTTGTCATAGCTTGTCTTCCAAGGAGTAAGCATCTTTTAATTTTGTGGCTGCAGTCACCATCAGCAGTGATTTAGAGCCCAAGAAAAATTTGTTTAGTTTTATGAATGTTGAGTTTTAAGCCAGCTTTTTCACTCTCTTTCATCTTTATCAAGAGGCTTTTTAATTCCTCTTCACTTTATGCCATTAGGGTGGTGTCATCTGCATATCTGAGGTTGTTGGTATTTTTCCTGGCAATCTTTGATTCCAACTTGAGATTCATCCAGCTCTGCATTTCACATGATGTGCTCTGCATATAAGTTAAATAAGTGGAATGGCAGTATACAGCCTTGTTGTACTCCTTTCTCAATCTTGAATCAGCCTGTTCCATGTCTGGTTCTAACTATTGCTTCTTGATTTGCACACAGGTTTCTCAGGAGGCAGGTAAGGTGGTATTAAGTATTTTCCACGGTTTGTTGTGATCCACACAGTCAAAGGTTTTACATAGTCAATGAAGCAGAAGTAGATGTTTTTAATCTATTCATCACCTCTACTGCATAATCATAAGGGAGTAGATTTAGGTCATAATTGAATGGTCTAGTGGTTTTCTCTGCTTTCTTCAATTTAAGCTTGGATTTTTAATAAGGAGCTCATGATCTGAGCCACAGTCAACTCTAGGTCTTATTTTTACTGACTGTGTAGAGCTTCTCCCATCTTCGGCTACACAGAATATAATCAGTCTGATTTAGTAATGACCATCTGGTGATGTTCATGTGTAGAGTACTTTGTGTTGTTGGAAGAGGGACTTTGCTATGATCAATGTGTTCTCTTGGCAAAACTGTCCTAGCCTTTGCCCTGCTTCACTTTGCACTCCAAGGCCAAACTTGCCTGTTACTCCAGGTGTCTCTTGACTTCCTACTTTTGCATTCCAATCTGCTATGATGAAAAGGTATTTTTGGTATTAGTTCTAGAAGGTTTTGTAGGTCTTCATAGACCTGTTCAACTTCAACTTCTTCAGCACTAGTGGTTGGGACACAGACTTGGATTATCATGATGTTGAATGGTTTGTCTTGGAAACAAACCGATAATTCTGTCATTTTTGAGAATGCACCCAAGAACTGCACTTTGGATACTTGTTGACTATGAGGGCTATTCCATTTTTATAAGGAATTTTTGCCCGCAGTAGTAGATATAATGGATCGTCTGAATTAACTTTGCCCATTCCTTTCCATTTTAGTTAACTGATTCTTAAGATGTTGATGTTCATTCTTGCCATCTCCTACTTAACCACATTCAATTTACCTTGATTCATGGACTTAATGTTCCAGTTTCCTATGCAGTGTTCTTTACAGCATTGAACTTTACTTTCACCACTAGACGTATCCACAGCTGAACATTGTGTCTGCTTTGGCTCATCCTGTTCATTCTTTCTGGACATATTTCTCCTCTCTTCCACAGTAGCATATACTGGATACCTACTGACTTGGGGGCTCATCATCTAGTGTCATATCTTCTTGCCTTTTCATACTATTCATAGTGTTCTCAAGGCAAGAATGCTAAAGTTGTTTGCTATTTCTGTCTCCAGTGGACCTCATTTTGTCAGAACTCTCCACCATGACCTGTCCATCTTGGGTGGTCCTGCACAGCATGGCTCATAACTTCATTAAGTATACATGAACCTATGTAAAGTATATGTAGATCTTAAATGTAGTACATTTTCATGCTAAAATGGCATAGAGATAACATAAATAAGAAAATGTAAAACGTAACAGCAACAAGTTATAAAAATCACAGGACATAAAACCAAATTAAACTAAAGTGTTACTTTGTGATTTTTATTAATATGAAAAAGATTCATTAGTTTAAAAAATTTTTAATATAAGAAACATCTACAACAATTTGGTGGGGTGGACAACAATATATTCAGCTGAATTACATCATCAGATAAAATAGAATAAGACAGATTAGGTTAAAACTGTCCTAGCCTTTGCCCTGCTTCACTTTGCACTCCAAGGCCAAAGTTGCCTGTTACTCCAGGTGTCTCTTGACTTCCTACTTTTGCATTCCAATCTGCTATGATGAAAAGGTATTTTTGGTATTAGTTCTAGAAGGTTTTGTAGGTCTTCATAGACCTGTTCAACTTCAACTTCTTCAGCACTAGTGGTTGGGACACAGACTTGGATTATCATGATGTTGAATGGTTTGTCTTGGAAACAAACCGATAATTCTGTCATTTTTGAGAATGCACCCAAGAACTGCACTTTGGATACTTGTTGACTATGAGGGCTATTCCATTTTTATAAGGAATTTTTGCCCGCAGTAGTAGATATAATGGATCGTCTGAATTAACTTTGCCCATTCCTTTCCATTTTAGTTAACTGATTCTTAAGATGTTGATGTTCATTCTTGCCATCTCCTACTTAACCACATTCAATTTACCTTGATTCATGGACTTAATGTTCCAGTTTCCTATGCAGTGTTCTTTACAGCATTGAACTTTACTTTCACCACTAGACGTATCCACAGCTGAACATTGTGTCTGCTTTGGCTCATCCTGTTCATTCTTTCTGGACATATTTCTCCTCTCTTCCACAGTAGCATATACTGGATACCTACTGACTTGGGGGCTCATCATCTAGTGTCATATCTTCTTGCCTTTTCATACTATTCATAGTGTTCTCAAGGCAAGAATGCTAAAGTTGTTTGCTATTTCTGTCTCCAGTGGACCTCATTTTGTCAGAACTCTCCACCATGACCTGTCCATCTTGGGTGGTCCTGCACAGCATGGCTCATAACTTCATTAAGTATACATGAACCTATGTAAAGTATATGTAGATCTTAAATGTAGTACATTTTCATGCTAAAATGGCATAGAGATAACATAAATAAGAAAATGTAAAACGTAACAGCAACAAGTTATAAAAATCACAGGACATAAAACCAAATTAAACTAAAGTGTTACTTTGTGATTTTTATTAATATGAAAAAGATTCATTAGTTTAAAAAATTTTTAATATAAGAAACATCTACAACAATTTGGTGGGGTGGACAACAATATATTCAGCTGAATTACATCATCAGATAAAATAGAATAAAAGGACAGATTAGGTTATGTTCTTAAAGTTTAAAATTAAGAGCAAGCTTTCAGACAATTACAGGCATACCTTGCCATAGGTGTACTGTACGTATGTCCCCTCCCTTTTAAATCTCCTTATGTCCTCCCTCACATTCCCATCCCTCTAGGTTATTATAGAGCCCCAGTTTTAGTTCCCTGAGTCATACAGCAAATTTCCATTGGCTGTTTATTTACCTATGTTAATATATAAGCATCCATGCTACTCTCCATTTATCTCACCCTCTCCCTATTCTCTGCCAACCACATAAGTCTATTCCCTGTGTCTGCATCTCCATTGCTGCTCTGTGACCAGAATCCTCAGTACCATCCTTCTATATTCCATATAAAAGGCTTTAATATACAACATTTGTTTTTCTCTTTCTGACTTACTTCACTGTGTATAGTAGTCTCTAAGTTCATCTACCTCATTAGTACTGACTCAAATGTGTTCCTTTTTATGGCTGAGTAATATTCAATTGTATATATGTACTACAACTTCTTCATCCATTCATCTGTTGATGGATATCTAGGTTGTTTTCATGTCTTAGCTGTTGTAAATAGTGCTGCAATGAACATTGGGGTACATGTGTCTTTTTCAGTTTTGGTTTCTTCAGGGTATATGCCTAGAAGTGGTATTGCTGGGTCATATGGTGGTTTTATTCCTCGTTTTTTAAGGAATTTTCATACTGTCTTCCATAGTGGCTGTATAAATTTACATTCTCACCAGCAATGTAGGAGGGTTCCCTTTTCTCCATATCCTCTCCAGCACTTGTTGTTAAAAAGATTATTATAATAGTTTTAGACTCTCAGGAAAAATTAAAAGGAAGATACAGAGATTTATTATATCTCTCTTGCCCCCACATGCATCACCTACAGCATTATGAATATCTCCCCTCTCAAGTGGTATATTTGTTGTAATTGATGAACCTGTGAATCATTTTCTTCTCGATCTAGATTCTAATTAAAGGGATACATTCAGTTTGTGAAAGTTATTTTAACTTTGCACACATATATATGCTCTTTTCTTGAGATGTTACGTTTCAGTAAAAAGGTTTGAAAAAGAAGAAAACAAAAAAGAATTAAAAATTACTATTATAGTAGGTTTTTCGTTATTAAAAATAATTCAGAATTAAAAATGTATTGAAACCTAACTTGACTTTCTTATTTGAACTAGCATCATGCTGTGTATCATGGTGCCCATTTTGTACTGATAACTGTTGAGGATTAGCTCTGCAGTTAGCATTAATTTAGAAATGAGGACATTAGGGAAACTTTAATAAAGGTGCCATGTTATTTATATAGAAAATGGAATATTCTATACAAAGCATTGTTTATTGTTTTTATGAAAAAGTATATTATTTAAAGTACGGCCTGCTTGGATTATTTAAATTAAAATTAAATGGTTATAGTAGTGAGGTGACATAAAAGGTGGCCAGATAAATGATCAAACTTAGTATCAAAGGCTTACTGGCAGTATAAATTTTGACTTTATATAGTTAGAGTAATAGAACAACATTTAAATTATCAGTGACACAGGTGAAAATGGATATCTGTTGTTTTCATTTTTTTACTACAACTTCTTCATCCATTCATCTGTTGATGGATATCTAGGTTGTTTTCATGTCTTAGCTTTTGTAAATAGTGCTGCAATGAACATTGGGGTACATGTGTCTTTTCAGTTTTGGTTTCTTCAGGGTATATGCCTAGAAGTGGTATTGCTGGGTCATATGGTGGTTTTATTCCTCGTTTTTTAAGGAATTTTCATACTGTCTTCCATAGTGGCTGTATAAATTTACATTCTCACCAGCAATGTAGGAGGGTTCCCTTTTCTCCATATCCTCTCCAGCACTTGTTGTTAAAAAGATTATTATAATAGTTTTAGACTCTCAGGAAAAATTAAAAGGAAGATACAGAGATTTATTATATCTCTCTTGCCCCCACATGCATCACCTACAGCATTATGAATATCTCCCCTCTCAAGTGGTATATTTGTTGTAATTGATGAACCTGTGAATCATTTTCTTCTCGATCTAGATTCTAATTAAAGGGATACATTCAGTTTGTGAAAGTTATTTTAACTTTGCACACATATATATGCTCTTTTCTTGAGATGTTACGTTTCAGTAAAAAGGTTTGAAAAAGAAGAAAACAAAAAAGAATTAAAAATTACTATTATAGTAGGTTTTTCGTTATTAAAAATAATTCAAAATTTAAAAAATGTATTGAACCCTAACTTGACTTTCTTATTTGAACTAGCATCATGCTGTGTATCATGGTGCCCATTTTGTACTGATAACTGTTGAGGATTAGCTCTGCAGTTAGCATTAATTTAGAAATGAGGACATTAGGGAAACTTTAATAAAGGTGCCATGTTATTTATATAGAAAATGGAATATTCTATACAAAGCATTGTTTATTGTTTTTATGAAAAAGTATATTATTTAAAGTACGGCCTGCTTGGATTATTTAAATTAAAATTAAATGGTTATAGTAGTGAGGTGACATAAAAGGTGGCCAGATAAATGATCAAACTTAGTATCAAAGGCTTACTGGCAGTATAAATTTTGACTTTATATAGTTAGAGTAATAGAACAACATTTAAATTATCAGTGACACAGGTGAAAATGGATATTATATTATTTTCAATAAAAATAATTATCTAAATCTTACTTGTAGTCTTAACATTATTATTTTTTTTTAAAAGATTTATTTATTTATTTATTTATTTTTGGGTGGGGGTTGGGTTGGGGAGGGAGGGGAGTGGGCGGGCCACTTCTATTGGTCTTTCATTTCTCTATTTTCATGTGTCTTTGTTCTTTGGCTCCTGTGGGCCTCCCATCGCGGTGGCATCTGTCGTTGCAGAGCACCGGCTCTGGGCGCATGTGCTCCAGAGTTCCGGCTTGGTAATTGGACACATGGGTCCAGCCGCTCCGCGGCACATGGGATCTTCCCAGGCCAGGGCTTAAACCGGCACCCCTTGCACTGCAAGGCAGTGTCCTTACCCACTGGACCACTAGGGGAAGCCCTTAACATTATTTTAACATTGTAAATAAATGTTAGCTTTTGTCTGCTAGAGAAATGCATTCAAATATGGTATTTTAAATTCTAGGGTATAAAAGATGGCGAGTCCAGATAGAAGTAAACGGAAGATTTTAAAGGCCAGAAAAACAATGCCTGTAAGTTGCCGGAAGCAAATAGAGATCCTGAGTAAGTCAAAGAATGTTGAAGCACTAAAAGCAGCAGCAATGAGGAATAATGTGTCAAGTGATAATCAGAATTCAAGTACTGATGTCATAAGCGGCAAATGTAGATCTTCTAAAAGTGATGCTTCCTCATTGAACACCATCAAAAATTCAGTATGTGAACCAGAAAGAAAAGAATTTTCTCAGAATTTTATAAAACTGGAAATTGTTGATTTGGAAGCAAGATTGGAATACACTGAAGAAAAAGTTTTGTACCCTTATAAAAAGCCACGTAGAATAATAGACTCTCCCAGGAAGCTCTCTGTACATGAGGCAAAGGATTCAAAAAATACTACTGAAAATCATTTTGAATGTCAGGCAAGTGTAACAAGATCCTTTTTTGAACATGAAAAGGATTGTAATCTGAAATCCATTTGCCATCCATCCAGTGTATTGAGTGGTATAGTTCAAATTCCGAAGTCTATGGAAACCAATACCTTGGATGAGAGAATTGACAAGATAGTTTCTTACGTAGAAACAAACTCCAGTGCCGAGTTACATGATAAAAAGCAAACTGACATTTTAATTTTCGGTTCAGATAACCTTTTTGTGCCTGCTGATAAAATATCTGAGTTAATGAATTCAGTCGTTTCTAATAACTGTGCTGATGACATCTTGAAAAGTGAAGAATCCTATCGAACCTGTCATTCCAGCATTTTTGGTTGTGAAAATACAGATGCGAAGTGGCTGTCCTCACTTGACACTGATAGTAATAACAGTAAGTGCATACTTATGTATCTATTGGAGAAATTAGTTACTTTGCTTGGGGGAATTTTATATATCTCAGATATAGAAACCGTAGAGTCTGTATAGACAGGAAAACAGTAAATGATGACAATAATTATTTCAGAGTATCTTATTTTTGAACGATTCTTGGCAGCAATGGGGAAGTGGTATCCTGTCTCCAAAAGGAAGTTCTGGCAAAAGAGGAGTCAGTCACTTTCCTTTGAAAGTACAACAGAATTAAAAGGTGGTTTATAGAAACTGGTTCATATCATTTAGACCTTTTCTGTTTTCAAAGTTTTATTAAGTTAATAAAGAGACTAGTTGAAAGAAAGAGTGGGTTTTTAAAATAGTTGGTGAACTCATTTCTCTCCATAGAATTGACCTGTATATCACATGGTAAGTATATGCTGATAGATGATAAGCTAATGTGCATACAGGATTGTGTGTATGTAGAGTAAGAAACACATCAAATGATTAACCAGTGAAGTTCTAGGGTTAGAAAATCATTCAAATAGCGGAAGTAAATTTCATTAAAAGTAAGGCATTTTTGTATCTTAATTGAATATAAGAAAAAAATTATTTCATAGGATAAATATATTTATTATCTTGACTACAGAGTAATCATTTAACAATGTGAATTTTAAATTGCTTAGAAGTGATAGTAGGCTCACATTAAAAATATGTTGGACTGCCTAAGTAACAATTTATAAAAATAATGGATACACTTAAGTAACTGTAAACAGAAGATCAAGTGCTATAATTTGTTCAGCTTTTGTTATTAAATAAGTATTAAATGTATATTAAATAAGATGAGAGGAAAGTATATTCCTGGAAAAATACTGAGAAGAATTCATTTTCCGTGAAACAAACTCCAGTGCCGAGTTACATGATAAAAAGCAAACTGACATTTTAATTTTCGGTTCAGATAACCTTTTTGTGCCTGCTGATAAAATATCTGAGTTAATGAATTCAGTCGTTTCTAATAACTGTGCTGATGACATCTTGAAAAGTGAAGAATCCTATCGAACCTGTCATTCCAGCATTTTTGGTTGTGAAAATACAGATGCGAAGTGGCTGTCCTCACTTGACACTGATAGTAATAACAGTAAGTGCATACTTATGTATCTATTGGAGAAATTAGTTACTTTGCTTGGGGGAATTTTATATATCTCAGATATAGAAACCGTAGAGTCTGTATAGACAGGAAAACAGTAAATGATGACAATAATTATTTCAGAGTATCTTATTTTTGAACGATTCTTGGCAGCAATGGGGAAGTGGTATCCTGTCTCCAAAAGGAAGTTCTGGCAAAAGAGGAGTCAGTCACTTTCCTTTGAAAGTACAACAGAATTAAAAGGTGGTTTATAGAAACTGGTTCATATCATTTAGACCTTTTCTGTTTTCAAAGTTTTATTAAGTTAATAAAGAGACTAGTTGAAAGAAAGAGTGGGTTTTTAAAATAGTTGGTGAACTCATTTCTCTCCATAGAATTGACCTGTATATCACATGGTAAGTATATGCTGATAGATGATAAGCTAATGTGCATACAGGATTGTGTGTATGTAGAGTAAGAAACACATCAAATGATTAACCAGTGAAGTTCTAGGGTTAGAAAATCATTCAAATAGCGGAAGTAAATTTCATTAAAAGTAAGGCATTTTTGTATCTTAATTGAATATAAGAAAAAAATTATTTCATAGGATAAATATATTTATTATCTTGACTACAGAGTAATCATTTAACAATGTGAATTTTAAATTGCTTAGAAGTGATAGTAGGCTCACATTAAAAATATGTTGGACTGCCTAAGTAACAATTTATAAAAATAATGGATACACTTAAGTAACTGTAAACAGAAGATCAAGTGCTATAATTTGTTCAGCTTTTGTTATTAAATAAGTATTAAATGTATATTAAATAAGATGAGAGGAAAGTATATTCCAGACAAATACTAAGATATTCTTTCGTTTTTTAAGAATAAATTTATTGGAATTTTTTATACAATTACATTTCCAAAAAGCTGCTGCTGTGGTCATATTTTAGTTTTTAAATTTGCTTAGGAGGGGCTTCCCTGGTGGTCCAGTGGGTAAGGACACCGCCTTGCAGTGCAAGGGGCGCCGATTTGATTCCTGGCCTGGGAAGATCCCATGTGCCACGGAGCGGCTGGACCGATGTGTCCAGTTACCGAGCCAGAGCTCTGGCGCGCATGCGCCCAGAGCCGGTGCTCTGCGACAACAGAGGCTACCGTGGTGGGAGGCCCACACGGGCCAAAGAACAAAGATGGATGAAAATGGACAAATGAAAGACCAATAGAAGTGGCCCACCTGCTCCCCTCCCTCCCCACCCCACCCTCCTCAAATAAATAAATAAATAAATCTTTAAAAAAAAAAATTTGCTTAGGATGTCCCTAGAGACTCCCCTCATTTCCTTCATTAGAAAGAAATTTTTTTAAGAATTTGTTTATCTCTGATCTTTCTATCTCCCCAAAGGCTATAATCAAAAGAAGAGGATATTTTCAGAAAGCAAAGAAAATGTTAAGCGTATGAAAACTTCAGAGAACATTAATGAAAATATTTCTGTAGCTCTGAAAAAGCAAACAGCATTGCTGGAAAACCAGGTAAAATATTGGGCATAAATATTTGCTTCAGAAACTTACTTTTTTTGTTTTTTTTCATTTTTGTTTTTATTTTTTTGCAGTTTTGTTGTTTACTGCTACACATCAACCTGAATCAGCCATAGGTATACATATGTCCCCTCCCTCTTGTCCCCTCCCATTTCCCTCCCCATCCCACCCCTCTAGGTTGTTACAGAGCTCCTGTTTGAGTTCCTTTAGTCTGACAGCAGATTCCCAATAGTCTATTTTACATATGGCAATGTAAGTTTCCATGTTACTTTTTTCATACGTGTCCCATTTCTCCCTTTCCCCAATATCCATGAGTCTGTTCTCTATGTCTGTTTCTCCATTGCTGCTCTGCATATATTTCATCAGTACTATTTTTCTAGATTCCATATATATATGTGTCAGTGTACAACATTTATCTTTCTCTTTCTGACCTACTTGACTCTGTAATAGGTTCTGGATTCATCCACCTCATTAGAACTGACTCAAATGCATTCCTTTTTATGGCTGAGTAATATGCCATTGTATATATGTACCACAGCTTCTTTATCCATTCATCTGCCAGTGGGCATCCAGGTTGCTTCCGTGTTCTAGCTATTGTAAATAGTGATGCGATGAACAGTGGGGTACATGTGTCTTTTTCAATTTTGATTTCCTCAGGGTATAGGCTTAGTAGTAGAATTACTGGGTCGCAGTGCAAAAGGGTTCCCTTTTCTCCACACCCTCTCTAGCATTTGTTATTTATAGACTTTTTGATGATGGCCATTCTGACTGTTATGAGGTAATATCTTGTAGTTTGTGTTTTTTATAATTTATTTATTTATGGCTATTCTGGGTTTTCACTGCTGCTGCAGGCTCTTCTCTAGTTGCAGGGAGTGGGGGCTACTCTCTGATTGAAGTGAGCAGGCTACTTGTTGCAATGACTTCTCTTGTGGAAAGTGACTTCTCTTATGGAACTTGAGCTCTAGGGTACACAGGCTTCAATAGTTGCAGCACATGGACTCAACAGTTGCGGCTCGGAGGCTCCAGAGCACAGGCTGTATAGTTGTGGCTCGCAGGCTTATTTGCTCCGCAGCATAAGGGATCTTCCCAGATCAGGGATCAAACGCTTGTCTCCTGCATTGGCAGGTGAATTCTTTAGCACTGAGCTTTGAGGGAAGCCCCTCATTGTATTTTTGTTTTGCATTTCTCTCATAATGAGCAACGTTGAGCATCTTTTCACGTGTTTCCTGGCCATCTGTATGTCTTTGGAAAGATGTCTGTTTAGATGTCTTTTTCCCATTATTTTGATTGAGTTGTTTGCTCTTTGGTGAGTTGTGTGAGCTGCTTGTATATTTTGGAAATTAATCCTTTGTTATTTCATTTGCTATTATTTTCTTCCGTTCTGAGGGTTGTCTTTTCACCTTGTTTGTAGTTTCTTTTGCTGTGCAAAAGCTTTTAAGTTTAATTAGGTCCCACTTACTTATTTTTGTTCTTATTTCCATTACTCTAGGATCATAATCATGCTTTGATTTATGTCATGGAGTGTTCTGCCTGTGTTTTCCTCTAAGAGTTTTATAGTTTCTGGTCTTATATTTAGCTCTTTAATCCATTTTGGGTTTATCTTTGTGTGTGGTGTTAGAAAGTGTTGCAACTTCATTCTTTTACATGTAGCTGTTCAGTTTTCCCAGCACCACATACTAATGAAGGGGCTGTCTTTGCCTCATTATATATTGCTTTAGAAACTTACTTTTGATTAGAAAAAACTAGTAAAAGTTAATTTATATACACAATGAGTACAGATAACTTTGATGATGGGGCTTCCCTGGTGGTCCAGTGGGTAAGGACACCGCCTTGCAGTGCAAGGGGCGCCGGTTGGATCCCTGGCCTGGGAAGATCCCGCGTGCCGCGGAGCGGCTGGACTAATGTGTCTAATTACCGAGCCGCAGCTCTGGAGCGCATGCGCCCAGAGCCAGTGCTCTGCGACAACAGAGGCCACTGCGATGGGAGGCCCACAGGCCAAAAGAACAAAGATGGATGAAAAACAGATAAATGAAAGACCAATAGGAGTGGCCCACCCGCCCCCCTCCCTAACCCACCTCTCCACCCTCCCCCCAAAATAAAATCTAGTTATAAAGAAACCAATGGTTAAAAAAAAAAAAAAAAAAACTTTGATGATGAAGGGTTGGTTCATGAAAACCAAATTAGCAGGTGGAGGTATTAGGAAAAAATAATTGTTTACATCACATCTTCAGATCTTTGAAAATGGTCCAATGCAGAGAAACCTACAGAATCATGTGAAGATAGAGTGCCTATGGTATTAATAGAAAGAGAATGGGCTTTTCAGTTAGTATTTTGCTCAAATCTTTCAAGTCAGATACAACATGACCTTGAGCTTTGTGGACAATTCTGTCTCTTTTGTACTGGTCATGGGATTCTTTGAAGGTTTAGCTGATTGTTACCGCAATTGACCACTACTTCATAGAATCAGGCAACCCAGAAGTTACTGTGAAGTCCTGCTACGTTCAGATTCACATGCCCTAATTTCCAAGTTTATACAGGTATGCTGCGTTGTCTGACATTTTGCTTTTATGGCATCATTAAATGTACTTTTTCTTTTCTTTTTCCCGATTTCATCTCATTGTTCTACAGTTTCCATGCATGTCTGATTAACTCTGAGTTTAAATATAATGAGCTTCAATTATAGTAGGTCCTATATCAAAACTTGGTTTTTTGTTTTTTGGGTTTTTTTAATTTTGGCCTCTTTTATTGGTCCTTCACTTATTTATTTTCATCCATCTTAATACTTTGGCCTGTGTGGGCCTCCCATTGCAGTGGCCTCTCTGGTGCAGAGGACCGGCTCTGGGCACATGTGCTCCAGAGCACTGGCTCATAATTGGACACACCAGTCCAGCTGCTCCACAGCATGTGGGATCCTCCCGTGCCAGAGATCGAACCAGCACCCCTGCACTTCAGGTGGACTCCTTACCCACTGGACCACCAGGGAAGCTTTCAAGACTTGCTTTTTGGGGAGAGCGGGGTGGGTTGAGGGGGAAGGGTGGTAGGCGGGCCACTTCTATTGGTGTTTCATTTATCTATTTTCATCCATCTTTGTTCTTTGGCCCATGTGGGCCTCCCATCGCAGTGGCCTCTGTTGTCGCAGAGCATTGGCTCTGGGCCTATGGGCTTCAGAGCTCTGGCTCGGTAGTTGGACACATCGGCCCAGCCGCTCAGCAGCATGTGGGATCTTCCCAGGCCAGGGATCAAACCGGCGCCCCTTGCACTGCAAGGCAGTGTCCTTACCCACTGGACCACCAGGAAAGCCTTGTTTTGATGGTCAAGTTTTGCTATTTTGTTACCAGTGAAATGCCACAGCTTAAAGTCATGTGAATAATGAATGGAAACATTTTGAAAGACTCTTAACAAAATCAACTTAAAAGACGAGTCACCACTTTTGCCCTTTCTACCTCTTACTTTCTTCTGCTAGAGAAAGGAGACCTTATTAAAAAGTACGTAAATATCCTGTTGTTTGCAGAGATAGGGTAGCAGAATTATGTTGCGTGTGTGTGTGTATATACTCAAATCACATCCAACCCTTTGCAGCTGTATAGACTGTAGCCCACCAGGCTCCTCTGTCCATGGCATTTCCCAGGCAAGAATACTGAACAACTCAAGGTGCCATTTTCTATTCTGGGGATCTTCATGACTCAGGATCGAACCCGTGTCACTTGTGTGGATCTAGCTTAAGAGATTGGGGTTTGGGCTTCCTGGAGCAGCTGGACCGATGTGTCCAATTACTGAGCCGCAGCTCTGAGGGGCATGCGCCCAGAGCTGGTGCTCTGACAACAGAGGCCACTGCAATGGGGCCCAGACGGGGCCCAAAAAACAAAGATGAATGAAAATAGAGAAATGAAAGGCCAATAGAAGTGGCCCGCCCCCCCTCTCCTCCCCACCCCACCCAACCCCCACAAAAAAAGAGATTGGGGTTTGCAGATGTGTTATTCCCAGTGATTAGTAGCTGAATTCAGAAATAAGTTCTGATGTGGACACATTTATTTTTTGACTATTTTAATTTCACTGACATGGAAAAATCAGTTTTCAGTCATTGCTGTTACTTACCTCACAAAATAGTTGGTCCAAATTGACACAGAATATGTGTCAATAGAGAAGGCAGTTTGTTTGTTACCCTCCCTCACCACTATCACCAGGCATTTCTTGCATTGTCCAGAGACAAGGATTTTAGCTAATTCCTATCTTTTATCTGTCTCTCTGTAACTAACTCTTCCTCACTTGATATTTTAATTCCTGTCTGAACAATTAACTCCCTAAACCACATCTGTTGTTTTTCCTTGTTTGAATCCCAGTGAAAAGGGCCTCCCATTCTGACATTGTTCTTCCCTACTGAGAATCCCAGAGCTGTTGACTTATCTTTTGAGGTTTCAGAAAGATTCTTGACAGCTTAAAGTCATGTGAATAATGAATGGAAACATTTTGAAAGACTCTTAACAAAATCAACTTAAAAGACGAGTCACCACTTTTGCCCTTTCTACCTCTTACTTTCTTCTGCTAGAGAAAGGAGACCTTATTAAAAAGTACGTAAATATCCTGTTGTTTGCAGAGATAGGGTAGCAGAATTATGTTGCGTGTGTGTGTGTATATACTCAAATCACATCCAACCCTTTGCAGCTGTATAGACTGTAGCCCACCAGGCTCCTCTGTCCATGGCATTTCCCAGGCAAGAATACTGAACAACTCAAGGTGCCATTTTCTATTCTGGGGATCTTCATGACTCAGGGATCGAACCCGTGTCACTTGTGTGGATCTAGCTTAAGAGATTGGGGTTTGGGCTTCCCTGGAGCAGCTGGACCGATGTGTCCAATTACTGAGCCGCAGCTCTGGAGCGCATGCGCCCAGAGCTGGTGCTCTGCGACAACAGAGGCCACTGCAATGGGGCCCAGACGGGCCAAAGAACAAAGATGAATGAAAAATAGACAAATGAAAGGCCAATAGAAGTGGCCCGCCCGCCCCTCTCCTCCCCACCCCACCCAACCCCCACAAAAAAAGAGATTGGGGTTTGCAGATGTGTTATTCCCAGTGATTAGTAGCTGAATTCAGAAATAAGTTCTGATGTGGACACATTTATTTTTTGACTATTTTAATTTCACTGACATGGAAAAATCAGTTTTCAGTCATTGCTGTTACTTACCTCACAAAATAGTTGGTCCAAATTGACACAGAATATGTGTCAATAGAGAAGGCAGTTTGTTTGTTACCCTCCCTCACCACTATCACCAGGCATTTCTTGCATTGTCCAGAGACAAGGATTTTAGCTAATTCCTATCTTTTATCTGTCTCTCTGTAACTAACTCTTCCTCACTTGATATTTTAATTCCTGTCTGAACAATTAACTCCCTAAACCACATCTGTTGTTTTTCCTTGTTTGAATCCCAGTGAAAAAGGGCCTCCCATTCTGACATTGTTCTTCCCTACTGAGAATCCCAGAGCTGTTGACTTATCTTTTGAGGTTTCAGAAAGATCTTGACCTGGTGTATTCCAATTAAATTACTCAAGTAGAGGGGTTTTTTTTCCCTGAAGTCCACCATATTCACCCTGTGTACCACTGTAGAAATTTGAGTCAGATTGTCAGATGTGACACACATAATTGCCAGTTTTTCTCTAATCTTTACGCCACTTTGCTTGCCAAGTGCAAATTATAACTAGGACTTCATCTGATTCCATGATTTTAGACACATTACTATCAGTAGGAGATATTTATGAGGTATTTGGTGAAGGTTATTGTGCCCTCCTTCTGTATGAAGAACATCACCACTAAATGAGAACTAATGTCTACACCAGAGGAGTCATGCTTTAGTGGGCAGTTAGTCCAAAATAACCAAGTTTTAGGAGTCTGCCTTCATCTGAATTATATGGAGTACTTGTTTAAATTGTGGTAACTTCAAATTGAGCTTACTAATAATTGTTTTAAGCTTCTTTTTTCCTCAAACTAACCTGATAAGAATCATTAGTGTTAGCTGTTAAATATACAACTTTCCAAACCCCTTTCCAGGAAAATGTTTGGTGAATCCAGGTTCAGTTCAGTCCATTTGTGGCCAACTCTGTGACACCATGAACTGTGGCATGCCAGGCTTACCTGTCCTTCACCATCTCCCAGAGCTTGCTCAAACTTATGTCCATTGACTTAGTGATGCCATCCAACCATCTTGTCCTCTGTCACCCCCTTCTCCTTTTACCTTCTACTTTTACCAGCATCGTGGCCTTTTACCATTGAGTCAGCTCTTGGCATCAGGTGACCAAAGTATTAGAGCTTCAGCTTCAGCATCAGTCCTATCAATGAATATTCAGGGTTGATTTTCTTTAGGATTGACTGGTTTGATCTCCTTGCTGTCCAAGGGACTCTCAAGAGTCATCTCCAACACCATAGTTCAAAGACATCAATTCTTCAGCACTCAGCCTTCTTTATGGTTCAGCTCTCACATGTCTGCATGACTACTGGAAAACCATAGCTTTGGCTGTATGGACTTTTGTCGGCAAAGTGATGTCTCAGCTTTTGAATATGCTATCTAGGTTTGTCATAGCTTTTCTTCCAAGAAGCAAACGTCTTTTAATTTCATGGCTGCAGTCTCCATCTGTAGTGATTTTGGAGCCCAAGAAAATAGTCTGTCACTGTTTCCACTGTTTGCCAATCTATTTGCCATGAAGTGATGGAACTGGATGCCATAATCTTCGATTTTTGAATGATGAGTTTTTGTTTTGTTTTGTTTTTTAAATATCTTTTGTTTATATATTTCGCTGAATTGGGTCATAATTGCAGCATGTGAACTGTTAGTTGTGGCATGTGGGATCTAGTTACATGACCAGGGATTGAACCCAGGCCCTTTGCATTGGGAGACAGAGTCTTAGCCACTGGACCACCAGGGAAGCCCCTGAATGATGAGTTTGTTTTTTTTTTTAATTTATTTATTTTGGGGCGGGGGTCAGTTTTTGGGGAGGGAGGGGAGCGGGTGAGCCACTTCTATTGGTCTTTCATTTCTCTATTTTCATCCATCTTTGTTCTCTGGCTCCTGTGGGCCTCCCACCGCGGTGGCATCTGTTGTTGCAGAGCGCCAGCTCTGGGCTCAGGCGCTCCAGAGCTCCGGCTCGGCAATTGGACACATCGGTCCAGCCGCTCCGCGGCATGTGGGATCTTCCCAGGCCAGGGATCAAACTGGCGCCCCTTGCACTGCAAGGCGGTGTCCTTACCCACTGGACCATCAGGGGAAGCCCTGAATAATGAGTTTTAAGCCATCTTTTTCACTCTCCTCTTTCACCTTCCTTTAGAGGCTCTTTAGTTCCTCTTCACTTTCTTCCACAAGGGTAGTATCATCTACATATCTGAGCTTATTGAAATTTCTCCTGGCAATCTTGATTCCAGCTTCTGCTTCATCCAGACTAGCATTTCGCATGATGTACTCTACATATGTTAAGTAAGTGTGGTGACAGTATACAGCCTTGATGTACTCTTTTCCCAATTTGGAACCAGTCCATTGTTCCAAGTCTGGTTCTAACTGTTGCTTCTTGGCCTACATGCAGGTTTCTCAGGAGGCAGATAAGATGGTCTGGTATTCTCATCTCTTTCGGAGTTTTCCACAGTTTATTGTGATCACATAGTCAAAGGGTTTGCACAGTTAGTGAAGCAAAACTAGATGTTTTTCTGAAATTCCCTTGCTCTTTCTAAGATCCAGCAAACGTTGGTAATTTGATCTCTGGTTCCTCTGCCTTTTCTAAATCTAGCTTGTACATCTGGAAGTACTTGGTTCACATACTGTTGAAATGTAACTTGGCAGATTTTGAGCATTATTTTGCTAGCATGTGAAATGAATGCAATTGTGCAGTAATTTGCACATTCTTTTTTTTTTTTTTTGGCTACTTCTGTTGGTCTTTCATTTATTCATTTTCATCCATCTTTGTGTTTTGGCCTATGTGGGCCTCCCATCACAGTGGCCTCTCTTGCTGCAGAGCACTGGCTCTGGGCGCATGTGCTCCAGAGCTCTGACTGGGTAGTTGGACACATCGGTCTTCCTAGGCCAGGAATTGAACCAGCGCCCCTTGCACTGCAAGGCGGTTTCCTTACCCACCCACTCCCTGGACCACCAGGGAAGCCCCTTGCACATTCTTTGGCATTGCCGTTCTTTGGTATTAGACTGAAAACTGACCTTTTCCAGTTCTGAGGTAAAGGCCTATGAATTTTTTATTTTAATAAGTATTGCATGTGATTCTTCCTTTTTCTTCTTAGCAAAAACAGTTTTTCCATGTTCAAAACAGACATGTTTTTCTAACATTTCATTGGGGTATGAGCTTCACACACTGACCTTAGCCAGTGAACTGGTAGGCATGCAGTAATCCATAAAAGCCACACGTGGGTGACAAGTAATGGTTGTCAGTAAAAATAGTATGTATTTCTGAGCATTTACTTACATAATACATTTATTTTGAACAGTTATTTTTCAGTATTCAAAAATTATAAGCATACAAGTGAAAATCATGTCTAATGTTGACAATCCACTGAAGAAATGTTAATGAAGCACTACAGAAGAAACAGTAGATAATAATTTTGAAAAGCAAGAACAATTGGAAATGAGAAGGATAAACCTTGTGAATAATCAAATAAAATTACTGAATATGACTAATCATCCAAGTGACATCAGTGTAAATGAGTTTAACATGGAAACTGTGTGTTCTGATTTCCAAGGAACAAGATATTCTCAGGAGGCAGATAAGATGGTCTGGTATTCTCATCTCTTTCGGAGTTTTCCACAGTTTATTGTGATCACATAGTCAAAGGGTTTGCACAGTTAGTGAAGCAAAACTAGATGTTTTTCTGAAATTCCCTTGCTCTTTCTAAGATCCAGCAAACGTTGGTAATTTGATCTCTGGTTCCTCTGCCTTTTCTAAATCTAGCTTGTACATCTGGAAGTACTTGGTTCACATACTGTTGAAATGTAACTTGGCAGATTTTGAGCATTATTTTGCTAGCATGTGAAATGAATGCAATTGTGCAGTAATTTGCACATTCTTTTTTTTTTTTTTTGGCTACTTCTGTTGGTCTTTCATTTATTCATTTTCATCCATCTTTGTGTTTTGGCCTATGTGGGCCTCCCATCACAGTGGCCTCTCTTGCTGCAGAGCACTGGCTCTGGGCGCATGTGCTCCAGAGCTCTGACTGGGTAGTTGGACACATCGGTCTTCCTAGGCCAGGAATTGAACCAGCGCCCCTTGCACTGCAAGGCGGTTTCCTTACCCACCCACTCCCTGGACCACCAGGGAAGCCCCTTGCACATTCTTTGGCATTGCCGTTCTTTGGTATTAGACTGAAAACTGACCTTTTCCAGTTCTGAGGTAAAGGCCTATGAATTTTTTATTTTAATAAGTATTGCATGTGATTCTTCCTTTTTCTTCTTAGCAAATACATTTTTTCCATGTTCAAAACAGACATGTTTTTCTAACATTTCATTGGGGTATGAGCTTCACACACTGACCTTAGCCAGTGAACTGGTAGGCATGCAGTAATCCATAAAAGCCACACGTGGGTGACAAGTAATGGTTGTCAGTAAAAATAGTATGTATTTCTGAGCATTTACTTACATAATACATTTATTTTGAACAGTTATTTTTCAGTATTCAAAAATTATAAGCATACAAGTGAAAATCATGTCTAATGTTGACAATCCACTGAAGAAATGTTAATGAAGCACTACAGAAGAAACAGTAGATAATAATTTTGAAAAGCAAGAACAATTGGAAATGAGAAGGATAAACCTTGTGAATAATCAAATAAAATTACTGAATATGACTAATCATCCAAGTGACATCAGTGTAAATGAGTTTAACATGGAAACTGTGTGTTCTGATTTGAACTCCAAGGAACAAGATATTAAGGGAAAATACAAATATTACTAATAAATAACTTAAGTATATCATGACAGGTTTTGTTACCAAGAGAGACTGACTACTCTGTTGTGAGAGTTACTTAAAGGAGCATATAGGGCTTCCCCTGGTGGTCCAGTGGGTAAAGACACCGCCTTGCAGTGCAAGGGGCGCCGGTTCGAGCCCTGGCCTGGGAAGATCCCACGTGCCGCGGAGCGGCTGGACTGATGTGTCCAATGACCGAGCCGGAGCTCTGGCGCGCATGCGCCCGGAGCCGGTGCTCTGAAACAGATGCCATCGCGATGGGAGACCCACAGGAGCCAAAGAACAAAGACGGATGAAAACAGAGAAATGAAAGACCAAAAGAAGTGGCCCGCCTGCCCTCCTCCCACCCCACCCCACCCTCCAAAAGATAAATAAATAAATTTAAAAAATAAAAATAAAAAAAAAAAAAGGAGCATATACACTGAGCAAACACCTGCAGTCAATATTTCTGAATGTGTGGCTCAGCAGAGCTGTGTATGTCACTGGGCACTGAGATTAATTATGCTCCCTGAAAATAGGCCAATTTATTTTCCAAAAACAATCCGGATAATGAAACTCATTACTGTTTGATGTGCTAACTATTCTAATCTGATAGAAGAACATGGATCATGCCAGATAGCATTAGTCGCATAATTGTCCCTAGTATCTTTCAACATTAACACTAAGAAAGTCATCCCTATCCCCACCCCACCCCCATAAAACTATGTAAGTAAAGATTATTTTGAATATTTATTTTCCTCCTTTCAATTTAGTGTTTTCCATTTTATGGAGCTATTATGCATATTATCTTTTTATGTCCTTATGAAAATCCTACAAGCATCACTTTCTCAACATTGTATGACATCTATCCATCTGTGGATAGAGCAAATGAAGTTCAGAGGTGTTATAACTTCCCAAAGGTCATATAGCTTGTTATTGGCAGGGTCAAGGCTCAGATTTTTATAATTTACTTTATATCTACTATAGATCAACCAGCCATTTCAGATAAGCAGTCTTTTTTTAATAGAATACTAGGTTTCAGTTATGGTCGTGAAAAAATATAAATGGGATTGTATAGGCTTATATTATTCCTTTAAGTTGTATTAGGGAATTCCACTGAAACTGTAGGAAACTAAAATTAGCACTGGGAGAACATATTTCTAACTTATCCATATATTTAAATGTTAGATGTGTTCTGCTGAATTTCATTTTTAACTTTCATAAAACTTATTGGTATAATAATACTAGTATATAAGTAAAGTATATTTATAGTTACAGTAAACCTGCAAAGAGTAAAGCTGTCTTTAAGACCAAGGAAAGCTGTTTTTAAGACGTAGAAAGTAGAAAATAAATTGCTTTTAAATTTGAAACATGGGGTGTTTTGATTTTTAAAATTCTAGGTCAAACACTTGATTCAACAGGAGATATATAGTATAAATTACAAACTATTTGATAACAAGCTGAGAGAATTGACTGAACGCATTGGGAAGACAGAGTGCAGGAGTAAACATGAAGCAATAGCTGATGAACTCTTTGTAAGTTTCTAATTTCATTTGATTTCATTATAGTCCTTTTAAAAAGCAGAACTTACTGTACTTGTTAGGAAAGGACAACAACAGAGGTGAACCCAGATCTGATCCTAGCCAAACCCCTGATCCATTAATACTACACTATAGAATGTGTTATATACCTCAGCTGTTTTGCCCTAGAGAAATACTTGTAGTTTGGTGTCAATTCAGAATACTTTCTGTGTTATCACCTGTTTCAAACTTCCTTTTGTTTTGTTTTACTCTTCTAGGATTACTTGCTGATTGGTGGTATTTCTACAATTTTATGGTGAACCAGTTAGCAGTTTGTTTTTTTAATCTTTCATTCTTAACCATCTTATACTAGTGTCAAATCTGATTTAAATGTTTGCCTTACGTAAGAATTTTGTCCTAAGTATCACAAAATTACACTGGCAAATAGTTTTCTCTCCATCTCTGTATGATATATTATTTGGTACTCTGGTTTTGACATTATTTGTCGTTCTCTTCTAGGCAAAAATATCAAAACTTCAAAGACGTATTAAAGCGGTACAGTTATCTCAGAGGAATTTTGTGGAACCAAACGTGGTATCCAACAATATAGCTTGTAAGGTTGGTATAAACATAGGAGTTTTAACAATTTATTTGACTCACATTATAAGTAGTTGGATTGTAAGAACCGCATATACTTCCAAATGAAGACACAGGTTTAAAAGATAACAAATCTATACTTAGAATGTTCCTATGACTCTGTCTCTGAAGAAGACACCCTCAGATAGCCAAAAGGAAATGCTACTTCTGTGTCTTTGATAAAGTGAGTAGAGAAGTGATCTGTGATTGCCTAGACTATGCCCTCTCTTCCATTTTGTCAGGATAAAAAATTTCAAACATATACAGAAAAGCTAAAAGAATTTTGCAGTGAACACTTGTATAGTCAGTGTCTAACCTCTGCCTTCATTATTTTAATATGTTTGTCATTATCTGTCACTCTTCTTATCTCCCAGGTCATCTTTATATTTGGTACTTCATAAGTTCTAACATATTTTGTATCAAAATACACTTTGTAGTGCCCACTTCCAAAATATTTCAGCATGAGTGTCATTAAGTAGAGTTTAGTATCTGTTTATATTTTTTATATAAAATTTAAAATAATCTTAAGTATCCATCCATTGAATTTTGTTCTGTCTTTATTTCCTTTCTTATCATATATGCACTAGCCTCAATAAATCAATTGCAAAGCATTTTCTGCCCTATTTTCTGAAAGTTTGTATAAGGTTTTTATTACTTCTTTAAATATTTGATAGAATCCACCTCTGAAAACTATCTGGGCCAGGAACTTTCTTATAAGAAGACTTTTTCCTGAAAATATAATTCTTCAATATGTATAAAGTGATTAAGATTTTTCTGTTTCATCTTGTGAATTAATTGTGTAAATTATCTTAGCAAGGAATTTGTCCATTTTATCTAAGTTGTTGATTTTGTTGGTATAAAGTTATTGATAAAATTCCCTTGTCCTTTTAATGTTTATTAATCTGTAGTGATACACTTTGCCATTTCATTTCTAATACTAGTATAAACCGTATTTTCTTTTTTTATTGATCAGTGTTATTTTGGATATAATTTGTTCTTTTTCCAGCTTCTCAAGAGAAAAAGAACATTTTTAACCTTCTTTTCTACTAGAAAACATTTAAAGCTACAAGTTTTCTTCTAAGCACTGCTTTTTCTAAGCATCTTCTTAGTGCTTATACTATGTTCTCAGTGTAGAGTATAATATAGCCTGTATTATATTGTGTTTTTGTTTTCCTTTAGTTCAAAATAATTTCTAAGTTCTCATGTGGTATCATTCTTTAACTCTTGGATTATTTAGAAGTATATGTTTAATTTTCAGACATACCTAGCTACCTTATTTTTATTGATGTCTAATTTCACTTTTGTCAGAGAACATAGTATGTAAAATTTTGATCTTGAGAGTTATTGACACTTCCCTGGTAGTTCAGCTGGTAAAGAATGCACCTGCAATGCAGGAGACCCTGTTTGACTCCTGGGTTGGGAAGATCCCCTGGAGAAGGGATAGGCTACCCAATCCAGTATTCTTGGGCTTTGCTCGTGGCTCAGCTGGTAAAGAATCTGCCTACAATGTGGGAGACCTGGGTTCATTCACTGGGTTAGGAAGATCCCCTGGAGAAGGGAAAGGCTACCCACTCCAGTATTCTTGCCTGGATAATCCCATGGACAGAGGAGCCTGGTGGGCTTCACTCCATTAGTTGCAAAGAGTCAGACACAACTGAGTGACTTTTGCTTTCACATTTTATGCCCAAGATATGCTTTCCTCTGGTGAAAGTTCCATGTACACTTGAAATTTGGGTATAATATTCTCTTAAGTTTCACAGCTGTAATAATTGTATCTAGATGGTTAATAGTGGTGAATAATGGCTCCCAAAAGATGTCCTGACCTAATCCCCAGAACCTGTGAGCATGTAGCTTAATGCGCTAAAAGAAGCTTGTAAATGGAAAGATGGTCCTTATGGGTTCAATATAATCACAAGGGTCCTCATAAAAATGAGTGAAGGTTAAAGACAGAAGATGGAGATATGTATAACCGTATTAATTGTGTAAATTATCTTAGCAAGGAATTTGTCCATTTTATCTAAGTTGTTGATTTTGTTGGTATAAAGTTATTGATAAAATTCCCTTGTCCTTTTAATGTTTATTAATCTGTAGTGATACACTTTGCCATTTCATTTCTAATACTAGTATAAACCGTATTTTCTTTTTTTATTGATCAGTGTTATTTTGGATATAATTTGTTCTTTTTCCAGCTTCTCAAGAGAAAAAGAACATTTTTAACCTTCTTTTCTACTAGAAAACATTTAAAGCTACAAGTTTTCTTCTAAGCACTGTTTTTTCTAAGCATCTTCTTAGTGCTTATACTATGTTCTCAGTGTAGAGTATAATATAGCCTGTATTATATTGTGTTTTTGTTTTCCTTTAGTTCAAAATAATTTCTAAGTTCTCATGTGGTATCATTCTTTAACTCTTGGATTATTTAGAAGTATATGTTTAATTTTCAGACATACCTAGCTACCTTATTTTTATTGATGTCTAATTTCACTTTTGTCAGAGAACATAGTATGTAAAATTTTGATCTTGAGAGTTATTGACACTTCCCTGGTAGTTCAGCTGGTAAAGAATGCACCTGCAATGCAGGAGACCCTGTTTGACTCCTGGGTTGGGAAGATCCCCTGGAGAAGGGATAGGCTACCCAATCCAGTATTCTTGGGCTTTGCTCGTGGCTCAGCTGGTAAAGAATCTGCCTACAATGTGGGAGACCTGGGTTCATTCACTGGGTTGGGAAGATCCCCTGGAGGGGAGGGCATGGCAACTCACTCCAGTATTCTTGTCTGGATAATCCCATGGACAGAGGAGCCTGGTGGGCTTCACTCCATTAGTTGCAAAGAGTCAGACACAACTGAGTGACTTTTGCTTTCACATTTTATGCCCAAGATATGCTTTCCTCTGGTGAAAGTTCCATGTACACTTGAAATTTGGGTATAATATTCTCTTAAGTTTCACAGCTGTAATAATTGTATCTAGATGGTTAATAGTGGTGAATAATGGCTCCCAAAAGATGTCCTGACCTAATCCCCAGAACCTGTGAGCATGTAGCTTAATGCGCTAAAAGAAGCTTGTAAATGGAAAGATGGTCCTTATGGGTTCAATATAATCACAAGGGTCCTCATAAAAATGAGTGAAGGTTAAAGACAGAAGATGGAGATGGGAGAATGAAAGCATAGGTTGGGGAGTGGCACTGAAGAAGGGGTCAAGGGCTACAAGCCGAGGATTGCTGGCAGCTTCTAGAAGTTGGAAGCAAGGAAACAGATTCTCTCCTGAAGCCTCCAGAAGGGATCCAGCCCTGCTAACAACTCGATCGTAATGAAACCAGTTTCAAACTTCTGGCCTTCAGAAGTGTGACAGAATAAATTTCTGTTGTTGTTTTTTTGTTGTTGTTTTGTTTTGTTTTGTTTTTTATTCTTTATTTTAAAGGTTTTACAGAGTTTTGTTGTTCACAGACATGTATGTTCCCAGATCAGTCATATGCATATCCATGGTCCCCACCTCTGTTGTTTTAAACCACCCAATTTGTGGTAATTTGTTATCACAGCCTCTGGAAATTAATACAAAATGTGGTACCAGAAAGTATGATGTGCTGTGGTAACAAATACCTAAAAATGTGGAAGTGGATTTGGAATGGTAGAGGCTGAAAAAATATTGAGGAGCATGATTTTTCAAAAGCCTGGATTGCCTTGAACAGGCTCTTAGTAGAAATGCAGATGTTAAAATCTGCAAGTAAGGCCTCCGGAGGAAATGAGGAACACCTTAGATAAACCCTAGGTAATTTCCGAGAATACCTAAATCTTCATAAACAACTTTTGGTAGAAATATGGACATTTAAAAGCACTGTTGGTGAGGACTCAAATGAGGAACATAATGGAAATTGGGGCAGGGAGGGGGTTCATGTTAAATTGGGGCAGGAAGCTTAGCTGAAATGTGACCTATGGTAATATAACATGGAAAGCAGAATTTATAAGTGATAAACTTGTATTTTTATTAGGCTGTTGAGATTTTTAAGCAAACTGTTGAAAGTTTGGCTTGGTTTCTTGCTTCTTAGAGTAAAATGTGAGAGAGAAGAGCTAAACTGAAGAAGAAACTGTTTCACAGAAAGAAGCCAGTATTTGATTTGGGAAATTCTTAGCCTATCCAAAACTCATCAGCTAGAAGACCAAGTTGGCAAACTGATTTATTTCTGATCTTCACTTTATTATTATAAGTATAATTAAAGTAAAAATTTCCTAGTTAAAGCCTAATGTTGATTAGTTCCTAAAATTCAGTATAATAGGTAATAAAATTACTTCTTCATTCTTTTATGTTTAAGTACTCAGGGATTTGTTTTCCTTCTTTTGATAAAGCTAAGAAGTTGATTTATGCTGTCATTTTTATTTTTTTTGAAGGTTTGTTTATTTATTTATTTGGCTGCACTGGGTCTTAATTGCTATATGTGGGATCTAGTTCCCTGACCAGGAATTGAACCCTGGCCCCACTACATTGGGAACACAGATCTTAACCACTGGACCACCTAAAGTATTTTTTAAAAATTCATTTTGGCAGAGTAACTGCAAGCACGATTATCAGCCATTAACATACATATAATTTGTTTTACCATATGAATGCAAAAATATTTTGAAAACATTTTCCAAGTGAAATGTTAACCTCTCATGAATTTGGTGTGGAAGAGCACCGTTGGTAACCCTCTGCACAACTGCTTTTTCCTCACCCAATTAACAGGTTGCAAATTCAGAGGCTATGAATTTGGATAAGACTCCAGAGTCAGTTAATAGTCTACAGGAAAGGAAAACTTCGGTGAACTCTGAGCCTTCTAACCCTGCAGAAAAAGCAAGTGAAAAGATTCATTTGTCACGAGAACATAATAAGGCTGTTTCTGAAAGGTAGGCATTTCTATAAAAATGCATAAACTTGCTTATCTAAATACATTTGTAAACACATACTCTTTTTCTCAATTAACATAAAATAACTTAAACCTTCATATTTATATGAACACTATTTTTGTCCATTATGAAGGAATTGGTTCTCCAAAACTTGAATTATGGTTTGAACGGTACTAAATAAGAGTTGAATGGATTAGTGATCAGGTGTTCCACTGTGAGCTTTCTGTCTTTGATCTGGCAACCGAGTGATGACCTGCATCACTCTAGGAGTTTCCACTTCTATACATGGAAAAATCAAGACCCTATGAAACAGTTTTAAAAAGTTATAGGGGGTGCTTCCCCTGGTGGTCCAGTGGGTAAGGACACCGCCTTGCAGTGCAAGGGGCGCCGGTTCGATCCCTGGCCTGGGAAGATCCCACGTGCCACTCCGCAGTGTCCAATTACAAGCCAGCAGTCTGCAGCTTATGCACGCAGGGCTGGAGCTGTGCAACGAGAGAGGCCACTGCAATGGGAGGCCCACACATGCCAAAGAATAAAGATAGATGAAAATAAATGGATAAAAAAACTCAATAAGAGGCCAAAATTAAGAACAGAAATTATACAGAAGAGTAAGATTAGGAAAATAAGACTTTTAGGAAAAAATGTGTCTAAAATTAGTTCCCTGCATGTTGAAAGTATCATCTAATAGATCACAAAGCAGCTGAGACATCTTCAGTCTAGTCTAATAAAAGATTTGGGGGCTGGCAGGAAAAAAGTAATTTAATGAAGAAGCTTGATCGGTAATCTTTTCCTGGATTGATGTTCAAGTGTAAAAGGAGTGAAGACGTTGTAATGAATTATTTTCAGTGGTGGTTTTCAACAGTTTTTAAGCTTTATATTATTATTTTGTTTTACCATATGAATGCAAAAATATTTTGAAAACATTTTCCAAGTGAAATGTTAACCTCTCATGAATTTGGTGTGGAAGAGCACCGTTGGTAACCCTCTGCACAACTGCTTTTTCCTCACCCAATTAACAGGTTGCAAATTCAGAGGCTATGAATTTGGATAAGACTCCAGAGTCAGTTAATAGTCTACAGGAAAGGAAAACTTCGGTGAACTCTGAGCCTTCTAACCCTGCAGAAAAAGCAAGTGAAAAGATTCATTTGTCACGAGAACATAATAAGGCTGTTTCTGAAAGGTAGGCATTTCTATAAAAATGCATAAACTTGCTTATCTAAATACATTTGTAAACACATACTCTTTTTCTCAATTAACATAAAATAACTTAAACCTTCATATTTATATGAACACTATTTTTGTCCATTATGAAGGAATTGGTTCTCCAAAACTTGAATTATGGTTTGAACGGTACTAAATAAGAGTTGAATGGATTAGTGATCAGGTGTTCCACTGTGAGCTTTCTGTCTTTGATCTGGCAACCGAGTGATGACCTGCATCACTCTAGGAGTTTCCACTTCTATACATGGAAAAATCAAGACCCTATGAAACAGTTTTAAAAAGTTATAGGGGGTGCTTCCCCTGGTGGTCCAGTGGGTAAGGACACCGCCTTGCAGTGCAAGGGGCGCCGGTTCGATCCCTGGCCTGGGAAGATCCCACGTGCCACTCCGCAGTGTCCAATTACAAGCCAGCAGTCTGCAGCTTATGCACGCAGGGCTGGAGCTGTGCAACGAGAGAGGCCACTGCAATGGGAGGCCCACACATGCCAAAGAATAAAGATAGATGAAAATAAATGGATAAAAAAACTCAATAAGAGGCCAAAATTAAGAACAGAAATTATACAGAAGAGTAAGATTAGGAAAATAAGACTTTTAGGAAAAAATGTGTCTAAAATTAGTTCCCTGCATGTTGAAAGTATCATCTAATAGATCACAAAGCAGCTGAGACATCTTCAGTCTAGTCTAATAAAAGATTTGGGGGCTGGCAGGAAAAAAGTAATTTAATGAAGAAGCTTGATCGGTAATCTTTTCCTGGATTGATGTTCAAGTGTAAAAGGAGTGAAGACGTTGTAATGAATTATTTTCAGTGGTGGTTTTCAACAGTTTTTAAGCTTTATATTATTATTTATTTAACTTAACATTCACTCCTTAAAATATTCTATAGTTTTGCTTTTATGTGTTAAATTATACCTCAGCTTTTAGAAGAGGTAAATATATAACCAAAAATTGAATGGAGACCATTACCCTTTCACCCGAATAGCTATGCCTACTCAAGGATATTATAAAACAGAAGAGAAGCACTTCAGACTTACCCAGTTTACAGGAGATTCTTAGTATTTGGGAATCTACATGCAGTCCGCCTGAAGTGAATGAAAACAGATAAATAAATAAAAACAATAAAAGAGGGCAAAAATTTTAAAATAACCCTAAATCTAATCTGATAATGAAATATGGGAAATATTCCCTTTGAGATAAAAATTGAAGGGTGCAACCAATGTTAACACTGGTTATCTTGGCTAATGCAAAAATGCAAAACAAAAAATGAAATATAAAGAAAAATACCAAAGATTCGAAAAGAAGGAAGAGTAAATATTATTACTAAGACAATTGGGGGTATATACGTAGGAAATCCAACAGAATTTATAGATAAATTATTAGGATTAATTAAGAGTTTGTAATGATTGCTAAACTCAACTATATAAGAAATCAGTTTATTCTTATATGCAAGATGGGCTTCCCCAGAGGAGCCTAGAGAGCCTCGGGATCATAAAGAGTTGGACATGACTGAGCAACTAACACACATCAGATATAAAATATTAGGAAATGAAAAATTTTAAATAGTATTAAATGTGCCAAGTGCCTAGAAGTACAATTATCAAGACATTTAATAACTCTGAATAAAATGACAAAATTTGAGATATCAAAGAATTCTTTGGAGAAATGTACTATGTTTATGGCTTGGACAATGCAGTATTATAAAATGCTGTTCCTTTATTCAGATTAATTTATAGAGTACAATTTCAATCAGTTTTCTAGGGTGTAATTTTATGAAACTTGACAAGTTGATTTAATTCTAAAATGCTAATATAAATGCAATGGGTTAAGAGTCCAAGATATCCTTTAAGCAGAGAACAAAATGGAAGGAATTTGACATCAGACTTCAGGATATTATGAACCTGCAGTAATTAGGATACTGTGATACTGGCAGGTGGTGGTTAGAGCTGTGTAACAGAGAATCTGGAAACCTGTGCATCAATGTTTGTGTGATTTATGTTAGAGATTGTATAGTAGATCATTTTGAAAATGATTGACTTTTAGTAAATTCATATTGGTATTCGTACTGTGGAAAATGTAAAAGAAATTGGATCCCTGAGTCAGGCTCAAGTGAGTTAAAGAACTAAATATTTAAAGGAAATTATAATGATTTTAGAAGGTAAATAGAATGTCTTCATGAACTTTGGATAAGGAAACATTTCTTAAAACACAAATACCCTTGCCATAAAGAGAAAATGAATCAATTTTACCACATTAAAAGACTTCTCAGGTGGCTCTTTGGTTAAGGATCCACCTGCCAGTGCAGGAGAACACTGGTTATCTTGGCTAATGCAAAATGCAAAACAAAAATGAAATATAAAGAAAATACCAAAGATTCGAAAAGAAGGAAGAGTAAATATTATTACTAAGACAATTGGGGTATATAGGTAGGAAATCCAACAGAATTTATAGATAAATTATTAGGATTAATTAAGAGTTTGTAATGATTGCTAAACTCAACTATATAAGAAATCAGTTTATTCTTATATGCAAGATGGGCTTCCCCAGAGGAGCCTAGAGAGCCTCGGGATCATAAAGAGTTGGACATGACTGAGCAACTAACACACATCAGATATAAAATATTAGGAAATGAAAAATTTTAAATAGTATTAAATGTGCCAAGTGCCTAGAAGTACAATTATCAAGACATTTAATAACTCTGAATAAAATGACAAAATTTGAGATATCAAAGAATTCTTTGGAGAAATGTACTATGTTTATGGCTTGGACAATGCAGTATTATAAAATGCTGTTCCTTTATTCAGATTAATTTATAGAGTACAATTTCAATCAGTTTTCTAGGGTGTAATTTTATGAAACTTGACAAGTTGATTTAATTCTAAAATGCTAATATAAATGCAATGGGTTAAGAGTCCAAGATATCCTTTAAGCAGAGAACAAAATGGAAGGAATTTGACATCAGACTTCAGGATATTATGAACCTGCAGTAATTAGGATACTGTGATACTGGCAGGTGGTGGTTAGAGCTGTGTAACAGAGAATCTGGAAACCTGTGCATCAATGTTTGTGTGATTTATGTTAGAGATTGTATAGTAGATCATTTTGAAAATGATTGACTTTTAGTAAATTCATATTGGTATTCGTACTGTGGAAAATGTAAAAGAAATTGGATCCCTGAGTCAGGCTCAAGTGAGTTAAAGAACTAAATATTTAAAGGAAATTATAATGATTTTAGAAGGTAAATAGAATGTCTTCATGAACTTTGGATAAGGAAACATTTCTTAAAACACAAATACCCTTGCCATAAAGAGAAAATGAATCAATTTTACCACATTAAAAGACTTCTCAGGTGGCTCTTTGGTTAAGGATCCACCTGCCAGTGCAGGAGATAGAGGTTGATCCCTGAATTGGGAAGATAACCTGGAGAAGAACATGGCAAGAATACTGAGAGTGGGTTGCCATGTCCTTATGTGGGGGATCTTCCCAACCCAGGTCCCACAGTTGGGTCTCCTGCTTGGCCGGCAAATTCTTTACTGTTGAGCCACCTGTGAAGCCCATTACTAGTTTTGAGGGGAGTCAGAAATTATCCTTGGATTCCAGCTGCAAGAGGAGTTGGCATCCCTACTGCCCTCATTGTGCTAGAATCAGCTGCATTCAGCCTTTTTGTTGCTCTTCATTTCTTCCTGTATTTCCCTCAAGGATACTTTTTCTTCTGCCTCAAGAATTCTATTTAATGTTTACTTTCAAAATTCTGCTCAGGATAATTGTTTGTGTTTATCCGGAAATAATTTCATTTTGTCTTTATTTTTAAAGGATGTTTTAACATAGGTCTTGAATTATAGGTTGGCAGTTATTTTTAGCACTTTCAAAATATCATTATGTTGTTTTCAGACTTTTATAATTGCTGTTGAAAACTTAAGTACCCATTTTGTTGTTCCTTTGAGGATCGTATATTTATTTCTGCAGGTGCTTTCAAATAGTCTATACATCTCTTTGGTTTTCATCAGTTATATTCTATCATGGTGGGGTGGTGGGGGGGGGGGCATGTAATTTATCCTGATAGGGACTCAGAGTTCTTGAATCTGTGACTTCATATCTTTTCATGATCTTTGAAAACTTCTTGGCTGTTGTTTCTTTAGCTATTGGTTTTACACCATTCTATCTATTCTCCCCTTCTGGTATTCCAGTTATATTCTTCTCTATACACTCCATCCTTTTTGTTCTCAGTGCTCTTTTCTTCTGTTTTCTAGTTTATTGATTCTCTCTTCAGCTGTATCCAAGTGGCTGTTAAACTCATGTGTTTAGTTCTTAGTTTCAATTTGTATGATTTTCCAGTCAGTTCTTCCCATTGGATTCATTTTTAATAGATTCAAGTAAGTCCTCTGGTGAAATTCTTCATATGGTCATCACATGTTGAACATTTTAATCACTGTTATTTTTTTATTTCTTATGACTCTTACATCTGGGTCACTTTGAGCTCTTTCTGTTTACTGAACATATCATTTTTGCCCTGTTTCTTTTATTTGTTTGTTTGTTTATGGCTTCAGTAGGTCTTTATTGCTTTGCATGTGCTTTCTCAAGTTGGGACTCCTCTTCATTGTGGTGCCCTGGCTTCTCATTGCAGTGGCTTCTCTTGTTGTGGAGCACAGACTTCAGTAGTTGCAGCATGCAGGCTCAGTAGTTGTGGCTTGCAGTCTCTAGAACACAAGTTCAGTAATTGTGGTACACAGGTTTAGTTGATCCACAGCACGTGGAATCTTCCTGGACCAGGAATTGAACTTGTATACCTTGTGTTGGCTGTGCCACCAGGGAAGTCCTGTTTCTTACTATACTTGGTGATTTGTTGTCTTGACTATACTATGTTTTTTAAGTTTTTAAAAGTCGATTTTTTTTATCCGGAAATAATTTCATTTTGTCTTTATTTTTAAAGGATGTTTTAACATAGGTCTTGAATTATAGGTTGGCAGTTATTTTTAGCACTTTCAAAATATCATTATGTTGTTTTCAGACTTTTATAATTGCTGTTGAAAACTTAAGTACCCATTTTGTTGTTCCTTTGAGGATCGTATATTTATTTCTGCAGGTGCTTTCAAATAGTCTATACATCTCTTTGGTTTTCATCAGTTATATTCTATCATGGTGGGGTGGTGGGGGGGGGGGCATGTAATTTATCCTGATAGGGACTCAGAGTTCTTGAATCTGTGACTTCATATCTTTTCATGATCTTTGAAAACTTCTTGGCTGTTGTTTCTTTAGCTATTGGTTTTACACCATTCTATCTATTCTCCCCTTCTGGTATTCCAGTTATATTCTTCTCTATACACTCCATCCTTTTTGTTCTCAGTGCTCTTTTCTTCTGTTTTCTAGTTTATTGATTCTCTCTTCAGCTGTATCCAAGTGGCTGTTAAACTCATGTGTTTAGTTCTTAGTTTCAATTTGTATGATTTTCCAGTCAGTTCTTCCCATTGGATTCATTTTTAATAGATTCAAGTAAGTCCTCTGGTGAAATTCTTCATATGGTCATCACATGTTGAACATTTTAATCACTGTTATTTTTTTATTTCTTATGACTCTTACATCTGGGTCACTTTGAGCTCTTTCTGTTTACTGAACATATCATTTTTGCCCTGTTTCTTTTATTTGTTTGTTTGTTTATGGCTTCAGTAGGTCTTTATTGCTTTGCATGTGCTTTCTCAAGTTGGGACTCCTCTTCATTGTGGTGCCCTGGCTTCTCATTGCAGTGGCTTCTCTTGTTGTGGAGCACAGACTTCAGTAGTTGCAGCATGCAGGCTCAGTAGTTGTGGCTTGCAGTCTCTAGAACACAAGTTCAGTAATTGTGGTACACAGGTTTAGTTGATCCACAGCACGTGGAATCTTCCTGGACCAGGAATTGAACTTGTATACCTTGTGTTGGCTGTGCCACCAGGGAAGTCCTGTTTCTTACTATACTTGGTGATTTTTTGTTTGAATCTTGGACATTATGTATCAAAAATTATGGAGGCTCTTAATGGTATTATCTTGTATCAGAGTGGATTCACCCTATCTTCTGGTAGATGGCAGAGGGACACAGCCTCTTGTATTAAAAGTTTTGAAATGTGCCCATGAATTCTTTGATAGTCCTGGTGGCTCAGACAGTAAAGAATCTACCTGCAGTGCAAGAGACCCAGGCTCATTCCTGGGGTTGGGAAGATCCCCTAGAGAAGGAAATGGCAACCCGCTCCAGTAATACATATATATATATATAGTCATTTACAGCTATACATAAATCGATATCAGTCATATGTATACCCTTGATCCCTCCCACCTGAACCCCCCTGCCAGTCCCTCCCCCTCCCACCCCTCCAGGTTGTTGCATTGCCCCCATGTAGGTTCCCTTAGTCTTAGAGCATATTCACAATGGTTGTCTCTTTTACATATGGTAGTGTAGATTTCCATTTTACTTTTTCCATACTTATCATCCACTTCTCCCTCCCCATATGACCGTAAGTCTGTTGTCTACATTTGTCTCTCCATTGCTGCTCTGCATATGCTTTTATCAGTACTGTCTTTCTAGATTCCATATATGTGTTAGTATACTGTATTTGTCCTTCTCTTTTTGACTTATTTCACTTTGTATAATAGGTTCTAGATTTAGCTACCTCATTATAACCGATTCAAATGCATTTCTTTTTACAACTGAGAAATATTCCATTGTGTATATGTACCATAACTTCTTTATCCATTTGTTTGTTGATGGACATCTAGGTGGTTTTCGTGTTCTAGCCATTATAAAAAGTGCTGCAATGGACATTGGGGTACATGTATCTCTTTCAATTTTGACTTCTTCATGATATATGCCTAATAGTGGGATTTCTGGGTCATATGGTGCTTCTGTTCCTAGTTTTTTAAGAAATCTTCATACTGTCTTCCATAGTAGCTGTATCAATTTACATTCCCACTAACAGTCCAAGAGTGTTCCTTTTTCACCGCGCCCTTTCCAGCATTTATTGTCTGGATTTTTTGATGATGGACCGTTCTGACTAGTGTGAGGTGATATCTCATTGTAGTTTTCATTTGCATTTCTTTAATAATGAGCGACATTGAGCATCTTTTCATGTGTTTTTTTGGCTATCTGTATGTCGTCTTTGTAGAGCATTCCAGAATTCTTGCCTGGAGAATTCCATGGACAGAGAAGCCCGGCAGGCTACAACCCATCTTGTTGCAAAGAGTCAGACATGACTCAGCAGCTAACACTTTCACTTTCCCATTAAAAGGTGGAGCCTAATTCCTGGCTTTGGCTGTGCTTAGTGATAGCAAATAGAATACAAAAGTGGCAAAGTGACAGTATGTACCTAAATCGTAAAAGACATGGGGCTTTCTTGCTTTCTGTTGGATTGCTTCCTCTGGAGCAGGTTAAATACCATAGTAACATGGGAACAACATAGGTTTCTTGAGGTCGTCAAGCAGCCTGTCCAGTCCCACATGGTGAGGCACCCTGCCAGCCACCACGTGAGTGAGCCCTTTGAACCTGCCACCCCAGTCATGTCTTTGATGACTACAGCCCCTGCCAGAATCCTGACTGCAAGCTCCTGAAATACCCTGAACTGAAACCCCCCAACTCTACAGTCCCCTACTTCTTTTCTTGCATAACTAAATTTTTGACCGTAAGTCTTGTCTACATTTGTCTCTCCATTGCTGCTCTGCATATGCTTTTATCAGTACTGTCTTTCTAGATTCCATATATGTGTTAGTATACTGTATTTGTCCTTCTCTTTTTGACTTATTTCACTTTGTATAATAGGTTCTAGATTTAGCTACCTCATTATAACCGATTCAAATGCATTTCTTTTTACAACTGAGAAATATTCCATTGTGTATATGTACCATAACTTCTTTATCCATTTGTTTGTTGATGGACATCTAGGTGGTTTTCGTGTTCTAGCCATTATAAAAAGTGCTGCAATGGACATTGGGGTACATGTATCTCTTTCAATTTTGACTTCTTCATGATATATGCCTAATAGTGGGATTTCTGGGTCATATGGTGCTTCTGTTCCTAGTTTTTTAAGAAATCTTCATACTGTCTTCCATAGTAGCTGTATCAATTTACATTCCCACTAACAGTCCAAGAGTGTTCCTTTTTCACCGCCCTTTCCAGCATTTATTGTCTGGATTTTTTGATGATGGACCGTTCTGACTAGTGTGAGGTGATATCTCATTGTAGTTTTCATTTGCATTTCTTTAATAATGAGCGACATTGAGCATCTTTTCATGTGTTTTTTTGGCTATCTGTATGTCGTCTTTGTAGAGCATTCCAGAATTCTTGCCTGGAGAATTCCATGGACAGAGAAGCCCGGCAGGCTACAACCCATCTTGTTGCAAAGAGTCAGACATGACTCAGCAGCTAACACTTTCACTTTCCCATTAAAAGGTGGAGCCTAATTCCTGGCTTTGGCTGTGCTTAGTGATAGCAAATAGAATACAAAAGTGGCAAAGTGACAGTATGTACCTAAATCGTAAAAGACATGGGGCTTTCTTGCTTTCTGTTGGATTGCTTCCTCTGGAGCAGGTTAAATACCATAGTAACATGGGAACAACATAGGTTTCTTGAGGTCGTCAAGCAGCCTGTCCAGTCCCACATGGTGAGGCACCCTGCCAGCCACCACGTGAGTGAGCCCTTTGAACCTGCCACCCCAGTCATGTCTTTGATGACTACAGCCCCTGCCAGAATCCTGACTGCAAGCTCCTGAAATACCCTGAACTGAAACCCCCCAACTCTACAGTCCCCTACTTCTTTTCTTGCATAAACTGTGAGATAATAAATGTTTATTTTTTTCCAAAGCCATTATGTTTCGGGATATATTGTTATATAGCAATAGGTAAATAGTACAACATTTCAATTCAGTTGAGGATTGAGCAGAACTGAGGTTGATTTGCAGTCTTCTGATTCAGTTTATTTTGATTTTCCCCCATTTCTATGGTCTAATTGATCTTGATATTCCAATTTTTGTCTCCCCTAGTATAATTCACTCTGATGTCAGTCACTTACTTCTTGGCATCTTAATATTTCTCTATAGTTTAATTGGCAAATGCCTTAAGAGGCCATCAGTGGCAAGGGTCTAGTCCACTTCTTTCTGGGATATTATTAACAGTTCTTTATATCCTGGCTTTCATCAGAGATTTCTTATGTCTTCAAATAGATAATTTGACTTTTCTTTCTTAAATTTTCTTTCTTTCTTTGCATTTTTTAATGCAGCTTCTTAAATTGTTTATGTGTCGGGCTCCATCATAGCTATTCTACATAGCAAGTTATGTATGTAAATTTTCTATACGTATAATTTCTTTAAATTTCTAAAAATATTTAGGAAATAAAGGAGCTTTTTAAAAAAGGAACATATTGTTCTATTATTATAACTCTAGAGAAAGTTTGTAATTGTTTCTTTTGATACCTCAGGTGTTGAAGGAATTAGTGCCACTTCTAACTTTGTGTCCATAGTAATGGTTCTATTTAGAGGTTTAAGAATGTTCTTTCTATGTTGTGAAGAAATGGGAAAGGCAGTAAAAGCTGAGCTGAAAAGTTCACAAACGGAAGGTTTATAGACCAGAATAGGAACTGCTTAAATAGAAAGAAAATGCCTTTATAATGTGATCATTTCCAAAGATGAAAAGTAAGCATCAAGGTCTAAGGCACCCAAGGTCTAAGACCACTTAATCAATGTTTATGCAATGAAACATTAATATTATCAAGAAAATAAGCCTTACATTGAATTTCACATGAATAAATGTGTACGGAGATACAAAGGAGAAAAAAGTAGTTCAGCCATAGTATAAAATTTTCCACTGTTTTACATGTGCTCCTTCCTACTCATTATTAATACTTAATTAATCTTACATTTATTGCGTATCCCAGTTTAGCCAAATTTCCTGCCCCCAAAGCACTCAGCTAGTAAATAAAAGGCAGAGCCAGGATTTAGACCTAGACAGTTTCATCTCCAGATCCCTTCTATTAAACTATTATAACATTACCTGGAGAATTTTAATTACTAATTTTAGACACAGAAGTTTTTCTCTGAGGTAGAAACATAAGCGCATCTAGAAGACTGGAAATCATCAGTGGCCTCAGTTTTCCTTCCAGATAGGATTCATTATAAGAGCTATCATTGGAAGCTGTCCATGGAACAGTTACATATGAAAGTTACATGTCATTAAGTGCTTGTGGAATTCTAGTCTTCAGTGGAATTCATTTAGATGTATAAATGAGCCTCTCAGGATAAGCATTAGCAGTCTTACGTATACACACACAGTTTTTAAAATCACACTAATTGATATACCTCCTGAAAAGTGCACAGACAGTAAATGTATAGCTTGATGAATTTTGAGAAACACATTGTGCAACTATCACCTAGATTTAAAAACCACCAGTGGGGGCTTCCCTGGTAGTCCAGTGGGTAAGGACACTGCCTGGCAGTGCAAGGGGTGCTGGTTCTATCCCTGGCCTGGGAAGATCTCAGTGGCTGGAGCGCATGTAATGGGAGGCCCACGCAGGCCTAGAAACCGGGATGGATGGAAATAAGACAAATAAAGGATCAATAGAAGTGGCTTAAAAAAAAAAAACCACCAGTGGCATCTATTCTTCCTCATGCCAGTCACCAGCTCCCTCCTTACCCCACTGACTTCAGTAAACATCCTAACTCCTAACCCCATATATTTTTTTGTTTCCTTTTCACCTTTATATAAGTGGAATCATACTTAATGCACTCTTCAGTTTCTTGCCTCTTTTGCCCAACTTTATGGTGAGAGATCCATCCATGCTGTTGCTTAGCAACAATAATTTGATCATTTTTATTGCTACATAATTTCGTCATATGAATATACCACAACTTATTCCATTCACAACTCTTGATGGGCATCTAAGTTATTTGCAGATGGGGAAATTATGACTAGTGTTACTCTGAACATTCCTTTGCACGTCCATAAGTGAATGTACATATATACATTTGTGTTGGACATTGGACTGGAAGCGGAGTTGGTAGGTCATAGCATACGTGTATTCTCACTGCCGTGGCTATCAGCACAGATGATCAGAATTAAAGACATGGACGTGTTAGATTCTGCAGAACATGGAACAGGGGACCAGCAGTCTTGAGGACTGAGGTGCCTCTCCTGATTTGCATGTCCATTTTATTGAGAGTTAGAAAGAATGCAGGAAATCAAGAGTCTGCCAGTGATTATGAAAAAAACTGCAACTGTACCCATACAAAGCAAATACTATCAAAGCAGTCTAATCAGTTCTCTTTACAACTAAGTCCCAGTTCCTTATAAGAAGCCAGTCCTCACCTGGGGGATCTCTGAAACAGCAAGTGCGTATATCAGCATTCTGACCTACACGTGACCTGGCGTTCCTAAGTCTATGCTGAGAAGTTGCAGATAACTTATCCCATCTAGGATGGCGACTTTAAGTCTCTGGTCATGGTTGAAAACTTTAAGAGCTGTACACAGGACTATTTTTCTAGCAGGCACTTCTTACGGCCTTATTTTTCTAACAGGTATTTCCTTATGGCCTCAGCATGACTTGATTCCCATGACCCACAGAACTCAGGTTTGATACTTTGCCAAAGAAATAATAGCAAGTTACACTCCAAATGAGAGTATATGAGGTGATTGTTATTCTACATCAGGGCCAACACTTTAACCACATTGGTATGTTTATAGCATCACTTATAAGCATACCTTGTTTCATCATGCTTTGCTTTATTTTGCTTCATTTGTTATGGGTTTGTTTCCTTTTCACCTTTATATAAGTGGAATCATACTTAATGCACTCTTCAGTTTCTTGCCTCTTTTGCCCAACTTTATGGTGAGAGATCCATCCATGCTGTTGCTTAGCAACAATAATTTGATCATTTTTATTGCTACATAATTTCGTCATATGAATATACCACAACTTATTCCATTCACAACTCTTGATGGGCATCTAAGTTATTTGCAGATGGGGAAATTATGACTAGTGTTACTCTGAACATTCCTTTGCACGTCCATAAGTGAATGTACATATATACATTTGTGTTGGACATTGGACTGGAAGCGGAGTTGGTAGGTCATAGCATACGTGTATTCTCACTGCCGTGGCTATCAGCACAGATGATCAGAATTAAAGACATGGACGTGTTAGATTCTGCAGAACATGGAACAGGGGACCAGCAGTCTTGAGGACTGAGGTGCCTCTCCTGATTTGCATGTCCATTTTATTGAGAGTTAGAAAGAATGCAGGAAATCAAGAGTCTGCCAGTGATTATGAAAAAAACTGCAACTGTACCCATACAAAGCAAATACTATCAAAGCAGTCTAATCAGTTCTCTTTACAACTAAGTCCCAGTTCCTTATAAGAAGCCAGTCCTCACCTGGGGGATCTCTGAAACAGCAAGTGCGTATATCAGCATTCTGACCTACACGTGACCTGGCGTTCCTAAGTCTATGCTGAGAAGTTGCAGATAACTTATCCCATCTAGGATGGCGACTTTAAGTCTCTGGTCATGGTTGAAAACTTTAAGAGCTGTACACAGGACTATTTTTCTAGCAGGCACTTCTTACGGCCTTATTTTTCTAACAGGTATTTCCTTATGGCCTCAGCATGACTTGATTCCCATGACCCACAGAACTCAGGTTTGATACTTTGCCAAAGAAATAATAGCAAGTTACACTCCAAATGAGAGTATATGAGGTGATTGTTATTCTACATCAGGGCCAACACTTTAACCACATTGGTATGTTTATAGCATCACTTATAAGCATACCTTGTTTCATCATGCTTTGCTTTATTTTGCTTCATTTGTTATGGGTGGTTTGGTTTTTTGTTTTTAATATGGAACACTTCATGAATTTGCGTGTCATCCTTGCGCAGGGGCCATGCTAATCTTCTCTGTATCGTTCCAATTTTAGTATATGTGCTGCCGAAGCGAGCACTATTTTTTTTTTTTTTTTAAATACACATTGAAGGTTTATGGCAACTCTGTATGAGACCAGTCTGTTGACACTATTTTTCTTATAACACTTGCTCACTTTGTGTGACGTTTTGGAAATTCTCACAATATTCCATATTTTTCTGTTATTATTACACTTGTCATGGTGATCTGTGATCAGTGGTCTTTGATGTTACTATTTGTTTAGGGTTGCCACAAATCACACCTGTGTAAGACAGCAAACTTAATAGATGTGTGCATTTTGACTGCCCCACACTCCATCTATCTCCCTCTCTTTGGGCCTCCCTGCTGCTAAGACATAACAATACTGAAATTAGGCCAATGAATAACCCTATAATGGTTTTTTAAGTGTTAAGTGGAAAGAAGACCTGCATGTGTCGCTAAGTTAAAGGCAAGAAATGGTTAAACTTAGTTAGAAGGGCATGATATAGGCCTCTTGCATCAAAGGGTCAGCCAAGTTGTAAATGATGAATGCAAAGGAAAACTTCTTGAAGGAAATTAAACGTGCCTCTACAGAACACTTGATTGATAAGGAAGAGTGTATCAGCTTTATTGCTAACACAGAGGAAGTTTTAATGGCCTGGACATAAGATCAAACCAACCATAACACCTATATCAGCATTCTGACCTCGTACTGGCTAAGTCTATGCTGAGAAGTTGCAGATAACTTATCCCATCTAGGATGGCGACTTTAAGTCTCTGGTCATGGTTGAAAACTTTAAGAGCTGTACACAGGACTATTTTTCTAGCAGGCACTTCTTACGGCCTTATTTTTCTAACAGGTATTTCCTTATGGCCTCAGCATGACTTGATTCCCATGACCCACAGAACTCAGGTTTGATACTTTGCCAAAGAAATAATAGCAAGTTACACTCCAAATGAGAGTATATGAGGTGATTGTTATTCTACATCAGGGCCAACACTTTAACCACATTGGTATGTTTATAGCATCACTTATAAGCATACCTTGTTTCATCATGCTTTGCTTTATTTTGCTTCATTTGTTATGGGTGGTTTGGTTTTTTGTTTTTAATATGGAACACTTCATGAATTTGCGTGTCATCCTTGCGCAGGGGCCATGCTAATCTTCTCTGTATCGTTCCAATTTTAGTATATGTGCTGCAGGGCGAGCACTATTTTTTTTTTTAAATACACATTGAAGGTTTATGGCAACTCTGTATGAGACCAGTCTGTTGACACTATTTTTCTTATAACACTTGCTCACTTTGTGTGACGTTTTGGAAATTCTCACAATATTCCATATTTTTCTGTTATTATTACACTTGTCATGGTGATCTGTGATCAGTGGTCTTTGATGTTACTATTTGTTTAGGGTTGCCACAAATCACACCTGTGTAAGACAGCAAACTTAATAGATGTGTGCATTTTGACTGCCCCACACTCCATCTATCTCCCTCTCTTTGGGCCTCCCTGCTGCTAAGACATAACAATACTGAAATTAGGCCAATGAATAACCCTATAATGGTTTTTTAAGTGTTAAGTGGAAAGAAGACCTGCATGTGTCGCTAAGTTAAAGGCAAGAAATGGTTAAACTTAGTTAGAAGGGCATGATATAGGCCTCTTGCATCAAAGGGTCAGCCAAGTTGTAAATGATGAATGCAAAGGAAAACTTCTTGAAGGAAATTAAACGTGCCTCTACAGAACACTTGATTGATAAGGAAGAGTGTATCAGCTTTATTGCTAACACAGAGGAAGTTTTAATGGCCTGGACATAAGATCAAACCAACCATAACATTCCCTTAAGCCAAGGCCTAACCCAGAGCAAGGCTCTAACTTCAGTTCAATGAAGATTGAGAGTGATGATGAGAAAGAAAAAATGCAGAAAAAATGTTGTTTGTAGAGGTTGGTTCATGAGGTTTAAGGGAAAAAATCATATCCATAACATAAAATTGAGAGGTGAAGCAGCAAGTGCTGATGTAGAAGCTGCAGCAAGCCATCCAGAAGGTATTGGTTACATTAAACTGAAGACTTTCATTGTAGACAGAACAGTCTTATATTGCAAGAAAATGACATCTAGGACTTTGACAGCTAACAGAAGTCAATGTCTAGATTCAAAATTTCAGAAGACGTTAGGACTTCCTTGGTGGTCCCATGGCTAAGACTCTGAGCTCCCAATGCAGGGGGCCCAGGTTTGATCTCTGGTCAGGGAACTAGACCCCACATGTCACAACTAAGAGTTCACATGCCAAAAAAAAAGTTCACATGCCATAGTTAAAAGATCCTGAATGCCACAATGAAGACTGAAGATCCCAAGTGCTGCTAAGGCCCAGCACAGCCTAATAAATTAATGAATTACTTTTTTAAATTCTGATCTTCTTGGCCCATGAATCTGTAATTTCAATGTATTTTTTTATTAATAGATTGTATTTTTCTAATGAATGTTCCATCTGGTTTTAACGACTTTCTCCATCTTTCCTCAATATTTTTAAAACTAATTTAAACTAGTTTAAACTAAAGTAATTTAAAAACAATATTTTTAAAACTATAAAACTTATTTTATAAAAACAAATTTTGTAACTTGCTTTTTTTTCTTTTAACATTTTTATGAGGGGTGGGGTGGGGAGGGAGAGGGGCGGGCGGGCTACTTCTATTGGTCTTTCATTTGTCTATTTTTCATCCATCTTTGTTCTTTGGCCCACGTGGGCCTTCCATCACAGTGGCCTCTGTTGTCACAGAACACCGGCCCTGGGTGCATGCGCTCCAGAGCTCCGGCTTGGTAATTGGACACATCGGTCCAGCCGCTCCGCAGCATGTGAGATCTTCCCAGACCAGGGATCGAACCGGCGCCCCTTGCACGGCAAGGCGGTGTCCTTACCCACTGGACGACCAGGGAAGCCCTATAACTTGCTTTTTAACTCCAGTATCATCTCTGCATATGTTTTTCTCTCAGTTTTCAGTCATTTGATTCTGTCTGTTAGTATATTTGATAATTTCTGAAGAAATGGTGAGACACTGAATAATATCTTCCTATAGGCAAGACTTACTCTGTTCTCTGGCAGATGGAGTAGGGCCTGGTCATCTCATCAGCTTAGAGAATGGTATAAATTCAGGCCTGTTGTTATTTTGGTTACTGTTCTTCTATATCTAGTTCACTGTGGCTTTTTAAGATCTAGCCCTCAGTGGATTCCAGCCGAAAGCTTTGTAGTAGTCATCAGGGCCTCTCTCCTTGGTGGTTTCTAAATCTTTACCTTACCTCCTCAAACCAAAATTCCAGTGAAACTGACAAAAATTTTATTCTGCTTCTTAAAGTCTTTCTGCTTAATATGTCAGACTCCTAAATAACATTATGTTTGATATACTATAGCAGCAAAGAAAGACATTAAAAACATTAGAAATATTAAATGAAGAGTTTTGAGATCGATAGGGATTTTTTTTTAACTATAATGTAATGAGCATCTGGAAAGAGTTGCTTATAGTTTTTTTGTAGTTAAGCAACAACAAAATACATATAGCTATTAGTCTTTTACCTACTATATGACTAGTAGCAAAAATTATATATCAAAATAAACTTTTAAGTTTTGTTAGAGACCAAAAATGAATAGAAGGGTAAAATATTGTTGATAAAATTTGAATTTGAACATTTTTTATTTATTGAACTTAGAAATAATAGCTTTTGTCAGAATCTGCTACTGGTAAGTTTGATATAAAAATTATCCAATTAAATCTGTGTTTAAAAGTATACATGAAAGCAACAGTTGATTTCACAAAAATGGAAATCAATGTATGTATGGGGAATGTCTCCTTCTAATGAACTGCTTTAGAACTAACTGTTAAAGGAATTGTTCTTTTTGTTGTAAACATCCAGAAAACTAAAGAAAAAAATTGTGTTCAGATGTTGTTCAACAGGGAACACAAGACTGTGATTCCTGTGAGGAAGGAAACAAATAGAATGCACCCTACCATTGTGCCAGCACTGCCTGAAGGCATATCCTGAGCTGAAACACAGGGGTGAGAGGACCTTACAGCCTGGTGGTCTTGGTGCATTTAGATGAGATATTGGAGAATCTGAATTATCTCGAATTTATGAGTTGTAACAGTGAAGAGGTAATGGCGTAGAGGCAGAGCTCTGAAGGTCTGCATAGGGAATCCCTCAAGCCATTGGCTGATAACACATCTATATGTGCAAAGAATGGAACAATGCAAGAGTTGGGTTAGAGCTATTGAAAAGAAGAGGGCCAGAGACTTTCTGGAGGTTGCCCAGGGCTGGAAACATTTTGCTGAAAAGAAGAGGGCCAGAGACTTTCTGGAGGTTGCCCAGGGCTGGAAACATTTTGCTTTCTCACTGACTGAAGAGACTTATGATGGAACAGCAGGTAGAGTTTTTGGATAGGCATAGCTGGGGTGAGGCTAAGTTAGTTCTAGACTAAAAGACTGCAGTGGGCCTACCCCAAAAAGCTAAGAGGAATCAAGTCAAACTAATCCTCTGTAATTGAACTGTATGTCAGAGGAAAGTTCAGTACTCTCTGATGGAATGAAACATCATCCAAAAGTGTAAATTTTATAGTGTCTGACATCTATTAGGAAATTACTAGGCATGCAAAATATGAAAAATACAACCCTAACAAGAAAAAAGCTAAACAGACCTAGAATTAACATGGTTGATGGACTTAGCAAATAAAAACAGTAAAATAGCAGTTGTCAATATATTCTTTATATCCAACAGTATAAAGGAAAATGTCCACATGACAATATCAAAGAAAGATGTAAAAAAACCAAATTCTTTTGGATATATTCATTGACAAAATAGATAATTACTGGCTTCTTATAAATTAGTGAAATAGCATTAGAAACTGTTCAAACAAAAGCACATGGAGAAAAAAGACTAACAAAACAATAAACAGAGCATGAGAAACTTGAAGAACAGTAGCAAGCAGCCAATATGTATAAATAATTGTAGTCATCACTAGGCAGGGGACAAGAAAATATATCTAACATTTTTCCAAATTTGATGGAAATTCTAAACCCTTAAGGAGAAAGGAAGAAAGTTTAACAGCCTAAGCAGAAGAAGGAGAAGGAAAAGCACATCATAGCCAGACTGCTAAAAACTGATGGTGACAAGGAAATCTTAAAAGCAGCCAGAGAGAAAATACACATTACATGGAAAGGGACAAAAATAGGATGTGAATTCTTTCTGTGAACTAGTCAAACTTAAGACATGTTGAAAACGAGACATCTCTAAAAGGACTAAAGTGGAGAGACATATCTAATTGATTGAAAGAGAAACTGTCTACAGTTCTACACTCTACTTTGATTAAGATACTTTAATGGGGGCTTCCCCTGGTGGTCCAGTGGGTAAGGACACCGCCTTGCAGTGCAAGGGGCGCCGGTTCGATCCCTGGTCTGGGAAGATCCCACGTGTCGCGGAGCGGCTGGACCCATGTGTCCAATTACCGAGCTGGAGCTCTGGAGCGCATGCGCCCAGAGCCTGCGCTCTGCAACGACAGACGCCACCGCGATGGGAGGCCCACGTGGGCCAAAGAACAAAGATGGATGAAAATAGACAAATGAAAGACCAATAGAAGTGGCCCACCTGCCCCCCTCCCTCCCCAACCTGACCCCCGCCCAAAATAAATAAATAAATAAAAGATACTTTAATGGAAAAAGACAAAATGGAAAAACTGGTAAGTAATGTAAACAGAGAGGTGGAAATTCTAAGAAAAAAAAAACTTGAGGTAAAAAACTACCGACAGAATTGAAGAAAGCCTTTTCTGGGCTCATTAGTAAAGTAGACATAGCTGGGAAAGAATGACTGACTGACCTTAACAGTAACAGGAGAATATTCCAAAATGGAAAAACTAAGGAAAAAAAAAGACAGAATCAACTCAGAATATTCAATAATTCAGGACGACTACAGAGGGGCTTACAGATGCATACTGGGAGTTCCAGGAGGAAAAAAGAAAGGCCACAGAAACAATGTGTGAAGTAGTAGTGACTCAGAATTTCTCCCAAATAAACAGTAGACATCAGATCCAGGAAGCTAAGAACACCAAGCAAGATAAATGCCAAACATATTTAAACTTCAGAAAAATCAAAGCTAAAATCTTAAAAGCCAAGGAAAATACACCTTACCTATAGAGGAGCTAAGGTAAGAGTTACATCCAACTTCTCTAAAACTATGTAAACAAGGAGAAAGAAGAGTGAAGTATTTAAAGCAACGAGAGAACAAAATTTACCAACTGAAAATGCTTTGCACTGTGGCTGTATCCTTCAAAGGTGAAGGAGAAATAAAGACTTTCTCAGACAATCAAAAATTTAGGGTATTAGTTGCCAGTAGATCTGCCTTGCAGGAAAACTGTCTACAGTTCTACACTCTACTTTGATTAAGATACTTTAATGGGGGCTTCCCCTGGTGGTCCAGTGGGTAAGGACACCGCCTTGCAGTGCAAGGGGCGCCGGTTCGATCCCTGGTCTGGGAAGATCCCACGTGTCGCGGAGCGGCTGGACCCATGTGTCCAATTACCGAGCTGGAGCTCTGGAGCGCATGCGCCCAGAGCCTGCGCTCTGCAACGACAGACGCCACCGCGATGGGAGGCCCACGTGGGCCAAAGAACAAAGATGGATGAAAATAGACAAATGAAAGACCAATAGAAGTGGCCCGCCTGCTCCCCTCCCTCCCCAACCTGACCCCCGCCCAAAATAAATAAATAAATAAAAGATACTTTAATGGAAAAAGACAAAATGGAAAAACTGGTAAGTAATGTAAACAGAGAGGTGGAAATTCTAAGAAAAAAAAAACTTGAGGTAAAAAACTACCGACAGAATTGAAGAAAGCCTTTTCTGGGCTCATTAGTAAAGTAGACATAGCTGGGAAAGAATGACTGACTGACCTTAACAGTAACAGGAGAATATTCCAAAATGGAAAAACTAAGGAAAAAAAAAGACAGAATCAACTCAGAATATTCAATAATTCAGGACGACTACAGAGGGGCTTACAGATGCATACTGGGAGTTCCAGGAGGAAAAAAGAAAGGCCACAGAAACAATGTGTGAAGTAGTAGTGACTCAGAATTTCTCCCAAATAAACAGTAGACATCAGATCCAGGAAGCTAAGAACACCAAGCAAGATAAATGCCAAACATATTTAAACTTCAGAAAAATCAAAGCTAAAATCTTAAAAGCCAAGGAAAATACACCTTACCTATAGAGGAGCTAAGGTAAGAGTTACATCCAACTTCTCTAAAACTATGTAAACAAGGAGAAAGAAGAGTGAAGTATTTAAAGCAACGAGAGAACAAAATTTACCAACTGAAAATGCTTTGCACTGTGGCTGTATCCTTCAAAGGTGAAGGAGAAATAAAGACTTTCTCAGACAATCAAAAATTTAGGGTATTAGTTGCCAGTAGATCTGCCTTGCAGGAAATGTTAAAAAAAATTCTCCACAGAGAAGGAAAATGGTATGTCAGAAAATCAGCTGTACATAAAGAAAAGGAAGAGCACCAGAAAAGGAATGAGTAAAGATAAGACCTTTCATTTTTCTTATTATCAGTGGATTTGACTGATAAGAGTTCATTCAAATTAATGACTGTAGTATATTTGGTTATGTATGCATGTGTATGTGTGTACTTGTGACATTCACACATGTGAAATGAATGGCAGCATTGATTCAAAGAACAAGAGAGAGGAATTAGGAATATTTTGTTTTGATAAGGTACTTGTAGGGGTTTCCCTAGTGACTCAGTGGTAAAGAATCTGCCTACCATGCAGGAGACGCAATCCCTGAGTTGAGAAATGCCCCTGGAGGAGGAAATGGCAACCCACTCCATTTCTTGCTGGATCCCAGCAAGAAGAGAGGAGCCTGGCCGACTACAGTCCATAGGGAGGCAGAGTCAGACATGACTGATCATGAAGGTGGTTGTACTACTTGTGAAGCAGTGTAGTAGTGTTGTGAGGCAGCATAGTGGTGTTGTGTGGCGGTGTAGTAGTATTGAATCACTGACTTGGATTAGTCATCACTGCACTCCAAGCTCTAGGACAACCACAATTAGAGAAGTCTAAAATGCTAAAAAAGGAGAGAAGATGGAATCAGACAAAAGGTAGTTTTATTCATAATTGCCAAAACTTGCACCAGGATCTCCTCAGTAAGAGGATGGGTAAACAAATTTGGTACATTGAGACAACAGAATTCTATTTAGTGCTTAAAAGAAAAAGAAAGAAATGAGCTATCAAACTATGAAAAGACATGGAGGAAACTTAAATACCTATTAAGTAAAAGAAGCCCACCTGAGAAGGCTGTATACTGATGAACTCAACTATATGATATTCTAGAAAAGGTAAAACCATGGAGACAGTAAAAAGATCAAATGTTGCCAGAGATTAGTAGGGAGGGGTGAATATAGGCAAAGTGCTGGGGATTTGGAGGTGTATTTTGTTGTATTGCCTTTGTAATAATGGATGCTTGTCATTATCCGTTGTCAAAATCCATAGACTATCCCAACACTAAGTGACTGCTTCTGTGGGGCTTCCTGATGATCCAGTCTAAGTTTACCTGAAAATGCTTTGCAAAAGGTGAAGGAGAAATAAAGACTTTCTCAGACAATCAAAAATTTAGGGTATTAGTTGCCAGTAGATCTGCCTTGCAGGAAATGTTAAAAAAAATTCTCCACAGAGAAGGAAAATGGTATGTCAGAAAATCAGCTGTACATAAAGAAAAGGAAGAGCACCAGAAAAGGAATGAGTAAAGATAAGACCTTTCATTTTTCTTATTATCAGTGGATTTGACTGATAAGAGTTCATTCAAATTAATGACTGTAGTATATTTGGTTATGTATGCATGTGTATGTGTGTACTTGTGACATTCACACATGTGAAATGAATGGCAGCATTGATTCAAAGAACAAGAGAGAGGAATTAGGAATATTTTGTTTTGATAAGGTACTTGTAGGGGTTTCCCTAGTGACTCAGTGGTAAAGAATCTGCCTACCATGCAGGAGACGCAATCCCTGAGTTGAGAAATGCCCCTGGAGGAGGAAATGGCAACCCACTCCATTTCTTGCTGGATCCCAGCAAGAAGAGAGGAGCCTGGCCGACTACAGTCCATAGGGAGGCAGAGTCAGACATGACTGATCATGAAGGTGGTTGTACTACTTGTGAAGCAGTGTAGTAGTGTTGTGAGGCAGCATAGTGGTGTTGTGTGGCGGTGTAGTAGTATTGAATCACTGACTTGGATTAGTCATCACTGCACTCCAAGCTCTAGGACAACCACAATTAGAGAAGTCTAAAATGCTAAAAAAGGAGAGAAGATGGAATCAGACAAAAGGTAGTTTTATTCATAATTGCCAAAACTTGCACCAGGATCTCCTCAGTAAGAGGATGGGTAAACAAATTTGGTACATTGAGACAACAGAATTCTATTTAGTGCTTAAAAGAAAAAGAAAGAAATGAGCTATCAAACTATGAAAAGACATGGAGGAAACTTAAATACCTATTAAGTAAAAGAAGCCCACCTGAGAAGGCTGTATACTGATGAACTCAACTATATGATATTCTAGAAAAGGTAAAACCATGGAGACAGTAAAAAGATCAAATGTTGCCAGAGATTAGTAGGGAGGGGTGAATATAGGCAAAGTGCTGGGGATTTGGAGGTGTATTTTGTTGTATTGCCTTTGTAATAATGGATGCTTGTCATTATCCGTTTGTCAAAATCCATAGACTATCCCAACACTAAGTGACTGCTTCTGTGGGGCTTCCCTGATGATCCAGTGGCTAAGACTCCGTGCTCCCAATGCAGGGGGGTCCATGTTCGATCCCTGGTCAAGGAGCCATATCCCATGTGCCACAGCTAGGAATGCATCCACTGCAACTGGAGATCTTGCATGCCACAACTGAAGACCCTTTGTGCCTCAACAGAGGCCCCACGCAGCCAAATCAAGATTTTAGAAAGAGAGGAGGCTATTGTAAACTATGAACTTTGGAGACAATGATGCTGTTAGCATAGTTTCATCAGTTGTTAACAAGAGTACTACTGTGGTACAGGATTTTGTAGGAGGTTGTGTGTGGGAGGGACTTTAGGGGGTATATGGGAACCCCCTGTACTTGCCACTCACTTTTACTATAAACTTAAAACTGCTGTTAAAAAAGTTATTTAATAATTTTTAAAAGTACAAATTATTGCTGAGACAAATTAAAGGAGCTATAAACATATAGTGAGATATGCTGTGCTTACAAATGAGAAAATTAACTGTTAATGTCACTTTACCCAAATTGTTCTAGTACAGTCTTAAAACCCTGGCATCCTTTTCTGTAGAAAATAACAAACTGGTCCAAAACTTATGTGAAGAGTTTCCTTGGTGGTTCAGTGGTAAAGAATCTGCCTGCCAGTGCAGGTGACACGGGTTCAATCCCTGGTCCAGGAAGATAGCACACACCTCTGAGCAACTAAGCCCATACATACACCACAGATATTGAGCCTCTACTCAGGAGCCCAGAAACAGCAACTACTGAGCTCATGTGCTGCAGCTTCTGAGCCCTAGAGCCTACGCTTCACAAGGGAAGCCCACACAGCATTGAAGACCCAGTACAACCAAAAATAACTAACAAAAAAACCTTGTGTGAAAGGTATTGAGACAACAGAATTCTAGAAAAGGTAAAACCATGGAGACAGTAAAAAAATCAAATGTTTGCCAGAGATTAGTAGGGAGGGGTGAATATAGGCAAAGTGCTGGGGATTTGGAGGTGTATTTTGTTGTATTGCCTTTGTAATAATGGATGCTTGTCATTATCCGTTGTCAAAATCCATAGACTATCCCAACACTAAGTGACTGCTTCTGTGGGGCTTCCCTGATGATCCAGTGGCTAAGACTCCGTGCTCCCAATGCAGGGGGGTCCATGTTCGATCCCTGGTCAAGGAGCCATATCCCATGTGCCACAGCTAGGAATGCATCCACTGCAACTGGAGATCTTGCATGCCACAACTGAAGACCCTTTGTGCCTCAACAGAGGCCCCACGCAGCCAAATCAAGATTTTAGAAAGAGAGGAGGCTATTGTAAACTATGAACTTTGGAGACAATGATGCTGTTAGCATAGTTTCATCAGTTGTTAACAAGAGTACTACTGTGGTACAGGATTTTGTAGGAGGTTGTGTGTGGGAGGGACTTTAGGGGGTATATGGGAACCCCCTGTACTTGCCACTCACTTTTACTATAAACTTAAAACTGCTGTTAAAAAAGTTATTTAATAATTTTTAAAAGTACAAATTATTGCTGAGACAAATTAAAGGAGCTATAAACATATAGTGAGATATGCTGTGCTTACAAATGAGAAAATTAACTGTTAATGTCACTTTACCCAAATTGTTCTAGTACAGTCTTAAAACCCTGGCATCCTTTTCTGTAGAAAATAACAAACTGGTCCAAAACTTATGTGAAGAGTTTCCTTGGTGGTTCAGTGGTAAAGAATCTGCCTGCCAGTGCAGGTGACACGGGTTCAATCCCTGGTCCAGGAAGATAGCACACACCTCTGAGCAACTAAGCCCATACATACACCACAGATATTGAGCCTCTACTCAGGAGCCCAGAAACAGCAACTACTGAGCTCATGTGCTGCAGCTTCTGAGCCCTAGAGCCTACGCTTCACAAGGGAAGCCCACACAGCATTGAAGACCCAGTACAACCAAAAATAACTAACAAAAAAAAAACCTTGTGTGAAATGGAAAAGACCTAGAAGATAAAAACAGTGTGAGAACAACATTGGAGAAAAAAAAAAGAGTAACGTTGGAAGACATATACCACTGAGGAGTTCAAGACTTACTATGAAGCTATAGTAATTAAGAAAATGGTGTTGGCGTGAGAATAGAAATAGAAATCAATGGACAAATCAGAGTGTTGAGAGAGTCCATTGGTTTTCAGTAAAGATGCCAAAGTAATTTAATAGTGAAAAAGTAGTCTTTTCAACAAATGTTGCTGGAATAACCAGAGGGGAAATGTGAACCTCTCACACCATCAGTTCAGTTCAGTTCAGTTGCTTAGTCATGTCCAACTCTTTTTGACTTCATGGACTGCATTACATGAGGCTGCCCTGTTCTTCACCATCTTGCAGAGCTTGCTCAGACTCATGTCCATTGACTCAGTAATGCCATCTAAGCATCTCATCTCATTCTTACACCACATTGAAAAATAACTTGAAATGAATCATAGACCAGATACCAAAGCTAAGAATTAAAAACATCTATAAGAAAATGGCACAACCTTGTGTACCACTCACGTGAAGTTTACGTAGCAAATTAAATGGGCTTATTGAAATTCATGTTAAGATTTTCTTAACAAATATTCTGATTTTAAATGTCAGATTCAAAAAGTAGAGTTGGAGTCAAAGGGAGCAAAAGTCTTCTGACTCAAAATATTCTGTAACTATAATCAGTATTATTTATCAGCCTCTCCTCAGTTTCTTATGTGTGTGCTGAATGTTGCTATTATAGTGATACAATGTAGAATAGTGACAGAATTAATTTTTTAGTATCTTTATTTTTTATAGTTCTCCACCCATAACTAAAGAGCTTTAATTGGCTTTTTTGTACGTGGTTTCATTTTCATGAACAAATGTATGTGCTAGAGTGACATTTGTATGTTTTGTACACTTACAGATATTGTATACTTATAGATTATACATTTGAAGTTTATTGTAAATGAATCTCTACTAGGTTTTAAGGATCTGTGTTATTGTGTATCATGAACTTTTGGTTATATAAATAACTGACTATACACAGGACTTCTTAGGTACTTAGTTTAATCATCTCCATTCTGATCCACCCCCATCTATTGTTAAATCATCTTCATTTTGATTCCACCCCCCAGTTAGATTAAAACATATCAGTTATGAAATGGTAAAATAAAAACAGTGTGAGAACAACATTGGAGAAAAAAAAAAGAGTAACGTTGGAAGACATATACCACTGAGGAGTTCAAGACTTACTATGAAGCTATAGTAATTAAGAAAATGGTGTTGGCGTGAGAATAGAAATAGAAATCAATGGACAAATCAGAGTGTTGAGAGAGTCCATTGGTTTTCAGTAAAGATGCCAAAGTAATTTAATAGTGAAAAAGTAGTCTTTTCAACAAATGTTGCTGGAATAACCAGAGGAAATGTGAACCTCTCACACCATCAGTTCAGTTCAGTTCAGTTGCTTAGTCATGTCCAACTCTTTTTGACTTCATGGACTGCATTACATGAGGCTGCCCTGTTCTTCACCATCTTGCAGAGCTTGCTCAGACTCATGTCCATTGACTCAGTAATGCCATCTAAGCATCTCATCTCATTCTTACACCACATTGAAAAATAACTTGAAATGAATCATAGACCAGATACCAAAGCTAAGAATTAAAAACATCTATAAGAAAATGGCACAACCTTGTGTACCACTCACGTGAAGTTTACGTAGCAAATTAAATGGGCTTATTGAAATTCATGTTAAGATTTTCTTAACAAATATTCTGATTTTAAATGTCAGATTCAAAAAGTAGAGTTGGAGTCAAAGGGAGCAAAAGTCTTCTGACTCAAAATATTCTGTAACTATAATCAGTATTATTTATCAGCCTCTCCTCAGTTTCTTATGTGTGTGCTGAATGTTGCTATTATAGTGATACAATGTAGAATAGTGACAGAATTAATTTTTTAGTATCTTTATTTTTTATAGTTCTCCACCCATAACTAAAGAGCTTTAATTGGCTTTTTTGTACGTGGTTTCATTTTCATGAACAAATGTATGTGCTAGAGTGACATTTGTATGTTTTGTACACTTACAGATATTGTATACTTATAGATTATACATTTGAAGTTTATTGTAAATGAATCTCTACTAGGTTTTAAGGATCTGTGTTATTGTGTATCATGAACTTTTGGTTATATAAATAACTGACTATACACAGGACTTCTTAGGTACTTAGTTTAATCATCTCCATTCTGATCCACCCCCATCTATTGTTAAATCATCTTCATTTTGATTCCACCCCCCAGTTAGATTAAAACATATCAGTTATGAAATGGTAAAATAGAAGATTTATAACTATTGGTTGCATTTCTCAGCATAATAGTACATGTTTGTTTGTTTCATTTTAGTAATGATGATGTCCTATTGATTTCTATGGAAAATCCTAATTTAACAACTCCAGTTACATCAAATCCAACAGGTATCTTAAGTTGTTTAAAATGTGATCTATCAAATCAGAAAGCCTAAAATAGAGAATTGAAAATTCCACTCTCAAAAAATGTTTATGTCTGATTAGCCTGAATAAGTCAGTGATTGGTTAATAAAATTGGGGTTCTTTTTAATCTGTGTTTATCGATTTATGGCCTTTTCTTTCTTTACTATGTTGACTGGCCTTATAAATTATGAAACAACTTCCCTTTCATAGCTGTTATTTGTACTTGTTTGCTCTGGTCTTGCTGGTGGTAAAGATGTACTTAAGGTGTAAAGTTTGGCTAATCTTGGACATCCCTGGCAGTCCAGTGGTCAAGACTGGGCTCCCAATGCAGAAAGCAAGGGTTTGATCTCTGACTGGGGAACTAAGACCCCACATGCCACACAGCACAGCCAGAAAACAAAAAATAAAGTTTAGCTAAACTTCAATATCTTTCATTTTTTTTAACTTTAAAAAATAACACTTTTGTTACTCTTTAGAGTTTCTCACTATACCTATGTAAAAATCTTTAACCTTAGATTCTCCATCCATCTCTTTTCCCTTCAGATAATTGTTTTGTTGGTTCATAGTTTATTCTTCAAAATTCCCCATTTCCTTTTCATTTGTAGTATATATCAGAGAATTTAATTTGCATTTTACTTTCAGAAAGCTTTATATCCACTTACATAGCTGCTTAGTTTCCCCCATGATTTGGACTGTTAAGATTGTAAGTTGATAGTTAAGGGATATTAAGCATTTATTATAAGGCCTTTACTGGTTCATAAAGAATCCTCCATAGCTATCTTAGGGGTCCTAGTCTAAAGACACCATGGATAAAAAACGTTACATTTCCAAGTTTATTCCCTTGAATGCTATAGTAGTTTACAGATATTCAAAAAAGAGTTATTAATATAGTTGTAAAGGTACCAAAGGACAAAACCTTTAGAACCAAAATTAGATTTTGCTTTTTCTGGACTGGTTCATTGGTCATTGGAATAAGTCAGTTGAGTTATAATTGTTTATGATTATATGATGGTTAGTTAGCATCCCCATTTTTATTGTTTCAGCATTTATTATTATAAAGTACATAAATATTTAATAGTTTAATAAACTTGTCAGATGTTCATATTTTAATAATTTTCTTCCAGATACTAGAAAAATTACATCAGGAAATTCTAACAATTCACGTTATGCTAAAACTGAAGCTCTGGTAGGTAGTAAATATTATCTCTGAATGTTGTTTACTTGTATGTTTTTTAGTTCTAGGATGTCTGACGTCAATAAGTCAGTGATTGGTTAATAAAATTGGGGTTCTTTTTAATCTGTGTTTATCGATTTATGGCCTTTTCTTTCTTTACTATGTTGACTGGCCTTATAAATTATGAAACAACTTCCCTTTCATAGCTGTTATTTGTACTTGTTTGCTCTGGTCTTGCTGGTGGTAAAGATGTACTTAAGGTGTAAAGTTTGGCTAATCTTGGACATCCCTGGCAGTCCAGTGGTCAAGACTGGGCTCCCAATGCAGAAAGCAAGGGTTTGATCTCTGACTGGGGAACTAAGACCCCACATGCCACACAGCACAGCCAGAAAACAAAAAATAAAGTTTAGCTAAACTTCAATATCTTTCATTTTTTTTAACTTTAAAAAATAACACTTTTGTTACTCTTTAGAGTTTCTCACTATACCTATGTAAAAATCTTTAACCTTAGATTCTCCATCCATCTCTTTTCCCTTCAGATAATTGTTTTGTTGGTTCATAGTTTATTCTTCAAAATTCCCCATTTCCTTTTCATTTGTAGTATATATCAGAGAATTTAATTTGCATTTTACTTTCAGAAAGCTTTATATCCACTTACATAGCTGCTTAGTTTCCCCCATGATTTGGACTGTTAAGATTGTAAGTTGATAGTTAAGGGATATTAAGCATTTATTATAAGGCCTTTACTGGTTCATAAAGAATCCTCCATAGCTATCTTAGGGGTCCTAGTCTAAAGACACCATGGATAAAAAACGTTACATTTCCAAGTTTATTCCCTTGAATGCTATAGTAGTTTACAGATATTCAAAAAAGAGTTATTAATATAGTTGTAAAGGTACCAAAGGACAAAACCTTTAGAACCAAAATTAGATTTTGCTTTTTCTGGACTGGTTCATTGGTCATTGGAATAAGTCAGTTGAGTTATAATTGTTTATGATTATATGATGGTTAGTTAGCATCCCCATTTTTATTGTTTCAGCATTTATTATTATAAAGTACATAAATATTTAATAGTTTAATAAACTTGTCAGATGTTCATATTTTAATAATTTTCTTCCAGATACTAGAAAAATTACATCAGGAAATTCTAACAATTCACGTTATGCTAAAACTGAAGCTCTGGTAGGTAGTAAATATTATCTCTGAATGTTGTTTACTTGTATGTGTTAGTTCTAGGAACGTCAGTGTTGCTACATGTTGGATGACTCATCTTTGTCATTCATTGGGAGATTCATTCTCTGAGAAGTTAATGTCTGACTAGTTAGCATGAAACCAGGTTCCAGTCCACTTTAAACATTTATTTTATTTATTTATCTTTTGGGGGGTGGGGTGGGGAGGGAGGGGGACGGGCGGGCCACTTCTATTGGTCTTTCATTTCTCTATTTTCACCTGCCTTTGTTCTTTGGCTCCTGTGGGCCTCCCATTGCGGTGGCCTCTGTCGTCGCAGAGCACCGGCTCTGGGCGCATGCACCCCAGAACTCCGGCTCGGTAATTGGACACATCAGTCCAGCCGCTCCACGGCAAGTGGGATCTTTCCAGGCCATGGATCGAGCCAGCGCCCCTTGCACGGCAAGGCGGTGTCCTTACCCACTGAACCACCAGGGAAACCCTCCAGTCCACTTTAAACATGAAAAAGCCAACTGCTAATGATAAACAGATTTCAGATTTCACAACCATATTTATTACCAAATCAACACATTTAGACTCTCCTTAGTCATAGTCACAGAAACCGTATAGTATTTCACAAGCTTCTGTTTCTCAGCAGAGTTAAACCATAAAACTTAAAGGATCTTCAGTCTGTAACTTAAATAAATGGTAATTTGAAATAACATAATTTTTTTGGGGGGGGCCTATTTTATTGATTTTTTATCCATTTATTTTCATCACCTGTATTGCTTGGCCTGTGTGGGCTTCCCATCGCAGTGGCCTCACTCAAAGTAGAGCACCTGCTCTGGGTGCACATGCTCCAGAGTGCTGGCTCGCAATTAGACACACAAGTCCAGCTATTCTGCAGCATGTGGGATCTTCCCAGGCCAGAGATCGAGCCAGCGCCCCTTGCACGGCAAGGCGGTGTCCTTACCCACTGAACCACCAGGGAAACCCTCCAGTCCACTTTAAACATGAAAAAGCCAACTGCTAATGATAAACAGATTTCAGATTTCACAACCATATTTATTACCAAATCAACACATTTAGACTCTCCTTAGTCATAGTCACAGAAACCGTATAGTATTTCACAAGCTTCTGTTTCTCAGCAGAGTTAAACCATAAAACTTAAAGGATCTTCAGTCTGTAACTTAAATAAATGGTAATTTGAAATAACATAATTTTTTTGGGGGGGGCCTATTTTATTGATTTTTTATCCATTTATTTTCATCACCTGTATTGCTTGGCCTGTGTGGGCTTCCCATCGCAGTGGCCTCACTCAAAGTAGAGCACCTGCTCTGGGTGCACATGCTCCAGAGTGCTGGCTCGCAATTAGACACACAAGTCCAGCTATTCTGCAGCATGTGGGATCTTCCCAGGCCAGAGATTGAACCAGTGCCCCTTACACTGCTAGGCGGACTCTTTACCCACTGGACCACCAGGAAAGCCCTGTTTTATTTTAAAAAAACATTTTCTGTTGAGGCAAAAATCTCATTTTATAACAATAATTTTTTAGGATATAGAGAAGAAAAAACCGGATTCTGTGATTGATCTGACAAGAGAAGGCCTTTCAAACAGGAACTCAGGTAAAGGATTTGTCTTTTTCAAGAAAGAGGGAAAGGATAACAACTCAAGAAAGAGGGAAAGGGTAACAACTCAGAGTATATTTGACCCATTTATGAAGTTTTGTGTGTGTGTGTTAGTATAGATTTCTACACATTTTAATCTAATCTGTTCCTCACTATTATATTGTTGCATAGATGTTATATAAACATGATGTAATATGACCTTCCTTCTCTTGGCATAATTTCCCCCAGGGTCATCTAAGTTGTTGCACAGGTGTTCCTTTTTATTTCTGACTATTATTCCATAGTGTGAATATATAGTTTATCCATTCACTCATCTGGGTTACTTGGGGCAATTGGAAATCTCTTTTCTACCCGTGAGACACACCTCTTTTCCTTAAACATAGCCATAGTTGCTGTGAGAGGATGCTAGTTCATAACATAAGAATGTGACAGCAGTGCCCCCTTTCCCAGGTTTAAACAAAAAGAAGTCAAATACAGTCTTCTGGAGCTGGTAATAAATTATCAAGTTTCATCTCTTAATTGCATTTTCATGTTTATGATACTATTTTTATTAAATATTTGAATTCCACTTATTAGAATTAGTAGATTATGTAATATTTAAAAACAGATTGCTGTCATAGTCACAGAAACCGTATAGTATTTCACAAGCTTCTGTTTCTCAGCAGAGTTAAACCATAAAACTTAAAGGATCTTCAGTCTGTAACTTAAATAAATGGTAATTTGAAATAACATAATTTTTTTGGGGGGGGCCTATTTTATTGATTTTTTATCCATTTATTTTCATCACCTGTATTGCTTGGCCTGTGTGGGCTTCCCATCGCAGTGGCCTCACTCAAAGTAGAGCACCTGCTCTGGGTGCACATGCTCCAGAGTGCTGGCTCGCAATTAGACACACAAGTCCAGCTATTCTGCAGCATGTGGGATCTTCCCAGGCCAGAGATTGAACCAGTGCCCCTTACACTGCTAGGCGGACTCTTTACCCACTGGACCACCAGGAAAGCCCTGTTTTATTTTAAAAAAACATTTTCTGTTGAGGCAAAAATCTCATTTTATAACAATAATTTTTTAGGATATAGAGAAGAAAAAACCGGATTCTGTGATTGATCTGACAAGAGAAGGCCTTTCAAACAGGAACTCAGGTAAAGGATTCGTCATTTTAAAGAAAGAGGGAAAGGATAACAACTCAAGAAAGAGGGAAAGGGTAACAACTCAGAGTATATTTGACCCATTTATGAAGTTTTGTGTGTGTGTGTTAGTATAGATTTCTACACATTTTAATCTAATCTGTTCCTCACTATTATATTGTTGCATAGATGTTATATAAACATGATGTAATATGACCTTCCTTCTCTTGGCATAATTTCCCCCAGGGTCATCTAAGTTGTTGCACAGGTGTTCCTTTTTATTTCTGACTATTATTCCATAGTGTGAATATATAGTTTATCCATTCACTCATCTGGGTTACTTGGGGCAATTGGAAATCTCTTTTCTACCCGTGAGACACACCTCTTTTCCTTAAACATAGCCATAGTTGCTGTGAGAGGATGCTAGTTCATAACATAAGAATGTGACAGCAGTGCCCCCTTTCCCAGGTTTAAACAAAAAGAAGTCAAATACAGTCTTCTGGAGCTGGTAATAAATTATCAAGTTTCATCTCTTAATTGCATTTTCATGTTTATGATACTATTTTTATTAAATATTTGAATTCCACTTATTAGAATTAGTAGATTATGTAATATTTAAAAACAGATTGCTGTCGTCCAGTTCATTCTCCCATCTCATCAACTGAGGGTCCATACAAAAGTTGGAACCATTGAAATCTTTAGGAGCCTTCTGATAGAATTGAAAATCCCTTTAGTTTCCAATTTCATGAAGATTAGATTAAATCAAAAAATGAACTGGAAAAAAAAAAAAAATGAACTGGAGTCCATAATGAATCTATTTATGTTTTTGTCTTCAGGGTAAAGTCAAAATTCCTTAACAAGATCTACAGAATTCTTTTTTAAAATAAATTTTAAAAAGATGTTTTATGGGGAGTTAATAGCTTTACAATATTCTGTTGGTTTCTGCCATACAACAGTATGAATCACAACCATAGTATGCATATGTCCAAGGGAACATTTCTTGCAAAGTTGGGCACAATAAAGGACAGAAATGGTAAGAACCTAACAGAAGCAGAAGATATTAAGAAGAGGTGGCAAGAATACACAAAAGAACTATACAAAAATGATCTTAATGACCCTGATTACCACGATGGTATGATCACTTACCTAGAGCCAGACATCCTGGAATGTGAAGTCAAGTGAGCCTTAGGATGCATCACTACAACAAAGCTGGTGGAGATGATGGAATTCCAGCTGAGCTATTTCAGATGCTAAAAGATGATACTGTTAAAGTGCTACATGCAATATGCCAGCAAATTTGAAAACTCAACATTGCCCACAGGACTGGAAAAGGTCAGTTTTCATTCCATTGCCAAAGAATTTTCAAGCTACCACACAGTTGCAGTCATTTCACATGCTAGCAAGGTCATGCTCAAAATCCTCCAAGCTAGGCTTCAACAGTACATGAACTCAGAACTTCCAGATGTACAAGCTGATTTAGAAAATGCAGAAGAACCAGAGATTGCCAGCATCCTCTGGCTTCTAGAAAGCACAAGGGAATTCCAGAAAAACATCTACTCTTTTCCTTAAACATAGCCATAGTTGCTGTGAGAGGATGCTAGTTCATAACATAAGAATGTGACAGCAGTGCCCCCTTTCCCAGGTTTAAACAAAAAGAAGTCAAATACAGTCTTCTGGAGCTGGTAATAAATTATCAAGTTTCATCTCTTAATTGCATTTTCATGTTTATGATACTATTTTTATTAAATATTTGAATTCCACTTATTAGAATTAGTAGATTATGTAATATTTAAAAACAGATTGCTGTCGTCCAGTTCATTCTCCCATCTCATCAACTGAGGGTCCATACAAAAGTTGGAACCATTGAAATCTTTAGGAGCCTTCTGATAGAATTGAAAATCCCTTTAGTTTCCAATTTCATGAAGATTAGATTAAATCAAAAAATGAACTGGAAGAAAAAATGAACTGGAGTCCATAATGAATCTATTTATGTTTTTGTCTTCAGGGTAAAGTCAAAATTCCTTAACAAGATCTACAGAATTCTTTTTTAAAATAAATTTTAAAAAGATGTTTTATGGGGAGTTAATAGCTTTACAATATTCTGTTGGTTTCTGCCATACAACAGTATGAATCACAACCATAGTATGCATATGTCCAAGGGAACATTTCTTGCAAAGTTGGGCACAATAAAGGACAGAAATGGTAAGAACCTAACAGAAGCAGAAGATATTAAGAAGAGGTGGCAAGAATACACAAAAGAACTATACAAAAATGATCTTAATGACCCTGATTACCACGATGGTATGATCACTTACCTAGAGCCAGACATCCTGGAATGTGAAGTCAAGTGAGCCTTAGGATGCATCACTACAACAAAGCTGGTGGAGATGATGGAATTCCAGCTGAGCTATTTCAGATGCTAAAAGATGATACTGTTAAAGTGCTACATGCAATATGCCAGCAAATTTGAAAACTCAACATTGCCCACAGGACTGGAAAAGGTCAGTTTTCATTCCATTGCCAAAGAATTTTCAAGCTACCACACAGTTGCAGTCATTTCACATGCTAGCAAGGTCATGCTCAAAATCCTCCAAGCTAGGCTTCAACAGTACATGAACTCAGAACTTCCAGATGTACAAGCTGATTTAGAAAATGCAGAAGAACCAGAGATTGCCAGCATCCTCTGGCTTCTAGAAAGCACAAGGGAATTCCAGAAAAACATCTACTGCTTCATTGACTATGCTAAAGCCTTTCACTGTGTGGATCACAACAAGCTGTGGAAAATTCTGAAAGAGATGGGAATACCAGACCACCTTACCTGCCCCCTGAGAAACCTGTATACAGGGCAAGAAGCAACAGTTAGAACCATATGTGGAATAATAGGCTGGTTCTAAATTGGGAAAGGAGTCCGTCAAGGCTGTATATTGTCACCCTGCTTTTTTTTTTTTTTTAAAGATTTATTTATTTATTTGAGGGGGTTGGGGTGGGGAGGGAGGGGAGCAGGCGGGCCACTTCTATTGATCTTTCATTTGTCCATTTTCATCCATCTTTGTTCTTTGACCCGGTGGGCCTCCCATCGTGGTGGCCTCTGTTGTCGCAGAGCACCGGCTCTGGGCGCATGCACCCCAGAGCTCCGACTCAGTAATTGGACACATCCATCCAACCGCTCCGCGGCACGTGGGATCTTCCCAGGCCAGGGATTGAACCGGCGCCCCTTGCACTGCAAGGCAGTGTCCTTACCCACTGGACCACCAGGGAAGCCTGTCACCCTGCTTATGTAACTTATATGCAGAGTGTATCATGTGAAACACTGGTCTGGATGAAGCAGAAGCTGGAATTAATAACCTCAGATGACACCACCCTTGTGGAAGAAAGGGAGGAACTAAAGAGCCTCTTGAGGAAGGTGAAAGAAGAGAGTTAAAAAGCTGGCTTAAAACTCGGCATTCAAAAATCAAGGATCATGGCATCCATTCCCATCACTTCACGGCAAACCCTTTGTTCTTGGCAGCTAGCCATTCACATAGTTCCTTTTATAGTGTTCCTATAAACCTCCAGCAAGACAAAGGTTATTCTCTGGTCTGCAACTTTTTAATTCCATAAAGGTCAGGGCCTTGAGAATGAGCTGTCCTATATAATTTCAGGCCATTGGTAACATTTTTGACTTAGAGCAAAAGCAATAGAATACAAAGGTTCAACTAAAAGAGATCCAACACACAGCCAGGTTCATTCATATTACCAGAAGGGATGCTATTTGGGGTAATAAAAGCATTCTGTCTTGAATTTGGTGAAAGTTTCACAATTGTACATTTGGCAAAACTCAAAGAATTGCACGTTTATTCTACATTTTATTGTATGTAAGTTATATCTGCATAGGTCATTTTTTTTTCTTTTTTTTTTTTTTTGCTATTCTGGGTTTTCACTGCTGCCACAGGCTCTTCTGTAGTTGCAGGGAGTGGGGGCTATGCTGTAGTTGAGGTGAACAGGCTTCTCGTTGCAGTGACTTCTCTTGTGGAACTCGGGCTCTAGGGCTCACGGGCTTTGGTAGTTGCGGCACATGGGCTCCATAGTTGCAGCTCTGAGGTTCTAGGGCACAGGCTCCATAGTTGTGGGTCACAGGCTTCGTTGCTCTACAGCATGTGGGATCTTTCAGGATCAGGGATCAAACCCGTGTCTCCTATATTGGCAAGTGAACTCTACCACTGAGCTACCAGGGAAGCCATGCATAGGTCATCTTTAAAGGCTTCCCTAGTGGTTCAAATTGGAGAAGGAAATGACAATCCACTCTAGTATTCTTACCTGGAAAATTCCATGGACAGAGAAGCCTGACGTGCTACAGCCCGTGGTTCTTCCCTGATGGCTCAGTGGTGAGGAATCCATCTGCAGTGCAGGAAACCTGGGTTCCATCCCTGGGTTGGGTAGATCCCCCTGGAGGAGGGCATGGCAACCCACTCCAGTACTCTTTCTATTTTTTTTTTTTTTTTTAGGTAAGAAATGGATTTGTTCAGATTCAGAGAAATCACACTCCACAGACAGAGTGTGGGCCATGGCAGAGCAAATCCAGTGGCCCACTCCAGTATTCTTGCCTGGAGAATCCCATAGACAGAGGAGCCTGATGGGCTACAGTCACACAGGCAGACACTTCTGAAGTGACTATTAAGCAGCAGCAGCAGTAGCTCAAATGCAAAGAATCTGCCTGCAGTGCAGGAGGACCCATATTCTATCCCTGGGTCCGAAAATTCTCCTAATAAGGGCATGGCAGCCCACTCCAGTATTCTGGCCTGGACAATTCCATGGACCAAGGAGCCTGGAGGGCTACAGTTCATGGGGTCAAACCTGACTGAGCGACTAACACTTTCACTTTTAAATGCAAAAAAATTTACAAATTGTACATTTGGCAAAACTCAAAGAATTGCACGTTTATTCTACATTTTATTGTATGTAAGTTATATCTGCATAGGTCATTTTTTTTTCTTTTTTTTTTTTTTTGCTATTCTGGGTTTTCACTGCTGCCACAGGCTCTTCTGTAGTTGCAGGGAGTGGGGGCTATGCTGTAGTTGAGGTGAACAGGCTTCTCGTTGCAGTGACTTCTCTTGTGGAACTCGGGCTCTAGGGCTCACGGGCTTTGGTAGTTGCGGCACATGGGCTCCATAGTTGCAGCTCTGAGGTTCTAGGGCACAGGCTCCATAGTTGTGGGTCACAGGCTTCGTTGCTCTACAGCATGTGGGATCTTTCAGGATCAGGGATCAAACCCGTGTCTCCTATATTGGCAAGTGAACTCTACCACTGAGCTACCAGGGAAGCCATGCATAGGTCATCTTTAAAGGCTTCCCTAGTGGTTCAAATTGGAGAAGGAAATGACAATCCACTCTAGTATTCTTACCTGGAAAATTCCATGGACAGAGAAGCCTGACGTGCTACAGCCCGTGGTTCTTCCCTGATGGCTCAGTGGTGAGGAATCCATCTGCAGTGCAGGAAACCTGGGTTCCATCCCTGGGTTGGGTAGATCCCCCTGGAGGAGGGCATGGCAACCCACTCCAGTACTCTTTCTATTTTTTTTTTTTTTTTTAGGTAAGAAATGGATTTGTTCAGATTCAGAGAAATCACACTCCACAGACAGAGTGTGGGCCATGGCAGAGCAAATCCAGTGGCCCACTCCAGTATTCTTGCCTGGAGAATCCCATAGACAGAGGAGCCTGATGGGCTACAGTCACACAGGCAGACACTTCTGAAGTGACTATTAAGCAGCAGCAGTAGCTCAAATGCAAAGAATCTGCCTGCAGTGCAGGAGGACCCATATTCTATCCCTGGGTCCGAAAATTCTCCTAATAAGGGCATGGCAGCCCACTCCAGTATTCTGGCCTGGACAATTCCATGGACCAAGGAGCCTGGAGGGCTACAGTTCATGGGGTCAAACCTGACTGAGCGACTAACACTTTCACTTTTAAATGCAAACTTTAAAAATCATGTCTATAATATAAACATTTACAAATGAGTATGTGTCTACATGCAGCAAAGAATCTGGAAGGTGAAGCACCAGAAGTTGAGTTGAAACCAGAGGCCACAATTCTTGCCTAGCAGTTTAATGAAAAAAATAATGGGGCACTTGCTACTGTTGTTTTGAGAATACAAAGTGTTAAAGTAACCATTACTCATTTTTATATAGATAAGGATAAAAGCTGCAGAGTATTTACAAGACATTGATGCTACAAAAGATCTAGACATTCACTGATTTGGGATAAAAGTTCTGTTTTGCCTCTTAACATCACAACATTGAGTTTCTAGCATAAGCTGTTTAAATTTGCAAACGACTTGTTGACCTATATACTACCTTGAAAGAAGGAATGTTAGTGACGGAAAGCTTTAACTATTGGAATTTTTTGTGTGTGAAACTTCACTTGAAAATTTAAAGGGGGTTATTTGTATCAGCTCTTGTGCATTGGCTAACCTGCAGATTATCATTTCACAAATTCTAATTAACAAACCTGTTAAAAAGGCTGTACAGATTCTCTTACAGTTAAAAGCATAAAATTACCTCTTCTAAAAAGGCATTTTAACACCAGTAAGTAACGTGACAAAATAAGATATCTTTTAAACACAGTGCCAAATCTTAATTATCCTTGTCAGTTCGAAGAAAAACACAAAAGAAATTTTATTTGAGGCGATTCATAAAATGTGCTAAACAGGTATTAATATCTCACAGCACGCACAATGGTTTTAAAATGGTTTATGCTGCTTATTAAATATGTTCTGATTTCTGAAATTTTTAGCTCTCTGGCCCTACTTTCCAACAGTGAGCCCCTTTTCTTACCATCCCCTTGATTCTCTCCTCAGTTGTCCTCAAACCATTCTTGCACCTACTAGACCTTCTTTCTCTCCCTCACACCCTCATTTTCTGTTTTCCTCCTTTTGTTTCTTCTTATAACCATCTCTCTTTCTTCCATTCTCTCTTCTTTCTCTCCTCCCTGCCCCGCCCTTTCAGCAGTCCACAATTGATGTCTTAATCCCTCTAGGCTACCATGGACTTCACGAGTAGAGATTTGCAACCCCAGTCTCTATGAGTTTTATTTTGAATTCCCAGGCCTTGTTTGTATGGCACATTCATAGAGGACTGTAAACTGTTCTATATTGATAGACTTTCTTGTTGACCTAACAGAGTAGCATCTGCCCCAGCACTGCTAAGGAGGAATCCCTCTTTCATGAGTAATGTTGCCTAGTTCCTAGTTGTACCATGACATAAGTGTTTACCTTAAAAGGGGAATTTTTGCACATTAAAGACAAATTCTCTACTTTTGCTATCTTTGGGTCTTGAACTTTTAGCAGAAGTTTATCTTATTTCAGTTTTATAATTTCAATTCACATTGACTTATTGATGTAAATAAACTACTGTTGACTTTAAAGGCTATGGGAATGATTATTGCAGATAAATTTTACTTTTACTTTTAAACTTTGCATTCCGCACAGGAAGTTCCATATCCACCCCTGAGCCACCTACAAAAGCTGTTGCAGTTTCAAAGGAGACAAGACCAGTGGCACAAAACGCAGCCCAGGTACTGATAGGAAATGCTCTGGAAGGAATATTCATTCCAAGTTGAGTGGAAGCACGCATTTCACTCCTGAAGAAACATTTGGGTCACATTTCAGCTTAGAAAGCACTTTAGTATGCTTTTTGAATCTTTATTATTTTTTAATTTTGACCTCTTTTATTGGCTTTTTATTTATTAACTTTTATCCATCTTTATTCTTTGGCCTGAGGCGATTCATAAAATGTGCTAAACAGGTATTAATATCTCACAGCACGCACAATGGTTTTAAAATGGTTTATGCTGCTTATTAAATATGTTCTGATTTCTGAAATTTTTAGCTCTCTGGCCCTACTTTCCAACAGTGAGCCCCTTTTCTTACCATCCCCTTGATTCTCTCCTCAGTTGTCCTCAAACCATTCTTGCACCTACTAGACCTTCTTTCTCTCCCTCACACCCTCATTTTCTGTTTTCCTCCTTTTGTTTCTTCTTATAACCATCTCTCTTTCTTCCATTCTCTCTTCTTTCTCTCCTCCCTGCCCCGCCCTTTCAGCAGTCCACAATTGATGTCTTAATCCCTCTAGGCTACCATGGACTTCACGAGTAGAGATTTGCAACCCCAGTCTCTATGAGTTTTATTTTGAATTCCCAGGCCTTGTTTGTATGGCACATTCATAGAGGACTGTAAACTGTTCTATATTGATAGACTTTCTTGTTGACCTAACAGAGTAGCATCTGCCCCAGCACTGCTAAGGAGGAATCCCTCTTTCATGAGTAATGTTGCCTAGTTCCTAGTTGTACCATGACATAAGTGTTTACCTTAAAAGGGGAATTTTTGCACATTAAAGACAAATTCTCTACTTTTGCTATCTTTGGGTCTTGAACTTTTAGCAGAAGTTTATCTTATTTCAGTTTTATAATTTCAATTCACATTGACTTATTGATGTAAATAAACTACTGTTGACTTTAAAGGCTATGGGAATGATTATTGCAGATAAATTTTACTTTTACTTTTAAACTTTGCATTCCGCACAGGAAGTTCCATATCCACCCCTGAGCCACCTACAAAAGCTGTTGCAGTTTCAAAGGAGACAAGACCAGTGGCACAAAACGCAGCCCAGGTACTGATAGGAAATGCTCTGGAAGGAATATTCATTCCAAGTTGAGTGGAAGCACGCATTTCACTCCTGAAGAAACATTTGGGTCACATTTCAGCTTAGAAAGCACTTTAGTATGCTTTTTTTTGAATCTTTATTATTTTTTTAATTTTGACCTCTTTTATTGGCTTTTTATTTATTAACTTTTATCCATCTTTATTCTTTGGCCTGTGTGGGCCTCCCATTGCAGTGGCCTCTCCTGTTGCAGAGCACTAGCTCTGGGCACATGCGCTCCAGAGTGCTGGCTCATAATTGGACACACCAGTCCAGCCGCTCCACGGCACACGGGATCTTCCTGGGCCAGGGATCAAACCGGTGCCCCTTGCACTGCAAGGCAGTCTCCTTACCCATTGGACCACCAGGGAAGCCCTTTAGTATTTTTTTTTTTTTTTAATCTTTTTGGGAGAGTGGGGTGGGGAGGGAAGGGGACGGGCGGGCCACTTCTATTGGTCTTCCATTTCTCTATTTTCATCCATCTTTGTTCTTTGGCTCCTGTCGGCCTCCCATCACTGTGGCCTCTGTTGTCGCAGAGCGCCAGCTCTGGGCGCATGCACCCCAGAGCTCCAGCTCGGTAACTGGACACATCAGTCCAGCCGCTCCGCGGCACGTGGGATCTTCCCAGGCCAGGGATCGAACCGGCGCCCCTTGCACTGCAAGTCAATGTCCTTACCCACTGGACCACCAGGGGAAGCCCCTTTAGTATGCTTTTTAACTGTACTATTATGAGTCTACTTATTCACTCAATTAAAATCATATAATTGAATTTTCTAGAAGCTACAGAATTAAAACTAGTAACTAGAGTATACAGATCTTAACTCCAACTGAAGCTCATGCTTAAAAACACTGAATCCAGCCTCATGTATCCTTGAAGCATCCTTTTGCTCTAAGGATTTTAAATGGATTGAGAACAGAAGTGCAGTTGACCACTTTAAAAAAAAAAATCAAAACCCACTCATCCAGCTTGTTACACTTTTTATAAATGTGTTTTAGGCTTGTGACTCCTTTGAGCACCTACCACCTCTCCCAGAACCGCCACAACTAGTGCCAGAACTGGTAGAGAAGGTCCGTGACACCCTTCCTCCCCAGAAGCCCGAACTCAGGGTGAAGCGCGTGCTGAGACCCAAGGGCATCGCCCTGACCTGGAACATCGACAAAATCAACCCCAAGTGCGCACCTGTGGAAAGCTACCACCTCTTCCTGTGCCATGAGAACCCTAATAATAAGCTGATCTGGAAGAAAATTGGAGAAATCAAAGCTTTACCACTCCCAATGGCCTGTACTTTGTCTCAGTTTTTAACTGCCAGCAAGTATTATTTTACTGTCCAGTCGAAAGATGTTTTTGGGCGATATGGACCGTTTTGTGATATAAAGTGTATTCCTGGGTTTTCTGAAAGCCTTACCTAAAAGTAAGAGAAGTACTTGAGAATTGTCCATTTTGCATATTTTGTATTTGAATTACTTGTTTACAGTGTTTCTCTAACAGTATTCCATGTCTTAAAGGGTCAGTTCAGACTGAACCCTTCATACAGGGACAGTCCTCTTCCCTACGTTGAAAGTGGCCTCTCATTTAATGAATTCTGATTTGTGTTCAGTAAGTACTTCCAATGGATATCATGGACCCCTGCCACTGAGCCATGTTAGGTACAATAACTTTGGTGACCGTGGAGCTGCTGCTTCTATGAGAAACCCTTGGAATCAAGCAGCCACCATTTTTTCCGTTGACAGTCTGCTTTTGGTGACCTGCTTGTGGTCAGTATGGGTACAGGAAAATTCAGCTGTTTACCGATAATCTGTTTACAGACGATGCCTGGGGTGTATCTCCACCAAGGCTTTATGAGCATGGATGCCTTCCTGTTCAATTCAGATTCTCAGGGCTGTGAATTTGTGCCCCTTCCAGCTCCTTCCCCCTTTTGTTTTGGGCCATGTCAATCATCTGGGGAAATAGGTTTTCCCTAAATTAATTTGTATACTTAATGTGTGTAATAAAGCTCATTCAAATTGTGTGCTGCGTACACAAAAAAACCAGTAGCTCCTGTAAAAGAAAAAATAATCCAAACCACTCTTTCAGTTAAGGAAAATGGAGTTGTCTGCCTTAAAACTAAGGCTTTAATTTGCCAATTCCCTAACATCCCCCCTTTGTTTATTTCCTGGCTGCCATCATTACTCAGAGAAATATCATAACATGAAAGGGGCTCCCATAGGCGTGTCCTGTTCACCGTTCAGGGGTCACTGACATGATGCTGTGGCTTCCTACAAATAGGAAACTCAGCAGGTGAGCACACTGGATAAAAGGGGGGGAATTGTGGATGCGTAACACTAGGAGATTGAGAAAACAGAAAAATGACTGTTAGTGGGAAAGTCTGTTCAAAAGAGGCGTTCTTTCCTGGTATGTAATGAAAGTTCAGGCCTCAGAGGCTCTGAGATTTAAAAAATTGAACAAGAAATGGTTTTCCTCGGCACTTTGTGAATGCTGTCACGTCTTCAGTCATAAATAAAGAGGTTATTTGTCAGTCTCCTGTGTTTTTACCTTTTCTGGAAGGGCCAGGTTCTGAACTGAATTCAAAGAGATGACCTCTGTGAAGTCCTCCTTCAGGCCAGAGCAAGGGAGGGCGTCCTGCCGCAGAAGATAAGGGCTTCACCTTGGGGACGGCCGCATCCTCGGGGTGGCCTCAGCTGAGCTTTCACTCACTAAGCAAGGCCCAGAGCTTTGATGCCATATCAGGACTTCAGTGTGCATCAGCAGAGGGAACCTGTGTCCCAACCAGCAGATGTGCTGGAATGTTGATAGGTGCCCCCACAAGTCTTCGGCCAAAGACCTTCACAATAGGAAGAGGAAGAATGCTGATGGCAAGCATTCTAGAGCTGCTGGCTTAGAAAGCATTCGTGTTTCTTAACCTTTTGGAGGGTCAAGGGCAAGATCTTCAACTGCTATACACCAGGGACACCAGGAGAGAACCAGCCTGGAGACAAGACCAGGCTGTGTCCAGTTACATAGTACAGAGTAAACACCCTGCTGCCTCCCAGGAAATGTCTCGTGCTTTTGGTAGGAAACCTTTATGCCTCCCATTCAGAGCCAAACACTGATAAACTAAAGTTGAATATATTGAGAAAAGGCTGTGAGATAGTTTGTGGAATTACCAGGGAGCTGAGAGACTCAGGCTTGGAAAGCACAAAGGGAGAAAAGACCCTTTGCAACAAATACCCATGAGGTTTCAGGCTTGAGGCAGTTTATCCAATTTAGGTTCTATCCCATAATGATCTCTGTAAGGTTTTCTGGCGCAGCAAGAGACAGGCAGGACCAGGGGTTAGAGGCAAACAAAAGATTTATTGGAAAGCTCCTAGGTGAGGTTCACGGGCCCACGGATGGGGCCGATGAAGTCGCGCCCAGAGATGGGGTCAGGAGTTTTTTGTTTTTTTTTTTAAAGATTTATTTATTTATTTATTTATTTATTTATTTTGGCGGGGGAGCAGGCGGGCTACTTTTATTGGTCTTTCATTTGTCTATTCTCATCAATCTTTGTTCCTTGGCCCACGTGGGCCTCCCATCGCAGTGGCCTCTGTTGTCACAGAGCACTGGCTCTGGGCGCATGCGCTCCAGAGCTCCGGCTCGGCGATTGGACACATCAGTCCAGCCGCTCCACGGCACGTGGGATCCTCCCAGGCCAGGGATCGAACCGGCGCCCCTTGCACTGCAAGGCGGTGTCCTTACCCACTGGACCACCAGGGAAGCCCGGGTCGGGAGTTTTTTACAGCCCGGCAGTGGAAAATTTTAAGTAGGCCGTTCTGGTCGGTGAGATAAAGTCTTGCATCACCTGTCCGGGTTGTGTGGCGAGTCTCTCGTCTGGCACGTCCTGGGGGAGGAGGCTTCTTATCGCTGGTCTTCCGAAACCAGCTCCAGAGAGGGGGCTTCTTATCTCGGCTGGTTTTTTGAAACCAGCTGCGGTCAGCCCATTGTCCCATCAATCTAACAATATCAACTTTTAAAAAAAGAATGCATGTGATATATCGATTTATTTAGGGCAAAATCAGGACTAGTTCAGGAGACACCGCCTCAGCTCTGAGAAACTGCCCCAAAGAGGCAGGGGGGAAGGTCGGGTATATGTGATTTTGGTAAAGGGAGAACACATGCAATCAAGCACCTATTTTTCTAAAAGGTTTCAACTAGCCTTGTGAAGCCTTTTGCTAGTCACAAGGAGCAAAGTTGTCACCTTGAAGAATTTAAGTGCTTTTCTAGATATGGGGAGATAAAAGACCTAAGAAGAAAAAATCAGCTCCTAAAAACATCTAATTACCTTTAGACCTGTTCTGCCAGTACCCACCCCCTACCCAAGCACAGAGTGCCTCATTTCTGCTCGCCACCCGGAACTCCTTTCCCGGGGTGTCAAAGGTCAGCAGCTGCAGCAGCACATGATTTCATCCTTGTAGAGGTGGATGGCAAGTGCCCATGGCACATCCCAGTTTGTCGTTGACAGCAAAAATGTTTTCTCCCCAGTTTAAAGATGTGGAAACTGGCCTGGGGCACTCAGCCGGCTTTCCCCTGTCACAGAAACCCAGCCCGTTCATACACGGTGCCCTGGTCCTGTGTCCGCCTGTACACAGGCTGTGCTGCCTTTAGGGGACAAGGGGTGAAACAAGAAGCCTTCCACCCTGTCCTGGGTGTCTTGTGGCTCCAGAATCAAAAGCCAAGGCACACATCTGACCTGGTATTTCTGGTCCACGACAGGGGCGCTCCACTGCTCTGGACACTCAGGTGTGGCAGTTTTAGATCCAGTCTGCATGGCTAGGCCCGGAACTCCCTTTCCCGGGATGCCCTTCCCTGGCTAGTTCGAGTTCAGTATCATTCGACACTGAGATTCAGCACATAAAACCTGAGTTCTCTGTTGTATGTTCGGAAGGTGGATACAGGGCATCAGAGCATCCCATGCTGTCCATGGGGTCACAAAGAGTCGGACACAATTGAGTGACGAATGGGACTGAGAGTTTCTGGAACATTGTGTAGATGTCCTGAATGTCTGCGATCAAAAGGTCAGATTCGGGCTTCCTTAGTGGTCCAGTGGGTAAGGACACTGCCTTGCAGGGCAAGGGGCGCCAGTTCGGCCCCTGGCCTGGAAAGATCCCATGTGCCCTGGAGCGGCTGGACCCATATGTCCAACTTGTAAGGTTGGTCTCTGCCGGGTATTTTAAAATGAGAGAGGAAGATCGGAATTGGTGAGGCAGAGCAGGCTTTATTGGACAGGCGCTCTGGGGCGTCCCTCAAGGGCAGGAAAGGAGAGAGGGAGTGAGGGAAAGCGCACTCAATGGCTGGGAGGGTCCCCTTTTATAGGTAGGACGAGGTGGCCGACAGAATCCCTAGCTGAATATGGCCAGGTGGGGGACCGTCAGTCTGATTGGTTGGGGCCTGGTGTCGGGGTATTTGCAGGTTGGATGGTTTGATTTCTTCAGCAGGAACTTTTGGCGGGGGCAGGGCAGTCGCCCATTGGTGTCGGGTATTTGCAGGTTGGATGGTTTACAAAGAGTGCCTCATTTCTGCTCGCCACCCGGAACTCCTTTCAGGGGTGCTGAAGGTCAGCACTGCAGCAGCACATGATTTCATCCTTGTAGAGGGAGATGGCAAGTGCCCATGGCACATCCCAGTTTGTCGTTGACAGCAAAATGTTTTCTCCCCAGTTTAAAGATGTGGAAACTGGCCTGGGGCACTCAGCCGGCTTTCCCCTGTCACAGAAACCCAGCCCGTTCATACACGGTGCCCTGGTCCTGTGTCCGCCTGTACACAGGCTGTGCTGCCTTTAGGGGACAAGGGGTGAAACAAGAAGCCTTCCACCCTGTCCTGGGTGTCTTGTGGCTCCAGAATCAAAAGCCAAGGCACACATCTGACCTGGTATTTCTGGTCCACGACAGGGGCGCTCCACTGCTCTGGACACTCAGGTGTGGCAGTTTTAGATCCAGTCTGCATGGCTAGGCCCGAACTCCCTTTCCCGGGATGCCCTTCCCTGGCTAGTTCGAGTTCAGTATCATTCGACACTGAGATTCAGCACATAAAACCTGAGTTCTCTGTTGTATGTTCGGAAGGTGGATACAGGGCATCAGAGCATCCCATGCTGTCCATGGGGTCACAAAGAGTCGGACACAATTGAGTGACGAATGGGACTGAGAGTTTCTGGAACATTGTGTAGATGTCCTGAATGTCTGCGATCAAAAGGTCAGATTCGGGCTTCCTTAGTGGTCCAGTGGGTAAGGACACTGCCTTGCAGGGCAAGGGGCGCCAGTTCGGCCCCTGGCCTGGAAAGATCCCATGTGCCCTGGAGCGGCTGGACCCATATGTCCAACTTGTAAGGTTGGTCTCTGCCGGGTATTTTAAAATGAGAGAGGAAGATCGGAATTGGTGAGGCAGAGCAGGCTTTATTGGACAGGCGCTCTGGGGCGTCCCTCAAGGGCAGGAAAGGAGAGAGGGAGTGAGGGAAAGCGCACTCAATGGCTGGGAGGGTCCCCTTTTATAGGTAGGACGAGGTGGCCGACAGAATCCCTAGCTGAATATGGCCAGGTGGGGGACCGTCAGTCTGATTGGTTGGGGCCTGGTGTCGGGGTATTTGCAGGTTGGATGGTTTGATTTCTTCAGCAGGAACTTTTGGCGGGGGCAGGGCAGTCGCCCATTGGTGTCGTGGCTGCCCCTCATTGGCCTTATTTAACCTGGCGGGAGGGATTTTCCAGCTTGCGTTGGGGAGGAAAGAGATGAGGGGAGGGGCCTCGGGGTTAGACCCTACACAACTACTGAGCAGGAGCTCTGGGGCGCATGTGTCCAGAGCCGGTGCTCTGCAGCAAGAGGGGCCACTGCGATGGGAGGCCCACACGGGCCAAAGAACAAAGATAAACAAATGAAAGATCAATAGACGTAGCCAAAAAGAAAAAGTCAGATTCCAGCCAGAATGAGACTGTCGCAGGCATGGTGCAATTACTTTATCTCTGATTAACAGACGCGAGGAAATGCTAAATCACCTCTATTCTGTTTTCAGAGAACTTTCAATTTACACCATGTAGTTCTCTCAAACATTAGAGAATAGAACTTCAACAGTAAAAGGGCGTGGAGTTCAAATCAAGATCAGGTTCATTAGCATAAAGAACATTAATCAGGAACCATGTATCCAAATCTTAGCATCAGTACATTGCATCAAAGTTCAGAACTCAAACAGTAACAATTCAGAGCTTCAAAGAATGTTTCAGAACTCTTAAATTACTTCAGAACTCAAACAGTAAATTATTTCAGAACTCAAACAGTAAATTATTTCAAAACTCCAGAAAGTATCTCAGAACTTTAAAGTTATTTCAAAACTCTAAAGTTATCTCAGAACTCAAATCAGCAAAGTAACAGAAAAATCTTACCCCAGAGCTGGAGAGGAGCAATCTCACCCAGGTGAAGCTGAGTTCAGTGAATGCCCTGTTGTACAACTTTACTCTCTCCCCTTTTATAACAAGATTCTCTCTTTGTGGTGTAAAATTTTCTGCAGGCCGGTGAGCTTATCTGCCATTTAGTCATTGTGTTCCTCCAAGCATTACGTGATTTAGGACTTAAAGCTAATCTTAACAATGTGTGTCTCTAATATGACCTTCTATTCATATAAAATCAATAAAACTATCACTTGTTTAAGCTATGATTAAGAAAAACTCTTATTTACCATATGAACTAACTCAGAGTAAGTTACTCATCTTCGAACTCATCTTCCTTATCTTTAAGCAGACAAAACTAATAGAATATCGCTGTAGGGATTTCCCTTTTCAGGAAACTAGAAGGTTTTTATTTACTCTTAGGCCTCTGAATCTTACATGGAGCATGTGTCACAAATTCCTCATCACTAGAGGACAAATCCTGACTCACTGATCATAGCTTCTCTTAGACACCATTCTCCTGCCTTTTAGATTAATATACACCCTATCTTTGGGTATCATCATATTCACCCATTCTTCTTCTCCATCTGAGCTGATATCACTTTCTAGTGGGCGGATCGAAGGTCTCAGAAGCTTATCTGGGGTTGGAGGATCATCTAAGTCACTCTCTTCTTCTTCATTAAGTTCTCTATATCCTAAGACCCACTATATTCCCAGAAGTTCTCCATTGTCTGCCCATGACAAGACTGTTAGGTTTATGGGCTATTAAAGGGTTAATACGGCAGTTGTGAACTCCCCGGCCCTAAAGGGTCAGCATCATAGGGCCGGTTGCTGATCTGCTGGCGCCTGGGAGTCTCTCAAGGCTGGCGATAAGGAGTTCACTCTGGCCATAAAGATTCTCCACTACATCTGGAAAGTGACCAGAACTGCACACCCCCATGCCCACAGACAACTCAAGGACAGCAGACTCATCACTAATTTCCTGCTCAGTTTAGACAAAGACTTCGTTTCTGCGCCTGCTCTGAAGAATCCGCCTCCCCTTTTTTCTTCTCCCCTTTCCTCCCTAATAAAACCTCCTCGTCCCATCTCTGGGGCGCGATTTCCCCGGCCCATCTCTCGGACCAGTGGATCTCGCCCGGGAACTCTTCCCAAATGGGCTCTTTCCCTAACAGCTTGCTGTCTGCCGTGTCTTTGCGATTCTTACAAAGACGTGCAAGAGTCCCACTGTGGTTGGACAAAAAAGAACAAGGCAAACAAAGAGGGTCTTGGAATGCAAGAACAGATAAATAAATTGGAGCCTTATTTCCTTCCCTCCACCCCAGTACACCATACCTCGCCCAATCAGCGAATGAGCTGTAAGACCCCTACACCACTCCTTGGACCTTGACTATACAAACAGATCAAAGACCACCGTTCAACGTCGGTTCTCCGTTGAGCCGGCCTGCTGTTCGAACGACTCCCACTCTAATAAACTTTATTCTCCTCTCACTCTGCCTCATGTCTGGAAATTCTTTTCCAACCTATGCACAGACCATGACACCACTCCCCTGATGGCCCCGTAGCTTCCATTTCAGAGAGCTCTCTTAGTAACGCGCATTCTATCTTTTTTAAAATATAATTTTATTTATTTTTATTTTTATTTTTGTCTGCGTGGGCTTTTCTCTAGTTGCAGCGAGGGAGTGTTACTCTCTTCTTGTGGAGTAGGGGGCTCTAGGATGCACAGGCTTCAATAGTTGCGGCTCCTGGGCTCCTGGGCTCTCGGGCTCCTGAGCACAGGCTCCATAGGTGTGGCTCATGGGCTTAGTTGCTCATCAGCATGTAGGATCTTCGTGGATCAGGGATCGAACCTGTGTCTCCTGCATTGGCAGGTGAATTTGTTGTGCCCAAGTCATAAAATCCTCCCGAATGCACCACAGGAGTCAGGTTCGATGCAAAAGCAAGAGGAACCGTTTATACAAGCTTGAGCATGGACTCCCATTCACACCAATGCAGCAACTGCGGGATGGGAGCCCAGAGCAAGGTTTGGCGCAGGATTTTATTACAAATTTCTGCAGGGGAGCGGGTAGTTGGGGATTTCCAGTCGTGGGCGAACATGATAGGTTAGCTGTTAGTTTAGGCTCCTGTGTCTTATTCTGATTGGTTGTATTGTCCAAGTCAGCGTCCTGGAATTCTAGGCACCTCCCTTCTTTCTAGTGATTGGTTCCTCACATCAGGCGAGGGGTGGTCTTGGCCCTGGTGGTTTTTCAGGGAATTCCTGGGTGTCTAAAATGGAGGGGCTTTTCAAAACGGAGTCACTTAGGTATCACAAATTCTTTACCACTGAGCCAACAGGGAAGTGCCCCACTCCATCTTGATGTCCCTAGGACAGAGCTGCAGTAGATAAAGCTTAGAGATACACTTATGTTACCTATTCCCACCAATCCAGAGGACAGAGTTAAATCACTGAGTTTTAAAAAACAAGAGGCCTGTAATGCAGACAAATCTAACTCAGTCACTTCCTACCTTTTTGTCTCCTGAGATTTTCTCCATGGGGGTGGGGAAAGAAGGATGTAGCTATTTGATTTTTTTAACCCACGTTGAAAAGGATAAGCATTTGCCACCACAAATATGCCACTTTGCCATAAAACAGATTATGTTGAGCAGAAGACATTTGAAAAAACCAAAGACACAGGAAGAGCTCACTGCCCTCTGGCTTCCCCCTAAAATCAGGACATAGATTTCCATTTGTAAAGGTGTTTCCTCTCCAGTACCTGGGAGGCCTGAGATAAATCTGCATATCAAACCTTTTTGCAACCCCACAGGCTGCCTTATTTACTATATATTTCCTAGTCTTTGTGTGTTCGTCACTCAGTTGTGTCCAACTCTCTGACCTTAAGCTGTAGTGTTATAGTCCCCAATTGCATGTCAAAAACAAAGAGCAAATTCAAAGAAAAGCTTTTTAATTGCACAGGTAACCGGCCGGGGCTCATGCCTGCAGTTGGTGGCAGAGCCCCGAACAACATTTTCACAGGGTTTTTATAGGTAACAAATAGGGCACACAAGCAGCCCTATTTGTTGGTTCAACTGCCAATTCTGACCACAGAAGAAAGCAATTCCAGGATGTGGGGTGACTGTTGGCTCACAGCTGCACATCCTGTCTTGCAGGTACCACCGTGGCAAGGCCTAGTGATATCAGAAGGTTTACAGAAGCCAGAGTGTAGCCATGTTAGAACTAAGGATAGGTTGCAACAGTAGCCCGCCAGGCTCCTCTGTCTATGGGATTCTCCAGGCAAGAATACTGGAGTGGGTTGCATGCCCTCCTCCAGGGGATGTTTCTGACCCAGAGATTGAACCCGCACCTCTGGCAGGCGGATTCTTTACCACGGAGCCACCTGGGAAGCCCTTAACGTATTTCTACCCAATCAGTTTAAAGTCCACCATGTCCAGCTAAACAATTTTGTGGATTCTTTTGTTTGTTTGTTTTGGCCACTTCTATTGGTCTTTCATTTATTTATTTTCATCCATCTTTGTTCATTGGCCTGTGTGGGCCTCCCATCGCAGGGGCCTTTCTCACTGCTGAGCACTGGTTCTGGGTGCATGCGCTCCAGAGCACTTGCTCGTGATTGGACACACCAGTCCAGCTGCTCAGCGGCACGTGGGATCCTCCCAGGCCAGTGATCGAACCGGTGCCCCTTGCACTGCAAGGCGGTGTCCTTACCCACTGGACTACCAGGGAAGCCCCTTTATGGATTCTTTTGATCCCCAGTTTCTAAAGTTCCCTCAGACATTGAGTCGCCCTTCTGCAACCCTTCCTCCTTGACCTCAGGCCGTTATTTAGGAACCAGATGTATGGGCTAAGAGTTCAGTGGTCTATCTGGTATTTTTCTTCCTGATAAGTTGGACAGTTGTTAATAGATGTCCCGTCTGGGATCTGGATGTTTTAAGACCCACCAGACCAGGGAGGCATTCTTCCCTGAATTCCAGGAAATCAGAACAAAGGATATGGGTTTAGGTTAATGGAGTCAGATGTTTATGAAAAAAAAAAAAAACAAAACAGAGGTCTCAGGTCTCAGGCTGAGTGCCTGGTAGTTTCTCCCTCCCTATGACACCACCCTGCTATCTCACCATTGGTCAGTCAGAGAACAGTGCACAAGCTGATTGCAGACCCTGCGACAATACCCTCCCCCACCCTCCCACCCCCACCTGGCTCTTAAAAGTGCTTTACTGAAACCTTTCCAGGCACTTGGGGTTTTTAAGGTCATGAGCCAAAACCCGTCTCTACTGGCCCTGCAATAAACTTCTCTCTGCTCCAAATTCCCATGTTTCAGTTTGGCCTCACCATGTGTCAGGCACATGTACTTGCATTAACATACATGCCAGAATCTAAGCCTCCAAAAGCACAGCCAAAGTCTAAGATGACTGTGTGTGTGTGTGTGTGTGTGTGTGTGTGTGTGTGTGTGTGTGTGTGTGTGTGCGTGCGTGCACGCGCACTAAGTTGTGTCCAACTCTGTGACCTCATGGACTGTAGCCGACCAGCCTCCTCTGTCCATGGGATTCTCCAGGCAAGAATACTGAATCAGGGCTTCCCTGTTGGTGAAGAGGGTAAAGAGTCCGCCTTGCAGTGCAAGGGGCACCAGTTCAATCCCTGGCCCAGGAAGATCCCACGAGTCGCGGAGCTGCTGGATCAGTGTGTCCAATTAGGTGCCAGCACTCTGAAGAACATGTGCCCAGAGCCGGTGTTCTACAATGAGTGGCATGAAGTTGAAAAAAAAAAAAAAAGGAAATACTGAATCAAGTTGCCATTTCCTTCTTCAGGGTACCCTCCCAACCGAGGGATTGAACCTGCATCTCCTGCATTGCAGGCAAATTCTTTACTGTTGAACCACTGGGAAGCCCTATTAAGAGCTTCATGATATGGTAGATGTGGATTCTTTTGATCCCCAGTTTCTAAAGTTCCCTCAGACATTGAGTCGCCCTTCTGCAACCCTTCCTCCTTGACCTCAGGCCGTTATTTAGGAACCAGATGTATGGGCTAAGAGTTCAGTGGTCTATCTGGTATTTTTCTTCCTGATAAGTTGGACAGTTGTTAATAGATGTCCCGTCTGGGATCTGGATGTTTTAAGACCCACCAGACCAGGGAGGCATTCTTCCCTGAATTCCAGGAAATCAGAACAAAGGATATGGGTTTAGGTTAATGGAGTCAGATGTTTATGAAAAAAAAAAAAAACAAAACAGAGGTCTCAGGTCTCAGGCTGAGTGCCTGGTAGTTTCTCCCTCCCTATGACACCACCCTGCTATCTCACCATTGGTCAGTCAGAGAACAGTGCACAAGCTGATTGCAGACCCTGCGACAATACCCTCCCCCACCCTCCCACCCCCACCTGGCTCTTAAAAGTGCTTTACTGAAACCTTTCCAGGCACTTGGGGTTTTTAAGGTCATGAGCCAAAACCCGTCTCTACTGGCCCTGCAATAAACTTCTCTCTGCTCCAAATTCCCATGTTTCAGTTTGGCCTCACCATGTGTCAGGCACATGTACTTGCATTAACATACATGCCAGAATCTAAGCCTCCAAAAGCACAGCCAAAGTCTAAGATGACTGTGTGTGTGTGTGTGTGTGTGTGTGTGTGTGTGTGTGTGTGTGTGTGTGTGTGTGTGTGCGTGCGTGCACGCGCACTAAGTTGTGTCCAACTCTGTGACCTCATGGACTGTAGCCGACCAGCCTCCTCTGTCCATGGGATTCTCCAGGCAAGAATACTGAATCAGGGCTTCCCTGTTGGTGAAGAGGGTAAAGAGTCCGCCTTGCAGTGCAAGGGGCACCAGTTCAATCCCTGGCCCAGGAAGATCCCACGAGTCGCGGAGCTGCTGGATCAGTGTGTCCAATTAGGTGCCAGCACTCTGAAGAACATGTGCCCAGAGCCGGTGTTCTACAATGAGTGGCATGAAGTTGAAAAAAAAAAAAAAAAGGAAATACTGAATCAAGTTGCCATTTCCTTCTTCAGGGTACCCTCCCAACCGAGGGATTGAACCTGCATCTCCTGCATTGCAGGCAAATTCTTTACTGTTGAACCACTGGGGAAGCCCTATTAAGAGCTTCATGATATGGTAGATGTGGGTAAAGACACACAGCATTGGCAACCTAAAACTGTATTTTCACCCATCAGTTACATTTTCACAATGCAATATTCATGTATTCATTCATCAAGAAATCTATTAGAGGGTTTCCCTGACGGTGCAGGGGGTGCCGGTTCGATCCCTGGCCCAGGGGGATCCCACATGCCACGGAATGGCTGGATCAGTGTGTCCAGTTCTGAGCCGGCGCTCTGAAGCGCATGCACCCAGAGCCAGAGCTCTGCAATGAGAGAGGCCACTGCAATGGGAGGCCCACACAGGCCAAAGAATAAAGATAGATGAAAATAAATGGATAGAAAATCAATTAAAAAGAAACCAAAATTAAAAAAAAAGAAATCTGTTAGATGTCGTGCAAGAGTAAAATTAGATTTGACTACTAGACACGCGGTCACTTACTCACTGACCCTTGGCAATGGCCCTGTGGGGGAATTTCAACTGCAGTTTCTGGGAAACAGGAACAAAACCCAGGTGCAGGTATGATTGAGAAAAGCTTGCAAAAATTAACTGCGCACTCTGGCTTCTGTAAAGTGCTTGCTCTGAGCGGTGTTACCAAGAATAAGGTTTGAAGAAATTCAACTGCTGTTTTCCTGCTTCACAATCGCTTACACTAGGATGTGGTTTTTGCCTATAAATTGTCAGCCCTCCCCAGCCTCAGGGCTGCACACCCAAGGCGCTGTTAGGCTGTGTGCAGTCGCTGGCTGGCAATAAAGAGTCCTAATTGGCCTCAGGCATTGTGAGTGGTCTTTGATCCTCATCCACAAAACAGTCAGACCCCATGCCAGGCACCAGTGGCGAGAACAAGACTGGTCACTTTACCTGGAAGGAGATCCAGGAGTTAACAACTAAAAAGTGTACATGTGAGAGTTTCAGAGAGTGATGCAACATGTATATGTATATTTACATGTATATATATGTGAGTTTTTATTGTATATTTGTGACCATGGATGAGCCATGGATCAAGTTGCCATTTCCTTCTTCAGGGTACCCTCCCAACCGAGGGATTGAACCTGCATCTCCTGCATTGCAGGCAAATTCTTTACTGTTGAACCACTGGGGAAGCCCTATTAAGAGCTTCATGATATGGTAGATGTGGGTAAAGACACACAGCATTGGCAACCTAAAACTGTATTTTCACCCATCAGTTACATTTTCACAATGCAATATTCATGTATTCATTCATCAAGAAATCTATTAGAGGGTGTACCTGACGGGGCAGGGATGGCCGGGTCGATCCCTGGCCCAGGGGGATCCCACATGCCACGGAATGGCTGGATCAGTGTGTCCAGTTCTGAGCCGGCGCTCTGAAGCGCATGCACCCAGAGCCAGAGCTCTGCAATGAGAGAGGCCACTGCAATGGGAGGCCCACACAGGCCAAAGAATAAAGATAGATGAAAATAAATGGATAGAAAATCAATTAAAAAGAAACCAAAATTAAAAAAAAAGAAATCTGTTAGATGTCGTGCAAGAGTAAAATTAGATTTGACTACTAGACACGCGGTCACTTACTCACTGACCCTTGGCAATGGCCCTGTGGGGGAATTTCAACTGCAGTTTCTGGGAAACAGGAACAAAACCCAGGTGCAGGTATGATTGAGAAAAGCTTGCAAAAATTAACTGCGCACTCTGGCTTCTGTAAAGTGCTTGCTCTGAGCGGTGTTACCAAGAATAAGGTTTGAAGAAATTCAACTGCTGTTTTCCTGCTTCACAATCGCTTACACTAGGATGTGGTTTTTGCCTATAAATTGTCAGCCCTCCCCAGCCTCAGGGCTGCACACCCAAGGCGCTGTTAGGCTGTGTGCAGTCGCTGGCTGGCAATAAAGAGTCCTAATTGGCCTCAGGCATTGTGAGTGGTCTTTGATCCTCATCCACAAAACAGTCAGACCCCATGCCAGGCACCAGTGGCGAGAACAAGACTGGTCACTTTACCTGGAAGGAGATCCAGGAGTTAACAACTAAAAAGTGTACATGTGAGAGTTTCAGAGAGTGATGCAACATGTATATGTATATTTACATGTATATATATGTGAGTATATATATATATATGTCGCTCAGTAGTGTCCGACTCTTTGTGACCCATGGATGAGCCATGGAATTCTCCAAGCAAGAATATTGGAGTGGGTAGCCTTTTCCTTCTCCAGAGGATTTTCCCAGCCCATATGCCACATGGTCCATGTGAAAATAAACAGGGAGACGTGGTGGGGCATGATAGCTTCCTCCTGGGGACGTCTCTGATGGTCCAGGGACTAAGACTGCCTATGGGAGAAGGCCTGGGTTCCATCCCTGTTCAGGGAACCAGATTCTGCACGCCACAACTAAGAGTCCACGTGGTGCAACTAAAAGATCCTGCATGCTGCAACAAAGATCCAAGACCCTGCGTACCACAAGTAAAGACTCTAAGCAGTCAAATGCATAAATAAACATGAAAAGAGAAGAAGAGCTTCCCAGAAGAGGAGGCACTTAAGCTGAAGCATTATAAAGAGAAAGGCACAAGACCGCCTGGGGGTGGAGGGGCACCTGGGGTGGTGGTCATCTGAAGGAAAAGGATTTGAGTTTAAAGGGGGAATCCTAGGGGACCATGAAATGCAATGTATGACCCTTTGTGGACCCTGGATTTAGAGGATGTTATCTGGAGCTTGGTGAAGTCTGACTCTGGACCATGTAGGTAAGTGTTAAATTACCTGAAAGCAGTCATCATCCTATTATAGGGCTTGTGTGGGATGACACTCTTGCCCTTAGGAGATACAGCCCAAGTCCTTGGAGGCAAAGAGCCTTGAGGTGTGCAGAACAGCCAATGTGACAGAAATGTGAAGAGCTGGTGATTTTGAGTGGAAAGCAGTGTTATCCTTGCAACATTTCTGCAGGTTGAAGAAGGAGCAATTAGGGGAGGATCCATTGGGATCTGATCAAAACAATCGATGGTGAATTCTTAGAGCCCATGGAGGGTCGGGTGAGACTACCCCCTGGAAATCCTAATCAAGCTGAAATCTATAGGATGAGGCGGTGAGATCGCACCTCTGCCTCAATGGACATGAATTTGAGCAAACTCCAGGAGAGAATGGAGGACTGAGGAGCCTGGCGTGCTGCAGTCCATGGGGCCCCAACGAGTCAGACATGACTCAGCGACTGGACAGCAACAATAACAGAAGAACGAGTAGACCATACCAGGCGAAGCACACAGGGAAGAACACGTGCAAGATGCAGGTGGCTCAGCAGAGCTGACGTGGGGACTTCAGGGAGCGAGCTAGGCTGCAGAGTCCCTCCCAGGCCACTTGGCCCTTCTGCAGAGTGGCTTTGCGTCTCTCCCCAATCTGGAGGTGGAGTCTCTCTCCCCATCCTTGATGCTGGAAGGCACAGAATACAATGCAAGCAATGCTGGGTCAGCTCTTGGAGCCAGCCTGGAGGCTTCCGCTTCCTGTCTCTCAGGCACCAGCTACCATGGAAGAAGTGCAACGGCACTGAGATCCCCAGGCTGTGAGAAGCCCAGGAGACCCTGGAAGACAAGGGGCTATGTGGAGAGGGAGGGTGGGGGCTAGGGGGTCAGGAAGTGTGGAGATGGCAGATTCACGAGGAAAGGAACCCTCTTGGAAGCAGATCCTGACTTGAGAAGCCCCCGCGGAAGCCATGCGGAGCAGGCAAACATCCCAACGGAGTCCTAGCCAAATGTGGACCCACCAAGCTGTGGGCAAGATACAAGTATTTTAAGCCAGTACGTCTGGGACTTCAATAGTGAGTCAACAACTAGCCCCAGGTTTGCTGTTGGACACTGTTGTCCGTATGAAGAAGTTTGATCATCATCTTGGGAGCCCCGGAGAGCCACTGTAGCTTTCAACCCAGAGAGGCGACAGGCCCAGGCTGGAGGTTGGGATCCCTCTGGCTGCCACATGGACAATGGGCTGAGGGAAGGGACAAGTGTGACGAGTGGGGGGAACCAGAAATGAAATAACAAATGAGAAGGCTATGGCGAACTTCCTGGTGGTGCAGTGGACAGTGCTGAGGCTGTCTGAGAGCAGGCTGGGAAAGGACCGCCAGGCAGAGCATTTCGGGGAGCGCAGAGATATGTGGGCACTTGGCATGGGCTGAGCTAATCAAGCTGAAATCTATAGGATGAGGCGGTGAGATCGCACCTCTGCCTCAATGGACATGAATTTGAGCAAACTCCAGGAGAGAATGGAGGACTGAGGAGCCTGGCGTGCTGCAGTCCATGGGGCCCCAACGAGTCAGACATGACTCAGCGACTGGACAGCAACAATAACAGAAGAACGAGTAGACCATACCAGGCGAAGCACACAGGGAAGAACACGTGCAAGATGCAGGTGGCTCAGCAGAGCTGACGTGGGGACTTCAGGGAGCGAGCTAGGCTGCAGAGTCCCTCCCAGGCCACTTGGCCCTTCTGCAGAGTGGCTTTGCGTCTCTCCCCAATCTGGAGGTGGAGTCTCTCTCCCCATCCTTGATGCTGGAAGGCACAGAATACAATGCAAGCAATGCTGGGTCAGCTCTTGGAGCCAGCCTGGAGGCTTCCGCTTCCTGTCTCTCAGGCACCAGCTACCATGGAAGAAGTGCAACGGCACTGAGATCCCCAGGCTGTGAGAAGCCCAGGAGACCCTGGAAGACAAGGGGCTATGTGGAGAGGGAGGGTGGGGGCTAGGGGGTCAGGAAGTGTGGAGATGGCAGATTCACGAGGAAAGGAACCCTCTTGGAAGCAGATCCTGACTTGAGAAGCCCCCGCGGAAGCCATGCGGAGCAGGCAAACATCCCAACGGAGTCCTAGCCAAATGTGGACCCACCAAGCTGTGGGCAAGATACAAGTATTTTAAGCCAGTACGTCTGGGACTTCAATAGTGAGTCAACAACTAGCCCCAGGTTTGCTGTTGGACACTGTTGTCCGTATGAAGAAGTTTGATCATCATCTTGGGAGCCCCGGAGAGCCACTGTAGCTTTCAACCCAGAGAGGCGACAGGCCCAGGCTGGAGGTTGGGATCCCTCTGGCTGCCACATGGACAATGGGCTGAGGGAAGGGACAAGTGTGACGAGTGGGGGGAACCAGAAATGAAATAACAAATGAGAAGGCTATGGCGAACTTCCTGGTGGTGCAGTGGACAGTGCTGAGGCTGTCTGAGAGCAGGCTGGGAAAGGACCGCCAGGCAGAGCATTTCAGAAGGGAGGGAGTTTATTAAGAACAAAGAGCAGAGATAATGTGGGCACTGTGAGCGCAGTGGGCTGACCTCCTGATGGACGGGGGAGAGTCGATGCTTTTCGTGGGGGTTAGCAGCCAATTTTTCTAGCCTCAAGACAAAATTTCTGCTGGAAGGTTGACATTAGGTGATTGGTTAGGGCATTACATCAAGAAGCCTGCTAGTGAGGATCAGGGGGGCTTTTGGCAACGGTGGCCAAGGGGCTCTGTCAGCTTCAGAGGTGACCTTGGCTCTGGGCTCCGCTTCTGTGGCCTTGGGGTAAGGCCTCACACTGTGACCTTGGGGAAGGACAGGTAGGAATCCACCTACCGACGCAGGGGATGAAGGTTCGATTCCTGCTCTGTGAAGATTCCACATGTTACGGAGCAACTAAGCCCGTGCTCCTCAACTACTGAGCCCAAGTGCTAGATCCCACAGGCGCAACCACTGAGCCTTCTTGGCAAAGTGATAGGAGACCAAACGCCTTAGAGCCCGTGCCTGGCAACCAGGAGTGACCACCACTCCCCGCAACGAGAGAAAGCCCCCGTGCAGCAACGAAGACCCAGCACAGCCAAAAATTAATAAATTAAGAAATTTTTAGAAAAAGGCTATGCCCATGGTCAGGGCACCATGACTGCTGCTGGGACTGGGTCCGTGGAAGAGAAACCCATAGGCAGACGACCCGAAGGACAAATCCTTTCCTGGGAAACATCAAGCCACTTACCAGCCCCAGGGTCCAGGATTTGGTTACTCTGCTCCACAGCCACTAAGGAGGCCAAAGTAAATGTACACACCCTTCTTCCTCTGGAAAAAACCTAAAACGGCAGAAGAAAATGTAGAATGAGCAGAAAAGGAATCACTGACAATTTCCCCTCTTTTGGGAATGTCCAGTTGCAAAAAAAAAAAAAAAAAAAAAGGAATCTTTATCTGATAAGACCATACAGAATTGCTTTATGATGGAGATTGTAACGGAATATAGAGATGTATAGAGTCCAGGTCAATGGCCAAATGCTGAGGCTTCCCCACGTCTGCAGTTTACTGCCTGTCTTCATCCCTGAACGAACAATTTGGAGAAATGGCCACCAGGTGGCAGACATGTCCTTCTCCATGTCGCTGAAACCAGAACGAAACCTGCTTTCATTTGGGGCGTTGAAACCAATCGATTGTCACAAAACTACCAAACAATATATTTGAAACACGGTGCCGCTGTAGCAAGACTTTGGCTAACACAGGGTACAGCACAGGCCTTTCCTCCCAGACCGCCGCACCAATTGGCCGCTGATTTTGTGTCTTGAGTCAAACATTTTCACTGGAATTGCTTTTCTAAACTTAGAGTCAGAAGCTCTTCCTTGACTGGGTTCTCCACTCTGTAGCTGCACTTCCATTGAGAAACGACAGCCCCTACAGGTGGATTTTATCATTCTCACTTCATTGCATCAGATTGGAATTGGATGGTATTCATAAATTAGAGGCAATTGAGCTTCCCTGGTGGTCCAGTGGGTAAGAGCACCACCTTGCAGTTCAAGGGGCGCCGGTTCGATCCCTGGTCTGGGAAGATCCCACGTGCCGCGGAGCGGCTGGACCAATGTGTCCAATTGCCGAGCCGGAGCTCTGGAGCGCATGCGCCCAGAGCCGGCGCTCTGCAACTGCAGACGCCACGGCGATGGGAGGTCCACACGGGCCAAAGAACAAAGATGGATGAAAATAGATAAATGAAAGATCAATAGAAGTGGCCAAAAAAAAAAAATTAGAGGCAATTAATTTGAGCTGAAAGTCCAATGCAAGTCGCAAAAGACTCAGATCTCAATGTGACACTGGAAAGCAACTTCCCCTTTGTCGTTTGTGATGAAGATGTAAAGCTTTTCTGGGGGACTGGTTTGAAAGTAGCAAAATGAACAGCATAGGGTCCCTGTCCCACCCCAACTACAGAAAGCCTGCATGCAGAAACGAAGATCCATAAAGGAGTGCCAAAGAACAGATGCCTTTGAACTGTGGTGTTGGAGAAGACTCTTGAGGGTCCCTTGGACTGCAAGGAGATCAAACCAGTCAATTCTAGAGAAAATCCACCCTGAACACTCATTGGAAGGACTGATGTATAGAGTCCAGGTCAATGGCCAAATGCTGAGGCTTCCCCACGTCTGCAGTTTACTGCCTGTCTTCATCCCTGAACGAACAATTTGGAGAAATGGCCACCAGGTGGCAGACATGTCCTTCTCCATGTCGCTGAAACCAGAACGAAACCTGCTTTCATTTGGGGCGTTGAAACCAATCGATTGTCACAAAACTACCAAACAATATATTTGAAACACGGTGCCGCTGTAGCAAGACTTTGGCTAACACAGGGTACAGCACAGGCCTTTCCTCCCAGACCGCCGCACCAATTGGCCGCTGATTTTGTGTCTTGAGTCAAACATTTTCACTGGAATTGCTTTTCTAAACTTAGAGTCAGAAGCTCTTCCTTGACTGGGTTCTCCACTCTGTAGCTGCACTTCCATTGAGAAACGACAGCCCCTACAGGTGGATTTTATCATTCTCACTTCATTGCATCAGATTGGAATTGGATGGTATTCATAAATTAGAGGCAATTGAGCTTCCCTGGTGGTCCAGTGGGTAAGAGCACCACCTTGCAGTTCAAGGGGCGCCGGTTCGATCCCTGGTCTGGGAAGATCCCACGTGCCGCGGAGCGGCTGGACCAATGTGTCCAATTGCCGAGCCGGAGCTCTGGAGCGCATGCGCCCAGAGCCGGCGCTCTGCAACTGCAGACGCCACGGCGATGGGAGGTCCACACGGGCAAAAGAACAAAGATGGATGAAAATAGATAAATGAAAGATCAATAGAAGTGGCCAAAAAAAAAAAATTAGAGGCAATTAATTTGAGCTGAAAGTCCAATGCAAGTCGCAAAAGACTCAGATCTCAATGTGACACTGGAAAGCAACTTCCCCTTTGTCGTTTGTGATGAAGATGTAAAGCTTTTCTGGGGGACTGGTTTGAAAGTAGCAAAATGAACAGCATAGGGTCCCTGTCCCACCCCAACTACAGAAAGCCTGCATGCAGAAACGAAGATCCATAAAGGAGTGCCAAAGAACAGATGCCTTTGAACTGTGGTGTTGGAGAAGACTCTTGAGGGTCCCTTGGACTGCAAGGAGATCAAACCAGTCAATTCTAGAGAAAATCCACCCTGAATATTCATTGGAAGAACTGATGCTGATGCTGAAGCTGAAGCTCCAATATTTTGGTCACCTGTTGAGAAGAGACGACTCATAGGAAAAGACCCTGATGCTGGGAAAAATAGAAGGCAGGAGAGGGGGATGACAGAAGATGAGATGGTTGGATGGCATCACTGACTCAATGGACATGAGTTTGAGCAAACTCCATGAGATGGTGAAGGACAGGGAAGGAAGCCTGGTGTGCTGCTGTCCATGGGTCATAAAGAGTCAGACACAACTGAGTTACTGAACCATCTAGCTATCTAGCTCCTCTTCTCTCCCCATGACATATCATGTAGAACTCTGCAGCAAGGTGCAGACAAAAATGAAGAGAGAAACTTCAGAGTTGTCTATCTCAGCAGACCCCAACTTTCTGGCACAAGGGACCTGTTTTGTGGAAGACAGTATTTCCATGGACCAGTGGGGATAAGGTGGGAGGGTGGTTTGGGGATGATTCAAGTGTATCACATTTATTGTGTACCTTATTTATATTATTATTAGATCAGCTCCACCTCAGATCATCAGGCATTAGATTCCGGGCGTCAGATACCCCTGGTCTAGTGAACCAGAATTTCAGCAGCAGTGGGGGTGGTTATGGGAGGAGCTTGGGGTAGCCCACAGATCTGTGCTATATTCTAGAGACAGCTCAGAAAGGGCCATGGTGAAGAACCAAAGGACAGGAGCTAGTGGAGACGGTAAGATGTAGCTGTTTGAGGGCCAAGTTTTCCACACTCATGAGCCTAAGCAATTGGAGGAGAGAAGTGTCCATTGACTTGGCTTGGGTCACGAGACACCTTGATCCATGGACCTGCCTATCAGATTGCTCACCAGGAGGAAGAGACAATCCCCAAAGGAATTCGGTGTGTCCTTACCAAAGGAAGGGGAACTACCAGAAAGAAAGGAACCCATGTCAACATGACTCACAGGAATTTTGAAAACCTCCTAGGCGGTGCTAGTGGTAAAGACCCCACCTGCCAATGCAGGAGACATAAGAGCTGTGGATTTGATTCCCGGGTCAAAGGACTGGTGTTGGAGAAGACTCTTGAGGGTCCCTTGGACTGCAAGGAGATCAAACCAGTCAATTCTAGAGAAAATCCACCCTGAATATTCATTGGAAGAACTGATGCTGATGCTGAAGCTGAAGCTCCAATATTTTGGTCACCTGTTGAGAAGAGACGACTCATAGGAAAAGACCCTGATGCTGGGAAAAATAGAAGGCAGGAGGGGGATGACAGAAGATGAGATGGTTGGATGGCATCACTGACTCAATGGACATGAGTTTGAGCAAACTCCATGAGATGGTGAAGGACAGGGAAGGAAGCCTGGTGTGCTGCTGTCCATGGGTCATAAAGAGTCAGACACAACTGAGTTACTGAACCATCTAGCTATCTAGCTCCTCTTCTCTCCCCATGACATATCATGTAGAACTCTGCAGCAAGGTGCAGACAAAAATGAAGAGAGAAACTTCAGAGTTGTCTATCTCAGCAGACCCCAACTTTCTGGCACAAGGGACCTGTTTTGTGGAAGACAGTATTTCCATGGACCAGTGGGGATAAGGTGGGAGGGTGGTTTGGGGATGATTCAAGTGTATCACATTTATTGTGTACCTTATTTATATTATTATTAGATCAGCTCCACCTCAGATCATCAGGCATTAGATTCCGGGCGTCAGATACCCCTGGTCTAGTGAACCAGAATTTCAGCAGCAGTGGGGGTGGTTATGGGAGGAGCTTGGGGTAGCCCACAGATCTGTGCTATATTCTAGAGACAGCTCAGAAAGGGCCATGGTGAAGAACCAAAGGACAGGAGCTAGTGGAGACGGTAAGATGTAGCTGTTTGAGGGCCAAGTTTTCCACACTCATGAGCCTAAGCAATTGGAGGAGAGAAGTGTCCATTGACTTGGCTTGGGTCACGAGACACCTTGATCCATGGACCTGCCTATCAGATTGCTCACCAGGAGGAAGAGACAATCCCCAAAGGAATTCGGTGTGTCCTTACCAAAGGAAGGGGAACTACCAGAAAGAAAGGAACCCATGTCAACATGACTCACAGGAATTTTGAAAACCTCCTAGGCGGTGCTAGTGGTAAAGACCCCACCTGCCAATGCAGGAGACATAAGAGCTGTGGATTTGATTCCCGGGTCAGGAAGATCCCCTGGAGGAAGGCATGGCACCCCACTCCAACATCCTTGCCTGGAGAATCCCATGGACAGAGGAGCATGGAGGGCTGCAGTCCATAGGGTCGCCAAGAGTCGGACACGATCAAAGTGACTCAGCATACACAGACCATGAAGTGAGATTGCCTTTCTTCTTAAACTTTATCATTTTGGGTTGAACTACATTGAAGTCAGGTCATTGCATTTCCAAACCACCCCTGAGGTCTGTTTATCCCAGTCAGTGAGACAAAGAAGAGATGCAGCAGAGAAGAAAAGAAGTTTAGGTGAGATGAACCACTACCAGCTTTTAACTGGGGCTGTCTAACCCAGTTTACAGGACGAAGCTTCCCACAAAAGAGTCCCAGATGCGATCCACTGACATCACTTGGTCCAAATTTCTAGAGAACTTGTTAACAGATTCCAGGGCCCCACCCCTTGAGTAGGACCTTAAGGGCCCCACTCCACAAGTCTGGGGCAAAGCCCAGGAATCTAGTCTCCACATGCCCCCCAGGGAATACCAAGACAGTGACACCTTGGACTAGATTTTAAGAACCTCCCCCTCTACTCCCCACCAGCAAGCTATAAAAACTGTTTTTTTTTTCCTTTTTAAATTTTGGCCTCTTTTTATTTTTTGGTTATTTATTTATTTATTTTCATCCATCTTTATTCCTTGGCCCATGTGGGCCTCCCACTGCAGTGGCCTCTCTCGCTGCAGAGCATCAGCTCTGGGCACATGCGCTCCAGAGCTCTGGCTTGGTAATTGGACACACCGGTCCAGCCACTCCCAGGCCAGGGATCGAACCGGCGCCCCCTGCACCGCAAGGAGGACTCTTCACCCACTGGACCACCAGGAAAGCCCCTATAAAGACTTTTTCACATACAACGAAACAGAAATTTAGGCTACACTCGGAACCAGTGGAGCTGCTGACATACTCTGGCAAATGACACACATTCTGTCCACTGGCTCTCTGCCTCCTCCACCAGAAAACAAGCCAAGTAAGATGGAGGCTGGAACATGAGGCTGTCATGGGTCCCTTAAATAAGCCCTCGAGTTGCTGCATCAACTCCCAGGGCTGGGAGGCAGGCATCTGCGGGCCACACCTTGCTGACCAGCGGAAGCAGCTCTCCAGGGGGAGGCCAGCTGTCTGCCGGTCACACCGAAGGCTCCAGATGGTGGCTGGGACCTCCTGGAAGCCCCTCTCTCCCGTGAATCCCCTGGGAAAGCCACATGCAGCGTCCACATGTTCCACCTCCTCCAGGAAGCCCTTCTGCTTCAGTCCCCCAGATTTCAGTCTCTGCCCACCCTGGAGCCTTCAGCACTTCCTGGAACCACCCATTTGACCCTCTGTGCTTTTGCTTTTAAGTCATGGTGAAAAATAAAACACCTATCGTGAAATTACCTTTTAACAAAGTTTTAAGTGATCATAACCGCATCGTGGGGCTTCCCTGATGGCTCAGCAGCAGAGAACCCCTCTGCCGTGCAGGAGGCATGGGTCTGATCCCTGAGCCAGGAAGAGTCCCTGGAGAAGGAAACGGCAACCCACTTCGGTATTCCTGCCTGGGAAATGCCATGGCCGGCGGAGCCCAGTGGACGTGGGGTCACAAGAGCCAGGTATGACTGAGTGGCTCAACAACAACTGCACTGTTACCTGTAAGGGCCACGCTGTGCAGCCTCTCTAGACCTTTTCCACCTCGCAGAACTGACACTGTTCCCTCCGAACAGAAACAAGTCCGCTCCTCCAATCCCTGGCAATCAACCTTCTACTTTCTGTTCCCATGAATTCGATGACTTGTAAAGCCTCGTGTAAGCAGCATCTAGAGATGGAAACCACCTAAATATCCATCGACAGATGAATGGAGAAAGGAAGGGTGGTGTTTTCCAAAAGATGGAGTATTATTCAGGCACGAAGAAGGAAATCTTGATGCAGGCTACAGAGGATAAACCTGGAGGGTGTTCTGCTCAGTGAGCTCCGTGAGATAAATCAGCCCTGCGAGGTCAGGTTTGCCCAAGCCTGCCACTCGGAACCAGTGGAGCTGCTGACATACTCTGGCAAATGACACACATTCTGTCCACTGGCCTCCCCACCAGAAAACAAGCCAAGTAAGATGGAGGCTGGAACATGAGGCTGTCATGGGTCCCTTAAATAAGCCCTCGAGTTGCTGCATCAACTCCCAGGGCTGGGAGGCAGGCATCTGCGGGCCACACCTTGCTGACCAGCGGAAGCAGCTCTCCAGGGGGAGGCCAGCTGTCTGCCGGTCACACCAAGGCTCCAGATGGTGGCTGGGACCTCCTGGAAGCCCCTCTCTCCCGTGAATCCCCTGGGAAAGCCACATGCAGCGTCCACATGTTCCACCTCCTCCAGGAAGCCCTTCTGCTTCAGTCCCCCAGATTTCAGTCTCTGCCCACCCTGGAGCCTTCAGCACTTCCTGGAACCACCCATTTGACCCTCTGTGCTTTTGCTTTTAAGTCATGGTGAAAAATAAAACACCTATCGTGAAATTACCTTTTAACAAAGTTTTAAGTGATCATAACCGCATCGTGGGGCTTCCCTGATGGCTCAGCAGCAGAGAACCCCTCTGCCGTGCAGGAGGCATGGGTCTGATCCCTGAGCCAGGAAGAGTCCCTGGAGAAGGAAACGGCAACCCACTTCGGTATTCCTGCCTGGGAAATGCCATGGCCGGCGGAGCCCAGTGGACGTGGGGTCACAAGAGCCAGGTATGACTGAGTGGCTCAACAACAACTGCACTGTTACCTGTAAGGGCCACGCTGTGCAGCCTCTCTAGACCTTTTCCACCTCGCAGAACTGACACTGTTCCCTCCGAACAGAAACAAGTCCGCTCCTCCAATCCCTGGCAATCAACCTTCTACTTTCTGTTCCCATGAATTCGATGACTTGTAAAGCCTCGTGTAAGCAGCATCTAGAGATGGAAACCACCTAAATATCCATCGACAGATGAATGGAGAAAGGAAGGGTGGTGTTTTCCAAAAGATGGAGTATTATTCAGGCACGAAGAAGGAAATCTTGATGCAGGCTACAGAGGATAAACCTGGAGGGTGTTCTGCTCAGTGAGCTCCGTGAGATAAATCAGCCCTGCGAGGTCAGGTTTTGCCCAAGCCTGCCTGTGGTATAATAGGACCTGAGTTACAAGGTAGGCTTCCCTGGTGGCTCAGACAGTAAAGAATCCGCCTGCAGTGCGGGAGACCTGGGCTCAATCCCTGGGTCAGGAAGATCCCCAGGAGAAGGGAATGGCGACCCATTCCAGCGTTCTTGCCTAGAGAATTCCACGGACAGAGGACCCTGCTGGGTTACAGTCCATGGGATTGCAAAGAGTCGGACACAACTGAGAAGCTGAACAACAGGCGGCAGGGAAATGCAAACCTAAGCACAGCTAAGGGGACAGGGGCGTGGCGGCCGCCTTGCGACGCCCTGGCCTGCATCACCAACTCAGGGTCGGACTAGGAATGTGAACGCTACCCTCGGCTCCAGGAGCATTTCTGTCTTCACGAGACAGAAGGTGTGTCACGGCCATTTAATTTCCCCTCCTGGCCAAGAAAAGCTGTTACTTAAGGGAAACCTATGCCAGGGTCAAGTCACGGGTTGCTTTCCTCGCATGTGTCCAATGCCCCCCCCTCCCCACCTTGCTCTGAAATGACACTGCTGTCCTTCTACAAACACAGAAAGGCCATTCTTTCCTGGTTCCTCTAGTCTGTGTTTGTTCTCGTTGATAACAAGTATGGAGCTAATGTGCAGTTTAAGCTTTGGGACCTGAACATTCTTTGCGGCTCAGAGACAGGTCAAGGGCCACGGTGGGGAGGGCTCTCATCAGCTTCACCCCGCTTTCTCTCCGGTGGGGTGACCTGCCGTGGGCCCTGGCAGCCTCCTCATGGCTGCCAATCATCGTATTTCCTGGTACATATATTCTTTATTTACTTTGAGCTGTGCCATGTCTTCCTGGCTGCATGGCTTTTTCTCTCGTTGCCACCCATGGGGGCTTCTCTTTGCCGTAGTGCCTGGGCTTCTCATGTTGCTGGGGCTTCTTGTGTTGCAGAGCACAGGCTCTGGAGCACATGGGCTTTGGTAGTTGTAGCTCATGGGTGCCGTTGTCATGGTTTCGGGGCTCTAGAGCACAGGCTCAACAGTTGTGGCGCACAGACGTAGTTGTTCCACGGCATGTGAGATCTTGCCAGATCAGGGATCGAACCTTCGTCCCCTGCAATGGCAGGTGGATTCTGTACCACTGAGCCACTAGGGAAGTTTCTATTTCCTGGTATATAAAGTCCTACCGCAGTGGAGGTGCCCAGCTGAAGGGAATTTTGCCTTCCCTCCCCCGGGGACATCCGGCACTGTCTGGAGACAGCCTGGTGGTGTCCGTTGAGGGGTACAGTTGGCATCTGTGGGTGGAGGCCAGGGATGCTGTTAAACATCTGAAGGCACGGAGCAGCCCTCTCAACAGATTGTCTGCTCCCTTACCCGTCTCAGTTGTGCAGCCTTGAGAAACCTTTGTGTGCAGAGCTCTTACAAGGCACATTTTTGAAAGAAAACACTTTCAAGAACTTTTCATACTGCAATTCTTCAGAACGACTTCAAAGTAGTTTTGCACTTAAAACATCTTCTTTTAAAGTGAGAGCAGTAAATTCTACACTGACATCCAGCTGCAAACTGCTAATCCCTCTCAATGTTGTCATAGTCTACTGGCTGAAAGAGTACAAATGTTAAAATTGAGCTTTAAATTAACAATTTGAGCTCCGTGAAAACCGCTACAGAGCCATGTCCTGGTAGTAACAGATTTAACTCTAAAGCAGTAAGGAGTAATTTACATTAGCCTTTATCAGCTGTCTTGCGTTTAGCTACATTGGATGAGAAAGAATATATCTTGCTTTATTGGTTTATATGCTCAGTCACTAAGTTGTGTTTGACTCTTTGCAATCCACGGACTGTAGCCCACCAGGCTCGTTTGTCCAAGAGATTTCCCAGGCAAGAATACTGGACTGGGTTGTTATTTCCTTCTTCAAGATAACTTTATATATATAGTGTTTTGTTGGTCTGTTGTGTTGCCACAAACTACCACTAGAGGGTGGTAGTATCACCTTCTCTTTCACTCTGGCCACTTGGCCCCCTTCCCAAGCAGGATAAATTTTGGACTCATGCTTTGGATGAAGGAGTAGAGATTCATATTCATGTCTCTATGCACAATACTCTTGTTCCAGTATTTACCTCCAAGCTCATGGGTGCCGTTGTCATGGTTTCGGGGCTCTAGAGCACAGGCTCAACAGTTGTGGCGCACAGACGTAGTTGTTCCACGGCATGTGAGATCTTGCCAGATCAGGGATCGAACCTTCGTCCCCTGCAATGGCAGGTGGATTCTGTACCACTGAGCCACTAGGGAAGTTTCTATTTCCTGGTATATAAAGTCCTACCGCAGTGGAGGTGCCCAGCTGAAGGGAATTTTGCCTTCCCTCCCCCGGGGACATCCGGCACTGTCTGGAGACAGCCTGGTGGTGTCCGTTGAGGGGTACAGTTGGCATCTGTGGGTGGAGGCCAGGGATGCTGTTAAACATCTGAAAGGCACGGAGCAGCCCTCTCAACAGATTGTCTGCTCCCTTACCCCGTCTCAGTTGTGCAGCCTTGAGAAACCTTTGTGTGCAGAGCTCTTACAAGGCACATTTTTGAAAGAAAACACTTTCAAGAACTTTTCATACTGCAATTCTTCAGAACGACTTCAAAGTAGTTTTGCACTTAAAACATCTTCTTTTAAAGTGAGAGCAGTAAATTCTACACTGACATCCAGCTGCAAACTGCTAATCCCTCTCAATGTTGTCATAGTCTACTGGCTGAAAGAGTACAAATGTTAAAATTGAGCTTTAAATTAACAATTTGAGCTCCGTGAAAACCGCTACAGAGCCATGTCCTGGTAGTAACAGATTTAACTCTAAAGCAGTAAGGAGTAATTTACATTAGCCTTTATCAGCTGTCTTGCGTTTAGCTACATTGGATGAGAAAGAATATATCTTGCTTTATTGGTTTATATGCTCAGTCACTAAGTTGTGTTTGACTCTTTGCAATCCACGGACTGTAGCCCACCAGGCTCGTTTGTCCAAGAGATTTCCCAGGCAAGAATACTGGACTGGGTTGTTATTTCCTTCTTCAAGATAACTTTATATATATAGTGTTTTGTTGGTCTGTTGTGTTGCCACAAACTACCACTAGAGGGTGGTAGTATCACCTTCTCTTTCACTCTGGCCACTTGGCCCCCTTCCCAAGCAGGATAAATTTTGGACTCATGCTTTGGATGAAGGAGTAGAGATTCATATTCATGTCTCTATGCACAATACTTCTTGTTCCAGTATTTACCTCCAAATGTAAAATTAAAACCCATCTTGAAAGTGTTCTACCTCGGATTGAGACTTAAACCAGGGGCCCAGACCTGATCAAACCCTGCTTGGGACTTAAACCCACAGGGCTAGGACTCAATCCAGCCAAAGCCCTGTCTGGGACTTGAACCAATGTGGCTGGAACTCAATCTAGCTAAAACCCTGCCTGGGACTTGAACCCATGTGGCTGAGGCTTAACCCCAGCGAAAACCCTGCTTGAGGCTTGAACCCATGTGGCGGGGGCTCAGACCTGATCAAACCCTACTTGGGACTTAAACCCACCTGGCTAGGACTCAATCTAGCCAAACCTCAGTCTGGGATTTGAACCTGCATGGTCGGGACTCAATCCCAGACAAAAAACCCTGTCTGGGACTTGAACCCACATGGCTGGGACTTAATCCAGCCAAAACCTTAGTCTCGAGCAATCTTCTTCTTCTTCTTCTTCTTCTTTTTTTTTTTTTAATTTTTGGCCACTTTTACTGGTTTTTCATTTATTTATTTTCATCCATCTTTGTTCCTTGGCCTCTGTGGGCCTCCCATTGCAGTGGCCTCTCCTGTAGCAGAGTTCCGGCTCTGGGCGCATGTGCTCCAGAGCGCTGGCTCATAATTGGACACACTGGTCCAGTATCTCCACTGCATGTGGGATCTTCCCAGGCCAGGGATCGAATCAGCACCCCTTGCAGTGCAAGGCGTACTCCTTACCCACTAGACCACCAGGGAAGCCCCTCGAGCAATCTTTGAATTAAAGTTACTCACCCAACGTCTGGACCCACTGAGGCTCAGGTTCTTTGTGCCTCAACGCAGAAGGAATTCAGCGAGAGGCAGAGTGATAGGCAAGAAGTGGATTTATTAGGATAGGACGCTTGTAAGAGGTACGAGTGGGCAGGCGAGAAAGCTCTGCTCCCACAATTGGGTGGGCAGCAGTATATATATAGAGAGAGAGGAGGGTAGAAGACCGCCTTCTTCAAGCAGACGTAGATGAAGACGTAAGGCATACATCATTAGCTCCTCCTTCGCTAGCTTTATTAGCGATTTATACTTAGTCAAGCCGCAGCTTTCTTGAGTTATCATTAATTTACTGGCCTCCCAGCTTTTCTTAGGTTTTACCTTTCTACCTACAGTCCCTTACTAGGACTTTACAACTACCTAACTAGTCTATTCTGTCCCTATCAAATCTGACTTGTGTGCATAGAGTCTGATGCCTTAAAATAATGGACTGCAAGCTTTTGTGATCATCAGAATAAAGTCAAGGGCCTACAAAAATCTAAATGCTGAGTTGTGCCCTTAGAGATTTAAAAGGTTTAGAATCTGCACTTTCACATTCCATCGGTCCCTTAAATGATTCAACTGTTCCGCTTACACACGTACACACACACACACACACACACACACACTTCTCTGTCTCTCTTGTTTTTTTTGACCCTAATGGAAGCCTGCAGTAATAGATGACACTAATGGTCCCGATTCTTTGCTGTTGCCTTCATTGCTGGATTCCTTTCACTGAAAGAGGGAGTTGATTTCCCCTCCCATGAGCCTGGGTAAGACTTGTAACCTGCTTGGCCAGGGGAAGGCAGAGAAGCGGTGGTATCTCACCTGCAAGCTGACGAGGCTTTATGTTGCCACTTGCTCTGCTGTATCTCTGCCATCACACAACACCGTGCCTGAGTCAGTCTGATACAGGACAGGAGACAGAGGAACGAGGTGGAGTTGTCCCGGCCACTTCAGCCAAGGGCTTATCAGCCCATGTCGGTCCTGTGAGCACATCCAGCCAAGGTCAGCAGACCCACCCATCCAAACTCTAGCTGATCCCAGATACATGAACCACGAGCCCTGATTGTTGTATGCCACCCTGCACTGCTGGCTATGGTCGCTAACTCATCTGCTGCCATCTTGCAACAATAGACCGACCGTACTCTACCCACTAGACCACCAGGAAGCCCCTCGAGAAAAAGCAAAGGCCCGAGAAGAAGGAATTCAGCGAGGCAGAGTGATAGGCAAGAAGTGGATTTATTAGGATAGGACGCTTGTAAGAGGTACGAGTGGGCAGGCGAGAAAGCTCTGCTCCCACAATTGGGTGGGCAGCAGTATATATATAGAGAGAGAGGAGGGTAGAAGACCGCCTTCTTCAAGCAGACGTAGATGAAGACGTAAGGCATACATCATTAGCTCCTCCTTCGCTAGCTTTATTAGCGATTTATACTTAGTCAAGCCGCAGCTTTCTTGAGTTATCATTAATTTACTGGCCTCCCAGCTTTTCTTAGGTTTTACCTTTCTACCTACAGTCCCTTACTAGGACTTTACAACTACCTAACTAGTCTATTCTGTCCCTATCAAATCTGACTTGTGTGCATAGAGTCTGATGCCTTAAAATAATGGACTGCAAGCTTTTGTGATCATCAGAATAAAGTCAAGGGCCTACAAAAATCTAAATGCTGAGTTGTGCCCTTAGAGATTTAAAAGGTTTAGAATCTGCACTTTCACATTCCATCGGTCCCTTAAATGATTCAACTGTTCCGCTTACACACACACACACACACACACACACACACACTTCTCTGTCTCTCTTGTTTTTTTTGACCCTAATGGAAGCCTGCAGTAATAGATGACACTAATGGTCCCGATTCTTTGCTGTTGCCTTCATTGCTGGATTCCTTTCACTGAAAGAGGGAGTTGATTTCCCCTCCCATGAGCCTGGGTAAGACTTGTAACCTGCTTGGCCAGGGGAAGGCAGAGAAGCGGTGGTATCTCACCTGCAAGCTGACGAGGCTTTATGTTGCCACTTGCTCTGCTGTATCTCTGCCATCACACAACACCGTGCCTGAGTCAGTCTGATACAGGACAGGAGACAGAGGAACGAGGTGGAGTTGTCCCGGCCACTTCAGCCAAGGGCTTATCAGCCCATGTCGGTCCTGTGAGCACATCCAGCCAAGGTCAGCAGACCCACCCATCCAAACTCTAGCTGATCCCAGATACATGAACCACGAGCCCTGATTGTTGTATGCCACCCTGCACTGCTGGCTATGGTCGCTAACTCATCTGCTGCCATCTTGCAACAATCCACTGTCAATCCAGGGCTTCCCTGGCAGCTCTGACAGTAAAGAAGCCACCTGCAATGCAGGAGGCCCAGCTTTAAACCCCAGGTCGGGAAGATTCCCTGGAGAAGGGAATAGCTACCCATTCCAGTATTCTTACGGCTTCCCAGGTGGCGCTTGTGGTAAAGAACTTGCTTGCCAATGCAGGAGATGCACGAAATGCAGGTACGATCCTTGAGTGGGAAGACTGCCTGGAGAAGGCAACCCACTCCAGTATTCTTGCCTGGAAAATGCCATGGACAGAAGAACCTGGTGGGCTACAGTCCATGGGCTCACGCTGAAGTGACTTAGCACACAGCACCAGTGTTCCTGCCTGGAGAATCCCATGGACACAGGAGCCTACAGTCCACGGGGTCACAGAGTCGAACATGACTGAGTGATTAAGCATGCATGCACAGTCCATCAGAGAAGGCCGCTTTGCGGGGAGAACAGAGACAGAGAAAGGCAGGGCCTCCTTGCTGCACTTACCTGCTCTCCCCGTCGCTTTTCCATCCATCAAATGGGCACACCTCTCTAGTGAATGGGTGGTCATGAGAATCAAATGATCCAGTCCACATGAGGGTACTTTGTGAAGCGCAGTCCCAGGTATCCCTGGAACCACAAGGTCCTCTCCTGGCGGCAGGTCCTGTCCGCACACTTTTGCATCATATTGTTTAAGCCTCACGCCCCTGTATCCTAACGAGCCCATGCTTTCCCGGGGGGTTGATTTCCCTCCCATGAGCCTTGTTAACCTGCTTGGCCAGGGGAAGGCAGAGAAGCGGTGGTATCTCACCTGCAAGCTGACGAGGCTTTATGTTGCCACTTGCTCTGCTGTATCTCTGCCATCACACAACACCGTGCCTGAGTCAGTCTGATACAGGACAGGAGACAGAGGAACGAGGTGGAGTTGTCCCGGCCACTTCAGCCAAGGGCTTATCAGCCCATGTCGGTCCTGTGAGCACATCCAGCCAAGGTCAGCAGACCCACCCATCCAAACTCTAGCTGATCCCAGATACATGAACCACGAGCCCTGATTGTTGTATGCCACCCTGCACTGCTGGCTATGGTCGCTAACTCATCTGCTGCCATCTTGCAACAATCCACTGTCAATCCAGGGCTTCCCTGGCAGCTCTGACAGTAAAGAAGCCACCTGCAATGCAGGAGGCCCAGCTTTAAACCCCAGGTCGGGAAGATTCCCTGGAGAAGGGAATAGCTACCCATTCCAGTATTCTTACGGCTTCCCAGGTGGCGCTTGTGGTAAAGAACTTGCTTGCCAATGCAGGAGATGCACGAAATGCAGGTACGATCCTTGAGTGGGAAGACTGCCTGGAGAAGGCAACCCACTCCAGTATTCTTGCCTGGAAAATGCCATGGACAGAAGAACCTGGTGGGCTACAGTCCATGGGCTCACGCTGAAGTGACTTAGCACACAGCACCAGTGTTCCTGCCTGGAGAATCCCATGGACACAGGAGCCTACAGTCCACGGGGTCACAGAGTCGAACATGACTGAGTGATTAAGCATGCATGCACAGTCCATCAGAGAAGGCCGCTTTGCGGGGAGAACAGAGACAGAGAAAGGCAGGGCCTCCTTGCTGCACTTACCTGCTCTCCCCGTCGCTTTTCCATCCATCAAATGGGCACACCTCTCTAGTGAATGGGTGGTCATGAGAATCAAATGATCCAGTCCACATGAGGGTACTTTGTGAAGCGCAGTCCCAGGTATCCCTGGAACCACAAGGTCCTCTCCTGGCGGCAGGTCCTGTCCGCACACTTTTGCATCATATTGTTTAAGCCTCACGCCCCTGTATCCTAACGAGCCCATGCTTTCCCGCCCTCAGCTCTCCTGACACGGGTCTTCGCTTAAATGTCATCTCATCCGTGAGTCCTCGCCCAGCCCAGGTTGCTCTCTTTATATTACACTCTTTCCTTCCCTGGTCATACCCCGATATGTACATTTTTTTCCTGTTTTGAAACTTTTAAAACATTTATTTCAATCGGAGGAAAACCGCTCTACCATGTGGTGGTGGTTTCTGCCGCCAGCTTGTAATTTTATTCGTCTCTTTTCTTGCTTATTGTCTGTTCCCCCTCCCTCCTACAACGTAAGGTCTGCGAATGCGCAGGCTCTTCTGTCTGGTCCATCCCTGTGTCTCGTGTTTACAGCACAGGGTAGGTGCTCCACACATACTGAGTGGAGAGGAGACCCGGGGAGTAAGCATCCCCCTGGTTCTGCAGATTAGGACACCGGGTTTAAAGACTCTAAGTAGCTGACTCATCTCTTGGCTCCTAATTGCAGAGTCAGATTGGAACTCTGGTTTACTCTGTCTCCCGGGGAGGGTTGGGTTGGTTGCAGGCGTCCTGGGCCGTGGCCTTGGAGCAGGGCAAGAGAAGGGAAGATCAGAACAGGAAAAGGCAAATGAGAGTCCCTGCCCCCTGGGGGATGAGTCAGAAACCTCGGCTTCTTAAAGCCAGACAGGCCCTGTCATTAGTGCGATCCAGACACCTGGCAGAAACGCCGCTCTGGCCTGCCCTCCAACCAGGGTTGCACAGCACGCCTCCTCCAGCCCCTTCCTCTTGGGGCCCTGCAAGCCCTTCCAGAAGCTCAAGTGGGAATTGTGTTCAGGAGAGGGTGAGAGGATGGCGTATGACGGTGATTCTTGGAAGCTCAAGCATCTGATCGTACGCTCAGGTGGGGCTAAACCAAGATACATTATTTATTTTCTTTTTTCGGCAGTGTGGTATGTGGGGTCTTACTTTCCTGAACAGAGGTCAAATTCATGCCCCCTACCGTGGAAGTGCAGAGTTGGAACCACTAGACAACCAGGGAATTTCCCAAAATAGTATATTTCTAATTTCCTGTTGGATTGGAATGCTCTATGAGGTCAGCTTTAGAAAGGAAACCCAGTTCAGACAAGGAGACCCATGGAAAATCTGACAAGGGAGAACCAAAGCACTCGTGTGAATTCCCTCGCACCAGTGAAGACATCAGCGTTCACTCTTTCTTGCGTGTCTTACACATACCCTCCTCCGGGGCGGGTCTTCCTGCCCCCGGGGCTGAACCTGCGGTTCTCGTATCTCCCGCGCTGGCACTAGCGCTGTGTGGGAAGCCCATCTCATTTCTTCCTGGGTCACTAATGACAATTGATGCTGATTTCCAGCTTTATGAATTTGAAATAAATTTAGTTTTTCTTCTGAATAAATGTATTTATATAAAAAAGAGTTGATTTAAGGAAACAATGCCCAGTGAATAATAATGCAGGATGTACACACCTGGAAAATATAGATAATTGTAAATCCCTGTGTCTCGTGTTTACAGCACAGGGTAGGTGCTCCACACATACTGAGTGGAGAGGAGACCCGGGGAGTAAGCATCCCCCTGGTTCTGCAGATTAGGACACCGGGTTTAAAGACTCTAAGTAGCTGACTCATCTCTTGGCTCCTAATTGCAGAGTCAGATTGGAACTCTGGTTTACTCTGTCTCCCGGGGAGGGTTGGGTTGGTTGCAGGCGTCCTGGGCCGTGGCCTTGGAGCAGGGCAAGAGAAGGGAAGATCAGAACAGGAAAAGGCAAATGAGAGTCCCTGCCCCCTGGGGGATGAGTCAGAAACCTCGGCTTCTTAAAGCCAGACAGGCCCTGTCATTAGTGCGATCCAGACACCTGGCAGAAACGCCGCTCTGGCCTGCCCTCCAACCAGGGTTGCACAGCACGCCTCCTCCAGCCCCTTCCTCTTGGGGCCCTGCAAGCCCTTCCAGAAGCTCAAGTGGGAATTGTGTTCAGGAGAGGGTGAGAGGATGGCGTATGACGGTGATTCTTGGAAGCTCAAGCATCTGATCGTACGCTCAGGTGGGGCTAAACCAAGATACATTATTTATTTTCTTTTTTCGGCAGTGTGGTATGTGGGGTCTTACTTTCCTGAACAGAGGTCAAATTCATGCCCCTACCGTGGAAGTGCAGAGTTGGAACCACTAGACAACCAGGGAATTTCCCAAAATAGTATATTTCTAATTTCCTGTTGGATTGGAATGCTCTATGAGGTCAGCTTTAGAAAGGAAACCCAGTTCAGACAAGGAGACCCATGGAAAATCTGACAAGGGAGAACCAAAGCACTCGTGTGAATTCCCTCGCACCAGTGAAGACATCAGCGTTCACTCTTTCTTGCGTGTCTTACACATACCCTCCTCCGGGGCGGGTCTTCCTGCCCCCGGGGCTGAACCTGCGGTTCTCGTATCTCCCGCGCTGGCACTAGCGCTGTGTGGGAAGCCCATCTCATTTCTTCCTGGGTCACTAATGACAATTGATGCTGATTTCCAGCTTTATGAATTTGAAATAAATTTAGTTTTTCTTCTGAATAAATGTATTTATATAAAAAAGAGTTGATTTAAGGAAACAATGCCCAGTGAATAATAATGCAGGATGTACACACCTACGAGCAAAGAGTATATGGATAGCACATGAATCAATAACGTTTGGTAAACACTAGCTTGGCAGTGGGCCAATAAGGAACTGGGCTTCCGATGGGGTTTGGCTGGCACTGGCCTTTCTGTTTGCCCAGTGCCTTGAGTTTCCTTCCTTTGGGGCATTCCCTTCCTTCCAAGTCTTTGTGGGCTGCAGAACTTACCTCCCACTGAATACGCTTGCGGAGCCTTTCCCAGCCTCCTTTGCAGCAAGACCACGGTCACGTGACCCGGTCTTCCCCAGTCAGATGCCTCGTGCCCAGCCCCACCTCTAAAGAAGTCAGGGCAGCCCAGACGCTTTCCGTAAGATCAAGTTCTTGGTGCAAGTCCCATCATGATGTGGATTACTTAGAACACTGTGCTCTGTGGAACCATCTGATGCAGTGTGGGGAGAGGGGGCGAGCGACTTGACTTCCTTTTCATACATTTCTGTTTTTTTTTGTTTTTAACATTTTATTTTATTTTTTATTTTTTTGGCCACACATGCAGCACATGGGGTCTTAAGTTTCCTGACCAGGGACTGAGCCCATGCCCCCTCCATTGGAAGCACAGAGCCTTAACCACTGGACCACTGGGAACATCCCTTCTCTCTTCAAATTGGCCACAGTCGCTTGCAAATCAGGACCCTGACTCGTAGAGAATATGGGTGCTAAAAGACACAGATACAGGCGGTGGAACAGAGGGCAGCCGGGCCTGTTTTCCAGGCTGGGAGGCCCTGGCATGGCTGCTGAAACATTTGGTTTACACCAAGGTTTGGCCCACTTTCTGTAAAGGGACAGCTAGAAAGTGTTTCACTTAGGTCCATATGGTCTCTACCACCTTCAAAAGCAGCCTCCCACAGTATGTAAATCAGTGGGCGTAGCTACACCAATAACACCTTGCACAATCAGGTGATGGGCTGGGTTTGGCCCATGGACCACGGCTTCACTTTGGTTTAAACTGTCACCTACTTCACACCAGTCATTGGCCTCAAAAATTAGAAACACCTCAGAAGGCTGCTACAAATAAATTTAGTTTTTCTTCTGAATAAATGTATTTATATAAAAAAGAGTTGATTTAAGGAAACAATGCCCAGTGAATAATAATGCAGGATGTACACACCTACGAGCAAAGAGTATATGGATAGCACATGAATCAATAACGTTTGGTAAACACTAGCTTGGCAGTGGGCCAATAAGGAACTGGGCTTCCGATGGGGTTTGGCTGGCACTGGCCTTTCTGTTTGCCCAGTGCCTTGAGTTTCCTTCCTTTGGGGCATTCCCTTCCTTCCAAGTCTTTGTGGGCTGCAGAACTTACCTCCCACTGAATACGCTTGCGGAGCCTTTCCCAGCCTCCTTTGCAGCAAGACCACGGTCACGTGACCCGGTCTTCCCCAGTCAGATGCCTCGTGCCCAGCCCCACCTCTAAAGAAGTCAGGGCAGCCCAGACGCTTTCCGTAAGATCAAGTTCTTGGTGCAAGTCCCATCATGATGTGGATTACTTAGAACACTGTGCTCTGTGGAACCATCTGATGCAGTGTGGGGAGAGGGGGCGAGCGACTTGACTTCCTTTTCATACATTTCTGTTTTTTTTTGTTTTTAACATTTTATTTTATTTTTTATTTTTTTGGCCACACATGCAGCACATGGGGTCTTAAGTTTCCTGACCAGGGACTGAGCCCATGCCCCCTCCATTGGAAGCACAGAGCCTTAACCACTGGACCACTGGGAACATCCCTTCTCTCTTCAAATTGGCCACAGTCGCTTGCAAATCAGGACCCTGACTCGTAGAGAATATGGGTGCTAAAAGACACAGATACAGGCGGTGGAACAGAGGGCAGCCGGGCCTGTTTTCCAGGCTGGGAGGCCCTGGCATGGCTGCTGAAACATTTGGTTTACACCAAGGTTTGGCCCACTTTCTGTAAAGGGACAGCTAGAAAGTGTTTCACTTAGGTCCATATGGTCTCTACCACCTTCAAAAGCAGCCTCCCACAGTATGTAAATCAGTGGGCGTAGCTACACCAATAACACCTTGCACAATCAGGTGATGGGCTGGGTTTGGCCCATGGACCACGGCTTCACTTTGGTTTAAACTGTCACCTACTTCACACCAGTCATGCACCCGTGCAGCTGGTGAGCGTCAGAAAAACCTGTAGAAACACCTCAGAAGGCTGCTACGTGCAGCTTCTTAGAGCCTTCAGGCAGTTCCTGTAAGAAAAAGTCAACCCTGGGCCAAAGATGGCCCATTTGCCACAGAGATGGAAGAAAATGTAGTTTTCCTGAGATTCTTTCTGAACCTGCACCCAAAATTGGAGGAGTGAGGGGAAATAAGCCAGGAGAGTTTTTGCAGCTTTGGCCGAGCCAGGAGAGAACCATCTTGGAAATGAAAGAACTAAGACAAAAGCAAGCTGATTCAATTCACATGGGCTCATTAGCTGGGTCATACTCATCAGCCACAGGTGGGAGGTCTGCTGTGGACGTTGAAATGCTGGGTCAGCGCATGAACACTGTGTGTGCACACAGAACAGACTCCTTAACTTCTTGCTGGTCCAGTTGCCCCCAAGCTGTAGTGCGCCCTTTGCATTAAGGACATAATGAGAGCAACGAGGGTGATTACTGATCAGGGCTGTGAGTAGGTCCCAGCCGGTGTTACTATTTCCTGCAAACACCTGGATGTTTAAATGCTCAATAAAAGCCGACTGGTGAATGTGTTCAGGGCCGTGACCCAGGAGGTCTTGAGCCCCTCATTCCCATCCTTTCTGTCTGTCTGTGTATGTGTGTGTGTGTGTATACTTCTTAAAGTCTCGTCACACCCACTATTCTCTATGTACCCAGCTGATGAGCTGCGGCAGGGGAGAATCCAACAATTTGGAGATTTACAGGGATAAGGAAATTAAATTCTGAAGCAGGGGTTGTAAACTTTATTTGCAAAAGGCCAGATTGGAAATATTTCGGGTGTTACAGGCCACAGAAGGTCACTCTTGCATATTCTTTTTGCATTTTTAAAATAACTCTTCTTTTTTTTTTTTTAAGATTTATTTATTTATTTTGGCGTGGGTGGGGTGGGGAGGGAGGGGAGCAGACGGGCCACTTTTATTGGTCTTTCATTTGTCCATTTTCATCCATCTTTGTTCTTTGGCCCGTGTGGGCCTCCCATCGCTGCAGCCCCTGTTGTCGCAGAGCACCAGCTCTGGGCGCATGCGCTCCAGAGCTCCGGCTCAGTCATTGGACACATGGGTCCAGCTGCTCCGCGGCACATGGGATCTTCCCAGGCCAGGGATCGAACCGGCGCCCCTTTCACTGCAAGGCGGTGTCCTTACCCACTGGACCACCAGGGAAGCCCAAAATAACTCTTCTTAAAAAGAAGTTTTTAAGTTTATTTTTGACGGTGCTGGGTCTTTGTTGCTGTATGTGGGCTTCCTCTAGCTGCAGTGAGCAGGGGCTACTCTCTAGCTGCAGTATGCAGGCTTCTCACTGTGGCAGCTTCCCTTTGAAGCATGTGTTCGAGAGCTCACAGGCTTCAGTAGTTGTGGCCCCCAGGCTTAGTTGCGCGCAGCACATGGAATCCTCCTGGACCACGGATTGTACCTGTGTTCCCTGCATCGGCAGGTGAATTCTTAACCACCGGACCATCAGGGAAGCCCTAAATAACTCTTTAAGACTGAGTAAGCCTTCTTGGCTTGAGGAGTATGAAACAGGCAGGGCTTTGGCCAGCAAGCCAGTAGTTTGCTAAGCCCTGGTCTAGACTAAGAATGTGCGGTGTGGAGGTAAAAAACTCAGCAGAGGTGTGGGGTGACAGGAAAAGATAGGGCAGATCCTGCAGCATTTCTCATCAGACAAAGGAGCACCTTGGGGATACGGCTTAGACTGAGGGCTTGAAGAGATCAAGGCATAAACTGAGAGGGAGGCATTCTCAGGTTCATAAGATGAAGTCCACCTCATCCATGGAAGACCATAAAGCAAAACTACCCTAATATTCTGCTCCTGAATCCCTGACTGTCAGCATGTGTGTGATAATAAACCGAAAGTCAAAGTCAAGTTGCTCAGTTGTGTCTGACTCTTTGCAACCCCGTGGATGAGCCATGGAATTTTCCCAGCAAGAAGACTGGAGTGGGTAGCCTATTCCTTCTCCAGGGGATCTTCCCGACCCAGGAATTGAACCAGGGTCTCCTGGATTGCAGGCGAATTCTTTACCAGCTGAACCACTACGGTAGCCGATGATCATAAATGTTTGTTGTTAAAAAAAATCCACGAGAGCCCTGGTTGGCTTGGCCAAAGGAACCAAGAGCCTCCCGTGATTATCCAGCCCCAAGGTACTACTGAGACCCTTGGTGCCCACGAGGAGGAAAGGGCTTCCTCCCCTCTGCCCATCTTAAATATGGCCTTGGAAGACTGTGGACTAGAGAGATCGTGTTGAATGGAAGCAAAGGCCCTGCATTGACCAACCCCTGATCTGACTCCCACCAAGGAAGGGAGTTGTTGGTACTAGGAACTGGCAGTAAAACCAGGTATGGGTCACTGGGCACTGATGCTCAGTCTCTTCAAAATGGATCATTTATTGGAGACGAACGGTTCCTTTCCCCCCATTCCATACCAGGTGCCTTTGGGAGTCTGACAACTCTAAGTCACAGGTTGTTGGGCCATAGGAGCCACAGTGGATCTGAGTGCTTGTGATTTGGGGCAGGGAGGGGTATGTCCTGGGAAGGGGGTGGTTCACTTCATGAATGGATGAAGTGAAAGTGCTAGTCACTCAGTGGTGTCTGACTCTGCAGCAGAGGAATTGGGAAATCATCCCATGACGAACTTTCAGACACCCCCGGCTCACTCGAAAAGCCACATGTTATATGATCCCGCCCCTGAACAGGGCAGCTTCTTCCTCTATCTATGGGCAGCATTGGGAACATTAGAGTCTGTCGCTCCGGCAATTTGGTTTCCAACTTTATTTTTCAATGTACAGTTTCAGATTATACAAAACATAGAAAATGGACTACTTTAAAGGCACATTAAGCAGAAAGTCTCTAACTACTCTCAAGTCACATTTGTCCCCAAACCAAGATTCAAATTTAACCTCGATGCTTTTCCCTAGCATCTCCCCCTCACCACCACTCCCCTGTATACCAAACTATCCAACTTGCTGTATTGTTAAGTAATCTTTCAACTATGAGCAAGTTAATTCCCATCCAGGCAGACTTTAAATGATGCCACAGCTTCTATTCAAGCTACCTGTGTTTAGTGTGCTTATGTACAGGCTTTGGGGGGTTTAGGTTTCTTTGTCACCAGTGAATACAGAGCACCCTAGGACCTCATCCTGTTGCTTAGGAATGCGCACAGGCACCCAACCCATAGCAAAGAGTGGGGGGTTCCTCTCTCTGTGCCTCCAACCGTCCTGTATCTAGGTATGAGTATCTACATTCACACAGAGCAACAAACCAAACATTCTCCAAACTTATTTGAACAGAGACCCAAAGTAATTTTAATGCAAGTAACAAAAGGAGTTAGTCTGTCTCCATCCATAGCCCCTCAATGAAAGAATTACAGTACTTTTATAACAATGTCCTAAAATACGCAAACTAGAGTTCCCTCAAATGCAGTTGTTACCAGTAATACATTTGGTCCGGATATTTGCTTCTTGGATGTCTTAGCTAATTGTCTCTGTTGTTGTCCTTGAGTATCTGATCCTGAGCACCAAGTGAGGGCTGAACCGACCGATGGGTGAGAAGGCTGAGTTGTGTGTGTCGCTCATGCCGTCCCCTCTTCCCACTTCCCCAGGGCACGCCACGTCACGGGGAGAAAGGAAGCCCTCGTTTCACAAAACCTTGGCCTCACAGATGGATGCCAGCACTGAATGAAGACGGTAGTCAAAGAGACCGACCAGGAAAATCCATGGGTCATTTCCGGTGAAATGACCTAAAGACGAAATGACTCCTGAAACTTTCTGGAGAAGGAAATTCATTCATTGCTTGGGGATGAGGCTCTCTATTTCTGATGCTAAGGGGTTTTGTTTCCACCGGGGCTACCAGGGAGGTATAGAAAAGCCGCCTGAACAGAAAGCTTGGGTCACTTAGAGCTTCTTCCCTCCACCAGGTATAGGTAGCATCTCGCCAACTCCGAGGGTGTGACCTGCACTCCTACCCCAAACAGGACTTATGACAGTTTTCCATTGAGGCAGGAAGGGACTGTTTGTCCTGCCTCTGGCCCCATGTCCCCCGTCCTGTGCCGGTGGCCCCTCTGCGGGGAGGGGGCCCTGACTCAGGCAGGATGTCTGGATTTGCCTGGGGTTTTAGAACCTTGTCCAGTGCTTGGAACACAGCGTTTACTCGTCTGTTGAAACTGGATGGAGTGAACGGGTAGATGGAGAGAAAACCGGATTCTGCACTAAAGGCCTATCCATGGTGACCCGAGATGACTCAAACCAGGCATTTTCCCAGCTCCACTAGAAGCGGGCTGACGCTCCACCTCGCAGATCATTTACACAGGCAGCAGTGCTGACATGCGCAGACACAGATGGGTCCCAAGCACGCCTCCCGGCAGCAGGCTCCCAACACAGGAGGGAAAAGGAAGTAAGGTGCAAAGGACTTCTCCCTTAGGCACTTCCTGGGGTCCCCGCGTGGCCACACTCCTCAAGGCGCTGAGGACCAGCTCCTCCAAGCCCTGCTCCTCAGGAGAGCTTTGGGATCGCCAGCGCACCACTTACCCAGACGCTGGCAGGAAGTGTCCCACCAGAGGCACGTGTACCCACTGCAGGTTGAGAACCACGGCAATGTGGCGCCCTCCCAAAGCCTCAGTCTCTGCCAGGACCCAGGCCCCTCGGAGCCAGTGAGCCTTCTCCAAGTATAATGTAGACGTCACCCCCCGCCCTGATCAGCGCCACCTGCTTCGGCTAAGTGGAGGGATATCTGGGCTGATCTAAAGCCTCCAGGAGCTTTTAAAAACAGGCAGGCACAGGGCAGGCTCCCGCCCGCCCCAGAGGGCCTCTGCTCTGAATCCTTGGTTGTGTTCTTTGCAGCCTTCACGGTTATTTGTAATTCCTTTTCCTAATTGGTTTTTAATCTGTCTCCTCTGTCAGACAGCGAGCCCCACAAGGAGAGAGGCTGTCTGGACATGGTTTCCCCCTGTGCCTGGCACAAAGCACTTCATCACTTAGGTGAATGGATAGATGAACGAATGATGATCCTCCAAGGAACTACTCGGTGGGCTCAGTGGAGGCCTTCTCTTCCTCAGCGGGCAGAGCAGGAAGAGGAGAGGCCTTCTGATTTAGCGTAGGAAGGAGGCTGTATCCTCCACCCCGCCCTCCACTAGGAGGGCGTTTGGCTACTAGGATGCAAAGTCTGGGACTGGAATTTGGGTGGTCCAGATGTGAGCAGCTGTGGAAGAGGCAGGGAGAATGAACTGCTGCTGGAGGCCACGGTCTGGGCTTGCGGTGCAGTCTAAACCCGCCGGCCCATCTCCACCCGATGAGATTTTTAAGGCGCAGCTCAGCTCATCCGGCCCTGGGATGGCGGGCTTCAGTTTTAAGGCACCCAAGCATCGCCAAGGAGCTTGCTAGAAATGCAGGTTGCCAGGCCCCATCTTAGAAGCCTCTGACTCTACAGGTCTAGAGAGGGACCCCACTAGCCTGCATCTTACAAGGTGCCCTTGGGATCATGTGTTGAGACTGGGGTGAGCCTAAATCTGGCCTCCAGGTTAAAGCTCACCTCCCTTAAGGCAAGGAGATGGCACTGTCAGCAATTGTGGGTAGCACTTGCTGGACCCGGCCCAGGACAGGAGGGCTGGGGCTCTGGTCTGGAGTAGGATGTCATGCCCTTCTCCAGGGGATCTTCCCAACCCAGGGACTGAACCCAGGTCTCCCAGATTGCAGGTGGATTCTTTATTGTCTAAGCCACCAGGGAAGCCTGTGGCCAGAACACCGGGGCCCTATACCCGTTTCTTTTGTGGAACCTAGCTAAACATCCAAGGAGGCTCCCCCCCTTAGCTGAACCCTCTTTCCCCACCTTCCGCCACTAAGACAGAGAGATTCAGTAAGGGAAGCTGAGGTGAGGGGGATGTTCAATGCAGCCCAAACTCAGGGTAAGATGCCCCCGAGACCCGGCTTTCTTGACCTCTTGTCACAGGACATCTTTGTGGTTAGGAAAGATCCTGCTGAACACTTCTGGATTTGAGCACTGCAAGATTTTGGGCTTTGTTGTACTGAGGTTTTCGGATGGGCAGGCGTTCTGAATTCCAGCCTTCATAGTCTATTCTCTGATCTCAAGAATGCAAAAAAACTCTTCTCTTCTTTTGGCTTTTAAAGGAAACAGTGTGTTTGCTAGAAAAACCACAAAAAAAATGGATTATATACAAAACGGTTATCTGAACGTGGATTCTGAACTGCAGGGAAAGCCACCCGGCTCCGGGGTTCTATTTGCGCTTCCTCAGGATCAGGTACATGAGGCCACTGATGAAGGTGAAGGCAAAGGCCACCCAGGCCAGAACAAAGGCGTAGCCAAAGTTGCCGTCCGAGGTCTGCTTATACCAGTCCTGGTTGCTCTGGTGAATGTCTCTGCGCCGGTCAGTATAAATGGAAGCCGCGATCATGACACACAGGCCTGTTGAAGAAAGCCAGGGTCCAAATAAATGCCAGACCACAGCGCGCACCGGGGACCTGGGGGAACTAGAGTCAGAGCTGAAGACGAACATCAGTTTTTATTAGTAGGACGTATTTATTTCAGTCTCTTGGAAAGAGTCCAACTAGTAGTTTGTGGCAGGATATTGCTGCCTATCCTGTACCCATGTGGCTGCCCGTTCCTGCTGGCTGAATCCAGTATTGTTGGACAGCGAGCTACCCAGCCCAGAGGGTCATAACTGCTCCAAGCTGTGGGTCAGCTGGGCAGGCAGTAATCTGCTTTGCAAGCCACATACATCCCTATTGAAACTATTCAACTCTGCTGTCTAGCATGGAAGCAGCCTCGGACCATATGTAAATGAGTGGGCACAAAGAACAAAAGAAACACAAAAAATTAAAATAAATAAATAAATAAAAAAGGAAAAAAAATTAGTGGGCAGGGCTGGGTTCCAGTAATGTTACATCTGCAAAAACAGGCAACGGGCCAGACTTCACCGATGGGCCATAGTCTGCCACCCTGTCCAGCCCCACTCTAGCCTTGGCAATCCAGTTCCTGTTTGCTTGTTACAGTTTATAGTTCTATGTGTCCCAGTTCTGGCCATAGAAAACCCTACAGTGAAAAATACGACACTCTGCAAAAGGGGGAGATGAGAGAGGAGAAATCATCTTTTTGTTGTTGCTGTATTTTCCCTTGCTTACTGTGTCAGAAACTGCGAGGTCAGGCTGAATGTCCTGAGCCGCCACAGCCCTCCTGGGGCCACGTGGACATCGTCACTGACACTCTGAAGGTAACAGCGAGGACAGATGGAAAGAGTGGAGCTCCTGATGCTGCTGCAGAGCTGCCAGACCAGCTCTGGACCCTCCACCTTCCAGCTCTTTGTTACACTTATAAAGTAAAGGTTTTTTTGCATCTGAAGTCATTGCCAGTTGGATTTCTCTTTTTACTCGAAGCCAAAAACCTCCTTACTGAATCCTCAACATTCACAGAAATTGGTGGTTCGTATGACGAGGCTAAGTACCCAGATGATTCTTGGGGGAACATAGCTCTCCTCTCCACCAAGTCAGCAACTCCTGCTTACGGTATGAATCCCAGCTCAGGCTGCATCTCTCCAGGAGGCCTTTCCCGACCCCCTAACCGAACACATCCCAGCTGCCAACACAGCGGCCAACCCTCCCCCTCCCCAAGTCCTCACCTGCTACACTCCTCCCGGCAGCACGCTCGCTGGTTGGCCGGGAAGGGGGTGTTTATGCCGGGAAGCCTGTCCTAGTTCACTTACATGCCATGAGCTGGATGATGGACGTTAAGACAAATCTCTCGCCCTGCTTGAGGCGGAAGAGCTGGAGGACGAAGATCAGAAAGGCGATGCAGCAGAGGATGGTGGACAGGATCATGGTGGCCTGGACCGCCTGCATCGTGGAGAATTCTATGGGGAAGGGGCAAGAGAGAGTCCCTGAGCACCGCATACCACCTGGGCCCCCGCGGTGCACAGAGACTGCTCCAGAGCAGGGACGGGGGAGTCAAGATGTCGCCGGGCTTTCATCTGCACAGAATGAGCACGTGTGCACCCAAGGAATGGTGCCGACATCCCTCCATCCAGGGTCCCCTTGTGCAGTTGACCAGATGACCCCCTGGATAACCGTGCAAGAGTCACCCACTCTGCAGGCTTCCTGGCTTGGGCCCTGCCCCCAGCTCCCTGGCTCAAGGTCACTTTGTAAGTACAAACCCTCAGATCCAGAAAGATTCTGGATCAAGAGGGTGGAATGGGCTGTGCTGGGTGGGGACTGGGGAGGTCTGCACCCTATGAAGACCTCCAAAGGGATTCCTGGAGATACAGGGCTGATGGGGCTGAGGGACCTTCTGGAAGTGCCCTGTGATACCCTCTAAATATAAGCGCGTGAGACTCGGGATGGTTTTTTAGGGAAAGGGAAGAAGAGGGCCTTTTCAGATCAGCCTGAGTGAGTGAGGCATGAACGTTTGGGGCTCGGCACCAGGAAGGATCAGGGGAGAAAGGAGCTGGTCTTGAGTGGAGGGCACTGCCTGTGGGAAGGACACGGGGGAGGTATGAAGGGGTCAAGTGTGTAGACTGGATCCGCCTGTGTGGGTTTGGTTTCCTTACCTGTAACGTGGGCAAAGTAACAGCTCCCATTCGTCAGTGGGGGGAAGGTGGAAGGAATGCAGCTATGTAAGGATTCTATGTAAGGTAGGGTGTGCGTGCCCACGCACGCCCAGTTGTGTCCAGCTTTGCAACCCCATGGACTGGAGCCTGCCAGGCAGGCTCCTCTGTCCATGGGATTCTCCAGGCAAGAATACTGGAATGGGTTTCCATCTTTGTTTTCTCCAGGGGACCTTCCTGACCCAGGGATCAAGTCCACATCTCCTGCACTGGCAGGTGCGTTCTTTACCACTGAGCCACCAGGGAAGCCAAGGATTTCAGGCACTGCTGGCCAAAAGGGAATCCTCTGTAAGGGCTGGCTGTTACCACCAGGATGCAGCTAAGACAGATGAGGGGAGCAGTGCCCAAAGCTGCAAGGAACACTTAAGGACAAATCCTTCTTTTTTCTTTTCCAGTTTTACTGGAAACTGACTGAAGGGGAGCATAGTTTATAAGTACTTAATCCAATATTTGCGCTTCCCTGATAAATGAACACACCTGCCAATGCAGGAGACATGGGTTTGATCCCTGGGTCGGGAAGATCCCCTGAAGGAGGAAATGGCTGCCCACTCCAGTATTCTTGGCTGGAGAATCCTGTGGACAGAGCAGCCTTGTGGGCTACAGTCCATGGGGTCACAAAGAGTCAGACACAGCTGAGTACATGTAGGGAAAAAATGAACTGTTTTAAAGCAGATGTCAGCATGGTTTTTCTGAAAAGGCCAAACTAACTATTTCAGGCTTTGTGGCCACAGAGTACCTTGTTCCTTTTCTTGTTTTATTTGTTGGTGGTGGTGGTTTGGTTTGGTTTTTTTAACCGTGTATTAAAAATATTTAAAAGCATTCTTAGCTTATTGGACTGTCAGTCTGGTAGTTGGACAACTGGTTATTTTAAAGAAAAATAAGGAATGCCCTGGTTGTCCAGCAGTTAGAACTCTGCGCTCCACTGCAGGGGGCCTGGGTTTGATCCCTGGTTGGGGAATGAAGATCCCACAACCTATGCACGTGGCCCCCCGAATTCTTTTTAATTTAAAAGAGAAAAAGCAAACACTAATTGCACATAAGGGATGTGGTGTGCAAATGACAGAAACTTGGGAACACTGCTTCAGAGCACAGGCAGTGCTGCCAGCTGACCACACACGCTGGCCACGGTGAGACCCCAGCAGGGAAGAGTGACTGTTCCCAGGGTCAAGAGTTAGGAGGGTGGAGAAACAGATCCAGAGGTGAGGCGGCGTGGATGGCATGATGTAGCTTAGAATGCAGGCTTCTGAGCTGGTCACGTCTATACTGGAATCCCAACTCCGTCACTCCCTCCTGACTTTGGGACCTTGGGTTTCTGCTCTGTGCCTCAGTTTCCCCATCTTGAAATAGGGCCAATGGACCCTGCCGGACCAGGCCAGAAGACCCCTTTTGTGAAGGACTTAGCCCAGAGCTTTCCGGTGAATGATGCCTCCTACTGGCATTTTTGCTTTTATTATGAATACCGCCATTATTCCTGATGGAATGGTAAGACGTAAGGCCCCAGTGAGCAAGGTACCTCACTCCCTAAACAGGATTCCAAGAAAACAATCAAACACAAAAATGGGATGCTCATTAAGTCTGAGTATCAGGTAAACCACAGCAATTTTCGTATAAATGTGTCCCATGTAATACTGAGGACTAAATCATACTACATTTTTCACTGTTTATCTGAGGTATCAAACTTAATTGACTGTCCAGCATTCTATCAGTCAACATGTCTCTTTCATTGGTTCTACAGCAGAAAACGGAACCGTTCGTTCCACAGGGAAGAAGAGGGCTGGGCATGTTTCTAGGTGTGATTTTCTGTATTTACAAAACTCTTTCTTTTTCTACTGTAGCTCGTGTTACCGAGGCGGCAGCCAGGCAGGTGCACTGCCATCCTCTGCATCTAGAGCTGAGGCTGTTGAGAGTCTGAGGGCTCAGGTGACCTGCCCCCGTTAAGGTCACACGGCTCTTAAAGGAGCCAGCTCTTGGGTTTCTGCCCATCAGGCTGCTGAGATGTGGGGAAGTCACCCAGACAACACTGAGCTAATTGAGAGGAGCGGGGAGAAGATTCCACGTGGGAGCTGGAGCTGAGAAGGGGTGAGGGAGGGAGGCTCTGCTCAGCTGAGAGAGAGAGAAGGGTGGGGCCCGGCGTCGCCACCCTGGAGGGGTGGGTGCCCTCCTGTCTCTGGCTTCCCCGCTCTCTTCCAGTCCCCAGCTGACGCTGTCCCCTGCTCCCCGTGCCCCAAGCAGCAGCCAGGCCCCCTCTGCACAGGCTGTGACTGAAGGAAGGTGAGGAATCAGTCACAGCCTGTGCCGAACTTCCATGGGACGCCCTTCTCCTGTGGGGTCTTTTTTCTCGCTCAGTGCTCCCCCATTAACTTCACACTCACGCTCAAAGGAGTCGTTGATCTCCGTGCAATTCGTGTTGTTGAGGCACACTCGCCAGAGGTCCACAAAGAACTCCTCTCCTACCCACCAGGCCTGGAACAGGACAAGGAAACAGCGAAAGGGTGGGTGTTCGTTTATTATGAGAAACTCAGGCTCCCAGCGCTTCCCTGGCGGCTCAGCGGTAGAGAGTCGACTTGCCAATGCAGGAGACACAGGTTTGATCCCACATGGATCTTCGAAGATCCCCTGGAGACGGAAATGGCAACCCACTCCAGGATTCTTCCCTGGAGAATCCCATGGACAGAGGAGCCTGGCAGGCTACAGTCCATGGGGTCACAAGGAGTCGGACATGACTAAGTGACTAAACAACAACAAAACAACAGTCAGGTGAGCCACAGGAGTGAGTGAGAACTCGGGACTGGGGCTTCTCAATCTGGGTGTGTATGCTGGTCACCTGGGGATCTAGTTAGAAAGCAGACTCTGATATCTAGCGATTTCCCCGGTGGGCCAGGAGCTAAGACTCTGAACTTGCAGTGCAGGAGGTCAGGGGTTCTAGACCTCGTTGGGAACTAAGATTCTATATGCCACGTGGTGCCTTCAAAGGCTAGCAGTAAAGAATCCCCGGGCATTGCAGGAGTCACAGGAGACATGGGTTCAATCTCTGAATTGGGAGACTCCCCTGAAGGAGGAAATGGCAACCCGCTCCCTCCAGCATTTTTGCCTGAAGAATTCCATGGACGGAGGAACCTAGGGGGCTACCATCCATAGAGTCACAAAGAGTTGGACATGACTGAAGTGATTGAGCATGCATGCCCGTGGCCAAAACATAAATTAAAAATTACAAACCTAAATTAAATTTAAAAGGTAAGAAAAAAGGAGGTTTTGGGCAGGAGAGTTTAGGTTTGTTTGTTTGTTTAACAGAGTTTTGTTGGTTAGCCACACGTCGACCTGAATTCACCGTGGGAGCCAGTTCTAACAGGCTCCAGGTGACGCCCACGCTGCTGGGCTGCTGATAGGGAAGGCTCAGGCCCTCCCAAGAAGTCGGCAGGGAGGCTCGGCTCAGCTGGTGATGATACGAGCGGACGGTGGTGGATTACCCCGGAGTGGCAGGGGTGAAGCTGGAGGAGAGGATGAGATGGGGCGGGGGACGCTGGTGATGAATGAAACGATCAGCCCAGATTCCCCTGCCTTCTGTCCAAGCGCTTGTTTCTGTTCTCCTGCTGCTCTCTGCCCCCAGAGGACCTTTCTTCTGCTTTCCCTCCGCACCCCTCCCCGAAGACTAGACTCTCCCCCACCCACTGCCATCCATCCAGGCCTCAGCTGGTCACTGAGCTCTATGTGCCCCAGGACAATGCCAAGCACAATTCCTACAACATAGTAAAGATCACGTGACTCATTAACTAGCAAAGATACTCACACATGTCTTCTCAGTAAGGGCCACGGTCACAGAAGCACCCACAGGCTCAGCTGGTGCTGTAGCTGGTGGCTTTTCGGCTCCTAATGTTAGTCTATCCCTTTCACTACATCTGGGACCTCTTCAGGATCCCAAAAAACTAGACGCAAGAAACAGATTCTAAAAGCACACCCAAAACCGTTTGGTTCACAGAGCAGGCCCTTTGGATTTCCAAAACCCCGATCGGGGCCCAACTCCTGCTAGCACTTCCTCTGGGAACTAAGATTCTATATGCCACGTGGTGCCTTCAAAGGCTAGCAGTAAAGAATCCCCGGGCATTGCAGGAGTCACAGGAGACATGGGTTCAATCTCTGAATTGGGAGACTCCCCTGAAGGAGGAAATGGCAACCCGCTCCCTCCAGCATTTTTGCCTGAAGAATTCCATGGACGGAGGAACCTAGGGGGCTACCATCCATAGAGTCACAAAGAGTTGGACATGACTGAAGTGATTGAGCATGCATGCCCGTGGCCAAAACATAAATTAAAAATTACAAACCTAAATTAAATTTAAAAGGTAAGAAAAAAGGAGGTTTTGGGCAGGAGAGTTTAGGTTTGTTTGTTTGTTTAACAGAGTTTTGTTGGTTAGCCACACGTCGACCTGAATTCACCGTGGGAGCCAGTTCTAACAGGCTCCAGGTGACGCCACGCTGCTGGGCTGCTGATAGGGAAGGCTCAGGCCCTCCCAAGAAGTCGGCAGGGAGGCTCGGCTCAGCTGGTGATGATACGAGCGGACGGTGGTGGATTACCCCGGAGTGGCAGGGGTGAAGCTGGAGGAGAGGATGAGATGGGGCGGGGGACGCTGGTGATGAATGAAACGATCAGCCCAGATTCCCCTGCCTTCTGTCCAAGCGCTTGTTTCTGTTCTCCTGCTGCTCTCTGCCCCCAGAGGACCTTTCTTCTGCTTTCCCTCCGCACCCCTCCCCGAAGACTAGACTCTCCCCCACCCACTGCCATCCATCCAGGCCTCAGCTGGTCACTGAGCTCTATGTGCCCCAGGACAATGCCAAGCACAATTCCTACAACATAGTAAAGATCACGTGACTCATTAACTAGCAAAGATACTCACACATGTCTTCTCAGTAAGGGCCACGGTCACAGAAGCACCCACAGGCTCAGCTGGTGCTGTAGCTGGTGGCTTTTCGGCTCCTAATGTTAGTCTATCCCTTTCACTACATCTGGGACCTCTTCAGGATCCCAAAAAACTAGACGCAAGAAACAGATTCTAAAAGCACACCCAAAACCGTTTGGTTCACACAGAGCAGGCCCTTTGGATAATGGTAGGTTTCCAAGGCTGTAACTCACTGTGTCCGTGTGGTCCCTGACGTCACTGGCCACTCATGACAGCTCTCCCAGAATCTCCAAGAACCCAAACCTGAACCCGACCACTCGTGTCCCTCAGGGTCCACAGCCAGGGCCCTCTGTGCTATCCTCTGCTAAGTCATTCAGTCATGTCCGACTCTTGGCAACCCCCATGGACTGTAAGCCGCCAGGCTCCTCATCCTCTCTGGGATGCTCCAGGCAAGAATACTGGAGTGGGTTTCCATGCCCTCCTCCAGGGGGGTCTTCCTGAACCAGGGATTGAACCTATGTCTCTTCTGCATTGGCCAGTGGGTTCTTTACCACTAGTGCTCACTGGGAAGCCCCTGGAATGCTTCAAATTCCAGCTCTGCCACTTCCTGTCATGTAAATTCCAGCAGGTGCCCTAACTGCCCTCAGGTCCATGTCTCTCATCGTGACATAGCGCCAGGAGATGACGCATCTTGTAGACGTGAGGTGAAGGTCACATGAGATGATGCATATAAAAGGGTGGAGCGTAGGCGCTCCAGGGTAGGCACTCTCTAAATGGCAGGTGTTGTCCCAGCCCATGCTGTTATTATTTTGATGATTAACTGACAGGAATCAACTATACGATTATATGCAGGCTGACCTGGAAGCCATTTGTATGGTGCCCTCTTTGGCTTTCTGAGCAGAGTTTCTGACTCTCAATGTCTCCCCAGTCTGAAACAATCAGAACTGAAGCCAGGCCTTTGGGTCAGGATGTGGGCTATAGAAGACCCATGTTTAAAAGCTTTATCTCCTACCAGGAGGGGTATTAATTTATGCCAATAGGTTATTTATCAAATGAAGCCCTGCCATATGGATGCTCAAAGAAAAAATTAAATTGTTCACGAGAGCTTAGGAAGAGAGGGAAAAGGTGCCACTCTGGTGGGAAGGACATGGTCCAGTGGGCTTGCAACAAGGAATCCTGTTGGTAAGAAGATGTCAGAACCAAGATGTGCAAAGGTTGCCTGGCTTGGGTCACTTGAGGGATCTAGGGCAATGTTCCTCACCCAAGGGTAACTTTGCCTTCCAGGTGACATTTGGCAATGTCTGAGGACATTTTGGGGTGTTGCAATTAGGGGCAGAGTGCAGTTGGAGACTGGCGATGCTGCTAAACATCCTATGATGTGCTAAGCACCCACAACAGAGAACGTTGTTGCTCTTTAGTCACTAAGTCTTGTCTGACTCTTGGCTATATCCCTCAGGGGGTGTAGCACACCATGTTCCTCTGTCCTTCCCTATCTCTGGGAGTTTGCTCAGATTTCTGTAAATTGAGTCAGCGATGCTATCTCGCCATCTCATCCTCTGCCACCCGCTTCTCCTCTGCCCTCCATCTTTCCCAGCATGAGGGTCTTTCCTGATGAGTCTGCTCTTCGCATCAGGTGGCCAAAGTACTGGAGCTTCAGCTTCAGCCTCAGTCCTTCCAATGAATATTCAGGGCTGACTTCCAACAGGATGGATGGGTTTGATCTCCACAATGACAACAGTGTTGAAGTTGAGAAAATGCCCCAAGGAGAGCTGAATTTAAGCCACCTCCTCAAAGGGCTTCCATCAGCCAAGACATCCATGGGGATGAGACTTGGGGACGAGAGGCCCAAGGTCCCTGCCCATCCACACCTATCTATGGGACAGTTCCAACTCCTACACGTAACCCAAGCGTCCTCGGGCCCAGGCTGAGGAGGTGGGTGTGCTTGGTAGGAAGGATAAACCCCGATTACACTCATCTTGGGGGAGTTCTCAACCCTGTTTCTACTGACTCTAGGATCCAGGGGTTCTGGGACGGTCAGAAGGCAGGGGGCTTACATTGTCGATGGTGGCGATGAAGAGCAGAGCCGCAGACGTGATGTGGAAGATGATGATGAAAGCCAGGAGCACCAACATTTTCACGGGGCACCTCGGGGCGCAGAGCAGCGTTCAAAGCCCAGAGATGTGCTGAAGAGGGTGAAAGAGGTTCAGATTTGTTAGTGACAAAGCGCCAGAAAAATGAAAAATAAGCAACTTTTCATGGGGTTGGAGAAAATCTTAAACTGCTCTTCCCATCTTCCCTTGGCCTGGAGACATCACTGGACAAAGTCTGGCATGAGGAGCTGCTCGCTGCTGCATCCAGATGCCAGGTATTCCTTGTGGAAGAGGAGGGGTGAGGAGCAACTACAGCCCCTAATTCAGAAGGGCACTGCAGTCTTCATAGTCACACGGGAAGGAGCAGCTTCCTGTGTGCTAGAATACTGTTCCCCTACCCACCAGACAATGCCATGGGGATTGCACAGCCCCAGAGGGAGCTCGCTGTCTGAAAAACTGAAAGTCAAATTCACTCAGTCGTGTCTGACCCTTTGCAACCCATGGGCAAGCCATGGAATTTTCCTAGGCAAGAATACTGGAGTGGGTAGCCTTTCCCTTCTCCAAGAGGATCTTCCCAATCCAGGGATCGAACCAGGGTCTCCCGCATTGCGGGTGGATTCTTTACTGACTGAGCCACCAAGGGAAGCCCAAGAATAGGGGAGCAGTGGGTAACCTATCCCTTCTCCAGGAGACCTTCCTGACCCAGGAAACGAACCGTGGTTTCCTGCATTGCAGGGGGATTCTTTGCCAGCTGAGCTACAAGGGAAGCCCTCACTCTCTGAGTATTCCTTAATCATAGACCCTGCTGCCCGGCTGGGTAACAAAGCAAAAGTGATCAAAACAAACCAAAATATTTCCCAATGACTTGACTATTTATAGGGGATGAGACTGGCGGGGTTCCCTTTGGGACAGTTCCAACTCCTACACGTAACCCAAGCGTCCTCGGGCCCAGGCTGAGGAGGTGGGTGTGCTTGGTAGGAAGGATAAACCCCGATTACACTCATCTTGGGGGAGTTCTCAACCCTGTTTCTACTGACTCTAGGATCCAGGGGTTCTGGGACGGTCAGAAGGCAGGGGGCTTACATTGTCGATGGTGGCGATGAAGAGCAGAGCCGCAGACGTGATGTGGAAGATGATGATGAAAGCCAGGAGCACCAACATTTTCACGGGGCACCTCGGGGCGCAGAGCAGCGTTCAAAGCCCAGAGATGTGCTGAAGAGGGTGAAAGAGGTTCAGATTTGTTAGTGACAAAGCGCCAGAAAAATGAAAAATAAGCAACTTTTCATGGGGTTGGAGAAAATCTTAAACTGCTCTTCCCATCTTCCCTTGGCCTGGAGACATCACTGGACAAAGTCTGGCATGAGGAGCTGCTCGCTGCTGCATCCAGATGCCAGGTATTCCTTGTGGAAGAGGAGGGGTGAGGAGCAACTACAGCCCCTAATTCAGAAGGGCACTGCAGTCTTCATAGTCACACGGGAAGGAGCAGCTTCCTGTGTGCTAGAATACTGTTCCCCTACCCACCAGACAATGCCATGGGGATTGCACAGCCCCAGAGGGAGCTCGCTGTCTGAAAAACTGAAAGTCAAATTCACTCAGTCGTGTCTGACCCTTTGCAACCCATGGGCAAGCCATGGAATTTTCCTAGGCAAGAATACTGGAGTGGGTAGCCTTTCCCTTCTCCAAGAGGATCTTCCCAATCCAGGGATCGAACCAGGGTCTCCCGCATTGCGGGTGGATTCTTTACTGACTGAGCCACCAAGGGAAGCCCAAGAATAGGGGAGCAGTGGGTAACCTATCCCTTCTCCAGGAGACCTTCCTGACCCAGGAAACGAACCGTGGTTTCCTGCATTGCAGGGGGATTCTTTGCCAGCTGAGCTACAAGGGAAGCCCTCACTCTCTGAGTATTCCTTAATCATAGACCCTGCTGCCCGGCTGGGTAACAAAGCAAAAGTGATCAAAACAAAGCCAAAATATTTCCCAATGACTTGACTATTTATAAAATTAATCCCAAGATAAGTGGGCACAGCCACTGTGAAAAACAGTCTGGAGGTGCCTTAAAAAGCTGGAGCTGCCATAGGATCCAGCAAACCCACTCCTGAGCAGGTATATGGAGGACACTCTAATTTGAAAAGACACAAAGAAGAATGCAAAGTAAGAAAAGCATTCGAAAGAATGCTTTGACTATCAAAGGATAAAAAGTGACACCTGGGAAAATGGAGGAATAAAAAAATGACCATCATCTTGATCAGATGACACACAAATGACAAGTGAAAATGTCATACTGACTAATCCAGCTGAACGAGTCAGTGTTACCACCCTCCAAATCAATACTTGATTCATTCCTCTTCCATTCCAATCATTTGTGCCCAGTTACTATTACTAAGGCCTTCCCTGGTGGCTCAGGTGGTTAAGAATCTGCCTGTAGTACGGGAGACCTGGGTTCGATCCCTGGGTCAGGAGATCCCCTGGAGAAGGGAATGGCTACCCAGTCTAGTATTCTTTTTTTTTTTTTAATGTTTATTTATTTATTTATTTATTTTTGGCTATTCTGGGCCTTCACTGCTGCCGCAGGCTCTTCTCTAGTTGCAGGGAGTGGGGGCTACTCTCTAGTTGAGGTGAGCAGGCTTCTTGTGGCGGTGACTTCTCTTGTTGTGGAACTTGGGCTCCAGGGCACACGGGCTTCAGTAGTTGCGGCTCTGAGGCTCCAGAGCACAGGCTCCATAGCTGTGGCTCATGGGCTTAGTCGCTCTGCAGCATGTGGGATCTGCCCAGATTAGGAATTGAACCTGTGTCTCCTGCTTTGGCAGGTGGATTCTTTTACAACTGAGCCACCAGGGAAGCCCCTCACTTCAATATTGTTGCCTGAAGAATTCCATGGCTCATCCATGGGGTCGCAAAGAGTCCGACATGACTGAGTAACTTTCACTAACAATCACTAAAATTTGGTAGAATATAAAAATTAATTTTTAGTTTCGCATTTAAAAACACAGTCCAAATGAAACCTTGTTTTCACTATTTTATGATATTATAGACCAGTTTGAAGTGGGTTGATTTTATTTAACATCTCTTTCTCTCCCTTCAAATACTCCAGCCCCCACACACATTTTTTTCTGAACCATGTGAGAGTAGGTTGTTAAGCCATGCTTTATGTGTAAATATTTCAGTATGTACCTCTAAAAGGACAAGGACATTCCTATATATAATCACAGCATGATAATCCTCCCAATTTTACATTATATAATACTTTGATCTCATCTACAGTCCATATTCAAACTTTTCCAATAATTTCAGTAATGGCCTTAGCTATTTTTTTTTTTTGTCCAGGACACGCCCAAGATAATACACTGCCTTTTGTTGTCATATCTCTTTATGGTTCCTCAGCCTTTCTTGTTAGCCACTCAGTTGTGTCCGGCTCTGTGCGACCCCATGGACTCTACCCACCCGGCTCCTCTATCCATGGGATTCTACAGGGAAGAATACTGGAGTGGGTTGCCATGCCCTTCTCCAGGGGATCTTCCCAACCCAGGAATCGAACCTGTGTCTCCTGGCACTGATATTATGTAAGAGTACCGACCATTTATTTTGCAGAAAGTCTCCATTAAAAAAAAAAATTCTGGGCTTCCCTGGTGGTCTAGTGGGTAAGGACACCGCCTTGCAGTGCAAGGGGCACCAGTTCAATCCTTGGCCTGGGAAGATCCCACGTGCCGCGGAGCGGCTGGGCCGATGTGTCCAATTACCGAGCCGGAGCTCTGGAGCGCATGCGCCCAGAGACAGTGCTCTGCGATAACAGAGGCCACTGCGATGGGAGGCCCACACGGGCCAAAGAACAAAGATAGATGAAAACAGATAAATGAAAGACCAATAGAAGTGGCCCGCCCGCCCCCTTCGTCCCCAACCAGCACACCCCACCAAAAAAAAAAAAATTCTCCCAAATGATTAGATTCAGGGTAAGTGTCTTTGGCAAGAACACTGCATACTCATTTGTCCTTGATGTGCTCCACCAGGAGGCACAGTGTGTTGGGCTGTCCATTATTGGCGATGCCAACTTTGATTTAAGGGGTTAAAGTTCATCAGACGTCTCCATTGTTCATTCGTCCTTTGTAATTAAAAAGTAATCTCTGGGGACGTATTTTTAAAACTGTGATAAAATGCACATCATTTTAAAATATATCGCTAATTCACAATGTTGTCCATCCGTCACCACCATTGTGTTTTGAGACACTTCCTCACCTTGAAAGGAAACCTGTACCCAGAGCAGAGACTCCCCGTTCCTCCCTCTACTCAGCCCCACCGGCAACCACTAAGCCACTTTCCAACCACGGATCTGCCAATTCAAGATGATTCATAGACATGAAATGACACAAGATTTCCCCTTTTGTGTCTGGCTTCTTTCCTTTTGCAGTGTTTTCAAGGTTTCCTTCAGGTGTCAGGAGATATTCCAACATAACATTAAGATCCAGTCTCTCATTAAAATGTCACCCCCATAGGCTGAGCATCCCCTGATATTTCTGAAAGAGAAAGACTTAAAATAGATCTTCTGGACAAATACCATAGGATATCACGTATACATGGAATCTAACATACGTACGACACAAACGAACAAACCCACAAAACAGGAACAGCCTCACAGGCATGGAGGACAGTCTTGTGGTTGCCAAGGGGAGGGAAAGGCTGGGAGTTTGGAGTTAGTTGATGCAAACTATTATATATAGGATGGATAAACAACAAGGTCCTACTAAATAGCATAGGGAACTATATCCAATATCCTGTGATAAACCATAATGGAAAATAATATAAAAAGTATATATATATTCATAAATACATGTCTATATATGCATATATATATAGCTGAATCACTTTGCTGTACAGCAGAAATTAACACACTGTAAATCAACTATCTTTCAATCCAATTTTTAAAAAGGAATAAAACAGCCTGTTTCTGATACCAACTCTGATACCCACTTAGCACAAAACCCTCCACCCTTTCTCTGCTCTCTCTCACTGATGGGACACACTGTCCCCTCATGAGGCTGACAGAGGCTCGTGCGCTCACCCGGGAGCCGCTCTCTGGGACTCAGGACTCCTGAGGGACCATCCAGGAGCTGTGTGGCCACAGAGCTCGGCCTGGGCGTTCCCAGTCGCAATTCCGTGCATCATCCCTTGGAAGAACCCAGTGAACCCGCTCATGGATTCTTCCAATTCTTTTTAAAAGGACAAGTTCCCCTTTGTTCAGGCCTGCGTCATTCTTAGCTGCCATCCTGTGCTGCCTCCAGTGCATTTCTGACCCTCACACAAGAAAGGGGCATTGCCACACTGAATGCCACATTACTTTCATACCAGCTGGAATGCCAAAATGCCAGTATCTTAGGCAGCGCCAAGAACTCCAGGGTGATATTAGCTCTTCATAACTGTTCAGCTCAGATGACACAAATGCATTAGGACACACAAGTAAACTTTCTAGAACAGGACAATAAAAACTTTAACTCTTTCCTAAAGTATGGAATTCAAATGCTACAGGGCATGATTTTGGATGGTGCATTTATATAGCATTAAATAACAGTGAACCATGGGGTAAGAAAGTCTCCATTCTAGTCCTTCCAAGACCATCAAGGCAAAAGACCCAGTCTGGTTCTATCTTGTCTCCACTACTTAGCAATTTTCCTTTAAATAAAAAGAAAATGCAGAACTTTGGACGGGCCACTGTGCATAGCTAGAATTCAATAACGTTGTTTAGATTTTATTATATTTAAAGTTCTCTCTTTCTATAAGAAGTAATACCATTTACAGTTGGGATAGAAAGTCACCTTTCAAAACAACTTTATTGGGGCTTCCCCTGGTGGTCCAGTGGATAAGGACACCGCCTTGCAGTGAAAGGGGCGCCGGTTCGATCCCTGGCCTGGGAAGATCCCACGTGCGGCAGAGCGGCTGGACTGATGTGTCCAATCGCCGAGCCGGAGCTCTGGAGCGCATGCGCCCAGAGCCAGCTCTCTGCAACAACAGATGCCGCTGCAATGGGAGGCCCGCAGGAGCCAAGGAACAAAGATGGGGGAAAACGGAGAAATGAAAGACCAATAGAAGTGGCCCACCCGCTCCCCTCCCTCCCCAACCAGACCCCCGCCCAAAATAAATAAATAAATAAATCTTTAAAAAAAAACAACTTTATTGAAGTTTTAGTGAATCTTTTAAGAAAACTTATGAAGGAGAATGGATTATGTGTGTATACATGGTTGAATCCTTTCGCTATTCACCTGAAACTATCACAACATTGTTAATCAGTTACACCCCAATACAAAATAAAAAGTTTTTAAAAAGAAAAATATTATGTAAATTAAAGGGGAGGTGGTCTTCAATGTCAGCAAAAATCCTGAAGGTGGTTCTCAAATGCCTCGTGTCTGAGAAGCACTGCTTAAACACCTGGCAGTGATTTCAGCTGGAATTCCAGACATTAGAAACAAGCTCCGGCACAGAAGTGAGACAGTTTTTACAAGAGGTCAGGTAAGGTCTTGAGCCCTGTGTAAGAGAAAAGTCTGGAGGCATACAAAGGTGGTTGCCAGTTGGTTTGAACCATGAAGAGTCCATGAAAATTAGGGAAAAGAGAAGGAAATGCCGCATATTCCGTTCTCTCCCATGATGGTATCTTGAACTGCAAGGAGATCAGACTAGTCTATCCTAAAGGAAATCAGCCCTGAATAGTCACTGGAAGGACTGATGCTGAAGCTGAAGCTCCAATACTTTTTTTTTTTAATTTATTTTTTGGGTGGGGGTCGGGTTGGGGAGGGAGGGGAGTGGGCGGGCCACTTCTATTGGTGTTTCATTTCTCTATTTTCATCTGTCTTTGTTCTTTGGCCCGTGTGGGCCTCCCATCGTGGTGGCATCTGTCGTTGCAGAGCACCGGCTCTGGGCGCATGCGCTCCAGAGCTCCGGCTCGGCAATTGGACACATCAGTCCAGCCGCTCCGTGGCACGTGGGATCTTCCCAGGCCAGGGCTCGAACCGGCGCCCCTTGCACTGCAAGGCGGTGTCCTTACCCACTGGACCACCAGGGGAAGCCCCTGAAGCTCCAATACTTTGGCCACCTGATGCGAAGAGACGACTCACTGGAAAAACAGATGTTGGGAAAAATAGAAGTCAAAAGGAGAAAGGGACGATAGAGGATGAGATAGCTGGATGGCATCACTGAGTCAACGAACACGAGTTTGAGCAAAGAGTCAGCCACGACTGAGCGACCGAACTGACTGATGATGGTGTCTGGAATTCAGATCCACAGTGGAAAACAAAACGGGATAAGTCAACGATAGAACTTTCTGACCTAAGGCGCTGCTTGGTAACCTCGCCAGCGGCTTTGGAGGCAATTATTCATATCTAGCAAAGACCCATGAACCTTTAAGAGAAACTAAAAATGATCCTCTGCTCTCGCATCTCTGTACTAAACGATGTCCCCCTTCAGCACTAACACTCTAACACTGACCCAATCTTCAAGTTCCTTCCCTTTAGGGACCCACTCCCCCCCGCCCCGTTTCCTGTGCATCCTTCCGGAAACATTTGTTAGGTGGGAACGCTTATTCCCCACCTCTCAGTTTTCCCAGGCCAGAGAGCTACAACAGGGCACCACTCCGGGTTTCAGGTCCCGCCTCTCACTCACTCCTTTGATTTTGATTGGAGGGCGCATCACTGTCCTCTTTCTGGATTGGTAGAGCGCAGCCATTGGCAGCCCCCACCACCAACAAGGGGTTTTTTTGGTCCTTCCCCACACCTTCTCCCTAGGTAGTAAGTGGATGTGCCTGCCTGTCTGTCCCCAAGAGCGCCAGTTTCTCTTGGCTCGGGAGTCTAGGGTTCACTCGGGGCAAGGGTGTGGAGCTCAGAGCCCATCCTCCAACCTAGTTTTTCCTCACTTGATCATACCCCTAGAGGTCATTCTTTTCCAGCATACGAATCGACCTCATTTCTCACAATGGCTGCCTGACATTCCATTGGGTGGCTATGCCACAATCTACTCATTCCCCACTGATGGCTATCTGGGGTCTGTACAGACTTTTCTGTTACTCCAACCGACACTGCCCTGAACATCCTTGTACTTAAACTTCTTTGCATGCTTGCGTGAGTGTTTCTGAGGGTCAGATTCCTAGAAGTAGGGAAGTTGGGTCAAAGGAACGTACATTTAATTTATTTTAATTTTTTCAATTCAAATTTAATTTACTGCAAGCAACGTGGGAGACTATGCCAACCTTGATCTTCAGGGGGTCTTCAACTGATCGGCTGTTCTGTGTGGACTGGGTGGACAAGCCAGGATGTCATGTTTTTTGAGTTAATAATGTCCCTCAGTTTCCCCGGAAGTATAATTCTGGCCTATAATGCCCAGCCTCTGCCATCCTCATGGCTCTCCCCAGAGATGTACTCTCCCACATTTGACTCCTGCATGGGGATTCATGGGCCCTCTCTGGGGATACTGGAGAGCAGACAGCTCCATGGCTAGGTGTTGGATGAAGGTTGGCCCACCAAACCTGGGGGGGCATCACAGTTACCTCTGTCATTCACAGAAATTGATTTTCCTTTCCCAACATGTCATGCTGAATGCCGATCCCGCGGGCCTCCCTTTGTCCTCATGGCTTCAGCACTCTGCCAGCCTGGCCTGGTCTCAGTGCCTTGGAGCAGAGGGCCACAGAGCACCGTGTCCTTCCACCCTCAGCTGGCTCTCTCTCACACAGTCCAGGTCTCAGCTCAAACATCCTCTCCCCAGAGAAGCAGGCCTGATCACCCTGTAGGCACAACCCTCCAGGGTCTACCCGTCAGTACCTACCCCATCCCCCTGGCTTGTTTTCTTCCTTTTCTTCATCTTTCTATCTTATTTTTAAATTATGAAAATATGATAACACATTTACAGGAGATGCAGACAATACAGAACAAAGTGACATATAGTTCCATTTTATATTCAGTTCAGTTCAGTCGCTTAAATCGTGTCCGACTCTTGGCGACCCCGTGGACCATGGCACGCCAGGCTTCCCTGTCCTTCACCATCTCCCAGAGCTTGCTCAAACTCACGTCCACGGATTCAGTGATGCCATCCAACCATCCTGGCTCAACACATATGCACACACACGGGATGTGTAACACAAGAGAGGAGTGTGGGCAAATTGTTTAAGTAGATACATTAAGATTTTTAGTTGGAGTTTCACTACTGAACTCTCAGAAATTAATTGAATGAATATACAGAGAAGTAGAATAAAAAGCATTATGAACCAACTCGACATAATTAAGGTTTATACAGTTTTATTCGGAGGATTTTCACTGTCTGAAAATAGCTTATTTGTTTCCTTGATTATTAGCCATGCTCCCTCTGTTCCGGGCTGTGCCTCGTGCACAGAAAGCTATTTGCTGTCATTTCTAGTTCTAGAAATGCAGAAATGTAAAAACCCTGGGACGACTCAAAGCCTGGATTGTCCAGAGGCAGGAACTGAGGCCAGAAAGAGCTGTAACACACTCAGATCCCGCGGCTAGGCAGGAGCAAGACCTGGACGAGGGGGCCTCCTGGTCCCACCCCAGTGGCCCTTCTGACTTCAGCGGGCACGGCAATCTTTCAACATTCGACCACTGCTTCCCCAGAGCCTCTGCCACTTTCTAGCACAGCGTCCACCAAGCGGTCTGAGTCATGTTAGTTCCCCTTCGGTGATTTTTCAGGGGCTGAGCAGGACATCCTGAGGGGCTACCTGGGCTGGGCGTTTACCTTTCTGAATGTAAATGTACATGTGCAGTTGGGAGACGGTACTAGATGAGCCTCTCAGGTTCCTGTCTAGAAATCAATGTCTCGTGGATGGGAGAACTTCTCTTTTAAAGCTATGTTTTGATCTACATAATGTGATAATTAAGAGGGGAGAAAAAAGATAATAGAACCAAAGGCATATAATGAAAGCCACCGCCTCCACCCCTGCCCACGTCCTGAGCCCCAGAAGCAATCCTGTGCAACCCTCTCAGCTGTTTTTTTCCCCATGGTTCCCTAGGTCCAAACAATATTCATCCACCTCTCTTTCCTGATTCATCTCTTACACACATTACAGACTTCCTGCGTCTCTGTCATCATCATCACCCGCCACCTTCCTACTTCACCACCGAAATACGGTCTTGTGTGTGGTGCTAAGTCGCTCTAGTGAAGTCCAGCTCTATCGAGTGTATGGACTGTAGTCCATCAGGCTCCTCTGTCCATGGGATTCTCCAGGCAAGAATATTGGAGTGGGTGGCCATTTCCTCCTCCAGGGGATCTTCTACATCAATAATTCTCATTTATGCTATGAACATATAAATGTCATACACTGCAGAGCAAACTAGTGTATTATGATGACACCTTTTCCCTAAAAACTTTTTTCCCTAAATACAGTTCAGCTGAGTCTCTCAGTTGTGTCCGACCCTTTGCGACCCCATGGACTGCAGCACGCCAGGCTTCCCTGTAGCACTGTTATTTGTCTTTTCCAGGCTCTCGCTACGGCTCCGTCTATGTCCCCCATTTCTTCAGTTCTTATTGTTGCAAGACTTCTACTGCAGAACCCCAGAAGCAAAGCAGTGCGCGGTTTCAGTTACAAGCCGGTGATCTGACACCTTCTTTGCAGGATACCATCTCCAGCTAGTCCCTCTCTCCCAACTCTGTCCTCCTCTGCTCTCGGCCAGGTGCAGCCTCAGCAGCTGCGGCTGTCACAGGACAAGTAAGACAAACATTCTTCACGCAAGACCAGCACATCTCCTGTGTCCAGGGCCCAGGATGTTAGCTAGCATCAAGATGTGTAGGCGAGAAAGCCCCCTGGGGAGGGGGTGGTGCCCAGAGGGGTCATCCCACACGAAATGAGACTCCTCACGTTCATGATGAAAGCATATCTTGTGTTGGATCTTCGGGTCAGCCCTCTGAAGCTGGCTGAGCAAGGTGTTATTATTCCCATTTTACAGATGAAAGACTGAGGCTCATAAAGGCACCAGATGATTCGCCAAAGCTCACAGAGTTGGAACTCTAATCCCTGCTTTTTCAGCTCCAGACCCAGGATATTTTCCTTGCTACCCACTCTCCTGCTCCCATGCTTAGGGCTTAATGAAAATAAGGCAACAGGGAACAGGCAGCATCGTCTTTTTTTTTTTTTAATTTACTTTGGGCAGGGGTCGGGTTGGGGAGGGAGGGGAGTGGGCAGGCCATTTCTATTGGTCTTTCATTTCTCTATTTTCATTTGTCTTCGTTCTTTGGCCCCTGTGGGCCTCCCATCGCGGTGGCTTCTGTCGTTGCAGAGCACCGGCTGTGGGCACATGCGCTCCAGAGCTCGGGCTCGGTGATTGGACACATCAGTCCAGCCGCTCCGCGGCACGTGGGATCTTCCCAGGCCAGGGCTCGAACCGACGCCCCTTGCACTGCAAGGCGGTGTCCTTACCCACTGGACCACCAGGGGAAGCCCCGTCTTTTTTTTTTGTTTTTTTTAAGAATGTGTTTGGCTGTGTCAGGTCTTCGCCGCGGCACGTGGGCTTCTCTCGAGTGTGGCGTGAGGACTGAGTTAGTTGCATTGTGCAGGTTTAGCTGTCCTGCAGCATGTGGGATCTTAGTTCCCCAACCAGGGGCTGAACCCACATCTCCTGCATTGGAAGGCAGATTCTTAACCACTGGACCACCGGGGACGTCCCCCGGGTCATCTTCATATCCTTCCCTTTGGCTGGATTCCCCACAAACTCTGTACGAGGCAGGTGGGATTTGGGAAGGCAGCATCTCTTTGGTCTGGCCATTAGCTAATGTTGAGACATGACTGTGCTAATTAAGAGAGGGCTTCATTAAAAACCATGCTTCAGTTGTTTTTTTGTCTTAAAAATAGAGTTTCTCGCACTTTTAATCCTCTCCCCTCTCTGGCCCAGCAGAAGCATGCATTGTTTTTATTGATCACTCTGAGACTGATTTGGACTTCGGATAGAGCTTTTCCTTGATCCCTAAAAGGATTTACTTCAGACACTGGAGAATGGACTCACTTCTGTTTTCTAAATTTATCACAATATGCCCTCTTTCCACCCAGACACTCAGGGGGATGTCTCAGGGCACACCGGGACTCTCCCACCTTGTAGGAATCATGGTAGAGTTCAGACTGAAGGTCTCAATGCACCGCGGTCTATAAAATACCCGTAATAATCACATGAAATAACAGAGAACACAGGCTATTAGAACTTAAGATTTTTAAAGGAAACGGAACCAGGAGCTGGAACAGAAGGAGCAGTAGATGCGTTTCCTTGAGCAGGAGCAAGGCTCCTCTTGAGATCACCCCTGGACGAGTGCAGGAGAGGCGGAAGAGGGCCGAGGCCCCGGGGGTGTCGCTGGGCTGTGGAAACGCTGCACCAGAATGCCCTGTTTGTGGGTCAGGGAATGTCAAGTTCCAGAGGCTGGTGGTTTTTGTTATTTTTTTTTTAAAGCTGATGGTCTGGGATAAGGGACGGGACTCCCAGGAATGTCCCCGCAGACCTCAGACAACAAACAGGATGTGCCAAGAACTGGCATCAGGTCAATGCTTCCTCAGTAGGGGGCAGCGTCCTGCTGCGTCTTGGACCAGGTTCACTTCACATGCGTGCGCGCGTCTGTGTGTGTGTGTCTGTGGGTGTGTCTGGGTGAGGGTGTGTGCCTGTGTTTGTGCATCTGTGGGCGTGTCTGTGTGTGTCCTGCACGTCTCCACACGGGGTGGGGAGAAAGTCCTCAGGTGACTCACTGCCCTCCTGCCCCCGCCCAGAAGCACCATGGCTGACTTGTCGTTGAAGGTGGGACATCACCAACAGGGTCGTACAGGTGAAGAGAGGCCAAGGGACCGTCCCCCAGTGAGGCGCGTGTCCCCGCCTCCTCCTCCCCTTCACGAAAACACCAGTCCCCACAGCAGGGAGCGCGCCCCGCCTGCTGTGGCTAAAGGAAGCTGCTTTGGCCTTGCTCCATGACGCGCAGGGGGGCCAGAGGGTGAGCTGGCGGCTTCCCACGGGGAAAGAGCACGCTGCGCGCTGACCACTCGTCCACCTGATTCTAACCCCACCCTCTCGACTTCTTCCTACAATTTAAGCCACGGCCGATGAGCTGGAGCCTTTTCCCGGAATTGTATCAAAAGGACAACCCTGAGGTCTAGAACCTTGCCAAACAGACTGGCGATGTTTAGCGGCTAAGGTTCCCAGCCCAGAAGAGCTCACCCGCACACAGCTCCCGCCCAGCAGGCCTGGGAAGGCTGGCCGGCCAGCAGTCACCCAGGCCACATGGCCAGAGGGACCCCAGGCCCACCCTGGAGCTGGCGGTTCTACCCCAGGCTGGCTGGAACCCAGCACGCCCTCCCGGCCCGCACACGGGCGCTCCGAGCAGACAGCGGCTCTGGCCTGTCTTCAGAAAGGGAGAGGTCAGTTCAGCCTCCCATGTGGGTACCTGGACACCAGCCAGTCCAGCATAGCCAGGCGTCCAAGATGCCCTGGGGGTGGCGGAAGCCCCTTCGCCCCGGGCGGCCCCTCTTGGTCCTCTCGATGGCTGGGGCTTCCGGGCACAAAGCCAACACCTGGCTCTGTCCAAATATGGCAACGGGCCGAGGACACTGGGATCTGGCGGTGGTCCAGGGCAGAAGCCACTGAGGACATGGTCTGTGCAGGCTGCAGCCTTTCAGCCCACGGGGATAATCATAACCACGACATGGACAACAGTCCACATTTGCGGCCTAGAATGTGCCAGGCAATGCTCTAAGCTCATTACATCTAGTAACGTACGCGTTCCTCACCCAGAACACTATGATATAGGTGCTCTGATCAGATGAAGAAAAGAAGGTTCAGAGAGGTTAAGCGACTTCTCCAAGATCACACAGCTAATAAGGCCAGAGCAAGGATCTCCAGTCAGACAATTTGGCATCAGAGAATCCCTACATCTTGACCACCCTAAATCGGAATTTCTCTTCCCTTTTGGGATCCTGTTGTCCTCCAGCCTGATCAAGAGATCGGGCCAGAGTCCTGAGTCCACACGGAGCTGGCCATCACTACCTGTCATTACGCTAGGACCCACAACGTGGGACACACTTCGTGACACACACTGGGGACACGGGAAGCAGAGCACAAAGTCACCATGAGTCCTCCAAGCTGAAAGCACATCCCTTCCCTGCACACGGGATGAACACCTGTCAGGGAAGTGGCAGCCCCATCGTAAGGATGGACGAGGACTAGGATGCCCTTTCCAAGCGGGAAGTCAAGTCGAGAGCTCTGTCCCCATCACCCAGTGAGCAGCTGGCCGAGCCTGGGCCCAAACCCCAGCCTTCAGATTACTAGGCTGTCACCCTTTTTTGTGTGTCTTTTTTCCAACCAGGGATTGAACCCCGAGCCCTAGGCAGTGCAAGCATGGAGTCCTAATCATTGGACAGCCAGGGAATTCCCCCATTTTTTTAAATTAATTTATTTAGGATAATCGCTTTCCAATATTGTGTTGGTCTCTGCTAGATAGCAACATGAACCAGCCATTGGTGCCCTCCTGTTTTTAAAAGGAACAGTTTGCTCAGGCAAAGAGCATTCACCAAGTGCCCACTGATTCCCGGGCCCTGGTGACACACGGGTGAGTAAGGAGGCCCCGTGGCCCCTGGGAGCAGCCTGGTACATAAAGAACAAGGGCATGTAAATACATATGCATGACGTGACGACAGGCGTGCTAGGAGAATGCAAAGGAGCCCCGTGCTGGGGTGGGCGGAGCATCCAAGGCTTCACGGGAGAAGTGACAGCTGGGCCAGGTCGCCAAGGCTGGGAGGCTTGCCGGGCAGAGCCATGGGGACAGGGTGTTGTGGGCAAAGGGAACAGGACACTCTGCCACACAGAAGCACCACCAGTGTGAGCCCAGGATGGGCCGGGTGGGGCCCCAGGGCGGAGCCAGAGCGCCACGCCCAGTGAGAGGCTCAATGGGGCTTGGAAGTGGGCGTGTTATCCTGGAGGCAGTGGGCGGACAGGACGGGCTGTGAAGCTGGGAAGGAATCAGATCTGCCTCTAGAAGGAAAACATTCCACGATCAGGAGGGCGGGTTAGGAGGAGGAGACCTGGGGAAGCTGTTCGAGAAACGCTGGTGAGAAAAGGAGAGGGTCCGTGGGCACGCTGCTAGGTTTAAAATGGATAGCCGGCCCACAACGTGGGACACACTGACACACACTGGGGACACGGGAAGCAGAGCACAAAGTCACCATGAGTCCTCCAAGCTGAAAGCACATCCCTTCCCTGCACACGGGATGAACACCTGTCAGGGAAGTGGCAGCCCCATCGTAAGGATGGACGAGGACTAGGATGCCCTTTCCAAGCGGGAAGTCAAGTCGAGAGCTCTGTCCCCATCACCCAGTGAGCAGCTGGCCGAGCCTGGGCCCAAACCCCAGCCTTCAGATTACTAGGCTGTCACCCTTTTTTGTGTGTCTTTTTTCCAACCAGGGATTGAACCCCGAGCCCTAGGCAGTGCAAGCATGGAGTCCTAATCATTGGACAGCCAGGGAATTCCCCCATTTTTTTAAATTAATTTATTTAGGATAATCGCTTTCCAATATTGTGTTGGTCTCTGCTAGATAGCAACATGAACCAGCCATTGGTGCCCTCCTTTTTTTAAAAGGAACAGTTTGCTCAGGCAAAGAGCATTCACCAAGTGCCCACTGATTCCCGGGCCCTGGTGACACACGGGTGAGTAAGGAGGCCCGTGGCCCTGGGAGCAGCCTGGTACATAAAGAACAAGGGCATGTAAATACATATGCAGGGACGTGACGACAGGCGTGCTAGGAGAATGCAAAGGAGCCCCGTGCTGGGGTGGGCGGAGCATCCAAGGCTTCACGGGAGAAGTGACAGCTGGGCCAGGTCGCCAAGGCTGGGAGGCTTGCCGGGCAGAGCCATGGGGACAGGGTGTTGTGGGCAAAGGGAACAGGACACTCTGCCACACAGAAGCACCACCAGTGTGAGCCCAGGATGGGCCGGGTGGGGCCCCAGGGCGGAGCCAGAGCGCCACGCCCAGTGAGAGGCTCAATGGGGCTTGGAAGTGGGCGTGTTATCCTGGAGGCAGTGGGCGGACAGGACGGGCTGTGAAGCTGGGAAGGAATCAGATCTGCCTCTAGAAGGAAAACATTCCACGATCAGGAGGGCGGGTTAGGAGGAGGAGACCTGGGGAAGCTGTTCGAGAAACGCTGGTGAGAAAAGGAGAGGGTCCGTGGGCACGCTGCTAGGTTTAAAATGGATAGCCGGCAAGGACCTGCTGTGTGTTGCTGTTTCATCGCTGAGTCCTGTCCCGCTAAGCACGGACGACCCTGATCCTCAAACCAGGCAAGACATTCCAAATAGGAAAAATACAGACCAAGATTTCTCACATTCATACGTGCAAAAGATTTTAACAAAATACTGTTAGCAAATCGAATCCTCCTATAAAGAAGTGGAATCTATTTCCCCACCCACTGAACCTGGGTGGTTTCTTCTAGCAACAGAAGGCAGCCAAAGCCTCCGTTCTGAGCCCAGGACCGAAGCGGCCTCACGTGCGTCCTGTCTCAGCTACCACCTGAACAAGCCCAGCCTGGCCTCATGGACGGTAGGAGAGTGCATGGAGCAGAGACGAGGTTTTAGCCAGCAAGGGCCATCTAAGATCAGCCAGAGGGTTGCCCTGGTGGTCCAGTGGGTAGGGACACCGCCTTGCAGTGCAAGGGGTGCCGGTCCCCTGGCCTGGGAAGATCCCACGTGCAGCGGAGCAGCTGGACCGATGTGTCCAATTACCGAGCTGGAGCTCTGGAGCGCATGCGCCCAGAGCCGGTGCTCTGCAACAACAGAGGCCACCGCGATGGGAGGCCCACACGGGCCAAAGAACAAAGATGGAAATAAATGAAAGACCAACAGAAGTGGCCAAAAAATAATAATAATAGGATCAACCAGCCCCCAAGTGGCCACAGAGACACGAGCCCAGCAGAGATAGATCATACTGCCTACCTGCCGAATCATGAACAAAATAACTGTTTTCTAAGTCATTGCAGCCTCAGAGACGCTACAGCTGCTTGAGCCCAGGATGGGCGGGTGGGGCCCCAGGGCGGAGCCAGAGCGCCACGCCCAGTGAGAGGCTCAATGGGGCTTGGAAGTGGGCGTGTTATCCTGGAGGCAGTGGGCGGACAGGACGGGCTGTGAAGCTGGGAAGGAATCAGATCTGCCTCTAGAAGGAAAACATTCCACGATCAGGAGGGCGGGTTAGGAGGAGGAGACCTGGGGAAGCTGTTCGAGAAACGCTGGTGAGAAAAGGAGAGGGTCCGTGGGCACGCTGCTAGGTTTAAAATGGATAGCCGGCAAGGACCTGCTGTGTGTTGCTGTTTCATCGCTGAGTCCTGTCCCGCTAAGCACGGACGACCCTGATCCTCAAACCAGGCAAGACATTCCAAATAGGAAAAATACAGACCAAGATTTCTCACATTCATACGTGCAAAAGATTTTAACAAAATACTGTTAGCAAATCGAATCCTCCTATAAAGAAGTGGAATCTATTTCCCCACCCACTGAACCTGGGTGGTTTCTTCTAGCAACAGAAGGCAGCCAAAGCCTCCGTTCTGAGCCCAGGACCGAAGCGGCCTCACGTGCGTCCTGTCTCAGCTACCACCTGAACAAGCCCAGCCTGGCCTCATGGACGGTAGGAGAGTGCATGGAGCAGAGACGAGGTTTTAGCCAGCAAGGGCCATCTAAGATCAGCCAGAGGGTTGCCCTGGTGGTCCAGTGGGTAGGGACACCGCCTTGCAGTGCAAGGGGTGCCGGTCCCCTGGCCTGGGAAGATCCCACGTGCAGCGGAGCAGCTGGACCGATGTGTCCAATTACCGAGCTGGAGCTCTGGAGCGCATGCGCCCAGAGCCGGTGCTCTGCAACAACAGAGGCCACCGCGATGGGAGGCCCACACGGGCCAAAGAACAAAGATGGAAATAAATGAAAGACCAACAGAAGTGGCCAAAAAATAATAATAATAGGATCAACCAGCCCCCAAGTGGCCACAGAGACACGAGCCCAGCAGAGATAGATCATACTGCCTACCTGCCGAATCATGAACAAAATAACTGTTTTCTAAGTCATTGCAGCCTCAGAGACGCTACAGGCTCGGTTCTGGACCATCACAATAAAGCAAATATTTTAAATAAAATAAACTGAGTCATGTGATTCCTTTTTTTCTTGGCTTCCCAGTGCATATAAAAGTTCTGTTTGGGGTTTCCCTGGTGGTTCACTGGTTAAGAATCTGCCTTCCAATGAAGGGGACACAGGTAGGAGCCCTGGTCGGGAAATGAAGATCCCACATGCCTCAGGGCAACTAACCCTGTGAGCCACAACCACTGAGCCTGTACACAAGAGTCCACGTTCTGCAGTAAGAGAAGTCATTGCAATGAGAAGCCCACGCACTGCAAGAGAGAGAGAGTAGCCCCCATCTGTCGCAACTAAAGAATCCTCGTGAAAACCTGTGCACAGCAATGAAGACCCAGTGCGGCCGGAATAATAAATAATAAACATTTTTCTAGAAAGTTATGTTTAGGGCTTCCAAGGTGGTCCGATGGGTAGAGTCCGCCTTGTAGTGCAAGGGTGCCGGTTCATTCCCTGGCCCGGGCAGATCCCCTGTGTCGCTGAGTGGCTGGACCGGTGTGTCCTACTATGAAACAGTGCTCTGGAGCGCATGCGCCCAGAGCCGGTGCTCTGCAACGAGAGAGGCCACTGCAATGGGAGGCCCACACAGGCCAAAGAATAAAGATGGATGAAAATAAATTTTTTAAAAAATCTTTAAAAAACTTATGTTTATACTACACTGTAGCCTATTAAGTGTGCACTAGCATTATGTCCCCCAAAAAAGAAAAAAGCAATGTAGAAACCACATATAGAAGGGGAAAAGGTGGAAGCCATGACAGACTTCCTCTTTTGGACTCTAAAATCACCGCGGACGGTGACTGCAGCCATGAAATCAGAAGACGATTGCTTCTTGGCAGGAAAGCTATGACAAACCCAGAGAGTGTGTTGAAAAGCAGAGACATCACTCTGCCAGCAAAGGTCTGTATAGTCAAGGCCATGGTCTTCCCAATGGTCACATACGGTTGTGAGAGCTGGACCAGAAAGAAGGCTGAGCGCCAAAGAACTGAGGCCTTTGAACTGTGGTGCTGGAGAAGACTCTTGAGAGTGCCTTGGACAACAGGGAGATCAGACCAGTCAACCTTAAAGGAAATCAATCCTGAATACTCACTGGAAGGACTGATGCCGAAGCTCCAATATTTTGGTCATCTGATGAGAACAGTCAGCTCATTGGAAAAGTCCCTGGTGCTGGGAAAGACTGGGCAAAAGAAGAGGGCATCAGAGGATGCGATGGTTGGACGGCATCACGGATGCAATGGACATGAACTTGGGTAAACTCCGGGAGATGGCGAGGGGCAGGGAGGCCCGGCGTGCTGCCGTCCACGGGGTCACAGAGAGTCAGACACGACTGAACGACTGACCAACAATAACAAAAATACTTTACTACAAAAATTGCAAACTATCATCTGAGCCTTCAGCAGGTATTGTAACATCAAAGACGACCAATCACTTAACAAACATAATAATAAGGAAAACGTTTGACATATTGTGAGAATTGCCAAAATGTGATAGACGCAGAGTGAGCAAATCCTGTTGGGAAAACGGTGCCGACAAACTTGTTCAACAGAGTGGCCACAAACCTTTAGTATGTTAAAAAAAAGAAAGAAAACCACAGAAAATCTGCAAAGCGCAGTCAAGAGAAGGGCAATAAAATACGACGTACCTGGCATTTCAAGATGGTTCATTAGTTATGCAGCAGGCACGAACTGATACCGGGGGAACCAAGCACTGTGAGACTCAGAGTTCCTCAAAGCCGGAAGCCGCGTCTTACTCATCCACAGAGCCTAGGGTTACTCAGCAAACACGGGGTGAGCATCCGGCGGTGTGCACAGCTTTGGCAGAAGAACTAATAACCACCATTCCGCCAACGACTGCTGTGTGACCCCGCAATTAAAGAGGTCCCTGCTGGCTGCTGACACCCAGGGAGGTCCCTATAATTATGACATCCAACAAGTCCACACCCCAGCCCAGCCCAGAGGGCACAACGTGCCGTCCGGATTAAGTGGCTGAGGTGAGGCAGGTGTCAGACTCCGGTGTCTGCTGTCCTCACAGTCATCAGGTTAGGGACGCTCTTCCCTTCCCAGAGCATCTTGTGTTCATGACTCCCAAGTGATCCCCAGGAGATCCATGGCGCTCACGCTAACAGCCTCTCTGTCTTTCTTCTCAGTCACCTTCATCAGTGGGTGACTGTTGCCAGCCAGCTGGGGGCTGGGAAACATTGCCTACACCTCGGCCAGACCCACGGAGCCCCAGGACCGGGACACCAGGCTGCCACCTCCAAGTACGTTGACATGAAAAGGGCAAAGAGAAGACGAGCAGGAGGTCATATGTGCAAAACACAGAAGAACACAGACTGAGCCAGCCCGGATTGAAGTCCGTCAGCCTCAGACCTCAGTGCCTCAGTTTCCTCATCTGTACAGTGGCGATGACAATGATATGCCCACCTCCTGGGACCACTGGAGATAACAGAGTAACATGCTTCAAACAGCATCCGACACAAAACCAAGTACTATGGATGTGCCCTGACGAGAGCCAGCTTTGTGGTCAACGAGGGCTCAGGACGACCACCCCCGGACCTTTCTCCTCCCCACCGAGTCTGCTTCCTCTCCTCATCCACTGCCACTCTAGAGGGGCAGTCACCAAGGAGACATAAACCACCAAACTGTCTCCAGCGGGGGAGAAGTACAAGCAGACCACAGGCAGCTTGAGGCGTGTGGGCAGTTAGGGGACACTCGGGCACGCTCCTCACCCTGCCTGGGTCCATGTCCCCCAGATCAGTCATTCCTGTACCACCTGCAGCATCTCAGGTATCTCCGTGGACCACCTGTGGTTCTAGTGGCCTACTCACTTCTTGAAGTCACATCCTTATAAAAGGAAATCTTGTGGGCTTCCCTGGTGGTCCAATGGGTAAAGAGTCCACCTTGCAGTGCAACAGGCGCTGGTTCGATCCCTGGCCTGGGAAGATCCCACGTGCTGTGGGATCCCACATCGGCTGGACCAGTGTGTCCAATTATGAGCCAGCGCTCTGGAGCGCATGCGCCCCGAGCCGGTGCTCTTCAACGAGAGAGGCCACTGTGATGGGAGGCCCACACAGGCCAACGAACAAAGATGGATGAAAATAAATGAATGAACAACCAATAGAAGTGGCCAAAAAAAAAAAAAAAGGGAAACCTTATATCCCACCAAAATGGGAAGGTAGCAGTCACCTGGGAAGAAAGAAATACATACAATGACAGCAGAACAATGCTATTCAGTCCCAGCTGTTGCTGCTTAAGATTCTGCCTCTAAGGCTTGCTTTCTCTCTCTTCGCTGAAGCAGCAAGATGTCATGTGTGTCTGGAAAATTTTATTAAAGACTTAATAGCACAAAATTGAGATTTTTCTCCTTGGAGGGTTGGGAGGGAATTTAAAAGGGAACACTTTAAAGGAGATTCTATTTAATGCTGTGTATCTATTCACCTGAAACCTCTGTCATGGTTAATTTTCTGTGTTAATTTGCCTGGCCCACAGAGCTTCTGTGAGGGTGTTTTTGGATGAGATGAACATTTCAGTTAGTGGCTTCAAGTAAAGGAGATTGCCCTCCATAGTGTGGGTGGGCCTCATCTGATCAGTTGAAGGTCCGAAAAGAACGAAACTTTGACCTCCATGCTCACCCCTCAAGCAGCCTTTGGAGCTGAATCACAACATCAGCTTTCCCCTGGGTCTCCAGCCTGCCATCCAATCCTGTTGATTTTGGACCTGCTAGTCTTCAGAACCGCATGAGCCAATTCCTTACAAATAAACCTCTCTCTCTCGCCCTCTTTCTCTCTCTGACATACACACACAGAGCTGTTGTTGTTCGGTTGCTACATCGTGTCCAACTCTTTGCAACACCATGAACTGCAGCACACCAGCCTTCACGGTCCTTCACTATTTCCTGGAGTTTGCTCAAATTCATGTCCACTGAGTCAGCAATGCCATCCAACCACCTCATCCTCTGGCACTCAAACGCTTACACATCCCCTTGGCTCTGTATCTTGGAGAAGCGTGACTAAAACGGCAGCTCTCCTTTGGGATACCACACAGCCCATGCAGACTCACCAACCTGAGAGCTGGCGGGTCATGCCCTTTAATGAGCCAGCGCTCTGGGCGCATGCGCCCGAGCCGTGCTCTTCAACGAGAGAGCCACCGTGATGGGAGGCCCACACAGGCCAACGAACAAAGATGGATGAAAATAAATGAATGAACAACCAATAGAAGTGGCCAAAAAAAAAAAAAAGGGAAACCTTATATCCCACCAAAATGGGAAGGTAGCAGTCACCTGGGAAGAAAGAAATACATACAATGACAGCAGAACAATGCTATTCAGTCCCAGCTGTTGCTGCTTAAGATTCTGCCTCTAAGGCTTGCTTTCTCTCTCTTCGCTGAAGCAGCAAGATGTCATGTGTGTCTGGAAAATTTTATTAAAGACTTAATAGCACAAAATTGAGATTTTTCTCCTTGGAGGGTTGGGAGGGAATTTAAAAGGGAACACTTTAAAGGAGATTCTATTTAATGCTGTGTATCTATTCACCTGAAACCTCTGTCATGGTTAATTTTCTGTGTTAATTTGCCTGGCCCACAGAGCTTCTGTGAGGGTGTTTTTGGATGAGATGAACATTTCAGTTAGTGGCTTCAAGTAAAGGAGATTGCCCTCCATAGTGTGGGTGGGCCTCATCTGATCAGTTGAAGGTCCGAAAAGAACGAAACTTTGACCTCCATGCTCACCCCTCAAGCAGCCTTTGGAGCTGAATCACAACATCAGCTTTCCCCTGGGTCTCCAGCCTGCCATCCAATCCTGTTGATTTTGGACCTGCTAGTCTTCAGAACCGCATGAGCCAATTCCTTACAAATAAACCTCTCTCTCTCGCCCTCTTTCTCTCTCTGACATACACACACAGAGCTGTTGTTGTTCGGTTGCTACATCGTGTCCAACTCTTTGCAACACCATGAACTGCAGCACACCAGCCTTCACGGTCCTTCACTATTTCCTGGAGTTTGCTCAAATTCATGTCCACTGAGTCAGCAATGCCATCCAACCACCTCATCCTCTGGCACTCAAACGCTTACACATCCCCTTGGCTCTGTATCTTGGAGAAGCGTGACTAAAACGGCAGCTCTCCTTTGGGATACCACACAGCCCATGCAGACTCACCAACCTGAGAGCTGGCGGGTCATGCCCTTTAATGAGCAGCTGGGGCCCCTGGTTGGGGAACTAGATCCCACAAGCTGTGTGGTGTGGCCACACACACACAAAGTCAGAGTGGGACATGGCCATAAAATGGAATATGACTCAGCAATGAAAAAGGAACAAAGGGAAGCGATGCCCTTTGTCAAACACCCAAGCCCAGGCAGGTGCTGAGCCAGCTGGGGAATGATCCCCTAGAATCTGGAAACACATTGGAACATTTCCCCACCAGCATGCCCCAGGAGAGATGGCAAGGCTGCCCCATGGAAAGAAAGGCAGCCCCCCCAGACCTCTTGCCTGTCCCACTGGGGCACCTTCGATGATGCACATCTGTATCTATGACACCATCCAACCGTGGAATTGGAAGTGGACCACACACAATGAGAACTGCAGACTCATGCGGCTCAGCCTGAGGGTGCCGTGTGACCCTGCAGAGCCACCCCTGCCCCAGCCTCTGCCGGGATTATTCTGAGAGAGACCAGTTTCCATTCACATGAGCCCCAGGGCTGGAGACCTCACCCCTTCCTAACACAGCACCTGATAATTGAGCCCTAAACATTGGAAGAAGGTTTTCCCAGACTTCAGTCATTGGCTGACCTCCTTCTTGAGTACTACTGTAAGACTTTACTTCATGTGTGCCATTAAATAAATCCACTTTCTTACAGAAATTCGTGACTCTCTGGGAATGGAAAATCAGCACGATTTTTACGGATGGATTGTGTAAATGAACAGTCATCCCCCAGCCCCACCAAAAACGTTCACAAGTTTTGGTTCAGTGCTGTTGTTCTCCGAAGGGCTAAATGGGGACCTGCTCTGTCTGGTTAAAGGAGGAAAACTAGAGTCGAAAAGGTGTCTTCACCTTGATGAAAGTCCGGTGGCCCAGTGGTTAGGACTTAGTGCTTTCACTGCAGCAGACCCAGGTTCAGTTCCTGGTTGGGGAACTAGAGCCTGCGAGCCATGCAGCAAGGCCACACATACACACAAAACCAGACTGTGACATGGCCATAAAACGGAATGCTACTCGGCGATGAAAAAGGAACAACCGACTACATGCACAAGACCATGGATGATTCACAAACCCTTATGCTGAGTCAAAAAAGTCAGACACAAGAAGTGCACACTGCGTCTGACATTGTAACTTACAAAACGAAATACAGCTTTAAAAAAAAAGAAAGAACAAAGGCATATTTCCCTGGATGGAATCAGAAGAGCTGAAAGACATTTGAAAAGAGGACCAGGTCACCGAGTGGCCTCCCTCGTGGCTCAGACGGTAAAGAATCCGCCTGCAAAGCATGAGGCCTGGGTTTGATCCCTGCGTTGGGAAGACTCCCTGGAGAGGGAAATGGAAACCCACTCCAGTAGTCAAGCCTGGAGAATCCCATGGACAGAGGAGCCTTGCGGGCTACAGTCCATGGGATCGCTAAGAGTCGGACAGGACTGAGCGACTAACACACGCACAGGGGCATATCCAGCAGCATCTGGTCACTCCAGCGTCAGGCGGAAAACGCCTTGTGGAGGCTCTGTCTTCCGAGCCCCCCGTTCTCCCAGGCAGTCACCATGTGTCCTTTACTCCTTTCCACCAGCCTACTCAGCTGGGCCCCGCCTGGCCAAAGAGCTTTGGTGGGACCATGCTTAGACCCAGGAGCTCGGCCCCCAGCAACCTGCTCTAGACCTATAGGAATCCTACTAGTGGGAGCTTCTTAGGCGCCAGAAACTAGGACAGGGCTGGGGAATGAATGAAAACTTGGGGGAAAAGAAACTTCATCCACTGCTGCTGAGACTATAAAACGGTCCAGCCACTTTCGGAAGGTCTAGCTGGTCCTCAAACAAATAAACAGAGTTGTTGAGTGTGTGTGTTAACTCGTTGCAGTCGTGTCTGACTCTTTGCAGCCCTGTAGACTGTAGCCTGCCAGGCTCCTCTGCCCATGGGATTCTCCAGGCAAGGATACTGGAGTGGGTTGCCATCTCCTCCAAGGGAGCTTCCTGACCTAGGATTCGAACCCATATCTCTTGTGTCTCCTACATCGGCAGGCAGATTCTTTCCCACTGAGCCACCAGGGAAGCCCTTTCAAATGTGTATTACACATAAATGGAAAGTCAGTATCACTTGCCAAGTGATTGACATTTAGTAATACTTAATTGCCTGTGTGCTACAGAAACTGGGCTTTGGGGACATGGCCATAAAACGGAATGCTACTCGGCGATGAAAAAGGAACAACCGACTACATGCACAAGACCATGGATGATTCACAAACCCTTATGCTGAGTCAAAAAAGTCAGACACAAGAAGTGCACACTGCGTCTGACATTGTAACTTACAAAACGAAATACAGCTTTAAAAAAAAAGAAAGAACAAAGGCATATTTCCCTGGATGGAATCAGAAGAGCTGAAAGACATTTGAAAAGAGGACCAGGTCACCGAGTGGCCTCCCTCGTGGCTCAGACGGTAAAGAATCCGCCTGCAAAGCATGAGGCCTGGGTTTGATCCCTGCGTTGGGAAGACTCCCTGGAGAGGGAAATGGAAACCCACTCCAGTAGTCAAGCCTGGAGAATCCCATGGACAGAGGAGCCTTGCGGGCTACAGTCCATGGGATCGCTAAGAGTCGGACAGGACTGAGCGACTAACACACGCACAGGGGCATATCCAGCAGCATCTGGTCACTCCAGCGTCAGGCGGAAAACGCCTTGTGGAGGCTCTGTCTTCCGAGCCCCCCGTTCTCCCAGGCAGTCACCATGTGTCCTTTACTCCTTTCCACCAGCCTACTCAGCTGGGCCCCGCCTGGCCAAAGAGCTTTGGTGGGACCATGCTTAGACCCAGGAGCTCGGCCCCCAGCAACCTGCTCTAGACCTATAGGAATCCTACTAGTGGGAGCTTCTTAGGCGCCAGAAACTAGGACAGGGCTGGGGAATGAATGAAAACTTGGGGGAAAAGAAACTTCATCCACTGCTGCTGAGACTATAAACGGTCCAGCCACTTTCGGAAGGTCTAGCTGGTCCTCAAACAAATAAACAGAGTTGTTGAGTGTGTGTGTTAACTCGTTGCAGTCGTGTCTGACTCTTTGCAGCCCTGTAGACTGTAGCCTGCCAGGCTCCTCTGCCCATGGGATTCTCCAGGCAAGGATACTGGAGTGGGTTGCCATCTCCTCCAAGGGAGCTTCCTGACCTAGGATTCGAACCCATATCTCTTGTGTCTCCTACATCGGCAGGCAGATTCTTTCCCACTGAGCCACCAGGGAAGCCCTTTCAAATGTGTATTACACATAAATGGAAAGTCAGTATCACTTGCCAAGTGATTGACATTTAGTAATACTTAATTGCCTGTGTGCTACAGAAATCGTCTCCGAATGTCTGTGGGTGTGCACACCACACTCTGGGCGGGCCGATGATTAAGCCTCTTTCGGGCTCTGGCCTGGAAGAATGTGACCCCGTGCCATGCTGACATAAAGGGATGCTGACTGTGCCACTTGGGCTTGATGCCCTCCAGGCAGAACCGGCTGCAGAGGGGGAGGGAGCAGCTGCCCCCAGGGCCTGCCCACCCCCGTGACCTCCAGCTCCGCGCCTCACCTAAGGCAGGGGGCCTCCCTTCTGTCGCTCCTCCCTGGGGTGGGCTGAAAAGCAGGAAATCCAGCGACTTCCCCCAGCTATTCACACAACAGAGATTTACTGAGCTGCACCTTTCCCAGGTGGCTTAGTGGTAAAGAACCCGCCTGCCAATGCAGGAGACACAAGAGATGTGGGTTCGATCCCTGGGTCAGGAAGATCCCTCAGAAGAGGGCATGGCAACCCACTCCAGTATTCCTGCCTGGGAAATCCCATGGCCAGAGGAGCCTGTCGGGCTACAGTTTATGGGGTAACAAGAGTTGGATACGAGTTAGCGACTACACCACAACCACCACTCACATAACTCTTGAATATATTCTCTCTGATGCAAGCAAGACTGGAGTCCTGCAGCCCATTCCTTCCTCTCGCCCTCCCCAGACAGCCACACGGGTAGATTCTGATGTGTCCTTCCACACACTTGCCTTGCAAAGACATAACACACAGGAGGCCATACGAACACTGCTACTTTCTGTTTGCTTTTATGTGAATAGATTATTTTGCCATAGATGGTTACTTATCGATCTTTCTATACTGGTACACAGAGATGGCTTCCCTGGTGGCTCAGGCGGTAAAGAATCCGCCAGCCAGTCCAGGAGACCCATGTTCTCCAGGAAGATCCCCTGGAGAAGGGAATGGTTACCCACTCCAGTATCCTTGCCTAGAGAATCCCATGGACAGAGGAGCCTGGCTACAGTCCATGGGGTGGCAAAGAGTCAGACGAGTCTTAACCCCTGGACCACCAGGGAGATCCCTGAATTTTGTACTTTTTAACTTCTGTAAAATACTCCATAATGCGACGGATGGATATTTAGTTGCTTCTAGGTTACTTCCGCTTTTTTCCTTTCTCTTGTTTGTCCCAGCATGGCTGTGTGATCATCATCGCTCCTGCTTGCCTAGCCAGGGTCATCAAGATGAGGAGGGAAGCCCGCTTCACCTCCGCCCTCCCAGCTCTGCCCTCAGCCCTGCCCTGCCCTCCCCTCCCACCCTGTTCACTGCAGACGAACCGGACACTCGCCTTGGCTCAAGCAGGCCTTCTGCCTGCACCCTCTGCCTTTTCTTTCCCTCCCTTCTGCTTACCTGGAGCCATCACTGCCCAGGGGGATTCTAGGGAGCCTTCCAAGCCTATCTCCCATCCTACAGGCTTAAGGAAACTCTGGCACACCATGACATGGGCTTCCCTGGAACCCCATCTCATGACTACAGTCCTGGCACATACATCCTTGGAATCCCCATCCTCTTTGCTGGATTTAAACTTCCTTTGAAGAGAGGGAAATCCCTCACTGCCTACACGGCTCGCTGCCCAGAGTCACGTAATACCAGCCATGAAGATGAAACTGGGCAAGCCAGCCTCTCCCTCGGCTTGCCTTTGGCTCAAGCAGACCACAAACCTCTCAAGCTGTTTCCACATACATCAATTTTCCTCAGATCCCTGGAACAGCCGTCCAAAGTCATCTGGAGGGCATGATGACCCTCATCAAAGATGGGGAGACTCCTTCGGAAGTTGAGTGGCGTGTCAGGTCTCAAGCTGAAGGTTGGGGCCTCTTTGCAGAAGAGTAGCTTGGGCAGGGTTGATGTTTCAGGATTAGCCGTGTTACTAAAAGGGGGAAGATCTTAGTCCCAGTTATGCCATCTCCCAAGAGGCAGTCACTCCTGAAGTGAGATTTTTTACCAAACCCAAGGATCATCTGTGCCAATTAATGACACGCTTCCATTATTTAAAAAATGCTTTAGAGTTTAAAATACCAACCTAAGTGTTTCATCCCACGCAGTAGTGAAACTATAGGTTTGTACGCTGTTTGTGTTTCTTTCTCCCCCTCAAATATCAATGGAGAAAAAGACTTAATTACTGTTTTTCATTTTATGGTCAGCTACCTTTTTGAAACGATCTTGGTGACCACCAGTGATAACACGCTTTGGGAAACATTCATTAGAATAAGATGAATGAGATTCTGGGTCACACTTATCCACGGCATAAACTGTTAACTAACTTCATTTTAAGGAAAGAAAGTTCTCCAGAGATGTTTGTGATCAAAAGCGTCAGAAAGAGAAACTTCCAAAGCGACTTCTCTATTGGACAAACTTGGTTGATCTTGGGCTTCCCTGGTGGCTCAGTGGTAAAGCATCTGCCTGCAATGCCAAAGCCACAGGAGACTCAGGTTCGATCCCTGCGTCAGAAGATTCCCTGGAGAAGTGAATGACAACCGACCCCAGTATTCTTGCCTGGAGAATCCCATGGCCAGAGGAGCCTGGTGGGCTACAGTTCATAGGACTGCAAAGAGTGAGCCACGACTGAAGTGACTTAGCACAGCATACCGTACAGTTGATCTTAGGCTACAAGCAGTTTGCACTGAGGGACTTCATGGGTCCTTCTCTGCATCCTACAGAGTGAGAGATGTTTCACACTGAAATTCCTCAGAACAATCTGGGCGCCAAATATCACTTTGGTCACCTTTCCCTCAGCTCTAGACCCAGGAGTGCAAGGAAGCTTCTAGAAGTTGATGTCGCCCAACCTGTCCAAGGAGGGCAGGAATTTGGAGAATCTCTTCATCCTCAACCCCTTTTTCGATCTACTGAAGCCTGATTTCCCAAGGAAGGGGAGAGCCTCGGGAATGCAACTGTTCAGGTCAACAGCTCCTTGTTAAGTCTTGGAGAGACCATGTGGACAAACTAAGGGTCCTGGGATGGAAAAACGGTTTTTCTCCAGTCCCCAAGTTTTCCTACTTTCTGCCCCAAGTCTTGCCCAAAGATGGATGGTATTCCCAGAGCCAAACAGCTGTGGCCGGGAGTGACCCACTGCCTGAGCATGGCTCCCAGTCTACCTTTCTCTGATCAGCATGTGAACGTGGAAACTCAGCATCCCAGATGATGATGCATGCCATGAGGGCCCCTGACCCTGGGGCCCTGGCCTAGAAACCCACCAGCAACGCCCCGTCATCCGGCTCCTCGGCAGCAAGTCCCCAGACCCAGATCCAGTCTCGGTCAACCTGCCGAGTGACCTCCAGCGAGTCACTCCACTTCTCTGAGCATCCCTAGCTGTCACACTGGGGCTTTCAAAGGCCCTTTGTGGTTGTTGTTCAGTTGCTAAGTTGTGTCCAACTTTTTGCAACCCCATGAACTGCAGCACATCAGGCTACCCTATCCTTCACCATCTCCCAGAGCCTGCTCAAACTCATGTCCATTGATTGAGTCAGTGATGCCATCCAAGCACCTCATCCTCCATTGCCCCTTTTCTTCTTGCCCTCAGTCTTTCCCAGCGTCAGGGTCTTTACCAAGGAGTCGGCTCCTGGCATATCAGGTGGCCACAGTATTGGAGCTTCAGCGACAGCATCAGTCCTTCCAATGAATATTCAGGGTTGGTTTCCTTCAGGATTGACTGGTTTGATCTTCCTGTGGTCCCAGGGCCTCTCAAGAGTCTTCTCCAGCACCAAGTTCAAAGGCATCAATTCTTCAGCGCTCAGCCTTCCTTTTTTTTTTTTTTATGTTTTTTCTTTTTTGGCAGGGGGGTGGGTTGGGGAGGGAGGGGGGCAGGCGGGCCACTTCCATTGGTCTTTCATTTCTCTATTTTCATCCGTCTTTGTTCCTTGGCTCCTGTGGGCCTCCCATCACGGTGGCGTCTGTCATTGCAGAGCACCGGCTCTGGGCACATGCGCTCCAGAGCTCCGGCTGGGTAACTGGACACATCAGTCCAGCCGCTCCATGGCACGTGGGATCTTCCCAGGCCAGGGATCAAACTGGCGCCCCTTGCACTGCAAGGCAGTGTCCTTACCCACTGGACCACCAGGGAAGCCCAGCGCTCAGCCTTCTTTACGGTCCAAACCTTATATCTGTACTAAGACCTCATGCCCCTGAAAGTCTTCCATCTTAGCCCGGGGCTGCCCTTGAATGCAGGGCACTCTCACCCTTCCCAGTCTCTGCCCAGAGCTTGGCCCGCCTGGAAGAGCCCCAGTGACTCCGGAGGGGAGACAGCCAGGGCTGCCGAGGGTGTCAGGTTACAGGCTGGCACTCCCCCTGGGTGGCAGCTCTGCCTTGGATATTTTTAGATTGCCCCCTCTTCAGCCCGTCCCTAACAGGAGCCAGATGCCTTTCACATTCTCTGCCGTGGGTCAGGTTCTGCCAAAATTGTACTTTGGGGTCACTCCTGAAGGGAGCCGGACTCCCTCACTGCTGGGGTAAGAAGGGGTGCCTCCTCTTCCTGCCAGCCCCACTCCCACCCTCATTCTTCCTGGATGAGATGAGGCCAGCGTCCAAGTGTCAGGTCCAGTTCTGTCTAAGGTGCCGGCTGCCCTGGGTTCCCCGGTCCAGCTGCCACCGCCAGTCACCTAGGAAGAGGTCCCGTCGCCTGCTGTCAGCCTTTAACTGCCTCTCCTGGAAGGACCCTGCTCCCCATTTGGGGGGATGGTTGCCATCACCCGGTGACTGGAGAGCCCACCTCTGCCCCACCTTAGCCCCTGAAGCCAGTCTCAGAGGCCTTGCCTGTCCACAGAGCTGGACACCGGCCACATACAATAAACACACACACACACGACGATCTGCCTTCCCCAGGACAGTGGCTGGACTCCTGCCTTCCAAACAAATTCCGCCAAGCAGCCAGCAATCCACCGCCACCCCATCTGGCCTAGAAAGGCATTCCTGTACTTTTTGTCTCGACTGACTTCCCTTCCTGGTCACGTCTGGCCTGGCGGCGTCCCCTGTGACAAAGAGCCGGCCTCCGCTGTGCCTCCGGCCAACCAGGAAGGCCGCGGCAGGCAGGGCAGTCTGCACAGGCCTGGGATGAGACGTGGGCCCGTTGAGCCCTCCTGGGAATCATCCGTGGCTGGAAATTTGGGAATCTGTGGACACACACACACACACACACAGACACACACACAGACACACACACGTGCTTTCAGCTCCCGCCATGAAGATACTATCCACACGGCAGACAGAGGAAATCTAGGTGAAACTTTCACTTCCATTCCATGAACAGAGACTCTCAGACATGACTTGTGTGTGCAGTGGCGTGGTCGGAAAGACAGGACGGTCGTGCCCTGTGTGTGCAATTCGCTGCCATGCACCCTCATGCATGCTGTGCGCTCACTCAGGCGTATCGGACTCGTTGCGACCGTGTGGACTGTCGCCCGCCAGGCTCCTCTGTCCATGGGATTCTCCAGGCAAGCATACTGGAGTGGGTTGCCGTGCCCTCCTCCAGGGGACCGTCCTGACCCAGGGAAGGAACCTGTCTCTTGAACTGGCAGGCGGATTCTTTACCACTGAACTACCTGGGAAACCCCCTATAAACTGCACCCTAATCCAGGACCAGGAAGCCAGACGAGGGCTCGGCCCTTCCCTCCGGGTGGGGCAGGCCAGTGTCAGTCCCCATCAGCCTGCCCTCACCCACCCTGTGGGCCACCTCTGTGGCTTCCAACAGGGCCACCTGTCCCCACATTTCGGGTGAATCTCAATTTTCCCACTGGAAGGGACAGAGGCAGCCACAGGCTGTACAGCCCACTCCCTGCCTCCCCCTCCTCAGCGAGGGTGGAGGAAGCTGATCCAAAAACTTTAGTGGGAAAACAGGTTCTGCACCCTCCTGCCACCCCCGCGCCCTCCCTCTGCCTCGGGCTTGGCATCTGCCAAGGCCCCCATGGGCATCTGGGCCCTGATTTCTCCTCCCCTGGCCTCTCCAAAGCCCACCAGGGCATCCCCGCGTGGAACAATGAGCAGGGATTGGGGGAAACGGATGGAGATTCATCATCTGGCTCTTGGCACCGACTAGCTCAGGGGCCTTGAGAAACTGACTTAGGGCCTCTGGCCTGGCTTTCCCCACCTGCCTCCCAGAGTGGGGCGGGGCCGGCGCCAGGGGAGGCTTCCAGGAGCGCAGGAGGGTGTGGTGCCCTGCAGAGGCTTCATCGGCTTCCGTCCCCTTCCTTGTCCCTTTCAGACTCCTGGGGACACCTGGCTCCTGTCCCTTTCTCACCGCCCTTCCACTTCCTTATACTGAGGCCAGATTCTGGGGAGAGGTGGCCAGCAACCGGATTTCGAGCCACTTCAGACAGAAGCACAGAGGTGGCTGCCGACTCTTTAACTGTGGCAAAATATACATAACATTGATCGTTTTCACCACTTTTAAGTGTAGAAGTCGGTGGCATTAAATACACAGACCATGTCATGGAACCATCGCCAGGAACCACACCCAGAATATCTGCACCCTCCCCAGCTCCCTAGCCCTTGAAGGGTAATTCCTCCTCCCACCTCCCAGCCCTCTCTCCCCGCCCAGGTAGCCCCTGTACTACTTGCTGTCCCTAAGAACTTGCCTATTCTAGGTGCCTCCTATCGGTGAGGACATACAAAGCTGGGGCTACCGGCTTCTCAAGACTCTCCCCAAGCCCCCTAGCTGACTCACTCTCTCTGCCTGTCCCTTTTCAGCCTGGTCTCTGCGTTTTAGATACAGCTGAGTTAACAGATCACCCCACCGCACTCCACATAGCTTAGGAGGGGGCACTGCCCCTTTCCCCAAACCTGAAACTGGGCTGTCATCCTGGCTCCAAAGGCAGAGGTAGCTTCTATAGCCTGGAGGGAGGGCTTTGCAATGTGGGGTCTCCCTCAGGTATAGGTGCCCTCAAGGTACCCCCATTCCTGAGGGTCCCATGTCAGCCCCCAAATAGGGCCTCCCTGTGCTGTCTTTAGGAACCTGGATTTGGGGAGAGTGTGTAGGCTTTCTCAACACTGGCCTCTCCTTTCTCTGGACCTATGGGTGGGCCTTCAAAGTCCCCCCTCACCCCCAGTCCAACTGGAGTGGAGAGGGAACAGAGGCGTCATCCAACCAAGCCCCTCCACCGCCCCAGACCTAAAGCAGTTGCTCCTTGCCGCCGGGGGGCGCAACGGAGCCGCCACTGCCGGGGCCGAGAGGGACCCACTGACCCAGCCTGGGCTCCGCAGGTCCCGCGCGCGCTCCACGAAGCGGGGGACCGTGCCCCAAGGCGCCGGGGACTTTCACAAGACGACAGGGGGGCGGCCCTGGCCGCCAAGAGTCCCGGGAATGGAGTTGGCCTGGGCGAGGGGAGTCCCCTTGACTCCTCCCCAAACTTTTCCCGCCCGCCTCGGCGCACAAGGCGAAGGAAGCGGTCGGGGCTGGGGAGGTGGAATTTGGGATCCAGAGCCAGCAGGGCGCAGGCGGGAAATGTGCTCTCCGGCAGTCTGGCGGAGGAAGAGCCGACTTTCCGCAGGGAGGGGCTGCGGTCCCTCCCTACCCCCACCCATCGCTGGGACCTCCCTGGGTCCGGGACGCGCAGGGGCTCCCGCCGCCGCCGCCCCGAGCCCCCCGACCTGCGCGCGGCTCCCGGGCGCGCCCCCGACTCACCGGACGCGGGCGGCTGGACCGACCGACGGGCTGGGACGCGAGGCGAGGCCGCCGGGCTGTTTTGAAGCTCTGGGCCGGGACTGCGCGCCCTCCCTCCTCCCTCTCGGTGGCGCCGAGCCTCCTCCCCGCTCCCCCCTCCTTCCCCGATCCCGCCTCCCGGGGCGTGCAGTCGGGAGCCGGGAGAGCCGAGTGGGAGGGACCGCGGGAGGCGGGTGGGGGGCCCTGGAGGGAGGGCCGGCGCCGGGGAGCGCCCCCAGCCGCAGCTCGCCTTCCCTGCGCTCCTTTGGCCAAGTTTAGGGCGGAGCTGGTAGCGCGATTCGGGGGTGCGGTGGGGGAAAGAGGGAGAAATGGGCGCTTCCTCGGAATTCGAAGGCTCTCTGACCTGCCCTGTGTTCGCCCCTGTCCCTTCTCCCCTGCCAGTCTTCTCCGCTTTCTCTTCCCCTCCGGCAAGGGTTAAGGATGAGAGTTCTGGAATCGACTCCCTACTTGAGTACCCCGTCCCTGGCCCTTTTCTTAACTTATCGCGCTTCTGCTTAATCTTTTCCGGCCTCAGTTTTCCGCTTCTGGAATTGGAAGTCAAGTAGAACCGCTTTCCTTGGCTTATTGTGTTATTGAAAGTGTCATACGTGCGCATTGCCTGGTGCATAGTACGTGCTCAGTTAATGTAAGCTGTGGTTATTTTCATTTTCTGACATAGAGTCCCTGGTCTTGGTGGGAAGTGGCTGGGCAACCAGGGACCCCATCTTAGGACTGCCCCAGAGTCTGCCTTGTATCTGTTGAACCCACCGTCCTGGAATTTATAGTCTCTGAAAATGACTTCACAACAATAAAATGATTCTCTCCAGCTTCAGTTTCCTCATCTGGGAACTGAGAGGTTCATCTGCCTAGGAGGCTCTCCTGAGAGAAAGGAAAAGGCCCGAGTGGCCTGACCCCCATCTGTGGGGGGTGCAGAGTGGGGAGGGAGGGTTTACTGTATTGAAAAAGTGAAGACCTTCCAAAACGAGGTCCACAACATATTACAGCATATTTGTAAGCTTTTAATTGAACGAGTTCATGCCATGTGCACACAGGCCAAAATATAAGGAAATGGGCCTGTGCCACTAACAAAAGAATTAGAAACTCTTTTAAGAAATACCGACTTCTTGTTCAATAGTTGGCCTGGTTGGAACATCACGCTTAATTAAATTTTCTGAAGTTTTGTGTTTTTTTGTCTGCACTTGGTCTTCATTGCCTTGCTCAGGCTTTCTCTACTCAAAGTGCGGGCTCAAAGTAGTTGCTGAACACAGGCTTTTTTGCCCTCAGACATGTGGGATCTTAGTTCCTCCACGAGGGATTCAACCAGCAATCAGCGTCCCCTGAATTGGGAGGCAGATTCTTAACCACTGGACCCGGGAAGTCCCCCGAGGAGTCTTTCTTCAACCCTTTTGGGAAACTCCTGCAAGGAGACAGCCTCCTTCGGTCTAGATGAGAGATCCTTAGGCAACTTGAGGCCGCCACTCCTGCCCCATCTTGAGGTTTCCAACTCAAATGTCTAACATGCCACATCTCTTCTCGTTCTCCGGCAAGGGTTAAGGATGAGAGTTCTGACGCTTCTGTCCTGGCCCTTTTCTTAACTTATCGCGCTTCTGCTTAATCTTTTCCGGCCTCAGTTTTCCGCTTCTGGAATTGGAAGTCAAGTAGAACCGCTTTCCTTGGCTTATTGTGTTATTGAAAGTGTCATACGTGCGCATTGCCTGGTGCATAGTACGTGCTCAGTTAATGTAAGCTGTGGTTATTTTCATTTTCTGACATAGAGTCCCTGGTCTTGGTGGGAAGTGGCTGGGCAACCAGGGACCCCATCTTAGGACTGCCCCAGAGTCTGCCTTGTATCTGTTGAACCCACCGTCCTGGAATTTATAGTCTCTGAAAATGACTTCACAACAATAAAATGATTCTCTCCAGCTTCAGTTTCCTCATCTGGGAACTGAGAGGTTCATCTGCCTAGGAGGCTCTCCTGAGAGAAAGGAAAAGGCCCGAGTGGCCTGACCCCCATCTGTGGGGGGTGCAGAGTGGGGAGGGAGGGTTTACTGTATTGAAAAAGTGAAGACCTTCCAAAACGAGGTCCACAACATATTACAGCATATTTGTAAGCTTTTAATTGAACGAGTTCATGCCATGTGCACACAGGCCAAAATATAAGGAAATGGGCCTGTGCCACTAACAAAAGAATTAGAAACTCTTTTAAGAAATACCGACTTCTTGTTCAATAGTTGGCCTGGTTGGAACATCACGCTTAATTAAATTTTCTGAAGTTTTGTGTTTTTTTGTCTGCACTTGGTCTTCATTGCCTTGCTCAGGCTTTCTCTACTCAAAGTGCGGGCTCAAAGTAGTTGCTGAACACAGGCTTTTTTGCCCTCAGACATGTGGGATCTTAGTTCCTCCACGAGGGATTCAACCAGCAATCAGCGTCCCCTGAATTGGGAGGCAGATTCTTAACCACTGGACCCGGGAAGTCCCCCGAGGAGTCTTTCTTCAACCCTTTTGGGAAACTCCTGCAAGGAGACAGCCTCCTTCGGTCTAGATGAGAGATCCTTAGGCAACTTGAGGCCGCCACTCCCTGCCCCATCTTGAGGTTTCCCAACTGGACAAATGTCTAACATGCCACATCTCTTCATTTTGAAATTCTCTGACTAATCAAGACTTTCATTTCCCTAGCAAGAGATTCTTTGTAGGGCTGGAGAGGGGCCAGGAAGGTGCTTATGTGAACTGAAGTCCCGCATAAAAGGGGTGGAGAGGGGGTCTGGCTGCTGCAGAGGAAGTCTGTGCAAGGCCTACCCACCAGCAGGGACAGTGATGCCTGCCCGTCTCCTGGCCACCTGGAGAACACAAAAACCCAAAGGCTCTTCCAGAATGGAGTGGGTTTCTGCTGTTTGCTGAGCCCACACTCTGTGCCGGTTTACTTTACAAACCCTATCATGAATATAACACAACAGCCATAATGAAACTCAGGTTCAGAGGAGCTACCCAAGTAACTCACCCAGAGGCCCCATTCGAGAGATGGAGCATGAATTTGAACCCAGACTGACAGTAGCAAACCATAGTCTCCTCTTCCCACTATATCGCTACTTACAAAAGGCTCGCCGTGATTTCCGCCATATCCCCGGGCCACCTGACCTACTATTCACTTAATGTTTTTCTCGTGATCAACTCTGGTTAATTAACTGAATTTATTTTTTTTTAAATAAATACCTATACCATATGGTAAACAGGAAACCAATGCCCAACTACCAAAAAATAGAAGAAAGTGTTTAAAGTATTACACACACAGTCATTTCCGACTCTGCGACCTCATAAGCTATAGCCCACCAGGCTCCTCTGTCCATGGAATTCCCCAGGCAAGAATTCTGGAGTGGGTTGCCATGTTCTTCTCCAGGGGATCTTCCCAACCCAGGGATCAAACCCAGGTCTCCTGCATTGCAGGCAGATTCTTTACCATCTGAGCCACCAGGGAGGCCCAAGCTTACAAATATAAACACTACTAGAGAAAATGGCATTAGTACCTTCTAACCAGATATTGTTGACTGAAAGAGTCTGTGAGCCTGAGGTTTAGGATCTATTAAAAAGGGAGACCAGCAAGTGTACAGGTGTTAGAGTCAGGCTAGATCAGAAGGAGACTTTCTTGTCATCAGAACTATTGCATGATACATTCTCAGTCCGTGATTCAAGTCTGGGCAATACCTCCTCCTCGTGCCACCAAAAACCACCTCCCATTTGCCTGCCAGTGGGGCGTGCTCCACACAGGGAAGAACCTGGCCAGACACCAAGACGTCTCTCTAGGACCAGAGAAAGGAATGATGGATTGCATCTCTCACTTGTTTCCAAACCTTCTCCAGAGCCCCACCTTTACCAGAGTAATTCACCTGCTACTTGCACCTCTTAGTTTCCTCTCTTTAAATATATACCTGAGGACTTCCCTAGCAGTTCAGTTGTTAAGAATCCACCTTCCGATTCAAGGGACGCTGGATGGTGGTACATCCCACACATCTTGGGGCAACTAAGCCTGCATGCCACAGCTAGAGAAGTCCGCACTCCACACTGAAGAGCCAGCATGCTTCAATGAAGACCCAGCACAGCATAAAAATAAAAATATTTAAATATACACCTGTCTCTCCAGGAAAATCAGAGGCAGGAAAACCTACATTATACCATCTGTATCCCCATCCCCAGTGTTCCAGTAATAAGTTTGAAATGTCAGCATGGTGTAGGGGGAAGGAAGAGCGTGCTGGAGTGAGTTCTGGTCCCGGTTCTCCATGCCACTGTATAGCAGTATATCCGCACTGCAGCTGTAACCTCCTGGCTAGGAGAGGGCACTCACCTCCTTGGCCTTGAGTGAAGTCACACGACTGGCTCTGGCCAATGAGCTAGCTATTAGCAGACTCGACGCACGAAGAGGCTGGGAATGTGTTTGGGCGGTAAGGCTTTCCCTCTTGTGCTTTTGCCATTTGTATAAGCAGAATAAGCCTCCAGTAGTTCATTGGCCCGAGAAAAATGATACCTGCGAGCAGAGGTTCCCTAAGTGACCCCCAGAACTTCCATAGGAGACATAGAACTGCTCCAGTCAAGCAGCAGCCGTGTGAATGAGAAATGACGTTTGTTCTTGTACGTCACTGAGGCATCATGGTTGTCTTTTCCAGCTGTACCTGGTTGATAAAGGGATCGTCTGATGTTGGGAGAGAGAACTGTAAGGACAGCATCTGAAGGCATGAAAAAACATGGAGAAGGCGGGGCATTGGGTCAGGGTTAGAGACAGAAAGTAGCAGAAAAACATAGTGATCTCTTGCGTGTCTTTTCTGGCTTTTTCCAACCATTTTTTCACTATTCATTTGATTTATTTTTATTTGCCTGCCAGTGGGCGTGCTCCACAGGAAGAACCTGGCCAGACACCAAGACGTCTCTCTAGGACCAGAGAAAGGAATGATGGATTGCATCTCTCACTTGTTTCCAAACCTTCTCCAGAGCCCCACCTTTACCAGAGTAATTCACCTGCTACTTGCACCTCTTAGTTTCCTCTCTTTAAATATATACCTGAGGACTTCCCTAGCAGTTCAGTTGTTAAGAATCCACCTTCCGATTCAAGGGACGCTGGATGGTGGTACATCCCACACATCTTGGGGCAACTAAGCCTGCATGCCACAGCTAGAGAAGTCCGCACTCCACACTGAAGAGCCAGCATGCTTCAATGAAGACCCAGCACAGCATAAAAATAAAAATATTTAAATATACACCTGTCTCTCCAGGAAAATCAGAGGCAGGAAAACCTACATTATACCATCTGTATCCCCATCCCCAGTGTTCCAGTAATAAGTTTGAAATGTCAGCATGGTGTAGGGGGAAGGAAGAGCGTGCTGGAGTGAGTTCTGGTCCCGGTTCTCCATGCCACTGTATAGCAGTATATCCGCACTGCAGCTGTAACCTCCTGGCTAGGAGAGGGCACTCACCTCCTTGGCCTTGAGTGAAGTCACACGACTGGCTCTGGCCAATGAGCTAGCTATTAGCAGACTCGACGCACGAAGAGGCTGGGAATGTGTTTGGGCGGTAAGGCTTTCCCTCTTGTGCTTTTGCCATTTGTATAAGCAGAATAAGCCTCCAGTAGTTCATTGGCCCGAGAAAAATGATACCTGCGAGCAGAGGTTCCCTAAGTGACCCCCAGAACTTCCATAGGAGACATAGAACTGCTCCAGTCAAGCAGCAGCCGTGTGAATGAGAAATGACGTTTGTTCTTGTACGTCACTGAGGCATCATGGTTGTCTTTTCCAGCTGTACCTGGTTGATAAAGGGATCGTCTGATGTTGGGAGAGAGAACTGTAAGGACAGCATCTGAAGGCATGAAAAAACATGGAGAAGGCGGGGCATTGGGTCAGGGTTAGAGACAGAAAGTAGCAGAAAAAAACATAGTGATCTCTTGCGTGTCTTTTCTGGCTTGAACGTTTTAAGGTTCTGCCAACCATTTTTTTCACTATTCATTTGATTTATTTTTATTTGTTTGGCTGTACTAGGTCTCAGTTGTGGCACACGTGATCTTCAATCTTCTTGGCGGCGTGCACAGTCTTGAGTTGTAGCATGTGAACTCTTTAGTGGAAGCATGTGGGATCTGGTTCCCTGACCAGGGATCAAACTTGCGTCTCTGCATTGGGAGCATGAATCTTAGTCAGGCATGTCCCAAGTATTGGTATATCTTGGTCATAATAGATGTCCGTTATGGGTTGATTTTGATCATGTGTCCAGTATCATTTTTTAAAAATTTTTTATTTATATATTTATTTATTTATTTGGGGGGGTGCGGGTTGGGGAGGGAGTAGGGCAGGCAGGCCACTTCCATTGGTCTTTCATTTGTCTATTTTCATCCATCTTTGTTCTTCGGCCCGTGTGGGCCTCCCATCGCAGTGGCCTCTGTTGTCTCAGAGCACCGGCTCCGGGCGCATGTGCTCCAGAGCTCCGGCTCGGTAATTGGACACATCGGTCCAGCCACTCCACAGCACATGGGATCTTCCCAGGCCAGGGATCGAACCAGCGCCCCTTGCACTGCAAGGTGGTGTCCTTTCCCATTGGACCACCAGAGAAGCCCTCCAGTATCATTTTTACTTCTCAGAGGCAGCCTGCTGGAACACTCTCTATAAGGACTGTTGCTGGTCTCAGGGAATTGGGAAGACAAGGAACCACTCACTGGCTATTAAAAGCTTTTACATGCTCACATTTCATTGGCAAAGCAAGTCACGAAGCCAAGAAGCAAAAACATGTCCCACGAACCATGTTGGCAAGTCATTCACTCCTCAGGGTCCAACTCTATCTTTGCATTCGGCTTACCGTGCTAAATGCTTCTCCGTGTTGGACTAGCAAGTACATCCAAAGGCCTAACAAGCAACATTTTCTCTTGGCTGCTCTTCCAGATATGGAGCAGGAGCCTGCAAACCAAATCCTGCCATCGGCATTTCTCAGCGGGGCTCGCTGGCTTCCCTTCTTGTCATAGAGAGGCCTCTGGGAAAGCCCTTCACGCCTGCTGTAGGGAGAGTCAAGGAATCTAAATTCTCAGAGCGGAAGCTGAGAAATATACTCTCTGGAGACCATTTCCTCCCTGTCGCCCACCTCCACAGACGAGGCCGGGGGCAGGAATGGAGACAATGGTTTCCAGCAGAAAAGCGAGCTCTTGTGTCCTCCCACTCAAAACTTGGAGCGCTGGGTCTCTCTGCTTCTCTTTGTCATCAGATTTCCTGCCAGTGCAAGAAGAATCCACAAGACACATATTGTCCATTTGACTTAATGACTGATCACCAAACAGCCATAGAATTTCCAGACCTCTGGAAATGCTACCCGTACCCATGCTGTTGGGCTTCCCAGGTGGCTCAGTGGTAAAGAATTCACCTGCCAATGCAGGCGATGCAGGAGACACAGTTTTGATCCCTGGGTTGGGAAGATCCCCTGGAGAAGGGCATGACAACCCACTCCAGTATTCTTGCCCGGAGAATCCCATGGACACAGGATCCTGGCGGGCTATAGTCCGTGGGATGGCAAAGGGTCAGATGTGACTTATCAACTGAGCATACACATGCTGTCTGGGGCTTTCACATCCTTCTTTTTTCCCCATGTGATGAACACAGACAGATCTACTGTGAGCAGAACCTGAGGTTGAGTCTAGGGTTTTCCTATTATAGAAATGTTTGGCACGGAGACCCCAAACATCTGGCTGCTCAGCTGCACTCCCAGTTTGCATCAGGAGTTTTGGCACCACAGGGACAGAGCCTCAGAGCGCTCCCAGGGGTGAATTTCCCTGAAATAGAGTCAGAAAGAGGAACAGGCAGCATGGGAGTTAGCCCCCACCAGCAATGTCATTACCACCCAAGTGTCTGGAGCCCAGGATGGCCCAGGGGATGCTCTTGGCCAGTCGCGAGTCCTTCGGGTGCCTCCCAACACACAAGGTGCATAGAGGCCCATTCTCTTGGCCCATCTTCTGAAAAGACAGGGTCATTTGGCACCAAGAAGGAAAAGGAAAAGAAAGAAGTTCCTGTTGTTAATAGTGTCCCAGGGGAGGACTGAAACCAAATCCTGCCATCGGCATTTCTCAGCGGGGCTCGCTGGCTTCCCTTCTTGTCATAGAGAGGCCTCTGGGAAAGCCCTTCACGCCTGCTGTAGGGAGAGTCAAGGAATCTAAATTCTCAGAGCGGAAGCTGAGAAATATACTCTCTGGAGACCATTTCCTCCCTGTCGCCCACCTCCACAGACGAGGCCGGGGGCAGGAATGGAGACAATGGTTTCCAGCAGAAAAGCGAGCTCTTGTGTCCTCCCACTCAAAACTTGGAGCGCTGGGTCTCTCTGCTTCTCTTTGTCATCAGATTTCCTGCCAGTGCAAGAAGAATCCACAAGACACATATTGTCCATTTGACTTAATGACTGATCACCAAACAGCCATAGAATTTCCAGACCTCTGGAAATGCTACCCGTACCCATGCTGTTGGGCTTCCCAGGTGGCTCAGTGGTAAAGAATTCACCTGCCAATGCAGGCGATGCAGGAGACACAGTTTTGATCCCTGGGTTGGGAAGATCCCCTGGAGAAGGGCATGACAACCCACTCCAGTATTCTTGCCCGGAGAATCCCATGGACACAGGATCCTGGCGGGCTATAGTCCGTGGGATGGCAAAGGGTCAGATGTGACTTATCAACTGAGCATACACATGCTGTCTGGGGCTTTCACATCCTTCTTTTTTCCCCATGTGATGAACACAGACAGATCTACTGTGAGCAGAACCTGAGGTTGAGTCTAGGGTTTTCCTATTATAGAAATGTTTGGCACGGAGACCCCAAACATCTGGCTGCTCAGCTGCACTCCCAGTTTGCATCAGGAGTTTTGGCACCACAGGGACAGAGCCTCAGAGCGCTCCCAGGGGTGAATTTCCCTGAAATAGAGTCAGAAAGAGGAACAGGCAGCATGGGAGTTAGCCCCCACCAGCAATGTCATTACCACCCAAGTGTCTGGAGCCCAGGATGGCCCAGGGGATGCTCTTGGCCAGTCGCGAGTCCTTCGGGTGCCTCCCAACACACAAGGTGCATAGAGGCCCATTCTCTTGGCCCATCTTCTGAAAAGACAGGGTCATTTGGCACCAAGAAGGAAAAGGAAAAGAAAGAAGTTCCTGTTGTTAATAGTGTCCCAGGGTGTGCTCTTATTTTCCTGGGATCTCAAGTACAATCATAAATATTATTTGTTCAGTCTATGAGAGCATCCTTTGTACTTTTCCAAATATTTTTAAATTTTTAAAGCATCTTTTCCTTCCTTTCTGCTAAGCAATTGCTCAGGGAAACAATATTTTTCCAGTCATTCACTTAAAGGGTACTTATGGTGACTCCTTGTTGTGCCAGGCACCAGAAAGACAGCAGCGAATGACCTTGTCAAAAAGTCTTTGCTCTCTGGAACTTACTAACCAACAATGATCAGTTCTGCTCATTATCCTGCTTGACACTGATTCAAGTTTTGTTTTGCTTTGCTTTTTAAGATTCCTGGTATGTTTGTGTACGTGGGTTGTCTCTTAGGCTATGAAACCATGGAAACATCCCCCTGAGCTGAGTGACTCTCGACTCAACCAGTCAACCCGAGCTCAGGACGGAGGCCAGACTCACAAGGCCTCAGGAATCTTTGGGTCTAGAGAAATCAGAATGTCTTCCGTTTCCAATGGAAGACACACACATACACGCACGCACACGCACACACATACACACCCCACATTCGTGATCCTGCAGTTCAAGATTCAAAGAATGACAGGACAGGAGACCCAGAAATTCCTCTCCATTCTATGCTTCTTGGCCAAAAGGTATTTAAACGGGCTTCCCCTGGTGGTCCAGTGGGTAAGAACACCGCCTTGCAGTGCAAGGGGCGCCAGTTCGATCCCTGGCCTGGGAAGATCCCACGTGCTGTGGAGTGGCTGGACCGATGTGTCCAATTACCGAGCCGGAGCTCTGGGGTGCATGCACCCAGAGCTAGCGCTCTGCAGCAACAGACGCCACCACGATGGGAGGCCCAGGAGCCAAAGAACAAAGATGAAAATAGAGAAATGAAAGACCAATGGAAGTGGCCCGTTCGCTCCCCTCCCTCCCCAACCCGACCCCCGCCCAAAATAAATAAATAAATAAATCTTTAAAAAAAAAAAAAGGTATTTAAACCATTCTGGGCACTTCTTTTATTTATTTATTTATTTATTTATTTTATTTTGGGCGGGGGTCGGGTTGGGGAGGGAGGGGAGCGAGCGGGCCACTTTTATTGGTCTTTCATTTCTCGATTTTCATCCATCTTTGTTTCTTTGGCTCCTGTGGGCCTCCCATCGCGGTGGCGTCTGTCGTTTCAGAGCGCCGGCTCGGTAATTGGATTCATCGGTCCAGCCGCTCCACGGCATGTGGGATCTTCCCAGGCCAGGGATCAAACCGGCGCCCCTTGCACTGCAAGGCGGTGTCCTTACCCACTGGACCACCAGGGGAAGCCCCTGGGCACTTCTTGATCTTTAAGTCCTTATACCTGAACAGTCTGGAATTCCTTCCTTATATGGGGTTAGATTCTTTTTAGACACAGCCCATTTCCATTTTCTGCCCCCTAGGACAGCCTCTGAGAGGTGGCAGCCCAGGGGAAGGTAGCACTGTGTCCAGCCTCCGGCCTCTTTTCTCCTGCGCCCAGCACAGAGCGGGTGCTCAGAGGCAGCATTTTTCTTCTGTTATGCTGTTCACAATATGTAGTTATATCTGTTCATGTTTTAATTCTGTACTTTCTCACACATTGTCTTCACTCCCCAATAGAACACAGGTTCCCAAGAGCAGAGGCCACACCAGTCTTGCCCGAGGCCTTCTCGTTCATGTCTGACACGTCACAGATGATCAGTCAGGGTTTCTGCTAGTGTTGATGGCACTTTTATGAAAATCATAAATAATGCCCGTTCTGACCTGATGATCTAGAAAAAGACATCCTTTCAGTACATACAGCTTGGTATAAAGAGGGCCGTAGCATGTTAGTCGCTCAGTCGTGTCCAACTTTTTTTTTTCCTGGCCACTTCTATTGGTATTTCATTCATTTATTTTCATCCATCTCCGTTCTTTGGCCTGTGTGGGCCTCCCATTGTAGTGGCCTCTCTCGTTGCAGAGCACCGGCTCTGGGCACATGTGCTCCAGAGCGCTGGCTTGGTAGTTGGACATATCAGTCCAGCCGCTCCGTGGCACGTGGGATCTTCCCAAGCCAGGGATCGAATCGGTGCCCCTTGCACTGCAAGGCGGTGTCTTTACCCACTGGACCACCAGGGAAGTTCCCGTGTCTGACTTTTTATGACCCCATGAAGTTAGTGTGTTAGTTGCTCAGTAGTGTCCGACTCCTTACAACCCCCTGGAGTGCAGCCCACCAGGCTCCTGTGTCCATGAATTCTCCAGGCAAGAATACTGGAGTGGGTTGCCATTCCCTTCTATGAGGGATCTTCCCAACCCAGGGATCGGACCCGGGGTCTCCTGCAGTGCAGGCAGATTCATTACCGTCTGAGCCATGGGGGAAGCCCATAAAGAGAGCACCTTCATGCAAAGAGGAAAAAATGCCCTTTCCTCCAAGCAGAAACAACCTTAAGCCAGGGTTAGGGTATGGCTTAGTGAACAGTGTGGATTTCACCTCTTATCTCTCAGCTAGGGACTCTTGTGCCCAAACTACTGGCTCAGTAGTTGCGACTCACAGACTCTAGAGCACTGGCTCAGTAGTCGTGACACACAGGCCTAACTGCCCTGTGACGTGTGAGATCTTCCTAGACCAAGGATTGAGTTGGCATCCCTTGCATCAGCAGGTGGACTGTTTACCACTGGGCTGCCAGGAAAGCCCTGACTGACTATTGTGTGGAGAAGGTCGGGGAGGGTAAGAGTGGACTCAGGCAGAGAAATTAAGAGGTGAGAAATGATTCCACTCCTATTTTAGAAGGATACTGGGTCTGGGAGAAGAATAACCCAAACGAGACTCAGAAATCCCTTTGGGGAGTGTGGGGAAACAAACCAGTGAAGGTTTTTGCAACTTTGGTCAAGCCAGGAGAAAACCATCTTGGAAATAAGAAAACTAAGGAAAACAAGTCAATTTGATTCATATGGGCTTCTTAGCTGGGGATATACTGAATAGCAACAGGTGAGAGATCTTCTGTGGACTTAGGAACACTAGGTCAGGGTACGTTAGAACGCTGCGTGCGCACGGAACAGATTCATTAACTTCTTGTCAATTTAGTTGCCCCCCAGCTGCAACACGCCCTCTCCATCCTCAAAGCTAAGAGAACAATCATTGAATAAGGCTGTAACTGACACCAGCCAGTGCCAGTATCATGCCCTGAAAACACCTGGAGGCCTTAGCACTGAGTAAAAGCGGACTGGTGAATGTGTTAGGGGCCCCTTGCAAGGCGGTGTCTTTACCCACTGGACCACCAGGGAAGTTCCGTGTCTGACTTTTTGTGACCCCATGAAGTTAGTGTGTTAGTTGCTCAGTAGTGTCCGACTCCTTACAACCCCCTGGAGTGCAGCCCACCAGGCTCCTGTGTCCATGAATTCTCCAGGCAAGAATACTGGAGTGGGTTGCCATTCCCTTCTATGAGGGATCTTCCCAACCCAGGGATCGGACCCGGGGTCTCCTGCAGTGCAGGCAGATTCATTACCGTCTGAGCCATGGGGGAAGCCCATAAAGAGAGCACCTTCATGCAAAGAGGAAAAAATGCCCTTTCCTCCAAGCAGAAACAACCTTAAGCCAGGGTTAGGGTATGGCTTAGTGAACAGTGTGGATTTCACCTCTTATCTCTCAGCTAGGGACTCTTGTGCCCAAACTACTGGCTCAGTAGTTGCGACTCACAGACTCTAGAGCACTGGCTCAGTAGTCGTGACACACAGGCCTAACTGCCCTGTGACGTGTGAGATCTTCCTAGACCAAGGATTGAGTTGGCATCCCTTGCATCAGCAGGTGGACTGTTTACCACTGGGCTGCCAGGAAAGCCCTGACTGACTATTGTGTGGAGAAGGTCGGGGAGGGTAAGAGTGGACTCAGGCAGAGAAATTAAGAGGTGAGAAATGATTCCACTCCTATTTTAGAAGGATACTGGGTCTGGGAGAAGAATAACCCAAACGAGACTCAGAAATCCCTTTGGGGAGTGTGGGGAAACAAACCAGTGAAGGTTTTTGCAACTTTGGTCAAGCCAGGAGAAAACCATCTTGGAAATAAGAAAACTAAGGAAAACAAGTCAATTTGATTCATATGGGCTTCTTAGCTGGGGATATACTGAATAGCAACAGGTGAGAGATCTTCTGTGGACTTAGGAACACTAGGTCAGGGTACGTTAGAACGCTGCGTGCGCACACGGAACAGATTCATTAACTTCTTGTCAATTTAGTTGCCCCCCAGCTGCAACACGCCCTCTCCATCCTCAAAGCTAAGAGAACAATCATTGAATAAGGCTGTAACTGACACCAGCCAGTGCCAGTATCATGCCCTGAAAACACCTGGAGGCCTTAGCACTGAGTAAAAGCGGACTGGTGAATGTGTTAGGGGCCTGGACCCAAGAGGTCTTGAGCCCCCCAGTCCCATCCTTTCTCTTTGTCTATGTATGTCTCTGTGTATATTTCTTAAAGTCTCATCACACCCGTTATTCTCTATGCACCTGGCTGACAAGTCGCAGCAGGAGAGCTTGGAACCTTACCTAGAGGTCTGAGGGACCTGAGGGTCACTTGTAATGGACTCTGCTCTTGAGCCAGTGTGAAGCTGGTCCACTGGTATGTCCAAGGATGCAGATGTTTTCTGAAGAACTGAGGATGTTTCCTAAAGACAGAGGGACCAGTTGGCTCGATTCAGGTATTAAGAAAGGGTTACTGGGCAGCTTCTGTGTGAACTTCACTTTGATGGTGGATTCACTGGCAGGAAGAACCTCAAAGGGACAGGAGTGGTTCCCTGGGACACCCAGTCCCATTTGAAGCCTCCTGTATTTGCTCTACTGCCTGGCTTCCAAAGGGATTTAAGGCAGCTGATGATCAAAGACACACGCACAATAGAGCTGACACAAAAGGAAATAAAAACTACACAGACGGAGAAGGAAGCAGATATATGAGCCCGTTGACTTTGAAAGGCAAGCATGTATGAATCACCTGGGAGAACCTATGAACCATGAAACTTCCACACCCCCCACTCCCCTTCTAGAAGAGCTGGAACAATAGACAACGAATAGTTGCTCAGTCATATCTGACTCTTTTCGACCCATGGATGAGCCATGGAATTCTCCAGGCAAGAATACTGGAGTGGGTAAGCCTTTCTCTTCTCCAGGGGATCTTCCCAACCCAGGGATTGAACCCAGGTCTGCCACATTGCAGGAGGATTCTTTACCATCTGAGCCACCAGGGAAGCCCAAGAATACTGAAGTGGGAAGCCTATTCCTTCTTCAGAGAATCTCCCTGGCCCAGGAATCAAACCAGGGTCTCCTGCATTGCAGGTGGATTTTTTTTACCAGCTGAGCTGCAAGGGAAGCAAAGTGCTGGAGCATTAGACCTGGGGTGAAACTCGGAAATCTGGATATTCAACAAGGTCTTTCCCCAACCCCCAACAGCAAAATATTTCTGGTGCTGATGGTGTGTGGACCATGTTTTGAGAAACTTGGCATTGGTCCTTTAACAAATCATGGTCACAGTCACTGAGCGTCACATTGAACATTGGGTTTCCCAACGCACTAGTCATGAGTGAACTGACATCCTTTTGAGAAAGGTTTTCTTGTCTGATGGAAGACCACCTTACCTTCCCACAGAGGTGGGTCCCAGGGGAGCTGCCCATCGGCTGTGTGTGAGTGACTGGTGGGGCAAGGGACAGAGTTTGTCACTGAGGCAATATGGGACACCCACCACTGGAATATTCCAGTCAGGTGTGTTACACTGCTGGGATGCATGTGGTGAACTTGGTATTGAGAGTAGAGATGAGCCGGTGAGGCAAGGGTTAGGTTTTCCAGCCCGAAAAAGCCTAGCTCCTTGGTGGGAATGATCCCGGGCAGGCAGAGGGGAACCATCCTTGTCCAGCTCCCCCAGGTCTAGACAAACCAGGTCGTGTAAACTGCAACCCTGGTGAGCTGTGCTCAGCTAAGTTTCTGCAGCGTCATTAATCCTGAGCTCCTTAGAATTTCTCCTACTTCATTATTAATCCTTTCTTGGGTTTCACGAGTCTCTTCCTTGCTTGTGAAATGCTTGAGACCTCTCCTCGGGTCTCAAGGCAATGAGGAAGGAGATAGTGGACTGCACAGCCAATGAGCTCCTTGGGTCATTGCTGCTTATGGTGTGGTCCACAGACCAGCAGCTCAGCAGTTTCTGGGACCCTGTGAGAAACACAGACTCTTGGGACTTCCCTCAAGGTTCATTGGTAAAGAATCTCCCGGCTAATGCAGGGGACTCGGGTTCAACCCCTGGTCCCAGAAGACTCCCACATGCCTCAGGGCAATGAAGTCCATGAGCCACAACTACCGAGCCTGTGCTCGAGAGCCCATGCTCTGTGGCGAGAGAAGCTGCCAAAATGAGAAGCCCACACACTGCTGCGATCACAGTAGCCCATGCTCACCACAACTAGAGAAAGCCCCCTTGCAGCAACGAAGACCCTGAGCAGCCAAAAAAAAGAAAAGAAATGTAGATTCTCAGGCTTCATCCAGCCCAGTGGAATCAAAATCTGCATTTTCACAAAACACCCAGATAACCACATGTATGCTAATGTCCAGAAGTGCTGGCATCCTTATCTCTCCATCCAACAGCTATCGAGCCAGGGCCTTCCAAAGGCCAGCTTCCATGCTGTGCTGGGAGATGAATGATACAGATGGATGAAAATGACATGGTCCCCGGCATGGTCCTCCACAATTTGGTGGAGGAGCCATAAGATAAATAAGTAAAGAAACAAACATGTAATTACAAGGGTTGGCCACTGCTATTAATTAAAGAAGTGAGAAAATATCAGTGATCATACAATAAAAAAAATAGGCTAGACCATCTAACAACAGACTTGGGGAAGGAGTTGAAGCAGACGGAATAGTCATGGGGATTCCCAAGGCAAGCACACCGCAGTCAGCTGCCACTTCCTTCTCCAGGGGATCTTCCTGGCACACGAGGATCGAACAGGCATCCCCTGCATTCAAACAGGCATCCCCTGCATTGGGAGGTCAATTCTTTACCACTGAGCCACCAGAGAAGCCCAGAAAATTCTACTCCCCTACAATTGATAGTGCAGTATCCTTTGGCCTCACAGCCCCCTGGCTCCTGGGAAGATGCCAGGGAATCTCTGGGCTCCTTGAGTTGAGATTCCTAAACCCAGAGTCAGTGCTGATGGGACTGGAGACACCATGTCTCCCTACGGATCCTGCCCACCTGCAGGGTAGGGGGTGCCGTAGTTCACTGGCTGGCACCCTCGCCAGCCCACACCCTATCCTCACCCAGCCAGTCGGACCGCGCCGCCCACATGCCAGCCGATGCGTTTGGACGGGCACCGGGCAGGACCCAGCCTGCCCGCCGCCTGTCCTCCCAGCCTCCCGCCTCCCAGGTGCCTCCGGTCCAGGTGTTCAAAAGTTCCTCAGGCCACACGTGTTTCTCGAAAAGCAAAGCAGACTCTTTCCTGGAAGCTTGGGGAGAGGCGACAGGGAGGCTTACCTACGGATGGGGACTCCCTGCCCTTGGGGCAACTCAGCTCACCATGGTGGGAAGCGACCCTGGAAGCTGGGAGAGGCGACAGAGGCTTACCTACGGATGGGGATCCAGCCCAGTGGAATCAAAATCTGCATTTTCACAAAACACCCAGATAACCACATGTATGCTAATGTCCAGAAGTGCTGGCATCCTTATCTCTCCATCCAACAGCTATCGAGCCAGGGCCTTCCAAAGGCCAGCTTCCATGCTGTGCTGGGAGATGAATGATACAGATGGATGAAAATGACATGGTCCCCGGCATGGTCCTCCACAATTTGGTGGAGGAGCCATAAGATAAATAAGTAAAGAAACAAACATGTAATTACAAGGGTTGGCCACTGCTATTAATTAAAGAAGTGAGAAAATATCAGTGATCATACAATAAAAAAAATAGGCTAGACCATCTAACAACAGACTTGGGGAAGGAGTTGAAGCAGACGGAATAGTCATGGGGATTCCCAAGGCAAGAACACCGGAGTCAGCTGCCACTTCCTTCTCCAGGGGATCTTCCTGGCACACGAGGATCGAACAGGCATCCCCTGCATTCAAACAGGCATCCCCTGCATTGGGAGGTCAATTCTTTACCACTGAGCCACCAGAGAAGCCCAGAAAATTCTACTCCCCTACAATTGATAGTGCAGTATCCTTTGGCCTCACAGCCCCCTGGCTCCTGGGAAGATGCCAGGGAATCTCTGGGCTCCTTGAGTTGAGATTCCTAAACCCAGAGTCAGTGCTGATGGGACTGGAGACACCATGTCTCCCTACGGATCCTGCCCACCTGCAGGGTAGGGGGTGCCGTAGTTCACTGGCTGGCACCCTCGCCAGCCCACACCCTATCCTCACCCAGCCAGTCGGACCGCGCCGCCCACATGCCAGCCGATGCGTTTGGACGGGCACCGGGCAGGACCCAGCCTGCCCGCCGCCTGTCCTCCCAGCCTCCCGCCTCCCAGGTGCCTCCGGTCCAGGTGTTCAAAAGTTCCTCAGGCCACACGTGTTTCTCGAAAAGCAAAGCAGACTCTTTCCTGGAAGCTTGGGGAGAGGCGACAGGGAGGCTTACCTACGGATGGGGACTCCCTGCCCTTGGGGCAACTCAGCTCACCATGGTGGGAAGCGACCCCAAAGTCCAAACAGGCGCCAGGGGGAGAAATTCTGCTCCCCCAGGGAAGGAAGAGCAGGTCAGATGAGTTCTGACATGGCCACCTCTTCTACCGGGCCCTAGGTTTCCTGGTCGAAAATCAGACAAAGGGTTCCCTCACCCTCTCGCTCCTGGAAGTATCATTCCCTATGAGGACTCCCTGGGGTTACACTTAATCCATTGTCCCATTCCTTTGTTCATTCAAATGTGATTTATTTTAAAACTTTTAATTGCATGTTTAAAGTTTATTTTTAATTCTTGCAATAGTGTGTGGGGTTCTGCCCTACGACAGCAGGAATCAGCCACAGGTACACGTGTGTCCCCTCCGTCTTGCACCTTCCCTCCACCCCCATCCGTCCCCCCCTTCTAGGGTCTCACAGAGCACCCTGTTGAGCTCTGTGTTACACGGCAGCCTCCCATTAGTACCTGGTTCTCCAGGGACAATGTACACGTTTTGATGCTGCTGCCTCAGCTCGTCCAAACCTCTCCTTCTCCTGCAGTGTCCAGAGTGTTCTGTCTCCATCTCTATTCCTGCCCTGAGAATAGGTTCACCTGGACCATTTTTCTAGATTCCATACATATGTGGTGAAATGTTAGTCATCCAGTTGTGTCTGCGATCCCAGGGACTGTATCGAACCAAGCTTCTCTGTTCATGGAATTCTTCAGGCAGGAATACTGGAGTGGGTTGCCATTTCCTTCTCCAGGAGATCTTCCTGTCCCAGAGGTCAAACCCGTGTCTCCCACACTGCAGGCAGATTCTTTACTGTCTGGGCCACCGGGGAAGCATTCCGATTTATTTATCGAGCACCAATCAAGTGCCCAGGGCCTTACCAAGCCCAGGAGGCAGTGAGAAGTGAGAAAGGCTCTCATGGGGCTACTATCCAGTGAGGGGAGGAAGAGAGAAATAAGCCAAGAAGTACACTGGCCAAACAGCCTGAGCTGTGATGATGTGGTGGTGAAGAAAACACAATCGGAGAGTGTGGCGGACACTGACCAGCTAGGTCGTGGATCAGGGTGCAGCCAGGACATCTTGAAAGGCCTCTCTGAGGACCCCTCTGATGGAGGCTCCAATAATGAGAAGAAGCCAGTCCAAAGGAAGGTCTGGAGCGGAATGTTCCAAGTGAAGGAAATAGCAAGTACAAATGTCCTGGGGTGCAGAGCAGTTTGCCTTGTCCTTTTGGTGGGGGAGACATGAGTTCTGACATGGCCACCTCTTCTACCGGGCCCTAGGTTCCCAAATCGGGTTCCCTCACCCTCGCTCCTGGAAGTATCATTCCCTATGAGGACTCCCTGGGGTTACACTTAATCCATTGTCCCATTCCTTTGTTCATTCAAATGTGATTTATTTTAAAACTTTTAATTGCATGTTTAAAGTTTATTTTTAATTCTTGCAATAGTGTGTGGGGTTCTGCCCTACGACAGCAGGAATCAGCCACAGGTACACGTGTGTCCCCTCCGTCTTGCACCTTCCCTCCACCCCCATCCGTCCCCCCCTTCTAGGGTCTCACAGAGCACCCTGTTGAGCTCTGTGTTACACGGCAGCCTCCCATTAGTACCTGGTTCTCCAGGGACAATGTACACGTTTTGATGCTGCTGCCTCAGCTCGTCCAAACCTCTCCTTCTCCTGCAGTGTCCAGAGTGTTCTGTCTCCATCTCTATTCCTGCCCTGAGAATAGGTTCACCTGGACCATTTTTCTAGATTCCATACATATGTGGTGAAATGTTAGTCATCCAGTTGTGTCTGCGATCCCAGGGACTGTATCGAACCAAGCTTCTCTGTTCATGGAATTCTTCAGGCAGGAATACTGGAGTGGGTTGCCATTTCCTTCTCCAGGAGATCTTCCTGTCCCAGAGGTCAAACCCGTGTCTCCCACACTGCAGGCAGATTCTTTACTGTCTGGGCCACCGGGGAAGCATTCCGATTTATTTATCGAGCACCAATCAAGTGCCCAGGGCCTTACCAAGCCCAGGGAGGCAGTGAGAAGTGAGAAAGGCTCTCATGGGGCTACTATCCAGTGAGGGGAGGAAGAGAGAAATAAGCCAAGAAGTACACTGGCCAAACAGCCTGAGCTGTGATGATGTGGTGGTGAAGAAAACACAATCGGAGAGTGTGGCGGACACTGACCAGCTAGGTCGTGGATCAGGGTGCAGCCAGGACATCTTGAAAGGCCTCTCTGAGGACCCCTCTGATGGAGGCTCCAATAATGAGAAGAAGCCAGTCCAAAGGAAGGTCTGGAGCGGAATGTTCCAAGTGAAGGAAATAGCAAGTACAAATGTCCTGGGGTGCAGAGCAGTTTGCCTTGTCTGGGGAACAGAGAAGTGATGATGTTGCAGGGCTGGGGAAGAGGCAAGACATGAGGTCAGGGGCGAGGCACAGATTCCTGAAGAAAGTGAGTGTGGCAGGGCCTCCCCAGCCGCCTAGGATGTACACACTTTGGGCAGAGTCTGGAATGGGTGTTGCCTTCCTCCTTCCTTCTGGTTACCCCAGGCTGGGACTCCCCCAGTTTGGAGAGCAAATTTGATGGGCTTCAGTTGCATCATCATGCCCACCAGGTGGCCAGGGGGAGGCAGGGCCGCTTGTGGGCCAGCCCCCTCACCAGCCCCGCCAGAGCGTGGTTCCCAGCAGAGAATGGATCCTGTCTGCAGAGGCTGGGGATCCCGGCACGTGCAAGCAGCCGCTGCAGGTGTGCACCGCCTGCCTCCTGGGGTCTGGCCTCCCAGCAGGGTCATGCCCGGGGCTGCTGTCTGCATCCTGCTCCGTGTCATCTCCACACACCTCCTCACCGCCGACTCATCTTTGCACTTTGGAAAGGGGGAAGCTGAGTGTGGGGTGGCAGGAAGCAGAGGGGCTTCAGGTTCGCCCGACTCTAGAAGTCTTCTGCTTCTTGTAGGGAATCCTGACTCTCTCGCCTCCTGCAGTCTGCAGCTTGATCACATCCACGTGGGAGTTGTTTGTTCAGTCGCTAAGTCCTGTCCAACTCTTTGCGATCTCATGGATTGCAGCGCTGCCAGGTTTCCCTGTCCCTCAGTGGGCGTGGCCACATGTAGAAAAATGGACTTTCTCTCTATTTGCAACCTGTCAAGCCATGGGGCTACTATCCAGTGAGGGGAGGAAGAGAGAAATAAGCCAAGAAGTACACTGGCCAAACAGCCTGAGCTGTGATGATGTGGTGGTGAAGAAAACACAATCGGAGAGTGTGGCGGACACTGACCAGCTAGGTCGTGGATCAGGGTGCAGCCAGGACATCTTGAAAGGCCTCTCTGAGGACCCCTCTGATGGAGGCTCCAATAATGAGAAGAAGCCAGTCCAAAGGAAGGTCTGGAGCGGAATGTTCCAAGTGAAGGAAATAGCAAGTACAAATGTCCTGGGGTGCAGAGCAGTTTGCCTTGTCTGGGGAACAGAGAAGTGATGATGTTGCAGGGCTGGGGAAGAGGCAAGACATGAGGTCAGGGGCGAGGCACAGATTCCTGAAGAAAGTGAGTGTGGCAGGGCCTCCCCAGCCGCCTAGGATGTACACACTTTGGGCAGAGTCTGGAATGGGTGTTGCCTTCCTCCTTCCTTCTGGTTACCCCAGGCTGGGACTCCCCCAGTTTGGAGAGCAAATTTGATGGGCTTCAGTTGCATCATCATGCCCACCAGGTGGCCAGGGGGAGGCAGGGCCGCTTGTGGGCCAGCCCCCTCACCAGCCCCGCCAGAGCGTGGTTCCCAGCAGAGAATGGATCCTGTCTGCAGAGGCTGGGGATCCCGGCACGGTGCAAGCAGCCGCTGCAGGTGTGCACCGCCTGCCTCCTGGGGTCTGGCCTCCCAGCAGGGTCATGCCCGGGGCTGCTGTCTGCATCCTGCTCCGTGTCATCTCCACACACCTCCTCACCGCCGACTCATCTTTGCACTTTGGAAAGGGGGAAGCTGAGTGTGGGGTGGCAGGAAGCAGAGGGGCTTCAGGTTCGCCCCACTCTAGGAGTCTTCTGCTTCTTTTAGGGAATCCCTGACTCTCTCGCCTCCTGCAGTCTGCAGCTTGATCACATCCACGTGGGAGTTGTTTGTTCAGTCGCTAAGTCCTGTCCAACTCTTTGCGATCTCATGGATTGCAGCGCTGCCAGGTTTCCCTGTCCCTCAGTGGGCGTGGCCACATGTAGAAAAATGGACTTTCTCTCTATTTTGCAACCTGTCTAAGCCATTTGCATCACACTTCACATTTCCCCATAGATGGGGCAGCAGAGAGAGCAGGTTCTGCCTGGACTTGACCAGCTGTGTGACCTTGGGCATGTCACTTAACTGCTCACCTGTCAACAGTGAATAAGGCTTCTACTGCCTACTTCATCGAGTTGTTGAAAGACTGAGTTCACAGACTAAAGCATGAGAACCACATACATCCTTGGCATGTATTCCTGTGTGCTTTCAAACTCTTTGTCAACGTCTTTCATTCATTCACACAGCCAATACTTACTGGGCACTTGCCAGACCCAGGAACTCAGAGCAAACAGGCCAGACGAAGCTCCTGTCCTTGAGGAACTTACTTTTTTGGGGGTAGAGATAGATGGTGAAGGAAAAAACATACAAATCAATAAAGAAGATTTATTTTAATAGCGATCAGTGTTGGGATGAAATGAAACAGGGTGACAGAGGCAGTGAGGCGAAGGCGGCTTTACGCCGGGTGATCTGGGAAGGGTGACAAGTGGATGAGAAGAACAACCAGCCACGAGAATAAAAGGAGCAGAGGACCTGGGCAGGAAAAGCAGAGGCTGTCGGGACCTTCATGAGGGAGGGTGGGATGGGGGAGGAGAAATCAGAGAGGTGGGGGCTGCACTGAACAGCTCTCACAGGATGTGTTAGGAGTTTGCTCGTTGGGGCTACATGAAACCCGTGAAAAGTTTCAGCAGAGATGTGATGGATCCCACCCATGTTTTCTGAAGATCATTCTAGCCCTGCAAGGAGAGCAAATTGCATGGGGCTGGATTGGAAGGGGAGGCTTCCCAGGTGGCGCTAGCGGTAAAGAACCCACCTGCCCACACTGGAGAGGCAAGAGATGGGGCTAGGAGGATCTCCCGGAGGAGGGCATGGCAGCCCTCTGCAGCATTCTTGCCCGCTGAATCCCATGGACAGAGGAGCCTAGCAGGCTACAGTCCATAGGGTCGCCAAGAGTTGGACACGACTGAAGCAACTTAGCATGCATGCACGGATCGGAAGGGGAGAGGGCAGTTGTGAGCCTTTTATAAGAGAGCATCCTCAGGGCCTTGCAGAGCATTTAGACGAGTACCTAGGAAACCTCCATCCGAGGCTTGTCGGCCCGCCAGCCCATAGGCCGGTCCTGTTTGCAAGGCTGCATTATTCCAAGTCTGAAAGAGACCCTCCCGTGTCCTAGGTGTCCTGGGCAGACAGTGAGGGCCAAAACAGCCCTGCCTAGAACTCGGGTCCGGGATCCTCTTGGGGTCTGTCAGCTCTGCCAGGGCCACATCCTCTGGTCCTTCTCACCTCCGGGGAGTGCCCTGGGCAGAAATCCGGCCCTGCCCAGCCTGGACGTGCTCTGATAACTTCCCCAAAGTGGAAGCTGTTTGTTTGAAAGGAAATGGTGCAGAATGCAGCGGTGGCCACCCTGAAAATAGGACCAGGGCCTGCTTCCAGGGCCAGGTTGGAGGTTGGGGGCTAGAATTCCAGTGGCTGAGGAATCCTGAGGCCAGGGCGGTCTGAATCCACCAGGCACCTGCTGCTCCTTGTCCCAGGGAGCCCGCAGGAGTTTTCATGATTGCCATTTTTGGAGAAACTGAGCTCAGGGACATGGGTTTTTTTTTTTTTATAATTGAAGGGTAATTGCCTCACACTATTGTGCTTCTGCCACGCATCAACATGAATCAGCCATCGGTACACATGCGTCCCCTCCCTCTGGAACCTCCTTCCCACCTCCCACCCTTGCCCACCCCTCTAGGTTGTCACAGAGCCCCAGTTTGAGTTCCCTGAGTCATACAGCAAATTCCCACTATCTATTTTACTTATTCTTGTTGTTGCTCAGCCGGTAGGTCATTTGTGACCCCATGGACTGGCTTCCCTGTCCATCATCTCCCAGAACTCGCTCAAACTCATGTCCACTGAGTCAGGGATGCATCCAACCACCTCGTCCTCTGTCACATAAGGTGGCGCATGCTTCTCTCTCCATTCATCCCAGCCTCCCTCCCCCTACCTCGGTGTCCATAAGTCTGCTCTCTATGTCTGAGCCTCCATTGCTGCCCTGCAAATAGGGTCATCAGTACCATCTGTCTAGATTCCATGCATATGCATTAGATGTTTCTCTCTTTCTGACGCCACTCTGTATAATAGGCTCTAAGTTCATCCACCTCATTAGAACAGGCTCAAATCATAATGGCTTTTTTTTTTTTTAATTTGGCCTCGTTTATTGGTCCTTCATTTATTTTCATTCATCTTTGTTCTTTGGCCTGTGTGAGCCTCCCATTGCAGTGGCCTCTCCTGTCGCAGAGCACTGGCTCTGGGTGCATGCGCTCCAGAGCTCCGGCTGGGTAGTTGGACACATCCGTCCAGCCGCTCTGAGGCACATGGGATCTTCCCAGGCCAGGGGTCGAACTGGTGCCGCTTGCAGTGCAAGGTGGACTCTACCCACTGGACCACCAGGGAAGCCCCCCATAATGGCTTTTTTATCCTTGATCCTGTGAAGGGGACTCAAGCAGAAGCTCATTACTCCAGGAGGGAGGGTCTTCCAGGCTGACCTGGAACTCAGGAAATGGTGCAGAATGCAGCGGTGGCCACCCTGAAAATAGGACCAGGGCCTGCTTCCAGGGCCAGGTTGGAGGTTGGGGGCTAGAATTCCAGTGGCTGAGGAATCCTGAGGCCAGGGCGGTCTGAATCCACCAGGCACCTGCTGCTCCTTGTCCCAGGAGCCCGCAGGAGTTTTCATGATTGCCATTTTGGAGAAACTGAGCTCAGGGACATGGGTTTTTTTTTATAATTGAAGGGTAATTGCCTCACACTATTGTGCTTCTGCCACGCATCAACATGAATCAGCCATCGGTACACATCGTCCCCTCCCTCTGGAACCTCCTTCCCACCTCCCACCCTTGCCCACCCCTCTAGGTTGTCACAGAGCCCCAGTTTGAGTTCCCTGAGTCATACAGCAAATTCCCACTATCTATTTTACTTATTCTTGTTGTTGCTCAGCCGGTAGGTCATTTGTGACCCCATGGACTGGCTTCCCTGTCCATCATCTCCCAGAACTCGCTCAAACTCATGTCCACTGAGTCAGGGATGCATCCAACCACCTCGTCCTCTGTCACATAAGGTGGCGCATGCTTCTCTCCATTCATCCCAGCCTCCCTCCCCCTACCTCGGTGTCCATAAGTCTGCTCTCTATGTCTGAGCCTCCATTGCTGCCCTGCAAATAGGGTCATCAGTACCATCTGTCTAGATTCCATGCATATGCATTAGATGTTTCTCTCTTTCTGACGCCACTCTGTATAATAGGCTCTAAGTTCATCCACCTCATTAGAACAGGCTCAAATCATAATGGCTTTTTTTTTTTTTAATTTGGCCTCGTTTATTGGTCCTTCATTTATTTTCATTCATCTTTGTTCTTTGGCCTGTGTGAGCCTCCCATTGCAGTGGCCTCTCCTGTCGCAGAGCACTGGCTCTGGGTGCATGCGCTCCAGAGCTCCGGCTGGGTAGTTGGACACATCCGTCCAGCCGCTCTGAGGCACATGGGATCTTCCCAGGCCAGGGGTCGAACTGGTGCCGCTTGCAGTGCAAGGTGGACTCTACCCACTGGACCACCAGGGAAGCCCCCCATAATGGCTTTTTTATCCTTGATCCTGTGAAGGGGACTCAAGCAGAAGCTCATTACTCCAGGGAGGGGAGGGGTCTTCCAGGCTGACCTGGAACTCAGGTTTCCCCTCGCGGTCCCTACTTCCTCCTTCGATCTAATGGTTTCTCACCTCCATCCCAGCTGGAAGACAGGATGTTGGAAATGACAATCACCAGCCTGCACGAGGTAAGCCCTGGGGAGATTTAGAAAGGTGCAGCTGCCAGGACCCCGCCTTCAGCCAATCCAGCTAGGTGCTGGGGTGGGGCCTGGGTTCTGGTCTTTTAGGGAAAACGGATCTCCCCAGGGAATCCTAATGCGCTGCCAGGGTTGAGAAACTCCATTTTAGAAAGTTTCTGACTCTGTGCTTCTCAGCACTGGCTGTACGCTCAACCTGCTGGGCACATTTTTCTAATAAACCTGACTCTGGGCCCCACCCCAAACCCATTAAGCCAGGATCAGGGAGGAGAGGGTGCAGGCACTGTTGTGTTTAAAAGCTTCTCCAGGAGACTTAAAGGCCAGTGAGGGTGGAGAGCCTCTGATAGCCTGGTATACAGAAAAGCAGCCGCAGACCAGAGAAAGGTGACTGGCCCAGGGTCACACAGTCATGCTCAGTCACACAGTCATGTCTAACTCTTTGTAACCCCATGGACTTGGCTCCTCTGTCCATGGGATTCTCCAGGAGAGAATACTGGAGTGGGTTGCCATTCCCTTCTCCAAGTCCCCAGAGCTGAGTGCTTATCAAATTTGCAGTGAGGGACCCATTTGATGGCTTGTTTTTTTGTTTTAATTTTTGGCCTCTTTTATTGGTTATTTATTTTCATCCATCATTATTCTTTGGCCTGTGTGAGCCTCCCATTGCAGCGGCCCCTCCTTGCAGAGCACTGGTTACAGGGCACATGCACTCCAGAGCAATGGCTCGTAATTGGACACACTGGTCCAGTCACTCTGTGGCACATGGGATCCTCCTGGGCCAGGGATCAAACCGGTGCCCCTTGCACAGAAAGGCGGACTCTTTACCCACTGGGCCACCAGGGAAGCCCTGATGGCTTTTTTTTTTTTTTGGTTGGGGGGAGGCGGGTTGGGGAGGGAGGGGTTCGGGTGGGCCACTTCTATTGGTCTTTCACTTATCTATTTTCATCCATCTTTGTCCTTTGGCCTGTGTGGGCCTCCCATTGCAGTAGCCTCTCTCACTGCAGAGCCCCGGCTCTGGGCGCATGTGCTCCAGAGCGCCGGCTTGGTAATTGGACACATTGGTCCAGCTGCTCTGCGGCACATGGGATCTTCCCAGTCAGGGATTGATCTGGCGCCCCTTGTACTGCAAGGAGGTGTCCTTACCCACTGGACCACCAGGGAAGCCCCTGATGGCTTGTTTTTGACTAGAGGATTCATCCTGGAGCAATACTTTTCATGTTGTTGTTCAGTCTCTAAGTCATGTCGAACTCTGCAACCCCATGGACTGCAGCACGCCAGCCTTCCCTGTCCTTTACTATCTCCTAGAGTTTGCTCAAACTCATGTCCATTGAGTCAGTGATGCCATCCAACCATCTCATCCTCTGTGTCCCCTTCTCCTGCTTTTAGTCTTTCCCAGCATCAGGGTCTTTCCCAATGAGCTGGCTGTTCACATCAAGTGGCCAAAGTATTGGAGCTTCAGCATCAGTCCTTCCAGTGAATATTCAGGGTAGATTTCCTTTAGGATTGACTAGTTTGATCTCTTTGCAGTCCAGGGGATTCTCAAGAGTCTTCAGCTCCACAATTCAAAACCATCAATTCTTTGACTCTCAGCCTTGGTCCAACTCTCACATCTACACACGACTGCTGGAAAACCATAACTTTGACTATACTTTTATAAACTGTGACAATAATCATCACATGCCTAAAGGTCGATTCCTTCTCCAAGTCCCCAGAGCTGAGTGCTTATCAAATTTGCAGTGAGGGACCCATTTGATGGCTTGTTTTTTTGTTTTAATTTTTGGCCTCTTTTATTGGTTATTTATTTTCATCCATCATTATTCTTTGGCCTGTGTGAGCCTCCCATTGCAGCGGCCCCTCCTTGCAGAGCACTGGTTACAGGGCACATGCACTCCAGAGCAATGGCTCGTGGACACACTGGTCCAGTCACTCTGTGGCACATGGGATCCTCCTGGGCCAGGGATCAAACCGGTGCCCCTTGCACAGAAAGGCGGACTCTTTACCCACTGGGCCACCAGGGAAGCCCTGATGGCTTTTTTTTTTTTTTTGGTTGGGGGGAGGCGGGTTGGGGGGGGTGGGGGTTCGGTTGGTCCACTTCTATTGGTCTTTCACTTATCTATTTTCATCCATCTTTGTCCTTTGGCCTGTGTGGGCCTCCCATTGCAGTAGCCTCTCTCACTGCAGAGCCCCGGCTCTGGGCGCATGTGCTCCAGAGCGCCGGCTTGGTAATTGGACACATTGGTCCAGCTGCTCTGCGGCACATGGGATCTTCCCAGTCAGGGATTGATCTGGCGCCCCTTGTACTGCAAGGAGGTGTCCTTACCCACTGGACCACCAGGGAAGCCCCTGATGGCTTGTTTTTGACTAGAGGATTCATCCTGGAGCAATACTTTTCATGTTGTTGTTCAGTCTCTAAGTCATGTCGAACTCTGCAACCCCATGGACTGCAGCACGCCAGCCTTCCCTGTCCTTTACTATCTCCTAGAGTTTGCTCAAACTCATGTCCATTGAGTCAGTGATGCCATCCAACCATCTCATCCTCTGTGTCCCCTTCTCCTGCTTTTAGTCTTTCCCAGCATCAGGGTCTTTCCCAATGAGCTGGCTGTTCACATCAAGTGGCCAAAGTATTGGAGCTTCAGCATCAGTCCTTCCAGTGAATATTCAGGGTAGATTTCCTTTAGGATTGACTAGTTTGATCTCTTTGCAGTCCAGGGGATTCTCAAGAGTCTTCAGCTCCACAATTCAAAACCATCAATTCTTTGACTCTCAGCCTTGGTCCAACTCTCACATCTACACACGACTGCTGGAAAACCATAACTTTGACTATACTTTTATAAACTGTGACAATAATCATCACATGCCTAAAGGTCGCAACAGTGACTATAAAGATGTCTAAAGAGGGCTTCCCCTGGTGGTCCAGTGGATAAGGACCCCGCCTTGCAGTGCAAGGGGCGCTGGTTCGAGCCCTGGCCTGGGAAGATCCCACATGCCGCAGAGCGGCTGGACTGATGTGTCCAATCACCGAGCCGGAGCTCTGGAGCACATGCGCCCAAAGCCGGCGCTCTGCGACAACAGACGCCACTGCGAAGGCCCACAGGAGCCAAAGAACAAAGACGGATGAAAATAGAGAAATGAAAGACCAATAGAAGTGGCCCGCCCGCTCCCCTCCCTCCCCAACCCGACCCCCGCCCAAAATAAATAAATAAATAAAAAATCTTTAAAAAAAACAAACAAACAAACAAAAAGATGTCTAAAGAGCTGGGCTCAGCTCTTCAACAACGGGGGATGGGGGGCACTGTTTGGACCACACTCTGAGCTGCATAGCTCTGGACACACCGAGGATGGATGGGTGGGTGGCTGTTGGCTGTTCTAAGACCCCAGAGATCCACCCAGGGGCTGGGGTTTGGATGATGGGGGACCAGCCAGGTGAGGTCCTGGCATACACAGCCTGTGCCCCCAGCAAAAAAGATCCGTGTTGGGAACCAGGAGGAGACCTCAGGAGCAAGGAGGGTGGGGGCGGGGAGGACTCCCCCAGGCCAGAATCTATCTTCTGGGCCCTCCCACAGTTCAAGAGAAACTAATTCCTTGGGCAGGGATGGGGGGAGGAGCGAGCCAGTTCTACCCAGCTCTGCACCACACCACCTTGGTCTGGAGTCCTTTCACTTGTCTCGAGATGTTTGTTTTACAAGCCTTCTGTCTCCAGTTCCAGTCCGGGAGGAATGCACATGGCCGAGGGACCGCTGGCCCCAGTGCTGGGGTGGAGTGACAGGAGATGCCGTCCAGGCCCAGCCTCCACGGAGATGGCAGCTCTGCGGGCCCCGCCCTGCCCCTCCCCAAGCTCTCCAGGAGCTAGAGAGGCAGAGGAAAGGCCAGATCGAAACTCTCCCCACTCTGTCATCGAGAGAAGCCTAACCTGCGCCAACGGGCTGGCTGCCACGGTTTCTGGGCAGGGAACTCAGGAATGCGCCCCCACCCCAACCCCCACATCTTGCACACAGTAGGCACTTGGAGTATTTGCGAAGGCCACTGCAGCTGGGTTGGGATGGAACCCTGCCCTGCGTCGCCTCCCTGCCCCCAGCCCCCGGTGACACATTGCTGCGATTCCTCCAGGTCTGGAATGTCTCTGTTTACCATCGGTGTCAACCTGGCTCTGAGAACATCCAGCTCCGAGAGGCCTGCTGGGCTGGGGAGAGGTGGGAGGGCTTGAGGCTGAGCGACTGGAGCAGCCCACACACGGAACCCCAGACCCCTACGTGGTCCTCTGTGTTGGAGACCCCATCCCAGGCATGTGGTCACTCGGGGCCCTGGAATTGAGTAACCTGAGAGTGTCAGGCAAGGGAGTTCTGTGGGTCATTGGCGCTCTAGTCCCAGGCTGCCAGACCCTCTCATTACCCCTTGCACCAGGACATAAAGAACAGTGGGTCCTCCTCCAAGAAGCAGCCCCCTCCTTCTGTGTCTTTGATCACAAGGTCTCTGCATCGGACATGACCTCTCCCACCTCCCATCTGTACCTGTCAAACCCTCCCTGTCTGAAAGAGAGTTCAGCTCTGTAGCTAGATGGCTTGGATTTGAATCAGATCTCTACCATGTCTCAGCTGTATGGCCTTGGGTGAGTCACTCAGCCTCTCTGTGCATCAGTTTTCTCATCTGTAGAGTGGAATATTGTGAGCATGTCTCATACTCATGGTTGCCCATTGTCTCCCAGTTATGTTCCATCTCTGGAAAACTATCCATGGTCATGAGCTGCACTCACTCACATTCAAACAGAACTCAGTTCCGCAGACAAAAAACCAAACAAAGCCCTCCATCTCATGGCCCTCTGTATCTAGGATTCACGCCCTGGATCATAAGCCAGATGCAGCCATGGAAGACCTCCATGCCAACGGGGGTTGGTCAACTCAGACACCATGTGTTTTCGATGCTCAGAGTGGATCCCTGGGGGGGCAGGGGCAGGGTTCGGGTGTCTGCAGGAGTTCTGGCGTCAGGGAAGATGCCTGTTAGTTCCAGCACCTCCCTCCACAGTATGTGCCATCTGTACCCACCTACCACACACACCCAGTTTTGTTTCTCACCTTGAATACAGAGAGCAACCTAATGTTTTTTTCTTTTGCCAATGCTTTACTGACTTAGCCATCCTGATTCAGTACACTTTCTTGAAATAAAATTGATTTACAAGGTGTCACTTTCAGGGGTAAGCTTTCCGGTGGCTCAGGGGCAAAGAATCCACCTGCAATGCAGGAGACCCATGTTCGATCCCTGGGTCAGGAAGATCCCCCGGAGGAGGAAATGACAACGTACTCCAGTATTCTTGCCGGGAGAATCCCAAGGACAGAAGAGCCTGGTTGGGCAGGCAATAGTCCACGGGGCCACAGAGTCAGGCACGGCTGAGCACACATGCACACAGGTACCTGTACAGGGATGGACAAGGACCCCCCCACTTCAGATCTACTCGAAACCTCAGAATATAACCTTATGAGAAAATAGGGTCTTGCAGCTATACCTAGGGAGTATTTAAGATGAGGTCACGCCAAAGTAAGGTGAGCCCCAGTCCAGCAACTGGTGTCCTTTTAGGAAAAGGGAGTTCGGACCCCCACACAGGGGTTGGGGGCGGGGAGCCCACGTGTTGACCAAAGCAGATTGGAGCGATGCAGCTGCGAGTCAAGGAACGGCAAGGACGCTGGCCACCCCCAGGGGCTGGGAACTGAGCCTCGAAGGAACCACCCTGCCAGCACCTGGACCTCTGCCTTCCAGCCTCCAAGGGAGATAACTTACAATAACTCGCTATCTCCGTAAGCCACCCAGATTGTGGTCACTTGTTCGAGGAGTCCAGGGAGACTCATCCGGTTCCTTTTTTATCAGTATGGTTATGAGCAGGAAGAGCGGACGAGAGAGGGTGCTAGTGACATTTTTCTGACATGGATGCTGGAGGCAAATGAAGATGAGTCACCCACCTCTTCCTCCCGTGCTGTTTGTAATTGAAAGTGGGTTGGGATACAGTTAGGGAATTTCAATAAAAGATGTCTTCTGATATTGAAATGATTGAGACACTGTCCAGTGGAAATAAAATATAGATAATTTTGTATATTTATACATAATTTTCTAGTATCCATGTTTTTGAAGAAATGGAGAAACAGATGAAGATAATCTTAACTTCATTACTGACTGGGAAAGTTTTGCAGAAATGAATGCCTATGGGCAACGATGCGATATTGATAATGTCTCTGGTCAATAATGTTCAGGTAACAAAAGACATATTGATACATCTGGGGTGAATAAGATTTACTTTAGCCTAGTATCACAAATATTATCATTGCAGTATGCAGTCAAGATAAAACAAATCAGGGCTTCCCTGGTAGTCAGTGGGTAAAGAGTCCATCTTGCCATGCAAGGGGCACCAGTTCAATTCCCAGCCCGGGAAGACACCATGTGCTGAGGAACAGCTGGGCCGGTGTGTCCAGTTAGGAGCCAGCGCTCTGGAGCGCATGTGCCCAGAGCCGGTGCTCTGCAACAAGATAGGCCACTGTGATGGGAGGCCTACACAGGCCAAAGAATAAAGATGGAGGAAAACAAACAATAACTTAGAGGCAAAAAAGAAAAAGAATATATATATATAAAGTTAAAACATATCAATAACATATTTTGCATCTCCTACTCTTTTTTTTCCTAGCTCAGTTGGTAAAGAATCCACCTGCAATGCAGGAGACCCTGGTTTGATTCCTGGGTCGGGAAGACCCCCTGGAAAAGGGATAGGCTACCCACTCCAGTATTCTTGCCTGGAGAATTGCATAGGCAGAGGAGCCTGGCAGGCTACAGTCCCCGGGTCGTGACGAGTCGGACACGACTGAATGACTACCACGTCACCTTTTTTTGCATTACGTCTTCAAGACCTGGTTGTGATTTACGCTTAGAGCGCATCTCAGTTTGCCCCAGCCACACCTCAAGGGTTCAGTGGCCACCTGTACCCTGTATTAGACAGAGCAGGCACCATCTTGTTAAATTCAAAGCTGTTCAAACCTGCTGGGACATACAGGGTGATTTGGCCAATGCTGGAGGCAAATGAAGATGAGTCACCCACCTCTTCCTCCCGTGCTGTTTGTAATTGAAAGTGGGTTGGGATACAGTTAGGGAATTTCAATAAAAGATGTCTTCTGATATTGAAATGATTGAGACACTGTCCAGTGGAAATAAAATATAGATAATTTTGTATATTTATACATAATTTTCTAGTATCCATTTTTTTGAAGAAATGGAGAAACAGATGAAGATAATCTTAACTTCATTACTGACTGGGAAAGTTTTGCAGAAATGAATGCCTATGGGCAACGATGCGATATTGATAATGTCTCTGGTCAATAATGTTCAGGTAACAAAAGACATATTGATACATCTGGGGTGAATAAGATTTACTTTAGCCTAGTATCACAAATATTATCATTGCAGTATGCAGTCAAGATAAAACAAATCAGGGCTTCCCTGGTAGTCAGTGGGTAAAGAGTCCATCTTGCCATGCAAGGGGCACCAGTTCAATTCCCAGCCCGGGAAGACACCATGTGCTGAGGAACAGCTGGGCCGGTGTGTCCAGTTAGGAGCCAGCGCTCTGGAGCGCATGTGCCCAGAGCCGGTGCTCTGCAACAAGATAGGCCACTGTGATGGGAGGCCTACACAGGCCAAAGAATAAAGATGGAGGAAAACAAACAATAACTTAGAGGCAAAAAAGAAAAAGAATATATATATATAAAGTTAAAACATATCAATAACATATTTTGCATCTCCTACTCTTTTTTTTCCTAGCTCAGTTGGTAAAGAATCCACCTGCAATGCAGGAGACCCTGGTTTGATTCCTGGGTCGGGAAGACCCCCTGGAAAAGGGATAGGCTACCCACTCCAGTATTCTTGCCTGGAGAATTGCATAGGCAGAGGAGCCTGGCAGGCTACAGTCCCCGGGTCGTGACGAGTCGGACACGACTGAATGACTACCACGTCACCTTTTTTTGCATTACGTCTTCAAGACCTGGTTGTGATTTACGCTTAGAGCGCATCTCAGTTTGCCCCAGCCACACCTCAAGGGTTCAGTGGCCACCTGTACCCTGTATTAGACAGAGCAGGCACCATCTTGTTAAATTCAAAGCTGTTCAAACCTGCTGGGACATACAGGGTGATTTGGCCAATGCTGGATGTCCAGAAGGACAATGAGTCCCTCTGAGACATGAAGGAGCCTTCATTCCTTTCATTAAAAATCCAGCACCACCCCGAGGGGCCTCTGATGAGCCCTGAGCCTCCGCTTCCTCATCATGGGAGGGGGTTAACTGCCGTATCTCACGATGTTTATATGGGCATGAAGATGAGGTGAAACATGGATCCTGAGCACTAAAGAACAGAACACACAGAGTCTATTTGTGTTGAGAACTATGCCTGATCATGCAGTGCAGCCCAAACAAGAGAAACGTTTAGGAGAGGTGGCCCTGTGATGTCTTCATTCTCCTTCGCAGCTGGTGGCCAAACCATTTGCCTGGGAGAGCAGCCCTTCAGCTGCAGAGGCTTTTCTCCTGGGGACAAATGGCAATCACAGGCTGGAACCTTGATGCCAAGGACTGATGTGGACCTTTGGCGTGCACACTGTGTACAAGAGCCCTTCCCTACCTCTTAGGGAGCTCGTTGTATGGAGCTTCTGGCTCACACACCCAATTTGATTCCTTGTTGTAAACACATTGTTTTGTCCCCAGGGGGTGAAGGGGACCATTCCCTTGCCCATTGCTCTTCTAGGCAATCACGATTGCCCCAGCTGCCAGGAGAGGGGGCTGGTAAGTAGGACTGCTTATCTGCAAGCTATTGTATGTGATCACATACCCTGTGTGTCATGAGCTGGAGAGAGCTGTAGCCAGGCCCCTCCCTCTAAAATTCATCCCAGCTCAAAGCACGCCTCATCCAAACCTGTGGAACAAGCAGGGGACCAGGTTCCACGCAGACCTGGCACCTTCCGCGGTAGATGGGAGGTGGAGCAGGTGGAGAGAGTGAGGACGGGGAGGGCTGAAGAGTTCTTTCCAGTCTGAAAATGCAGAGGGGTGGAGAGCGGAGCCTGGTCCAGGAGGCGAAGCCCTGTGCACAGCCTTGGTGTTCAGAAGATGTTTTCATTGAGTAAGTGGAAGGTGGATGTGTCCTGGTCGCTCAGGATAAAACCTGGGACAGTGGCCACCTGTACCCTGTATTAGACAGAGCAGGCACCATCTTGTTAAATTCATAGCTGTTCAAACCTGCTGGGACATACAGGGTGATTTGGCCAATGCTGGATGTCCAGAAGGACAATGAGTCCCTCTGAGACATGAAGGAGCCTTCATTCCTTTCATTAAAAATCCAGCACCACCCCGAGGGGCCTCTGATGAGCCCTGAGCCTCCGCTTCCTCATCATGGGAGGGGGTTAACTGCCGTATCTCACGATGTTTATATGGGCATGAAGATGAGGTGAAACATGGATCCTGAGCACTAAAGAACAGAACACACAGAGTCTATTTGTGTTGAGAACTATGCCTGATCATGCAGTGCAGCCCAAACAAGAGAAACGTTTAGGAGAGGTGGCCCTGTGATGTCTTCATTCTCCTTCGCAGCTGGTGGCCAAACCATTTGCCTGGGAGAGCAGCCCTTCAGCTGCAGAGGCTTTTCTCCTGGGGACAAATGGCAATCACAGGCTGGAACCTTGATGCCAAGGACTGATGTGGACCTTTGGCGTGCACACTGTGTACAAGAGCCCTTCCCTACCTCTTAGGGAGCTCGTTGTATGGAGCTTCTGGCTCACACACCCAATTTGATTCCTTGTTGTAAACACATTGTTTTGTCCCCAGGGGGTGAAGGGGACCATTCCCTTGCCCATTGCTCTTCTAGGCAATCACGATTGCCCCAGCTGCCAGGAGAGGGGGCTGGTAAGTAGGACTGCTTATCTGCAAGCTATTGTATGTGATCACATACCCTGTGTGTCATGAGCTGGAGAGAGCTGTAGCCAGGCCCCTCCCTCTAAAATTCATCCCAGCTCAAAGCACGCCTCATCCAAACCTGTGGAACAAGCAGGGGACCAGGTTCCACGCAGACCTGGCACCTTCCGCGGTAGATGGGAGGTGGAGCAGGTGGAGAGAGTGAGGACGGGGAGGGCTGAAGAGTTCTTTCCAGTCTGAAAATGCAGAGGGGTGGAGAGCGGAGCCTGGTCCAGGAGGCGAAGCCCTGTGCACAGCCTTGGTGTTCAGAAGATGTTTTCATTGAGTAAGTGGAAGGTGGATGTGTCCTGGTCGCTCAGGATAAAACCTGAGCCTCGGGACTCCCATGTGCTAGCCTGCCATCCAGTAGTGCCGAGTTCCCAAGGACCAGAGCAGCGTTTCTCTAAATATGATCTCAGGATCGCCAGTGAGGGAATCTCCTCTGTGTGTAGGGGTGGAGGTGCTTGTTAGATCAGAGTTTCCTGGACCTCAGGGAAGACGTACTGAGTCCGAACTTCTGGAGCAGGGGTTGAGGAATCTGCATTTTAACTACTCCCCTCATGTGATTTTTACGGCCAATGACATCTTACATATGAAAATCCATAGATTCTGTTCTTCTTGAGTCGGTATTTATAGAGTCTATGGAACCTTTTTAAAAATTTACTTAACTTTATTTTAAATTGAAGGATAATTGCTTTACAATGTTGTATTGGCTTCTGCTGCACAATAACATGAATCTGTTGTAAGAGAGAGAGAGAGAGTGCGTGTGTGTGTGTGTGTGTGTTGGAAAGATGGATGCTGAAGCGTGATCGAATACCTTGGCCACCTGATGCGAAGAGATGACTCATTGGAAAAGACCCTGATGCTGGAAAAAATAGAAGGCAGGAGGAGAAGGGGACGACAGAGGATGAGATGGTTGGATGGCATCACTGAGTCAATGGACATGAGTTTGAGCAGGCTCCAGGAGATGGTGGAGGCTGGGTCACATCCTTCCCAGATTCTGTGCCCAAGAGCCCTGTTTGCAAAGCGATTGCTCAAGACGAACGATTGGGAAGCTGAATTCTCAGCGTGGTTCTGGCTGAGCGACAGATAAGAAGGGCCCTGGCTTCCCAGAGGAGGGGAAGAAAGGACTGTGAGTGAGTGAGGGGCATAGCAAGGACCAGAGAGTGGGCAGAGGTGGGGAGGGGGGTGGTCTAGGGTCAAAGGACAGCTTGGCCTGGAGCCCACTCACTGTTGTGATGAATATAGTAAAATCACAGCTCCGGCCCCTTGCTTAACACCATTCAGTAACTCCCAGGGTGCTGAGTTACATCCACATTACTGAGCATTCAGGACCTTCCTGGAATTCCCTTTCCTTTCTCCTGTCACATCTTTCCTCTGACTTTGAACTTGATGCTTATAGCCCCATCACAAGACACCCCATCTCATGCCCACCAGCTTGCACCTGCTGGTCTCTCTGTTTGGAAATCTCTTCCCAACCTCTCTGCCTCCTTACCATGTCTCCTCCAGGAAGCCTTCCTGTCACCCATTTTACTAGATTCATCACATTTCATTAGCATTGAGAAATAAGAGGATACCACAACCAGGAGGAATCAGAGGATCCCTGAATTAAAAAAACTGGAAAGGCCACTTGGGGTCTCCCTCCCTTGTTTGATGAATAAGGACGCCCCAAAGAGGGGAAGGGACTTGCCTAAGGTTTCTGGTGATGGGAGAACATCAGGGCTGAAACAGAACCTCCACGCTAGGCTGTCCTGCTGGTTGTGGGTTTTATTGTAGGTTGTTCTTTTTTTTTTTTTTTTGGCCACTTCTATTGGTCTTTCCTTTGTCTATTTTCATACATCTTTGTCCTTTGGCCTGTGTGGGCCTCCCATCACAGTGGCCTCTCTTGCTGCAGAGCACCGGCTCTGGGCGCATGTGCTCCAGAGCTCTGGTTCGGTAGTTGGACACATCGGTCCAGCCGCTCCGTGGCACATGGGACCTTCCCAGGCCAGGGATTGAACTGGCGCCCCTTGCACTGCAAGGTAGTGTCCTTACCCACTGGGCCACCAGGGCAGCCCGTGAGTTTTAATTATTAAGCAAAATTCATGCCAGTTCTGGGTTGTCTGGCTTGCATCAGGCAAGCCTACTCTAGGGTACAGGGTTGACCCTTCCCCGATGAGACACAGAGCTTGAGGAGGAAGCTGTCTCACTGCTGGGACAAAGGAAACAGCTGGTCCCAGCTTCACATCTGCGAGAATACTTACTCCAAGGCCTCTCCAGGCATCCAGGCTGCCAAGCGCTCACCTCGTGTGGGAGGTTTGCCCAGGACCTGGGGCTCAGCAGAGAGCATGAGAGTGCCCCTCCTAGACAGTGTCTGGATGCTGGGAGAAAAAGGGACCTCAGGGGCTGACTTTGAGCTGGTCCAAGTCACAAGGACACAGAAGGCAGGCAGGGCCCAGTCCTTCCTCCAGCCCGTTGCTGCCCCCTCATCCCCGAGCCAACCTCGTGCCATGCTGATCTCCTGTTTGGAAGAGCGGAGTCCTGAAGTGCTGGAGGGAGGGCTGCTTTCTAAGCCACCTCCAGACAGATGGCAGCTGCCTGCCTGCCAGCCGGGCACTGAGCTGAAGCCCCAGAAGCCCATCAGTGACTAGGAGACTCAGGCTGAAGAAACCCCTTAAGTCCCCAGCTCTAAACTTGTTATGAGCCGCCCCTCCTTCCTCATGACCCATCCTCAGCATGAGACGCTCACAGAATGGGAAACTTGCTATTCGACCAAGTATTGTGTCCACTGTTGCAGAGCTCTAAACCAGAGACAGCCAACAGACGTAGAACGCAAGTCCATCCATGTCACTTTGCTGCTGTTCAGTCGCTCAGTCGTGTCCAGTTCTTTGTGACCCCATGGACTGCAGCACGCCAGGCTTCCCTGTCCTTCACTGTCTCCTGAAGTTTGCTAAAGCTCATGTCCGTTGAGTCGGTGATGCCATCCAACCATCTCATCCTCTGCCATCCTCCTCCTGCCCTCCGGCTTTCCCAGCATCAGGGTCTTTTCCAGTGAGTCAGTTGGACACATCGTCCATCCGTGGCACATGGGCCTTCCCAGGCCAGGGATTGAACTGGCGCCTTGCACTGCAAGGTAGTGTCTTACCCACTGGGCCACCAGGGCAGCCCGTGAGTTTTAATTATTAAGCAAAATTCATGCCAGTTCTGGGTTGTCTGGCTTGCATCAGGCAAGCCTACTCTAGGGTACAGGGTTGACCCTTCCCCGATGAGACACAGAGCTTGAGGAGGAAGCTGTCTCACTGCTGGGACAAAGGAAACAGCTGGTCCCAGCTTCACATCTGCGAGAATACTTACTCCAAGGCCTCTCCAGGCATCCAGGCTGCCAAGCGCTCACCTCGTGTGGGAGGTTTGCCCAGGACCTGGGGCTCAGCAGAGAGCATGAGAGTGCCCCTCCTAGACAGTGTCTGGATGCTGGGAGAAAAAGGGACCTCAGGGGCTGACTTTGAGCTGGTCCAAGTCACAAGGACACAGAAGGCAGGCAGGGCCCAGTCCTTCCTCCAGCCCGTTGCTGCCCCCTCATCCCCGAGCCAACCTCGTGCCATGCTGATCTCCTGTTTGGAAGAGCGGAGTCCTGAAGTGCTGGAGGGAGGGCTGCTTTCTAAGCCACCTCCAGACAGATGGCAGCTGCCTGCCTGCCAGCCGGGCACTGAGCTGAAGCCCCAGAAGCCCATCAGTGACTAGGAGACTCAGGCTGAAGAAACCCCTTAAGTCCCCAGCTCTAAACTTGTTATGAGCCGCCCCTCCTTCCTCATGACCCATCCTCAGCATGAGACGCTCACAGAATGGGAAACTTGCTATTCGACCAAGTATTGTGTCCACTGTTGCAGAGCTCTAAACCAGAGACAGCCAACAGACGTAGAACGCAAGTCCATCCATGTCACTTTGCTGCTGTTCAGTCGCTCAGTCGTGTCCAGTTCTTTGTGACCCCATGGACTGCAGCACGCCAGGCTTCCCTGTCCTTCACTGTCTCCTGAAGTTTGCTAAAGCTCATGTCCGTTGAGTCGGTGATGCCATCCAACCATCTCATCCTCTGCCATCCTCTCCTCCTGCCCTCCGGCTTTCCCAGCATCAGGGTCTTTTCCAGTGAGTCAGCTCTTCGCATCAGGTGGCCAAAGGATTGGAGCTTCAGCTTCAGCATTCGTCCTTTCAGTGAATATTCAGGGTTGATCTCATGTCATTTTAAAAAGCAATAATAATCATTTTAATCATGTATTTCCTGTAACCCAATACATCCAAGTGTGATGATCAGCATGGAATCAATGTTAAATAATTTTGTGAGATGGTTTACATCCTATTTTTTGACTAAGTCTTGGAAATCCAGTGTGTCTTTTACATTTCAGCGTTTCTTGATCGGACTACCTGCCTCCCCGCTCCACGGCCACATGGGCCAGGGCTGTAGCACTGGACGACACAGCTCTTCACCCTTGAGCTGTGTCTCTTGTTGAATTCAAATCCAACACACTATTTTAAAAAAAATTTTTATTTACTATAGAACCCTACCATTTTTGTGTGCTAAGTTGCTTTAGTCATGTCTGACTCTTTGTGATGCTATGGGCCATAGCCCACCAGGCTCCTCTGTCCATGGGATTCTCCAGGCAAGAATACTGGAGAGGGTTGCCATTCCCTTCTCCAGGGGATCTTATCAACCTAGGGACTGAACCCACAGCTCATAATTCTCCTACATTGGCCTGTGGGTTCTTTACACTGGTGCCACCTAGGAAGCCCATTTTTACAAGTTGGCTTCTGTTTTGTCCACTGTTTATGGACTTCTCAGCTGTGGGATCATAATTAATGACTACATATCAACAACTTGGTTACGCTCTTAACTCTATGCCAGCCAGTGAGCCCAACACTGTATGAGGATTCTATTTAAAACCCCCACGGAAGGGTGCCATGGATTGAGAGATTGTATAGCCATGTTCGATGGTGACCTGAGTGAGAAGGAAATCCAAAACAACAGGGGATCTATGTATATACATGGCTGATTCACTTTGCTGTACAGCAGGAACGAACACGACAGCATAGAAAATAAAATAATAAAGCACTTTAAAAAGAAAGTAAAGATGATATGGTTGTATGTTAAAATAAAAAAAATAAAACCCACACTGGGGAATTGCCTGGTAGTCCAGTGGTTAGGACTCCAGATATTTTTTTCCGCTGTTGAGGGCGCAGGTTCAATCCCTGGTCAGGGAACTAAGATCCCGCAAACCACAAGCGTTAGCCCAGAGGAAGACAAATAAATGAAACCACCCACAGTCCTACAATGTCATTTTTCAAAGAAAGGCAGGAAATCAAAAAGGTCACCCAGACAGGACATGAGAGAGCCAGGGCGTGGCCTCTAGTCGGGGCTCATTCCCTCAGCCTTTCACACCGTGATGCTCAGTATGACAGCTCCCAACCATCTGTGACTTTTTTTTTTTTTTTTGGCCACTTCCATTGATCTTTCATTTATCTATTTCCATCCACCTTTGCTCCTTGGCCTGTGTGGGCCTCCCATCATAGTGGCCTCTCTCGCCACAAGGCACTGGCTTGGTAGTTGGACACATTGTTCCAGCTGCTCTGTGGCACGTGGGATCTTCCCAGGCCAGGGAGCGAACTGGCGCCCCTTGCACTGCAAGGCGGAATCCTTACTCACTGGACCACCAAGGAAGTCCCATCTATAAATTTTGAGCATGTGAAATGTGGCTGTCCCGAATGGAGGGGCACTGTACAAGAGACCCTCGTAATGCAGCACGTAAGAGTTATGTTCACACCAAACTGTGTCTACAGACTGTGCAATGGCATATGCCTAAATGTACATACGTTAATTTTAAAATACTTTATTGCTAAAAAAACAAATGCTAAACATCACTTGGAGCCTTCAGCGCCTGGTTAGGCATACCATCAAAGATCACCCAACACAGATCATGGTAACAAACATAATTGTAAGGAGAAAGCATGGTGAGAATTACCCAGATGGGACACAGATCCATGATGTGAGCAAATACGTCAGAAAAAATGTCACCAAATTTGCTTTACCACAAGGTTGCCACAAACCTTCAATTTGAAATAAAACCAAAAACCTAACAACCAAAAAACCAGAAACTGTGCAGAGCACAATACAATGAAGCCCAGTAAAACAAGGGATGCCCGTAAGCATAAAACACAGACCACGTTTCTATGACAGAGTACCAAAAACCAGTAACTAGTTCTATTTTGATTGTATGTTGAAATGACACTATTTTGGTTAAGGACAATGTACGATTAAAATAATTCCACCTGTTTCTTTTTACCCCTTTTAAAGTGGCTGTTGAAGGTGTTTAATGTCAGAGGCAGCTGGCATGAGGTTTTATGGGGCAGTGCTGCTCTCTCCCATTTCCCTCTGGGCTGAATATTCTCCCCGCTTTCAACCATCCACACATGATGTCATTTCTAATCGCTTCCCCAAGGTGCTCCTTTCTCATGATTGCTTCTAGAGCTGAACAGTGTCTGGCTGACTGTTCTTCTGTGATTTGCTTGCTCACATCCTTGGGCCAATTTGGGATTGAGTGGTTTTTCCTTTGGTCCCCCAGACGGACCTCTTTGTAATCAGAGGTCATGTGCTGCCAACGACCAATTTGGTGCAATATTTTTCTCCTGGTCTCGGTCAGTCTTTCAACTTTTCTATGGTATCCTTGACTAGACAGGTTCTGTTTATTTTGGGCCCAATCTGCCAACGTGGGATCTTCAGGCGGAAACTCCTTACTCACTTTGGACCACCAAGGAAGTCCCATCTATAAATTTTGAGCATGTGAAATGTGGCTGTCCCGAATGGAGGGGCACTGTACAAGAGACCCTCGTAATGCAGCACGTAAGAGTTATGTTCACACCAAACTGTGTCTACAGACTGTGCAATGGCATATGCCTAAATGTACATACGTTAATTTTAAAATACTTTATTGCTAAAAAAACAAATGCTAAACATCACTTGGAGCCTTCAGCGCCTGGTTAGGCATACCATCAAAGATCACCCAACACAGATCATGGTAACAAACATAATTGTAAGGAGAAAGCATGGTGAGAATTACCCAGATGGGACACAGATCCATGATGTGAGCAAATACGTCAGAAAAAATGTCACCAAATTTGCTTTACCACAAGGTTGCCACAAACCTTCAATTTGAAATAAAACCAAAAACCTAACAACCAAAAAACCAGAAACTGTGCAGAGCACAATACAATGAAGCCCAGTAAAACAAGGGATGCCCGTAAGCATAAAACACAGACCACGTTTCTATGACAGAGTACCAAAAACCAGTAACTAGTTCTATTTTGATTGTATGTTGAAATGACACTATTTTGGTTAAGGACAATGTACGATTAAAATAATTCCACCTGTTTCTTTTTACCCCTTTTAAAGTGGCTGTTGAAGGTGTTTAATGTCAGAGGCAGCTGGCATGAGGTTTTATGGGGCAGTGCTGCTCTCTCCCATTTCCCTCTGGGCTGAATATTCTCCCCGCTTTCAACCATCCACACATGATGTCATTTCTAATCGCTTCCCCAAGGTGCTCCTTTCTCATGATTGCTTCTAGAGCTGAACAGTGTCTGGCTGACTGTTCTTCTGTGATTTGCTTGCTCACATCCTTGGGCCAATTTGGGATTGAGTGGTTTTTCCTTTGGTCCCCCAGACGGACCTCTTTGTAATCAGAGGTCATGTGCTGCCAACGACCAATTTGGTGCAATATTTTTCTCCTGGTCTCGGTCAGTCTTTCAACTTTTTCTATGGTATCCTTGACTAGACAGGTTCTGTTTATTTTGGGCCCAATCTGCCAATTGTTTCCTTTGGGGGTTTCTGAATTCTGTGGCACATGAACCAAGTTTGCCTGCGGCCAAATGTCTGAAAAGGTACCTTCTTACATTATCTTCCCCCATTCACTTTTTTTCTGGGCAGGAGTGGGGCAACCACACGGTGGCATGTGGGCTCCTAGTTCCCCAACCAGGGACGGAACCCACACTCCCTGCATTAGAAGCAGAGTCCCAACCACAAGACTGCCAGGAAGGTCTCAACATTCACTTTTTAATCCTTTTTTCTTTCATCTGACTGGGATCTATTTCCATCTATGATATGAGGAAGGGATCTGCTTTAATTTTCCGCTAAAAACGTGGAGCCAATTGTCCCACTTAGTGACTAATTCATTCTTTCCCCACCACTCTGAAATGCCATTAAAAAAAAAAAAAAAAAAACTGTCTTCAGGCTGTTTTCCCTCTGGCAGTCAAGGTCCAAATTTACATCTGACCAGCTCCAGAAGCTCAGTAACCGGAAGTCGCCTCTTCCACAGCTGTCCCGGTGAAATGCTAAGGCAGACTGTGAGTGGCCAGTCTCTCCCGTTGAACTGACATACCGGCAGGGATTACGCTGACCCGCTAAGGCTGTCCCACCTGTCGCCTTCTAGAGCAGACAGGTGCCGTCTCTTGAGAAAATGGGGACGATGTTTTCTCAGAGGGAACTTGGAACGCTGGTCCAAGAAATCCATGTCTCCCATAGTGTGTACCCTCCAAGCCTGTCCCTGGAAGCCCAAAGCCTCAGTCCCCTCCAAAAACCAGCTGCGGTTATGTCCGCCCCAAGAATTCAGACCTGACTCCAGTTGCCCTTGTAGGGAGATCCCCTCTGGCCTGGAAAATCAGCCCAAGGAGGTTGGGGAGGACCCTCCTGCCTACTCCTGCCCCAGGACTCTGGGCCAGATTCCATCCGCTCCATGCCAAAGGAGGCAGAGCTTTGTTCTCACATCTTGGAGGTCAATTTTCTGTGCTGCCGACCAATTTGGTGCAATATTTTCTCCTGGTCTCGGTCAGTCTTTCAACTTTTCTATGGTATCCTTGACTAGACAGGTTCTGTTTATTTTGGGCCCAATCTGCCAATTGTTTCCTTTGGGGGTTTCTGAATTCTGTGGCACATGAACCAAGTTTGCCTGCGGCCAAATGTCTGAAAAGGTACCTTCTTACATTATCTTCCCCCATTCACTTTTTTTCTGGGCAGGAGTGGGGCAACCACACGGTGGCATGTGGGCTCCTAGTTCCCCAACCAGGGACGGAACCCACACTCCCTGCATTAGAAGCAGAGTCCCAACCACAAGACTGCCAGGAAGGTCTCAACATTCACTTTTTAATCCTTTTTTCTTTCATCTGACTGGGATCTATTTCCATCTATGATATGAGGAAGGGATCTGCTTTAATTTTCCGCTAAAAACGTGGAGCCAATTGTCCCACTTAGTGACTAATTCATTCTTTCCCCACCACTCTGAAATGCCATTAAAAAAAAAAAAAAAAAAAACTGTCTTCAGGCTGTTTTCCCTCTGGCAGTCAAGGTCCAAATTTACATCTGACCAGCTCCAGAAGCTCAGTAACCGGAAGTCGCCTCTTCCACAGCTGTCCCGGTGAAATGCTAAGGCAGACTGTGAGTGGCCAGTCTCTCCCGTTGAACTGACATACCGGCAGGGATTACGCTGACCCGCTAAGGCTGTCCCACCTGTCGCCTTCTAGAGCAGACAGGTGCCGTCTCTTGAGAAAATGGGGACGATGTTTTCTCAGAGGGAACTTGGAACGCTGGTCCAAGAAATCCATGTCTCCCATAGTGTGTACCCTCCAAGCCTGTCCCTGGAAGCCCAAAGCCTCAGTCCCCTCCAAAAACCAGCTGCGGTTATGTCCGCCCCAAGAATTCAGACCTGACTCCAGTTGCCCTTGTAGGGAGATCCCCTCTGGCCTGGAAAATCAGCCCAAGGAGGTTGGGGAGGACCCTCCTGCCTACTCCTGCCCCAGGACTCTGGGCCAGATTCCATCCGCTCCATGCCAAAGGAGGCAGAGCTTTGGGGGTGGGGAGAGAGGAAGAGGGAAGCATGCCCACAGGGTGTAACTGCTGTTTACAAACAGAAAGTGCTCCTTCCTGCCCACCCCTGAGAACGGGGCTCCCTGGGCCGCCTCCGCAGAAGAGCTTCCACAGGGAGGGTCCCCAGAGTGCCTCTCCTGGCCTCCCTCCAAAGGCCACCAGCAAAGAGCCTGAGAATCCAGAGATTAAGCTTCTCTGTAACGAAGTTTTGCAACACAGCGCAGCATGTTGACTTTGGGGAGCTGACGTCTGAGTTTCTACATAACGTGCCCCAGCCCTCGCACCTCACGCCACAAGGCGGCACTGCAAGCCCCTCCCTCTCAATCGAAGCCCGCAGGGGGGCGGGGAAAGGGGTGGGATTTGGGGTGGAGTCAACAGGGCTTCCCTGGTGGCTCAGACCGTAAAGAAGTTCCCCTTGATGCTCCAGAGGCGGGTCGGGAAGATCCCCTGGAGAAAAGAATGGCCACCCACTCCAGTATTCTTGCTTGGAGAATCCCATGGACAGAGGAGCCCGGCGGGCTACATACAGTCCACGGGGTCACAAAGAATCGAAGACCACCTAGCGACTAACACTTCCACTTTCAACTGGTGAGGCTAGAACCCCAGTTCTCTTTTGGTGGCCCCCCATCTCCATCAGTCCCCCAAAGCTCCAACGAATACTAATACACTAGAACAAGAATAAATGCAAACACCCTAGCAAACAAGAAGGATGTCTCTTTGGAAAACTTGGCTCTATTGTTTGACATGGAATGGAACAGCCAAAGGAAAGCAGGCAGCTTGCCACAGGAAACCAGGAATGGCTGAGTTCAAAAGCTCAGCTCTGCCACCTGGCTCTCTGGGATCCAGGCAACTTTACACGTGCTGTGCCTTTGTCACCACCTCGGTAAGATGAGGCCGTCCCCACCGCACCTCATAACATGGTTCGGAGGACTCAGGAAACAACTGCAATCAATGCCCAATGGCAGCAGAAACACGTTAGGAGACTGCAGCCAGTAGATCAGGAGAACAGTGGCAGCCACGCTGCACGTGAGGGGAGGGAGGTCTTGGGAAAATTCTCTGAAGTAGCATTGTGCTCGTTGAAAGAAGACTTAGATACGTTGTGATGAATACTGTAAAACCTCGAGGTTTTACACTAAAAAAAAAAAAAAAAATTAGTACAGTTGATAGGCTAAGAGAGGAGGAAAAAAATTAAACCATAAAATGTTTCAAAACAGAAGGCATGGGCTTCCCCTGGTGGTCCAGTGGGTAAGGACACCGCCTTGCAGTGCAAGGGGCGCCGGTTCGATCCCTGGCCTGGGAAGATCCCACGTGCCATGGAGTGGCTGGACTGATGTGTCCAATTACCAAGCTGAAGCTGTGGGGCACATGCACCCAGAGCCGGCGCTCTGCGACAGCAGAGGCCACCGAGATGGGAGGCCCACAGGAGCCAAAGAACAAAGACGGATGAAAATAGAGAGAAATGAAAGACCAATAGAAGTGGCCCGCCTGTCCCCCTCCCTCCCCACCCCCCCAAAAAAGATTAAAAAAAAAGAAAAAAAAACAGAAGGCATTAAAAGAGGGGAAGAGTTTTAAGAAAGGAACATGCTGTAACTACTGAAGCCCGTGTGCCCTAGAGTCCGAGTTCCACAAGAGAAGTTTCCACAAGAAGCCTGCTCACCTCAACTAGAGAGTAGCCCTCACTTCCTACAACTAGAGAAGAGCCTGCGGCTGCGGTGAAAACCCAGAATAGCCAAAAATAAATTTTAATAAAAGGGAACAGGTGCACTGAATACCAAGCTACTAATATGGCAGATATCAATCCAACTACATCATTATATTATATGCGAGTGGTATAAATATACCAATTGAGAAACAGACGGTCAGAGTGGATTGAAAAAACAAGACTCAACCACATGTCTACAAGAAATCGACTTTAACTATGAGAGCATGGGAATTGTAGCTGAAAGGGAAGGGGTGTGGATTCAAAGTGCCTGGGTTTGAAGTCGTGCTGCTTCTTTAACCTTGCCGTGACTCAGTTTTGACTTCTGCAAAATGGGACTGTAATAGGATTATGTAGCGGTGTTTTGAGAATTCAATGATCTTATTTCTATAAAGCATTTAGAAGAGTGGCTGATGGGATTCCCTGGCAGTCCAGAAGTTGAGACTCTGTTTCTACTCGGGCATGGGGGGGTAGGATGGGTTCAGTCCCGCATCAGGGACCTCGGATTCCAAATGCCACTCAGTGTGGCCAAAAAGTAAGAAGAAAAAGAACAGTGACCAGCAGACAGTAAGAGCTGTTAGGCGCATGCTGTGTTTGCCCTTGCTGTTGTTATCAAGTGTAGCTTCAGGACAAGTTGCTCAGCTCTTATTCCAACCAGCTTTTCTCTTGCAAGCTTCCCTTAAACAGAAATTCTAGAACTGCCACTTTTTTCTTGAATTTTAGGCCAGGATCACCTACATAATCTTCAGGGTCCAGTGCAAAATCAAAGGGCAGGATCCCTTGCTCGGAATATTTAAGAATTCCACGTTGGTCCTGGAAGGGCATTAAATCAAGTGCAAGGGCCCTTTGGTGTGACCTCACAGGAGGTCGCAGGCCTATGAAGCTGGCTGGGTTGAAGATCCGCCGACCCAGAGGGCCTGGTCAGCGTCCAGGAGGCCCGCCACACCGCTCCTCCCCCTCCCCCGCCCCAACCTGCTCCACCTGATAGGTCAGAAACACTGCGACCTCCTGCCTGTGGGCACACCTCACCCCTCCGGACCCAGGGAACCTTGGCCCAGATAAGTTCCTTGCCAAAGACAGGCCTTGCTGCCTGCTTCCTTTTGAAATGCTAAAGCCAGGATCCCAGGGGGGCCTCCTTTCTGCGAACCCACCGGAGGGTGGGGGGCAAGCTTGGCAAGGGGAAAGATGGGGTAGGTAACACTGATTCGGCTTCGCTCAGGGGTGGGCTGTGCCTTCGGCTTCGGGGAGATGCCTGCTCCACGGAGCCCTGGACAGGAACAAGTCCCAGCCTGTCCACGCGCTCCCCGCCCTCCAGTCACCCGGCTGGCCAGGCATACGCACTGTCACCACCGCCCCCGGGGGGAGGAGGGAGGCTGGCAGAGACTTCAGAGCCTTTTTGCCTGACAGGGACTCTGTTGACCAGGCCTGGCAAAGGGCCAGGGGCTCCAGCTCTCTCTGGTCCCTCCATCCCTTCCCTGCCCTCAAGATCACCACACTCGCAGCTGGCTCCAGGGCTGCAGGGGTGAAGGCAGAGAGGGGAGGCGGAGCCGGCTGGCACAGCAGTGGTGTAACTGACAGCTCCAGGGTGCCCAGCCTCCCGGGCGATTCCCGGCGAGCGTGGGCAGCAGGCAAACAAGCCTTCAGTGTCAGGGCAGCCCACCCAGCGGCAAAACACGTCCTCTCTGTCTTCTGTGGGGCGGGGGGTCTGAGAGTAACCCCAGCGATGGCAGGGTGCCCACCATCTCCCACCCCTGTTTTATATACCCATCCATTCTCGCCTTCGTCAAGAGGGAGGGACTCCCCGCAGACCTGGGTGCAGGCCAGCTGGTTTTGTATCTCAAAGATCTTGTCCATCCCAGCCCGGGCAGGGCCCGGGAAAGCCTCTGGCTCCATCCACCCTCTCTTTCCATTCCCTGCCCCCTCAGAAATGAAGCTCACACGCCTTCTGCCTAGCTCAAAATCCTGAAATGCAAGCCACCGCCTCGTGGGTGCCCAAGAAGAGCTGGGGCAGGGCTGGCCCCCTCTGTGGCACCCAGTCCCTCCCCGCCACCCTCACCCTCTCCACTTTGGCATCAGACAGGGGGGCCCCTCCGAGACCCACGCCCCCACTCAAGGTGGGGCGAGAGTGTGCTAAGTCACTTCAGTTGGTTTGACTCTTGGCGACACTATGGACTGTGCCCCACCAGGCTCCTCTGTCCATGGGATCCACCAGGCAAGAGTACTGGAGCGTGTCGTCATGCCCTCTCCAGGGGATCCTCCCAACCCAGAGATCAAACCCGCGTCTCTTATATCTCCTGCACTGGCAAGTGGGCTTTTTACCTGGGAAGCCCACTGGAAGGTAGGGGCGAAGGTTTTAGAACCCCAAATCCAGAGCATGGCATGAGAGCCAGGCTTACCTGCGTGTGGAGATGGAGGGGTGAGGGAAAGGCCATTTGAGATGCAGGACGCCCGGCGGTGTGGAAGGAAGAATGATGGATCTCTTTCAGTTCAGAGTTTAACACTTGGTAACGTTGAGGGGCAGGAATGGGAGAGGAAGAGGGTGCAAGGCAGGAAGTCAAGGTGGTATCTCTGCCCCAACAGCTACCAGACTGCATGAGCCACTTATGGAATCTCAGAACAGGGATGCCAAACACGCGTATCTTGATGATGCTGATGCTGACCGCTGTTCCTGTCGCTACCCTCTCCTCTCTGGGGCCTCTGTCTTCCTCCGGTGTGCAGTGTCTCTGCTTCCCCCTGCACTGGGGGCAAGCTGGCTTCCCAGCAGAAACAAGAGTGGGCCTAGCTGCCCCAGGATGGTCTCTGGGACACCTCTGTCCTCTGCACAGGGTTCACCGCACAGGCAGCACGTGTTCACATCCTGTTTTCTCTCAGCTCGGGGAGACGTCGGTCCATCCTGGGATTCTCCTAGGCTGCGTAGGTGGGGTACTACATACACTTGGAATTGAATTAAAGTTCGTTACTGGAGCTAATTCTATTCATTCTATAGTCACCCATCCATTTAACAAATACGTCTTGAGACCGGTGGTGTGTCAGATGCCGTGCTGGCAGCAAGGATGCAAAATGAAGGGGATGTGCCCACCTCTGGGCACTCAGATCTATCAGCGAGCCACCCATGGTGATGGACAGAATCCCGGAGGGGCTTGTCCAACAGCACCCACTCCCCCTCCTGGGGTTTCTGACTCTAGGGCTGAGAAGGGCCCAGAATCTGTATTTTATAAAAGACCATCAGGGATTTCCCTGATGGTCCCGTGGCTAAGACTCCACATTCCCAATGCAGAGAGCCTGGGTTTGATCCCTGGTCAGGGAACTAGATCCCACATGCCACAACTAAGAGTTCATAGGCCACAACTTCAGATCCGGTGCAGCCAAATAAATTAACAAGGACTTCACATGGTTTTATTGTCAAGGGAGTTTGGGAATGATGCCCTAAGGACCAGGGTTTATGCCCAGAGCTGAGAAGGAAAGGAAGCTTCTGGACTCATCAGCGAGATCAAGTTAGGCCTTCTTGGGAAACTGACTGAGAACTGTGAACTAAAGCACAAGGCTGTTACCTGGGTGGAGAAGGGACTCGCGCTCCTGGAGGCGGAACAGCATCTGCAAAGGTCCCGGGGTAGGAAAGTGAAAGACCAGGGTGAACGGAGCGCAGGAGGAAGAGGGGCTGGAGAGGTGGGTCAGAGTTAAAGTCAGAGTGGGGGGGGGATACCCTAGGAGCCTGGGGAGCCCTGGAAGGGTTTTGTGCAAGAGGGGCTGTTATGACTGCTGCTTTGAAAAGATTTTTCATTCTTCAAACTACTGGTTGCCGGAGGTAGGATAGTTATGGAGTTTGAGATGGTCATGTGTACACTACTATATTTAAAATGGATAACTAACTAGGGCTTCTCGCGTGGCTCAGATGGTAAAGAATCTGCCTGCAACGTGGGAGACCTGGGTTCGATCCCTGGGTTGGGAAGATCCCCTGGAGGAGGAAATGGCTGACTCCAGTACTCTTGCCTGGAGAATCCCATGGACAGAGGAGCCTGGCGGGCTGCAGTCCATAGGGTAGCAAAGACTCAGATACAACTGAGCAACACACACACACACACACACAAAACCAACATGCACAGGGAACTCTGCTCAATGATATGTGGCAGCCTGGATGGGAGCGGAGGTTGGAGGAGAATGGATCCATGTATATATACATGTATATATGGCTGAGTCCCCACACCCTTCACTGGAAACTATCACGCCATTGTTTTTTTGTTTTTTTAATTAATTAATTTGGCTGCATTGTGTCTTAGTTGTAGCACGTGGGATCTAGTTCCCTGACCAGGAATTGAACCCAGGTCCCCTGCACTGGGAGCACAGAGCCCTAGCCACTGGACCACCAGGGAAGTCCCTCACGGCATTGTTAATCAGCTATACTCCAATACAAAATTAAAAGTTCAGAAAAAAAAAAAAAAAAACCCAAGATTTTTTATTTTTCAGGTACACACACTGAGCCTTCCAGGTCCATCCAGCTACTGGCAGACTCAGACTTCTCTCCCAGCTGCCTCCCCCGTGGGGCCCCGGCGCAGGGAGAAGCGGAGAGGCGGCGGGAGGAGCTGGAGGGGGAGCCCACTTCCGCAGACAGGAGGCGCTGGACTTGGTTTCTGCTCCCATGGGCTGTGCCCACCTCTGCATCCGCCCGGGGCTCAGCAGCTCCGGAGGGAGGCAAGCGGTTTTCCAGCCCTACTGCCAAGCTCCACCTCTGACTCCCCCGCCCCTCCCTCGGAGGGCAGCGCCAGGGCCAATTCTCCCCTCCCCTCCATCCGACCACTCCACCCACCTCCTAGGCCCTCTGGAATCACCTGCCAAGGTGCTGCCAGATCGGGAGGGGGCAAGACAATGCAGAAGGGCAGACATTCACACCCTAAGGGGACACGCCTCCGTACCCCCGGACCTGACTGAGCCGGTTCTCCCACCACGCACATGTCCTGAAGTCTGGCGAACAGAGGAGGACGGGGGTCCTTAGCCCCTCCTCAGTCCCGCAGAGGCTGCTGGGTAGGAAGCAGTAGGGAAGGTGGGCAGTGCCCACAGGGGTGGGGCTGTCAAGCGCGCTTGGCAGAGTTGGCCTGGTGCCCCATCTACTCAGGGGTGTACGGGGTGGGGCACCAAACTGGACTTTATTTGCATAATCATGAGGGGCGGGGCCAGGCAGCTGGGGTAATTCTTGAGGCCATCTCTCCACCTCCACGCGCCCAGGTCCACAGCTCCGGTCACTCGGGGGGACACCGTAACCCACTTACCCAGTGTCATTATCTCCTCTTTGAGTAGATTTAAAGCTCCTGGACCAGTTCTTGGAATCCACGGAGGGTGGAGGGAAGGGGAGAAAAGACGCCCATCCTTCCAACTGATGAAAACGCTGCTGAGATTTCCGGGAAAAGTTGAAGCCACTGGGGTGGATAAGGAACCAGGATGGAGCAGTGCAGTGGGGCTGTACCAGCGTTTTCTGCACCCTTCCTTTCCAGGGCTGATGCACCCCTCTTTGTTTACCTCCTGGGGCCGCAAACTCTCTCCCCCTCCTTTGGTGCTGGGGCAGCCTCAGGACCCCAGCACCAAGCTCACAACATGATTTGCGCAGTCAGAGTGTGGATCAGTGAGTCCTGTGCTGGTCCGGCCTCTATAGAGTCCCCCTAGCCTGCAGGTCTCTCTAGTGGGCGTCTGTAACAGGCACTGGGTAAGCAGGACTCCCCCTAACGTTCCTCCTCAGCTAGGAGCCTCTGCTATGCGCCAGTCTCTGTGACCCGCATTTTGTAGCCATTGGCCCAGACAACGGGCTGAGCCCCCGGGGGTAGAAACCATTACCGTTCCCTCATCTACAGAAGAGGAAACTGAGGCTCGGGACAGTTCCAAGAGTTGTCCATGGTCACCCTGAGAGCGAATGGCAGTGCCTGGATCTAAACCCCAGCACAGGGGCTTCGTACCCCTCAAAATGGATGCTTTTAACCCGCAGACATTCACACCCTAAGGGGACACGCCTCCGTACCCCCGGACCTGACTGAGCCGGTTCTCCCACCACGCACATGTCCTGAAGTCTGGCGAACAGAGGAGGACGGGGGTCCTTAGCCCCTCCTCAGTCCCGCAGAGGCTGCTGGGTAGGAAGCAGTAGGGAAGGTGGGCAGTGCCCACAGGGGTGGGGCTGTCAAGCGCGCTTGGCAGAGTTGGCCTGGTGCCCCATCTACTCAGGGGTGTACGGGGTGGGGCACCAAACTGGACTTTATTTGCATAATCATGAGGGGCGGGGCCAGGCAGCTGGGGTAATTCTTGAGGCCATCTCTCCACCTCCACGCGCCCAGGTCCACAGCTCCGGTCACTCGGGGGGACACCGTAACCCACTTACCCAGTGTCATTATCTCCTCTTTGAGTAGATTTAAAGCTCCTGGACCAGTTCTTGGAATCCACGGAGGGTGGAGGGAAGGGGAGAAAAGACGCCCATCCTTCCAACTGATGAAAACGCTGCTGAGATTTCCGGGAAAAGTTGAAGCCACTGGGGTGGATAAGGAACCAGGATGGAGCAGTGCAGTGGGGCTGTACCAGCGTTTTCTGCACCCTTCCTTTCCAGGGCTGATGCACCCCTCTTTGTTTACCTCCTGGGGGGCCGCAAACTCTCTCCCCCTCCTTTGGTGCTGGGGCAGCCTCAGGACCCCAGCACCAAGCTCACAACATGATTTGCGCAGTCAGAGTGTGGATCAGTGAGTCCTGTGCTGGTCCGGCCTCTATAGAGTCCCCCTAGCCTGCAGGTCTCTCTAGTGGGCGTCTGTAACAGGCACTGGGTAAGCAGGACTCCCCCTAACGTTCCTCCTCAGCTAGGAGCCTCTGCTATGCGCCAGTCTCTGTGACCCGCATTTTGTAGCCATTGGCCCAGACAACGGGCTGAGCCCCCGGGGGTAGAAACCATTACCGTTCCCTCATCTACAGAAGAGGAAACTGAGGCTCGGGACAGTTCCAAGAGTTGTCCATGGTCACCCTGAGAGCGAATGGCAGTGCCTGGATCTAAACCCCAGCACAGGGGCTTCGTACCCCTCAAAATGGATGCTTTTAACCCTTCTGTGTGTGCGCTCAGTTGCTTCAGTCCTGTCCAACTCTTTGCAGCCCTATGGACTGTAGCCCGCCAGGCTCCTCTGTCCATGGGACTCTCCAGGCAAGAACACTGAGTGGGTAGCCATGCCCTCCTCCAGAGGGTCTTCCGGACCCAGGGATCGAACCTGGGTCTCCCACAGGGCAGGCGGAGTCTTTGTTGAGCCACCAGGGAAGCCCGTTAACCCTAGTGCTGACCCACAAAGACCCCCATTGGGACACCTGCATTGGGGCAGGAGGGCACAGACCCCTCGGAAGGGTCAGTTCTGTGACTCACGTCCTCCGCGGATATGTCTCCTCATCTTCTGAGACCAGCAGCAGCTGGCCTGAGCTGTGGGCGCTGCGGGGACACCCCCCAACACACACACTCACTCACACACCCTCTGCTGGGTACAAAACCGCACAGCATGGGTGAGTGGCCCTGCCAGCAGCCCCCTGGCCAACCCCCACCAGGCCGTCTTGGACTCTGCTCCCCATGGGTGCCCACGCCCGGGGCTTCCTGCGGAGCAGTACCAGGAATCCCAAGCAGCAGAGCTGGGTGGGGAGGAGGGATGGACCGGCCGTCCCTGGGACCCAGAGAATTCCTCCCGAGAGCCTGTCTGCAGTCACAAGGGACCCGAGAAGGTGCAGCCAGAGACTCCAAGTCCAGCCCGACACAGAGACCAAGAATGTTCTGTGTGTTTCCCAGACAGGAATAGCAGGACTCCACATAGCTCCTTAGGAATTCCAATCATGTGCCTCGAACCTGACTCCCTTCCTGCCGCGCCCCCCTCGGCCTGTGTGAGGGGACACTTGTCAAGAGTGCCCCGGGAACCATGGGAGCAAACAGCCAGGACTTTGTGTGATGTTGATGGTGATGGTGACACACTGACATTTCTGGGCAAGGCAAAAAAATGCAGCCACCGCCTCCCAGCGCCTTGCAGCCTGATGCTGGCTGGGGAGGGGTGACAGGTGGGAGCTCCCTGGGGGCCAATGCCAGCTCATCTTAACTGGGCTGCAGCGGGAACCCCGTAACATGTAGCTGGAAGTACAGACTCTGAGCCTGACTGCCTGGGTGTGAATCCTGGCTCCACCATGTTGGTAACCTCGGGCGAACTTCTAAACTCCCCTGTGCCTCAGTTTCCTCGTCTGTAAAATGGGGACAGGCACAGCAGTGACGTCAAAGGATGATTGTGGGATTACCTGAGACAGAGGGTAATATTTGGCACCTCACAAGCATTCAAGCAGTTATGTCCAATTATTATTATTATTGCTATTTGTTAGCAAAGAATGGAGACACGTTGTCCTCTCAGGTCAGCTACTTGGTGAGTAAGGCTATAGGCCTCTCTGTTCCTTAGACCACCTTGCGGTGGGTGATTTGCCAATGACCTTGCCAGACCTCTCTTGGACTCTATGTCCACTCTAAATGACAGCTTAACTATTATTTGGGAGACTGAGGTCAGCGGTTCAGACCCTAAAGTCGCATACTTGGTTTTATGTCTTGCCTTAACTTATTTATTAATTTATTCACTGTGTGACTATAGGTGAGATTCTTAACCTCTCTGAGCTTCGACTGCCACTTCCATAAAATGACATGATAAATAGAACCCATGTTCCAGGACATAGTTCCCTGACCAGGGATTGAACCCATGGCCCCTGAAGTGGAAGCACAGCGTCTTAACCACTGGACCACCTGGGAAGCCCCTGGAGCTCATTCTTAAAAATCTCATTTGACTCCTCAGTGAAACAGAATGGTTTTCCCCTGAGTTGTCTGACAACTGTGAAGGAAGGACTCAGTCAGGTGGAGTCCCTGCTGAGGCCACAATGCCCAGAACAGGTGTTGGCCTATGCCAGGGGCTCAGTGAATATTTCGAATGAAGACATGAATGAAAGCTCATATGGAGTAAGACAGCGCATCCAAGAGTAGCCCTTCTCTGTGTCTTACCAAGCCACAGTCACCTCGAGGCAGACGATTCTCGGCCCCCGCAAGAGTCATCCACAGCAAAGCAAGAGTTTTCCACAGGCACCGCCTCCCAGCGCCTTGCAGCCTGATGCTGGCTGGGAGGGTGACAGGTGGGAGCTCCCTGGGGGCCAATGCCAGCTCATCTTAACTGGGCTGCAGCGGGAACCCCGTAACATGTAGCTGGAAGTACAGACTCTGAGCCTGACTGCCTGGGTGTGAATCCTGGCTCCACCATGTTGGTAACCTCGGGCGAACTTCTAAACTCCCCTGTGCCTCAGTTTCCTCGTCTGTAAAATGGGGACAGGCACAGCAGTGACGTCAAAGGATGATTGTGGGATTACCTGAGACAGAGGGTAATATTTGGCACCTCACAAGCATTCAAGCAGTTATGTCCAATTATTATTATTATTGCTATTTGTTAGCAAAGAATGGAGACACGTTGTCCTCTCAGGTCAGCTACTTGGTGAGTAAGGCTATAGGCCTCTCTGTTCCTTAGACCACCTTGCGGTGGGTGATTTGCCAATGACCTTGCCAGACCTCTCTTGGACTCTATGTCCACTCTAAATGACAGCTTAACTATTATTTGGGAGACTGAGGTCAGCGGTTCAGACCCTAAAGTCGCATACTTGGTTTTATGTCTTGCCTTAACTTATTTATTAATTTATTCACTGTGTGACTATAGGTGAGATTCTTAACCTCTCTGAGCTTCGACTGCCACTTCCATAAAATGACATGATAAATAGAACCCATGTTCCAGGACATAGTTCCCTGACCAGGGATTGAACCCATGGCCCCTGAAGTGGAAGCACAGCGTCTTAACCACTGGACCACCTGGGAAGCCCCTGGAGCTCATTCTTAAAAATCTCATTTGACTCCTCAGTGAAACAGAATGGTTTTCCCCTGAGTTGTCTGACAACTGTGAAGGAAGGACTCAGTCAGGTGGAGTCCCTGCTGAGGCCACAATGCCCAGAACAGGTGTTGGCCTATGCCAGGGGCTCAGTGAATATTTCGAATGAAGACATGAATGAAAGCTCATATGGAGTAAGACAGCGCATCCAAGAGTAGCCCTTCTCTGTGTCTTACCAAGCCACAGTCACCTCGAGGCAGACGATTCTCGGCCCCCGCAAGAGTCATCCACAGCAAAGACAGGCTCAGTGTGCCCCCTCAGCTCTCCTTAACCAGAAAGCGGGCTTGCCACAGGCCTGGGAGTTCTGAGGAGAACAGAGTACCAACTCTAACTTGCTGTGTGACTATGCGCAAATCACTGTGCCCCTCTGGGCTCTCTCTTCTGACAAATGAGGGCTGGAACGTATCACTTCCCGAGGCGCTCTTGAGCTCCATCGATTCCTTCACCCATTCACTCAAGAAACATCCAGAATTCTAAAGGTTAAAACCAAAAAAGGGCATCTGGATTACCCTTGTGAACCAGAAAATGAAAGTGCCCCAGGCCTTTGCATTCCTAGAGCCTGGGAGGTTTTCCTGGCCCCCGTTTTGCTGAATTCGTGAAACGGGATTTGGAAAGAGACTACGACAGCGTTCAAGTTCATAAGCATCCCGGCCCCCAACAGCTCCAGCCTTACTGTCTCAGACCTTATGTCCCTTCTTTTATTTTTTTTAAATTTAAAGTTTTTTATGTATTTTTTGTTTTTTACTCTTTCTTTCAAAGCATCCCTATTGGGAGGTAGAGAGACAGCAAAGTCAGAGAGTGACCTTTGGATTGGGCACGATACTAAATTCTGAACAGTTCACACAGGGAGAAGCCTGGGGTCATAGGAAGTCGACCAGACAGGAGTCCAGCAACCTGGTCCCCACCCCAAATCTGCGTCCTCTATCATGTGACCTCCCTTGAAGTGTGGCCTCTTCTCCTCTCTCTCCTCTCTAGCCCCTGGGCCTCCATTTTCTAGGCTGGATCAGAAGATCTCTCAGGAGTCCTAGCAATGCAGAATGGCAACATCAGCTGCCAAAAGGGTCAGCAGGAGACATAGGAGCGAAGCAAGGCTAGTGTGTGGCCACAGGGAATGCTGGGGACTGGGGCAAAATGAATGCAGCAAGCTCAGCAGATCAGCTTCAGGGAGAGGGTGCACGCAGGACGGCCAGATAATCCTGTCTTTAAGAGAAGCCAAATCTGTGCTCGTGTGTGTGTGTGCCCACACACAGACTGTATTATTTACTTGTTGGCAATTAATTCAATTCAGTACATTTCTGAAAACTTCCTACTAATTCAGACTCAGGTCCCTGGCCCGATAGCAGCCTTCCATCTTGAACTCTGTTTCCCTTCTGCGCATTCTCACTTTGTCTACAAAGCCTGCTGGACCTCTAGCACAGGCCTGGTCTTCTGAGAAAAACTGAAATGCTGGGTGAGGCCATGGAGGCAGGAAAGCCTACTAAGCACACACACACCCTCTCCTGCCCAGGGAGTGGTCTCTTCCCTGGAGCTAGCAGGACTGCCTGCTCCTGAGCCCACAGGGAAAGCAAATCAAATGGGAGATCCTCCAGCTTCTCCCCATTTGTTCGCAGGCCTGGCAGGGAGCCAGCACTGGGGGTTGTCGCTAGGATTTCCTGCCTGGGCTGCAGCGGGGGAGACACCCAGAGAGGCGGTGGTCAGTGTGCCAGCATCTAAGAGCCACAGTGGAAAACACAGCATGGGTCCCTCAGCTGTAAAAGCAGATAGGAGCCTTACTGTCCCACGTCTCAATGCAACTACACCCCTTTTCTTTTAAATCTCAGATATCACCCTTCCTCTCCAAGATGGATACACATGCATTTGTGGGTACTTGTCCGGCTATTTACTATTTGCCCAATCAAGAACCGCGTCTGTGTGCTTAGTCATGGCCAGTTCTCTGTGGCCCTAAGGACTGTAGCTCACCAGGCTCCTCTGTCTATGGAAGTTTCCAGGCCAGAATACTGGATGGGGTTGCCATTTCCTCCTCCAAGGGATCTACCTGACCCAGGGATTGAACCCACGCCTCCTGCATTGATCAGTAGCTTCTTTACCACTGCATAAGGAATCCACCTGCCCAGGTGGCGCAGGGGTGAAGAAACTGTCTGCCAGTGCAGGAGATGCAAGAGACGTGAGTTCGAACCCTGAGTCGGGAAGCTCTCCTGGAATAGGAAATGGCACCCCACTCCAGTATTCTTGCCTGGAAAATTCCATGGGCAGAGGAGTCTGCTGGGCTACAGTCCATGGGCTCACTGAAAGTCGGACACGGCTGACTGATTGAGCACAAAAGTACAATAAAGTATTTATGGGACACCCACTCTTACAGGGACTGAGGGTGTAGAGCTGACTAAAAGCTCAGGGCACCCCATTTCCTCCACTTTGCTTTCGGACCCCATTACTCTGCCAAAACTTCTTTTTTTAAAAAATTTTTTGGCCACTTTTATTGGTCTTTCATTTATTTATTTTCATCCATCTTGGTTCTTTGGACTGTGTGGGCCTCCCATCACAGTGGCCTCTCCTATCGCAGAGCACTGGCACTGGGTGCATGTGCTCCAGAGCTCCGGCTTGGTAGCTGGACACACCAGTCCAGCCATTCCACGGCACATGGGATCTTCCCAGGCCAGGGGTCGAACAGGTGCCCCGTGAACTGCAAGGCGGAGTCTTTACCCAATAGACCACCAGGGAGGCCCCAAAACTTCTTCTTACAGCTCATCTAAAGCTTCCTGGGCACTATACCCCCAAATCTTTTTTTCTTATTAAAAAAATTCCTAACAGTGAGCCCATCCATTAGCACTAGGGAAATGCAGATCAAAACCACCTTCTCACAGACACTATCTCACACCCATTAGGATGGCTAGTGTAAGAAACACAGACAATCCGTTTTGATGAGGATATTCCCACCAGCCTACGTTAGTGGGACTGGCCATGGATGGCCAGCATACTCAAAAGGATGGAAAATAAAGAGATATATTTGTATATCTGTGTTCATTGCAACGTTCACATATAAGGACTGTAGCCCACCAGGCTCCTCTGTCTATGGAAGTTTCCAGGCCAGAATACTGGATGGGGTTGCCATTTCCTCCTCCAAGGGATCTACCTGACCCAGGGATTGAACCCACGCCTCCTGCATTGATCAGTAGCTTCTTTACCACTGCATAAGGAATCCACCTGCCCAGGTGGCGCAGGGGTGAAGAAACTGTCTGCCAGTGCAGGAGATGCAAGAGACGTGAGTTCGAACCCTGAGTCGGGAAGCTCTCCTGGAATAGGAAATGGCACCCCACTCCAGTATTCTTGCCTGGAAAATTCCATGGGCAGAGGAGTCTGCTGGGCTACAGTCCATGGGCTCACTGAAAGTCGGACACGGCTGACTGATTGAGCACAAAAGTACAATAAAGTATTTATGGGACACCCACTCTTACAGGGACTGAGGGTGTAGAGCTGACTAAAAGCTCAGGGCACCCCATTTCCTCCACTTTGCTTTCGGACCCCATTACTCTGCCAAAACTTCTTTTTTTAAAAAATTTTTTGGCCACTTTTATTGGTCTTTCATTTATTTATTTTCATCCATCTTGGTTCTTTGGACTGTGTGGGCCTCCCATCACAGTGGCCTCTCCTATCGCAGAGCACTGGCACTGGGTGCATGTGCTCCAGAGCTCCGGCTTGGTAGCTGGACACACCAGTCCAGCCATTCCACGGCACATGGGATCTTCCCAGGCCAGGGGTCGAACAGGTGCCCCGTGAACTGCAAGGCGGAGTCTTTACCCAATAGACCACCAGGGAGGCCCCAAAACTTCTTCTTACAGCTCATCTAAAGCTTCCTGGGCACTATACCCCCAAATCTTTTTTTCTTATTAAAAAAATTCCTAACAGTGAGCCCATCCATTAGCACTAGGGAAATGCAGATCAAAACCACCTTCTCACAGACACTATCTCACACCCATTAGGATGGCTAGTGTAAGAAACACAGACAATCCGTTTTGATGAGGATATTCCCACCAGCCTACGTTAGTGGGACTGGCATGGCAGCTCCTTGAAAAATTAAAAATAGAGTTGGATTATCTAGCAGTTCCTCTTCTAGGTCGATACTCAAAAAGGATGGAAAATAAAGAGATATATTTGTATATCTGTGTTCATTGCAACGTTCTCCATCATAGCTAAAACGTAGAAGCAAACCAAGAATCCACTGATAGGTGAACAGATAAGCAAAATGTGGTACAGTGGAAATTATTTAGCTTTAAAAAGGGGAAAAGCTTTGCAATGTGCTACAACGTGGATTAACCTTGAAGACACAGTGCTGAGTGAACTAAGCCAGTCACAGAAAGACCAATATGGTGTGATTCCACTCACACAAGATACTTAGAGTAGTCAAAACCATAGAGACAGAAAGGAGAATGGGGTTGGCGGGGTGGGGGCAGAATATGGGGCGTGATTGTTTAAGGGATCCAGACGTTCAGTTTATAGGATGAAAAGAGTCAAGGGCACGGATGGTGGGGATGACTACCCAAGACTATGGACATGTTTATTACCAACGAATGTACCCCTAAAAATGACTAAGAGCATATACTTCACATTCTGTGGATTTTACCCCAGCAAGAAAAATTGAAAACAAAACAAAACAAAACGAATACCCTTAATAAGGAGCACATCTAGCACCAGACTCTGGTTTCTAAATACCATTCTCCAATAAAAGGAAAAAGGGCTCCTTGGAAAAATGGCTGATTCCAGGGGTCGAGCAGAAAAATTCAAGATGAGCATGGAACATTTTATATACAAGGCCAGAAAGTAAGGAAGTGCTCACAAGAAAGAAAAAAAAAAGGGATGGGGGCTGTCAAAACGTCGCAGGACCCAACCCCAAAGAGCTCCCGGTGCCACGGGAGCCACGGCTGGAGCCACAGCAGTCACACAGCAAGCAATGCAGCGGTGGTTACAACCTCGGGTGCAACATGTATATTCATGAGCAATACTGACCAAAGTCAATGATAGGGCTGCCCTGGAAGCGCAGTGGTGAAGAGTTTGCCTGCCGATGCAGGAGACACGGGTTGGATCCCTGATCCGGGAAGATCCCTTGTGTTGTGGAGCAACTAGGCCCATGAGCCACAACGATGGAGCCTGTGGTCTAGAGCCTCAGAGCCACAACTGTGGAGCCCGTGGGCCACAACTCCTGAAGCCGTGTGCCCTAGAGCCCGAGTTTCACAACAAGAGATGTCACCGCAACAAGAAGCCTGCTCACCTCAACTAGAGAGTAGCCCCCACTCCCTGCAACTAGAGAAGAGCCTGTGGCAGCAGTGAAAACCCAGAATAGTCAAAATATAAATTAATAAATAAAATTTTTTAAAAAGTAAACGACAGAATAGATGAGGGTGAAGACATACTTTTCTTAGAGAAGAATTACAAATAACACATGTAGATATAACCTCTCCAAGAGGTGGAGCTTAACCCCACCCCGCCCTTGGGTGTAAGCTGGACTTAAGGACTTGCTTTTAAAGAGTGGAGAGTGGAAAGGGAGAGAAAGAGCAGTAACTCTGCAGAGAAGTTGGACATGTTTATTACCACGAATGTACCCTAAAATGACTAAGAGCATATACTTCACATTCTGTGGATTTTACCCCAGCAAGAAAAATTGAAAACAAAACAAAACAAAACGAATACCCTTAATAAGGAGCACATCTAGCACCAGACTCTGGTTTCTAAATACCATTCTCCAATAAAAGGAAAAGGGCTCCTTGGAAAAATGGCTGATTCCAGGGGTCGAGCAGAAAAATTCAAGATGAGCATGGAACATTTTATATACAAGGCCAGAAAGTAAGGAAGTGCTCACAAGAAAGAAAAAAAAAAGGGATGGGGGCTGTCAAAACGTCGCAGGACCCAACCCCAAAGAGCTCCCGGTGCCACGGGAGCCACGGCTGGAGCCACAGCAGTCACACAGCAAGCAATGCAGCGGTGGTTACAACCTCGGGTGCAACATGTATATTCATGAGCAATACTGACCAAAGTCAATGATAGGGCTGCCCTGGAAGCGCAGTGGTGAAGAGTTTGCCTGCCGATGCAGGAGACACGGGTTGGATCCCTGATCCGGGAAGATCCCTTGTGTTGTGGAGCAACTAGGCCCATGAGCCACAACGATGGAGCCTGTGGTCTAGAGCCTCAGAGCCACAACTGTGGAGCCCGTGGGCCACAACTCCTGAAGCCGTGTGCCCTAGAGCCCGAGTTTCACAACAAGAGATGTCACCGCAACAAGAAGCCTGCTCACCTCAACTAGAGAGTAGCCCCCACTCCCTGCAACTAGAGAAGAGCCTGTGGCAGCAGTGAAAACCCAGAATAGTCAAAATATAAATTAATAAATAAAATTTTTTAAAAAGTAAACGACAGAATAGATGAGGGTGAAGACATACTTTTCTTAGAGAAGAATTACAAATAACACATGTAGATATAACCTCTCCAAGAGGTGGAGCTTAACCCCACCCCGCCCTTGGGTGTAAGCTGGACTTAAGGACTTGCTTTTAAAGAGTGGAGAGTGGAAAGGGAGAGAAAGAGCAGTAACTCTGCAGAGAAGTTGGGCAGGTGCCCCCTTAACCACGTGACCCGTTAAACACCCCAAGGATGCCATGCAAACATCAGCGATGCCTTCACAGGAAGGCGCAAACACGTGAGGGCAAGCTGGTTGGGACATCTGGCACCCCACTGATAGCCAGGGTTGATTCGAATGATCTGGCTGGCTAGGCAGGTGTCCCCTTCCTACCTCAATGCTCCGTGAGCGTCCCTCCCCAAGCTGCGCGTTCAGTTGAAGAGGACGACCATCGCCGCTAGAGGAGGGCCGACCCGTCTTCAGTCAAGGCATAGGAGTAGCCGTGCCCTCCTGCTAGAGCCTCCCAACAGGCTCTCAAGGAAGGGGTGAGAAGGACACTGCATTCCTGATCTTCCCAAGCCTGTGTCCCCAGACTAGTCACGAGGAAAACACCAGACAAACCCAAGTTCAGGGTGTTTAACAAACACCTTCAAATACCAACTAGTACAAGGACTCTTCAAAACTGTTCAGGTCATGAGAAACAAGCAAAGAGGCAGACATGGTCCTTGACAGAGCACGGCTGAGTATGAGGTGCAGTGTGGCACCCTGGACTGGATCGTAGAACAGATACAGGTAAACAGGAAAACCCATTTCTGGAGTTTAACTCATAGTAATGCACTAACGTTCTTAGTTTGGACGAAGGAATCATAACAAACTGTTTTAAGAGTTGTTAAGGAGCGATGGGGGAAGGGTGCCTGGCAAGTCTCCATGTTGTCTTTGCAACTTTTCTATGAACCTAAACCTTAATATTGCACAATTAAAAACTCCACTTAAAAAAGCCTTTCCTGGTGGGGCTTCCCTGGTGGTCCAGTGGGTAAGAGTCCGCCTTGCACTGCAAGGGCACTGGTTCAATCCCTGGCCCAGGAAGATCCCACATGCCACAGACTGGCTGGACTGGTGTGCCCATTTATGAGCCAGCGCTCTTGCGCCCAGAGCTAGTAAACGACAGAATAGATGAGGGTGAAGACATACTTTTCTTAGAGAAGAATTACAAATAACACATGTAGATATAACCTCTCCAAGAGGTGGAGCTTAACCCCACCCCGCACTTGGGTGTAAGCTGGACTTAAGGACTTGCTTTTAAAGAGTGGAGAGTGGAAAGGGAGAGAAAGAGCAGTAACTCTGCAGAGAAGTTGGGCAGGTGCCCCCTTAACCACGTGACCCGTTAAACACCCCAAGGATGCCATGCAAACATCAGCGATGCCTTCACAGGAAGGCGCAAACACGTGAGGGCAAGCTGGTTGGGACATCTGGCCCCCCACTGATAGCCAGGGTTGATTCGAATGATCTGGCTGGCTAGGCAGGTGTCCCTTCCTACCTCAATGCTCCGTGGCGTCCCTCCCAAGCTGCGCGTTCAGTTGAAGAGGACGACCATCGCCGCTAGAGGAGGGCCGACCCGTCTTCAGTCAAGGCATAGGAGTAGCCGTGCCCTCCTGCTAGAGCCTCCCAACAGGCTCTCAAGGAAGGGGTGAGAAGGACACTGCATTCCTGATCTTCCCAAGCCTGTGTCCCCAGACTAGTCACGAGGAAAACACCAGACAAACCCAAGTTCAGGGTGTTTAACAAACACCTTCAAATACCAACTAGTACAAGGACTCTTCAAAACTGTTCAGGTCATGAGAAACAAGCAAAGAGGCAGACATGGTCCTTGACAGAGCACGGCTGAGTATGAGGTGCAGTGTGGCACCCTGGACTGGATCGTAGAACAGATACAGGTAAACAGGAAAACCCATTTCTGGAGTTTAACTCATAGTAATGCACTAACGTTCTTAGTTTGGACGAAGGAATCATAACAAACTGTTTTAAGAGTTGTTAAGGAGCGATGGGGGAAGGGTGCCTGGCAAGTCTCCATGTTGTCTTTGCAACTTTTCTATGAACCTAAACCTTAATATTGCACAATTAAAAACTCCACTTAAAAAAGCCTTTCCTGGTGGGGCTTCCCTGGTGGTCCAGTGGGTAAAGAGTCCGCCTTGCACTGCAAGGGGCACTGGTTCAATCCCTGGCCCAGGAAGATCCCACATGCCACAGACTGGCTGGACTGGTGTGCCCATTTATGAGCCAGCGCTCTTGAGCGCATGCGCCCAGAGCTAGTGCTCTGCAACAAGAGAGCCACTGCAGTGGGAGGCCCACACAGGCCAAAAGAACAAAGATGGATGAAAATAAATAAATGAAAGACCAATAAAAACGGCCAAAAAAAATTAAAAGTGTTTCCTCCTAGTTAAAAAGGAACACATGTTCACTGTAGATAATTCATAATATAAACAAGAATCCAGTTACTTACTGTCAACTCCGTTAACATTCAAGTGTGTTTCAAGGCAATCTTTCTTCCTGTGCACAATCTTGTACTCTGCACTTTTTTCTTTTCTTGAGTTGAAATAGAGTTACGTGGCTTAGTGGTAATGAACCTGCCTGCCAAGCAGGAGATTTGGGCTTGAGCCCTGGAGAAGGGCATGGCAACCGACTCTAGTATTCTTGCCTGGGAAATCCTGGTGGAGCCACAGTCCATGGGGTCTCAAGGAGTCAGACACAACTTAGTGACTTAATAACAACACTCCATTAAAAAATAAAAGTAAATAAATAATAAGTAAAAGTGTCTATCAAGGCCAGGATTCAAACCCAGGACTTCTGACTCCAAATCTTAATTTTTCCCCACATGGCTGAGAGTCACCTCCACCTCGGACCAACCTTGCTTTATAGAACAAACTCAGTCTGGAAGCTTGCACAAGACCACTCAGCTCGTAAGTCACCGCTGCTGTCTGGGTCCGAGTTCCAATCTCCAATCTTTGGACACCACGGTTTATACTGTGCTCCTTCATGGACAAACAGGTTTTTAAAAATTCAGCCTCTTCCACTCCTGGGGAGGCTGACAACCTTGCAATGCTCCATCCCCGAGGGGTCAGTCTGTCTTCCACGCTGCTGGGATCAGCTGGGAGGCCAACTGGTTCTGCAGCAAGGAACAAGCTTTAGGGTCTCTGGTTTGGGCAGATTTAACCTGGCTCTTTATATATATATATATATATATATATATATATATATATACATACATATTTTTTCCATGATAGGAAGAAAGGGAAAAAAAATGACTTTTATTGTGTTTTTCTGCCTTTGCAAATTCTGTGCTGCATTTAGGCACACGTGCGGAGGAGGGCGGGGGCGGGGCTGGGAGTGCGGCTCAGGGGCAGATGCCCATGCACGGGGTACTGGGGAAGGTCTTCCTGATGGCCATACACCTCTCCTTGTCGATGCAAAGGGTGTTGGCCTTGATGGCCAGCTCATGCTCCAGCCGGCACTTGGTCATGAGCAGCAACTGCAGCACGTCCCGGGTCTCCCGCAGCCTCAGCTTGAGGGTCTGCAGGGTGTCGTCAATGGTGAACACCTCATTCACGAGCCTGGCGAGAGGGCAGAGGGGAAGGCAGGGTTCAGCCAGCCGGGTGGCACAGGTGCCCGTCCCTTGAGCCAGGCGCTGGGAGACTCAGAGAGCCAGGTGGGCAGGGCTCGGGTGGCAGAGAAGACAGAGGCTGGGCAGGCAGGCAGGTGAACACCCAGCAGAGCTCCTGGAGCCGACTGAGCACAAAGGGAGAACTGGACAGGATGCTCAGGAAAAAGGACCTGGTGGTTCCTCAGTTGAACGCAGACTCATGACAGGACCCGGCAATTTCACTTATGGGTACATACCACAAAACCAGAAACAGACAAATCCTTGCACAAATACTCACGTGGCACTAATGAAAAGTGAGTGAAGGTGCTAAGTCACTCAATTGCATCTGACTCTTGGGATCCCATGGACGGTAGCCCACCAGGCTCCCCTGACCATGGGATTCTCCAGGCAAGAACACTGGAGTGGGCAGCCATCTCCTTCTCCAGAGGAGCTTCCCGACCCAGGGCATTTGAACCCTGGTCTCCTGCATTGCAGGCGAATCCTTTACCATCAGAGCCACCAGCGAAGCCCGCAGCTCGAACAACAAGCGTCAAAAAAGTGGAAACAATCCAAATGTCCATCAACTAATGAATGGATGCCCAAAATACAGTGTGTCCCCGCCACGGGGATACTACTCAGATGTAATGGAAAGGAATGCTGTGCTGGTACGTGCCACCGCATGGATGGACCCTGAAGACACGATGCTGAGTGAAAGATACCAGAGGCTGAGTTGAATCCCCGTGCCTGTGAATGTGATGTTTTTCGGAAGTAAGCTTTCTGTAGATGTACTTGAGTTTTCTGAGAATATTTTGCTTCCTTCTCTACTTCCTAGCTACTTGCAGTTGCACCGAGTGCGGCTCAGGGGCAGATGCCCATGCACGGGGTACTGGGGAAGGTCTTCCTGATGGCCATACACCTCTCCTTGTCGATGCAAAGGGTGTTGGCCTTGATGGCCAGCTCATGCTCCAGCCGGCACTTGGTCATGAGCAGCAACTGCAGCACGTCCCGGGTCTCCCGCAGCCTCAGCTTGAGGGTCTGCAGGGTGTCGTCAATGGTGAACACCTCATTCACGAGCCTGGCGAGAGGGCAGAGGGGAAGGCAGGGTTCAGCCAGCCGGGTGGCACAGGTGCCCGTCCCTTGAGCCAGGCGCTGGGAGACTCAGAGAGCCAGGTGGGCAGGGCTCGGGTGGCAGAGAAGACAGAGGCTGGGCAGGCAGGCAGGTGAACACCCAGCAGAGCTCCTGGAGCCGACTGAGCACAAAGGGAGAACTGGACAGGATGCTCAGGAAAAAGGACCTGGTGGTTCCTCAGTTAAACGCAGACTCATGACAGGACCCGGCAATTTCACTTATGGGTACATACCACAAAACCAGAAACAGACAAATCCTTGCACAAATACTCACGTGGCACTAATGAAAAGTGAGTGAAGGTGCTAAGTCACTCAATTGCATCTGACTCTTGGGATCCCATGGACGGTAGCCCACCAGGCTCCCCTGACCATGGGATTCTCCAGGCAAGAACACTGGAGTGGGCAGCCATCTCCTTCTCCAGAGGAGCTTCCCGACCCAGGGCATTTGAACCCTGGTCTCCTGCATTGCAGGCGAATCCTTTACCATCAGAGCCACCAGCGAAGCCCGCAGCTCGAACAACAAGCGTCAAAAAAGTGGAAACAATCCAAATGTCCATCAACTAATGAATGGATGCCCAAAATACAGTGTGTCCCCGCCACGGGGATACTACTCAGATGTAATGGAAAGGAATGCTGTGCTGGTACGTGCCACCGCATGGATGGACCCTGAAGACACGATGCTGAGTGAAAGATACCAGAGGCTGAGTTGAATCCCCGTGCCTGTGAATGTGATGTTTTTCGGAAGTAAGCTTTCTGTAGATGTACTTGAGTTTTCCCTGAGAATATTTTGCTTCCTTCTCTACTTCCCCTAGCTCTCTCTTCCACATCTCAGCTCAGAAGCGAAGACAAGCCCACTGGGTTGGGGACGGGGCAGGGGGTCTGTTACACAGTCACAGACAGCGAAGACAGGGCCCTCACGTGGAGGGAACAGAGCAGCCAAGGGACCAGCCCCAAGTCACACAGCAGGTTCACGGGAAAATAATCCCCAAGTCCAGCCTTTTCCTTCCTTGCCAGGTCATCGTCCCATCCCAGCCCTCTATCCCAGGCTCACCATCCCTATTTCTGGGCCTGCGTGAGCTATGGGCCCTGCACCTGCCAACAGAGGCTGTCGCTCCTTAGCTGAGCAGGACAGGCAGGAACAGGCTGTTCTGAAGGCTCGAGGGTGAGAAATTCACAGAAAGGGCGATGGAGGATGAGTGAGGTGTGGACTGGCGCCTCCATCAAGGGAGCCTGGAGAGAGCAGAGCGAGGCAGGGCAAGGACCATGCCTCTGGACTGGGCAGCGCCCTCTCACGGGCTTTTTGGGGATAGCTAGAGGGTTCCTGGAGCAGAACAGACCTACAAAAGCATCCTTACTTCAACGAGGAGGTTAGCAGTGCAGAGGGGTGCCCTTCGTGGTAGGCAGACTACCAAAAAAGTGAACGTGCAAGTCCCTCAGCTGTGTCTGACTCTTTGCGACCCTGTGGATTGCAGCCCCCCAGGCTCCTCTGTCCACGGGGATTTTCCAGGCAAGAATACTGGACTGGGTTGCTGTACCCTCCTCCAGGGGATCCTCCTAGCAGCAGCCCAGCGTCCCAGGCTCCCACCAGTGCCCTGTGGAGTCGTGGTTCTCAGATGTCCTGAGGGCTGGAGGGTCTGTTTTACAGACCCAGGCTTCCCGGCATCTCCGGAGGACCCGCCCCTCCCCTGATGGCCCCGGCCACTCACTTGAACTGAGGGATGTCCCTGCACAGCTCCACGTTGGGGCGCCGCGTCCGGCACTCCAGCCTCGTCTGCGCCAACTTCAGAGGGCACTCCTTGGCCATGATGGACCTTTCCAGCAGCACGATGGTGTTCTCCGTCTGGAAGATCTCCTGGAGCGTCTGCGGGAACAGCTGCAGTATCAGAAGGAAGCTGAGGGCTTCCCTGGTGGCTCAGTGGTCAAGAGCTTGCCTGCCGATGCAGGAGACACAGGTTCGATCCCTGATCTGGGAAGATCCCACATGCTGTGGAGCAACTCAGCCTGTGAGCCATAATGAAGGAGCCTGTGCTCTAGAGCCTCAGAGCCGCAACTATGGAGCCCGTGGGCCACAACCACTGAAGTCCATGAGCCCCAGAGCCTGAGTTCCACAAGAGAAGTCACCACCACAAGAAGCCTGCTCACCTCCACTAGAGAGTAGCCTCCACTCCCTGCAACTAGAGAAGAGCCTGCAGCAGCAGTGAAAACCCAGAATAGCCCAAAATGAATAAATAAATAAATAAAAAACGAAGGAAGCTGACCTTGAACTCAGCCAGCTCTAGGTACCCCCAGGACTGAGCGTACTGAGTGGATGGCACACCACCGTGGGTAAAACGTCCTTCTCCTTCCTGTCGTCACCAGCAGCCCTAGGCCTATGAGCGGTTCTCGTTTCCGTGGTGCCCTTCGCCTGCGAGAAGACTCTTTATAGGTGGGCTGCACAAACACCCCTCTCAGGCTTGGCAGGGCCCAGTGGCGAGGTAACAGCAACCCACTCCAGTACTCTTGCCTGGAGAGCCCCACGGAGAGCGGAGCCTGGCGGGCTGCAGTCCACGGGGTCCCAAAAGAGTTGGACATGACTCAGTGACAACAACACAGGATGAGGTGCCGTGCGTTCTCTTCTGGACAAGCCTAGAACGGCCCCCTGCCACGTGTCCCTCACGTCCTTCCTTCCATTAACCTATTTGCTTGTCTGTCTTTCTCACTAGCATGTGAGCTCCAAGAAGTAAGGAGCTTTGCTTTGTCCATCGGTTCATTTCCCCATCACCAGGAACAGAGCTGAGGGCTGTCAGATAAAATCCAAGATGGTCAGTTAAACATGACTTTCATGTCGACAACAAAGCATGTTTAGTCCACTAAGTCCAATGTGTTCCTAAGTCCAACAAAGTTAACCTAGAGACGCAACGAACACAATGGGCTATATAGTACTGCCTTGTGATAGGTTTATAATACCTTTCACACAACAGATAAAAAAACAAACACAAAAATAAAATATTTTTACTTATAGTACAGTACCTAGAAGCTACAGTACTACAGGATGGCGGTTGGCCTACAGGGGCTGGCGTTGAGCGAATAGGCAGGAAGAGTTCCTGACGAAAGAGGGAGAGGAGGTGGGAGATGGTAGAGTGAAGAGTCATCAGCAAAAGGAGACAGAGCATGTGTGCTTAGTCACACAGTCATGTCTGAATCCTTGCGACTCTTTGGACTCCAGCCCGCCAGGCTCCTCCGTTCACGAGTTTCTCCAGGCAAGAACCCTGGAGTGGGTTGCCATGTCCTCCTCCAGGGGATCTTCCCGCCCCAGGAAGGCAAGTTGCAATTTCACTCACGCCTGATGTGAATGGGACACAGGCTCACATCTTTGAAAATTCACAACTTGAAAGGTTATATATAGGAAACATGTCTCGACTACTGCATAAGCCCCACTTACTCTAAAATCTGAATTTCAGGGCTTCCTCTGGTGGTCCAGTGGGTAAGGACACCGCCTTGCAGTGCAAGGGGCACCGGTTCGATCCCTGGCCTGGGAAGATCCCACGTGGCGCGGAGCGGCTGGACCGATGTGTCCAATCACCGAGCCGGAGCTCTGAAGCGCATGCGCCCAGAGCCGGCTCTCTGCAACGACAGACGTCACTGCGATGGGAGGCCCACAGGAGCCAAAGAACAAAGACGGATGAAAATGGAGAAATGAAAGACCAATGGAAGTGGCCTGTCCGCTCCTCTCCCTCCCCAACCCGACCCCACCCAAAATAAATAAATAAATAAATAAATAAATCTTTAAAATCTGAAATTCAAGTTTAACTGGACATCCTGCATTCTTCTGTGCTGAATTTGGCTACTCTACTCCTAATAGGAGCTCAACAAACACCCACTGAATGAACATCACAGTGGGACCTCGAAGTCTAGATTTTTAGTGAGCTCCCCAAGGATCCTTATGCACACTGAAGTTCTGGAACAGTGTGCCCTGAAATAGACATGGTCCTGTCCATCACAGATTTTACTCTGCAGAGAACTGCTTATGTGAGAGTACAGCAGTTTCTCCCGAATGGGGTGAGGACTGCAAGCCTAAGACTGTCTCGTCTTCAGGGACTTTACAGTCATGTTGTTTTTCTCTTTGCCATAAGCTATGAAAGTCACAAATCATAACATGATTATGTTAGCTGGGTTGAGCCCATATTCTATAAGCAACAAGAAACTGCTTAAAAGACATTTTTTTCCCCCAAGGAATTCAACTCTTGGTTTCCCTATTACTTTAACACATTATTGATCTGAGATGTATTAATATATCCTTTGTTACCCAAACATTACTGACCAGAGACATATCAATGCATTTTTAGACAGAGATACAATTGACCGTGTGAAATTATTAGAGTTTAAAATTGATCAAGGGTTCATTATACAACTTATGATTGTTGCTCTCATTCCCATTTTGCTCCGTTAGGTTTGTTCCAACCTTATGTGTATGACCCCTGGAGAAGTGAAGGCTACCCACCCCAGTAGTCTTGCCTGGACAATCCCATCGGAAGAGGAGCCTGGTGGGCTAGAGTCCACAGCGTCGCCCAGAGTTGGACAGGACTGAAGAGACTTAGCATGCATGCAATTAAGCACCCACAAGCCTTCAGAACAACTGCAACCATATTTACCGTCATGGAAGTTCAACTTCCTTAGTGTGCAGGATATTGGTGGGAGATGCCATTGCTAGGAGGCATCTGGTACATTTCAGTTTTCCAGGAACTCTTGCACAAGCACAGCAGAGGGGCAGGACTTAGCCACACAACCACCAGAAGAGCATCCAGGGAACTGAAGCTTACTAATTATTTTTCAAGCCCACGGAGCACTTCCAGGAGGATGAGGCCAGCCAGTTCTGGCCCAGCCTCCCAACACTTGCTCATCTCCCTTGATTGACAAAAAGCAGCTGAGAAATCCAACGGTTTCTGCAGTCAACAGGCTCGTTAACAAGCCAGCTCTGCTTTGATTATATGTATCTTCCTACTGCATGTGTGCGTGCTAGGTTGCTCAGTTGTGTCTGACTCTTTGTGACCCCATGAACTAGCCGGCCAGGCTCCTCTGTCCATGGGATTCTCCAGGCTAGAATACTGGAGTGGGTTGCCCTGCCCTCCTCCAGGGGATCTTCCTGACTCAGGGATCAAACCTATGTCTCCTCTGTCTCCTGCATTGGCAGGAAGGTTCTTTACCAAGAGCGCCACCTGGGAAGCTTGACAAAGCTGTTGGCTTTCCATCTGTAGAAGTGATATAGATACATTTTAGCAACTTGATTGAGACAGAAATATAAAGTAACAGCACAGGTGATGGTGCGGGGGTGGGGGTGGGGAGTGCGGGGGTAGTATAAACTCAGGAAGGACGATGATGAAAGAGTGCTGAGGGGCCCTGAGAGGCCCGTGCCCATCTCCTCCTTGGGGCTGGCTTGGGTGGTGCTGTGGGGCACCCGGACTCAGCTCTTGCTTTTGCTCCATACTACCACCCCGGCCCCCGCTGGCATTTCTTGAACAGGCCTCCCTGTGGATTTTCCAGAAGAGGAGGGGTTTTCCGAAATTGGCTGTTCTAAAACCCACTGATGACTCAAACCCAGGCAAATCTGCCCAGGGGGTCTAACCTCGGCCAAAACCGGTTCCCCCAAGACTTCCGTCCAGCCTCTGCCACTCACAGCCAGGGCCCTCTTCATTGGAAGGCAGAAACACACACACACACACACACACTGTCTTGGTGGCAACCCCTGATGCCCACCACAGTCCTGCCAGCCTGTGCACCCCTGAGAGCCCTGGGGGCGGTGACTCAGCTTCCAGAAGTTTGAGGAATGTGACCCCCAAGGGGCAGGAGGCGGAGACCACATGGGCTGACCAGAGGCAGGGGCTGGACACAGAATAGTCCTGACCTTTGTGCTTAGGAAGGAAGAAGCTAAGGTGTCCACACCAAGCTCTGAGCTCCAGGACAGCCTCGTCCCTCGACCCCAGATTCCATGATGTCCCCTAGGAGAAGAGCCCGGAATGTAAGGGGGCACTCCACATACCCCAGCGTGTCCACTCCTGGTACACACTGTGCTCGCTATAGGCACTCAGGACCACTCTGGAACATACACATCAAGGAGGTTCAGAGACACAGCAGCGCCAGGTGCCCGTGACCACAGAGACCGACGTGTACAAACCAGCAAATGAGCAGGTGGAGGATTCTGGCAGCCCAGAGATGGTGAGAATGAATCTCACATACACAGGAACGACGCAAGGTGAGAAAATCAGGAAACAGAATGAGCCGTTTTACACAGCTCCTTTTGAGAAAACTAACACTCCGTGCACAGGCAGCGTCCGTCCACATTTTGTAAGAACACATTTAAATCAACCATTGAGGATGAGATGGTTGGATGGCATCACCAATTCAGTGGACATGAGTTTGAGCAAACTCTGGGAGCTAGTGAAGGACAGAGGAGCCTGGCCACAGGGTTGCAAAGAGTTGAACACATTTAAATCAATAGGTCCACGTTTGTTAAAGAGGTCATATTCATTCATTCAAATGCATGTCCTCTATGGCAAAGTCATCTATGGGAGAATAGGAGTGACTGCGACGTTTGGGGATAAGAGGAGGTAAATGAAGAAATGAGGGGCTTTGTTCAAACAGATGTGCCAGGAGCCGACAAACATGATAAGCTCCCCGCTCTTCACCAGGGTCAAAAGCGAGAAACTATCCCAATCATCCTATCAGATCTAAGGCTTCCTTTGAAAATAACTCTGCTTAAAAAAATAACTTCGATAGCTTTTTAAGGGAGAAATAGCATTAAAGACAAAATGCTATTTAATGGTAACAGGTATTAATTTCTACACTTGTTTGCCCATCAGAGTTACCTGGAGAGTTTTAAAACTACGGAGGCCCGCCCCGCTCCACTCCCTGGTTCAGATATCACTGGCCTGGGGTGCAGCCTGGGCATGAGGATGTTTTAAAGGGGGGGCACTCCAAGGGACCAGCGGGCTAAGGTGTCCACACCAAGCTCTGAGCTCCAGGACAGCCTCGTCCCTCGACCCCAGATTCCATGATGTCCCCTAGGAGAAGAGCCCGGAATGTAAGGGGGCACTCCACATACCCCAGCGTGTCCACTCCTGGTACACACTGTGCTCGCTATAGGCACTCAGGACCACTCTGGAACATACACATCAAGGAGGTTCAGAGACACAGCAGCGCCAGGTGCCCGTGACCACAGAGACCGACGTGTACAAACCAGCAAATGAGCAGGTGGAGGATTCTGGCAGCCCAGAGATGGTGAGAATGAATCTCACATACACAGGAACGACGCAAGGTGAGAAAATCAGGAAACAGAATGAGCCGTTTTACACAGCTCCTTTTGAGAAAACTAACACTCCGTGCACAGGCAGCGTCCGTCCACATTTTGTAAGAACACATTTAAATCAACCATTGAGGATGAGATGGTTGGATGGCATCACCAATTCAGTGGACATGAGTTTGAGCAAACTCTGGGAGCTAGTGAAGGACAGAGGAGCCTGGCCACAGGGTTGCAAAGAGTTGAACACATTTAAATCAATAGGTCCACGTTTGTTAAAGAGGTCATATTCATTCATTCAAATGCATGTCCTCTATGGCAAAGTCATCTATGGGAGAATAGGAGTGACTGCGACGTTTGGGGATAAGAGGAGGTAAATGAAGAAATGAGGGGCTTTGTTCAAACAGATGTGCCAGGAGCCGACAAACATGATAAGCTCCCCGCTCTTCACCAGGGTCAAAAGCGAGAAACTATCCCAATCATCCTATCAGATCTAAGGCTTCCTTTGAAAATAACTCTGCTTAAAAAAATAACTTCGATAGCTTTTTAAGGGAGAAATAGCATTAAAGACAAAATGCTATTTAATGGTAACAGGTATTAATTTCTACACTTGTTTGCCCATCAGAGTTACCTGGAGAGTTTTAAAACTACGGAGGCCCGCCCCGCTCCACTCCCTGGTTCAGATTTCACTGGCCTGGGGTGCAGCCTGGGCATGAGGATGTTTTAAGAGCTCCCTAAAGGTGCTCCCCAGGTGGTGCTCGTGGTAAAGACCCCATCTGCCAATACAGGAGACACAAGAGACATGGGTTCCATCCCTGGGTTGGAAGATCCCCTGGAGGAGGGCACGGCAACCCACTCCAGTATTCTTTTTTTTTTTCTTAAAGATTTATTTATTTATTTATTTTTTGGGTGGGGGTCGGGTTGGGGAGGGAGGGGAGCGGGCGGGCCACTTCCATTGGTCTTTCATTTCTCTGTTTTCATCCGTCTTTGTTCTTTGGCTCCTGTGGGCCTCCCATAGCGGTGGTCTCTGTTGTCGCAGGGCGCCGTCTCTGGGCGCATGCGCTCCAGAGCTCCGGCTCGGTGATTGGACACATCGGTCCAGCCGCTCCGCGGCACGTGGGATCTTCCCAGGCCAGGGATCGAACCGGCGCCCCTTGCAGTGCAAGGCGGTGTCCTTACCCACTGGACCACCAGGGGAAGCCCCCACTCCAGTATTCTTGCTGGGAGAATCCCATGGCCAGAGGAGCCTGGCGGGCTGCAGTCCCTGGGGCTGCACAGAGTCAGACACGACTGAATCAGCTTAATACGTGTGCAAAGGTGCAGCCAAAGTCAAGGAACACTGATGCAGGTGATAAAGACCTGCAAACACTAGACAGGGAAAGGAGATGGAGAGAGGACTGCGGTCAGGGATGTGGAGCTGTAAATCAAGCTATCTTGGCAGGAAACCCCAGGTGGAGTCAGGGAGGAATTCCATGCCTTGGAGATATTTTTGGAGATGTGAGCCATCTGCTCACCACGGGTTAGGGTTTAATCAATCTTTTCTTTTTTCAAAGATGTGCCAGGAGCCGACAAACATGATAAGCTCCGCTCTTCACCAGGGTAAAAGAAACTATCCCAATCATCCTATCAGATCTAAGGCTTCCTTTGAAAATAACTCTGCTTAAAAAAATAACTTCGATAGCTTTTTAAGGGAGAAATAGCATTAAAGACAAAATGCTATTTAATGGTAACAGGTATTAATTTCTACACTTGTTTGCCCATCAGAGTTACCTGGAGAGTTTTAAAACTACGGAGGCCCGCCCCGCTCCACTCCCTGGTTCAGATTTCACTGGCCTGGGGTGCAGCCTGGGCATGAGGATGTTTTAAGAGCTCCCTAAAGGTGCTCCCCAGGTGGTGCTCGTGGTAAAGACCCCATCTGCCAATACAGGAGACACAAGAGACATGGGTTCCATCCCTGGGTTGGAAGATCCCCTGGAGGAGGGCACGGCAACCCACTCCAGTATTCTTTTTTTTTTTCTTAAAGATTTATTTATTTATTTATTTTTTGGGTGGGGGTCGGGTTGGGGAGGGAGGGGAGCGGGCGGGCCACTTCCATTGGTCTTTCATTTCTCTGTTTTCATCCGTCTTTGTTCTTTGGCTCCTGTGGGCCTCCCATAGCGGTGGTCTCTGTTGTCGCAGGGCGCCGTCTCTGGGCGCATGCGCTCCAGAGCTCCGGCTCGGTGATTGGACACATCGGTCCAGCCGCTCCGCGGCACGTGGGATCTTCCCAGGCCAGGGATCGAACCGGCGCCCCTTGCAGTGCAAGGCGGTGTCCTTACCCACTGGACCACCAGGGGAAGCCCCCACTCCAGTATTCTTGCTGGGAGAATCCCATGGCCAGAGGAGCCTGGCGGGCTGCAGTCCCTGGGGCTGCACAGAGTCAGACACGACTGAATCAGCTTAATACGTGTGCAAAGGTGCAGCCAAAGTCAAGGAACACTGATGCAGGTGATAAAGACCTGCAAACACTAGACAGGGAAAGGAGATGGAGAGAGGACTGCGGTCAGGGATGTGGAGCTGTAAATCAAGCTATCTTGGCAGGAAACCCCAGGTGGAGTCAGGGAGGAATTCCATGCCTTGGAGATATTTTTGGAGATGTGAGCCATCTGCTCACCACGGGTTTGGGTTTCCAGCAAGGGGCCTGGGGAAGGGGTGGCTGCCTCGTCAGGGAGCTTCTACGCTTTGGAGGAGGAAATCTGAAGTCAGCAATTTGAACCCATGGTGCTCCAACCCCCAGGCCCAGAGCTGCCCTTCACCACCATCCTGCTCCCCTGCTCAGCTGCCCAGGACATCCAGACCCTGGCCCAGGCAGCTCAGGGACACACACACACACACAATATGAGTGTTTCAAACACCTTCACCACCCTCTGCAGAGGTGGAAACCTGGGTTCCAATAAAACTTTATTCACAAAAACAGGCAGGGAGGGGGCAGATTTGGCCCTGGGGCTGCTGGTCTGAGGCCCCTGCTGCAGCCCACCCCTGGAGAAGGGCATGGCAACCCGCTCCAGTATTCTTGCCCGGAGAATCCCCACGGACAGATGAGCCTGGCGGGCTGCCGTCCCTGGGGTCACAAAGAGGAGTCAGACACCACTGAGTGCCTGGGCACGGCGCAGCCCATCACAGAGGAAGCCCTGACCTGTCTAAGCAGCCCAGCACGCCCAAGGCTGCTGCTCCTGCGAGCTTTCCCTTGTTCAGAGAGCAATTTCCCTAACACCTTGGCTACTCACGGCGTGGTCTGTGGACCAGCATGGCTGGACTCTGAACCTCTCTTATAAAGGCAGACTCCCTCCTGAGCCCTACCCCAGACCTATCAAGGTGCTGTGCGTTTTAACAAAACACTGAGGTGACCCCACACACAGCAGAGTTGAAGAACACAGTCATGTTTGTAGTCTGAGGACAGTCTCTCCCGCTGCCATTCAGAGGATGGACAGAGGGGATGAAGGCGCTAAGCAGGTGGCCAGCGAGGAACCGAGAGGCAGGAGGGCCCACGCCACGCCATGATGGAGAGATGCCGAGGGAGCAGGGTCACGCGAGGGTACAAAGGGCAAAACGTGGCGCAGCAGTACGGGCGGGAGGGTGCCGGGGGAAGGCGGGCTTCAAACGCCAGCACCACACCACTGAGCACATGGCCTTGGCAAATGGCCAGACCTCTCCGAGCCTCAGTTTCCCATCTGTGCAATGGATATAATAACAGTATCTACCTCAGAGGTGACTCCGAGGATGAATTTAGGTACCCCCGGCTTAGCACAATAGCAGCCACCAGCAAGCACCCCACAGACCTCAGCGCTTCCCATCGTCCATATACCCACCCTGGGATCCTCCATGAAGCCAGCCGTCCACCCATGCATATACATCCGTACCTACCTACCTTCTACCTTTTATCCTTGCTTTTAAAAAATATTTATGTGTTTGGAAGCATGGAGTCTTATGTGCGGCATGCAGCATGTGGGATCAGTTTCCTGACCAGGGATCAAATCAGGCCCCCTGCCTTGGGAGCATAGAGTCTCAGCCCCTGGACCACCAGGGACGTCCCTTCCTTTCTATTTTTTAAGACCAAACCTTGACGCCAAGAGACCAAGGCTCCCTAGTGCTGGTGCTACTCACATCTGGGGCAGGCTATTCTGTGTGTCACTTCCCTGTGCACGGTGGAGCGTTTAGCTGCATCCCTGGTCTCTACCCACCGGGGCCGGGAGTGGCCGCTGCCACGTGGTAACCACCAAAAATATCTCCAGACATTGTCAGGCATCCCTGTGGTATAAAATTGTCCCACTGGAAGGCACTGAGCTAGACATCATTATTGTTTTTGTTGTTAGGCTGTGGTAGTGGGAGCAGGGAAGATGTTAACATTAACTCAAATAGTGAACTCTGGAGCAGGACACCTACAACTCGAATCCTGACCCTGCCGTTTACTAGCTGTGGCGATTGCGGACTTTAGGAAAACGCGTGTCCTCGATTTTCTCGTCTGTAAAATGGGGCTATAATCCCTTCTTCACAGGGTTGTTGGCAAACCACTCCAGTGTTCTTTTCTGTAAAATCTCATGGACAGAGGAGCCTGGTGGGCTACATACAGTCCATGGAGTTGCAGAGTCAGACACGACTGAGCACACACGTACAGGCACACACATGGGGTTGTAGGACGGAAAAGGAGTAAACATTAGAAAAGCACTTAGAACCCTGGCTGCACAGTGTGAGGGTAATATGTCTCTTGTGATGGTGAATTTTTTTTTCTTTCACCTTCTACTCGCAGCAGCATGGCAAACTAGACTGTGATCACCCACACTCAGACCGTGTAAGGGACCAGCGGAGGGCAAGCCCCCGTCTCTAGCCTGGGGAAACAGTGAGGTCCTGGCTAGAAACGGTCTGTGGCCCTGAACGGACTATGAAAGGCACTTTCCAGGACTGCCTAGGGTGAAACCAAAGCCTTGGCTCAGTGGAAAAGCATGCTGACGTTCCTGGCTAGAATAGAAACCCACCCCAGGGCTCTTAAAGGGGAGATGTGTTTGCCAGAGTTCTCGGTCATTTCAAAGTATCTGCCTGTATCTTGTTTGGTGACAGCAGACAAAGCCTCTAGGGCTGGGACATTATTTTTGATGTGGAGGGGAAAAAAAAAAAACAACAGATTGAGCCATACCAGCCAGCTTCGGGCTTCTGGATGCTTTGTGCAACCATGCAAATGTATTGTTTTCCAAATTGCGAGCCACCAAGGGGTTTCCAAGGAAATGTCTGACTCAGTGCAGCTTCCCCAGCTTGGGAAGACAGAGAGGTTGGTGTGGACTCCTTTTTCCTGGCTCAGTGGTGGAAGATTTTCAAGGGCAGCCACTCTCAGGGGCGAGAGCTAGAGGAGGAGTGCTCCGGAGGGACTCGGTCAGTGACGCACGTCGTTTAAGCACCTGAGCAGGGAGTGCCCCTGGCACGCTTGACGCTGGGGCAGCGACGTCTCTGTTCAAGGGCTGTCTTGGGCACGGCCATGCTCAGCAGCAACGCCAGGGTGTACCCACTCTCTGTGTCTGTCAGCAGCACTCCGCCATCCCGTCCTACCCCTGCCGCCACGGCACGCTGTAACAACCAAAATGTCTCCAGACATTGGCAAACGCCACGGGGGAGAAAATTCAGCCAGGCTGAGAATGACTACTCTGGAAGAAAACTCCAGAATTAACTCTGCTCACAGTTGTTTCTGCCCAGAGGCGGCCAGCTGCCTTCAGACAACGTCCGGCCAGTACAAATACCAGCTGCTCAGCGGTCATCCGGGGTCAGGTGTCCTGAAAGTCCTGGAGGGACGGGGACTCTCTTCTTAGAGATGACATTCACACAGTTCTGTGAAAATTCATGAGCATCCACTATCTCAGGTCCTCGAGGGTCTTCTTATCATAATCTTTAATTAACTGTGTATTCACTTATTTTTAAATATTTATTTGGTAGTACCAGGTCTTAGCTGTGGCACGCAGTATCTTTAATCTTTATTGCGGCACTTGAACTCTTAGCTGTGGCATGTGGGATCTAGTTCCCTGACTAGGGATCAAACCCAGGCCCCCTGTATTGGGAATGTGGATTCTTAGCCACTGGATCACCAGGGAAGTCCCTACTTATTTTTTTAAATTGGTCTCTCCCACTAGAACATAGGGCTTCCCTGGTGACATAGTGGTAAAGAATCCACCTGCCAATGCAGGAGACACACGAGATGAAGGAGACTCAGTTTCGATCCCTGGGTTGCGAAGATCCCCTGAGAAGGAAGTGGCAACCCACGCCAGTATTCTTGCCTGGGAAATCCCATGGATGGAGGAGCCTGGTGGGCTGCAATCCATGGAGTTGCAAAAGAGCCAGACAGGACTTTGGGACTAAACATCAACAAATGAGAACATAATCCTCCCACGAAGGCCGGAGCCACTGAACCCCCAGCTCCTGACTCAGAGTCTAGCCCATGGGAAGTGCTTAGGAAATGCTGAGTTAGCTAAAAAGTTTGTTCGGGTTTTTCTGTAAGACGTTAATGAACATTCTGGCTAAACCAGTCCCTCTCAGGGAGGGAGGGGACAGCGGACACTTGGTGCATGGCCACTCCTGGGAGGCCCACTTGGAGGGCGGGTGCCGACTCAGATGTCTGGACCCAGAGTGTCTGAGCCAGAAGGTCCAGGACAGACCTTCGACCCAGCGCACCCACGCACCTCCTTCTAATGAGTTCCCAGAGGACGCTGACGCTGCTGGCCCAGGACCACACCTCGAGAAGCACTGTTCTGAACGCTGATCCCCTCGTTCTCGACCTCAGCTGGGGAGTTTCAAAGGCTGGCTGCCGAGGCTACACCTCGACCAATCAAATCACAATCCCTAGAGCTGGGGGTGATGCCCGTGTGCGAGCGTCTTTTCTCAGGCAAGCTCTGGGAGATGGGGAGGGACAGGGAGGCCTGGCGGGCTGCAGTCCATGGGGTCGCAAAGCGTCGGACGCGACGGAGCAACCGAACATCAACAATCTTCCTTTTAATCCCTGTAGGATTACTCCTCTCTCAGAGATGAGGAGACTGAGGCTCACGGGAGCTAGTCTTTTTACCAAATTCCACCCTGGTGTCTTGATTCCAGAGGTCATATCTTTTCCGTCATGTTGCCTGTCCCTCCCCATCAGCAAGTTATAAATCAGACCGCGGGCTGGTTGGTGGGTGGGTTGGTTGGACCGTTTTTCCAGTGAACGGTCATTGGGTGCTTATGAAATGACCAGTGTGAATGTTCTGACTCCCAGAGCAAACATCTGCCCACCATGATTACTCCCATTTGACGGAGGGGAGAACTGAGGCACAGAGAGGTAGGGTAACCTGACCTTGGCCACATAGCCCGGAAGGGCTAGAGCCAGAAGTGAACCCAGCCCTCTTCACTGCACTGGGGGGCTCATGTGTGGGAGAAGAATGTTGCGATGGAAGGAGAGTCCCGGCCAGGAGGAGGCAAGCAGACGTGAAAGCCAGGCATGCAGCTGAGGCTGGCCAGTCGGCCTCAAGCAGGCAAGGAGCTGTGGACCCAAAGGTGGCGAAGTCACAACTGGGAAGAAACCAGGAGACTGCAGAGACTCATCCGTACCCAGGAGGTGCCAAAGCAGCCTTCTGCCTCAGCCAGGCTGCATCTTAGATTATTCTTGTCCCAGCAGTAACCCAGCCAGGTGACTGCCCTGCCCACGGCCACCAGTCAAAGCCTGTGATTGGCTAATACCAGCTGCAGGGCCCAGCCATGGCTTCCTCGAGCACCAGTGGTTCACAGAGTGAGCGCCCAACAACCTCGTGTGCACAGTCCTCAGCCCCAGCCCCGGCCGTGCTGACCGCGCTCATTTTCTGCTCCCTCTCCTGTCTGGTCCTTTCTGTGTTTGTTGGCTGCCTTCCCGGCCTGGACCTTGGCTCTGTTTCCCAATTCCAGCGACTCCTCCCCATCTGGCACAGTGTCGTGGTCAACGGGTAACTGGTGACACGCGTCCCTTGATCACCTCACTGTTGGGCACAGCCCTCAGAACCACCCATATCTGAGCTCTCCTCATGCTGGCTGTCCCCAGGCGCACCCCTCCCACACACAGTGCCGAGACCTGAGCCACGTGATACCAGGGAGCCACCAAGTCCTGCTGGTTACTGAGGGGAGCATCAGGCAGAGAGCCCTCCGGCACACGGGGCTCTTCCTGAGGGTTACCCTGCCACATCTACATACCTACGTGTGCTCAGTTGCTCTGAGTCTGACTCTGAGTACCCCCTGGACAGCAGCCCGCCAGGCTCCTCTGTCCATGGGATCCTCTGGGCAAGAATACTGGAGTGAAGAAAAAATAAGAATACTGGAGTGGGTTGCCATGCCCTCCTCCAGGGGATCTTCCTGATCCAGGGATTGAATGCACATCTTCTGCATTGGCAAGCGAATTCTTTACCACTGCATCACTTGGGAAGCCTCTAATTATTTAACCTATTTCTCCTAATCAACGCCCTTTTCAGTCTTGAACAATTGCATTTGAAATGGCACCTTTATATTATGGCCGTACACAGAAAGCAAATATTCCCTGCCATTGATAGAGGGTCCCATCACAGTAGAGAAGACGATAAGACCTTAATTTCAAAGGTTCAGTGCAGCCTGAGTGAAGTCTGTCTGGAGATTCCCAAGCAAAAGACAGATGGCATCACATCGGACCTCACTTCTCGATACTATTGGAAGGACTGATGGAGGGAACTTGAAACAAGAACTTCCTCTCTAGACGCGATGGTGTTAAGGCCTGACCCAATCCCTCGTCACCTGCCTGTTCACCGCGGTGCAGGGGCAAGCGGGCCAGCCCCACGTATCCTGGGCTGGGCTGGTTTTAGAAACAAGCTGTCAGGAGCTTGGCTGTGGACGCAGGGGCTGGAAGGGATCTGATGGCTTGCGAAGCACAAAAGCACTTCCCACTCTGCCATGGGTTCCAGGCCTGGCTGAATAAACAAAGGGGCTGGCGGCAGGCGCCGAGGCCCTCCAACTACAGGCCCCCACCCCCACAGACACCGTGTGCCCTCCTGCTCCAGCCCTCCTTCTGTACAAGGAGTGGTTCTGCTGGTGTTAATGACCACTTGGGAAGTCGAAAACCCAGGGAAACTTCAGAGTAAAAGCAAAACCTTTCAGGTTGAAAACTCAAAGCTCCTTTCTTGTGTTCTACATTCCTTTCCAGGCCTGGCTGCTTTTTTTGCATTTCCTCTGATGTACAGAACAGATGTGGAAAAAGATGAGAAAAAATGAAAACACTGGCAGACTTCATTTTCTTGGGCTCCAAAATCACTGCAGACCATGGCTGCAGCCAGGAAATTAAAAGACGCTTGCTCCTTAGAAGAAAAGCTATGATAAACCTAAAGCAGAGACATCACTTTGCCAACAAATCTGTATAGTCAAAGTTATGTTTTCTCCAGTAGTCATGTACCGACGCGAGAGGTGGACCTTAAAGAAGGCTGAGCGCAGAAGAATTGATGCTTTTGAACTGATGTGGGAGAAGACTCTTGAGAGTCCCTTGGACAGCAAGGAGATTAAACCAGCTGATCCTAAAGGAAACCAATCCTGAATATTCATTGGAAGGACTGATGCTGAAGCTGAAGCTCCAATACTTTGGCCACCTGATGCAAAGAGCCGACTGCTGGGGAAGACTGAGGGCAGGGGAGAAGGGAGTGGCAGAGGATGGCATCACCGACTCCATGGGCATGAGTCTGAGCAAGCTCCGGGAGGAAGTGAAGGACAGGGAGGTGTCCATGGGGGTCGCAAAAAGTTGGACACGACTGAGCAACTAGACAACAGAGCGGAACCTACCAAGGCACACGCCTCCTGGGACCAGCCAGGTGATGCAAATGAGCCCAGTGGGCCAGAAGACAAGACTGTGCGGACTGAGGCTAGCCAAGAGCCCGTGCTCCGTCCACCAAGGGGCAGGGGCTCTTCAGCCCCAATCTGCTGCTCCCCGCTGTGACTCAGAGAGGCTAGAGCTACCCATTTTTCCAGAGATTCTAGAAATCTGAATATAAAATCTCCATTTTTTACCAAAATATTTTTAAAAACCTCTGAGAATGCATAGAAATGTATGTACACAAATGTTCATAGCAGGGGACCTCGCTGGTCATCCAGCAGTTAAGAATCCACCTGCCAACGCAGGGACATAGGTTCGATCCCTGGTCAGGGAACTAAGAACCCACCTGCCGTGAGGCAACGAAGCCCACACACCACAACTAGAGTCCTTCGACAGAACAAAGACCCACTGCAGCCAAAATTACATAAAATTTTAAAAAAGAACATTCATGGCAGCTTTACTGATAACAGCCCCAAACTGGAAACAATCCTAATGGGGTTTCCCTGGTAGCTCAGTAGGAAGAGTTCACTTGCCAATGCAGAAGACATGGGTTCAATCCCTGATCTGGGCAGATCCCACATGCTGCAGAGCAACAAAGCCCGTGAGCCACAACTATGCAGCCTGTGCTCTAGAGCCTCGGAGCCGCAACTACTGAAGCCCATATGCCCTAGAGCCCGAGTTCCACAACCAGAAAAGTCACCACAAAAAGAAGCCTGCTCACCTCAACTAGAGACTAGCCCCGACTCCCTGCAGCTAGAGAAGAGCCTGCAGCAGCAGTGATAACCCAGAATAGCCAAAAATAAATAAATAAAATTAAAGAAAGAGACAACTCTGATGTTCATCAACCAATGAGTAGATGAACAAATTGTGGAGTATAGATATGTACATACCCCGGGAATGTACATATCCATATCATACAGCATGCATATGAGACATGTAAGACTTGGGAATAAGAAGGAAGAAGCTAGGGATCTCAACTACACGGAATGAAAAAAAGCCTAATGAAAGAAGAGTGGATAGGGAGGGCACGGTGTCCTTTACGTCATTATTCCAGAAAATGCAGACTCATCTGCAGTGACAGAAGGCAGACCTCAGCGGCTATGCTGGGAACGGGGTGGAGGGGCCACGAGGGAGAGATCACAGAGACACAAGGACACATTCACCACCTTGCTTGAGGTGGCAGCTTCACGACATGTATGTGTCCAAGATTCTCATGTGAAGTATACACAGTTACTTATGTGTCAAGTAAAAACAGGGCTTCCCTGGTGGTCCAGTGGGTAAAGACACCGCCTTGCAGTGCAAGGGGCGCCGGTTTGATCCCCGGCCTAGGAAGATCCCACGTGCCGCGGAGCGGCTGGATCGATGTGTCCAACTACCGAGCCGGAGCTCTGGAGCGCATGTGCCCAGAGCCGGTGCGACAAGAGGTCGATCCCTGGTCAGGGAACTAAGAACCCACCTGCCGTGAGGCAACGAAGCCCACACACCACAACTAGAGTCCTTCGACAGAACAAAGACCCACTGCAGCCAAAATTACATAAAATTTTAAAAAAGAACATTCATGGCAGCTTTACTGATAACAGCCCCAAACTGGAAACAATCCTAATGGGGTTTCCCTGGTAGCTCAGTAGGAAGAGTTCACTTGCCAATGCAGAAGACATGGGTTCAATCCCTGATCTGGGCAGATCCCACATGCTGCAGAGCAACAAAGCCCGTGAGCCACAACTATGCAGCCTGTGCTCTAGAGCCTCGGAGCCGCAACTACTGAAGCCCATATGCCCTAGAGCCCGAGTTCCACAACCAGAAAAGTCACCACAAAAAGAAGCCTGCTCACCTCAACTAGAGACTAGCCCCGACTCCCTGCAGCTAGAGAAGAGCCTGCAGCAGCAGTGATAACCCAGAATAGCCAAAAATAAATAAATAAAATTAAAGAAAGAGACAACTCTGATGTTCATCAACCAATGAGTAGATGAACAAATTGTGGAGTATAGATATGTACATACCCCGGGAATGTACATATCCATATCATACAGCATGCATATGAGACATGTAAGACTTGGGAATAAGAAGGAAGAAGCTAGGGATCTCAACTACACGGAATGAAAAAAAGCCTAATGAAAGAAGAGTGGATAGGGAGGGCACGGTGTCCTTTACGTCATTATTCCAGAAAATGCAGACTCATCTGCAGTGACAGAAGGCAGACCTCAGCGGCTATGCTGGGAACGGGGTGGAGGGGCCACGAGGGAGAGATCACAGAGACACAAGGACACATTCACCACCTTGCTTGAGGTGGCAGCTTCACGACATGTATGTGTCCAAGATTCTCATGTGAAGTATACACAGTTACTTATGTGTCAAGTAAAAACAGGGCTTCCCTGGTGGTCCAGTGGGTAAAGACACCGCCTTGCAGTGCAAGGGGCGCCGGTTTGATCCCCGGCCTAGGAAGATCCCACGTGCCGCGGAGCGGCTGGATCGATGTGTCCAACTACCGAGCCGGAGCTCTGGAGCGCATGTGCCCAGAGCCAGTGCTCTGTGACGAGAGAGGCCACTGTGAAGGGAGGCCCACACGGGCCAAAGAACAAAGATGGAAATAAATGAAAGACCAATAGAAGTGGACAAAAACAACAAAAAAAGACGCCACTGTTAAAAAACAAAAAACAAAAAAAGACAGAGCTGTTAAAAGAAAACTGTGAGGGGCCAAGTCATAGGTGGGCCACGGTTCACACCTGGAGTACAAATGCTTCTCACCTGATTTAAAAAAACTCCTCTAGGGACTTCCCTGGTGGTCCAGGGATTAAGATGTTGGTCAGTCCTCCTTTGAGCTGACCTGCTATTCTAGCAGCGTCTTACACTTTAACAATGTCGATTCTTCCTTAAGCCGGCCCGCTGTACTGGCAGTGACTCTCCATTCCCCGACTCTAATAAACCTTACTCTCCTCTCAAAAAAAAAAAAAAAAAAGATGTCACTTTCTAGGGAAAGGGGGCTGAGGGTTCAATCCACGGTCGGGGAGCAAAGATTCCACATGCCTCGAGATCAAAAAATGAAAACATAAAACAGAAGCAATATTGTAACCCATTCAAGGAAGACTGTAAAAATGTGCTCAGACATTGCTCGCGGCAGCACATATACTAAAATTGGAACAAAACAGAGAAGATTAGTGTGGCCCCTGCACAAGGATGACCCGCAAATTTGTGAAGTGTTCCATTAAAAAAAAAAATGTCTGGGGCTTCCCTGGTGGCCCAGTGGGTAAAGAGTCTGCCTTGTAGTACAAGGGGCACCGGTTCAATCCCTGGCCCGGGAAGATCCCATGTGCCACGGAGCAGCTGGATCGATTTGTCCAATTATGAGCCAGTGCTCTGGAGCACATGTGCCCAGAGCTGGTGCTCTGCAGTGAGAGAAGCCGTTGCAATGAGAGGCCCACACAGACCAAAGAATAAAAAAGACAGATGAAAATAAATATAAATAAAAAGATGCATGATGGGGGAAAGAAAAAAAAATGTCCTCAGCCCTGTCCAACTCTTTGCAACCCTATGGACTGTAGCCCTCCAGACTCCTCTGTCCATGGGATTTCCCACGCAAGAATACTGGAGTGGGTTACCATGTCTTCCTCCAGGGGATCTTCCTGCCCCAGGGATCGAACCTGAGTCTCTTACATCTCCTTGCACTGGCAGGCAGGTTCTTCACCACTAGTGTCACCTAGAAGTCCTACTTTTAAAATGATCCACGTTTAAAAAAAAAAGAAAGAAAAATCACTCCATCCACATTAGACTTCATCAAGCACCATGCCTTTCGGGAGGCACTGAGGCTGCAAAGACAAGGTGAGAAATTCCCATGACAGCAGCGGTGCAGGGGGGCCTGGCCAAGAAGACGGTGACCCCAGGACACTGGCAGAGACAGCCTGTCATCTGCATTCTCCAGCTGAACTCTCAAGGTTTCCTGAAGAATCTAAAGCAACTGAATTCTTCCCTCTGTAAATCTACTCGGCCTTTTCAAGGGCCCAGTGCCCTCTCAACCAGCTGCTAGCGCATCCGCGGCGACATCAAAAGCAAGCAGAGTGGTCAGGACGGTCCAGGCAAGTGACGGTGGAGGCTCAGGTCAGGGCGGAAGCAGAGGAGGAGGGCAGAGTGTTAAGACTCAGAGAGCTGAACCCACAGGATGCACTGAGGGAGGGGCTGCGGGCTGGGAGAGAAAGTGAGGCCTCCAGGTGGACTCCGAGATTTGAGATTGAGCCCTGGAAGCTTCTGGAAACAACTGGAAGTGAGCTACCAACTGAGATGGGGGAAGGGGCTCCAGGTGGAGGAGGCAGGAACAGGAAAGCTGTGAAAGCTAGCTCCTCCTTGTTTGTTACAGGAAAGCCTCCAGCTTGGGGAGTGCAGGCCAGGGTGGGGGAACTGCGGGGTTGGGGGTGGGGGCAGGTTGTTGAGCAGAAAAGCAGAGAAACCCAGCTCATCTCTCTGACAACCCAGTCGAGGCTGAGCTTCTGGCTTATCTTGACTCCCCAGCTCCTAACATCACTCGCTCCAACCACATTAGTATCCAAGATGGAGAAATGAGATTTTGATTCAAGGGCACGCATCTCAGAGGGGCGCCCAGAGGGGCATTTGCATCTGCGTAAACCAGAGAAGAGCTGTGTGGTGGGCTGATTGGGCCTGATCCCTCCAGGGAGGAATAGCTGGGCTTGGCTCGGAAGTTTGGAAGCAAAAATTAGCAATTAGAGAAAATCTGATTAGAACTGGATGACTGTGCCTTGCCTCTTGGAACGACTCCCTCAATATTGTTGAGTCTGGAAGAGAGGAAGAAGGAAGGAGAGAGAGAAGAGGAGACAGGTTCTTTTTCAAGGTCAACCTGCTCTACGACCTACACTTGGCTTCTCAGGGGCACTGTGGGCGACCCCTGAGGCTGTTCAAAACGCAGATTCTCAGGCCAGACCCAGGCCTTCTCAGTCAGAATCTGCTTTCCGAGGCAATTCCCAGGAAACACGGGTAAGGACAGCGCACACGGTAAAACCGGAGACAGACAGGTATACTTCGCTGTTCTTCAAGAGTCACGCTTCACAAACCATCCTTGCCACTATAGCCGTTTGCCCTCACACCATTTGTAACATGATTAACAGTCTTTTCAAATCAATTGTCTTAAAAAAATTTTTTTTAAACCTTAAATGTAATTGTTTAAAGATAAAATGCGACATCACTATTATCGGGGGAAATCAGTATCATTTGCCATAGTGGAAAACCATAAACACGCACAAACAAGGTGAAAGTAAAACTGTGGAATTTAAATTCTGGCTGGACACAGCTGCCTGCCCAAAGCTCTCAGCCTGAGGTCAGCGCGCTCTGTTCAAAATGGAGATCAGTTGGTGGTGAAGCGGCGAGGAAGGCATTCTAGCGTTTTGTTAAGATTTTCCTCTTGAGAACATCGCAAGGATTGATGGGGACCTCCCTGATGGTCCAGGGGTTAGGAATCCGCCTTCCAATGCGGGGGACATCTCCATTTGACATACTGGGGGGTGGGGTGGGGCTTGCGGGAGGTGACTAGGTCAGCAGCAGGCTCATGAGGGAGCGGGGCCCTTAAGAAAGAGCTCAGGGAGCTTGGGCACCCCTCCGCCATCGAAGGGCACAGGGAGCGGACAATGTCCATGAACCCAGAAGCTGGTTCCCACCACACACCACACCTTCCAGGGGCTCGATCCTGGACTTCTCAGTCCTCAGAAGTGTGAGAAATAAATTTCCGTTGTTTCTAAGTCACCCGGGCTGTGGTATTCTTGTTATAGTGGTGCAAACAGACCAACACAAGGCAAAATTTTTGTTACGTATTATTTATCACAATAATAGACTGGAGGAGAGAAAGAAGGAGCAACAGAAGAGGAAAGAATCCACCTGACCTCCTGTGCCAGCCCCTCCCTCCAGCCTCACCGCAAAGGCTTCGTCTTGGGAACACTGGCCCCCACCCCCAATCCTCTGGCTCCCTAACTCCCTATCCATCTGCTCTCGACATAAAGGTCACACCTGCCTGTCTGATCTACCTGAAGTAAGGACCCCAGGAGATCCCTGGTAGATCTCCTTGCTTATTCGCTCATTAGTACTTGTCAACCTTGCAATTATTTCAGACAAACTTCTGTTTTACCTGCTTCTTCCATACCCCAGGCCAAAGGGTGGCCTATATGGGTGGGCTCTGACTGCCCCTGAAATGCCCATTCAGCCTTGCCCGTAGTCCACTACATGTGTGTTGTGTTAAAGTCACGTTAGTTGTGTTTGACTCTTGGCGACTCCACGAACTGTAGCCCCCTAAACCTGCCCGAGCATATAGACCATAAAAAAAGGGATCGGCTTTGCAAGTTCAGGTTCAAGGCTAGTCCCCTGCCTCCCCATCCCCTTCCAAACACTGCCACCCCTAAATCTCTCCTGTGTACACACTTCACAGTCCCCTCCCACTGCAGCCACCATAACCCCCTGAGGGTGGGGAACGGAGGACTCTACGTGTGGCTTCTCTTCTCAGTCCAGTCCCAAGCACAGCATCCGGTACCCAGGAGATGCTTTGAGTCGACCAGAGAGGATAAATGCCATGCGGCAGGGCTTCCCCTAGGCACGGGAAACAGCACACCAGTTCAAATGCGGGAGCAGGGAAAGGGGCATGTCACTGAGGGAACAGCTGGGGACCGTGACAGGACAAAGCTGTCCTTCTGGCCCCTCAAATTCAATAAAGGACCCCACCCCTCCACAGGGTGGCCTGAGGCCCCTGAAGCCTTTGAAGGTCAAGAGGCTACATTTCTAAAGATGCTGGTGTGGGTAGCTAAGACCTGCCCAGACCCGTTTCTGGGGCTCCAACACTGACAAGCCACCCTCCCTGGTCACCCTCGGCCACGTGGCCCTCAGACAGAGTGAAACGCCCGGGGGGCCATCAGCAACCTCTTTGGGTGCTGCCGTGACAGCCAGGTCACGTTCCATCATCCAGCGGGCAAGAAGATTTACCCGCAAGGGGCTGGAGTGCCCCCAGGACGTCCGCAGACCCTGCCCTGTCTGGGTGGACAGGCTCGTAGGCCGTGCAATGCCAGGAGCTTTGTAGCAGCCGCCAGGAGCCACGGAGGCCCAGGGGCAGGGTGCCGGGGGCGAGGTCCTAGCAGCGTGGACGACCAGCCTCCCAGGCCTCTCGCTTACCTTAGCCAGCTGCGTCTGCAGCTTGTTCTTCACGTCCGTCACCTCAGCGATGCGGGCATTGAAGGCCAGGTTGGTGTTGGTGAACTGCTTCCACAGCTGGTCGGCCAGCACGTCGAAGAGGTGCTGCCCCTCCTCCCGCAGCCGGATGGAGTTGGCCCGCATGTTCTGTGAGTGCTGGATGTTGTCGTTACTGAACTTGGCCCACGTCTCGGGCACGGAGATCCTGCAACAGGCAGGAAAGCGAGGATTTAGAGGAGTCGGGGGTCTGCGGCCAGCCTGGAGATCTCTGCCTCCAGGGTCTCTCAACCTTGGTGCTTCTGACACTCAGGTCAGAACACTTCTCTGTTGGGGTGGGGACGGGGGAGCCGTCCCGTGCACTGAGGGACGTTTGACAGCATCCCTGGACTCTAACCACTAGAGAGATGCCAGGAGGAACACTTCTCGGGTTGTGTCGGTCAAACATGCCTCGAGATTTTACCAGATGTCCCTTGGAGGATGGGAACAACGGCCCCTGGGGTGAACCACGTTGCTAATCCAATCCCCTCATTTACAGGTGAGGCGACTGCAGCCTCGCTGGCTTCCTGAAAGGGCACTTGATGAACTGCAGGAGAGTAGAGACCCCCTGGAAGAGCTGTTCTCTTTAGCGTTCCCTCCAACCATCTCCCCGAACACACAGGCAGGCCAAGAAACAGGCACCTGCATGTGCTGGCCTCGGGGGCCTTCCATTGGGGGCCGAGTCTGCGGCCAGGCTGCCTGCACTGACTCATTCACTCAGTACATGTTCTCTGAACACCTACCACAAGCCCTGTTCTAGCCACTTGGGACAGAGCGGGCGACATCCCTGTCCTCTCGGTGATGAATTTCCAGGGGAGGGAGAGAGACGATAAATTAAGGAGGTGTTTACACCTGGTGTTGTGTTCTATGAAGGAACTCAGCAGCAGACTGAGGAAGAGGGACAAGGGGAGTGGGTCACTATGTGTCATTCAGGGTCATAACAGGAAACAGAGATGGAATTTATACTCAGAGAACACTGAGGGGCCCAGAGATGAGTGAAGTGCACGAAACTGCCACCACCCAGCTGTGACAGGCAGGAGAGGGGGCCGCGGAGGATAAATCCTGAACAACTTTCTCCTCCATCTCTGGCTGGTGACCCTCCTACTGGCTGAACCCAGCTGGGAACCAGATGGCAAAGAGCCGGGAAAGGCCATTTGTAAAGGGCAGCCTCCTTTATAGGACTCACAGCAGGGCTGCTAGAGAACGGATCTGGAAGGGCAAAGGGAGCTCAGGCTACACTAGAAAGGGCAAACTTGGAAAAGGGCAAACTGGGAAGGCTTCTTGGAGGCGGTGACACCTAAGGGATTCAGTTTAGGGACCAGAAAGTTCTTCCTGGTCGAGTCCATGCAGTAAGAGTTTTCTCCTTCAAGAAGCCTTTGAGAAAGAGGGACACACATTCCTTTGAGCTGTCTTCAGTCCCTAGGTAACCAGATTAGATACATTTTCAAGGTCTTTTCTAACCGGGAAGTCTCCACTTCTTAAAATAAAGCAGATTTTTATTCTCAGGCAGTAGGAAAAAAGAGATTCGATCATCTGAAATAGAAGGTTCTTTGAGGACATTTTAAAGCACGCTTAGACTGCATAGTGATTAGAAATATTTTTAAAAACATACGAAAAAATGTGCTTGTTTTGTCTGGCTTTTGCAGGAGCTAAACCAAGCTTCTGGAGAGGCCTCAGCTTCTGGAGACATGCTCGGGCTATGAGGCTGATCCAGAGCTTCCGTCCAACAAAGACCCGAGGCTCAGAGAGGTCAAGTGTCTTTCCCAACGACACGCAGCTACTCACCATCAATCGAGGAAGGAGGAGGCATCAAGGAGAGCACAGACCGACCTACAGATTGAGCTGAGGGTACCTCCCGCTGTTCAGTGGGACACCATCAAAGTCAAGGGCAGCAACCACCAAGCCCTCCCCTGGAGCTGACAGCTGAGCTCCCCAGGGAAAATAACCCACTTACTCACTCTACCTTGGGGGAATTTGCCGAGGCAGCCTGTCTCCTCGCAGGTGGCATGCCTCAGGAGGGGGGACGCGCATTCTGGAGGCTGTGTCCTCTAAAAAGAGGAGAACAGCGGGCTTTGCTGGGAAGGCAGGATGGCACGGTGGTAAAGCACAGTCCCAGGGTCCAACATGGACTCAGACTGTGGCTCTGCCACTTGCTGTGTGACCTTGGACCAGTCATTGTGTCACCTCTCTGAGTCTGGGCCTCCTCACGGTGACACAGGGATACAAGCGGTGCCTCGCCCGGGGGTTGTGGACTGGCCACGTGTGAACCCCCCATCGTAGCACCTAACGATAGAAAGCGCTGGATGAACGTTTATTATTCACCAGATGCCATGGAAGCGCTCAGCACGGTGTCCAGCCTACAGCCAACAGCGGGTAACAGGCATCGGCTAGCATCCTCATCCACACCGTCAGGGGTTAATCCGTGGCAATGAGAACACCTCCAAGAACAGAGATACTGCGACACAGTCTCCAAACACGCTGCTGGCTTGACCTTAAGAAAACCCCACAGGGATTTCCTTGGTGGTCCAGTGGTTAAGACGCCCTGCTCCCAATGCAGGGGGCCCGAGTTCAATCCCTGATCAGGGAACTAGGATCCCGCATACTGCACAGGACCCACATGCAAAGCTGTGAGTTAGCTCATATGGGGAGCAGTTATGTCACCCCACATGGCAGCTCTGGCTTTCCAGCTGGAGTTACTGGAGCAGCAGACCCTTTGAAATAGCAGATTCCTCGTGGGCATGGAAATCGGAGTCTCTGCCTACCAGCCTGGCTGCCCAGCTCCCAGGGAGGCATCTGTTTGGGAAAGGAACCTGCCTGATTCCCTGTCCAGAAGGGCCACTGTGGCTGAGGGAACTGATGGGCCCCCTCAAGGCCTTGCTCACCTTGCCACTGCCGTGGGGAAGTCAACCTTGTGCAGAGGAAGAAAAGGGCCCCTGGGAACCCCAAGGCGTTCTTTCAACACCTGTGTATTTACAATGACTCAGAAAGCAACCCTGCCATGAGCCAAGGAGACCTTCCCTTTCTTTTCTCCTCTCCCTCCCCTCTCTTTCATTCACTGTCTCAACATTAACTGCACACCTACTATGTGCCAAGCACAGTTCTATGTACTAGAGGGTTTTTTATTTTAAGGGGACCCAGAGAGACCGCACCATCTGCAAGTACCCAGAGCATTCCTCTCCCCAGCTCTCATCAGCTCAGATCGCGGGCTGCCGACGAAGAAAGCTTGCCTTTGTTGGCATGCAATCCCACGATGCTGGGACATGCCCGCGGCAATGCCAGGAAGACAGGAGGCGCTTCCCTTACGGCTGCTGCGACGAGAAAATGAGGCCCCAAAGCGGGCACTCAATACGTGTTATCCATCGTCGTTCCTGACTCAGGGACCTGTGCTCGGTGCCTCACACGCCCACCGTTCCACTTCTCACAGGCGCTCTGGGAAGTGGGCGCTATTTCTTTCCCAGTGGTAGAGGCGAGGAGATGGAGCCCAGAGTCCTCTGTCTTGAAGGTCAATGTGAGCCCTGGATCTAAAGCCAGGCAACACGGCTCCAAAACCCAGTCTTATTAAAAGCTTTTTATTTGGGGCTTCCCTGGTGGTCCAGTGGGTACAGAGTCTGCCTAGCACTACAAGGGGTGCCGGTTTGATTCCTGGCCCCGGGGAAAATTCCATGTGGCAAGGAGCAGCTGGACCGGTGTATCCAATTACGAGCGAGTGCTCTGGAGCACATGGTACCCAGAGCTGGTGCTCTGCGACGGGAGAGGCCACTGCAATGGGAGGCCCACACAGGCCAAAGAACAAAGATAGATGAAAATAAATAAATGAAAGACCAATAAAAGTGGTCAAAAAAATTAAAAAAAAAAAAGCTTTTTATTTACTTTTGGCAGGTGGGATCTTCGTTCCCCAACCAAGGACTGAACCCACACCTCCTGCATTGGATGCTCCAGAGGAGGGGGAACTGATGGGCCCCTCAAGGCCTTGCTCACCTTGCCACTGCCGTGGGGAAGTCAACCTTGTGCAGAGGAAGAAAAGGGCCCCTGGGAACCCCAAGGCGTTCTTTCAACACCTGTGTATTTACAATGACTCAGAAAGCAACCCTGCCATGAGCCAAGGAGACCTTCCCTTTCTTTTCTCCTCTCCCTCCCCTCTCTTTCATTCACTGTCTCAACATTAACTGCACACCTACTATGTGCCAAGCACAGTTCTATGTACTAGAGGGTTTTTTATTTTAAGGGGACCCAGAGAGACCGCACCATCTGCAAGTACCCAGAGCATTCCTCTCCCCAGCTCTCATCAGCTCAGATCGCGGGCTGCCGACGAAGAAAGCTTGCCTTTGTTGGCATGCAATCCCACGATGCTGGGACATGCCCGCGGCAATGCCAGGAAGACAGGAGGCGCTTCCCTTACGGCTGCTGCGACGAGAAAATGAGGCCCCAAAGCGGGCACTCAATACGTGTTATCCATCGTCGTTCCTGACTCAGGGACCTGTGCTCGGTGCCTCACACGCCCACCGTTCCACTTCTCACAGACGCTCTGGGAAGTGGGCGCTATTTCTTTCCCAGTGGTAGAGGCGAGGAGATGGAGCCCAGAGTCCTCTGTCTTGAAGGTCAATGTGAGCCCTGGATCTAAAGCCAGGCAACACGGCTCCAAAACCCAGTCTTATTAAAAGCTTTTTATTTGGGGCTTCCCTGGTGGTCCAGTGGGTACAGAGTCTGCCTAGCACTACAAGGGGTGCCGGTTTGATTCCTGGCCCGGGAAGATTCCATGTGGCAAGGAGCAGCTGGACCGGTGTATCCAATTACGAGCGAGTGCTCTGGAGCACATGGTACCCAGAGCTGGTGCTCTGCGACGGGAGAGGCCACTGCAATGGGAGGCCCACACAGGCCAAAGAACAAAGATAGATGAAAATAAATAAATGAAAGACCAATAAAAGTGGTCAAAAAAATTAAAAAAAAAAAAGCTTTTTATTTACTTTTGGCAGGTGGGATCTTCGTTCCCCAACCAAGGACTGAACCCACACCTCCTGCATTGGATGCATGGAGTTTTAACCACTGGAGGTCCCTGAACCCATTCTAAACCAGAGTGGGCAGGCAGCAGTTGGTTTTCCCAGACATGCTTTAATTCCTCCTCCTCCTGGCTATGGCCGTCTTGTGTTGGGACTTGTTTGGTGCACCTGCCGATTCAGGTGCCCTGGGAGCAGCGGCTGTGGGGCCTTCGCAAGCCAATCCCTTGCACTCTCTCACTGGAATCTGGATCTTGGATGAAGTGGGCAAGCGCGGCGAGACAGCAGTGCTCCAACCACAAAGCCGATTAGCTTGTTCAGGCTGCCAGGACCTCCCCCTCTAGCCTTCCCCTGGAGCCTTGGGCTCCCCAACAGCCGTCCAGTAAATTCCATCTTAGCTTAGCCAGAATCGGATTCTGTGGCCTGCTACTGAATTCAACCCACTGCCCATTCAGCCCACGCTCCGCACGTGACTGACGCACAATGCCTCTTTGCGGCTCCTCGGCAGGAGGGGCCCTGGGCACGGCCAGGTGGGGACCGAGGGCCCGGTACTTACGTGCCGTCAATTTTCTCCACGCCGTGGAAGAAGCTGATGCAGTCGGACGTGTTCCGCAGGTTAAGGCACTTCTCATCGATGAACTCGGCTGAGCTCTTGTCCTCGAGGTCCCTTTCCAGTGCATGCTGAGCGTCTCGGTTATCGCTGTGGGGGCAAGGACGTGTTCCTGGGCTGTGCCCGCACCCTGAGTTCCCCACCCAGGGTCACCGGGGAGGCTGGAGCAGAGCCACTGCTGGAAGCCGCGTCTCCGGACCCCCAGGAAGGTGTTCTCTCCACCCCAGCAGCCCTGCTTCCGCCTTGAGTCCCCGCCACACACCCAGGGCCTCCCTTACTCCCTTCTCACCCCTCAAATCTGAACAGAACAGGAACGGGCGAATGTTTATTGTAAAGGGTCAAAACCCATATATTTTAGGTTTTCTGGGTCATACCGTCTCGGTTACAACAGCTCAACTACATAGGAAAACAGCCATAGATGGTGTGTAAATGGTCAGGGCTGTGTTCCAACAAAACTTGACAAAAACAAGTGGCCGGCCGGATAGAAGGTGTGAACTTGCACTTTGGACAAAGCCAGGTTTCAACTGAAATCCATTCACAAATCACTGGGTCTGATCTTATGCCAGGCACAGTGGGAAAAGACATGAGTAAGGGCTTCCCTGGTGGCTCAGTGGTGAAGAGGTCGCCTGCCAATGCAGGAGACACAAGTTCAACCCCTGATCCGGGAAGACCCCACATGCTGCGGAGCAACAAAGCCTGTGAGCCACTATGGAGCCTGTGCTCTAGAGCCTCGGAGCCGCAACTGTGGAGCCCGTGTGCCCGAGAGCCCAAGTTCCACAAGAGAAGTCACCACAACAAGGAGCCTGTTCACCTCAACTAGAGAGGAGCCCCGACTCCCTGCAACTAGAGGAGAGCCTGCAGCAGCAGTGAACATTCAGAAATAGTCCAAAAATTGTTTTAAATTTTAAGTAAGACATGAGTAAGACTCAGTCACTACCTTCAAGTTGCTCATGGATGTATATAAGTAAGTACAGTAAGAATAAATATGAGTACAGCAAAAATAAATTTAAAAAATAAAGGCAACAGTGCAGACTTGAAAAGGATACAGAGTAACACAGAGACCACCAGTGAACCCAGGGCGAGGCGAGGTCAGGGGAGGCATGTCTCACGTGGCTCCTTCTAACCATCCTGCATCTTCTCATTTTCCTCCCTCTTTCTCTCCATCCCTCTGTCTATCCCTCTGCCTCTCTCGTCTTTCTCTCCTCCTGTCCCATCTTGCCTGGCTTCTCTCTGATCTGGGGGCTCAGTGTGTGTGTCTCTCTCCACCTCTCCCGTCTGTCTACCTTTCTACCGTGTTCTTTTTCTGCTGTGGATACTAAAAGCGGGTGAGAGGCTTTAAACAGGCCAGGAGCAAAGAAATGAAATCCTCACACTGGGTCCCCACCTATCCGGACGCACAGGCGGTCATGTTGGGGCAGGAAGAGACATCTGGGGCCCCCCGAACAGCAGGCAAAATGTTTATTGTAAAGGGTCAAAACCCATATATTTTAGGTTTTCTGGGTCATACCGTCTCGGTTACAACAGCTCAACTACAAAAAATGGTGTGTAAATGGTCAGGGCTGTGTTCCAACAAAACTTGACAAAAACAAGTGGCCGGCCGGATAGAAGGTGTGAACTTGCACTTTGGACAAAGCCAGGTTTCAACTGAAATCCATTCACAAATCACTGGGTCTGATCTTATGCCAGGCACAGTGGGAAAAGACATGAGTAAGGGCTTCCCTGGTGGCTCAGTGGTGAAGAGGTCGCCTGCCAATGCAGGAGACACAAGTTCAACCCCTGATCCGGGAAGACCCCACATGCTGCGGAGCAACAAAGCCTGTGAGCCACTATGGAGCCTGTGCTCTAGAGCCTCGGAGCCGCAACTGTGGAGCCCGTGTGCCCGAGAGCCCAAGTTCCACAAGAGAAGTCACCACAACAAGGAGCCTGTTCACCTCAACTAGAGAGGAGCCCCGACTCCCTGCAACTAGAGGAGAGCCTGCAGCAGCAGTGAACATTCAGAAATAGTCCAAAAATTGTTTTAAATTTTAAGTAAGACATGAGTAAGACTCAGTCACTACCTTCAAGTTGCTCATGGATGTATATAAGTAAGTACAGTAAGAATAAATATGAGTACAGCAAAAATAAATTTAAAAAATAAAGGCAACAGTGCAGACTTGAAAAGGATACAGAGTAACACAGAGACCACCAGTGAACCCAGGGCGAGGCGAGGTCAGGGGAGGCATGTCTCACGTGGCTCCTTCTAACCATCCTGCATCTTCTCATTTTCCTCCCTCTTTCTCTCCATCCCTCTGTCTATCCCTCTGCCTCTCTCGTCTTTCTCTCCTCCTGTCCCATCTTGCCTGGCTTCTCTCTGATCTGGGGGCTCAGTGTGTGTGTCTCTCTCCACCTCTCCCGTCTGTCTACCTTTCTACCGTGTTCTTTTTCTGCTGTGGATACTAAAAGCGGGTGAGAGGCTTTAAACAGGCCAGGAGCAAAGAAATGAAATCCTCACACTGGGTCCCCACCTATCCGGACGCACAGGCGGTCATGTTGGGGCAGGAAGAGACATCTGGGGCCCTTGGAATTGACAGAGCCAATGAGAAACGGGGCCCTGTCCTACCTAATGAACTGGAATGTGAAGAAAGACCCAGATGGGAGATTTCCCTGGTGGTCCAGTGGTTAAACCTACACTTCCACTGCAGCGGGCATGGGTTCGATCCCTGGTCAGAGAAATAAGATCCCACGTGCTGCATGGCATGGTCGAAAAATTAAAAAACAAACAAAAAAGACCAGAATGTAGGAGAGAAATGCGCCAGAGCATCAGAGGAGGACCTAGGGCCTCAGAATCCCGGGTCATTCAGCCCAGCTCCTGGTCTAGCTCCTGAGGTCCGGGGAAGGAGGGGCAGTCGCCGCTCCCAGATGGAGACTCTGTCCAGTGCCAAGGCTGGCCCTGCTGTCGGCCCACCAGGAAAAGCTGAACGTAGCTCCTGCCCAGCCAGGAAAGCCTTTTCTGCTTTGCCTGGGTGTCTGCTGAGGACATGACCCTCATGCAGGGCCTCCGGCCTCACTTAGAAAACCGTGTGTCTCATCAGCCCAGCACTGCCCGGGGCCAGGGCAGCTACCCAGACGCGTGAGCGATGAAGCCTCCCCACAGAGTGAAGTCACGCCGAGATCTGACCCTTTGATGAGGCGGTGGCCAATTCTCGGTTCATTAGGCTGCCCTGGCAGCTCGAGCCACCTCCCCACGAGATGATGGGCATCCCCGGACATGCGGGCTGAGAGGCCCAAGGTCCAAGGGCCTCGCTCCAGGGCGACTGGACCTCTGTTCCTGGCCGAGAGGCGGGTCCGCACCACTCACTCACCTCCTCCCGACCTGCTGCGCCGCCTCGGCTGTTCTCCTCCCAGCCTCCCCTGCTCTCTTTCCCTCTCTCCCCGTGTCTGTCCCTTCCCATCGCTCTCACCTCTGGCTTTTTCTCTTTGTCTGGCACGTCTGTGACCCTCTCTGTCCCTCTGCTCCTCCTCTCGCTCTGTTTACCGCTTCCCGTCTTTCCCTCTCCCTCTGACACCAGCGCTCACTGTCTCTCGTTCTGTGCCCCCCAGTCCAGGAGGCCACCCCGGTCGCTCCAGTTTTCCTGCACGAGCAGCCCTCCACTCACACCAGTATCAAGATTTCTCAACTGCTGTCCAGCTCCCCAGTTTCTAAGTCTGGGTTTTTATTCACTCTCTCAGTTCAAACTGTCCCATTTCCCAAAGTAGAGGCCTCCTGTCACTTTGACACCGAAATTTTTCAGTCTCAAGACAACCACAAACAGCAGACCATGCTCTTTGGCTAAAAAACAGGTGATCCGGGCTTCCCTGGTGGTCCAGTGGGTAAGGACACTGCCTTGCAGTGCAAGGGGCGCCAATTCAATCCCTGGCCTGGGAAGATCCCACGTGCCGCGGAGCGGCTGGACAGATGTGTCCAATGACAGAGCCGGAGCTCTGGAGCGCAGTGCTCCCACTGCGATGGGAGGCCCATGCAGGCCAAAGAACAAAGATGGATGAAAACAGATAAATGACAGACCAATAGAAGTGGCCCGCCCACCCCTCTTCCTCCCCATCCCGCTCCCCCCCCCCGAAAAAAAACAAAAAAAAAAACAGGTGATCCTAAAAAATAAGGGCAGGCCTTCCCAGATGGCTCATGGTAAAGAATTCGCCTGCCAGTGCAGGAGACGTGGGTTCGATTCCTGGGTGGGGAAGATCCCCTGGAGAAGGAAATGGCAGCCCACTCCAGTCTTCTTGCCTGGAGAATCCCACGGACAGAGGAGCCTAGAGGGCTACAGTCCATGGGGTCACAAACGAGTCAAGACATAACTTCACAACTCAACAACAACAAACATAAGGGCAAGAAAAATATAATGAACACAGCTGTCTGCCCAAAGAGCTCTCTTTGTTAAAATTTTCCTGTTTCTATACAAGTATTGAAGGCTTTTTAAAAACTAGATTAATGTAAAGGCAAATATTAGGCAAATTTAGTCCAAGCAGTAGGTGAACCATCACAGGTCAGGACAGAGGCACACAAATGACGGAATTCAACCCGGCTTTCATCCATTCAGCTGCCACTGCTCATTCACTGCTGTATTTGCATCTCACTTTGACTTCTCTCCACCTCTGATGTCTCTCTGGGTCTTCCCAACTCACCTGCCCCTGACCACACCCTTAGACCTGCAGGTCACTTTTCAGCACTGCCCTGGATGACACTGCATCCTGGATAAGGCTCTCCTATCCCTGCCACCCATTTTTACAGCCTCAGTGGGGTCAATGGGCAGCGTTATGTATCAGGTAGGGGGTGGCTGCTGATTCCTGGGGACAACAAATCAGGGCATCCAGCCCCCCAACCTATGTGCAAGCTTCTGAACCTTTAGCATTCCACGCAGGCTGCCCACATGTCCTATGCAGCAGGAAGAGACATCCCCGGCAAGGTGGCCAGCCCATCTGAGTAAAAATGGGGAAATAACTTGAACAGCCTGCCCTGAGAGTTAAAGGCCAGTGCCCAGCTCAAGGGCCAGGCTGCTACCTCCAGGTGAGCTGGGGGCCAAGGGCTCAGCGATGGGTCTCAAGCCCTGTAAACCATAAATGTCTCTTTAATTATGGGGGGACCTCCCAACTCGTCATGATGCCAGTTACATAATCTTCTGAGAACAAAAAGCTGATTTCCTTTGAAGACTCAAAAGACGGGCGGCTCAAGGCGTCCACCACCCTCCTCCTGAGATTCACAGGCCCCTCACCTCGATACCCAGAGTCACCCACTCTCTGCCGTGTCCCAGAGTTCACCACTCCCATGTGGACGCCACAGGCTAAGAGGAGCCTCTGGGAGGCTAATTCCTTTGGCCAAGGCACTCACTGCAAGCAAGAACCCCCAGCGATGTGCTGACTCATGAAAACCCATCAGCAACATGGTTTCGGTAGACTGAGCTCAGCCATGCCGGTGGCAGTCACATCACTGAAACTGACCAATGTAAAAAATGAGGATTTCTTCCTTTCCCTGGGGAGAGCTGGCTGTTACTCATTTATCTACACACCACCGATCTAAAGAACCACCTGGAGACGGGGGACCCGTCCGTCTTGCCCCCAGAAACCTGGGAGACACAAAACTAACTCCAAGAGGAAGTGAAAACAGCCCTTACCGCATCTGGATTTCGATCCTCTGAGCTAGTTTTCTCACCGGGAACATTTTATCATATCTACTTCCTGCAATGAAAGATCTTTCCCCCCCCCCAACTCACTCTGATGTCTCTCTGGGTCTGACCACACCCTTAGACCTGCAGGTCACTTTTCAGCACTGCCCTGGATGACACTGCATCCTGGATAAGGCTCTCCTATCCCTGCCACCCATTTTTACAGCCTCAGTGGGGTCAATGGGCAGCGTTATGTATCAGGTAGGGGGTGGCTGCTGATTCCTGGGGACAACAAATCAGGGCATCCAGCCCCCCAACCTATGTGCAAGCTTCTGAACCTTTAGCATTCCACGCAGGCTGCCCACATGTCCTATGCAGCAGGAAGAGACATCCCCGGCAAGGTGGCCAGCCCATCTGAGTAAAAATGGGGAAATAACTTGAACAGCCTGCCCTGAGAGTTAAAGGCCAGTGCCCAGCTCAAGGGCCAGGCTGCTACCTCCAGGTGAGCTGGGGGCCAAGGGCTCAGCGATGGGTCTCAAGCCCTGTAAACCATAAATGTCTCTTTAATTATGGGGGGACCTCCCAACTCGTCATGATGCCAGTTACATAATCTTCTGAGAACAAAAAGCTGATTTCCTTTGAAGACTCAAAAGACGGGCGGCTCAAGGCGTCCACCACCCTCCTCCTGGAGATTCACAGGCCCCTCACCTCGATACCCAGAGTCACCCACTCTCTGCCGTGTCCCAGAGTTCACCACTCCCATGTGGACGCCACAGGCTAAGAGGAGCCTCTGGGAGGCTAATTCCTTTGGCCAAGGCACTCACTGCAAGCAAGAACCCCCAGCGATGTGCTGACTCATGAAAACCCATCAGCAACATGGTTTCGGTAGACTGAGCTCAGCCATGCCGGTGGCAGTCACATCACTGAAACTGACCAATGTAAAAAATGAGGATTTCTTCCTTTCCCTGGGGAGAGCTGGCTGTTACTCATTTATCTACACACCACCGATCTAAAGAACCACCTGGAGACGGGGGACCCGTCCGTCTTGCCCCCAGAAACCTGGGAGACACAAAACTAACTCCAAGAGGAAGTGAAAACAGCCCTTACCGCATCTGGATTTCGATCCTCTGAGCTAGTTTTCTCATCCGTTCTTGGCAACATTTTATCATATCTACTTCCTGCAATGAAAGATGTCCGAAAGAGCTTAGAAATGGGCAGCACTCAGTCTCCAGGCCAGCGCCTCACCCTCTCGCTGCCCACCGTCCGTCCAACAATGGAAAATGTCAGAGCGGGGTTCCTTTCCAGCCTCAGCCTGCAGCACCCGCCAGGCGGGCAACTGACCGCTGACTGTGGAGGCTGTGCACTCTGCGCGCGCCTGCCTTTCTTCTGATATGCCTCCGGGGCAGAAGAAAATGCCCCTGCTGTGCCCCGCGGGCTCATTCATAGAATATCTTATTCAATTACATAATGCCTATGAAGTGATGCTGGGAAAGACAGGGCAGGAGGAGAAGCGGGTGACGGAGGATGAGATGGCTGGATGGCATCACCCATTCAGTGGACATGAACTCGGGCAGACTCCGGGAGGCGGTGAAGGGCAAGGCAGCCTGGCGTGGTACAGCCCGTGGGGCTGCAGGGTCGGACACGACCTGGCGACTGAACAGCACAGGAAGTGCACAGCGTGCGACACGCAACAGGTGCTCAAGAAGCACTGGCTATTACTACACTCAGCTTACTGGTGGTGTGACTATGATGCCCGTTTTGAGATGAAAGGACTGAGGGTCAAATGACCTCATTTCTCACTGTTTCTAAATTGCAAGCTAGCTGCTCTCTGTAAGTTTTCTGAGCCCTAAGTCTGCACTGTGGGGTGGGGGAGACCTGGGGCTTCGACTTCGGACAGGCGGTTCAGGAACCTCTCTGACCAGTGGGTCTTCCTCCTCCCCTAGGGGGCTGGCCGGAGGCAGGCGGCACCTTACCTGGATAAGATTTTTCTCCACATTGTCGTGGACCAAATCAATCCCGATCCTTTTCTCTCGCTGGTACAGACACTCCAGGGCCACCTGGAGGGAGCAATGAGCAACAGTGTGTTTTCCCTGCAGTTGTGCACAGACCCTGAGCCGAAGTGACTCACTTATACCTTTTGCCATGGTGTGTTTCTTTCTTGGGAAACCTGGATGCTTCATGGGGCCCCGTTACCGTGTGTCTGGGTGGGCTTCTGCCTCCCCATCAGTGGGGGGCCACGGGATGCTAAGGGAGACAGCGGCTACGGGACGCTGGGGGAGATGGGGGCTGAGGGATGCCGAAATGGTACATGGCTGCAAAATCAAGCTGGCTGTCCTAGTTACACTTGACAAGTATACACTTGACTGCCCATAAGTATCACCTATGAATATAAATATGTGAAAACCACTTTATGGAGATCTCTAAATCGGGGGGAGCTTTGGGACATGCTCGAAGCCAAGTGACACAAGTGAGTGGCTGAACTGACCTGAGGCCAAGTGAGACCCAGGCATCCCTGCCGCAAGGCCCTGACAGCCCTGGTGGGGACATGATCAGAGCGGAATGGAAGCCAGGGGAGCAGCTGCTGAGAGCAGCCCCTGCAGCCGCAGGCTGCAGCAGGAGGGAGGAGGTGGCAGGGAGCACCAAAGAGCAGCAGGAGGGAGGAGGTGGCAGGGAGCACAGCAGGACATCTGGCCGCCAGACGTGGAAGCAGCTGGGAACGCAAAGAAAGAGCGAGCCCTTGATTCCAAGAGAACTGACGGCCCTCCTGTGTGTCAGAATCCACCAAGGTGCAGGGAACACTGCAGTGAACTGGACAGACAGCCCTTGCTCGTATGGAGCTCTAACAAAGAGCAAGAATACACAGACGTGAACGCAGGAAGGAACTCAGTCGCTTCTGACTGTGATATGTGCTGGGGTGAAACCAGTGGCTGCGGGTGGGTGGGGAGGAGTCAGCCGGGTGGTCAGGGAGGACGTCTCTAAGGAGGGGCAGGCCCAGAGCTGAATCATGAGAAGCAGCAGAAACAAATGGGGATACTGTGCCAGGAAGCGGGAACAGCCCATGCAAAGGCCCTGGGGTAGGAGGAAACAGGAAGCCGCTGAGGCTGTGACAAGGAACTCAGAGGGTGCGTTAGGAAACTATGGAGGGGGTTTTAGCGGGAAGGTGCAGAGATTTAGTTTAATGTTTAAGACTATGCGTCTGGCTACTGTCTGGAAAATGGGTTGGAGGGAGCAGAAGTGAGGAGGCCAGAAAGGGGGCTGTCTTCATGGTCCACGGAGAGGCACCTGGACTGAGATGGCCGAGCACACAGTCTTCATGGGGCCCCGTTACCGTGTGTCTGGGTGGGCTTCTGCCTCCCCATCAGTGGGGGCCACGATGCTAAGGGAGACAGCGGCTACGGGACGCTGGGGGAGATGGGGGCTGAGGGATGCCGAAATGGTACATGGCTGCAAAATCAAGCTGGCTGTCCTAGTTACACTTGACAAGTATACACTTGACTGCCCATAAGTATCACCTATGAATATAAATATGTGAAAACCACTTTATGGAGATCTCTAAATCGGGGGGAGCTTTGGGACATGCTCGAAGCCAAGTGACACAAGTGAGTGGCTGAACTGACCTGAGGCCAAGTGAGACCCAGGCATCCCTGCCGCAAGGCCCTGACAGCCCTGGTGGGGACATGATCAGAGCGGAATGGAAGCCAGGGGAGCAGCTGCTGAGAGCAGCCCCTGCAGCCGCAGGCTGCAGCAGGAGGGAGGAGGTGGCAGGGAGCACCAAAGAGCAGCAGGAGGGAGGAGGTGGCAGGGAGCACAGCAGGACATCTGGCCGCCAGACGTGGAAGCAGCTGGGAACGCAAAGAAAGAGCGAGCCCTTGATTCCAAGAGAACTGACGGCCCTCCTGTGTGTCAGAATCCACCAAGGTGCAGGGAACACTGCAGTGAACTGGACAGACAGCCCTTGCTCGTATGGAGCTCTAACAAAGAGCAAGAATACACAGACGTGAACGCAGGAAGGAACTCAGTCGCTTCTGACTGTGATATGTGCTGGGGTGAAACCAGTGGCTGCGGGTGGGTGGGGAGGAGTCAGCCGGGTGGTCAGGGAGGACGTCTCTAAGGAGGGGCAGGCCCAGAGCTGAATCATGAGAAGCAGCAGAAACAAATGGGGATACTGTGCCAGGAAGCGGGAACAGCCCATGCAAAGGCCCTGGGGTAGGAGGAAACAGGAAGCCGCTGAGGCTGTGACAAGGAACTCAGAGGGTGCGTTAGGAAACTATGGAGGGGGTTTTAGCGGGAAGGTGCAGAGATTTAGTTTAATGTTTAAGACTATGCGTCTGGCTACTGTCTGGAAAATGGGTTGGAGGGAGCAGAAGTGAGGAGGCCAGAAAGGGGGCTGTCTTCATGGTCCACGGAGAGGCACCTGGACTGAGACGGTAACCCTGGAGCTGGAGACAGTGCACACAAGTGAGATGCCTCCAATCCCCGTGCCTCCATATAGCTGTCCAGCACACGCAACAGGGCAGAGCTGGCCTGTGCAGACAGGCTGGGGAGGGAGGAGAGTCGGAGACAGCAGTGGGGAGCACTGGATTCACAGGCGGCCCTGGGTCTCTGAGCAACAGTCCCCGCCCACTGCCCTTCCCTGCGGGGAAAGCCTCAGGGCCTAGGCAATCGGCTGGGAGCCCCCACCTCACAGTGGTCAGAGTCTGTTCCGTTTCTCCAGGGGATGTGGAGGCAAGGCCCCTCCTACTGACACAGAGCAGACCCGGCGGCGGGGGGCTGGCAGGCGGGAGGTCTGTGTCCCTGCATGCTCCAGGGAGCAGCAGAACGTCCTCTTGGGTGGCCACGATGACCTTCCACAGCCCAAGGCAGATAATGCCAGTCTTTCCCGCCACCCATCCACACCAGGACCCAGTGACAAACGCTCAGTTACCCAGACTCCTCTGCAGTCAGGGAGCCTATCAAAGTTCTTGCAAATGGGATTTAAAAAAATGGAATCACAGCATGGACCTTCTGGACCAGCGACATTTCCTGACAAGGACAGGGGCTTCCCTAGTGGTCCAGTGGTTAAGAATATGCCTTGCAATGCAAGGAGCGCCGGTTTGGAAAGATCCCAAGTCAGGGACGATCCCACATGCTGCGGTGTGACTGAGCTCACACGCCCGGGCTCTGGAGCCAGTGAGCTGCAACTACTGAACCTGAGAGCCACAGGTATGGAAGCCCCCGTGATCTAGATACATTTTTTTTTTTTTGGCCACTTCTATTGGTCTTTCATTTATTTCCATCTTTGTTCTTTGGCCCGTGTGGGCCTCCCATCGCGGTGGCCTCTGTCCCTGCAGAGCACTGGCTCTGGGCGCATGCGCTCCAGAGCTCCAGCTCGGTAGTTGGACACATCGGTCCAGCCGCTTTGCAGCACGTGGGATCTTCCCAGGCCAGGGATCGTGAACTGGGTTGGAGGAGCAGAAGTGAGGAGGCCAGAAAGGGGGCTGTCTTCATGGTCCACGGAGAGGCACCTGGACTGAGACGGTAACCCTGGAGCTGGAGACAGTGCACACAAGTGAGATGCCTCCAATCCCCGTGCCTCCATATAGCTGTCCAGCACACGCAACAGGGCAGAGCTGGCCTGTGCAGACAGGCTGGGAGGTAGGAGAGTCGGAGACAGCAGTGGGGAGCACTGGATTCACAGGCGGCCCTGGGTCTCTGAGCAACAGTCCCCGCCCACTGCCCTTCCCTGCGGGGAAAGCCTCAGGGCCTAGGCAATCGGCTGGGAGCCCCCACCTCACAGTGGTCAGAGTCTGTTCCGTTTCTCCAGGGGATGTGGAGGCAAGGCCCCTCCTACTGACACAGAGCAGACCCGGCGGCGGGGGGCTGGCAGGCGGGAGGTCTGTGTCCCTGCATGCTCCAGGGAGCAGCAGAACGTCCTCTTGGGTGGCCACGATGACCTTCCACAGCCCAAGGCAGATAATGCCAGTCTTTCCCGCCACCCATCCACACCAGGACCCAGTGACAAACGCTCAGTTACCCAGACTCCTCTGCAGTCAGGGAGCCTATCAAAGTTCTTGCAAATGGGATTTAAAAAAATGGAATCACAGCATGGACCTTCTGGACCAGCGACATTTCCTGACAAGGACAGGGGCTTCCCTAGTGGTCCAGTGGTTAAGAATATGCCTTGCAATGCAAGGAGCGCCGGTTTGGAAAGATCCCAAGTCAGGGACGATCCCACATGCTGCGGTGTGACTGAGCTCACACGCCCGGGCTCTGGAGCCAGTGAGCTGCAACTACTGAACCTGAGAGCCACAGGTATGGAAGCCCCCGTGATCTAGATACATTTTTTTTTTTTTGGCCACTTCTATTGGTCTTTCATTTATTTCCATCTTTGTTCTTTGGCCCGTGTGGGCCTCCCATCGCGGTGGCCTCTGTCCCTGCAGAGCACTGGCTCTGGGCGCATGCGCTCCAGAGCTCCAGCTCGGTAGTTGGACACATCGGTCCAGCCGCTTTGCAGCACGTGGGATCTTCCCAGGCCAGGGATCGAACTGGCGCCCCTTGCACTGCAAAGCGGTGTCCTTACCCACTGGACCACCAGGGAAGCCCTGTCCCGTGATCTAAAGCCCATGCTCTGCAACAAGGAGAAGCCAGCGAAATGAGAAGCCTACGTACTGCAACTAGAGAGTAGCCCCCACTCGCCACAACTAGAGAAAACCCGCGTGCAGCAACAAAGGCTCGGCACAACCGTAAACAGTAACTATTTTTTTAAAAAAAGGGACAGATTCTGTTGGCATTTTGCCCCTTCCCTAAACCCATTCTCCTGCCTCGAATGAGAATATTCAGATATTCCTGGCAAGCAGGAGATTACAGTGAGATCTGATGGTCAAGCAGAAAGGAGCCTGGGTCCTTTCTGGTATCACTGGGAGAGTGCCAGTCTGCACTCTTCCCTCTGGAATTCTCGTGAAAGCGAAAAATGAAATTCCTCTCAGGCTGAGCAGATGTAGTCAGCTACCTGTTAACCATGAAAGACAAAAGCAAACTCCAGGGTATGGCTGGAAACTGGGAGACCAAGAGTGGAGGATGCTCACATTCAGATGTTCATGCATTCATTCTTCTCGAGTGCCTGCTGTGTAATACACTCTGTGCCCGGCTGGGAAGGCACGTGAACAGTGGTCTAGCCTAGGGGACCCCGTCTCTGGGTGCAGACCAGCACCTCCTGTCAGATCAGCACCAGCTTTAGATCAGAAATAAAGTGCACAACAAACGCAATGTGCTTGAATCATCCCCAAGTCAACTTCCCCCACTCCATCTGCTGTCCAGGAAAATTTGTCTTCCATTAAATCAGTCCCTGGTGCCAAAAAGGTTGGGGACTGATGGTCTAGACAATAAGCAGTCCAGCAGAGGCACGACTCCTAAAGACCTGCAAAGAATCTGCCGGCATTGCAGGAGACCCAGGTTTGATCGCCAGGTCAGGAAGATGCCCTGGAAGAGGAAATGGCAACCCACTCCAGTGTTCTTGCCTGGAGAATCCCACGGACAGACGAGCCTGGTGGGCTACAGTCCAGGGGGTCGCACAGAGTTGGACACGACTGAGGAACAAACACTTTTCACTTCACTTTCACAGACATACGGGTCCCTCACGGCTGCAGAGCCGTCCTCGTTGAAACGGCAGACAAAAAACCTCGCCCTCGCAGAGCCTTTCTCCTCGTGCACGGAGCAAAACAATACATAAGTAAACATGTATGTTGTGGCATATGTTAGCAGGTCTTGAGGGCCGTGGAGGAAAGTAAAGCGAATGACAGAAGCATGGCTTCTAAAGACCGTCACATGTGTACACGTGCACGCATGCTGGGATGTTCCATGAAACCCCTGTGACTCTGACGCGACCTTGGGAGGAGGTTGCAGGGGTCCCATCTCTGGCGCCACCAGGGCCCCCTCCCGGCCCCACGCTCACCTGCAGCGGACAGCTCAGCTCCTCGGCCGCGCACTCCAGCCGCCTCTTGATCGCATCCAAGCTGCGGCTCTCTGTCAGGAGCCTCTCCAGCTCGTAGTTCAGTTCCGACTTCCAGAAGCCGATGTTCGAGAGGCTCTGGCCCAGGTTCCGGCAGGTCCCCTCCTGCATCTGGCGCGTCAGCTGGTCCTTGTCCTGGATGAGCCGCATGGAGTCACCGGTCAGCCGGCCAGCCCACTGCCTGGAGGTCTCGGCCCCACATAACTGCAGCCGGTTGGACTGGTCCCAGTCCTGGGGGCTACAGCGACAGAAGAGGGCGGAGCGGCCGGCCGGCAGGATGGTGGGCGGCCGCAGGGCGCTGCGGCAGGGGTCGTCCTCGTCCGGGCAGGTCTGCGCGTTGGAGACCTTGTAGAAGAGGCTGGGTCTCCACGCGCTGAGGCAGCGGTAGCCCGGCAGGTAGTAGGGCTGGTAACACTCCTGGACTGTCGGGCCGGTCACCACCGGGGGCAGCGTGCTGATGCCACACGGTTTCTTGGGGCGACAGTAAGTGGCCGTCTGAGTGGTTCCCAGAAACTCCATCTTCCCCCATCAGCCCCACTAGGGCAAAACTCTGCTCACGGGGGCTCAGCAAGGGGCAGGGCTTCTCTCGGGGATGGGCAGGACCTCTGTGACTCGGCACTGCTGTCATAAAGCCCGGGGGAGCGGTGCCCTCCTACCCCGGGCACCAACACGACTGAGGAACAAACACTTTTCACTTCACTTTCACAGACATACGGGTCCCTCACGGCTGCAGAGCCGTCCTCGTTAACGGCAGACAAAAACCTCGCCTCGAGAGCCTTTCTCCTCGTGCACGGAGCAAAACAATACATAAGTAAACATGTATGTTGTGGCATATGTTAGCAGGTCTTGAGGGCCGTGGAGGAAAGTAAAGCGAATGACAGAAGCATGGCTTCTAAAGACCGTCACATGTGTACACGTGCACGCATGCTGGGATGTTCCATGAAACCCCTGTGACTCTGACGCGACCTTGGGAGGAGGTTGCAGGGGTCCCATCTCTGGCGCCACCAGGGCCCCCTCCCGGCCCCACGCTCACCTGCAGCGGACAGCTCAGCTCCTCGGCCGCGCACTCCAGCCGCCTCTTGATCGCATCCAAGCTGCGGCTCTCTGTCAGGAGCCTCTCCAGCTCGTAGTTCAGTTCCGACTTCCAGAAGCCGATGTTCGAGAGGCTCTGGCCCAGGTTCCGGCAGGTCCCCTCCTGCATCTGGCGCGTCAGCTGGTCCTTGTCCTGGATGAGCCGCATGGAGTCACCGGTCAGCCGGCCAGCCCACTGCCTGGAGGTCTCGGCCCCACATAACTGCAGCCGGTTGGACTGGTCCCAGTCCTGGGGGCTACAGCGACAGAAGAGGGCGGAGCGGCCGGCCGGCAGGATGGTGGGCGGCCGCAGGGCGCTGCGGCAGGGGTCGTCCTCGTCCGGGCAGGTCTGCGCGTTGGAGACCTTGTAGAAGAGGCTGGGTCTCCACGCGCTGAGGCAGCGGTAGCCCGGCAGGTAGTAGGGCTGGTAACACTCCTGGACTGTCGGGCCGGTCACCACCGGGGGCAGCGTGCTGATGCCACACGGTTTCTTGGGGCGACAGTAAGTGGCCGTCTGAGTGGTTCCCAGAAACTCCATCTTCCCCCATCAGCCCCACTAGGGCAAAACTCTGCTCACGGGGGCTCAGCAAGGGGCAGGGCTTCTCTCGGGGATGGGCAGGACCTCTGTGACTCGGCACTGCTGTCATAAAGCCCGGGGGAGCGGTGCCCTCCTGCGGCCCCACTCGCTTGTCCCTGCTGGGGCCATCACCTCCACACACAGACAAAACCACCACCAACACGAGAGAGTGTTTACGTCAACAAGACATGGCACTGATGAATTTCCATAATCATCCAATCAGCCTTTCCGGACTTACCTCTGCCTATGGGAGAAACTGTAATGTAGGCCACTCAGGTGCGCCCAGTCAGCTCAGGGCCAGTGTGGTCAAGGCTAGCTGTTTCCCTTCTCTCTTTGTCCCTAAGAAGGCATTCAAGTGGCCCATGGGCACCATGGGATACTTCTCAGTGGAGAAACAGAGAAAACTCAGGCGTGACTCTCGAGTGGAATAAGCTTGGTGGAAGCAGCTAGACTGACTTCTTGTATGATGCCATCTAGATGATACTCTGGAAAAGGCTGACCCGTAGGGACAGAAGACAGATCCGTGGCTGCCGGGGCTGGTGGGGCTGGGGAGACTGACCACGGGGCAGGAGGAAATCTGGGAACGGTGGCAAGCACTGCTCTGTGTCTGGATGGTGGTGAGGCTTATGCAACTGTCCGTAATTTGTCCAAACCCATAGAACTGTTCACTAAAAAGGGTGGTTTTTACTGCATATAAATTACACTTCAATAAATCTTAACTTAAGAAGAAGGTGCGGGGAGGGATCGTGAGCTCCAAGGCAGGGCTCTGCTATTAGCTCCTAGCACCAGACACAGGACTTTAATGGATGAACAGAAGTCTATAGACTGAAGAGTTCATTATTCCAGAAAAAGTATAAAACTTCCTTTTCTATACTAACATTTTTATCCCATCAATAAACTTCCTCTCCTCCATGGTTGATGGGAGTGGCAATAAAGTCTCAAGGTGTTCAACAAGAGAGCTGCATGGTTTGTGGAGTACTTTCCCCCTTTTGAAATGAGAAAGACAGTATGTTCACCCTCAAAGAGTCCTTGTTTGTAGGGTGTGATGGTTAACATTAATTTTCTCCCCAGGTGCCTAAAACCTTAAAGGGGTGGGTAAGCTGATGCCCATATACCAGGGCTTCTCTCGGGGATGGGCAGGACCTCTGTGACTCGGCACTGCTGTCATAAAGCCCGGGGGAGCGGTGCCCTCCTGCGGCCCCACTCGCTTGTCCCTGCTGGGGCCATCACCTCCACACACAGACAAAACCACCACCAACACGAGAGAGTGTTTACGTCAACAAGACATGGCACTGATGAATTTCCATAATCATCCAATCAGCCTTTCCGGACTTACCTCTGCCTATGGGAGAAACTGTAATGTAGGCCACTCAGGTGCGCCCAGTCAGCTCAGGGCCAGTGTGGTCAAGGCTAGCTGTTTCCCTTCTCTCTTTGTCCCTAAGAAGGCATTCAAGTGGCCCATGGGCACCATGGGATACTTCTCAGTGGAGAAACAGAGAAAACTCAGGCGTGACTCTCGAGTGGAATAAGCTTGGTGGAAGCAGCTAGACTGACTTCTTGTATGATGCCATCTAGATGATACTCTGGAAAAGGCTGACCCGTAGGGACAGAAGACAGATCCGTGGCTGCCGGGGCTGGTGGGGCTGGGGAGACTGACCACGGGGCAGGAGGAAATCTGGGAACGGTGGCAAGCACTGCTCTGTGTCTGGATGGTGGTGAGGCTTATGCAACTGTCCGTAATTTGTCCAAACCCATAGAACTGTTCACTAAAAAGGGTGGTTTTTACTGCATATAAATTACACTTCAATAAATCTTAACTTAAGAAGAAGGTGCGGGGAGGGATCGTGAGCTCCAAGGCAGGGCTCTGCTATTAGCTCCTAGCACCAGACACAGGACTGAATGGATGAACAGAAGTCTATAGACTGAAGAGTTCATTATTCCAGAAAAAGTATAAAACTTCCTTTTCTATACTAACATTTTTATCCCATCAATAAACTTCCTCTCCTCCATGGTTGATGGGAGTGGCAATAAAGTCTCAAGGTGTTCAACAAGAGAGCTGCATGGTTTGTGGAGTACTTTCCCCCTTTTGAAATGAGAAAGACAGTATGTTCACCCTCAAAGAGTCCTTGTTTGTAGGGTGTGATGGTTAACATTAATTTTCTCCCCAGGTGCCTAAAACCTGGATGGAAAAATGGAGTGGGTACTAAGGCACAGAGAATGTATGGTGCCCCTTCCATATACCTAGGGGTTTCCACAAACTCGTTCATTTGATAAACACGGCAAACCTGTGAGAAAGCTTGAGACTCCCATCTTATAGGGTGGACTGTGGGCCCCTCTGAACCCGCAAGGCTCACCTTGCAGGATCATTAGAAATGGGACATTCCACACAGGAAGTGCCTGTGTACTGAGAAACTCCAGGAAATAGTCCAGAAAGACTCAGGGTATATTTTCTAAGCACTAAATGTTAATGGCAAAATATTATCTATCTATCTATCTATATATGTAACTATATATATAGGTAACTATATTTATTTTAAGCACTTACATATACATTAAGCACTAAATGTTAATGTCACAGATATTAATGTGAGCATATACATATATACATTATATGTATATATAATGGAATATCACTCAGCCATTAAAAAAGAATGAAATAATGCCATTTACAGCAACGTGGATGGACCTAGAGATGATCACACTAAGTGAAGTGAGTCAGAGGAAGACAAATATATGATATCAGTTACGTGTGAAATCTAAATACAAATGAAACAAACGAAATTATTTACAAAGCAGAAACAGACTAACAGACATAGAAAACAAATATATAATTACCAAAGGGAGAAGGGTAAATTAGGCATTTGCCATTAACAGATATACACTACTATATATAAAATAGATAAACAACATGATCCTATATAGAACAGGCAACTATATTCAGTATCTCATAATAACCTACAATGGAAAAGAATCTAAATAAGAATACACACACACACACACACACACACATATATATCTGTATGGACTTCCCTGGTGGCTCAGACAGTAAAGAATCTGCTTACAATGCAGGAAACCTGGGTTCAATCTCTGGGTTGGGCAGACCCCCTGGAGAAGGAAATGGCAACCCACTCCAGTATTCTTTTTTTTTTTTTTAATCTTTTGGAGGGTGGGGTGGGGAGGGAGGGGGATGGGCGGGCCACTTCTATTGGTCTTTCATTTCTATTTTCATCCATCTTTGTTCTTTGGCTCCTGTGGACCTCCCATCGCGGTGGCCACTGTCGTCGCAGAGCGCTGGCTCTGGGCACACACATGCCAGACTCCGGTTTGGTAATTGGCCACATCGGTCCAGCCGCTCCGCAGCACGTGGGATCTTCCCAGGCCAGGGATCGAACCGGCGCCCCTTGCACTGCAAGGCGGTGTCTTTACCCACTGGACCACCAGGGGAAGCCCCACTCCAGTATTCTTGCCTGGAGAATCCCATGGACAGAAGAACCTGGCGAACTACAGCCCACAGGGTCACAAGAGTCAGACACGACCTGGCGACTAAACCACCTAAAGACGGGTCCTGCCAGATTCCCAGGAGCAGAGGGCCTCACTCCACCCTGAGTGTCTTCAGCAGACAGTGAAGGGCGGCAGTGCAGCAGCACAGGGTTCAGTCTCCCAGAGGCAGACGGCAAAAGCCCTTGTGCTTCAGTCACTGGCGATGCTCTCGGCAAGTGCCAATTGGTAGTTGACCATCATCCTATACTTTGCCACATCATTTCCTCTCATCCTTTTAATCACGCCTACAGGTGGACGTTATTCCTCCCTCATTTTGCAGGGGGCAAAGCTGAAGCTCAGAGAGGTACTTTTGTTTGCCCAAGGCCACACAGCTAGTGTCTGGAAACGGCTTGCATTAACCCCCGCTGTTTGGAGGTGGGTGGCGGGAGAGCTGGATAAAACCCCTAAATGTGCTTACAATGGGCCCCAGCAGGAGCTCAGAGAACATCTCCAGGGAAATTAGGTTTCCATTTCTGCCCTGTTCTATTATCATTAGGTTTCTTTTTCTCCCCTACTCTATTACAAACATTTCTTTTTTCTCTTTTGGCCATGCTACACGGTTTGTAGATCTTAGTTCCCCCACCAGAGATTGAAACCTTGCCCTTGTCAGTAAAAGCCTAACCACTGGACAGCCAGGACAACCTGGTTATAAACAATTTTTTAAATGCAGTGGCTTTAACAAGGACCTATTGTATAGCACATGGAACTCTGCTCAGGGCTCCAGGACGGCCTGGAGAGAATGGACACGTGTCTGTGTGTGAGTTTCTCTGCTGTCCACCCGACACTGTCGCAGTATTGTTAACTGCCTAGGCCTGTGTGCTAGGTCACTTCAGCCGTGTCTGACCCTCTGGGACTCCACGGGCTGTAGCCCGCCAGGGTCCTCCGTCCATGTCCGTCCTCTGTCCATTCTCCAGACAAGACTACTGGAGTGGGTTGCCGTGCCCCCCTCCAGGGGATCTTCCTGACCTAGGAACTGAACCCATGTCTCTTATGTCTCCTGCATTGGCAGATGGTTTTTTTTTTTTTTAACCACTAGCGTAACTTTTGCTGTTCAATTGCTCGTGACTGACTCCTTGCAGTCCCATGGACTGCAGCACACCAGGCTTCCCTATCCTTCACCCTATCCTTCATGAGCTCAAACTCATGTCCATTGAGTCGGTGATGCCATCCAACCATCTCATCCTCTGTCACCTCCTTCTCCGCTTGCCTTCAATCTTTCCCAGCACCAGAGTCTTTTCTAATGAGTCAGCTCTTTGTATCAGGTGGCCAAAGTTTTGGAATTTCAGCTTCAGCATCAGTCCTTCCAATGAATATTCTCGGTTGACTTCCTTAAGGATGGAATGGTTTGATCTCTTTGCAGTGCAAGGGACTCTCAAGAACCTTCTCCAACACCACAGTTTAAAGGCATCAATTCTTCGGCGCTCAGCCTTCGTTATGGTCTCTCACACCCATACATAACTACTGGAAAGACCATGGCTTCGACTATACAGATCTTTGTCGGCAAAGTAATGTCTCTGCTTCTGAATACACTGTCTAGGTTTGTCATAGCTTTTCTTCCAAGGAGCAAGTGTCTCTTTAATTTCACGGCTGCAATCACTGTCCTCAGTGATTTTGGAGTCCAAGAAAATAAAGTTTGTCATTGGCTATGCCTCAATACAAAATAAAAAATTCAAAAAAAAAAAAATGCGGTGATTTTGAAACACATTGTCTAAAATGGAAGGCTTTCTTCAAACAAACTCTCCGAAGAAGCAGGGCATGTGACACAGGGCCCTGAGGTGCTCTGGCTGAAGGGAACGGGAGCTGGGAGGGACCACCCCCATGAGTTCCTAGGGGTCCACAGAGCACAGTGGGAAGCCAATGATTTAGCTCTACCTTCCCCCGCCCCGCCCCCACCATTTCACAAAGGAAGAGGCCTGAAGGTCCCTCACCATGAAATGGAAAAGTGAGACTTCACATCCACGTTTTCTGAAGTCACACTGATTATCTGGAGACATGGCATTACATGATTCCAAATTTAATAGAATGCCTTTGATTATCATGACAATCCTGCCATGTCTTGGGAAACCCAGAGATCCCTTATCCACCTCTAGAACAGTTTTTTTTTTTTCAATCTCTTCCCTGCTGATGGAAAGCTCATTCGCTTTCTAAATAATCTGGGGGAGGTGGACTACGAGAGGCTGGGAGACTTGACTCGGCCCCAGTGGGTGCCAGATCCTCCACCCCACTGGGAATCCCCTGGCCGGCACCGCACGGACTCTGTTTCATTGCTGTCTCTGCCTGCGGCCGCTGCCCTGTGATGGCCGCTCGACCTCCACAGGCTGGGAAGGGTCAGTTGCACGTCTGTGAAATTACTGTGGAGCTCATCCGCCTGCTAAGAAAGGCCTGGAGACTGTCTTAGACTGTAGCTTATCTGGACAGCGATCAAATCAACGGCAGCGTCAGCAAGCGTGCCTCGGGCGCCCCCTGCAGGTAAGTCGGAATCTGCCGCTGGTCCTTCCCGGAAGCCAAAATCTATCTCTAGAGGTGGCTCCGGGCTGTGCTTAGACAACGCCGCATAACAAGGACACACACAGGGAAGAGAAAAAAGAAATCCAGGAAGAAGCTGCTTTCAATTCAGCATCCCAGTCAGTTTGTATCGTTTAAAAATGAAATTTATATTTTACCACGGAGCTTTTTTTTTTCACTTTGAATTTCAGAAGGTCCCTTTTTGGTGCTTAGTGCACTGGCCCTGGCTGGCGTCCAATGACCTAGCAATCTTTCTGGAAATCTCCCTGTGGATACACACATACCTGTGTGCTAAAACATATGCCTACACCGGCTCACTGTCACAGTAACTGTAGCAGGGGAACAAAAAATCCAATGGCCCACGGTATAGGATGGTTAAATAAAATATGAAACACCTATTCTATGGAGAACTCTGCAGCCTAAAAAAGAGGTTAGGCCTGTATTTGCAAATAGGAAAAGAGTTTTAAGACATACGTGAAGAAAGCAAGATCTAGAACAGTGCATACGAGACACTGCCACTTAAGCAGATATGTAGGTGATTGTACACAGATTTCTGGAAAGATACACAGGCACCAGAGTGATTACCTTGGGCAGGGAGAGGAGTGAAGTGGAGGCCCAAGGGGAGACGTTGATTTTTCCTAAAGGAAATCAACCCTGAGTATTCATTGGAAGGACTGACACTTAACCTGAAGCTCCAATACTGTGGCCACCTGATGTGAAGAGCTGACTCGTTGGAAAAGGCCCTGATGCTGGCAAAGACTGAGGGCAGGAGGAGAAGGGGGCAGCTGAGGAGGAGATGGTTAGATGGCATCACTGACTCATTGGACAAGGATCTGAGCAACCTCTAGGAGACAGTGAAGCAAAGAGTCAGACATGACTGAGAGACTAAACAACAAACAGCCCCAGACTCAATACCACTCTGGTGCTGCCTAACCAAGGTTAAAAGCAGGACTCCAAAGACTAAAATATTTCCAGTCCATTCCCTCTGGTGGTTTAGTCACTAAGTTACTTCTAACTCTTGGGACTCCATGGACCATAGCCCGCCACACTCCTCCATCCATGGCATTTTCCAGGTAAGAGCACGGGAGTGGACTGCCATTTTCTTTCCAACCTGGGAATCAAACCCTGGTCTCCTGCTGTGCAGGCGGATTCTTTACCGACTGGGCTACAAAGAAAACTCTTGTACCCTAGAACAAAATTCAGCCCATTCCCTGTATCTCAAGAGTAAAAGATGAAGAATATATGTAAAATACCCCCAAAATTTCAGCATGAAATAAGGTAAAATTCATCAGTGAACAATTAAAAGGTCCCTTTGGTGCTTAGTGCAATCTTTCTGGAAATCTCCTGTGGATACACACATACCTGTGTGCTAAAACATATGCCTACACCGGCTCACTGTCACAGTAACTGTAGCAGGGGAACAAAATCCAATGGCCCACGGTATAGGATGGTTAAATAAAATATGAAACACCTATTCTATGGAGAACTCTGCAGCCTAAAAAAGAGGTTAGGCCTGTATTTGCAAATAGGAAAAGAGTTTTAAGACATACGTGAAGAAAGCAAGATCTAGAACAGTGCATACGAGACACTGCCACTTAAGCAGATATGTAGGTGATTGTACACAGATTTCTGGAAAGATACACAGGCACCAGAGTGATTACCTTGGGCAGGAGAGGAGTGAAGTGGAGGCCCAAGGGGAGACGTTGATTTTTCCTAAAGGAAATCAACCCTGAGTATTCATTGGAAGGACTGACACTTAACCTGAAGCTCCAATACTGTGGCCACCTGATGTGAAGAGCTGACTCGTTGGAAAAGGCCCTGATGCTGGCAAAGACTGAGGGCAGGAGGAGAAGGGGGCAGCTGAGGAGGAGATGGTTAGATGGCATCACTGACTCATTGGACAAGGATCTGAGCAACCTCTAGGAGACAGTGAAGCAAAGAGTCAGACATGACTGAGAGACTAAACAACAAACAGCCCCAGACTCAATACCACTCTGGTGCTGCCTAACCAAGGTTAAAAGCAGGACTCCAAAGACTAAAATATTTCCAGTCCATTCCCTCTGGTGGTTTAGTCACTAAGTTACTTCTAACTCTTGGGACTCCATGGACCATAGCCCGCCACACTCCTCCATCCATGGCATTTTCCAGGTAAGAGCACGGGAGTGGACTGCCATTTTCTTTCCAACCTGGGAATCAAACCCTGGTCTCCTGCTGTGCAGGCGGATTCTTTACCGACTGGGCTACAAAGAAAACTCTTGTACCCTAGAACAAAATTCAGCCCATTCCCTGTATCTCAAGAGTAAAAGATGAAGAATATATGTAAAATACCCCCAAAATTTCAGCATGAAATAAGGTAAAATTCATAATATGTGATATCCAATTAAACAGGGGTCCCCAACCTCTGGAATCTAATGCCTGATGATCTGAGGGGGAGCTGATGTAATAATAATAGACATAAAGTGCATGATAAATATAATATGCTTGAATCATCCTGAAACCATCTCCGCCCCGCCCAGTCCATGGGAATAATGTCTTCCATGAAGCCCTGGTGCCAAAAAGGTTGGAGACCAGTGTGATTTAAAAAATATATTATCAGGCATGCAAAGAGGTAGGCAACTAGAATCTACAAAGAAGGCAAGGGAGAAATCAATCAACTGAACTCAAACCAGAAATGACATGGATAACAGAATTAATAGAGAAGGACATGTCAAAAGTTATTATAACTGCATTCTACGAGTTCAAGAAGCCAGAGGGAAAATTGGCCACATGGAGACATGCAAGAAATTAAGAAAAAAACCACCTGAATTGAGCTTCTAGAGATGAGAACTACAATGTCTGAGATGAAGAATGTACACGGTGAGATTAAAGGAATGTTTTAGTCAACAGGCCTCCCTGGTGGCTCAGACAGTACAGAAGCTGCCTGCCATTGTAGGAGACCTGGGTTTGATCCCTGGCTTGGGAAGATCCCCAGGTTGGAGAAGGGAAGGGCTACCCACTCCAGTACTCTTACCTGGAGAATCCCATGGACAGAGGAGCCTGGAGGGCGATAGTCCACGGGGTTGCACAGAGACACAGAAGACACGTTCACTTTCTAGTAAAGAGGCAGGTAATTCTCTTACTCTTGAACTCAACAATTTTTGTCCATTTCCCGACTACTTTGGTCCTAGACAGGGCAAGAGCGCCCCCTAGTGGTAACATATGGACTTGCATGCAATTCCTGTGCATTTCAAAGGGGAGTGTTTTCACCACCAGCAGGTGCTGCTGACTCAGCACCTAAACTTGTAACCAGTTTGACTCAGGGGCTAGACCGGTCTCATCCACTAACCCAGTAATGTGATTAGGGGCAGCTCTCCTTGTCTAGGCCTGTTTCCACATCTGCAAATAAGGGTGCGGATCTCACCGCTGAAATTCTCATCTACAACACTAATTTGACTTCAACACAAATGGGCATTGGATCTTTGCCCTGTGCTTGGTGCTTTGCATGAATTAAACGATGTTATCCCCACAGCAACGTCACGGGGCCGTTGCTCTTATGCCCACTTTACAGATGAGCACGCTGAGGCTAGAGACACACAGTGACTTGCCCAGTGTTAGTCACTGCATTAGAGACTGGATTTGAACACAGGTTTCTGACGTCAGAGCAGGAAGTGTAAATCCCTGTGCCATCTACCCTTACCCATCCCACCACCACGGAAACCTGTAGTGCCATCGCTAGTTACCCTGAAGAGGTTTTAAAACATGCTGTAATATTATGATTTAGCCTAAGAAAAATGTATTTGGTCTCTATCCCTATTCTGACAGAGCGCTCCTAAAATCCTTCAAATTTCCTAAGGGCTGAGAGCAATAATGATGTCTATTATTATGTTAATTAGGCGACTAGGACCTCTCTTCCGGACTTACTGGTTGCCAGGGGAACCATCCAAGTCACCAGACTGCTTGAATTTTCAGTCCTACCTGGGGGGCGGGGAGAGGGCTGGAGCTTGAGCCAATTGGTGGTGAGATTTACTCTGTCCTGACCAGGGAAGGCAGGCTCCATGAAAACAACAGGGCTTGGAGGGCTTCCAGGTTGCCGGAGGCTTGGAGGTTTGGGGTGAGGCACGCCTGGCTGTTCCTGAGCTGGAACCTCTCAGGAGAAATCGGTATCTAGTAAGTAAACTGGTTCTCTGATTTATGTGAGCTACTCTAGCAGATTAATCCAGTCCAAATAGGAAGGACTTCCCTGGTGCTCCAGTGGGAAGACTTCGCCTTCCAGTGAAGGGGGCTGTGGGTTTGATCCCTGGTCAGGGAGCTAAGATTCCACGTGTCTCAAGGCCAAAAAAAAACCAAACCCAGTAAACAGCATTATTGTAACAATAAAGATTTTAAAATGGTCCACATAAAAAGCAATCTTAAAGCGGGTAAGGAGATCATGGGAGCCTCTGATTTAGAGCCAATCAGTCTGAAGCAAAGGTGACAACTCGGGCTTGCAGCTGGCACCTTGGGGAGGAGGGCAGTCTTGTGAGACTGAGCCCTTGCCCCCGGGGACTCTGACGCTAATTCCAGCAGCGTCACCCTTGTCGAATTACCAGACACCCAGCTAGCGTCCAGGGCATTTTTCTTGGTATGGGAACCCCCATGCCCCTCCCACCCGCATTGGAAATTGTGTTCAGAACCTCTTTACCCGCCCAGGCCCTGTGCACAAGACTGTGATTTAGTTGGTAAGAGGGGAGGAGCACCCATGCATAAACTACCTCAGGGGTTTGTAATGGATAGCCAGGCTGAAAAACCCTGCCGTGGGAAGTATTAACATGTCTCCAGCGTCTCGCTGAAACGGGCACCTGAGTTCCTGTTCACAGAGCCCAAGAATGGACTTCACGAAAATGCAAACACTCAAGGTAAGGGAACAGGGTTTATCTGAAAGAGGAACAGTCCAAAGCTCTCAGTGTAGACAATGAGAGGGGGTGAAGTGCCCAAAAAGGCGGGACTTACAGCAGTTTATATCCTTACTGCGGGGACCTTCCGCAGAAAGGGAAGGCAGCGGGGATTACCCCCGGCTGAACCGGGAGATCTCGGAGAAAGGCAAATCTTGAACTGCCCGCCCCGCAGCCCCCTGGCTGAGGCAGGGGACAAACCGACGCAACAGGAGTTCCATCGAAGTAGTTCCGCTTTATTAATGAAGATCCACAGCTTTTATAGGCAAGTGAAGGGGGTTTTGTACGGGACTTCCTATAGATTACACCAATCAAGCTAAAGGCCAAGCAATCATTCATGAGCGCGGAAGCCAGGGGAGCCAATCAGAAATTTTGACCATCAATTAACAATTTAGATCACGCCCTGCCTCTTCCTGTAGGCGCCATCTTAGCTGCAAACATGTGCTTAAACTTCTTTAAACAATGCACTTAAGCTTCCCTTCATTTCCATGTCCCTTCCGGTAGGCGCCATCTTAGCTCCAAGCTGAAACAATGTGCTTAAGCTTCTTTTCACTCCCACACCCCTTCCTGTAGGTGCCATCTTAGCTCCAAACTGCAAACATGTGCTTAAGCTTCTTTATGCTTAAAACAGTCCTCTTTCAATTCAGAGCCCCACACTTACTAGTATGGATCTGTACATTTTTGGTTGGCTCGTGTCCTTAACGTGCGCTATTTCTGCCCAATCAGTTTAAAGGCTACAATGTCTAACTTAACATCTTTATGGCCTTTATGACCCTTAGTTTCTAAGTCTCCTCAGACATTGAATCGCCATCCTGTGACCCTTTCTCATAACCTCTGGCTCTTCTGCAATGGACCAGATATATGGATAAAGAGTTAATAGTCCCCCTGGTGTTTTTCTCCTTGATAAGCAGGACAGGAGTTAGTAATTGTCTTGTCCTGGGCATGCTTTATGACCCAGCAGACAAGGGAGTCATTCCTCTGAATGCCAGAAAACAGGAACAAAGAGTATAGTTTCAGGTTAATAGAGTGAGACGTTTATTAAAAAAAACTGGATCGAGGTCTCAGAGTCCTACACTGACTGCCCAGCAATTTCTACCTCAGCACCAGTCTTAGTGCAGATTGAAGCTCTAATAATTTTAAAAGTATAAACAAATTTTGTTTCTTGAGCAGTTTTAGGTGTACAGGAAAAAAAAACTTCCCGTAAGTTCAAATAGTTACCATACATTCCCCCCACCCACTGCCCTCATTATTATTAACATCTTGCATTGGTGCGCAAGCTTTGTTGGCACTGGTAAACCCGTACTGGTACATTGTTGTTAAAGTCCATAGTTTATATTAGGGTTCACTCTTAACGTTGCACCTGCTATGAGATTTGATCAATGCAAATGTCCTGTGGCCACCACGGCAGTTCACACAGAAGTGTTTTACTGCTGTCCACTACAGATTAGCACTTGCCTTCCACCTCTGCAATGATCAAGTCACGTGCTGCTACAGCTGTTGACGTTCAACACCCTCTGAAAGGAGTTCAGGGTGGAGAGCAGAAATGAGGTACTCGTGTGCTCTAGGAAAACCCAGCAGAACAGGTCTTCAGATAGTCATTTTCAGGAGCCAATCTTATGAGCCCAATTCTTACAACTCCTTGCATCTAGAAAAGCACTGAGATCTTTGATGGTGATCTATGCTCCTCATAAATAATAGGAACCTTCTGCAAAAAAAAAAATATGTGCTTGGTTGTATATATTCCCCCTTCACCAAAATCACACCTATACTGACCTTGCCCTCTGCCTCGTTGGAACAGTTTTCCAGAGCTCTCTTGAGGTCGTGGGCTGCAGTTCTCATTTTGCCCCAACTTGCAACTCTCACGTTGTGCATTTTTTTCAAGCCGACACTGCCCTAAAGTCTCCTGTGTTTCTCATCCCCTTCTGTTTAACCTCTCCCCAACCCCGGGTCACCACTAACCTTTTCAATTTCTAGTTGTACAAACTTATTTAGAAACCTATTTAAAAATTCAGCTATTTAAATCGACAACACGGGCTTCCCTGGTAGCTCAGTGGTGAAGAGTTCGCCTGCCAACGCAGGAGACACAGGTTCAATCCCTGATCCAGGGAAGATCTCACATGCTGTGGAGCAACAAAGCCCATGAGCCACAACTATAAAGCCTGTGCTCTAGAGCCTCGGAGCCAAAACTATGGAGCCCATGTGCCCTAGAGCCCGAGTTCCACAAGAGAAGTCACCACAACAAGAAGCCTGCTCACCTCAACTAGAGAGGAGCCCCGACTCCCTGCAACTAGAGAAGAGCCTGTGGCAGCAGTGAAAACCCAGAATAGCCAAATGAATAATTTAAAAATTAAAGTGTGTTTGGATGTGATTTTTAAAAAAAAGAGAAAAGTAAGTAGCAATCAGAAGTAAAATAGGGAACACTACAACTGGTTTTTACAGAACTAAAAAAAATTATGAGAGACTACCATGAACACTTGTATGACAACAAATTGGACAGTCAAGAGAAATGGAGAGATTTCTAGAAACGTATTACCTGCCAAAATGGAATGTTGAAGAAATTTGCAATAGACCTGTAACTAGCTAGCCAACTGAATCAATAACCAAAAACTTCCCAACAAAGGAAAATCCAGGACCAGACTGCTTCACTAGAAAATTCTACCAAGGATTTGAAACCAAGCCTCCCCAAACTCTTACAAAAAGTTGAAGAGGGAACATCTTCAAATCCATTTTATGAGACCAGAATTACTTTGACACCAAAGCCACACAGAGACACTTCAAGAAAACTAGAGGGCAATGTCCCTGTAGAATGCTGGTTGCTGCGGGCTGGTCTGGGGGGATGATGGGAGTTGTCTAAAGGGGACAGGGTTTCAATTTTGAAGAAGAAAAGGCTCCTGAGAGGGGTGATGGTGGCCCAGCAGACAAAAGGGACTTAACACTGTGGATCTGTTAAGATGGTCAATTTTTTTGGTATGCATATTTTGCCACAACTAGGAATTTTTGAATTACTGACCTCTACTTTTTATTTTACCTCTCCCAGACCCCGGGTCACCACTAACCTTTTCAATTTCTAGTTGTACAAACTTATTTAGAAACCTATTTAAAAATTCAGCTATTTAAATCGACAACACGGGCTTCCCTGGTAGCTCAGTGGTGAAGAGTTCGCCTGCCAACGCAGGAGACACAGGTTCAATCCCTGATCCAGGGAAGATCTCACATGCTGTGGAGCAACAAAGCCCATGAGCCACAACTATAAAGCCTGTGCTCTAGAGCCTCGGAGCCAAAACTATGGAGCCCATGTGCCCTAGAGCCCGAGTTCCACAAGAGAAGTCACCACAACAAGAAGCCTGCTCACCTCAACTAGAGAGGAGCCCCGACTCCCTGCAACTAGAGAAGAGCCTGTGGCAGCAGTGAAAACCCAGAATAGCCAAATGAATAATTTAAAAATTAAAGTGTGTTTGGATGTGATTTTTAAAAAAAAGAGAAAAGTAAGTAGCAATCAGAAGTAAAATAGGGAACACTACAACTGGTTTTTACAGAACTAAAAAAAATTATGAGAGACTACCATGAACACTTGTATGACAACAAATTGGACAGTCAAGAGAAATGGAGAGATTTCTAGAAACGTATTACCTGCCAAAATGGAATGTTGAAGAAATTTGCAATAGACCTGTAACTAGCTAGCCAACTGAATCAATAACCAAAAACTTCCCAACAAAGGAAAATCCAGGACCAGACTGCTTCACTAGAAAATTCTACCAAGGATTTGAAACCAAGCCTCCCCAAACTCTTACAAAAAGTTGAAGAGGGAACATCTTCAAATCCATTTTATGAGACCAGAATTACTTTGACACCAAAGCCACACAGAGACACTTCAAGAAAACTAGAGGGCAATGTCCCTGTAGAATGCTGGTTGCTGCGGGCTGGTCTGGGGGGATGATGGGAGTTGTCTAAAGGGGACAGGGTTTCAATTTTGAAGAAGAAAAGGCTCCTGAGAGGGGTGATGGTGGCCCAGCAGACAAAAGGGACTTAACACTGTGGATCTGTTAAGATGGTCAATTTTTTTGGTATGCATATTTTGCCACAACTAGGAATTTTTGAATTAAAAACTTTTACTGAGCACCTAATTCATATGGTAGGGTGATACAACTCTAAACACTATACTTACAACCACTGTAATTGTTAGAAAAACACACACACACTTCAGGCGACAAAATTCTACGAGCAAGAACCAGCACAAACAGACAATACACACAAAGCCACAGGAATTGAGAAGTGGGTTTATCCAACACAGACTGTATATTCTGGCAGGGAACTATTAAAAGTATCATATCAGGCTTCCCGGGTGGCTCAGTGGTGAAGAGTTCACCTGCCAATGCAGGAGACACGGGTTCGATCCTTGATCTGGGGAGGTCCCACATGCTGCAGAGCAACAGAGCCCGCGAGCCACAGCTATGGAGCCTGTGCTCTAGAGCCTCGGAGCCGCAACTGTTGAGCCAATGGGCTGCAACTACTGAAGTCCATGTGCCCTAGAGCCCGAGTTCCACAAGAGACGCCATCGCCACAAGAAGCCTGCTCACCTCAACTAGAGAGTAGCCCCCACTCCCTACAACTAGAGAAGAGCCTGCAGCAGCAATGAAAACCCAGAAGAGCCAAAAATAAATAAGTAAAAGTATGATATCATATCTGAAACTGAACCAAGGATAGACTATCAACAGGTGACAGAAAAGGCATTTAATAAGATTCTCTCGTATTTTCCTTTAAAATATTCTTTTAGCAAATGAGGGCTAGGAGGGACCTTCCTTAGGAGGGACCCTTCCTTTAACTGAATCAATAACCAAAAACTTCCCAACAAAGGAAAATCCAGGACCAGACTGCTTCACTAGAAAATTCTACCAAGGATTTGAAACCAAGCCTCCCCAAACTCTTACAAAAAGTTGAAGAGGGAACATCTTCAAATCCATTTTATGAGACCAGAATTACTTTGACACCAAAGCCACACAGAGACACTTCAAGAAAACTAGAGGGCAATGTCCCTGTAGAATGCTGGTTGCTGCGGGCTGGTCTGGGGGGATGATGGGAGTTGTCTAAAGGGGACAGGGTTTCAATTTTGAAGAAGAAAAGGCTCCTGAGAGGGGTGATGGTGGCCCAGCAGACAAAAGGGACTTAACACTGTGGATCTGTTAAGATGGTCAATTTTTTTGGTATGCATATTTTGCCACAACTAGGAATTTTTGAATTAAAAACTTTTACTGAGCACCTAATTCATATGGTAGGGTGATACAACTCTAAACACTATACTTACAACCACTGTAATTGTTAGAAAAACACACACACACTTCAGGCGACAAAATTCTACGAGCAAGAACCAGCACAAACAGACAATACACACAAAGCCACAGGAATTGAGAAGTGGGTTTATCCAACACAGACTGTATATTCTGGCAGGGAACTATTAAAAGTATCATATCAGGCTTCCCGGGTGGCTCAGTGGTGAAGAGTTCACCTGCCAATGCAGGAGACACGGGTTCGATCCTTGATCTGGGGAGGTCCCACATGCTGCAGAGCAACAGAGCCCGCGAGCCACAGCTATGGAGCCTGTGCTCTAGAGCCTCGGAGCCGCAACTGTTGAGCCAATGGGCTGCAACTACTGAAGTCCATGTGCCCTAGAGCCCGAGTTCCACAAGAGACGCCATCGCCACAAGAAGCCTGCTCACCTCAACTAGAGAGTAGCCCCCACTCCCTACAACTAGAGAAGAGCCTGCAGCAGCAATGAAAACCCAGAAGAGCCAAAAATAAATAAGTAAAAGTATGATATCATATCTGAAACTGAACCAAGGATAGACTATCAACAGGTGACAGAAAAGGCATTTAATAAGATTCTCTCGTATTTTCCTTTAAAATATTCTTTTAGCAAATGAGGGCTAGGAGGGACCTTCCTTAACCTGGTAATTTGAGGTATTTGGTACCCGGCCTTTAACATCATAGTTGATGGACAAACATCAGAAGCAGACCCTCTAAGGTCTGCAAGGAGACAGCTGCTCTCTCTGCTTCTATTATGTGTTGTATTGATGACATCCTCACACTGAGGCCAGAAAAAGATAGGAAGTACAGAGATTAAAACTCACCTGCTGGGACTTCCCTGGTGGTCCAAGTGGCTACGACTGCACTCGCAATGGAGGGAGGCTTAATCCCTAGTCAGGGAACTAGATCCCACATGCTGCAACTAAAAGATGCCCCCATGCCACAATGAAGATCACAGATTCCACCCAGCGTAACCAAAATAAATAAATAAATATATTTTTAAAAATGTAAAACTCACCTGCTGATGGTGCCTTGCTCGGAGAGGTGCAGAGGGTCTGCTGGAACTGTGAGCCCACAGTTGAAGACGTTCCCTGCTTCCGAGTGCACTGGAGATCCAAGGAGTAAGGTTGGCTCTTTCTGAAAGTGCAGAGAGGTCATCCCAAGGTCACCAAATGTTCCAGAAACATCTGCATGCCCCTGCAGGATTTCAGGTGCCCAGGGGCTTTCGTGAGCTGGGTCCCCTCTCTCCATCAGGATTCAGCCCCGGCACTCCCCCTTCAGCAATGAACTGATTAGCTCAGTCATGTCCAACTCTCTGTGACCCATGGACTGTAGCCCGCTGGGCTTCTCTGTCCATGTGATTCTCCAGCACGAATACTGGAGTGGATTGCTATTTCCTCCTCCAGGGGGATCTTCCCGACCCAGGGGTCAAACCCAGGTGTCCTACATTACGGGTAGATTCTTGTACCTCACCCCCCAACCTTGGGTGTATCCTCCGTGCTTCCAAAGCCTCCCAGGCTGGGAACTTCAGGAGTTGGGGGCCGTGTCTCACAGGTGCAGGGAACCATCTGTCCATACCTACTGCTCTTCCAAAGGAGAGGTGTCCTTTTAATGGGGGCCACTTGAGGCCTGACCCTGCAGGGCCTGCAGTGTGCCAGGGACCACAGCGAGGGCCTCCAGCGCAATTCAGGAAACAGAGGGAGCTCCTGTCCTGGCCGTCATCTAACCCGGCCTTTAACATCATAGTTGATGGACAAACATCAGAAGCAGACCCTCTAAGGTCTGCAAGGAGACAGCTGCTCTCTCTGCTTCTATTATGTGTTGTATTGATGACATCCTCACACTGAGGCCAGAAAAAGATAGGAAGTACAGAGATTAAAACTCACCTGCTGGGACTTCCCTGGTGGTCCAAGTGGCTACGACTGCACTCGCAATGGAGGGAGGCTTAATCCCTAGTCAGGGAACTAGATCCCACATGCTGCAACTAAAAGATGCCCCCATGCCACAATGAAGATCACAGATTCCACCCAGCGTAACCAAAATAAATAAATAAATATATTTTTAAAAATGTAAAACTCACCTGCTGATGGTGCCTTGCTCGGAGAGGTGCAGAGGGTCTGCTGGAACTGTGAGCCCACAGTTGAAGACGTTCCCTGCTTCCGAGTGCACTGGAGATCCAAGGAGTAAGGTTGGCTCTTTCTGAAAGTGCAGAGAGGTCATCCCAAGGTCACCAAATGTTCCAGAAACATCTGCATGCCCCTGCAGGATTTCAGGTGCCCAGGGGCTTTCGTGAGCTGGGTCCCCTCTCTCCATCAGGATTCAGCCCCGGCACTCCCCCTTCAGCAATGAACTGATTAGCTCAGTCATGTCCAACTCTCTGTGACCCATGGACTGTAGCCCGCTGGGCTTCTCTGTCCATGTGATTCTCCAGCACGAATACTGGAGTGGATTGCTATTTCCTCCTCCAGGGGGATCTTCCCGACCCAGGGGTCAAACCCAGGTGTCCTACATTACGGGTAGATTCTTGTACCTCACCCCCCAACCTTGGGTGTATCCTCCGTGCTTCCAAAGCCTCCCAGGCTGGGAACTTCAGGAGTTGGGGGCCGTGTCTCACAGGTGCAGGGAACCATCTGTCCATACCTACTGCTCTTCCAAAGGGAGAGGTGTCCTTTTAATGGGGGCCACTTGAGGCCTGACCCTGCAGGGCCTGCAGTGTGCCAGGGACCACAGCGAGGGCCTCCAGCGCAATTCCAGGAAACAGAGGGAGCTCCCTGTCCCCTGGGACCACAGCAAATCCTTATATTTCTCTTTGTTTTCTCTGCAGTTTGAGATTCTGCCTGAGCCAGCATCAGGCTGCCAACGATCTCAGACTCCCTTCTCCTTCTACCACAATCCCATCTCATCCAGCCAAGTTAAGATTCTTATCTGGGGCAGAGCGATGAGCACAAACTACCAGGAAGTCAGAGAAAATCAGGACTGAGACGGACCAGGAAAGAGAGGCTGGGAAATGCTTCCTGCGGGGCGGTAGAGCCCGCACTGGCTGGGGTAATTCTCCACCTCCCCCAACATCTGCCCTGCGACCCGGGAGCCAGGTTGGCCCGCGGGGCCCTCTCTGGAGAGGGAAGGCCACTCCGGAACGCCTGTGCACGCGTTGTGTGTTCACGCGCCCGTCTGCTGGTTCAGACGCCTCTGCTCTGTGAGCCAGGCTGCCCTAGGTCTTCCCAGCCTGGGACTGGCTTCCCCCTGAGGGATGAGGCTCCTTAAGGAGGACCGGTGGCCCCAAATCCCTAAGTCAAAGTGTGGTTGGGTGCTCCCCTCTTGACTTAGATCTTAACTCGAAGGCTACACGTTCCAGGGGTGTGACCTCTACAGACCTGTGCTCTGGGCATTCAGACCTCAAGGGTAGAGCCTTCAAGCTGCTCACTTTTTTGCAGGGAGGCTTTTTCCTTTAGTATTCAATTGAAAAAAATAAACAAAGTTGCCAGAATCCAAGAACATGTCCATTAGATTGCGGGGGTTAGCTGTTCATTGGAGGGATGTGGTGGAAGGGGGGAGGTTCGGTGGCTCTGAAACCTGCCCACCAGTAGGGGGCCCCAGGACCCTAGACACCAAGTCCAGCGTCCTGAGCAGTGGCTGAGGTATCAGCCCTGAGGCGTGGGGCCACCAGAAGGCCAGACACCTGTCTTAGCTGTCTGTGGCCTCCACACATCGTAAATCCCCAGCACGTGGGACGTGCTCAGTAAAGATAGAAGGAGGAACTCAATGGGGTTTTCGACTTTTTAGGAGTGAATGCACATGGGGAGAGAGCAGGGCCTGCTCATTCCCACACTCTGAAGGGAAGGCGGAGGCCAGGGGCGTTGGGATTGGTTGAGCCTGTGCCTTGTTGCTGTGGTTACAACCAGAAGACCCCAGAGCCCAAGCTCTGCTCTTCAAAACACGTTTGCTCTTTTCTGTGACTTTATGATAACCTGATGAGGAGTGGACAGTCCCTGTGTACTGGAAGCAGCAGTGGTAGGCTCGAAAGCCCAGGGGATATACCCGCGGTCACACAACCCGCAGATGGCCTGGCTGGCGCTGCCCTGGCCCATCTGTCCCCCAGGCTTCCCGACCACAGCCACGCACCTTCTATTTTCACAACGGCCTTGTGGCATTTATAGGCATACCTCGTTTTGTTGCCCTTTGCAGATACTGTGTGTGGGGGGCTTGGGAGGGTTTTGTTTTTAATTTTACAAATTGAGGATTTGTGACAGCCCCATGTTGAGGAACTCTGTCAGCCCTTTCCCCAGAGCCTCGCTCCCTTGGTGTCTCTGTGTCACGTCAGTAATTCTCACCCTATTCCAGATTTGTTCGTTATTATTATATGTGTTATGGTGATCTTTGATGTTACTGCTATGAGTAGCATTTTTTAGCAATAAAGTAATTAAGGTGTGCACATTGTTTTTTTAGAAACAAGGCTATTGCACACTTAAGACACTATTGTTCAGTTGCTAAGTTGTGTCTGTTTGTGACCCCACGAACTGCAGCACGCCAGGTGTCCCTATCCTTTGCTATCTCCCTGATTTTGCTCAAACTCAACCTTTATCCCCCCATCATGCCTCTTGTATTTATTTACTTTTTTAAACATTTATTTATTTATTTTGGCGGGGGTGGGGAGGGAGGGGGTGGGCGGGTCACTTCCACTGGTCTTTCATTTGTCTAGTTTCATCCATTTTTGTTCTTTGGCCCGTGTGGGCCTCCCATCGCGGTGGCCTCTGTTGTCACAGAGCACCGGCTCTGGGCGCATGCGCTCCAGAGCTCCGTCTCGGTAATTGGACACATCGGTCCAGCCGCTCCGCGGCATGTGGGATCTTCCCAGGCCAGGGATCGAACTGGCGCCCCTTACACTGCAAGGCGGTGTCCTTACTCACTGGACCACCAGGGAAGACCGGAAAAGGATTTAAAAAAAAAAAAAAAAGAGTGAATATATGTATAACAGAATCACTTTGCTGCACAACAGGAATTAACAACATTATAAAGCATCTATATTTCAATAAAAATAAATAAGAAAGAAAAACTGAAAAATTCCTCATCTACAAAACAGGATAAATACCCATCTCTGTTGTCTCAAGGGGCTCCTCTGGGGCCACACAGGTTATCTTCAAGAAGTACCAAGTGCTGCAGGATTGGGGGTGATCATCGTGAGCTGGTCTAGACCTGAGCCAGTAACTGAGAATTCAGTGCTTACCTTCTACATGCCAGCTACATGCTCTCATGCAACTCACTGGACTAGGGCTTCAACTTCATGGGCTTTCCTGCCTTGTTGTGGGTGGGGAGCTGGGGCCCTGGAGGTTTCTGGCTGCACCTCCTCTGGATCACGAACTGTCCACTGGCCCCTTTCTCCTTTCTGAGAACCCCAGCTGTATCCTGAGGGACAGGGTGCTCTTGCCATAGGGCAAATGATCAGAGGAAGGAGTTGCTGGTGGAGGTGTCTGGGAAGGCTCTTTTATAGGGTCATGACTCCTTTGGCCCCCCTCCTCCTTTTCTTCTTCATTCCATCTAGGAATGACCGCTAGTAGAGACAGCTGAATTTTCAGAAGGGCCAAGGCCAGCCCCTTGGCGTGCCTTCATTCAAGTTAGGAAAAGATTTCCACCATGAGCAGTCTGATTAGAACAAAAGACGGCTCCCGTGGGCAGAAGCATTCGTGGGTGCTGGGCCTGGCCTGTACCAGTCAACCCTTCGGCTGAGAGCCTGGAGCAGTCCACAAACCACCGTCCGTGGCAGCCCTGATTTTGGATGATGAGGCTGCTTTGAGGATGGAGAGCACTTGCCTAGGGCAGAGGCAGGTGATAAAAGAAGTCTGGGCCCTGGAAGCCCTTCTTTTCCTTTTCAGAAGAATTATCTTAAAATTTTATTTGGAAATAACTCTAAAGTTAGAGAAAAGTCTTAAGAGCCATACAGAGAACTTCCCCTCACCTAGGCTGACGGGTCTGAGAGCATGCTACCCCATTTACGCCCCCTCCTTCCCTCCCGCATTCCTTCCTCTCCCCTTCCTCTGCGGAGACACCCCTCCTTACTGCCCTTTTCAGAATCACCCGAGAGCAGTTGGCAAACACGATCCCCACTGTCCCCAAAGGCGCCTCGTGTAGGAGGCCCAAACCACCGTCTAAGTCACCTCTGAATTCTTTTTTGGTGAGTTTTTATGGGAGGGTAACTGCTTTACCACGCCGGGTTAGTTTCAGGTGTACAGCAAAGTGGGTCAGTTACACAGGCACCTGCATCCCCTCTTCTAAGAGCCTTGTCCCACTGAGGTCACCACGGGGCCCTGAGCCGAGTCTCCTGGGCCACACGCTCGCTGCCTGTCTGTTTTGTGCAAAGTAGTGTGCGCAGGTTAACTCTGACTTCTCAAGTGAAACAAAACGTCTCCGCCAAAGCCACTTACGTTGGTTTCCTACTATGAGTGACCCAATTCTTGTTGCTACCCTCCTTACCCCTCAAGTTCAAGGGGCTGTGGGAAAGGTCAGACAAAGCTGGGAGTGGTCTGGCGCTGTCCCGCCCGCCTCTCCCCACGCGCTGCTCCGTCCCCCGCGCCTCCCTTTGGTTCCTTCTACCTTCCAAGCACCTTTCAGCCTCAGAACTTTTTTTTAATGGAGGCAAAATTCACATCATGTTGAACCCAGCCTTCTAAAGTGTGAAGTCAGCGGTACTGAGAACATTCACCATGTTGAATAACCATCACTGCTTTTTGGGTCCAAAACATATTCCATTCACCCCAAAAGGAGACCCTGCACCGTGTCTGGAGCATCCACTTCCATCCCACCCACTTCTGGGCAGCCACCAGCCCATCTCTGCGACGTGGCTCTCCCTCCGTGGCCGTCTCACACAAATGCAGTCCCACACGGGTGCTGCCTCGGGACTTCTCCACCGCCGCTCCTCTTCCCTGACGCTCCTCCCGCCTCCCGCTCTGACCCACTGTCCTAGGGAGGCTTTCCAAGGGCCCCTCCTGAGGTCAAGTCCCCCACCAAACCTCCTCCTAAAAGCCCAGAGTTCGTCTCCTCAGCCCTTTTCAGTTACAGTGACCCCTGTGTGGCCATTTCATTGACTCCGTCAGTAAAGAATCCGCAATGCGGGAGACCACGGTGTGACCCCTGGGTTGGGACGATCCCTTGGAGATGGGGATCCCCTTTAGTATGCTTGGCTGGAGAACTGCACGGACAGAGGAGCCTGGAGGGCTACAGTCCATGGGGTCTCAGTTCATGTTCTCTACAGTAGGGTGTAAAGTTTATTAGGCAGGAACACATCTGCCGTGTTGATCACCACATGCCAGGGCCTCACCAGAGCCTGGCATACAGGGGGTGCTCACGGATGTTTTGTAGACTGAGTGAGTGAGTGAATGAGCGAATGTGTCCTTATGAAAAACAGTCCCCTCGTTTCCCCTGGGCTGATGACCCGAAGGCCCCCCGCATCACGGCCCCGCCCTCCCTCCCCAAGGGCCCCCCACACGCCCATATACGGACGTGACGCAGGCAGCCTCTGACTCCGGCCTGTGAGGTCGAGGCCTCTGTCACCTCACAATGGCCCGGCCCCTGCCCCGTCTATAAGAGGCTGGGGAGCTGGCCCCGGGTTCACAGCCCTCAAGTTCCACCTGCTCACAGGTTGGCTGGCTCAGTCAGGGTGGTACTCCCTGCTCTGCACAACTAGGCCGGTCCAGCCCGCACTATGGCCAGGTACAGACGTTGCTGCAGCCAGACCCGGAGCAGATGCCGCCGCCAGCGAAGATGTCGCAGACGGAGGAGGCGCCTCTGTCGGAGGCGGAGGAGGAGAGGTGACTGGGGCCTGCCCCGGGGGGTGGGGGTGGCAGCCGGCTGGGGCTCCGGCGTGGGGTCCCGCTGACCTCTGCTCTTGCCCCGCCTTCCCCACAGTGTGCTGCCGCCGCTACACCGTCGTGAGGTGCGTCCGACAGTGATCGCACGGCAGCCAGACCACCGCACGCCTGCCCGGAACGTTACCGGCCTTCAAGACCCTCTCGCCACATCTTGAACATGCCACCATTGCAATGAAGTGAACAGGAGCCTGCTAACGAACAACGCCACCTGTCAATAAACGTTGAAAGAAATCATTCCACTCTGTCTCTCTGCTTTCAGGGACTTGGGGGGTGAGAAGGGCTTGGGGAGGGCCGGTGGGGCTAGGATTCGTCGGCCTGGTGGGGCTAGGATTCGTCGAAGGGTGGTTCAAACCCAAACCCGCCTCCCCCAGCCATCCCTTTTAGACCCCTTTACAGTGGAGACAGGAGCTGTGCTAGTTTATGGACACACCGCGCCCAGGTCTCCGCTCAGGGGCTTTCTGCTGGCAGCTTGAAATGGGCCACAGAAACAGGCAAAGGCTTCCATTAGGGTTCGCTCCTTCCCTCTTCCCAGCCCCCAAGAGCCAGGAAACACTTCCCAGGTCGAGCCTGATTTCACCAGTCCACGCTATACTCCACCCATCCCTAAGGGGCCCAATGCTGAAATTCCCTTTGTTTAAAAAGACTACGTGGGGCTTGGTGGTCCAGTGGGCAAGGACACTGCCTTGCAGTGCAAGGGGCGCTGGTTCGATCCCTGGCCTAGGAAAATCCCACGTGCCACGGAGTGGCTGGACCGATGTGTCCAATTACTGAGCCGGAGCTCTGGAGCGCATGCGCCCAGAGCCAGTGCTCTGCGACAACAGAGGCCGTTGCAATGGGAGGCCCACACGGGCCAAAAGAACAAAGATGGAAATAAATGAAAAACCAATAGAAGTGCCCCCCACTCCCTCCACAAAAAAGACTATGTGTCTGGGTGCAGAGAGAGGAACTGTCCAGTGGCTGAGCTAAGCTTTCCTTTAACCAGGCACACTATCATCATCCCGGCTTGAGGAAACAAGACAACCTGGCCCGCTCAAGCATATGATACGCTGAGACGGGACGGTGATTCACAAAGCACTTCTGTCTCCTGGGTTCCAGATAGAACTGTCAGATCTTTAACACGAGGGCTTGGGTCACCATCATCTCAAAGCCCTTGTTTTATCAGTGACCAGCACTCTGATCCCGTTGCCTAGCGATAGGGCCACAGAAATACCGTGGAGTAACTTCCATTTATAGACTGCCTTGGAGCACAGGTACTGGGCATTCGCCACTTCCAGACCTCACACCCAACCTGCGACCCGTATTAAAGGCGTCATCTGTGCAGGTGAGGCCACTGAGCCGGAGAGGAACTCGCTTCCACGAGCCCACCGCTCGATTGGTTTTGTAGCCAGACAGAAAGACGCTGGTGGGGTGGCTGAACGTGGATGCCCCTGGGCAGGCTTTCACAAGTAGATCGAGGGGTGAAGATGCTGATTTAGGGTCTGGGGGTAAGGCCTGGGCGTTGGCATTTTGAGCGAGCGCCCTGGGGGAGCCAGAGGGCACTAATAAAGACGAGGCCTCTGAATTTGTTTCCTGTCGCCACTGTAAGAGATCATCGCAAACTTCATAGCTTACAGCACAAGTTTATTATTACATGGGCCTCATGGGGCTGAACTCAAGGTGTGAGCAGGCTCTGGAGGTTTTTAGAAGCAGAATCTTGCCTTTCCCAGTTCCTTGCCGGATCCCTGCCTCAGTCTTTAGAGCCAGCAGCTTAACATCTTCGTCTCTTCCTGTGACCCTCCTGCCTCCCTCTTCTGACTTCTGTGAACCCCCTCTGAGCCCACCCAGATAATCCAGGATGACCTCTTTATCTCCATGAGCTGCTCCCATCCAGAAAGTCCCTGCTGCGTGTCCGCTCACAGGGACTCGGGCCTGAGGGCATTCGCCTGCCCACCTCGTCCTCCCTGCCGTTGCTGTGATTTTCACAGGTCGTCAAAGCACCGTGAGAGGCTCGGGAGGAGCCAGGTGTGGAGGGAAGACATTCGCACATTCGGGAGAAGGGAAGCGGGTGGCGAGACTGGGAAGGAGGCGGAGGACCAAGGACATATGAAGGACATAAGGCCTCTGACGTCCAGCCTTGCATTCTCATTTTAGGGGCCATGAGCAAGACACGTGACCTCTTTGTGCCTCGGTTAATGAATGAATGTATGGAATTTGTGGAATTTCTGGCACAGAATAAAGATAACACTGTGGACAGATAAGCCCATCCGACCCCCTGAGAGGCCACAGCACCCTGGCAGAGACAGCAAGGAAGCTTCCAGAACGACCTTGCGTGGATTCCCACCAGCTGGGGGTTGGGTTGGGGTGGGGGTGTGGGTCTGGATTTCGACAAGAAGGCTGGCGCTCTTCTTGGGAGGGTCCCCCCATTTGCAGGGCGAGGGCTGGCTGCCTGCGAGGGGCCCGGGTGGGGACAATGGTGGGGTGGGGCTGCCGAGTCACAGTGGGGGCCCCCTTATGTACAAGTCCCCCGCAGAGCCGCGGACAGACCAACACTAGTAACAGCAAGAGTGGGGCACAGACCTCAGCCTCCTCCCCCTTCAAGGCCAGCTGCAGCCCGGGCCCCTGCTGCCCGCCCTACCCGAGAGCACAATGGTTCGCTGCCCGCCGAGGAGTCCCGCTGAGGGTTACCATCAGAGCTCAGGGCAGCAGGACTCGAGGCCGCAGGAGTCAGAGCGCTCGGACCGCACGCAGGAGCTGAGCCCAGAGGATATCCCCATCTACAGCGCGTGCAGGGGCCGCTGCTACAGGCAACGGAGGCGGCGCCCCTGCCGGAGGCGCCGGAAGCGGGTCTGCAGGAGCAGGAGGCGCCGCAGAGGTACGGCCCCCCGCCCCTCCCCGTCCCGAGCACCCTCCCGGCCTCCGGGCCAGGGCTCCGGGGTGGGGTGGGGGGCAGTGGGCGGCTGGGAAAGGGCTGGGACCCCACCCCGTCGGCACCCCATTCCCCACCCCAGATGGCCTAGATGGGCCCCCTAACTACAACTTTTTCTAAAAGGCTGCCGAAGGATGAGGAGGAGGAGGCGGCGATACAGGAGGCTGCTGTAAGCTTCCCTGGGCCCACCAGAAAGAGTCACCTGCTGGGAAGCGCCTTACGAGACCACAGCAAACGCCCCTCAGAGCCCACGAGACCTTGAGTTAAATGAGCAAACGTCATCTGCCAAATAAAGCTTGAGATGAGAAACCTGTTGGCCTGTCGGGGTCTCCTTCACGTGAACGCACTGCTTCCATTCCCCGTGGGATCCGGGGAGGGGGCGTGGCCGGGGCTCATCCTCGTTGTTACCCTGTGACGGTGGAGGCACCCTGGGGTCCCGCGGCTCCACCTGACCTTCCCGTCTGAGGAACCTGAAGGGGTGCTGGGCAGCGGGGGGAGCGGTGAACTGTGGCGAGATGGGAAGCAGGTCTAGCGTGCTCCAGCGAGAGCCAGGCGAGCGGGGGAGGGAGACACAGGGCAACGGGGCGGGCCGGCCAGGCTCCCTCTGGAGGCTCCAGGACAGAGGCCGTCCGCGCCGCCTCCGAGCTGCTGCTGTCCCTGTGCTGCGGCTGCGTCTCCACGCTCTGCCCCCCTCTTTTCGGGGCCCACCCAGATAATCTAGCGCAGCCTCACCATCCCGGGAGGGTCCTTATTCAGTCTGCCACAGCCACTGAGGCTTTGGGACAGGATCTGCAGCATGGATTGTCAGAGAATGGATTCCTAGTGCTTGGAAATGAGCCGTGAGACTTAGCCTCCTCCCTGGCTGGGACTCCTGCTGCGGGCATGTGTAGCAGGAGAGACTGGTGACCCCCACGGCTTGCGAGCCACTGTCTTTAGAGGGTGCCTTTGGAGAAGAGGAGAGCGTAGGGTGTTCTGTAACTTTATAAAAGTACAGGGCACATGATTTAAGTGTGCCTGTGAAGCTGCCAGCTGGGTCAAGAAGCCGCACACTTCCGGTGCCCCTGGGGGCCCCCTCGAGGCTGCCCTTCACCCCTGCTGTCCACAGCGCTCTTGTGCTGGGTACTTCTGGGGTGTGGGGGGGAGTCTGTGTGCTCTCCGACTTCTGACAATTCCATCCCCAGCTCTCACCCCAGCCCAAAGGGGGGCCTCGGCCAGGGCACGCAGGCCAGACGGAAGAGGCCCGTGGGGGCCCGCCATCCTGCCTTGGTTCTGCCCTTTCGTCATGGGGCTCAGGGGGACAGCTGGTAGCCTGGGTTGAGTCGGGGGTCGGCTCAGACGCAGGTGACCCTGGGTGGGAGGCTCTGGGTGGGGCAGGAGGCTCTTTGGGATGTCAGAGCCCTGGCTACCACCCTCAACGGCCCCTCCGTCCCCCTCCAGTGGCCTTTCCTCGCAGTCCAGAGAGGCAGACAAAGCAGGCGACGGGCTCCTGCTGTGCCAAGCTTGGCGCGGGCCACAGCCGGGGCCACGAATTCTCCATGAAGACGTTGGTGGCCTGCATGAGCCAGGACAACTTCTCCTTGTTGTCGGAAGGAGAGGAGGAGGAGGAGGAGGAGGAGGAGGAGGAGCTCCCGGTGCAGGGCAAGCTGCTGCTGATGGAGGCGGAGCGGCAGGAGGAATGCGCCGGGGGCCATCCGGAGGCCCTGCAGAGCCCTGAGCCCAAGCAGACGCACTCCTGACCCGCGATTCGGCCCGGGAGGAGAAGCCTCCGGCCATCCCAGAGAGAAGACCTTTCACAAGAGTCAATAAAGAGTCTCCAAGGAGTGCTTCTCCGCGAGTCTGTCCCCCCCACCGCCCCACCCGACTCTGTGTGTGTGTGTGTGTGTGTGTGTGTGTGTGTGTGGCCTCACACGGTCCACTGCCCATGACCTCTCAGCGGCCGCTCCTGCCGCTGGGGGTGGAGGGCACGGGAGCCTGGGCGGGAGTCACCTTAGGCAGTCCTGTTTCCAGGCAGGCTTCCTCTCCGAGTCTGGGAAGGTGGAGGCCACAGGGCCGCACCGTCTCCCTCAGCCCACAGCCCACCTTGCTGCTCTAACCGCGGACAGCCTTTCGTGGGGGGTCACGTCACTTGGCAGCTTGGGCCCCCACTGCAGTGGAAGCGCAGTCTTAACCACCAGACACCCCTGGACAGGCACAGACATGGGAGTTCAGCAGACCTGCTGCCCATTCCTTGGAGACATAGAGCACGTCCCTGTCTGTCTCTGACACTCACAGCTGCTCCACAGCTCAGCGGGTCGGGAGCAGTGACTGGGACGCGGAGGGAGGAACTGGGCAGGCCATGAGCGCTTCGCCAAGATGGATCCTGGGGCGCCACCTGACCCGCGAGCCCTAGCTGTGGGGACAGAGCGGGCGGAGGGGTCTGAATCTTCTCAGCCGCTGACTGTCCTGCCATCCTCACACTCAGGGTGACCATCTATACCTCTGTGAGTGGCTCACGTCTGCCTTGCTTCAGGGGCCCAGCTGTAGGGACCAAGCCAGTGCCCTCATCAGAGCAGTGGGCAGAGAAGCCCAGAAACGGGGCCGGGCAAAGGCAGGAGACCCAGACCCGGGTCTGCTCTGGCCGGCCTTCTTCAAGAAGCATCACAATGCCTCTGTCGTCCCTCCTGGCCGTGGCTCCCTTATCCCTTTTCTTTCCGACAGAAGTAACAGATGTGATCTCCACCCTCTGCCCCGCGGATCCTGATCAGGGCTTCTGGGAGGGGTGGGGGCGGAGTCTCCAGGGACACCTCCACTTCTCTGGGGGCTGTGTGAGGGCTAAGGAGAGGCCAAGGGTTCCTCCTGAGGGCGAGAGACAGAGCAGGCCAGGGGAGGCCTGGAGGGGTTGGCCCTGCTGTCTGACCACCCATCTCTGCCCCAACCAACCGACATGGTCAGTAGCTCTGTCCTTCTACCCAAGGCCCACAGAGCCAGTCACCCACGGACCTGCCCAGCAAACATCTGTCAGGCCCTTGCTGTATGCCAGGCACTGTGCCAGCCACTGTGGGCCCTGAGGTTCATCAAACACAGTCTCTGCCCCGCCAGGTACTCGAGGGTGGGAAAGTAGGCAGTCAGAGGAGAGGGCGGGGGAGGGGAGGAGAGGATCCAGACCCCCGAGTCTTCACAGCGTGGCCTCCGGTCAGCCCTGAGCCCACAGAAGGCAAGGCCGTGGGCACAGGGCCACCTGAGCTCCCCTAAATCCCCATGGAGGCCTCAGGGACCACGAGGCTAAGACGGGAGAGGGCCAAGCCTGCACCTGAACCCTGGCTCTGCCACTGGCTTGCGGGGAGCTCTGGGCAGGTCACTCAGCCTCGCTGAGCCTGCCTGCCCTTCTGTAAACCGTAATAACTGTGCCCACCTCATAAGGCACACTTAGTTTCTCAGGGATGCTGTAACAAATTATCACAAACCCGGCGGCTTAAAACATATCCTTTCACCTTCTAGAGGCCGGAAGTCCGAACTCACGGAGTTCTCTGGGCCACAGTCCCTGGAGGCCCCGAGAGAGAATCCCCCTAGTTCACCGTGGTCCTGTGGCTTGAGGCTACACAACTCTAATCTTGGCGTCTGCCTTCCCGTGGCCTCTTCTTCCTGAGCCTTCTGTTCTCTCTTATAAAGACCCTTGCCTTTGGATTCAGGCAAATCCACCTGGATAATCCAGGAGGCTCTAAAGATGTATCCTTAATTACACCTGCAGAGAGACTTTTTCCAAATATGGTCAAATATGGTCACTGACAGGTTCCTGGGGTTGGGACATGGACACATCTTTTTTTTTTTAAAGATTTATTTATTTATTTATTTTGGGCGGGGGTCGGGTTGGGGAGGGAGGGGAGCGGGCAGGCCACTTCCATTGGTCTTTCATTTCTCTGTTTTCATCCATCTTTGTTCTTTGGCTCCTGCGGGCCTCCCATTGCGGTGGCGTCTGTTGTTGCAGAGTGCCGGCTCTGGGCGCATGCGCTCCAGAGCTCCGGCTCGGCGATTGGACACATCAGTCCAGCCGCTCCGCAGCACGTGGGATCTTCCCAGGCCAGGGATCAAACCGGCGCCCCTTGCACTGCAAGGCGGTGGACACATCTTTTGGCGGGCCCTGTCCAGTGCAGTATGAAGGTCACTAAGGCTCAGGGAACTAAGCTGCCTAGAAGGGGTGGGGCGTGGTGCTCAGCCAAGTAGGAAGTGCTCCATAAAGGAGGGTGGTTTCCACCGTGACTTGACTTGTTCAGTAAGAAATAAACTACAATAAAAGCAAAGACGACAGGAAAGCTGTGCAGGAGCATCAGTGAGGAAGATGTGGGCGGGCGGGCCTGCCGGGGGAGGGGCGGTGGAGCTGGAGGGAGCTTCCAGAGGCTGAGCTGAGGGGAGGGGCAGGCTGAGAGTGGCCCAGAGCTAAGGCCAAGGGTGTTGACCAAGGAATGAGGAGGGGTGGGTGGCTGTGGAGAGAAAGGGACTAGGGCGCTCCGACCAGGCCTCGTGTACACACATGGGTGGGCCTTCCTTCCCCGGGAGGCTGGGAGGTCTCAGTAGAGATGCACAATGGGGCCTCGCTGGCAGGGAGGGGAGCCGAGTCAGCCCGCAGGAGCTGGAGGGAGGGGAACAGCGTTCCAGGGCCTCCCGTGGCTTGAAGTGGCGTCTCAGGCTCACAAGAAAGCCTGGAAGGGAGGGATGACTACCCTTTGTCCAAGAGGAAAACCAGGACCCAAAACAACTGACCCAAGACTGGACGTCAGAACAGAGTGGGCTTTCAACTTGCCTCTAGTTCTCCCAGCTTTAAATCTTGCTGGGGAGGCGGACAGGCCCCAGGACTGCCATCAGTCCCTTTGGTGAGTCTCTCTTATTATTTATTTATTTTTTTGAGATTTATTTTGGTGGGGCGTGCGGGTTGGGTAGGGAGTGGGGCGGGCGGGCCACTTCTGTTGGTCTTTCATTTCTCTATTTTCATCCGTCTTTGTTCTTTGGCTCCCGTGGGCCTCCCATCGCGGTGGCCTCTGTTGTCGCAGAGCGCCGGCCGGGTAATAGGACACATTGGTCCAGCCGCTCCGCGGCACGTGGGATCTTCCCAGGCCAGGGACCGAACTGGCACCCCTTGCACTGCAAGGCGGTGTCCTTACCCACTGGACCACCAGGGAAGCCCACTCTCTCTTATTTTTAAGTTTTATTATTTCTTTCTAATGGAAGGATAACCGTGTGTGGGTTTCTGCCAAACATCAACACCTTTGGTTAGTCTTACCCTCCCACTGCTAAGTCATCCAGTGACTCAACGCCTACCCACCCTTGTGCCGGTCGTCTGCCTCAGTGACCGCCCACCCATCCCCACTTCAGGCTGCCTGCATGGAGCTGGAACAAGAGCCGGCCATGCTTGGACACGTTTATTGAGTTCTCACAGTGGGTTGACCCTGAGGCGACTGCTGGACACCGATTCTCTCCTTCACTCTGTCCAGCGTCCCGAGGAGTCCAGTGTCCCTATGCTCCTTGTCTTTATATTCGTTATGTTCTACAAAGACAGGGGAACTGGGACTTGGAGAGGTAGACGCTGGGGAGGACGGAGCAACTGAAAGGAAGCAGCAGACCTGGGATGTGGACCCAACTCCACCCGCCCAACTCCTTGCTTTCAACCAACAGAGATGTCCCCTGAAAGCTGCCCCACCCTGCAGGCAGGGGGCTTTGTCCTAGCCAGCCCACATCTGTTACATCTCTGTGGCCGGCGCCATCACAATCAGTCCCAAATATATAAACAGGGACTGCCAGGGCCTCTGGAGAGCTGGGTGTGCCAGATGAGGAGGAGGAGGCAGCAGCTGCCCATCCAAGTGAGGCTCCCCACGGACACCATGACACAGAATCGTCCCAACACCTGCACCCAGCCCAGCAACTCCAGGCCCCAAAGCCACACCCGCAACCAGTGCAACTGCAGCCACCTCTGCGGGAGCTGCAGCCAGAGCCGCGCCCGGAGCCGCAGCCGCAGGCGCGTCCGGAGCTGCAACCGCGTCCGGAGCCGGAGCCGCGCCAGGAGCCAGAGCCGCGGCAGCCAGAGCCGCAGCTCCGTCCAGAGCCGGGAGAATTCCCGCAGCTCACTCGGCCACCAGAGCCAGGGCTTGAGCCCCAGCCCGCCGCCGAGGGGGCAGAGATACACCATGCCCTCCCACCAGTGTGCTTCGCGGTCCACCACCCCCGTGCGCGGCCACTCCCACAACAGAAAGAACTTGGAGGGAAAGGTGGTCAAGAGCAAGGGGGTCAAGAGGAGCCAGCAGGTGTACAAGAGGAAGAGGCAGAGCTCAGGTACTTTCAAGCTGGGGGAGAGGGGCCACAGGGCCCCCAGAGAAGGGGGAGCAGCCCAGCTGGGCTGCGGGGGCGGGGAGACCCAGGCAGAGTGCAGAGGAATGACAGGCAAGGGTGGAGAGGGAGACGAGACTGGAGCAGCTGCGTGTACGACGCACTGACGGACAGTTCTTCAATTGGACGGGTGGACAAGTGGCAGATTCGCGAGAAGGAAGCGTGGACAGGTGCATAAGGCTGGGTGGATAAGTAGCTAGAAGGTTGGTTATAGACAGAGAGGTGGGTTCAAGGTTTAGATGGCTGCTTGAGTGGATGGGCGGACGGAGGGGTGAGAGGACGGACTGCATCTGTTAAATGGCTGCGAAGCAGAATGGATGTGATGAGCCTGGACTCCGGCACTGGTCGGGTACATCAATTGGCTGGTTGGGTAGAGAGCCAAGTGGATAAGCTGGGTATGGTTGAAAGAATGAGACTGTCCAGTCCTGGCTGTGCCCTGCGTGGGTTGACACACAGCATCCAAAACCCAAAGGAGAGGCTCCTTTGTAATTAAAGCTCCCTTTCCCATTCCTGCGCCTCAGGACGAAAGCTCAATTGAGATGACAGCTCCCAGCATGTTCCTGTGTTGATCTCACCCGGAGGAGAAATGCCATCACCCGTGGAACACCCGAAGGGAAAAGCTGTTACTCTGCAGGAACATGTTGCTACTGTGATGTCTATGCAACACGAACTAAAGCGTGGACACTGGATGACTGCTCCTTGAGTCGGCGTTTTCATTTCATTAAACGTGTCATGTTTTGGGGGGCCTGGTTGGAAGCACAAAACACAGGAGAGGCTGGGTAGGGAGGGAGGACATACTTTGGGATGAGGTCTCATAAAAGTATCAGGAGCCGGTCCTCACACAGATCAGCAATGCACGGGAGGTAGAGGCGCCTAAAAGCCTTTGGAGCCTTTGGGCAGAGTCCTCCTTTGTCTTACATGCTCCCGTGTACGGGCATCCAAGGACACACACACTCACACATGGGATACATGCCAGAACCATGGCAGGAGACAGGCAGGAAGAGGGTTAGGATGTGTGTGTTGGAGTCCAGCGCATCCTGAGCTTGAATCCTGGCTCATTTTGTTTCCTAGCTGTGTGGCCTTGGGTTGGTGATCAACCTCTCTGAACATCATTTGTTTACCAGAGGACACACAAGACTGTGTCCACAGAAAGGACAGAAAAAGATTTGCCAGTCACGGTGCTTTCCTGATGGTCAAGTGGTTAAGAACCTTCTAATGCAGGGGCTGTAGGTTTGATCCCTGATCAGGGAACTGAGACTGCACATGCGATGGGGTAACTAAGCCCTCAGGCCACAACTAGAGAGCCCGCGTACTGCAAGTACCGAGCCCACACACTGCATGAAAGATCCCGCATGCCGCAGCTAAGACCCGACATAGCCAAAAGATTCAGCTCTGGTGGGACAGGGGTGGGGATGGAGGTCAAGGAAGGCCTCCTGCGGACCAAAGGAAAGCGCCGTCCAGGCCAAGGGAAGAGCACGCACAAAGCCGGGAAGAAGGAAGGAGCCTGAGCTTTTTCCAAGACTGGAGCGGCTGGCACAGACGTGCAGGCGGCCACCAGCGGGTGGGGGCAGGCCATGCAGGATTTGCGGGCCGTGGGGAGACTGGACATTTTACTTGCTGTGACAAATCGTGGGAAGTCTCAGTGAGGCAAGCAACAGGGTCTAGTGTCTTTTCTGTATGGAGACGGAGTGGCAGGGGACAGAAGGAAGAAAAGAAGAGCTGGGGGCAGGCATGGCCAGGAGGGAGGGCCAGGCCTGAGGTCAGAGATTCACGCTTTGCCCCCAAACCTCCTGGTGCCCTGTTTCAAGACAGAAGGCCCGGACTTCCCTGGTGGTCCAGTGGTTGAGAATCGCCTGCCAAGGCTTAGGGAACATGGGTCTGCCCCCTGCTCTGGGAAGATCCCACGTGCAGCAGAGCAGCTAACCCTGTGAGCTACAACTGCTGAGGCCCGCACACCCTCGAGCCTGCGCTCTGCAGCAGGAGGGGCCGCCACAGCGAGAAGCCCGTGCCCCTCAAGCAGAGAGTAGCCGCCGCTCGCCCCGTCTAGGGAAAGCCCTTGTGCAGCAACAAAGACCCAAGCACAGCCAAAAAAAAAAAAGCATGGCCGCAGAGTGCCGTGATAGCCACTGACGACACGTGAGCCAGGAGAATGTGGGAAGTGCTTCCAGAGATCACGTGTGAAGGGAGGAGACGGAGACAGAGGGTCAGAGGCCCTCGGAGGCCACGCGCCAGAGGACCTCCCTGTTCCCTGGACAGCGTGCTGTTGTGAAGCGACAGTGGAAGGCAGGAGTTCTGCTGTGGAGACGTCAGCTCTGTGTCGAGGCCGTGGACTGGAAGCAGACAGACCGGGTCACCAGGGTGCTTGACGGACCCAGCTCAGCCCCCCACTTCCCTGAAACCAACCCTCGGAAAAAAAAAGTGGCACGAACACACGGACACCCAGTTACATATACAAAGAAAGTGCCATTCACAGCCACTCAGACGCAGAGCCCGAGGTTCACGGGTGGACGCCCCCATGCACACGCAGGTGCACACACGCCTCCCCTCCCACACACCGGAGCACAAGCCAGCACTTGCAGGCACACGGCTACCCTCCCGTGGTCAGACACACTGTGACACGAGGAGAAAAGTCAAACCACAGATTCGTTCTTTCACTTGCCCGGTTTGGGGTGGGGTGTCAGTCGTTTGGGGGAAGGCCTGCTGGAAACCCAAATTCAGGAAACAGGGAACTAGATGCTAGCCACTGAGGGGCCCTGAACATTCTCCCCGTGTTGGGATTTTGGGGTGAAGTGCGGCCTGAGGAACAGACCCAGCCCCGCCTGTAGGGAGACTGCTGACTCAGCTCCCTGGGAACCTATGAAGAGGACCCAACAGTCCTGGGGGCAGTAGGGTGCAGCCAGGGAAGAGGGTGCAGAGCCTGTGCAGAAACCCCATCAGAGCACAATTCAGGAGGAAAGAATACCTCAAACTCTGTAGATTCAGCTCCTCTGTTCCCTTGCTGGGTTACCCTAGGGCTGCCTCTTAACCTCTTTGAGCCTTGGCTCGGATGGTAAAGAATTTGCCTGCAACCCGGGAGGCCCTGGCTCAATCCCTGGGTCAGGACGAGCCCCTGGAGAAGGAAACGACAACCCACTCCAGTATCCTTGCCAGGGAATTCCATGGACAAGGAGCCTGGTGGGCTACACTCCAGGGGGTCAAAACAAATTGGACATGACTGAGTGACTAGCACTTTCACTTTCTTTGACTCTGTGAAGAGGTCCAAGGCACCATGCTGTTCTTTTTTTCTCTTTTTTCCCCATCATGCCTCTTTTTAATTTATATTTCTTTTTCATTCATCTTTTATTCTTTGGCCTGTGAGGGCCTTCCATCACAGTGGCCTCTCTCGGTGCAGAGCACTGGCTCTGGGCACATGCGCTCCAGGGCACTGGCTGTAATTGGACACACCGGTCCAGCCGCTCCACAGCGTGGAGGATCTTCCTGGGCCAGGGATTGAACTGGTGCCCCCTGCACTGCAAGGGGACTCTTTAACCGCTGGACCACCAGGGAAACACCGTGCTGTTCTCAATTGCTGCATCCCTGTATCTGGCCTGGGGCCTGGCGCATATTAGATGCCCAGCATATACTCGATGGAGAAATGAAATCATGTGCAGACAGTGAGATGCCCCTTGTGTGCCCACTGAAAGGGCAAAACCAGAAAAGGCAGGCACTAGGAGGACCCAACAAAGCAGATATGGTTGAATGCAGCTGCCAAGGGGGCAAATGAGCATACTCGAGGTTGGCCGGTGACTGGCGATGTCTATGAACACTTATGAGTGTGCAAAACGTTTCTCACCACATGTGCCAGAATTCAGGGCTGTGTGGCTTGCAAGAATGGAAAATGGCTAACAACCCACAGGAGGGCTGAGTGAACACGCAGGTTCACTGAGGACTACGGTGCGGCTTTTAAAAGAATGGGGTTGATCTCTGTGTGCTCAGCTCCCTGGGAACCTACGAAGGGGACCCAACAGTCCTGGGGGCGGTAGGGTGCAGCCAGGGAAGAGGGTGCAGAGCCTGTGCAGAAACCCCATCAGAGCACAATTCAGGAGGAAAGAATACCTCAAACTCTGTAGATTCAGCTCCTCTGTTCCCTTGCTGGGTTACCCTAGGGCTGCCTCTTAACCTCTTTGAGCCTTGGCTCGGATGGTAAAGAATTTGCCTGCAACCCGGGAGGCCCTGGCTCAATCCCTGGGTCAGGACGAGCCCCTGGAGAAGGAAACGACAACCCACTCCAGTATCCTTGCCAGGGAATTCCATGGACAAGGAGCCTGGTGGGCTACACTCCAGGGGGTCAAAACAAATTGGACATGACTGAGTGACTAGCACTTTCACTTTCTTTGACTCTGTGAAGAGGTCCAAGGCACCATGCTGTTCTTTTTTTCTCTTTTTTCCCCATCATGCCTCTTTTTAATTTATATTTCTTTTTCATTCATCTTTTATTCTTTGGCCTGTGAGGGCCTTCCATCACAGTGGCCTCTCTCGGTGCAGAGCACTGGCTCTGGGCACATGCGCTCCAGGGCACTGGCTGTAATTGGACACACCGGTCCAGCCGCTCCACAGCGTGGAGGATCTTCCTGGGCCAGGGATTGAACTGGTGCCCCCTGCACTGCAAGGGGACTCTTTAACCGCTGGACCACCAGGGAAACACCGTGCTGTTCTCAATTGCTGCATCCCTGTATCTGGCCTGGGGCCTGGCGCATATTAGATGCCCAGCATATACTTGATGAAGAAATGAAATAATGTGCAGACAGTGAGATGCCCCTTGTGTGCCCACTGAAAGGGCAAAACCAGAAAAGGCAGGCACTAGGAGGACCCAACAAAGCAGATATGGTTGAATGCAGTTGCCCAGGGGGCAGATGAGCATACTCAAGGTTGGCCGGTGACTGGCGATGCCTATGAACACTTATGAGTGTGCAAAACGTTTCTCACCACATGTGCCAGAATTCAGGGCTGTGTGGCTTGCAAGAATGGAAAATGGCTAACAACCCACAGGAGGGCTGAGTGAACACGCAGGTTCACTGAGGACTACGGTGCGGCTTTTAAAAGAATGGGGCTGATCTCTGTGTGCCCAGAGGGCGAGGGGCAGAGGCGGCCTGCAGGTGGGGACGCGCTGATGGCTCTCTCGGCCCCACCCCCTCCAGGCCTCCCACCGGGTGCTATCGTGGGCCGACGCGGCGTCCTCACGGGCACTGAGGCGGCTCTGCAGACCCTTGCTGGCCCTGTACAGCTTCTCGGCCAGGTGACATGTCCCCTCTGCGGCCCTGCCCCACGCCAAGCACACCCTCCATCTCATCCGTGCCCCGGACGGCCTGCCTGCCAGGGCTCTTCCATGCCCACTTTACTGATGAGGAAACCGAGGCGGTTCTTCATCCTGCAGAGGTCCTACGAGCACTCCCTCTGCGCAGGTGCTGTCTTAGATGCTGCAGACGCAGTGGCGCGTGGGACAGAGCCTCGGCCACCCAGGGAGACAGTGACCAGGCCGTCTGTCCCCAGGGCAGCAAGCTTTCCCAGAAAGGGCCTGAGAGTGACGTGTGCAAGCTTTGTAGCCAGATGGCCTCTTGTTTAGCCTTGTTTTTTTGTGTGTTTATTAAGAGTCCTTTAAACATGCAAAAGCCGTTCTTAGCTTGCAGGCTGTCCAAGTGCAGGGCGCAGGCTGGCTGTGACCACAGGCCACAGTCCCCCCACCTCTGAGCCAGTGTGGAGGCTAAGTCGCTCAGTCGTGTCCGACGCTGCAACTCCATGGACTGTAGCCCACCAGGCTGCTCTGTCCATGGGGCTCTCCCGGCAAGAATACACGGAGGAGGTTGCCAGGCCTTTCTCCCGGGACCTTCCAGACCCAGGGACTGAACCTGAAATAATGTGCAGACAGTGAGATGCCCCTTGTGTGCCCACTGAAAGGGCAAAACCAGAAAAGGCAGGCACTAGGAGGACCCAACAAAGCAGATATGGTTGAATGCAGTTGCCCAGGGGGCAGATGAGCATACTCAAGGTTGGCCGGTGACTGGCGATGCCTATGAACACTTATGAGTGTGCAAAACGTTTCTCACCACATGTGCCAGAATTCAGGGCTGTGTGGCTTGCAAGAATGGAAAATGGCTAACAACCCACAGGAGGGCTGAGTGAACACGCAGGTTCACTGAGGACTACGGTGCGGCTTTTAAAAGAATGGGGCTGATCTCTGTGTGCCCAGAGGGCGAGGGGCAGAGGCGGCCTGCAGGTGGGGACGCGCTGATGGCTCTCTCGGCCCCACCCCCTCCAGGCCTCCCACCGGGTGCTATCGTGGGCCGACGCGGCGTCCTCACGGGCACTGAGGCGGCTCTGCAGACCCTTGCTGGCCCTGTACAGCTTCTCGGCCAGGTGACATGTCCCCTCTGCGGCCCTGCCCCACGCCAAGCACACCCTCCATCTCATCCGTGCCCCGGACGGCCTGCCTGCCAGGGCTCTTCCATGCCCACTTTACTGATGAGGAAACCGAGGCGGTTCTTCATCCTGCAGAGGTCCTACGAGCACTCCCTCTGCGCAGGTGCTGTCTTAGATGCTGCAGACGCAGTGGCGCGTGGGACAGAGCCTCGGCCACCCAGGGAGACAGTGACCAGGCCGTCTGTCCCCAGGGGCAGCAAGCTTTCCCAGAAAGGGCCTGAGAGTGACGTGTGCAAGCTTTGTAGCCAGATGGCCTCTTGTTTAGCCTTGTTTTTTTGTGTGTTTATTAAGAGTCCTTTAAACATGCAAAAGCCGTTCTTAGCTTGCAGGCTGTCCAAGTGCAGGGCGCAGGCTGGCTGTGACCACAGGCCACAGTCCCCCCACCTCTGAGCCAGTGTGGAGGCTAAGTCGCTCAGTCGTGTCCGACGCTGCAACTCCATGGACTGTAGCCCACCAGGCTGCTCTGTCCATGGGGTTCTCCAGGCAAGAATACACGGAGGAGGTTGCCAGGCCTTTCTCCCGGGGACCTTCCAGACCCAGGGACTGAACCTGCATCTCCTGCATTGGGAGGTGGGGTCTTTACCACCGGCACCACCTGGGCAGCCCCTGAGCTAGTGTGTTAGGTGCTAAATGCTACCGAAAAACAATGCAGGACATGCGGATTGAGGGGGGCATTTTATTTGTTAAAACATTTCTCTCTGCACGAATGAGCGTGGCTGTGTGGTGTAGCATGCAGGATCCCAGCTCCCCTACCAGGGATTGAACCTGCGCTCCCTGCAGTGGGCGTGCAGAGTCTTAACCACTGCGCCGCCAGGGAAGACCCCTCGGGGGCATTTTAGAGCGAGGCCGTGGTTGGGTTCAGTGAGCAGGCAGCGTTGAGCAAGGGCTCGGAAGGTGTGGGAGTGAGCCGGCTGAGTCGAGGACAGAGTTCCAGGCGGAGGGCACAGCGGGGCAAAGGCCCCGGGGAACGCACCTGCTGCTGGGGGGATGGGAAGGAAGCCAGGGGGCTGGAGTGCAGGTGGAGGAGCTGGGGGGGTAATGGGCTTCCGGGCAGCCTGGGGCCCGTGTCTCTTACGCTGAAATGGGAACACACAGGAGGTTTTGAGCTGAGGAGGGACACGACCTACCTTTCGTGTAAAAAGATCCCTTTGGCCCCAGAGCTGAGCATGCAGACTGGGGCGGGGAGCGGGTAGAAGTGGGAGCCCGGCGTAGACCGGAGGGCGGCTGCGCTGCGCGGGGCAGTCGTGGAGGGGGTGAGGCAGGCAGACGTCAGGGCCTTAGAGGGACAGGCCTGTAGAGACTGGCCGACAGGTCAGAAGCAGGCGAAAGAGGACAGCCCGGGACGGCTCGAAAGGCTTTGGCTTCGATGACCGGAAGGCTGGGGGGTCCATCTGGGGTGGCGAGGGAGCAGGGAGCAGCCTGGAGCTTTGTCAGTGGCCTGTGGCTGCCGTAGCAAGTCACCACAAGTTTGTGGCTTAAAGCAACACAAATGCAGTATCCTGTGGTTCTGGATGTCAGAAATTCAAGCTGAATTCAGGTTCTTCCCTTTTCCAGCTTCTGAAAGCCACCTTTCCTTTGCTCGTGGCGTCTCTTCCTTTTTTTTTTCTTTTTTTGCATTTTCTTTCTTTTTTCTTTGGCGGCGGGGGGTGTTGGGGAGGTGGGGTGGGTGGGCCACTTCTAATGGTCTTTCATTTATCTATTTTCACCTATGTTTGTTCTTTAGCCCGTGTGGGCCTCCCATCGCGGTGGCCTCTGTTGTCGCAGAGCACCAGCTCTGGGCACATGCGCTCCAGAGCTCCGGCTCGGTAATTGGACACATCGGTCCAGCCGCTCCGCGGCACGTGGGATCCTCCCAGGCCAGGGATCGAACCGGCGCCCCTTGCACTGCAAGACGGTGTCCTTACCCACTGGACCACCAGGGAAGCCCTCTTCCATCCTGAAAGCCAGCCCTGTAGTGTCTTCTGCCCTCTGACCTGATATCTCCCTCTGAGCCTCCTGCCTCTCTCATCAGGTCCACTGTGAGTCCCTGGCCACGTGGCTGAGCCGTCTCAGTCTAGTGTGGCCACACCTGCAGAGTCCCTCTGCCCCCTAAGGTGGTGCAGCCGTAGGTCTCAGGGGCCTGGGGTCTCTGGGGCTGTTGATCAGCCTACCTGGTGGGAGTGGGTGGTCTGGAGCTCGTTTCTGACCTGTTGAGTTTGAGAAGCCCTCTGGATACCCCACCGAGGCAGCTGGCTTTCTGAGGCCTGAGCCATCGAGCTCCTTGGGGGACTGTCGGGAGGCTCTTGTGCTGGGGTCTAATCGCTCCTCTGTGCTCCCTCCAGGGACCGCTCGGTGGTGGTGACGCTGCCGATGCTGCCAGCAGGGGACGAGCCCCTGGATGTGGCCCGGGTGACCAGCCACCTGGTGGAGGAGAAGCTGCTGCGGCCGCTCCGAGCGCTCTACGGGACCAGCGTGCTGGCCGAGTACCACCGGCTCAGACGCCTCCTGCTGGGGGCCCCCTCTGGATGTGAGTCCTGTGTCCTCCACCCCGGGAGCCCCGCAGCCCTCTGGGATGCAGTGGCAGGACCTGGTGGGGACAGATGGGCAGCGGGACCATCCCTGATAGTACAAGGAAGCCCAAGCATCTGGGGCTTGGCCCGTCTGGTCCCAGGCTGAGCACAGAGGTAACCGGGCTTCCCAGGGTCAAACAGGACTAGGGCTGGGCTGCAGATCCAGGCGTTTGTCCAGAGAGTAACAGCCTGAGCCTGGAGCCCAGCAGGGAGGCATGGTAAGTGGCTGAGGGCCAGGCCAGCTCCCCCCGGGGGGGACCCTGCCGGGGAAGCACAAGGCAGCTGGAAGGCCACTGAGTCCAGACCGTGAGGCATGGCTAGAGCCACAGGCAGGGCCAGGACCAGACACGGCTCTGGGGGCCTGGAGGCCCTGCGAGCCTGAGTGTGATCTGGGGAGCTGGCTCAGCTCCCTGTCCCCAGGGGGGTCGCGGTGGGGGGCAGTGCAGCGCGCCACTGTGTGGTGACGCGAGCGTGCCTTCGGTGCCCAAGTCAGTGGGCAGGGCCCGGCAAGCCCTGGTGTGTAGCCTGGGGCCTCGTGATCACACAGGTGAGAATCCCACGGCGGCCGGGCCTCTGGCCGAGGGGTGTGTTCAGGAGGCCGGCTTCTCTTGCCCCCCAGGCCTCTGCTCTGAGGCCACGCTGCCCGGGTGGCTCACAGCTGCCCGCTCGCGAGCCACCTTCGCCCCACCGGGAAGAGGGCAGGGCCTGGCTCACGTGGTGCCTCCCTCCTGTTGGATGGAGTCTTGACTACTTTTTTTTAATAGTGAATTTTCTGCAATAGCTTCATTGAGGTTTTATCCATCTAGGTTGCTCTTTTCTTCTTTTTTTTTTTTTTTTAAAGATTTATTTATTTATTTTGGGCGGGGGTCGGGTTGGGGAGGGAGGGGAGCGGGCGGGCTACTTCTATTGGTCTTTCATCTATGTTCATCCGTCTTTGTTCTTTGGCTCCTGCGGGCCTCCCATCGCAGTGGCCTCTGTTGTCGCAGAGCACCAGCTCTGGGCGCATGCGCTCCAGAGCTCCGGCTCGGTAATTGGACACATCAGTCCAGCCGCTCCGCGGCAGGTGGGATCTTCGCAGGCCAGGGATCAAACCGGCGCCCCTTTCACTGCAAGGCGGTGTCCTTACCCACTGGGCCACCAGGGGAAGCCTGGTTGCTCTTTTCTTTTTGAACTGTGGGTATCATTTAATAAACTCTAACCTTCAGTGAAGGGTGACAAGACATTAGAAATGGAACAAATACCATTTACATTCACCTTTACAAATGATGTGCTTGGTTCTGTTTGGAGGCCCAGGTATGGAAGCTGGTGTCCTGTTACCTGCCGCTCTTCCCTGAGGTGCTGAGGCCATCAGCTCACAGTGCGGTGTCAGTCTGTGCTGTGCAGCGGAGCGGCTCCGCGAGGCACAGATGCACGCCTTTTAAAATACTCTTTTTCATTTATGGTTATTGATGTTGAATATAGTTCCCTGGGCTATTCAGTAGGACCTCGTTGTCGATCTAGTCTGTATAATACTTCGCATCTGCTAATTCCAAACTTACACTTGATCCTTCCCCCAATTTCCACCCCTCGCTTGGCAACAGCACATCTGCTCTCTATGTCTGAGTCTGTTTTATAGGTAAGTTCATTTGCATCGTATTTTAGATTCTACATGCAAGTGCCATTATACAGCATTTGTCTTGAACTTTATATTTTACATTGGAATATAGTTGATTTAACAATCTTGTGTTAGTTTCAGGTGTAAAGTGATTCAGTTATACAAAGTGGTATCAGTATATATATTATACAAATACATGGATCTTGCTGTTTAGTCTCTAAGTCACGTCTGACTCTGCGATCCCATGGACTATAGCCTGCCCAGCTCCTCTGTCCATGGAATTCTCTAGGCAAGAATACTACTTGGCTGCCATTCCCTTCCCCAGGGGATCTTCCCAACCCAGGGATCGAAGCTGCGTCTCCTCCAATGGCAGGTGGATTCTTTACCACTGAGCCACTTGGGAAGCCCATACATCTGTCTGCTCTTTTTCAAATTCTTTTCCCATTTAGGTTGTTACATAATACTGAGCAGAGTTCCCTGTTTTATACAGTAGGCCCTTGTTGGTTATCCATTTTAAATATAGTAGTATGTATCAGGTTGGCTGAAAAGTTTGCTCTGTAACATCTTCTGGAAAAACCTAAACAAAGTTTTTGGCCGACTCAATACACTCAATCCGACTCTCTTAGCTATCTCTCCCCCTACCTGCCCCTCTGGTATCCATAAGTTCATTCCTTAAGTCTGGTGAGTCTGTTTCTGTTTTGTAAATAAGTTCATTTGTATTGTTTAAGATTCCACATATATTTGTCTTTCTGTTTGACTTCACTCAGTATGACTCTAGGTCCATCCATGTTGCTGCACATGGCGTTATTTCATTCTTTGTAGTGGCTAATGTTCCAGTGTCTACATGTACCACATCTTTGTTCATCTGTGGATGGACATTGAGGCTGTTCATGTCTTGGCTATTGCCAACAGGGCTGCCATGGACACAGGGGTGCATGTACCTTTAGGGATTAGAGCTTTGTCTGGATATACGCCCAGGCGTGGGACTGCTGGGTCATGGGGTATTCTGTTTTTACTACTTTGAGCAACCTACTGTTTCCATGGTGGCTGCACTGACTTACAGCCCCACCAACAGTGTAGGAGGGTTCCTTTTTCTCTATATCCTTTCCAGGGCACGTTCTGTCTGTGGATTTGCTGTCTGGTCACTGTGTGTGAATGGAGTCATGTAACGTGCTCGGGATTTTCACTCGGAATTTCCAGGGTCGTCACTGTTGAAATATGCCCCACCCCTCCATTCCTTTTCGCTGCTGACTTGGCTTCAGACCACTCACCGCGGGGAGCCCCGGAGCTCAAGCTGTCTTGAAGCTGCGGCTCCTGGAGGCAGCCCCCGCTCCTGGGGTGGGCCAGCCCCGAGGACGCCAGCCCCGGGCAGCCCCTGGCTACCCTGTGGGCTCCGGCCCCGCTCCCCCCGGCAGCCGGCACAGTGCACCCCACTCACCCTTCCTCTGCCGCCTTCTCCCCAGACCACACTGTGGTGGCCGGGGCCAGGTACGTGGTGACCTTCGATGGCGGGGTGTGGGACACGGGTGACCGCTGCAGCCGCCGGTTGCTGGCGCAGGGTTTTGCTCACAACGCGTTCTCACTGACGCTGAACCGAGCGGGCTCAGGGCTCACATCACTGGCCGTGGAGCTGAACCACGCCATCCTCGTCCTCCACCCCGGCCTGAAGGTGAGCCTGCGCGACTGGGGCGGGAAGGAAGCCCGGGCCCTTCTCCTGCCTCCTGTCCACACGGCTGTGCCCCGTGGGGCCGGCCCTGCTCAGCCCCCGCCCGGCCCACAGACCTGCGAGCTCCACAGCGCCTCCCTGCCGGGGAGGCCTGCCTGGACCTGGACCTGCCTCCTGCCGAGACCGAGAGGGACGTCCCCAGGTCAAACTGACCAGTCAGGACGGCGTCTCTGTCGCCTGTGACGTCCACGCCGGCCTCTGCAGCCTGCTCTGAGTGTCTGGCAACACGGTGGGTCTGGGCCCCCACCGGCGGCCTCCGCGCCAGCGCAGTCAGCTCCGGGCGGAGATCCCCAGATCCCAGCGGGCAGTCACTCTGTGTCCTTGGGCGGCTGTGGGCAGGAGGCCCAGGGGTGCTCTTGGGCCTCTGCTGGTCCTTGGGGCTCACAGCCTGAGCAGGTATCAGAATAGCCCACAAGTGGAAGGGGGTCAACGGCCAGCTCTTCCGGCTTTGATCACATTCAGCGCTGGGACGGCCCCTACTCCTGGGTGGGGTGGGGGGGTGCACCTCTGGATGCAGCCCGGCTGCTTGACCCCCGCCCTGTTTCCGGAGCTAAAATGTGTGGTCAGTTCCTTCTCCTGTGTGTCCCCCGCTGGTGTCCCCTGTCCCAGGTGGCCTGACACCCAGGTTCATTTAGTCATCCCACTACCCCCAGCCATGAGCAGCGGCGCCAGGCTTTGAGCCCAGGGCTGTGACCCCACGTTCCGCCCCCTTGACCTGGTGGAGCAGCCCAGGAACACCCACGAAGAGCTCGGGAGAGGGCCAGTGGACGGGGGAGGACCCAGGAGGGGAACAAATGCTTCCCTCCGTCCTTTCCTCCTCTCCCTCTGGAGAAGGTTCAGAGCCAGGGCCCGTGTTTAGGGGCGTCAGGCGTAGAGGGCGTGGGGTCAGGCCACGCTCCCGGCCAGCAGGCTCCCACAGCCTGTCCTCCCTTCCCCGCCCCGCAGGCCTGTCCGCCGGCCTCCTGGGCACAAACGACAACGAGGCAGGCAGTGAGCTGGTGCTGCGGACGGCACGCTGGCCGGCAGCCTGGAGGAGCCCCTTCTCGCCTGGCGGGGAGCCTGGGCCGCCCCCTCCCTCGGGGCTGGGCGGCAGCAGTAGATGCCGTGGGTGGAGAGGGAAGCGCCCGTGTGGACGCCCCATCTCTGGGCCTCCCGAGCCCACAGGCGGCGCAGCTGCAGGGAAGCTCTCAGGCCGGGGGGCGGTGGTCCCCTCCTGAGGCTGCGGCCCCTGGGGAGCTGCCCTGGAGCCAGGAGGTCCAGGCAGGAGGCCTGAGGCTCGGTCTGTTCCCCCAGGTGGGCGGTGACTGCAGGGCTGTGCAGACGACCCGGCCGGCATGCCCAGGCCCGAGCCCCACCTGCCGGGCCTTCTTCCGGGACCCCCGCTCCAGCCTGGGGGGCTGCTTCAGAGTGGTGAGTGTGCAGCTGCAGACAGCACGTGGCCGTGGAGCACGGGCGGAGGCGGCCCTCACCTCGATCCAACCCCCGGCCCCTCGGTGCTGCTCCCGGCTGCGGCGCGCGGGGACACTGACTGTGGGTGCTAGATTTCAGGTGGACCCTACACCCTTCCTCACCCTGTGCGCCAGGGACCCCTGTGGCACCCAGGAGCGCCAGCCTGCTTGCACCCTGGCAGCCGCCTATGTCCACCTGGGTGCCCGGGGCTCGTGCCCCTGGACCCGCCTCCACAGTGTGGTAAGTGGCCGAGCCGACCCCTCCACCTTCCATCCTCGAGGGAAAACCAGTGCCTTTCTCTTAGCCTCCACCAATAGGACACATACTCAGCTGTGACCCCACGTTCCGCCCCCTTGACCTGGTGGAGCAGCCCAGGAACACCCACGAAGAGCTCGGGAGAGGGCCAGTGGACGGGGGAGGACCCAGGAGGGGAACAAATGCTTCCCTCCGTCCTTTCCTCCTCTCCCTCTGGAGAAGGTTCAGAGCCAGGGCCCGTGTTTAGGGGCGTCAGGCGTAGAGGGCGTGGGGTCAGGCCACGCTCCCGGCCAGCAGGCTCCCACAGCCTGTCCTCCCTTCCCCGCCCCGCAGGCCTGTCCGCCGGCCTCCTGGGCACAAACGACAACGAGGCAGGCAGTGAGCTGGTGCTGCGGACGGCACGCTGGCCGGCAGCCTGGAGGAGCCCCTTCTCGCCTGGCGGGGAGCCTGGGCCGCCCCCTCCCTCGGGGCTGGGCGGCAGCAGTAGATGCCGTGGGTGGAGAGGGAAGCGCCCGTGTGGACGCCCCATCTCTGGGCCTCCCGAGCCCACAGGCTTCGCAGCTGCAGGGAAGCTCTCAGGCCGGGGGGCGGTGGTCCCCTCCTGAGGCTGCGGCCCCTGGGGAGCTGCCCTGGAGCCAGGAGGTCCAGGCAGGAGGCCTGAGGCTCGGTCTGTTCCCCCAGGTGGGCGGTGACTGCAGGGCTGTGCAGACGACCCGGCCGGCATGCCCAGGCCCGAGCCCCACCTGCCGGGCCTTCTTCCGGGACCCCCGCTCCAGCCTGGGGGGCTGCTTCAGAGTGGTGAGTGTGCAGCTGCAGACAGCACGTGGCCGTGGAGCACGGGCGGAGGCGGCCCTCACCTCGATCCAACCCCCGGCCCCTCGGTGCTGCTCCCGGCTGCGGCGCGCGGGGACACTGACTGTGGGTGCTAGATTTCAGGTGGACCCTACACCCTTCCTCACCCTGTGCGCCAGGGACCCCTGTGGCACCCAGGAGCGCCAGCCTGCTTGCACCCTGGCAGCCGCCTATGTCCACCTGGGTGCCCGGGGCTTCGTGCCCCTGGACCCGCCTCCACAGTGTGGTAAGTGGCCGAGCCGACCCCTCCACCTTCCATCCTCGAGGGAAAACCAGTGCCTTTCTCTTAGCCTCCACCAAGAGGACACATACTCAGCTGTTGCACAGAGAGCTAAGGGGCAGAGCAAAGTGAGGTGCAAAGGAGTACTTTCTAAAGTTTACCTGTTTGGCTGCACCAGGTCTTAGTTGTGGCATGCAAACTCTTAGGCTCAGCACATGGGATCTAGCTCCCTGACCAGAGAAGTCCCAGGAGTTATTAAGAGAAAGAGTCCCAAAGCTCCCCACTTCATTCCAGGTCTAGTGAGCCCTGGCTTCTGGTGCAGGAGACGAGAGCTTGGGGAGGTCAGGCAGCTTCTGAAAATTAGAATAACACGCCTTCCCTTAGCGGGTGTGTATATCCCCCACCCTGTAAGGTCTGGGAGCCCTTGGACATACCTGCAACGAAAATCGTGCGTGGTTCCCACTACTGAGGTCTCACTACACAGACACGGAAGTCGGCAACGGCCGCGGACCCCTGGATAACAGAGCATGTGTACACCACACTGGTAAAAGAACAGTAAGGGGCTTCCCCTGGTGGTCCAGTGGGTAAGGACACCGCCTTGCAGTGCAAGGGGCCCCGGTTCGATCCCTGGCCTGGGAAGATCCCACGTGCCGCGGAGTGGCTGGATCGATGTGTCCAATTACCAAGCCGGAGCTCTGGAGCGCATGCGCCCAGAGCCGGAGCTCTGCAGTGACAGACGCCACCGCGATGGGAAGCCCACAGGAGTCAAAGAACAAAGACAGATGAAAATAGAGAAATGAAAGACCAATAGAAGTGGGCCGCCCGCTCCCCTCCCTCCCCAACCCGACCCCCACCCAAAATAAATAAATAAATCTTTAAAAAAAAAAAAGAACAGTAAGGCAGGTTTTACTGGGGGGTTCTGTAGATGTAGCGACCCCTACCATAGGAGCAGAAAGATTGGGCTCAGCTCTTAAGACAACCAGGAAAAGTGGGCATTTATAGTTAAGGAGCAGGGTCAGGCGAGGGGCTCAGTGAATAAAAAATTACTGAAAGGAAAGATCAGGCAGGGGTGGGAGAGGTTCTGGCTAACCTGACCTGACAGGATTCTTGCTGAAGGCTGGCTAAAGTGATCAGACGTCACCTGCTGAGGACCCCTATTCAGATGTCGAGATGATCAGCTATAGGGGATCCTGATCAAGGGACTTGCCTGTTAAAACTAGACATGGAGGACAAGATCGTGAAACCCAGAAGTCAGGGCCTGGTTGGGAAGAGTTCTAAGGAGCCTGAGGAGAGTTTGGTCAAGGAGAAAATCTTTCTCCAAGAGGACTAGAATTGAAGATGATTAAAGATGAAATAGCATCCCTAGGCAGAGGAGCTTGACGGGAGGTTTCCAGGTCTAGTGAGCCCTGGCTTCTGGTGCAGGAGGCGAGCTTGGGGAGGTCAGGCAGCTTCTGAAAATTAGAATAACACGCCTTCCCTTAGCGGGTGTGTATATCCCCCACCCTGTAAGGTCTGGGAGCCCTTGGACATACCTGCAACGAAAATCGTGCGTGGTTCCCACTACTGAGGTCTCACTACACAGACACGGAAGTCGGCAACGGCCGCGGACCCCTGGATAACAGAGCATGTGTACACCACACTGGTAAAAGAACAGTAAGGGGCTTCCCCTGGTGGTCCAGTGGGTAAGGACACCGCCTTGCAGTGCAAGGGGCCCCGGTTCGATCCCTGGCCTGGGAAGATCCCACGTGCCGCGGAGTGGCTGGATCGATGTGTCCAATTACCAAGCCGGAGCTCTGGAGCGCATGCGCCCAGAGCCGGAGCTCTGCAGTGACAGACGCCACCGCGATGGGAAGCCCACAGGAGTCAAAGAACAAAGACAGATGAAAATAGAGAAATGAAAGACCAATAGAAGTGGGCCGCCCGCTCCCCTCCCTCCCCAACCCGACCCCCACCCAAAATAAATAAATAAATCTTTAAAAAAAAAAAAGAACAGTAAGGCAGGTTTTACTGGGGGGTTCTGTAGATGTAGCGACCCCTACCATAGGAGCAGAAAGATTGGGCTCAGCTCTTAAGACAACCAGGAAAAGTGGGCATTTATAGTTAAGGAGCAGGGTCAGGCGAGGGGCTCAGTGAATAAAAAATTACTGAAAGGAAAGATCAGGCAGGGGTGGGAGAGGTTCTGGCTAACCTGACCTGACAGGATTCTTGCTGAAGGCTGGCTAAAGTGATCAGACGTCACCTGCTGAGGACCCCTATTCAGATGTCGAGATGATCAGCTATAGGGGATCCTGATCAAGGGACTTGCCTGTTAAAACTAGACATGGAGGACAAGATCGTGAAACCCAGAAGTCAGGGCCTGGTTGGGAAGAGTTCTAAGGAGCCTGAGGAGAGTTTGGTCAAGGAGAAAATCTTTCTCCAAGACTTTTGGATGCTAGAATTGAAGATGATTAAAGATAAGCACAATTCCAGAACTAATTTCTAGAGATGAAAAAATACTCATGGAAATTTAAAACTGTACAATTACTGACCAGGGGATCTTTGCGGAAACTAATGCCTGGGGCTGGTGATTTGTTACCTAAGTGAATATTGACACGTCTTTTTGCTAACTGAACATTATTGACCAGAAACGTATTAATGGGACTTCCCTCGTAGTTCAGTCTATAAAGAATCTGCCTGCAATGCAGGAGGCCTGGGTTCGATTCCTGGGTCAGGAAGATCGCCTGCAGAATCCCATGGACAGAGGAGCCTGCCAGGCTATAGTCCATGAGGTCAAAAGACATGTCTAGTCAGTAAGTTGTTAACAGCAAAGGAGAAAATTAACTGGAAAAAACAGGAGAGGAGGAGGATGAAGTGAGAATTTTAGAATGAGGAGGATCTCAGGTCCAGTGGTTAGGATGCCACACTTCCAAAGCAGGGGGCATAGATTTGGTTCCTGGCTAGGCTATTAAGATTGCACCTGCTGTGTGCTGCAGTTACCTCCCCGCCTCAAAAAAAGCACAATGTGTCCCAAATACTATAAATAAATCTATACCATGACACACCAGACTGGAACGGCAGAAAAATCCAAGCAAAGGTCCTCAAAGCCACCAACAACGATGGAAAAGAGGTGAGTTTTCAAGGAACAAATAACCATTCTCCTACCAGCAGTGACAGAAGGTGGTGGGATAAGTCTTCATAGTGTTAAGAGAAAATCATTCTCAACTTGTAAGGAGCAGGGTCAGGCGAGGGGCTCAGTGAATAAAAAATTACTGAAAGGAAAGATCAGGCAGGGGTGGGAGAGGTTCTGGCTAACCTGACCTGACAGGATTCTTGCTGAAGGCTGGCTAAAGTGATCAGACGTCACCTGCTGAGGACCCCTATTCAGATGTCGAGATGATCAGCTATAGGGGATCCTGATCAAGGGACTTGCCTGTTAAAACTAGACATGGAGGACAAGATCGTGAAACCCAGAAGTCAGGGCCTGGTTGGGAAGAGTTCTAAGGAGCCTGAGGAGAGTTTGGTCAAGGAGAAAATCTTTCTCCAAGACTTTTGGATGCTAGAATTGAAGATGATTAAAGATAAGCACAATTCCAGAACTAATTTCTAGAGATGAAAAAATACTCATGGAAATTTAAAACTGTACAATTACTGACCAGGGGATCTTTGCGGAAACTAATGCCTGGGGCTGGTGATTTGTTACCTAAGTGAATATTGACACGTCTTTTTGCTAACTGAACATTATTGACCAGAAACGTATTAATGGGACTTCCCTCGTAGTTCAGTCTATAAAGAATCTGCCTGCAATGCAGGAGGCCTGGGTTCGATTCCTGGGTCAGGAAGATCGCCTGCAGAATCCCATGGACAGAGGAGCCTGCCAGGCTATAGTCCATGAGGTCAAAAGACATGTCTAGTCAGTAAGTTGTTAACAGCAAAGGAGAAAATTAACTGGAAAAAACAGGAGAGGAGGAGGATGAAGTGAGAATTTTAGAATGAGGAGGATCTCAGGTCCAGTGGTTAGGATGCCACACTTCCAAAGCAGGGGGCATAGATTTGGTTCCTGGCTAGGCTATTAAGATTGCACCTGCTGTGTGCTGCAGTTACCTCCCCGCCTCAAAAAAAGCACAATGTGTCCCAAATACTATAAATAAATCTATACCATGACACACCAGACTGGAACGGCAGAAAAATCCAAGCAAAGGTCCTCAAAGCCACCAACAACGATGGAAAAGAGGTGAGTTTTCAAGGAACAAATAACCATTCTCCTACCAGCAGTGACAGAAGGTGGTGGGATAAGTCTTCATAGTGTTAAGAGAAAATCATTCTCAACTTGTATTTTATGCCCAGTTCAGCTGATATTTAAGATTAAAGATGAAACACTTTCCACACTGTGTTTAGTCACTCGGGTCATGTCCAGCTCTTTTCGACCCCATGGGCTGTAGCCCACAAGGCTCCTCTGTCCATGGGGGATTCACCAGGCAAGAATCCTGGAGTGGGCTGCCGTGCCCTCCCCTCCAGGGGATCTTCCCAACCCAAGGATTGAGCCCAGGTCTCCTGCATTGCAGGAAGATTCTTTACCATCTGAGCCAAGGGAAGCCCAAGAGTAATGCAGTGGGTAGCTTCTCCCTTCTTCAGGGGATCTTCCCGACCCAGGAATCAGACAGGGATCTCCTTTTTGCGTCAGATGCTTTACCCAGCTGAGCTACAGGTAAGATACCTTCCACACTGACCTGCCAGGAAATGTCTTTGGTGAGCTGTCCGTCAGTGCTAAGGGGCACGGCCGTGCGCGTCCATTCACGTGCTGTTGTGACGTGGCATATTTGTGACCCGGACTCTCCAGCCACAAAGCCTAAAAACAGTTACTCTCTGGCCCTTGACAGACAAAGGTGCTGATCCCTGGTGTAAACCAAGGAAGGTTTATAGAAGGAAATCAATGAATTAGGAAGAGATGAACAACAGAATGGATAAAGAGAGGAAAAAAAGAGACAAACAGGACTAGGAATGAATAAGGAGTCAAAACTACAGATCTCAAAAAAGTCATTCAATTTTGCTGATAAATTTCAAAACAGAATTTCCCCGAAAAATACGATCTGTCCAAACTGGAGAAGGAATGGTAAACCTCAAAGCCTCTCATAGCTGCTAAATCAACTGAACCTGGAGGCTGAAATGCACCCTCTGAAAGACAACAGGTACAGTTTAGTGAAGAGTTGTGAGATGTGACACCAAAAGCCTGTTTCATAAAAAAATGATCAACACGCTAGACTTTATTAAAATTGTTTGCTGTTCCCTGTTCAAAGGATGGAAGGACAGAGTACAGCCTGGGAGAAAATACCTGCAAACCACATACCTGACAAAGGACTCATATCTAGAATACGTGAACAACTCTCAAAATTTAACAGTGGATGGACCTAGAGCCTGTTCTACAGAGTGAAGTAAGTCAGAAAGAGAAAAAACAAGTACTGTATGTTAACGCATACATATGGAATCTAGAAAAATGGTGCTGATGAACCTACTTGTAGGGGAGGAATGGAGACACAGACCTAGAGAGTGGACGTGTGGACACAGAAAGGAGACGGTGGGATGAACTGAGCCAGCCTGCCCTCCACCATGTGCTGAATGGCTAGCTGGCAGGAAGCTGCTGTATAGTCCAGGGAGCTCAGGCTAGTGCTCGGTGATGACCCAGAGGTGGAATCGGGGATGGAGGAAGGGGATATACCTATTCAGATCGTTTCTGTAGGGTAGAAACCAACCCCACACTGTAAAGCAGTTATCTTCCACTGAAAATTTTTGTTTTGAAATATAGTTGATTTACAGTGCTGTGCTGGTTTCAGGTGTACAACAAAGTGACTCAGTGTTATATGTGTGTATGTGTGTGTATACTTTTTCACATTCTTTTCCAAGAATTTAATAAGTGGGTAAGGACACCGCCTTGCAGTGTAAGGGGCGCTGGTTCGATCCTGGCCTGGGAAGATCCCACGTGCTGGGCGGCTGGACGATGTGTCCAGTTACGAGATGGAGCTCTGGAAAAGGGAAAATCAATGAATTAGGAAGAGATGAACAACAGAATGGATAAAGAGAGGAAAAAAAGAGACAAACAGGACTAGGAATGAATAAGGAGTCAAAACTACAGATCTCAAAAAAGTCATTCAATTTTGCTGATAAATTTCAAAACAGAATTTCCCCGAAAAATACGATCTGTCCAAACTGGAGAAGGAATGGTAAACCTCAAAGCCTCTCATAGCTGCTAAATCAACTGAACCTGGAGGCTGAAATGCACCCTCTGAAAGACAACAGGTACAGTTTAGTGAAGAGTTGTGAGATGTGACACCAAAAGCCTGTTTCATAAAAAAATGATCAACACGCTAGACTTTATTAAAATTGTTTGCTGTTCCCTGTTCAAAGGATGGAAGGACAGAGTACAGCCTGGGAGAAAATACCTGCAAACCACATACCTGACAAAGGACTCATATCTAGAATACGTGAACAACTCTCAAAATTTAACAGTGGATGGACCTAGAGCCTGTTCTACAGAGTGAAGTAAGTCAGAAAGAGAAAAAACAAGTACTGTATGTTAACGCATACATATGGAATCTAGAAAAATGGTGCTGATGAACCTACTTGTAGGGGAGGAATGGAGACACAGACCTAGAGAGTGGACGTGTGGACACAGAAAGGAGACGGTGGGATGAACTGAGCCAGCCTGCCCTCCACCATGTGCTGAATGGCTAGCTGGCAGGAAGCTGCTGTATAGTCCAGGGAGCTCAGGCTAGTGCTCGGTGATGACCCAGAGGTGGAATCGGGGATGGAGGAAGGGGATATACCTATTCAGATCGTTTCTGTAGGGTAGAAACCAACCCCACACTGTAAAGCAGTTATCTTCCACTGAAAATTTTTGTTTTGAAATATAGTTGATTTACAGTGCTGTGCTGGTTTCAGGTGTACAACAAAGTGACTCAGTGTTATATGTGTGTATGTGTGTGTATACTTTTTCACATTCTTTTCCAAGAATTTAATAAGTGGGTAAGGACACCGCCTTGCAGTGTAAGGGGCGCTGGTTCGATCCCTGGCCTGGGAAGATCCCACGTGCTGCGGAGCGGCTGGACCGATGTGTCCAGTTACCGAGATGGAGCTCTGGAGCACATGCGCCCAGAGCCGGTGCTCTGCAACAACAGAGGCCACTGCGATGGGAGGCCCACATGGGCCAAAGAACAAAGATGGATGAAAATAGATAAATGAAAGACCAATAGAAGTGGCCCGCCTGCCCTCCTCCCTCCCCAACCCCACCCCCCCAAAAAAAGAAATGCAGAAGAATCAGTCCTAATGAGGTGGCTGGATCTAGAACCTATCATAAAAGTGAAGTAAATCATAAAGAGAAAGACAAGTACAATACACTAACACATATATATGGAATCTAGTAGGATGGTAATGATAACACACACATTGAAGTGATGAAAAAACAGACATGGAGAATAGACATATTGACATTGTGGGGAATGAACAGTGGGTGGGAGGTGTAAAGGGAAGTAGCATGAAGACCTATACTGTCATATGTGAAAAAAATAGCTATTGTCATTGCACTATGAGTAAAGGGGATCCTGCAGGAGTGCTGTGCGATGGCCTGGAGGGGTGGGATGGGGGGGATATCCATATGACTAATCTGGGATCGTACATATCTGTAAACAACAAAACTCTGTAAAAATAAAAAGTCAAATAATTTTTTTTTTTAATGTTAAAAAAGAAAAAAAGCTCAAATCAACAACCTAACTTAACTCCTTAACAATTCTGGAAAAGAACAAATCAAGCCCAAAGCTAGCAGAAGGAAGGAAATCATAAAGATTAGTGCAGAGATAAATGAAGTAGAAAGAAAAATGAGAGAAATTCGATGAAACCAGAAGGTTGTTGGCTAGACTGACTAATTTAAAGAAGAGAAAACACGGTCTTCCCTAGCAGCTCAGTGGTGAAGAGTTTGCCTGTCGATGCAGGAGACATGGGTTCAATCCCTGATCCGGGAAGATCTCACATGCTATGGAGCAGCTGAGCCCGTGAGCCACAACTATGGAGCCTGTGCTCTAGAGCCTCGGAGCCGCAACTACGGAGCTCATGTGCTGCAACGACTGAAGCCCGTGTGCCCCAGGGCCCGGTTTCCACAATAAGAAAAGTCACTGCAATGAGAAGCCTGCTCACCTCAACTAGAGAGGAGCCCCCACTCCCTGCAACTAGAGAAGAGCCTGTGGCAGCAGTGAAAACCCAGAATAGCCAAAAGTAAATAAAATTTTTTTAAAAATCTACAACACATTTTTCAACTTTAATTCTGTTCATTTCATTCTCTCCTCTTTATTTTTTAAACCAAGCCACAGGGCTTACAGGATCTCAGCTCCCCAACCAGGGGTTGAACCTGGGTCATGGCAGTGAGTGTAGAATCCTAACCACTAGAAGGAGAGTTGACGAGCTCCCTAAACTTTAATTTTTGTTGTAGTCATCATGGCTATCTCCAGTCAGAGGGACAGAAATAAAAAAATTTAAAGTCTTATCATTGCAAACTCATGAAACTAAATAAATATGAAAGAAATGTCAACTTTCAAATGCTGATAAGTTCGTTCAAGCTTCAAAAGTTAGAAACCGGGCTCAGACACAGTGTACTCTGGAAAATGGGACTAGTCCATTTCACAGGCCAGGAGCAATATCGGAGAGAAGATGCTGAGGTAGCTCTTGGAGGGACTGAGTGACAGACGGACAGACAAGGGGCGGGGGCGTGGACACTTCCTGCGGCAGGACCTCTGTGAGTGACAGGGTAGTGGGCTGCAGTCTCCGGGGAAATGAGAGCTGTTCCATGGTCAGGGCCCAGCATTCACACGGGCCCAGGGCAAGAAATGAGGCTGGAAGGGTCTGCTGGGTCCTAGAGGCTAACAAAAGCCACAAGAAGATGGGGTGTTAGCCTGCGGGCCAGAGGGAGCCACTAAAGGCTTAAGAGTGACCCTGTGCGATTTGCAGGGGGGAAGGCCAGTAGACCCGTAGTAGAGAAGCCTCACGAGGAGCCCTGGGGCGGTCCAGGGCCCACTGCTCTCTAGGGCTCTTCCTCCAGGCGTCCAGGACTGCATTCCCCCTGCCTCTCTGGGCGTGGCCACGGGACTGCACCTTGCCCGTGGAAAATGAGCAGATGGGTTTTGTGTCTGGGTGGGTGCATTTAAATAGCAGCTGGAATTCATGTGGAACTCACGCTCTCCCCCTTTGAGGCCTTGTGTTCAGACGGGGGCAGTGTCACAGGGGGGCGCCTCTGTCTGCATCCCTGAGCTACAGTGAGGAGGGGACCCTGTCAATGAAGCCGAAAATAAACCTTGAGCCTGGGCAGCCTCGTTGCCTGTCCCGGCAGACACAGGAGCTACTGCAGCGCCAGGAGGACGGGGCCTGAGCCAAGGCAGAAGGGATGACAGAGGCCCGCGACCACCACGAACACAGTGGTTTAAGACAGTGCTTACTAGGCCAGCCGGGCGGCCCTCGTGGGCTCACCAGTGCATCGACTGTCCCCTGTGCGTCTGCGGCTGCTGGGCCCGTGTGTCTCAGGGTCACTGGTTTGGGATGGCCTTGGCTGGGACCACTGGAGGGGCTCAGCTCAGCTCCGTTCTTACCTTCCAGGGTCCAAGCCAGCGATGTCCTCGCAGTTACGGCAGAAGGACATGAGGGAAGGGAAATCAGGCAAGGACTTCTATGAGGTTTTCCTTAGGTCCTGTTTGTTAACATCCCATTAGCAAAATGACTCACACGCCTGAGCCCTGGGTCAATGATAGAACAGAGGGCGCTGGAAAGCTAGCAGAGAGCTCAGATGAAGACGGGGGTGAAGAATTGGGCCATCTGTGCGGCCAGGCCACCACACCCGCAGAGTGGAAGCCACAGGGTTCCATGCCTGAGAGGCTGTCGAGGGAGACACCACGGAAGTCCCCAATGGGTACACCCGTCCCTGGACCCACTCTATCCATCCAGACATGGCATCTGATTCTTCATTTTTTAATCTGGGTTGCCCCTGTGACTTCTTCTGACCAACAGAACGGGAGAGAGTGACCCTGTGCCAGTTCCCAGCCTTGCCCAGCTACAGTGCGGAGATGATCAGGCTGGTCACTGAATAGCGAGAGGCCACGTAGGCGGAGGGGCCGGGGGCTGCAGAGAGTCAGATCTAACTTAGTGACTCAACAACAACAGAGGGAACTGACACACTGTTTACTAAATGAGCTTCTACATCCTTAGTGCCTGAGGCTGAAGAAAGTTTCTTTACTCATTAAAATTAGTCCCAAACCTGTACACCATGTAACTCCAGTGGTAACGACCACAAGTACCATCCACATCTTGCAGGGTGTCTAAAGACCATTCTCTAGGAAAAGCAACCAGCGGGTCCTTGGAGAAATAGCTGTAGCAAAGAAAACAGGAGACTCTAGAACACAGAATGCAAGTAAGTGCTCAGAGATACTGGAAGAGTGTCCAATACACAAAGGCTTGAAGAGGCGTTTCTGGCCACATTTAGGGGAAAATTGACCAGAAAAGCATAATGATTAACGTGGCATGCCTGACCTTAGTTCTCTGAACACAGATCTAACCTGGGCCCCCCGCAGTGGAAGTGTGGAGTCTTCACCACTGGACCACCAGGGAAATCCCAGGATAACTTATTATTAAATACAGAATTAAAAAAAAGAAAAACGGAAGGGCTTCCCTGGTGGTCCAAACAGTCCGCCTTGCAGTGCAGGGGGCACCGGCTGAATCCCTGGCCTGGTAAGATCAATCAAACTGTTCTCTGATTGAGAACAGAATGTTCATCTGAACTCAATGTGTCACCCTTGTAGGTCTCTATTAATTAGAAACAGAACACAGTACCACTTCCTGGTGGAACAGGGCACACATCATCTTATCAAGTGACCAACCCGTAATATCACCAGTAGTGGCGCCAACAGGTAGCATGCGCTTCCTGCTGTGATACAACTTCAAGTGCACTCTGCTAAAAACTTAAAACTGAATTTAATCCAGGGGGAGTCCCTTCACTGTTCACCTGAAACGACCACAAAATTGTTAATTGGCTATACCCCAATAGAAATGTTTTTGGTGTCAAAAAATAATTAATAAAAACGTCAATACCGTATTTTCAAATTAAAGAAACAAACTCTTTCTACAGCTATTTTCTGCTCCCCCGCCCCCAAAACTGTGTATCGGCTGTTTTGCATCAGTGTTAAATCTCTTGGGTTTGAAAATGGCATTTATGTAGGACAACGCCTTTGTTTCTAGCAGACATGCTAAAGTATTTATGATAGATATCTGCGGCTCAAGTTTTAAAAGGTACAGAAATAAAACAGCCCAAGCACCTGCCACAGGGTTCACGCGTGCGCAGAGTCCTCTTTCGGAAACCTATTTCGCGCAGCTGGAGGGTTCGATAGAGCCACGAGCCGGAAATGTGCAACGTCGGTTTCCGGTGACCGCGTACGCGTCCAGAGCGGCAGGATGGAGGAGGTACCTCACGGTGAGCGCGCGGAGTGCGCCTGGGTAGGGGTGCTGAAGGGACAGGAACTATTCTAACTGTGACCTTGTCTCCGCGCAGACTGTCCAGGAGCGGGTAGTGCCCAGGCAGGCCTTGTAAAGACTGTGAACCAGAAAAGCATAATGATTAACGTGGCATGCCTGACCTTAGTTCTCTGAACACAGATCTAACCTGGGCCCCGCAGTGGAAGTGTGGAGTCTTCACCACTGGACCACCAGGAAATCCCAGGATAACTTATTATTAAATACAGAATTAAAAAAGAAAAACGGAAGGGCTTCCCTGGTGGTCCAAACAGTCCGCCTTGCAGTGCAGGGGGCACCGGCTGAATCCCTGGCCTGGTAAGATCAATCAAACTGTTCTCTGATTGAGAACAGAATGTTCATCTGAACTCAATGTGTCACCCTTGTAGGTCTCTATTAATTAGAAACAGAACACAGTACCACTTCCTGGTGGAACAGGGCACACATCATCTTATCAAGTGACCAACCCGTAATATCACCAGTAGTGGCGCCAACAGGTAGCATGCGCTTCCTGCTGTGATACAACTTCAAGTGCACTCTGCTAAAAACTTAAAACTGAATTTAATCCAGGGGGAGTCCCTTCACTGTTCACCTGAAACGACCACAAAATTGTTAATTGGCTATACCCCAATAGAAATGTTTTTGGTGTCAAAAAATAATTAATAAAAACGTCAATACCGTATTTTCAAATTAAAGAAACAAACTCTTTCTACAGCTATTTTCTGCTCCCCCGCCCCCAAAACTGTGTATCGGCTGTTTTGCATCAGTGTTAAATCTCTTGGGTTTGAAAATGGCATTTATGTAGGACAACGCCTTTGTTTCTAGCAGACATGCTAAAGTATTTATGATAGATATCTGCGGCTCAAGTTTTAAAAGGTACAGAAATAAAACAGCCCAAGCACCTGCCACAGGGTTCACGCGTGCGCAGAGTCCTCTTTCGGAAACCTATTTCGCGCAGCTGGAGGGTTCGATAGAGCCACGAGCCGGAAATGTGCAACGTCGGTTTCCGGTGACCGCGTACGCGTCCAGAGCGGCAGGATGGAGGAGGTACCTCACGGTGAGCGCGCGGAGTGCGCCTGGGTAGGGGTGCTGAAGGGACAGGAACTATTCTAACTGTGACCTTGTCTCCGCGCAGACTGTCCAGGAGCGGGTAGTGCCCAGGCAGGCCGAGGGGACTCATGTCAGGGGTGCCCGAACCAGCGGCTCTGCGCTTCTGGAGCTGGTGCGGCTCCGGACCCGGGTGAGGAAGGGGCAAGGTTTGAACGGGAAGTGAAAAGCGGCGTCCCGGAAGAGGCGGGGCAAGAGGTGTGGGTGGGGTTGGGGCACGGCAGGGCCCAGAGGAGGCGGGGTGTGGAGGGGAGGTGGGGCTGCAGTAAAGGGGCGGGGCTTGAGGAAGGCGTGACGGGGCGGGGCCCAGAGGGGAAGGGCGTCTAAAAGGCCAGGAGCGGAGGAATCAGTGACTGGCGTGGAGTTGAAAGGGATCCCAGGAGTGGCGGGCCGCGGGAGGAAGTCGGCGGGCGTGAGGGCTGGAACCATAGGTTGGAGTGATGGTCACTGGAAGTGGTCGGGGGACGGCCGGCACCAGCGGGAATAGAGTGTAAACTTTGAGTTCACGGAGCTTGGGCTTCAATCCTAGCTCCGCCAGCTGTTTTCTTTGGACAAAATGTCCTTCCTTTTGAGGAGCGCTTCTATGAATTCAACAGACACACGAATTAATCACTTGTAGGCACAGTTCTCTGGGCTGGGGGTAGAGCTGTGAATGAGACCGATGAGGTCATTAAGAAGCTTTAACCTCTCTTGTTTGCTCATCCAAAACCTCTCCGTTTCCTCATCAAAAATGGGGGAAAATAGTTTCAGTGTTTCAAGGATTTGAAGTAGGAGGAGATATTGAAAGCATGGTATTATGAATGTGTAATAATGATGGTTATCGGTGACATGTACTGAGTGAGTGCCTGCAGTTTCTGCAGTGAGTTTGTCAGTTTCTCACTCCGAGCACTGCTGACAGTCAGAGCTGGACTGTTCTTTGTTGTGAGGGCGTCTGCCCTGAACACCATAGGTCACTTAGCAGTATTCCTGGCCTCTACCCACTCCACGCTGGAAGCACTCCTTCCTGTGGCAACCAAAAACGACCCAAGACATTGTCAGATGCGCCCTGGTGGGGTTTGTCCCCACGTTGGGAACCACTGCTGTATTCAAAGCTGTGTTCTGGAGCTGGGTATATAGTGTGACCACTGCAGAGCGCCCCCCTTCCTGGACTTGGTATTCTAGTAGGGTAAGCCTGTAAGTAAGGAGCTGTCAGAGGTGGTAGTAGCCTTGCAGGTTTAGTTTTGTTTTCCCCATCATGCCTCTTATATTTATATTTATTTTCATCCATCTTTTATTCTTTGGCCTGTGTGGGCCTCCCATCACATACCGGCTCTGGGCGCATGCCTCCAGAGCGCTGGCTCCTAATTATGCACACCGGTCCAGCTGCTCTGCAGCACGCGGGATCCTCCTGGGCTAGGGATCGAACTGGTGTCCCCTGCACTGCAAGGTGGACTCTTTACCCACTGGACCACCAGGGAAGCCCTGTTTTTTGTTTTTTTGTAGCACTTGTTACTACCAGTGGTGAGGTTGCTGTTTCACTCGCAATCCCTTGAAACAGTCGAGGACTTAACCTCCTTCCAGCCCATGGGAGGAGTGACATTCAGAGAAACATGCATATCATACGATAATTGCTTATATGTAGACTCTAAAAAAATGATACGAATAAACTTACATACAAAGCGAAACTAGAGTCACAGAGGTAGAAAACAGATTTACGGTTACCAGGGAGAAAGAGGATGAGGGATAAATTGGGAAATGGGGGTTGACATGTCCACACTACTATAGATAAAATAGGTAGCTAAGGACTTCCCTGGTGGTCCAGTGGGTAGAAAGTCTGCCTTGCAGTGCAAGGGGCACTGGTTCAGTCCCTGGCCCGGGAAGATCCCACGTTCCAAGGAAGGGCTGGGCCGGTGTGTCCAATTAGGAGCCAGTGCTTTGGAGTGTATGCGCCCAGAGCCAGTGTTCTGCAACTAGGGAGGCCACTGCAATGGGAGGCCCACACAGGCCAAAGAATGAGAAATAAACAATGACTTAAAGGCAAAAAAAAAAAAAATTAATGGTTAAAAAAAAGGTAACTAGTAAAGACCTACTGTATAGCCCTATAGAGACTTTAGTCAGTACTCTGTAATGACCTATAAAACCAGTGACTTTGGAGAAACTAATAACCACGACCCAAGACATTGTGTCCTGTTGTATTCAAAGCTGTGTTCTGGAGCTGGGTATATAGTGTGACCACTGCAGAGCGCCCCCCTTCCTGGACTTGGTATTCTAGTAGGGTAAGCCTGTAAGTAAGGAGCTGTCAGAGGTGGTAGTAGCCTTGCAGGTTTAGTTTTGTTTTCCCCATCATGCCTCTTATATTTATATTTATTTTCATCCATCTTTTATTCTTTGGCCTGTGTGGGCCTCCCATCACATACCGGCTCTGGGCGCATGCCTCCAGAGCGCTGGCTCCTAATTATGCACACCGGTCCAGCTGCTCTGCAGCACGCGGGATCCTCCTGGGCTAGGGATCGAACTGGTGTCCCCTGCACTGCAAGGTGGACTCTTTACCCACTGGACCACCAGGGAAGCCCTGTTTTTTGTTTTTTTGTAGCACTTGTTACTACCAGTGGTGAGGTTGCTGTTTCACTCGCAATCCCTTGAAACAGTCGAGGACTTAACCTCCTTCCAGCCCATGGGAGGAGTGACATTCAGAGAAACATGCATATCATACGATAATTGCTTATATGTAGACTCTAAAAAAATGATACGAATAAACTTACATACAAAGCGAAACTAGAGTCACAGAGGTAGAAAACAGATTTACGGTTACCAGGGAGAAAGAGGATGAGGGATAAATTGGGAAATGGGGGTTGACATGTCCACACTACTATAGATAAAATAGGTAGCTAAGGACTTCCCTGGTGGTCCAGTGGGTAGAAAGTCTGCCTTGCAGTGCAAGGGGCACTGGTTCAGTCCCTGGCCCGGGAAGATCCCACGTTCCAAGGAAGGGCTGGGCCGGTGTGTCCAATTAGGAGCCAGTGCTTTGGAGTGTATGCGCCCAGAGCCAGTGTTCTGCAACTAGGGAGGCCACTGCAATGGGAGGCCCACACAGGCCAAAGAATGAGAAATAAACAATGACTTAAAGGCAAAAAAAAAAAAAATTAATGGTTAAAAAAAAGGTAACTAGTAAAGACCTACTGTATAGCCCTATAGAGACTTTAGTCAGTACTCTGTAATGACCTATATGGGAAGAGAATCTTAAAAAAAAGTAGATACATGTATAGTTATAACTGATGCACTTTGCTGTACATAACAGCAAACATAACATTGTACATCAACTATACTCCAGTAACATTTTTAAAAATAAAGGATCAAGTCAGGGGCTTAGTCATCTGAATCGCTTTCTTTGCAGCCATAGAGGAAATCAAAGAAAAAATGAAGACCGTGAAACACAAGATCTTGGTGTTGTCTGGGAAAGGCGGCGTTGGGAAGAGCACATTCAGCGCCCACCTGGCCCATGGCCTAGCGGAGGACGAGAACACGCAGGTGGGAGAAACCAGGCGAGGCCCCTTCCTGTCTGAGGGCTTATGATAGGTTGCCAGGGGCTGACGTGTTAGTATCAGCTGAATTGGCCTCTTTGGACTCTAGATCCCGGCAGAGGGAATGAGCAAATGCAAGGCACTTGAGCAATGAAATGAATATTTCATTGGATTTTCCAGTCGTGAACATGGCTAGCAGGTGCACATTTCTCTAGGTTTGCTGAGTCTTTATTATGTGAAGTTCTAGCTGCTTTCTCTTTACGAATCTCTGTGAACCCCGGCTGTGGAGTCGGTCTGCCCACGATCGCATTCCGCCGCTGTGTCTTGGGCAGGTTATCGGACGCTCTCTGCCTCAGTGTTCTCACCTGTGAAGTGGGACAGAGTCCCGAGTGAGATGATGCATGTAATTGTAAAATGCTTACCACGAGGCCTGATGCCTCAGAAGTACTCAGTAAAACTCCCTGATAGCTGTCATTGTCCTTACCTCATCCCACTGCCTGGAGTATGGAGTGGGGTGGGGATTGTTTCCACCTGGGGGATAGTGAGTTTGTAGCCCACCCAGAGTGCAGCGCTGAGCAGGTTCAAAAGACACTTGCCGCTCTGTTTTCCTGTTAGTCAACAAAACCTTGCCGTCTGTATTTGGCCAGTCGGCTGGCCAAGAAACTCATTATCTGAGCGACCCATTTACCCAGAATAGCCTTTGCTTTCGGAAGCTGTCAGGCGTCCTTCCCAGACAGCTGTCTGGAGCTGTGCTTTAACCAGGCCAGCTGCGAGGAACCGCGTGTGAATGAGCAGCTGTTTGTGCAGAATCGCGCTTCCCTGGCGTTGGGTTCTGGAGTCCAGTGCACTGCGCACTCGTCAGGACTCTACAGTGGGCTGAAGGGAAGCCCACCAGCCCTGTGGAAACATGGCGAGATGAGCTGGACTTCTTCTGGCAGGGGTTTAACTGGGGCACAAGGGTATCATGTGGATGGATATGGGGGAGCAGGAAGATGCTCAGGTAGTCTGAGGGGACAGGACACGGCCCCTGGAGATGCCGTGGCAGCCTTTTCGGTGCCGCCACAGAGGGCGTGCCCGTGGTCTCGTTTCTACATCTTTCACTCAAGTCACCCCTTTGGCTGGGGGTGAGGATGTATTAATAATTCCTCAAAAGGAAATTGATTAAAATGTTCCGGAAAGCGAGTGAATTTTTCTAGACTGAGGGGCTGGAAGCTCAAGAGTGTTGACAGACGTCTCTGGTAGGGTCATAGTGATGGTGTAATTTCTGGGCTGGATGAGTTGCAAGCTGGAGTCAAGAAGAGGGAGAGCCATCAGCACCCCAGATATGGTGATGACAACCACTTTAATGATAGGAAGCAAAGAGGAACTAAAGAACCTCTTGATGGGGGTCAAGGGAGGGAGTGAAAAAGCCGACTTAAAGCTAAATACTAAAAAAACTAAGACCGTGGCATCTGACCCCTTTACTTCATGACAAATAGAAGGGGAAAAAATGGAAACAGGGACAGACTTCCTCTTTTGGGCTCTAAAATCACTGCGGATGGTGACGGCCACCATGAAATCAGAAGGTGATTGCTTCTTGGCAGGAAAGCTATGACAAACCTAGACAGTGTGTTGAAAAGCAGAGACATCACTCTGCCAGCAAAGGTCTGTATAGTCAAGGCCATGGTCTTCCCAGTGGTCACGTACGGTTGTGAGAGCTGGACCAGAAAGAAGGCTGAGCGCCAAAGAACTGAGGCCTTCGAACAGTGGTGCTGGAGAAGACTCTTGAGAGTGCCTTGGACAACAGGGAGATCAGACCAGTCAACCTTAAAGGAAATCAATCCTGAATACTCACTTGGAAGGACTGATGCCGAAGCTCCAGTATTTTGGTCATCTGATGAGAACAGCCAACTCACTGGAAAAGTCCCTGGTGCTGGGAAAGACTGGGCAAAAGAAGAGGGCATCAGAGGATGAGATGGCAGGATGCCATCACAGATGCAATGGACATGAACTTGGGCAGACTTCGGGAGATGGTGAGGGACAGGGAGGCCTGGCGTGCCGCCGTCCACAGGTCGCAAAGAGTCGGACACAACTGGGCGACTGAACAACAGCAAAGGCTGTTATGTACAATGTCTAGATCTTTAACACACACCAGCCTGAAGCATCATGAAGGGCCTTCAGGATGAGTTCTGTGGCCTTCTTCTCAAGGTCCAGCAGAGGGCGCGTGAGGCAGCGAGCGATCCAGCATCTGAACCCTTTCCTGACCCTGATGTGAGGTCATGTGAGAATCACAGGAGATGGTCGGGGATTGCTGAGTGAATAGAAGAGGGAAGCAAGAAACGAATTGGGGGCAAGTTAAAAAGTTACCGAGAGGTGCTGCACTTTGGATCTAAGGCATGAGAGCTTTCGGGATGAATACAGCCCTGATCTTTTAGAGGTTTCTGAGGGCTGCCTCAGAGCTTTCCACGTTATCACATGGGGAAGCAGGGTGTAAAAAGAGCCTCCAGCACTGCACAGGTTGCTAGCAAAAAACTTCTGTACGTCTTCTCTTTCTCACTTTCTCCCTCAGAAGTTGATCCTAAGCCACTGTTAACCTTCAGCGTCAGCGGGGCTTGCTCAGAGCTCAGCGGGAGGGTCCACTCCTCACCAGGCCCCAGAGGCTGTGGGAAGAATCCTGGCAGTGGAGTTCAGAGACTTCGGTTCACGTCCCAGCTCTGCTCCTTGCCTGATGAACGCATCTCTGGGCCTCTCTGAACCTCAGCTTCTTGGGTAAAACAGAGAGAAAGATCCCGGGCACACAGATGTACACACACACACCCCCACACACTAGGACGTGATCAGGGCCAAGCTAACAGTGGCTGGACCTGAGTCTAGCAAACGACCTGACCTGCTGGTTCATAAGCTCACCTTGAAAATAGGCTGTCCTGAGGGTATGGCGCGGTGGTAAAGAACCCGCTTGCCAGTGCTGGAGACAGGAGACTCGGGTTCAGTCCCTGGGTCGAGAAGATCTCCTGGAGGAGGAAATGACAACCCACTCCAGTATTCTTGCCTAGAAAATTCCATGGACAGAAGCTCACAGACTACAGTCCACGGGGTCACAAAGAATCGGACAGGACTGAGCGTACATGCACGCAAGGGAGGCCTGGGTGGGGCAGGGGGCTTTGGAGAGCATTGCGGGTGTTGATGTCCTTTGCAGGTTCTTTTTTTTTGTTTTTAAATTTTGGTCTCTATTTATTTATTTATTTTTCATCTGTCTTTATTCTTTGGCCTGAGTGGGCCTCCCATTGCAACAGAGCACCATCTCTGGGGGCGCATGTGCTCCAGAGCGCTGGCTCCTAATTGGACACACCGGTCTGCTCGGCTGCACGTGGAATCTTCCCGGGCCAGGGATCGAACTGGCGCCCCTTGTACTGCAAGGCGGACTCCCCACCCACCGGACCCCCAGGGAAGCTCTACAGGTTCTTTTGTAGGAGTCTAGACTGCGTCTCCAAGGCCCGGAAGTGGAATGTCGTAGCCGCCCCTCACAAGGTTCCACTCAGTCCGACGTCTGACGCGGTTTCTCTCCGTCATCTCCCTCCCCTCCGTCTCCTCAAGCCCCATCCTCTCCCGCCTGGGCACACTCCGGGGACCGCCATTCTGTTCACATCTCTGCTCTGGCCGCTTGCTTCCCCAGGTCGCTCTTCTAGACATTGACATATGTGGGCCGTCGATCCCCAAGATCATGGGACTGGAAGGAGAACAGGTGAGAGCGACGCGAGAAGCTCAGGGGAGTGTTCGCTGAGAGTGAGCCTGAGCACGGGCTGCTCACCCTAAGCCAGGGGCTCAGCGGGGCGCGTGCGTTTTTACTTGGACGTGACGACATCTGGTGAAGGGCCGCTCGACTGTCTCTCCTTAACGACAGCCGTCATCTCAGGGACTGGGGTCGGGGTGCGGGTTACGCTTAAGTTCATCTAAGCCATCTGCGTTTGTTTCAATGCCTTCTTAGAGGGGAAGGGAAGCAGCACATCAGATGCAGAAGTCACATGGAAACTTCTTCCTGGCTGGGAAAGCTTGACCAGGGCCAGCGGCGTGTCTGTATGCTGGAAGCAAGGGAAGGCTTCTGCCCCTGTGGTCACTGGGGAGACGAGGGGAAGTGAGACTGCGAGGCAGGCGGGTGACGTGGGGGTTGGGGGGGCGGGAGAGGCAGGTGCCGCTCTCCTCCCTCCAGGTGCGCAGAGCCAGCCAAGGTGGGGGGTGCATTCAAGTTGGGCTGGGGGACTGGGCTTGTCCAGGGGCGTCAGTTCATTTTTTACTGGGGATCAGTTTATGGGGGACTAGTTCACTCTTTACTGAAACACAGCGTGCTGCGGTTCGAGGCGAGCAGGGTAGATACAGACCTCACCCTCGTGGGAGGGGCAGGTGACAGTAGGACTCTAAGCAGAGTAAGGAGACAGGACAGACAGGGGGCCGGGGCGCTAGTCTCAGCAGGTTGGGAGTCCAGGGTACTCAGAGAATGGGGAGAAAGGCACGCGGGCCGAGGGAGTCGGGCGGGGGCCTCGAGAGGGAGTCCTCCTGTCCTTAGCACCCAGCATAGAGGCCCGCGGGGCTGGGCAGAGAGTAGCCAGGCGGCTGGGCCAGCCTTCGGGGACTCTGCTCAGGGTTTGGCACTTGCTTCTGACATGCTGAGAGGGGCTGATGCCGTCCAGGGTCGGGGCGGAGCGGTAGGATCGTGGCTCTGACGCCATACCTGTGGACAGCAGGCTCTGGAGCGTGGGTCACACACACGTACAGCTTACTGGGCCAGGACACACGTAGTTTATAAAGACTGAAAATTGTAAACAGTGAGGTAAAACCTGAGTCCTCCTGTTTCTTCTGTGCTGTTGGATCATCGGGTTTGCCGTGTCTCTCAAGACTAGTGACTCAGAGACTGAGGATTAATGGGAATGAAATTTTTTTTCTAAAGGATGATTTCAAAACCAGTGACAGAGGATCGCATTGTGTCTCTGTGACTGTGTCTGTGAAATGTCAGGGACAGGCACGTCTGTTGACACAGGAGACCTGTGGTCACCCAGGAGTGGGGGCGAGTGTGGGGGGTTGGGTGACACCTCAGGGGTGTGGGACGTCTTCTTAGAGCAACGACAACGTTCTGACGTCGACTGTGGTGGCGGCTGTGCAGTTCTGTGACTACCTGAAGCCACGCGTTGTGCACTGTAAACGGCTGAGGTGTGTGGTTTGTGAGGTAGAGCTGAGGTGCCTGTTTAGAAAAGTAAGATGTCATCAGGAAAATGGACTTTCTGTTTTGGCTCCAGTTTTGCTCGAGGTGTCAATTCTGCGATTGGTGTGGAGTTGTGCAAGTTTTGGTTTCATTGCAAAGTGTTGGTGTGGACTTGAACCCCGCAGGTTGTTGTTGTTTAGTCGCTGAGTTGTGTCTGGCTCTTTTGTGGCCCCGTGGTCTGGAGCCCGCCAGGCTCCTCTCTCCGTGGGATTCTCCAGGCACGCATATGGAATGGGCAGCCATTTCCTCCTCCAGGGATCTCGAGTCTCCCGCACTGGGAGGCAGATTCTTTTACCCCTGAGCCACCAGGGAAGCCGCACCCTGGCAGTTAGTGAACACCTCACTCCATGGAGAGGGTCTGGGCCTTGAAATAGCCCCCGCTTTCCACCGACACCCTTTCCCCAGGCCTTGTTCTCTGGGGCAGCAGCCCAGCCCTGTAGCTCTGGCCATCCAGGGGAGGTTCCGAGTCCGCTTCTTCACTCAAGGTCATCCCTCCACTCTGGTACAGAGGCCGCCTCCATGCCTCACAGTTACCTGCATCTTCCCAGCAACCCCCAATCGACTTCTGTCCCACGTTTAAAATCCCCCAGATGATACTGGATTCTGGTAACGTCGGTTCCCTGACCAGATGTATAAGCAGTGTCCAAATCACCCAACCTAGGAGGGAAAAGCGTATGAACTCTGTCATCCATAACCCAGCCCCTGACTCCTGTTTCTTCTGTGCTGTTGGATCATCGGGTTTGCCGTGTCTCTCAAGACTAGTGACTCAGAGACTGAGGATTAATGGGAATGAAATTTTTTTTCTAAAGGATGATTTCAAAACCAGTGACAGAGGATCGCATTGTGTCTCTGTGACTGTGTCTGTGAAATGTCAGGGACAGGCACGTCTGTTGACACAGGAGACCTGTGGTCACCCAGGAGTGGGGGCGAGTGTGGGGGGTTGGGTGACACCTCAGGGGTGTGGGACGTCTTCTTAGAGCAACGACAACGTTCTGACGTCGACTGTGGTGGCGGCTGTGCAGTTCTGTGACTACCTGAAGCCACGCGTTGTGCACTGTAAACGGCTGAGGTGTGTGGTTTGTGAGGTAGAGCTGAGGTGCCTGTTTAGAAAAGTAAGATGTCATCAGGAAAATGGACTTTCTGTTTTGGCTCCAGTTTTGCTCGAGGTGTCAATTCTGCGATTGGTGTGGAGTTGTGCAAGTTTTGGTTTCATTGCAAAGTGTTGGTGTGGACTTGAACCCCGCAGGTTGTTGTTGTTTAGTCGCTGAGTTGTGTCTGGCTCTTTTGTGGCCCCGTGGTCTGGAGCCCGCCAGGCTCCTCTCTCCGTGGGATTCTCCAGGCACGCATATGGAATGGGCAGCCATTTCCTCCTCCAGGGATCTCGAGTCTCCCGCACTGGGAGGCAGATTCTTTTACCCCTGAGCCACCAGGGAAGCCGCACCCTGGCAGTTAGTGAACACCTCACTCCATGGAGAGGGTCTGGGCCTTGAAATAGCCCCCGCTTTCCACCGACACCCTTTCCCCAGGCCTTGTTCTCTGGGGCAGCAGCCCAGCCCTGTAGCTCTGGCCATCCAGGGGAGGTTCCGAGTCCGCTTCTTCACTCAAGGTCATCCCTCCACTCTGGTACAGAGGCCGCCTCCATGCCTCACAGTTACCTGCATCTTCCCAGCAACCCCCAATCGACTTCTGTCCCACGTTTAAAATCCCCCAGATGATACTGGATTCTGGTAACGTCGGTTCCCTGACCAGATGTATAAGCAGTGTCCAAATCACCCAACCTAGGAGGGAAAAGCGTATGAACTCTGTCATCCATAACCCAGCCCCTGACTCCCTGGTGTTCACTCCTGGTTAAGAACCCAGCGGCAGTGTCTTAAGACGACAGATCATTATTTATCAGACTGTCTTCTTACTGTGTAAACTCTGCATGTGACACGTGACCGGGGTGTGTAATTTCTCACAAACGAGATGGCTCCTGTCTCCTCTGCAGGTTCACCAGAGTGGCTCGGGCTGGTCTCCAGTGGTGAGTGGTCACCCCAGGCCTTGCCTTCGGGGTGGAGTGTACATGACAGGTATGCGGTGGGCTGGCAACAGGTGACTGTCAGCCAGCCAGCAGATATTCATCAGGGCACTTTCCTAGGCACAGGGGATCCAGTTACCACCGGGGACTGGCTCAGGGAGTAAAGCTTTCCAGTTTGTGGGCCGACAGTCACCACCATTGTAGCTGGAGAGTAGAGTGATATGCAAACAAATGGCTGCGCCCCTTTTCCAATAAAACTTTATGTATAAAAATGGAAGCAGGGCTTTCGTCTGGCAAGGCAGGTTAAGATGGCAGAGAAGACGATGCTTGTTGATTTCACTGCGTTCACTGTCGTTGCACCTGGGGCTGTGTGGTGACTCAGTCACCCCAGTATAGTACCCTTTTCTTTAATGGCAGGATTTAAGGGTTCAAAAAGTGAATGTACTCATAGATCACATGGTAATTTTGCCCCCTCAATTTTTTCTGCCAGCGCTCAGACACAAAAGACATAGGAAAGTGCCTGGCGCTGTGGTTTTAAGTAAACTGTCTCTCGCATCATCCGTTCCAGTTCCTGGAAGACAACTTGGGGGTGATGTCGGTCGGTTTCTTGCTCAGCAGCCCCGATGATGCCGTCATCTGGAGGGGACCAAAGAAAAACGGTTTGCCACTCTGCTTTCTGTCTCTTGTCATGTCCTTCCTGGGTCAGAACTGCCCTCTGTCCTGTCAGGACGGCCTCTGGCTCATTCCACTGGCCTTCGCAGAGTAGTATTAGAGTATTAGTATTAGAGTACTAGTATTAGAGCATTAGAGTATTAGCGGTAGAGTATTAGTGTTAGAGTATTAAGAGTTTTTGAGTATTAGAGTGTCAGTGTTAGAGTATTGTTAGAGTATTAGTGTTAGAGTATTGTTAGAGCATTAGTGTTAACAGTACTATTTCTGTGTCTCTAGTGGGTTCTTTCTTCACTGGCTGAAGAGATCTAATAGAAATTCCAATTTTCTTTTATAAAATATAATAATTTTTCACATTTATGAGAAATTATAACACTTTATAACTTTTGTCTCCTGCAAACCTCCTAATCCTGAAATGATCCCTCCAGGGGTTTGTGTTCTTACTTGTGTCCAAGAGAGGAGGGTGTGAGGTGAAGTCCCGGCAGCGTGACAGGCTCCCAGGCTGCAGGCACGAAAGCGCCAGCCTGGGCAAGGCGCCTCAGCCTCGGTGCGCTCGACGTTCTGAGCCGGTCAGCTCCTTGTTGGGGTGGGCTGGCCTGCCCTCCGCGTCACGGGGCATTAGCAGTTCCCCGGGCTCTCTGCACTGGGGGCCTGTAGGAGACCCTCCCTAGCCGTGGACAAGCAGACAGCCCTGCTTCCCACCCCCGGTGTTTCCAGCCACCCCTGACTGGGCGCCTGGACGAGCTTGTATGTCACGGTGGGAGGTGGCAGGCTTCACCGCGGCTCCCCTCGCAGGCATGATCAAGCAGTTCCTCCGTGACGTGGACTGGGGAGAGGTGGACTACCTCATCGTGGACACCCCGCCGGGGACGTCGGACGAACACCTGTCAGCCGTGCAGTATCTGGCCGCGGCGCGCATCAACGGGGCGGTGATCATCACCACGCCGCAGGTGAGCCAGGGCCAGGGCGGAGCCAGGTCCATGCTGCACCACGCCACGCCACGCTGGAGGCTCTTATTCTCTGATGGCCCGAGACCCTGGGTTCCCCTGCAGACCCTGCCTGGGATCCACAGAAATCTTATGTTGGTTTTCAGTTCAGCCACGGTCGGTGGACAAGGGGAGACCCGGTGGCTGGGGCATGGGTGGGCGGGGCAGAGGCGGGCCTGGGCCGAGGGTGGCACTAGAGAGAACACAGGTTTGTCATTAGGAGTGCTTCCTGCTGCATATCGAAGAGAGCTGGGGACTAGCAGTGTCCTCTTAGACCCTTAGACCAGCAGTGTGCTTGAGAGCAGCTCCCAAAGACGTGCCTTTCAACACAGAGCTGGAGCGTCCACTCCACACAGGTGCCGCCAGCAGGCAGGGCGTCCCATATGGGCCAGGAGCACACGGGAACTCTGCTTCCTGTGAACCTGAAACTCCTCTGTACGTGGTCAAAAGCAACCGCAGCCATCCCATTGACACAAGGATGGCCTCTCCAATACTGTATTCACTGTGAAAGGAAGCAAGCGTCCCCTTGGGTTCAGGAGGAGGAGAGCGGCCCTTCTCCAGGAAGGACACGCCGTGTCTGCACACCTCGGTGTCACTTGTCTAGGAAACGGCTTCGGGCTGGGGATACCACTTCCTTGGAGCCTTGCGTATTGGCAGCTGGCCTGCTTAGGGGGCATTCTTGACCAGGCAGGGCTTTAGGGGACACCAGGACGAGCACCAGAGGCGCCCTGAGGAGAGGCACAGAGTAACAGTGGGTTTACTTTCTAGCCAAATGCTCTTTTGTCTGCTCCCCCGCCTCCTGGAGAAGGGAGGCGAACCCATTCTAGTATTCTTGCCTGAGAAATCCCCTGGACAGAGGAGCCTGGTGGGCTACAGTCCATAGGGTCACAAAGAGTCAGACACAGCTTAGCGACTAAACAACATCCTCCAGCGGCTCAAGGGACAACGTGAAACCTCATGGAACAGGACTCCATGTTCCATGAGCCCCGTTCCATATTCCCCAATAAAGAAAATATTCCTAAAATAGGACTTACATGGTCAACATGAAACTCATCAGTGGTCACAAGCCAGGTCCATGCTGCACCACGCCACGCCACGCTGGAGGCTCTTATTCTCTGATGGCCCGAGACCCTGGGTTCCCCTGCAGACCCTGCCTGGGATCCACAGAAATCTTATGTTGGTTTTCAGTTCAGCCACGGTCGGTGGACAAGGGGAGACCCGGTGGCTGGGGCATGGGTGGGCGGGGCAGAGGCGGGCCTGGGCCGAGGGTGGCACTAGAGAGAACACAGGTTTGTCATTAGGAGTGCTTCCTGCTGCATATCGAAGAGAGCTGGGGACTAGCAGTGTCCTCTTAGACCCTTAGACCAGCAGTGTGCTTGAGAGCAGCTCCCAAAGACGTGCCTTTCAACACAGAGCTGGAGCGTCCACTCCACACAGGTGCCGCCAGCAGGCAGGGCGTCCCATATGGGCCAGGAGCACACGGGAACTCTGCTTCCTGTGAACCTGAAACTCCTCTGTACGTGGTCAAAAGCAACCGCAGCCATCCCATTGACACAAGGATGGCCTCTCCAATACTGTATTCACTGTGAAAGGAAGCAAGCGTCCCCTTGGGTTCAGGAGGAGGAGAGCGGCCCTTCTCCAGGAAGGACACGCCGTGTCTGCACACCTCGGTGTCACTTGTCTAGGAAACGGCTTCGGGCTGGGGATACCACTTCCTTGGAGCCTTGCGTATTGGCAGCTGGCCTGCTTAGGGGGCATTCTTGACCAGGCAGGGCTTTTAGGGGACACCAGGACGAGCACCAGAGGCACCCTGAGGAGAGGCACAGAGTAACAGTGGGTTTACTTTCTAGCCAAATGCTCTTTTGTCTGCTCCCCCGCCTCCTGGAGAAGGGAGGCGAACCCATTCTAGTATTCTTGCCTGGAGAATCCCAGGGACAGAGGAGCCTGGCGGGCTACAGTCCATAGGGTCACAAAGAGTCAGACACAGCTTAGCGACTAAACAACATCCTCCAGCGGCTCAAGGGACAACGTGAAACCTCATGGAACAGGACTCCATGTTCCATGAGCCCCGTTCCATATTCCCCAATAAAGAAAATATTCCCTAAAATAGGACTTACATGGTCAACATGAAACTTCATGGAACAGTTGTTTAGTCACTAAGTCATGTTTGACTCTCACGACCCCATGGACTGTAGCCCACCAGCACCTCCTCTGTCCAGGGGATTTCTCAGGCAAGAATACTACAGTGTGTTGCTATTTCCTTCTCCAAGGGATCTTTCTAACCCAGAAATGGGACCCGGGTCTCCTGGGTGCAACCAGAGGAGCCCTCCGGAGCAGCACACGATCTCTAAAGCGCCGTGGCAGTGACGCCGTGGGCCCGCATAGCCCCAGCACCCTGCGGACGTCCTCTCTCCTTGCTCTGACTCTGAAATGACCTGTCTCCTTGAACCTTAACAGGAGGTGTCACTCCAGGACGTCCGGAAGGAGATCAGCTTCTGCCACAAGGTGAAGCTCCCCATCATTGGGGTGGTGGAGAACATGAGTGGCTTCATCTGCCCCAAGTGCCAGGTGAGCGCCCACCCTCCAGGTCCTGGCCTCGATGTTCAGGGGACGGTGGGCTCGGGTCTCTGGGAAACAGGGTCTGCTTTTCCTGTCGTTTGGGAACTGGAATCATAGTAAAAACCCTCTGTTGCTGACTGAATGGAAGTTCTTTTCACAATCAAAGTGAAAGTCGCTCAGTTGTCTCTGACTCTCTGCGACCCAAGGACGAGCCATGGAATTCTCCAGGCAAGAATCCTGGAGTGGGTAGCCCATGCCATCTCCAGCGGGGGATCGGCCCAACCCAGGAATTGAACCAGGGTCTCCTGCATTGCAGGTGGATTCTTTACCAGCTGAGCTGCCAGGGGAAACACCCCATTTTATTTTTAAGTTTCTGTAAAATGTGGTCCATTCAGATGATTCTGAAACACACAGAGTCCCTCCCCTTTTCACGTTGCCTCCCAGAAAGAGTCTCAGATTTTCCCGCCGACGACTGGGGGTGCAGAGGCCATGTGCCAGGACCTGAAGATCCCGCTGCTCGGCAAAGTGCCCCTGGATCCACGCATAGGTGGGTGCCTACTGTGTGGGGCCCGTGCCCTTCAGCTGCGAGTAGCCGGGAAGCAGGCGTGTGGCGAGGGAGCAGGGGGACCTTGGGGAGGCAGGAAGGGCCCAGAAGAATGGAGGAGGTCCCAGTCATTGAGGCACCTGGTGCAGGGGTGACGGGAGGAGAGGAAGTCACCAAGGAGAGGGGCCAGGCTGGCGTGACGTGGAGAGGAGGCATGAAGGTCATGAACAGAGCAAGCCTGAAAACCCCAAGGAAGAGCTCCCCCCTTATCCCGGCTGCAGCCCTCCTGGTGGCCGGCTTGGCGAGCAGGCAGTTAAGTCACTGGCCTCCTGCCTTCCGGAGTCATGCTCCTTTCTGGGTACAGACTCGTGGGGGCCCCCTCCTCCATGCCACACTCACTCCAGGGCGTCAGCTTGGTAAGTGGAGCGGGGCTGAGGGGCACGGCCACCCACTCTTTCAGTGATGGCCGCCGTCCAGTCTGCTTCCAGCCACAGAAGAGTTGGGTTTGCTGAAGTTAGACAGGCCATGACAAGAAAGTGGGGCAGGGAGGTTCCCAACGTCCTGTCTCAGCTTGTATCTTTACGAGTGAGGTAGGCGCAAGACCTTCCATGTCATGTGTACAGAAAGGGCCCCCAGGTTCAGGTCATGCCTGCGTTTCCTTCATGGGTGTACTTTTTCTTTCCTTTGTTTCTTTAAGGTAAGAGTTGCGACAAAGGACAGTCCTTTTTGGTGGAAACGCCGGATTCACCAGCCACCATAGCCTACAGAAGTATCATTCAGAGTAAGTGCTTCGTGCTCTCTTTGGCAGCATATATACTAAAATTGGAACAATACAGAGATTAGCATGGCCCCTGCGCAATGATGACATGCAAATTCGTGAAGAGTAAGTGCTTCAGTGAGCCTGATAATCCAGGGGGCCACGGGGCCAGGAAGTGACCCACGCGAGCAGGGATGGAGAAGATGCCATTCAGGACCACAGCTGGTCCCTGCAGCCACCACGGGGACACGGGTGGTGGGGTCTGCGATGGCCTCTCAGCCCAGGAAGCTGGGGGTCTGGAAAAATCTGCCAGGACAGCAGTGCTATGAACCGAGTCATGGCTTAGAAACATGGTGAGGGTGTTCACTGCGGCTCTGTTTACCATAGCCAGAACATGGAAGCGACCTAGATGTCCATCCGCAGATGAACGGATAAAGGAGCTGTGGTCCATATATACAGCAGAACGCTACTCAGCCAGAAAAGGCACATGTTGGAGTCAGTTCTGATGAGGTGGATGAACCGAGAGCCTATTATATAGAGCGCAGTAGGTCAGAAAGAGAAAGATAAATATCATATACTAACACATATATATGGAATCTAGAAAGAGGGTACTGATGAATTTACTTGAAGGGCAACAGCGGAGAAACAGAACAGACTTATGGACGTGGGGGGAGGGGGAGGTGTATGGAGAGAGTCACGTGGAAACCTGCGTCAGTATATGCGAAAGAGAGGGCCAGTGGGAATTTGCCGTATGTCTCAGGGAACCCAGACAGGGGCTCTATACCAACCTGGAGGGGTGGGGTGGGGAGCGAGACGGAGGGAAACTCAAGAGGGAGGGGACATGTGTATGCCTACGGCTGATTCATGTTGATGTTGGGCAGAAAAGAGCAAAATTCTGTAAAGCAGTTATCCTTCAGTTGAAAAAAAAAACGGTGAGGGTGAGGTTTACAGTATAGGAAATATTAATATTACACCTCAGTAAAACTGTCAAGAGAGATTAAGGGAAAGAAAATGCACAGTGAGCCAAACCAGACCCACATGGAGGCCTCATTCTGCCCACAGGCGGCTGTCAGAGGCGTTGGAGTCGGGGCAGAGGTGTCAGGAGTTAAAGCGCCAGGCACCGGGTTTGTAGCTGAGCTCTGTCGGCCTAGTGGAATGGTGCCGGGAGTGAATGGCATCATTTCAGGGATTCTTTTTTTTTTTTAAGGAGTTTATTTATTTATTTAGCTGCTCTGGGCCTTAATTGTGGAACACAGGACCTTAGATCTTTTTTTATTTTTTGGACACTTCTACTGGTCTTTCATTTATCCATCTTTGTTCTTTTGGCCTGTGTGGGCCTCCCATCACAGCGGCCTCTCTCGCTGTGAAGCACCAGCTCTGGGCGCATGCGCTCCAGAACTCCGGCTCGGTAATTGGACACATCAGTCCAGCTGCTCCACAGCACGTGGTATCTTCCCAGGCCAGGAGTCGAACTGGCGCCCCTTGCGCTCCAAGGTGATGTCCTTACCCACTGGACCACCAGGGAAGCCCATTTCAGGGATTCTTGATCTGTAGAAATGGGCCGACGTGAGGACTCCAGCCATGGTTGTCACCACGGACGGAGAGCGGGCAGTACCGAGCTCACTCGAAAAGATTCAGGGCATCAGCCAAGATGGCACTTTTGGGGTAGTTAAGCCACCCAGGGACTCCGCCCCCTCTAGATTTGGCCTCGTCGGCGCAGGGCAGGGCCGCCGAGAGCCCCCAGTGCTTCCTCGCATGCCTTCTCGTTTCCAGGAATCCAGGAGTTCTGTCGCCAGCATCCTCCCGAAGGAGAGAGCCTGGTCGGCTCCTGAAACAGGCGGGCATGAAGAGCAGAAGCAGCAGGACCCAGCCGGCCAGCCCGGCCAGCGCGGGGACAGTGGGGGCCACAGGGAGGAAGGGACCAACCCCGGGCGTGGTGTGAAGTCACTTCAGAGACTCTTGGATCATCTAGCATTGGTTCACTTCTTTAGAATGTATATAAAGGACGTTCTTTACAGATGTGCCGTTTTGAAAATAAAAACATCTCCTCAAACCTCCACCCCAAGGCCTGCTTCTCATGAAAAACCAGCAGCTCATGGGTTGTGCAATTCTCTTCTCTGTCGGAAGCTGTTCCATCTCAGAACCCCTCACTTGAGCCTCCACCGCCTCAGAAAATAAGCCTGAAAAAGCAGCAGAGGGGTAAAGGGAAGAAGGCATGGCTTCGCTGCAGAGTTGTTGTTTAGTTGCTCAGTCGTGGCCGACTGATTGCAACTCTGTGGACTGTAGCCCGCCAGGCTCCTCTGTCCACGGGATTCTCCAGGCAAAAGTACTGGAGTGGGTTGCAGTTTCCTTCTCCAGGGAATCTTCCCGACCCAGGGATCAAACACACATCTCCTGCATTGGCAGGCGGATTCTTTACCACTGGGAACACAGAGGAAAACTTCAGATAGCGAGCGGGCCTCCTGCTGGGGCCCGTGCCAAGGTCGGTGCACAGGATGCAGCCGGGGGTAATCAAAACACCCTTGAATCACCCACATATGAACCGAACTGCAGTCAGTGTCGACACCTTGTATAGGAGGACGTGTTCCCTGTATCCAGCAATTTCCAGTGTCGACGTGACAGCATACAGGGTGTTTAAAGTTACATAAACAGAGGGCGGTGAAGTCCAGGATGAGCCTCATTGCCATGAGACGTGTGCTGTGTCTTGAAGACACACAGGAACTGAGAGCGTGAGCGAAGAGTAAATCCCCACTTCCCGTCTGACTCTGGCACGGAAGTGGAAGGCGGGGCAGATCCCCGTGTTCCTCCCGGCCCCTTCCCTCACCTGCCTCCGCGTGCCTGCGCCAGGTCAGATCTGCACCTGATCCAGCTGAGGAAGCGGGGACCCCTCCAAAGGGCCGTGAGGCCACACGGCCCAGGAAGGCCCAGCACACAGGCTGGTCCCCCAAGCTGTGCACACAGGCCCCTCGAACCCCCTGGGGTGCCCACCCAGACCACCAGCCCAGCTGAGCCCAGGGGAGCTACGCTTCCACAAGAGCCCGCAGCCCCGCCCCAGCCAGGCCACCCCCTCGACCCCACCTCTTACCTAATGCTTGTGAATCTCCAGGCCCTCAAGGCCAGGCTTCTGAAAGTCGCTTGGACAGGCCTGCAAGGGGAAGGGACAGCCCTCACTTTCCGTCTCACCTGAGTGTGGCCTGATGCTGCTGACGAGGCCGGAGCAGACCCACGGCGAACGGGGAGCCTGCAGAGCTGTGACTCACGGTCTAGGCGTAAAGCTACACTCTGCACACTTAGGGTGGCTCGAACCATTTCAGGGAGAGCCTGGTCACATTTAGAAGATCTGTTTCTTGCTTCTAGAACTCAGGCTAAGTTTTTAAAAAATATCACCATGGTTCTTAATTCTGTTGTTCTTTAGTTGCTTCGTGTCTGACTTTTGCAACCCCATGGACTACAGCCTTCCAGGCTTCTCTGTCCATGGGATTTCCCAGGCAAGAATACAGGCGTGGGTAGCGTTTCCCTTCCCCAGGGGATCTTCCCAACCCAGGAATCAAACCCTCATCTCCTGCATTGGCAGGCGGATTCTTTACCCCTGAGCCACCTGGGAAGCCCTCTTAATTCTACAGTTGAAAGAAATCACTCAAAACCAACCATGGCAGTCAGAAAAGGACAGGCACCAAATGACTCCACATACGTGAGGTCCCTAGATTAGTCACATTCATGTGGACAGAAAGTAGGTGGTTGCCAGGAGTCCGTGGGGCCGGGGAGGGTAGAGCACGAGGAATTAAATGTTGAGTGGCTACAGTTCGCGTGGCTGGGTTGTGTGGAGACGTGGAGGCACCAGACTGTCCACGTAGAGACAGCTCACAGGGCAAGTTCTGTTGTGTATAGTCCAACCCTGGACACAACCAACAGCAGCTGCCTGGTTGATACGAAAACCATCGTAAACGACCACGGCCAGCAGGCTTCCTGGACTGTGAGGTTTCTGGAGATCCGACCTCAACGACTCACCGTCTGGAACACCGTCTGGGACAGAAAGCTGGCTGTGACTTTGCTGATGTCGCGCTCGCCTCCCAGCTTACACAGGACGTAGCCGTACAGGTTGGCCGCTTGGAGAGAGATCCCAGCTATCACGAGGGCCTGCGCTCAGACCAAGAAGCAGAGGCAGTTCTCCAGAGAGCACACATGGAAACATTGTTCCCAAACCCAGCAGGAGTGGCTCCAGCCCACACCCACCAGTGAGAGCAAACCTTATGGAGGGGGGCCCAGATAAGGCTGCAGTGTGGGAGACCGGCATTCCGGGTGGTCCGATGACTGCTGACGAGGCCGGAGCAGACCCACGGCGAACGGGGAGCCTGCAGAGCTGTGACTCACGGTCTAGGCGTAAAGCTACACTCTGCACACTTAGGGTGGCTCGAACCATTTCAGGGAGAGCCTGGTCACATTTAGAAGATCTGTTTCTTGCTTCTAGAACTCAGGCTAAGTTTTTAAAAAATATCACCATGGTTCTTAATTCTGTTGTTCTTTAGTTGCTTCGTGTCTGACTTTTGCAACCCCATGGACTACAGCCTTCCAGGCTTCTCTGTCCATGGGATTTCCCAGGCAAGAATACAGGCGTGGGTAGCGTTTCCCTTCCCCAGGGGATCTTCCCAACCCAGGAATCAAACCCTCATCTCCTGCATTGGCAGGCGGATTCTTTACCCCTGAGCCACCTGGGAAGCCCTCTTAATTCTACAGTTGAAAGAAATCACTCAAAACCAACCATGGCAGTCAGAAAAGGACAGGCACCAAATGACTCCACATACGTGAGGTCCCTAGATTAGTCACATTCATGTGGACAGAAAGTAGGTGGTTGCCAGGAGTCCGTGGGGCCGGGGAGGGTAGAGCACGAGGAATTAAATGTTGAGTGGCTACAGTTCGCGTGGCTGGGTTGTGTGGAGACGTGGAGGCACCAGACTGTCCACGTAGAGACAGCTCACAGGGCAAGTTCTGTTGTGTATAGTCCAACCCTGGACACAACCAACAGCAGCTGCCTGGTTGATACGAAAACCATCGTAAACGACCACGGCCAGCAGGCTTCCTGGACTGTGAGGTTTCTGGAGATCCGACCTCAACGACTCACCGTCTGGAACACCGTCTGGGACAGAAAGCTGGCTGTGACTTTGCTGATGTCGCGCTCGCCTCCCAGCTTACACAGGACGTAGCCGTACAGGTTGGCCGCTTGGAGAGAGATCCCAGCTATCACGAGGGCCTGCGCTCAGACCAAGAAGCAGAGGCAGTTCTCCAGAGAGCACACATGGAAACATTGTTCCCAAACCCAGCAGGAGTGGCTCCAGCCCACACCCACCAGTGAGAGCAAACCTTTATGGAGGGCTTCCCCGGTGGCCCAGATGGTAAAGACTCTGCCTGCAGTGTGGGGGGGGGGGAGACCTGGGTTCGATTCCTGGGTCGGGAGGACCCCCTAGAGAAGGGAATGGTGACCCACTCCGTATTCTTGCCCGGAGAATCCCGTGGACAGAGGAGCCTGGCGGGCTACAGTCCGTGGGGCTACGAAGCGTCGGACACAACTGTGTGACTCAGACCTTGACTTTCAGGGCTAGGGGAATAGGGGCAGGGGAGGGTGACAGCTGAAGGGCTGAGGATCTCCTGGAGGGATGAAAATACCCTAAAGCGGACTGTGGTGCTGGTTGTACAGCTCTGTGAAGAGACTTGTTTTGTGGCCAAGTCTTGCCTCACTTTGGCAGCCCCATGGACTATAGCCCGCCAGGCTCCTCTGTCTGTGGGATTTCCCAGGCAAGAATACCAAAGTGGGTAGCCATTCCCTTCTCCAGGGGACCTTCCCAACCTAGGGATCAAACCCACATCTCCTGCATTGGCAGGTGGATTCTTGACCACTGAGCCACCAGGGAAAGCCAATGAACTGTACACACAAAACAGGTGCACTGCCTGGTATGCGACTTCTATCTCAATAGAGCTATTTTGATCAATCGATCACTCAATAAGTAGCAAAAATCTACACCTGCAACCACCGGTTCTGTGCAAACATCAGAGTGAGGGTTGCCTTACCAGCCACTTGAGCTTCAAGGAAAATAAGGAGCTAAAAAAGAAGACGATCCAGATCATGGGACAGATGATGAGGCCGAGCCAGAAGACCCGCGCCTCCGCCTCCGTGGCCGCCGCCGCATGTGGAGAAACCTGCAGCAGGAGAGAGACTCGGTTTCAAAACTGGTGCAAACGCCCGCAGAAGAGCGTGCTGTGGCTTTCATAGGCGTCACGCGCACTTCTGCCACAGGTGACTGAGCGGAGCACCGGCCGCTGCGGGCCTCAAGTGCGGCAGGGGTCAGACTGCACAGGGCTCACGAAGAACCCATAGGAACTTTCCACGGCCTGACACGGACGATACCTTTCTGGCTTCAAAAATCCAGTGGCTTTTCCCATCTTCGTCGATCTGGTTCCACCAGCGGAGGCCCACCATGAGTCGCCCGGTTATATTCTGAGAAAAGCGGACAGAATGCCTCTAAGCAGGCCACGGGTCGAGAGAGAGGCCTCGTCTTTTCAGTGATGAATAAAAGTGAGCAGCTTATGCCGACTAGCACCAGGAGCAGGAGGAGAGGGGGACTGAAGAGCGGCGCTTCCTCAAAGTCAAGTTCGAGGTCTACAATTCTTAACTAACTTCCCCGACAAAGCAACCTACGTGTCCATCGACAGAGAAATGGATAAAGTAGACATGGTACAAATATAAAGTGGAATGTAACTCAGCCATGAAAAGGAATGAAATAATGCCGCTTGCAGCGACATGGATGGACCTGGAGATGATCACCCTCAGTGAAGTGAGTCTGGGAGGGACAGATATGATACTGCTTATATGTGGAATCAAAGAAACGATGCAAATGAACTAATTTACAAAACAGAAATAGAATTATAGATGTGGGGGGGTGGAAGGGGGAGTGATAAATTAGGAGACGGGAATTGACGTGTCCACACTACTATGTATAAATAGGTAACTAATAACAACCTACTGTGCAGCACAGGAACACTATACCCTGTAGTGACCTAACATGGAAAAGGAATCTAAAAAAGAGTGGATATATGTTTAATTGACTCACTTTGCTATATACTGGAAACTAAACACATTGTAAATCAACTATATGCCAATAAAAAAAAATTTTAAATTAATTTCCAGTCACGAAAAAGGACAGACTCTCCAGACCTACCTATATATGTGTGTGTATGTCCTATATATATATGTTTGTATTCCTTTATCTAGCATTTTAAAATATATTATTTATAATACTATACATAGCCCCCTGGAGTCGTCATCCCCCTGTCGTGCACGTGTGCAGGCGTGACAACGGCCACCCAGAAGCCGTTTATTCAGCTCAGCAGTGTAGATTTTCTCTGATCGTGAGTGACATCGGCTCCAAGTGCTTCAGTCTGGAGACGGGACAGTGGCGGCTAGAGACCCAGCCCTGTGTCTCGGGAGCCAGGGGGGCCCGGGCGGGGCGGGGCGGGGCGGGGCGGGGCGGGTCCCGTGGGGCCCACCCACCTTCACAGACCAGAAGTCCAAGGACAGGAGGAGAAGCACGGTGACGAAGCAGCCCACAAAGCTCCTGCTGAACCAGTCGCAGCCCACGTAGGTGACGATGGCACTCACTCGGAAAAAGAGGTGGAAGAAGGTGGCCACCGGGTGCCTAGGAGAGAACCAGCAGCCCGCTCGGTCCAGGGCCCCAGGTGCCGTGCCCGAGCGCGCTCTGTGCTTTCCGTGCCCCACGGGTTCCCGGGGTATTTCAAGCTCCAGTCCACAAGGGCACCGCTCGGAGGAAGCATCGCTTGCCTAGAAGACTCGAAACGGCCCTCATCACGCCAGCGTGTTTCCCACCCTCGAAGAATCCAGTACTTTCCTGAAATCTCACTCCAAATGTCACTTGCCCGCTTCAAAACTGGGTCACCTTTGAAGTGAATCCTGACACTGACCACCGCCTTCCTACCCAGCGGCAACAATGACCGGTTCCCCAAAGGGAACGGCTGGGTTATTCCGCCAGTAACTGAGTGCCTCGGCCACGTGGAACCCACAGGCACAGGAGCCTCGCGTCGGCCGGGGCCAGCCACAGCTGCTTGCGGTGAGCTGCATTCAACACTGGGGCCAGAAAGCAGCCGTGGGGGGAGGGAAGGATTGGGAGTGTGGGATTAGCCGGTGCAAACTATATATAGAGGATGGATCGCCAACAAGATCCTACTGTATACGGGAAATCATGGTCAAAATCCTGCAGTAAACCTAATGGGAAAGAATATGAAAAAGAATATATATATAACGGAATCACTTTGCCTACAGCAGAAAAGGACAGACTCTCCAGACCTACCTATATATGTGTGTGTATGTCCTATATATAATGTTTGTATTCCTTTATCTAGCATTTTAAAATATATTATTTATAATACTATACATAGCCCCTGGAGTCGTCATCCCCCTGTCGTGCACGTGTGCAGGCGTGACAACGGCCACCCAGAAGCCGTTTATTCAGCTCAGCAGTGTAGATTTTCTCTGATCGTGAGTGACATCGGCTCCAAGTGCTTCAGTCTGGAGACGGGACAGTGGCGGCTAGAGACCCAGCCCTGTGTCTCGGGAGCCAGGGGGGCCCGGGCGGGCGGGCGGGCGGGCGGGCGGGTCCCGTGGGGCCCACCCACCTTCACAGACCAGAAGTCCAAGGACAGGAGGAGAAGCACGGTGACGAAGCAGCCCACAAAGCTCCTGCTGAACCAGTCGCAGCCCACGTAGGTGACGATGGCACTCACTCGGAAAAGAGGTGGAAGAAGGTGGCCACCGGGTGCCTAGGAGAGAACCAGCAGCCCGCTCGGTCCAGGGCCCCAGGTGCCGTGCCCGAGCCGCTCTGTGCTTTCCGTGCCCCAGGGGTTTCCCCGGGGGTATTTCAAGCTCCAGTCCACAAGGGCACCGCTCGGAGGAAGCATCGCTTGCCTAGAAGACTCGAAACGGCCCTCATCACGCCAGCGTGTTTCCCACCCTCGAAGAATCCAGTACTTTCCTGAAATCTCACTCCAAATGTCACTTGCCCGCTTCAAAACTGGGTCACCTTTGAAGTGAATCCTGACACTGACCACCGCCTTCCTACCCAGCGGCAACAATGACCGGTTCCCCAAAGGGAACGGCTGGGTTATTCCGCCAGTAACTGAGTGCCTCGGCCACGTGGAACCCACAGGCACAGGAGCCTCGCGTCGGCCGGGGCCAGCCACAGCTGCTTGCGGTGAGCTGCATTCAACACTGGGGCCAGAAAGCAGCCGTGGGGGGAGGGAAGGATTGGGAGTGTGGGATTAGCCGGTGCAAACTATATATAGAGGATGGATCGCCAACAAGATCCTACTGTATACGGGAAATCATGGTCAAAATCCTGCAGTAAACCTAATGGGAAAGAATATGAAAAAGAATATATATATAACGGAATCACTTTGCCTACAGCAGAAATTAACACAATAATGTAAATCAACTATACTTCAATAAAATAAATTTAAAAAAAAAAGAAATTGATCATGCAAGCCCCGTGACAGATAGCGCTTCATCGCTGGATAGGGAGAGCAGGCAGCCTGACATAGCAAATCTAAGCCAGTACTGCCAGATCCTTTCTCTTCACGGGAAGACAGAATCCCAGACCTCTCGTGGGAAATCAGAGTGTTAAACCATGGCCACTAATTACGTTAACACAATGCTGCAGGCTGTGTTTCTCGCAGGACCTGTGAGCCGCGGCCTTGCCACGTCACAAGGTATGCAGCAGCCTGGAGACAAGCCGGCTTGATCTTCCGGGAAGGAAGGTGCTCGGGGGAGCGCCCTGGAGGCACCTGTAGAACGTGGGCTCCTGGCTCCCAAGGGAGTGTCACCTACGATTCAGACGCAGGGTGTGGAATGACCTCTGCACGTACTCCTCCTGTACAGAAGGAAGAAGGGGCAGTGCCCAAGGCCAGCTCTTCTCCAGAAGGTTCTTACCCGTTCCTTTCAGAGGCTGAGCTCGCTGGGTGACCAGGCCAGAGGCATTTAAGACTTAGATGTGATCACGTGGCACTTCTGGACATGAATGTTCCACAAGATATGACTTGGGAATCTCTTACTTTTTGGTTTTTCTTTTGGCCGAGCCATGTGGCATGTGGGATCTTAGTTCCCTGACAGGGATCAAACCTGTGCCCCCTGCAGTGGAAGTGTGGCATCTTAACCACTGGACCACCAGAGAAGTCCCTCTCTTAATATCATTTGTCCCTTCAACATGACTGAGGATTTAACTGTCTTAACATAATTGTGCCCCTTCACCCAAAGATGCGTGCGTGTGTGCTCCGTCGCTAAATCATCTTCTACTCTTTGTGACCCCATGGACTGCAGCCCGCCAGGCTCCTCTGTCCACGGGATTCTCCAGGCGAGAGTACTGGACGGAGTCGCCACGCCCTCCTCCAGGGGGTCCTTCCAACCCAGGGATCAAACCTGAGTCTTCTGCTTGGCAGGCGGACTCTTTACCTCTGAGCCGCCTGGGAAGCCCTTCCTCCAAAGACGAGTGAGTCCATTTCCAATAACTGAATGTCCTTTGAGGGAAGAGGCTATTTTTATCTCCCAGGAACACTGGCATTAAGAGACCCAAGTGTGTAGTAATCCAGGGTGAAACCTGGAAGTTATGCCTTCGAATAAATCCCCTGCCCACCCACTGATTTCTTTTTCTGACTGTGGTTTCCTGAAATGAAATGCAGAAAAAATTCCACATGTTGGAAGGTTCTGCTTGTTTAGTTGAGTCCTGGAAACTGTTTCCTTAACTTGAATGGAAGGTATTATTATTGTTGTTGTTGCTGTTGTTATAAATGATCCAAATCAAGCCCAAAGCAACCAGATAAGGATCCCTAGTGTACTTTCAGATATTGCTTCAATTCTGTTTTATGTGGGTCACTGTCTGGAAAACTCTCCAAACCCTCACCCCGTCTCTCCCTACAAGTCTGCCCAGCCTGTCCTCCACCACCCACCCACCCTCCCCGCCTCCGCTAACACGAGTGTGGCCTCAGACCAGCTTTCGAGGCCTGACAGCTTTGCAGGCCGTGGCTTGAGCCTGCCCGCCCTTCCCCGCCACGCGGCCGCTGTGCCCTCAGCCTCCTCTCGAGGTGCCTCCACAGCTGCGGAGCACACATGAGCCAAGAGTCACCTCCGCTCCGCCATGCCACCGGCTTCCAACTCTCCCATCCCAGGCACCCCCTCAGACGCCCCTTGAGAGGCAAACAGCACAGTGGTGCCTAACTGCCAGGGTCCAAATCCCGGCTCCAGCATCTTGAGTAGCTCCGCAGCCGTCCCTAAGCTACAGAACCTTTCATCACCTCAGTCTTCATGTCTCTAAAATGGGAACACCCATAGGAGCCACTGCCAAAGGTATTCAGTTAAAGAAATCCAGTGAAAGTGGCAGCTATACAGTGCCTGAAACACACATGACGCTCGGTCACTGTGAACAGCTGACAGTCTCAGGTCCCTCAAAACTGTCACATGCCCAAGGAGCCAGACTGTAAAATTTCCCCTCTGACCACAACTTTCTCTCTCACTCCCCAGGGGCTGACTTTCCATCTGTACAGGGATCCCCTAAGACTCCTGATCTCTCCCATAATCCCCCAGCCCCTCCCTTTCACCAAGGAAACCTTCTCATAGTCAACTTTGTGTGCTCAGTCGTGTCCAGCTCTCTCTGATGCCATGGACTGTAGCCCACCAGACTCCTCTGTCCACGGGATTCTCCAGGCAAGAATCCTGGAGTGGGTTGCTATGTCCTCCCGGGCATCTTCCCGACCCAGGGACTGAACCCTTGTCTCTCGTGCATCTCCTGCATCGGCAGGCGGATTCTTTACTACTGGGCCTTCTGGGAAGCCTGTCGTCAACTTTTAAGGGAGTGTTTTCTGCTCAGTATCCATCACGCCCTGTCCACCCTGGGGCAGAAGCCTGTTAGCTCAAGAGGAGAGATGACAAGTAGTATAAAAGGGGAAACAATTACCTAAGTCAAGGTCAGGAGGGTCTCGCTGGGCTTTTGTTTAATTTTTTCATTTTAGGCTATTCTGGGCTTTTCCTGGGCTTTCGTTTAAATTCAAATCCACTTTCACAGTTCTGGGCCCAGGACACATCTTGTCTCCCTGCATAAAGGGTAACCCAGGAAGTTCTCTTGGAATGTGCTTGAAAATTACCTAAGGAGGCCTTAAAATGCTCACAAACCTGCCCTGATCCCAGGACACATGGGTTCAGATTTGGAGTGGGGCCTGGAATGAATTTTACAAAGGAAAGAGGTGGTTTAGTCGCTCAGTTGTGTCCAACTCTTTGCGACCCCATGGACTGTAGCCTGCCAGGCTCCTCTGCCCGTGGGATTCTCCAGGCAAGAATCTTGGAGTAGGTTGCCAGTTCCTTTTCCAGGGGATCTTCCCAATCCAGGAATTGAAACCAGGTCTCCTGAATTGCAGGCAGATTCTCTACCGACTGAAAAGCACCACTCTCTCCTGAAAACAGCTCAATGGTAAAGCATCTACCAGTCAATGTAGGATACTGGAAATCTGGGTTTAATCCCTGTCTTGAGAAGATTCTCTGGAGGAGGAAACGGCAACCCACTCCAGTATTCTTGCTTGGTAAATTCCATGGACAGAGAAGCCTGGCAGGCTACAGTCAATAGGATTGCAAACAGGTGGCCATGACTGAGTGACTAAGCACATCCTGGATTCACAAACTCTGGGCCAGGGGTCAAATCTGGCCTACTTCCTGTTTCTGTAAATAAAGGTTTATTAGAACTCAGGGATGCTCACTCCTTCCCTGGCAAAACTGAAACTATTTATGCAGAACTCATGTCCGACTTCCCTGGTAGCTCAGCGGTAAAGAATCTATCTTGCAATGCAGAAACTGCAGGAGACGCAAGTTCAGTCCCTGGGTTGGGAAGATCCCCTGGAGGAGGGACTGACAACCCATTCCAGTATTCTGGAGAATCCCCATGGACAGAGGAGCCAGGCAGGCTACAGTCCATGCGGTCGCAAAAGTTCTTACAAGACTGAAGCAATTTAGCACGCATGCACCAAACCCTGCTCCAGACGGGCAGAAAGAATTTGATGATGAAATTAGACTCCATTCAAGACGAACCAAAATGAAACAAACTGCCACTGATGGCCTCTTCCCTCTACCTCACCCCCGAGCTCCCAAGGGTGGGTGATGCCTGACAGGCAGAAACAGTGGATTGTGCTTGAAGTCAGAGCAGTGCTGTCTTTGGGGAGGGGGTAGGGGAAGTGATTGGGAAGGCGAACAAGGGGCTTGTGACACTGGAAATGCTCCGCCATCTTGATCCCACGTGTGCACCTGTATACAGATTCTTCCACTGGTGCACCTAGGATCAGTGCCCTCTACCTGTGTGTATGATGCTGCTGCTGCTTAGTTGCTCCGTCGTGTCTGACTCTTCATGACCCCATGGAGTATAGCCCGCCAGGCCCCTCTGTCCATGGGATTCTCCAGGCGAGAATACTAGAATGGGTTGCCATCCCCTCCTCCAGGGGATCTTGCAACCCAGGGATTGACCCACATCTCCTGCATTGGCAGCCGGGTTGTTTACCAGTAGCCCCCTTAACCTCAATAAAAATTCTGATCAAAGACCTTGACCAAAAGAAAAAACTCTGCAAGTCACCCTAAAAATTCTACAAGGGCTACAACCCAGCAACTCAGTATTCACCCAAATGAGTTGAAAGACTCACATCCACACAAAAACCAGCACACAGATGTTTCTAGCACCTTTAGTCATGTGCGTGTGTGCTCAGTTGTGTCTGACTCTTTGCAACCCCATGAACTGTAACTTGCCAGGTTCCTCTGTCTGTAGAATTTTCCAGGCAAGAATGCTATAGAGTGGGTAGCCGTTTCTGACTCAAGGGGATCTTCCCAACCCAGGGATCAAACCTGCATCTCTTGCATTGGCAGGTAGATTCTTCACCATTGTGCCATCTGAGAAGGCTTTAGTCATAAATGCTCCCAATTGGAAGCAGCTAAGATGTCCTTCAGTAAGTGGATGGATACATTATAGCACATCCACACAATGGAATATAAGAAATGAGTTCCCAAGCTACGCAAGTGGAGGAACCTAAGTTCATAAATGGCTCCAGACGGGCAGAAAGAATTTGATGATGAAATTAGACTCCATTCAAGACGAACCAAAATGAAACAAACTGCCACTGATGGCCTCTTCCCTCTACCTCACCCCCGAGCTCCCAAGGGTGGGTGATGCCTGACAGGCAGAAACAGTGGATTGTGCTTGAAGTCAGAGCAGTGCTGTCTTTGGGGAGGGGGTAGGGGAAGTGATTGGGAAGGCGAACAAGGGGCTTGTGACACTGGAAATGCTCCGCCATCTTGATCCCACGTGTGCACCTGTATACAGATTCTTCCACTGGTGCACCTAGGATCAGTGCCCTCTACCTGTGTGTATGATGCTGCTGCTGCTTAGTTGCTCCGTCGTGTCTGACTCTTCATGACCCCATGGAGTATAGCCCGCCAGGCCCCTCTGTCCATGGGATTCTCCAGGCGAGAATACTAGAATGGGTTGCCATCCCCTCCTCCAGGGGATCTTGCAACCCAGGGATTGACCCACATCTCCTGCATTGGCAGCCGGGTTGTTTACCAGTAGCCCCCTTAACCTCAATAAAAATTCTGATCAAAGACCTTGACCAAAGAGAAAAATCTCTGCAAGTCACCCTAAAAATTCTACAAGGGCTACAACCCAGCAACTCAGTATTCACCCAAATGAGTTGAAAGACTCACATCCACACAAAAACCAGCACACAGATGTTTCTAGCACCTTTAGTCATGTGCGTGTGTGTGCTCAGTTGTGTCTGACTCTTTGCAACCCCATGAACTGTAACTTGCCAGGTTCCTCTGTCTGTAGAATTTTCCAGGCAAGAATGCTATAGAGTGGGTAGCCGTTTCTGACTCAAGGGGATCTTCCCAACCCAGGGATCAAACCTGCATCTCTTGCATTGGCAGGTAGATTCTTCACCATTGTGCCATCTGAGAAGGCCTTTAGTCATAAATGCTCCCAATTGGAAGCAGCTAAGATGTCCTTCAGTAAGTGGATGGATACATTATAGCACATCCACACAATGGAATATAAGAAATGAGTTCCCAAGCTACGCAAAGAAGTGGAGGAACCTCAATGCATATTACACAGTGAAAGAAGTCGGGCTGGAAAGACTACATACAGTGTAAATCAAACTCTCTGACATTTGGGAAAGACTCAGCTATGGAGGCAGGGAAAAGGTGGGTAAAGATGGAGAAGAGGGAGGATGAACAGCTGGAGCCTAGGCGACGTTGTGGAGAAGGAAATGGCAACCCACTCCCGTATTCCTGCCTGGAAAACTATGGATGGAGAAGCCTGGTGATCTATAGTCCATGGGGGTCTCAAGTATATAGAGAGAGTGCTTCCCTGATGGCTCAGTGGTGAGGAATCTGCTTGCAGTGCAAGAGACCCGGGTTCCATCCCTGGGATGGGACGATCCCCTGGAGGAAGGCATGGCAACCCACTGCAGTATTCTTGCCTGGAGAATCCCATGGACAGAGGAGCCTGACGGGCTGCAGTCCATAGGGTTGCAAAGAGTCAGACACAACTGAAGTGACTAAGCAGCAGCAGGGGTGTGGAGGGCAGGGAAAATGAGTCCATATGATCCTGTCACATGTCATTAGACATTTGTCCAAGCCTATGGAAGGTACACCACCAAGGGTGAACCTCATGGTATCGACCGTTAGTAACAATGTACTGGTTCATTGTAACAAATGTATGACATTAATGAAAGATGTGAATGATAGGGGAACTTTGGGGTAGGGAGGGGCTTAGGGGAACTCTCTGTACTTTCTGCTCAATTTTTTCTGTAAACCTAAAACCACTCTTAAAAATGGACACAGGTTGGGGATGGTGTTCTTTCTGAATAAAGTCAGGGGTGGGCGTGGGGAAGACCGTGTCCCCAGGCACACACATCCCCTTCCCCACAAACTTCCTTTCTTGTAAAGATTTTTTTTTGATGTGGACCATTTTTTTAAATCTTTATTGAATTTGTTACGATTTTGTTTCTGCTTTATGGGTTTTTTTTTTTTGGCTGAGAGGCATGTGGGATCTCAGCTCCCCAAACAGGAATCCAACCCACACCCCTTGCAATGGAAGATAAAAGTCTTGGCCACTGGACTGCCAGGGAAATCCCCCTACAAACTTCTAAAGCACATTCAATTTGGGGGCAAAAGGGTAATTTAATTCTCAATTCAGCAGTGACCTAATAGTCTCTTTAAAAGTTGCCCTTAGGGCTTCCTGGTGGTCCAGTGAGTACAGAGTCCGCCTTGCAATGCAAGGGGCACCAGTTCGATCCCTGGCAGAGGAAGATCCCACATGCTGAGGAACGGCTGGATCAGAGTGTCCAATTACAAGCCACTGCTCTGAAGCACAGGTGCCGAGAGCCGGTGCTCTGCAACGGGAGAGGCCACTGCAATGGGAGGCCCACACAGGCCAAAGAATAAAAGATAGATGAAAATAAATAAATACATAAATAAACAATAAAAGAGGCCAAAAAATAAATAAATAAATTGCCCTTAACTGGGGCTTCCCTGGTAGCTAGGTGGTGAAGAGTTCGCCCACCAATGCAGGAGACGCAGGTTCCATCCCGGATCTGGGAAGATCCCACATGCTGCAGAGCAACTAAGCCTGTGAGCCACAACTATGGAGCCTGTGCTCTAGAGCCTCAAAACCACAACTACCGAGCCTATGTGTCGCAACTACTGAAGCCCGTGTGCCCTAGAGCCTGCGTGCCACAACGAGAGAAGTCACCGCAACAAGAAGCCTGCTCACCTCAACTAGAGAGGAGTCCCCACTCCCTGCACCTAGAGAAGAGCTGGCGGCAGTGAAAACCCAGAATAGCCAAAAATAAATAAATAAATTAATTAACAAGTTGCCTTTAACTGGTTTAAAATACTTTGAAAAAACTGATTCCTCATCAGTCATCCATTTTGAATTCTCCTGTCACCTTTCAGACACTCTAAAAAGCCTTCTGCAAGGGTCTGAAGAAAGACAGTATCTTTTCTCCTTGGTCTACTTTGTTACGAAAATAGTGTCTGAGATGATGTCTAGAATTTGCCCCCCAAATAATCTGGGGGCGGGGAGTGGGAGGGGGTGAAGATAAAATAGTCTGGCCACGTGCTGATGAGGACCGAAGCTGGGCAATGGGAAGACCAGGGTCATTGTTCTCTGTACTTTTATGTAAATCTGAATTAAAAAATAGAAAAATAAATCATCGGAGGCAGCCTCACCTTTGCATGGAGGCAAGACTCGTTTCAGAAAAAAAAAAAAGGCGGAAAAACAACTCTGTAGATTGAGATTCTGGGGGCCATCTATGGTCACCGCCCTCTCCCCAGAAAATCAGACCTAAAAATCCCCAGTTGAGTAATTGGCCATTACAGCTAGATGCATGAGGAAAACTCCAAAAAGCAGGTCTGTTTTTCTGGGCTTATCAGTTCCTCTGTAAAAAAAAAAAAAAAACGGGGGCATCTCTCTCTATGAAGTAAAAATACCCACTCTTTTCCCCTCAACGGGCCCAACTGGACAATGGGTACAGTGAAAGCCAGAAAGCCTTGATCCACACTCAGGCTCCAGCCTTGCTGTGTACATGGTCCTCGACAGGGCGTAAACCTCTCAGAGCCTTACTCATCTGTAAAATGGGAGAACAGTATTCAACGTCAGACGCCCAAGGCTTCTGGGAGGAAAAATGCCTACAACGCTAGACTGGAGGGGGCCTCAGTGGGCTGTGGTTAATATCACTCTACTTACTGTTTGACTCACGCACGGTCAAGGTTTTTGAGAACAGGAGAAAGTGAGACATTGCCTCGGCCGGTGATGACCTTTTGGATGTCTTCCGTTAGGTGAGAGAAGAGCTCGGCGGCATGGTGCCCTAGAAACCAGAAAAACCTGCTCACCTCAACTAGAGAGAGTCCCCACTCCCTGCACCTAGAGAAGAGCTGGCGGCAGTGAAAACCCAGAATAGCCAAAATAAATAAATAAATTAATTAACAAGTTGCCTTTAACTGGTTTAAAATACTTTGAAAAAACTGATTCCTCATCAGTCATCCATTTTGAATTCTCCTGTCACCTTTCAGACACTCTAAAAAGCCTTCTGCAAGGGTCTGAAGAAAGACAGTATCTTTTCTCCTTGGTCTACTTTGTTACGAAAATAGTGTCTGAGATGATGTCTAGAATTTGCCCCCCAAATAATCTGGGGGCGGGGAGTGGGAGGGGGTGAAGATAAAATAGTCTGGCCACGTGCTGATGAGGACCGAAGCTGGGCAATGGGAAGACCAGGGTCATTGTTCTCTGTACTTTTATGTAAATCTGAATTAAAAAATAGAAAAATAAATCATCGGAGGCAGCCTCACCTTTGCATGGAGGCAAGACTCGTTTCCGAAAAAAAAAAAAGGCGGAAAAACAACTCTGTAGATTGAGATTCTGGGGGCCATCTATGGTCACCGCCCTCTCCCCAGAAAATCAGACCTAAAAATCCCCAGTTGAGTAATTGGCCATTACAGCTAGATGCATGAGGAAAACTCCAAAAAGCAGGTCTGTTTTTCTGGGCTTATCAGTTCCTCTGTAAAAAAAAAAACGGGGGGATCTCTCTATGAAGTAAAAATACCCACTCTTTTCCCCTCAACGGGCCCAACTGGACAATGGGTACAGTGAAAGCCAGAAAGCCTTGATCCACACTCAGGCTCCAGCCTTGCTGTGTACATGGTCCTCGACAGGGCGTAAACCTCTCAGAGCCTTACTCATCTGTAAAATGGGAGAACAGTATTCAACGTCAGACGCCCAAGGCTTCTGGGAGGAAAAATGCCTACAACGCTAGACTGGAGGGGGCCTCAGTGGGCTGTGGTTAATATCACTCTACTTACTGTTTGACTCACGCACGGTCAAGGTTTTTGAGAACAGGAGAAAGTGAGACATTGCCTCGGCCGGTGATGACCTTTTTTGGATGTCTTCCGTTAGGTGTTTTCCCCTCTTTGTTGAGAAGTAGGATGCTACTATTTATTTCTTCAGCCCTGACGCCCACTTAAGAGTCAGATGGCTCTTGTGCTAATAGCAGCATGTCACCAGGAAGGTGGGGGAAGAAGGAAACCCCAAAGAGTAACGGCTAAGACTACATCCACCCCTTCCCTGCCCCTCATGCCTGGGACCCTGTGAGCAAGGCAGGATCAGAGGCCTGCCCCAGCCCTCCTGAGCCCACATCTTCATTTGAGCGAGACCCCAGGCAATCCGCATGCTCAGAGGAGGCCGTCTGAGAGTCCTCCTTTGTTCCAGTTTCAAGGTAAGCTCGGCTGTGAGGATAAAGAGGAAGAAAGGAACCCACGCTTAAGGCCTGGCTAACCCTGTGGGTGAGCCATGAGGGCTGGCCTGACTTTTCGAGAACGCTCCAGATGCAACATTCGCCTCATCATCCTGCAGACCCCAGCTCCTTGCCTCAGAGGCCAGCACGTCCTTCTCCTCCCTCGACGTCTGGGCCTGGGACTCGGGCTGCTGGGATGTCTGAACAGATGCTGGTGGCTAAGTCCTCAGAGCTTTGATTCAAAGGTCAGCACAAAAGAGGTTTGAGTGTGGAAGTGAATAAAAGAACAAACCCGGTTTCCTTGCAGGTCACCGCTCTCCCAAAAACAGACCTAAAATCCCCAGTAAACCTCTCAGAGCCCGGTCTGTTTTTCTGGGCTTATCAGTTCCTCTGTAAAAAAAAAACGGGGCATCTCTCTATGAAGTAAAATACCCACTCTTTTCCCCTCAACGGGCCCAACTGGACAATGGGTACAGTGAAAGCCAGAAAGCCTTGATCCACACTCAGGCTCCAGCCTTGCTGTGTACATGGTCCTCGACAGGGCGTAAACCTCTCAGAGCCTTACTCATCTGTAAAATGGGAGAACAGTATTCAACGTCAGACGCCCAAGGCTTCTGGGAGGAAAAATGCCTACAACGCTAGACTGGAGGGGGCCTCAGTGGGCTGTGGTTAATATCACTCTACTTACTGTTTGACTCACGCACGGTCAAGGTTTTTGAGAACAGGAGAAAGTGAGACATTGCCTCGGCCGGTGATGACCTTTTTTGGATGTCTTCCGTTAGGTGTTTTCCCCTCTTTGTTGAGAAGTAGGATGCTACTATTTATTTCTTCAGCCCTGACGCCCACTTAAGAGTCAGATGGCTCTTGTGCTAATAGCAGCATGTCACCAGGAAGGTGGGGGAAGAAGGAAACCCCAAAGAGTAACGGCTAAGACTACATCCACCCCTTCCCTGCCCCTCATGCCTGGGACCCTGTGAGCAAGGCAGGATCAGAGGCCTGCCCCAGCCCTCCTGAGCCCACATCTTCATTTGAGCGAGACCCCAGGCAATCCGCATGCTCAGAGGAGGCCGTCTGAGAGTCCTCCTTTGTTCCAGTTTCAAGGTAAGCTCGGCTGTGAGGATAAAGAGGAAGAAAGGAACCCACGCTTAAGGCCTGGCTAACCCTGTGGGTGAGCCATGAGGGCTGGCCTGACTTTTCGAGAACGCTCCAGATGCAACATTCGCCTCATCATCCTGCAGACCCCAGCTCCTTGCCTCAGAGGCCAGCACGTCCTTCTCCTCCCTCGACGTCTGGGCCTGGGACTCGGGCTGCTGGGATGTCTGAACAGATGCTGGTGGCTAAGTCCTCAGAGCTTTGATTCAAAGGTCAGCACAAAAGAGGTTTGAGTGTGGAAGTGAATAAAAGAACAAACTTCCCTCTGGTCACCACATTTTCCCTCTAGTTTCTCTTCTTCATTTCTTTTTAAAGAGATAGCCCATCTGGATCAGATGGGCCTGCTGCTGCTTAGTCGCTTCAGTCGTGTCGGACTCTGTGTGACCCATGGGCTGCAGCCCGCCAGGCTCTCCTGTCCATGGATTCTCCAGGCAAGAACACCGGAGTGGGCTGCCATTTCCTTCTCCAGGGGGTCTTCCCAGCCCAGGGATGGAGCCTGGGTCTCCTGCACGGCAGGCAGAGTCCTCACCACTGAGCCATCTGGCTAAGACTGCAGCTACGACCCGCTCCCACCTGCTGCTGCTGCTGCTGCTGCTGGAACCATTGACCAGACTCCTTGAAGACCCAGAACTTTCAGAAGAAATGGGAAAACAGAAGAGCTGAAAACAGGCCTTCATATAAACATACACACACACACACACACACATGTCCACTTCAGCAACATTCACAACACCGAAAGGCAGAAACAGCCCAAAAGTCCATTCATGGATGAGCAGATGAGCAAAACGTGGCCTGTCCATGCAATGGGAGGTCAATCCGCCCTGAAAAGGAATGAAGCGCTGATGCCTGCTCCAATGTGAACCAACCTCAAAAACCTTAGGGAAAGAGGCCAGACCCCAAAACACAGACTGTATGGTTTCACTTATAGAAGCGACCCAGAAAAGGCAAGTGCAGAGACAGAAAGTAGAATCCAGACTCCCGGTGGCTGACGGGAGGAGAAAACGGGCAGTGACTGCTTCACGGACATAGGCTCTTAGGTTGGGGTGAAGCAAAATGCCCAGGAAGGACTGACATACTACCTGGTGGGCAGCAAGGCTGCCATCAGTACCCACTGTTACCAGAAACAACTGTGCGTGTGTCCGGGGGGCTAACCATTCTGCTGCCCTCCCTTTGCATGACACCATGCAAACCACCTGGCTCTTGCGCTCTTTTCTAATTGAAAAATAATTTATTTACACTATTGTGTTGGTTTCTGCCACGCGTCTACCTGAATCAGCCATAGGTATACGTATGGTCCCTGCCTCTTGAACCTCCCACCCTTTCCTACCCCTCTGGGTTGTCACAGAGCCCTGGGTTGAGATCCCGGCCTCACACAGCAAATGCCCACTGGCTATCTAGTTTCCATACAGTCGTGTATATGCTTCCACGAGACTCGGTCCATCTGTCGCCCCTTCTTTTTCCCCAGTGTCCATACCTTTGTCCTCTATGTCTGCGTCGCCACTGCTGCCCTACAAATAGGCTCATCGGTACCATCTTTGCAGAGTCCATGTATATGTGTTCATATACAATATGTGTTTCTTTCTTTCTTACTTCACTCTGTATAAAGGCTCAGTTCCTTCTGGGGGCTGTGGGAAAGAACCCTTCCCAGGTGCCCTCTTCTGTCTTCTGATGTGAGCCAGCAGCCTGGGGCTCCTCCGCTTCCAGCTGCATCACTTTAACTTCTGTGCTGTCCCATGGCCTCCACGTGTCTATCTACACACAGCTTTTTACAAGGACACCAGTCCTATGGGACTAGGGCCCACCCTACTCCAGATGACCTCACCTTAGCTACTTACATTTGCAAAGACCCTACTGCCACATAAGGCTGCAGTGTGAGGCTCTGGAGGTAAGGATGTTCACAGATCTCTCTTGGGAAGGATACAAGCCAACTCATAACACCCGCCTAGGGACACATGAGCCCAGAGGACATAAGCAAGGCTGGAAAGGGATAGGGAGCCACTCCACAGATGAGGAGTCAGATGGGAGCTCAGGGAGGTGAAGCTAACTGGTCCAGACTCGCAGCAAAGAAGCTGTCGTGTCGGTGATGGGCTGGGACTCTGCGCCTGCTCAGCTCTCCAGCGGCAAACCTGGGAGGGAACAGTCCACCCCAGCAAAGGTGGAAGGATCATCTCTGCTGAGTTGCACAAAGGCGCCCTACAGGCTAGCAGCTGCTCTGAGGGGCAGAATTCACACCACTCAGTCAGCCCGGAGTTGGATTGCTGCCCCACCTGTCAGCGGCCCCGACAACTGAATTGAAAGGGGACATGTGACCCCCCCAAATACATCCACTAAGAGATGCTGTTAATATCAGCCCTGCCTGATGCACTCCCTGGTCACAGACCCAGAGGGCTGGTGGCGCAGGAGACGAGCCCAGACTTGTGGCTTCTAAACTCCATTCTTCACGGAAGCCAGAGCTCCTTGGAGAAACGGTGCCTCCAGGTGCAGACGGAGAAATTAACACCATGAGAAATGAATACGACGTCGGAACATCCCAGGTCACAAGGGAGCTGTCAAAGCTGATGAGAGCCAGGCCAAAACAGTCAGAGGCCAATGGGTCGGTGCTCCCACTGGCCAAAGATGAGACAACCCAAACAGCAGTAAGAATGTCTAAGTTGATGAGTCATGTGACGCTTAAGCAAAACCCCCAGTGGTCACTTGGGGACGCTGGGAAAGAACTTGTCCTTCAGCCTGCTTTTTCTCTGTAAGTAGATCTTGCAATGACTAAGTATTTAAAGGGATAGTTTCTCTTTATAGACTCCTTCAGCTCACAAATGGAGACAGAAACACAGCGTTCTTAGGATGTCACCATGCCGCAGCCCCCAGTGCGGTCAGGGGTAGCAGCCGAGGACACACAGGCACTAGGAACCCCTGATGGAAGAACTCACTTGCTCCTTTGAAGTCAGCTGTGCTGAATGAACCTCATCAAGCTTCGAACTCAAATTTACAAGAAACACAGGTAAAAGGCAAATATTAAAGAACAAGTTAGAGTTACAGTCAGCAATTTCCAGACTGCAAGAAGCTCTACACAGATCAACTGCAAAGAGGGGAGAAAATAACAGAAAGGAGAGGACTGACGTCTACACATGAAAAAGCACCTAGGAAATCCAGATACCAACTGCAACGTATGGAAGATATTCAATTGCAGTTCAACAGAGGTGAAGCTAACTGGTCCAGACTCGCAGCAAAGAAGCTGTCGTGTCGGTGATGGGCTGGGACTCTGCGCCTGCTCAGCTCTCCAGCGGCAAACCTGGGAGGGAACAGTCCACCCCAGCAAAGGTGGAAGGGTCATCTCTTCTGATTTGCACAAAGGTGCCCTACAGGCTAGCAGCTGCTCTGAGGGGCAGAATTCACACCACTCAGTCAGCCCGGAGTTGGATTGCTGCCCCACCTGTCAGCGGCCCCGACAACTGAATTGAAAGGGGACATGTGACCCCCCCAAATACATCCACTAAGAGATGCTGTTAATATCAGCCCTGCCTGATGCACTCCCTGGTCACAGACCCAGAGGGCTGGTGGCGCAGGAGACGAGCCCAGACTTGTGGCTTCTAAACTCCATTCTTCACGGAAGCCAGAGCTCCTTGGAGAAACGGTGCCTCCAGGTGCAGACGGAGAAATTAACACCATGAGAAATGAATACGACGTCGGAACATCCCAGGTCACAAGGGAGCTGTCAAAGCTGATGAGAGCCAGGCCAAAACAGTCAGAGGCCAATGGGTCGGTGCTCCCACTGGCCAAAGATGAGACAACCCAAACAGCAGTAAGAATGTCTAAGTTGATGAGTCATGTGACGCTTAAGCAAAACCCCCAGTGGTCACTTGGGGACGCTGGGAAAGAACTTGTCCTTCAGCCTGCTTTTTCTCTGTAAGTAGATCTTGCAATGACTAAGTATTTAAAGGGATAGTTTCTCTTTATAGACTCCTTCAGCTCACAAATGGAGACAGAAACACAGCGTTCTTAGGATGTCACCATGCCGCAGCCCCCAGTGCGGTCAGGGGTAGCAGCCGAGGACACACAGGCACTAGGAACCCCTGATGGAAGAACTCACTTGCTCCTTTGAAGTCAGCTGTGCTGAATGAACCTCATCAAGCTTCGAACTCAAATTTACAAGAAACACAGGTAAAAGGCAAATATTAAAGAACAAGTTAGAGTTACAGTCAGCAATTTCCAGACTGCAAGAAGCTCTACACAGATCAACTGCAAAGAGGGGAGAAAATAACAGAAAGGAGAGGACTGACGTCTACACATGAAAAAGCACCTAGGAAATCCAGATACCAACTGCAACGTATGGAAGATATTCAATTGCAGTTCAACAATTAATAAAGTTATGAGACGATCAAGGGAATTTGGACTATGGATATTTCATGATAGAAACATCATGGTAATTGTAATCATTTTAAAGTGAGAAAATACTACTTGGGCTTGCTTTTAAAAATACTCTGGAACTTGCCTCCTGGTTCCAGTGGTTAAGTGTGCACTCTGCAATGTAAGGGACGCAGGTTTGATCCCTGGTCAGGGAACTAAGATCCCACCTGCCGCAGAACAACTAAGCCCACACACAGCAACTGTGAATACAGGGCCAATGTGCCACGACGGGAGAGGCCACGAGCAGCAACAAGAGATCCCGCATGACGCCACAAAGATCCTGCCTGCCGCAACTAAGACCAACGCAGCCAGATAAAAAATATTTTTAAAATTCTGGTCTTTCATGTACTTTTTTGGCCAAGCTGCATGGCATGTGGGATCTCAGTTCCCTGACCAGGGGTCGAACCTGTGCCCCCTGTAGTGGAAGCACAGATTCTTAACCTCTGGACCGCCAAGGAAGTCCCCAGGTTCTTATCTTTCAGAGAGAATACTACAATATTTATATGTGAAATGATATGACGTGATGATGGCTGGGGTTTCAGGGAGAAGGGGAAGAGGCAGGGTATAAATGAGAGAAGACGGGTCAGGAGTTGATCATTTCTGAAGCTATATGATGGCCACAGGAAGTTCATCATATCATTTGATTTGGTATACAACCAAACACTTTAATACCTTTCTCTCTTTTTTTTTTTTAAGGAAGCAGATGACTGCCTTTCAAATTCCAGCTCTGTCATTTACTGTTAGGCAAGTGATTCCATCTTCCTGGTTCCATTTCCTCACCTGTCAGATGGGGGTGATCACACCTGTCTGCTCTCAGGGTCTGGAGCCCGGGGGGCACTCAGTAGCCATGTGCCTGTGCCCCTATGCTGGGCTGGGATCTGTAAGGAGCCAGCCTCGGAATGGGCCCCCCGAGCCCACCCTCCTGGTCTTTATACCCAAGTCCAGGCCCCCAACAGTGAACCACTGGGCGGGTCTGGGCACCTGCACTGAACTGGGACTGAAAAAATCATTAAAAAAAGGTTTATGAGAACGATCAAGGGAATTTGGACTATGGATATTTCATGATAGAAACATCATGGTAATTGTAATCATTTTAAAGTGAGAAAATACTACTTGGGCTTGCTTTTAAAAATACTCTGGAACTTGCCTCCTGGTTCCAGTGGTTAAGTGTGCACTCTGCAATGTAAGGGACGCAGGTTTGATCCCTGGTCAGGGAACTAAGATCCCACCTGCCGCAGAACAACTAAGCCCACACACAGCAACTGTGAATACAGGGCCAATGTGCCACGACGGGAGAGGCCACGAGCAGCAACAAGAGATCCCGCATGACGCCACAAAGATCCTGCCTGCCGCAACTAAGACCAACGCAGCCAGATAAAAAATATTTTTAAAATTCTGGTCTTTCATGTACTTTTTGGCCAAGCTGCATGGCATGTGGGATCTCATTTCCCCTGACCAGGGTCGAACCTGTGCCCCCTGTAGTGGAAGCACAGATTCTTAACCTCTGGACCGCCAAGGAAGTCCCCAGGTTCTTATCTTTCAGAGAGAATACTACAATATTTATATGTGAAATGATATGACGTGATGATGGCTGGGGTTTCAGGGAGAAGGGGAAGAGGCAGGGTATAAATGAGAGAAGACGGGTCAGGAGTTGATCATTTCTGAAGCTATATGATGGCCACAGGAAGTTCATCATATCATTTGATTTGGTATACAACCAAACACTTTAATACCTTTCTCTCTTTTTTTTTTTTAAGGAAGCAGATGACTGCCTTTCAAATTCCAGCTCTGTCATTTACTGTTAGGCAAGTGATTCCATCTTCCTGGTTCCATTTCCTCACCTGTCAGATGGGGGTGATCACACCTGTCTGCTCTCAGGGTCTGGAGCCCGGGGGGCACTCAGTAGCCATGTGCCTGTGCCCCTATGCTGGGCTGGGATCTGTAAGGAGCCAGCCTCGGAATGGGCCCCCCGAGCCCACCCTCCTGGTCTTTATACCCAAGTCCAGGCCCCCAACAGTGAACCACTGGGCGGGTCTGGGCACCTGCACTGAACTGACCTGAACAGGGGCAGCACAACTATTCTGCATGATTCTGTAACAGGGGGCACCTATCATAATACTTGTCCACACCTACAGAACGAACAACAGCCAAGAGGGAACCCTCGTGTAAATGGCGGGTTTGGGGGGGATGACGTGTCAGCGTAGGTTCATCAGCTACGTGTCAGCCGAGTTTCATATGCAGAGGATGCTAGCAAGGGGGAAAGATGTTTACAGAAGGGGGACAGGAAGCCGTATAAGACATCTCTGTACCTTCCTCTTAATTTTGCTGTGAACCGAAAAGTTAAACAAAAAAGGGGGCGGTCCCTACCGATGTTGGCACCAGGGACCAATTTCGTGGAAGACAGTTTTCCCATGGACTTGGGTGTGGGGGTGGATGGGATGATCTCAGGATAATTCAAGCACATCTGTTGTTCCTTTCTTTCTCTTTGGGTTTTAATTATAATTATTTTTTTCATTGGAGTGTAATTGCTTTACAGTGTCGTGTTGCTTTCTGGCCCACAACAATGTGCACTGGCTAGGTGTACAGGTAGATTCCCTCCCTCGTGAGCCCGCCTCCCACGCCCCACCATCCCACTCATCCGGGTCATCACAGAGCATGGGGTTGAGCTCCCTGCGAGCATTTTATTTCTAATCTAATGCCTCCACTGATCTTACAGGTGGTACCCGTCCACTGCCTGGAGGTTGTGGACCCCTGGTCTAACGGATAAAAAAATAATACAACCAAGAATGTATGGAGGTGAAGTTCCCATCATGTAAAAAAATGGTTCATCTTCTTGGCGTGAAGGTTACATAACAATCCGGGGAAGGGGTGAGGGTACCATTATTAACCTATTAAAATTTGTAAAAGGCTTTAAACTTTTAAGTTTATATTGGGGTATAGCCGATTAACAATGTTGTGGTAATTTCAGATGAACAGCGAAGGGACTCAGCCATACATGTACATGTATCCACTCTCTCTCAAACTGCCCTCCCATCCAGGCTGCCACATAACATTAAACAGAGTTCCATGTGCTATACTGTAGGTCCTTATTGGTTATCCACTTCAAATATACATTGGGGGCTTCCCTGCTGGTTCAGTGGGTAGAGTCCACCTTGCAGTGCAAGGGGCACCAGTTTGATCCCTGGCCTGGGAAGATCCCACGTGCCGCAGAGTAGCTGGACCTGTGTGTCCAATTAAGAAACAGCGCTCTGGAGCACAGGCGCCCAGAGCCAGAGCTCTGCAACAAGAGAGGCCACTGCGACGGGAGGCCCACACAGGCCAAAGAATATAGATGGATGAAAAATAAATAATAAAAATATGTAAAAGCGAGCAATTCAGTGGCATTTAGGACTTTACACCATTGTTCCAAACCATTTCCACCATCCCAAAGTAAAACCCTTTACCAGTTGAGCTGTTTCTCCCTCATGTTTTCTTCCCCGCAGTCTCTGGTAACCACCAGCTTACGTTCTTGTCTCTGAGCGAGTCAGATTGCTCGTGCGGCCTGTTCCAGTTTTTAACCTTAAACTCACATTTATTTAACAGACCTCTCTGTTTCAAGAGAGCATGTCAGGGGCTCAGAGTCCCTTGGCTCGCCGTGCCTTTGCACTCTACAAAGCATTTTAGGGTCCTGGGAGAGAGGCATCTATATTGTCAGGCCAGAAAAATATGAGGATCCATTAACATGATCCGTGGTGGTTTCAGAGTCATTCTGAAAGCCTCCTTACTCCCGTGATGAGCAAGGAGTGAGTCACCGGCCGTGGAACTCCCGAGCGGGAGCCCTGTGTGTGAAGAGAATTTCCTTCGGGCTGGAGGAGGGCCAGCCCCGGGCTATTTCCCTTGGATTACGGTCCGAAGCTACTGAGCCAGTCTTGGTGAAGGAGAGGTCATCTGCATCACTGGCCAGAATACAGAGCTGAGCCTTCCCTTCAACACCTGTTGTTGTTGCTTCATTGCTCAGTTGTGTCTGACTCTGCACCACCAACTATAGCCCGCCAGGCTGCGCTGTCCATGGGATTCTCCAGGCAAGAGTACTGGAGTGGGGGTCTTCCCTGGTAGTCTAGTGGTTAAGAATCTGCCTGCCAATGCAGGGGACATGAGTTCCATTCCTGGTCTGAGAAGATCCCATATGCCTCGGAGCAATTAACTCCATGTGCCACAACTACTGAGCTGACGTGCCACAACTACAGAAGCTCAAGGGCCTAGGGCCTGTGCTTCCCAACGAGAGAAACCACCACAACGAGAATAGCCCCCACTCACCAAAACTAGAGAAAGCCCGAGGGCAGCAATGAAGACCTATTATACCCAAAAATAAAATTTAAAAAGAAAGAAAGAATACTGCAGTGGGCTGCCATTTCCTTCTCCAGGGGATCTTCCCCACCCTGGGACGGAGCCCATGTCTCCCTGTGTCTTCTGCAATGGCAGGTGGATTCTTTACCACTGAGCCACCGGGTAAGTCCTGTATCAACACCTACCCTCACGCTAATGCAGGTGAACACACACACACACACACACACACACACATTCCCTGCTTAAGCCAGAAACAGACAACCTAGGCAAATCCATCAGGTATGTGTGCAGAGTAGAACACAACCACGTCACAGGAACTTTTCACAGAAGCTCAACACCTAAGGCGTCAGCATCTTTGGGGATGGAGACCTGACGTTTTGGAGACCCCAAAGCATCGAGTTCGTTGGGGATGCTGAAAGAGTTGAGGCCTCCTGGGAATGCAGGCCCAGTGACCTGCATCTGGGACCCACGGCCTTCAACCTTCTCTGTCCAATTTCAGAAGTCCCAGCGGCTGGTACGACTGGGACAAAGGTCAGCTAAGCCAAGTTCCCGTGTGGGTTCCCGGAGTCCAGCCAGTCTGAGCTGCCAGCATCTTTCTCCGTGCCCCCTTCACCAGTCTCCTGACATCTCTCTGCCATGGTCCTTACCCTATCCCGGAGTTTTCCCGCCAGTCCCGAGCTTTCCAAGGCATCTTTCTCCCTGAAGCCAGTCTTGGTGAAGGAGAGGTCATCTGCATCACTGGCCAGAATACAGAGCTGAGCCTTCCCTTCAACACCTGTTGTTGTTGCTTCATTGCTCAGTTGTGTCTGACTCTGCACCACCAACTATAGCCCGCCAGGCTGCGCTGTCCATGGGATTCTCCAGGCAAGAGTACTGGAGTGGGGGTCTTCCCTGGTAGTCTAGTGGTTAAGAATCTGCCTGCCAATGCAGGGGACATGAGTTCCATTCCTGGTCTGAGAAGATCCCATATGCCTCGGAGCAATTAACTCCATGTGCCACAACTACTGAGCTGACGTGCCACAACTACAGAAGCTCAAGGGCCTAGGGCCTGTGCTTCCCAACGAGAGAAACCACCACAACGAGAATAGCCCCCACTCACCAAAACTAGAGAAAGCCCGAGGGCAGCAATGAAGACCTATTATACCCAAAAATAAAATTTAAAAAAAGAAAAAAAAAGAATACTGCAGTGGGCTGCCATTTCCTTCTCCAGGGGATCTTCCCCACCCTGGGACGGAGCCCATGTCTCCCTGTGTCTTCTGCAATGGCAGGTGGATTCTTTACCACTGAGCCACCGGGTAAGTCCTGTATCAACACCTACCCTCACGCTAATGCAGGTGAACACACACACACACACACACACACACACATTCCCTGCTTAAGCCAGAAACAGACAACCTAGGCAAATCCATCAGGTATGTGTGCAGAGTAGAACACAACCACGTCACAGGAACTTTTCACAGAAGCTCAACACCTAAGGCGTCAGCATCTTTGGGGATGGAGACCTGACGTTTTGGAGACCCCAAAGCATCGAGTTCGTTGGGGATGCTGAAAGAGTTGAGGCCTCCTGGGAATGCAGGCCCAGTGACCTGCATCTGGGACCCACGGCCTTCAACCTTCTCTGTCCAATTTCAGAAGTCCCAGCGGCTGGTACGACTGGGACAAAGGTCAGCTTAAGCCAAGTTCCCGTGTGGGTTCCCGGAGTCCAGCCAGTCTGAGCTGCCAGCATCTTTCTCCGTGCCCCCTTCACCAGTCTCCTGACATCTCTCTGCCATTGTCCTTACCCTATAGGCCACTTGGCAATCATGGGCAGTATTCTCAAGGGTCAGCCAGATCATGCCTCTCCCCTGCTTAGATCTCTACAAAGATTGTGCATCAAAGCTGGTCAATTCCAATTTCCCATCAGAATGTTCAAAGTCCCCACAACCTTTCCCTGATGAATTTCCAACAGACTCCTCTTCCCACTCTGCCACCTGTTACATCCTGGCCTGAAATGTCTTTGGTTGTTGCAGCTCGGGGACTGCTTTTGGCTTCCAATGGGCATAGCCCAGGGATGCTGCTGAACCTCCCCAGGATGCACAGGGCAGCCCTTGCAGCAGGAAGATGTCCAGCCCCAAATGTCAACAGCATCAACCCTGGGATAAATGAATGAGTTAAACATTCTAGGTCCACATGGTCAAGCTTGGAACATCAAGGACCCAACGTCTGACCACCATCTCCTTCAGGTCCCCAATGCCTTCCTCAATTGAGTGGGTCATGGTTCAGAAGAAATGTCCTTTGGGTGACGGTATTGTTGGCATTGCTTATGCAATCCATTTCATGTTAACAAGAAACATACATAAGGGGAAGTGAAGGGGTGGAGATGTAAGGGGTTAACTTCAAAACATGTAATTCCGAGTCCTAATCAAAGAGAACTGAAATTTGTCTAGTTCCTTGATTCTGTGGGTTATTTTCCTTGGTAATCGTGAACCTTCCTTAAAATTAAACAATCAGCTCTTGGTGAGACCTGCTGACGTGTCCTTATTTCTATATTTTCAAAATAGATTCTAGAGAAAGGGACAGGGCGCGTGCCTTGTTGCCCAGAGTCCTCAAGGACAGGGGTCTGCACGAGGGAAGTCCTCACTTACTGAGTCGATCAGACTCCCTAACAACAAAGGAAAAACTGCCCAGTCTGGGAGCGGGGAAACCCAGCAGGTGACCTGCATCTGGGACCCACGGCCTTCAACCTTCTCTGTCCAATTTCAGAAGTCCCAGCGGCTGGTACGACTGGGACAAAGGTCAGCTAAGCCAAGTTCCCGTGTGGGTTCCCGGAGTCCAGCCAGTCTGAGCTGCCAGCATCTTTCTCCGTGCCCCCTTCACCAGTCTCCTGACATCTCTCTGCCATTGTCCTTACCCTATAGGCCACTTGGCAATCATGGGCAGTATTCTCAAGGGTCAGCCAGATCATGCCTCTCCCCTGCTTAGATCTCTACAAAGATTGTGCATCAAAGCTGGTCAATTCCAATTTCCCATCAGAATGTTCAAAGTCCCCACAACCTTTCCCTGATGAATTTCCAACAGACTCCTCTTCCCACTCTGCCACCTGTTACATCCTGGCCTGAAATGTCTTTGGTTGTTGCAGCTCGGGGACTGCTTTTGGCTTCCAATGGGCATAGCCCAGGGATGCTGCTGAACCTCCCCAGGATGCACAGGGCAGCCCTTGCAGCAGGAAGATGTCCAGCCCCAAATGTCAACAGCATCAACCCTGGGATAAATGAATGAGTTAAACATTCTAGGTCCACATGGTCAAGCTTGGAACATCAAGGACCCAACGTCTGACCACCATCTCCTTCAGGTCCCCAATGCCTTCCTCAATTGAGTGGGTCATGGTTCAGAAGAAATGTCCTTTGGGTGACGGTATTGTTGGCATTGCTTATGCAATCCATTTCATGTTAACAAGAAACATACATAAGGGGAAGTGAAGGGGTGGAGATGTAAGGGGTTAACTTCAAAACATGTAATTCCGAGTCCTAATCAAAGAGAACTGAAATTTGTCTAGTTCCTTGATTCTGTGGGTTATTTTCCTTGGTAATCGTGAACCTTCCTTAAAATTAAACAATCAGCTCTTGGTGAGACCTGCTGACGTGTCCTTATTTCTATATTTTCAAAATAGATTCTAGAGAAAGGGACAGGGGCCGCGTGCCTTGTTGCCCAGAGTCCTCAAGGACAGGGGTCTGCACGAGGGAAGTCCTCACTTACTGAGTCGATCAGACTCCCTAACAACAAAGGAAAAACAAAATTCCTCTTCTCGTCTGTGTATGGCAGCATGATGTGTGTGTGTGTGGAGCAATTAAGAGATGTGCCTGTGTTGATCTCTGGGAACATGGGCCGCCACTGAGGCATATCCATGTGTACCATCACCTGCTCCCTCCTTCCCTGCCCCCACCCCATCAGCTTCTCTTGGGTGAGTGTCAGACACGGAATGCTCCGAGTCCCCTTACATGCAAATTGAATTTTGCTAAATCCAAACCCCAAGAGAACAAGAGAATAACCTGAACAGCATTCTCAACCAGGGGCTATTTTGCCCCCAGGGGACATCACTTGGCCGAGTCTGGAGTCATCTTTGGTTGTCATAACTGCAGGGAGCAGCGTTACTGGCATCACGCGCGTGGAGCCCAGGGAGGCTCCTAAAATCCTACAACACACAGCACAGTCCCAACAAAGAATCAGCCAAGGCCCCAATATTCTGCCTGGAGACTCCTATGGACAGAGGAGCCTGGCAGGCTCGAGACAACGAGGGCTTCCCTGGTGGCTCAGATGGTAAAGAATCTGCCTGTAATGCAAGAGACCTGGGTTTCAGCTCTAGATCTCTTGGAGAAAGGAATGGCAACCCACTCCAATATTCTTGCCTAGAGAATTCCATGGGCAGAGGAGTCTGGCGGGCTACAGCCCAAGGGGTCGCAAAACGTCAGACACGATTGAGCACCTAACACTTTAAATGAATGCTAGGAGTAAAACACTGAGAACAGTGCCTGCATATAGCAGGTGTTTGCTATTATTTTTCACTCAAGTCCTAATCAAAGAGAACTGAAATTTGTCTAGTTCCTTGATTCTGTGGGTTATTTTCCTTGGTAATCGTGAACCTTCCTTAAAATTAAACAATCAGCTCTTGGTGAGACCTGCTGACGTGTCCTTATTTCTATATTTTCAAAATAGATTCTAGAGAAAGGGACAGGGGCCGCGTGCCTTGTTGCCCAGAGTCCTCAAGGACAGGGGTCTGCACGAGGGAAGTCCTCACTTACTGAGTCGATCAGACTCCCTAACAACAAAGGAAAAACAAAATTCCTCTTCTCGTCTGTGTATGGCAGCATGATGTGTGTGTGTGTGGAGCAATTAAGAGATGTGCCTGTGTTGATCTCTGGGAACATGGGCCGCCACTGAGGCATATCCATGTGTACCATCACCTGCTCCCTCCTTCCCTGCCCCCACCCCATCAGCTTCTCTTGGGTGAGTGTCAGACACGGAATGCTCCGAGTCCCCTTACATGCAAATTGAATTTTGCTAAATCCAAACCCCAAGAGAACAAGAGAATAACCTGAACAGCATTCTCAACCAGGGGCTATTTTGCCCCCAGGGGACATCACTTGGCCGAGTCTGGAGTCATCTTTGGTTGTCATAACTGCAGGGAGCAGCGTTACTGGCATCACGCGCGTGGAGCCCAGGGAGGCTCCTAAAATCCTACAACACACAGCACAGTCCCAACAAAGAATCAGCCAAGGCCCCAATATTCTGCCTGGAGACTCCTATGGACAGAGGAGCCTGGCAGGCTCGAGACAACGAGGGCTTCCCTGGTGGCTCAGATGGTAAAGAATCTGCCTGTAATGCAAGAGACCTGGGTTTCAGCTCTAGATCTCTTGGAGAAAGGAATGGCAACCCACTCCAATATTCTTGCCTAGAGAATTCCATGGGCAGAGGAGTCTGGCGGGCTACAGCCCAAGGGGTCGCAAAACGTCAGACACGATTGAGCACCTAACACTTTAAATGAATGCTAGGAGTAAAACACTGAGAACAGTGCCTGCATATAGTAGGTGTTTGCTATTATTTTTTCACTCAATCTAAGTTCCCCTAAAAAGCAGTCAAGCATTTCATCTGTAGCTCATTTATTTTTTTTTTCCAGCTCGTTTTGAGGAACATCTGTGGTATCTACCATGGGAAGATGAATAGACAGCGGGACACTGCTTGGAAGACAAAATGTTATCCTGCTTGACGGGCTAGGCAGGGATCTGCAGGGGTAGTTTTGATTCCATGTGATTTCTGCCTTGGGTCCTGGCTGCAACTAATGTGTGACTCCCAGGGGTGCCTGAGACCAGAGGGCGATGTTCACCTCAACTTAAGGCCCAGTGGGCTGAACAAGGGCAAATCACGGAACACGGGCCAAACCCCACCGGGTCGCAGCCCTGACAACTGAGACCACAGTCAGATCCAACAACTCCGCCTGGAGCGAGAGGACATCTTCCTACTTTGGGTGGCAATCCATTGGAAATCAAGACCCGTGGGCCCAAATGAATTTTGTGAAGACAGTGTCTTGAAAGTCTAAAACAAACTTCCCACCCAAGGGACGGTCTCTGATTCCAGGTACACCCCCAGTGTGATGTCCTGTTCCAACTGAGGACATGGCTCCGCCCCAGCCCCGCCCAGAGCCAGGACACCCAAGTCACACTTACAATCAGAGAATAGGCACAATTTATGAAAGATATACAAAGTGTCAGCAGTTCCTCTGGTCTTGTTACATGTTACACATTCTTCATTTCTTGCACGACCTACGATGAGCTAACAGCCTCCCCACTTTACAGATGAGAAGACAGGGGACCCGGAGGTGCCCTGACTTGTTCAAGGTCACTGTGAGTGAAGGCTTACTATCAGGCTTGCCTGCCTGGGAATGACCTTGGTCTCCCATGGAAGTGTCATATCTGCCTGCTTGCATGGAACCCTGCTTACCCCTGGGTTGGGGGAACTGGGAGCTGGCAAGCAGGCCTTGGACTTGGTGAGCAGAATCCTACAAAAGGTTGGCAGGAAACAGAGTTGAAGTTTTCATGTCTCAACATGACCCACAGCCTCTGGCCCTGGTCCGAGAGTCCAACCCAACCCCTGCAGTGAGAGAGCAAAAGAAGCTGTGTGGGGGAGTAGCTGAGAAGTCCCTTGATGAGATGAAGATGCTGTGTCTCTGACTTATTCCCTTCTAGAGAACCAAGTCAGCAAGTGTGTGTGTATGTGCTCAATCGTGTCAGACTCTTTGCGACCCTGTCCATGGAATTTTCCAGGCAAGAATACTGGTGCAGGCTGTCATTTCCTACTCCAGGGGATCCACGCCAGGAATGAGCAGAGGACTCACTTCAGGGTGTATGTCCAGAATTGAAAGCAGGGTCTTGAAGAGAGACTTGTACACCCATGTTCACTGCAGTGATATTCACAAGAGCTAAAACATGGAAGCCACCCAAGAGTTCACCGGCCGATGAATGGATGAACGCAGGGTGGCCTGCATACACGATGACATATTCTTCAGCTTTTAAAATGAAGGAAATTCTGACTCATCATACAACTGATGAACCTCGAGGTCGTTAAGTGCAATAAGCCAGTCACAAAAAAATGTATGTTCCATGATGCCATTTACGCGAAGTTTCTCAAGGTGTCACATGCAGGCGCTGTCCTGGTAGTCCAGGGCTAAGACTCTGTGCTCCCAATGTAGGGGGCCTTCGTGGGGACTGCCCGAATTTTTAAAGGGGGCCTGGCTACCAAAAAAGGTCACACTTACAATCAGAGAATAGGCACAATTTATGAAAGATATACAAAGTGTCAGCAGTTCCTCTGGTCTTGTTACATGTTACACATTCTTCATTTCTTGCACGACCTACGATGAGCTAACAGCCTCCCCACTTTACAGATGAGAAGACAGGGGACCCGGAGGTGCCCTGACTTGTTCAAGGTCACTGTGAGTGAAGGCTTACTATCAGGCTTGCCTGCCTGGGAATGACCTTGGTCTCCCATGGAAGTGTCATATCTGCCTGCTTGCATGGAACCCTGCTTACCCCTGGGTTGGGGGAACTGGGAGCTGGCAAGCAGGCCTTGGACTTGGTGAGCAGAATCCTACAAAAGGTTGGCAGGAAACAGAGTTGAAGTTTTCATGTCTCAACATGACCCACAGCCTCTGGCCCTGGTCCGAGAGTCCAACCCAACCCCTGCAGTGAGAGAGCAAAAGAAGCTGTGTGGGGGAGTAGCTGAGAAGTCCCTTGATGAGATGAAGATGCTGTGTCTCTGACTTATTCCCTTCTAGAGAACCAAGTCAGCAAGTGTGTGTGTATGTGCTCAATCGTGTCAGACTCTTTGCGACCCTGTCCATGGAATTTTCCAGGCAAGAATACTGGTGCAGGCTGTCATTTCCTACTCCAGGGGATCCACGCCAGGAATGAGCAGAGGACTCACTTCAGGGTGTATGTCCAGAATTGAAAGCAGGGTCTTGAAGAGAGACTTGTACACCCATGTTCACTGCAGTGATATTCACAAGAGCTAAAACATGGAAGCCACCCAAGAGTTCACCGGCCGATGAATGGATGAACGCAGGGTGGCCTGCATACACGATGACATATTCTTCAGCTTTTAAAATGAAGGAAATTCTGACTCATCATACAACTGATGAACCTCGAGGTCGTTAAGTGCAATAAGCCAGTCACAAAAAAATGTATGTTCCATGATGCCATTTACGCGAAGTTTCTCAAGGTGTCAAATTCAGGGGCTGTCCTGGTAGTCCAGGGGCTAAGACTCTGTGCTCCCAATGTAGGGGGCCTGGGATGGGTCACTGATAGGTGAACTGCCACAAGTAACAGTTTGTATACTGCAGCAAGAGATCCTGTGGGCCACAACTAAGACCTGGTACAGCCAAATAAATGATTGGAAAAAAAAAAAAGGAAGACTCCATGCTTCCATTGCAGAGGGTGTGGGTTCAATTCATGGTTGGGGAGCTAAGATTTCTTATGCCTTGAGGCATAGCCAAAAAGTAAAAAAAAATTAAGTTGTCAAATTCAGAGAGAGAGAAAGAAAGGGCTGCGGGGAGGAGGGAAGAGAGAGTTGGTACTGAATGGGGGAAGTCTCAGATTTGTAGATGAAAAAGTCCTGGAGATCTGTTCCACAACAACATGAATATTTAACACTACTGAACATTTTAGAAAAGGTAAAATTTTGGCTTCCCTGGTGGTCCAGTGGGTACAGAGTCTACTTTGCAGAACAAGGGGCACCGGTTCGATCCCTGGCCTGGGAAGATCCCACATGCCGTGGAGCGGCTGGACTGGTGTGTCCAAAGACGAGCCAGCACTCTGGAGCATGTGCTCCCAGAGCCGGTGCTCTGCAACAGGACAGAGGCCACTGTGATGGGAGGCCCACACATGCCAGCGAATACAGATGGATGAAAAATAAAAACGATGACTTAGAGGCAAAAAAAAAAAAAAAAAAAAGGTAACATTTATGTTGTGGGGTTTTTTCTGCACTAAAAAAAGTAAAAAAAGAAAAAAAGTAGCCCACTGAGGAAAAACACACACAGCATCACTATTAATAACATTTCCTCTACCTGCCCAGGTGTGCTACAGGGTCATGGCCTTCATTGATTCAGCAAGGTGCTCGCCCCACCACACTGCACTTCACTGACCTGGAACCAGGGACAGGAAGGGAGGGGGGCCAGGTCTCTACCCCCAGGGCTTAGCTAGCACCCATATCCAGATGCCAGATGAACACCAACTGAACAAACTGTATAGCAATCGTGCGGTGAGGTCAAGCTGGTACAGGTACCCTCTTTCATCAGATGGGTCAATGGAGGCTCGAGAAGGCAAGATAAATCACTGTCCGGAAACACAAAGCCAGAAAGCAGTAAAGGAAAAAGTGGCCCTGAAATCCCAGACTCCTGTGATAGGGTCCCTTCCATAATTTCACCTCCCTTCAAAGTCAACCTGGAATCCATTTCAACATGGAACTTCCAAATAATAGTTCTCACCTGATACAAGTGAGTCTTGTTTGGATCATGGGCCCATTTGACACTGGCATTAAAGTCTGAGTCCTTTCCTAAAGCAACACACATATGAAACTTAGAAAATAGCTTCCAGAGCGTTTCTGGACCCTGGGAAGTCCATCCACAAGCCCCAGTTAAGAAGCCCCTTCTCCATCCTGTCTGGGTGACTTCACTTATGCTTAGGATTTAGAGCCATCTCTAGACACTTTCTTAGTTGATTTACAATGTTGTGTTAGTTTCAAGCCTACAGTAAAGTGAATCAATTACACATATACATATATCCACTCTTTTTCAGACGTTTTTTCACATATAGGCCATTACAGAGTACTGACTAGAGTTCCCTGTACTAAAGAGTTGATCCTTCTTAGTATATATATCAATTCCAATTTTCCAATCTATTCCTTGGAGAAGGGAATGGCAACCCACTCCAGTATTCTTGCCTGGAGAATCCCATGGACAGAGGAGCCTGGCAGGTTGCATTCCATGGAGTCGCACAGAGTCAGACACAACTGAGCGACTAACACACATGCAGTGTGTATAAATCTATCCCAATTTTCCAGTTTATCCCTACTGCCTTACCCTCTGGCAACCCTAAGTTTGTTTTCTACATCTGTTAGTCTATTTCTGTTTTGTAGCTAAGTTCATTCGTACCCATTTTTTAAGATTTCACATATAAGCGATACCATCTCTATATTCTTGAGCATCAGAACCAACTTGAGATGCCAATCCTGTGTAAATCCAGTCCAGCAGGTCCAGGGCACACATTTAAAGCAGTGAATCACAACAGCCACGGGCGTGCCTATACCCTACACCCCCATTCCAACAGTCTCCAACCCGCGGCTAGTTTGCCTCCCAGGGAACACTTGGCAGTGTCTTCAGACAACACTGGTGGGATGCTCCCAGCGTCTGGTGAACGAAGCCAGGGATGCTGCTAAATATCCTACAAGGCACAGGGCATCTTCACAACCAAGAGCAATCTGGCCCCAGATGTCAGCCGTGTCGAGGTTGACCATCCCTGCTCAAGACAACCCCAGAGCGGTAGGCAGAGCGGGTGTTCTTTAGACGGCATGTCTCCAGGCGCCAGCTGAGAAGTGGGCATAAAGAGCTCCATAAAGACTAAGTCTGTTGTAGTGAGGTAAATGAGGTGAATGATAGCCCCTAGCCTCTGCCAGGCAGAGTGAAGTAGGTCAGAAAGAGGAAAACAAATCTCATACATTAACGCATATATATGAAATCTAGAAAGGTGGTCCTGATGGACATATTGGCAGAAATAGAGACAGAGCTGTAGAGAACACACTTGTGGACACAGCAGGGGAAGGAGAGGGTGGAAAGAATTGAGAGAGGGCTACCCTGGTGGTCCAGTGTGTAAAGACACCGCCTTGCAGTGCAAGGGGCGCCAGTTCGATCCCTGGCCTGGGAAGATCCCACGTGCTGCGAAGCAGCTGGACCGATGTGTCCAACTACCGAGCCAGCGCTCTGGAGTGCATGCGCCCAGAGCCAGTGCTCTGCGACAACAGAGGCCACTGAGATGGGAGGCCCACATGGGCCAAAAAAAGAACAAACATGGAAATAAATGAAAGACCAATAGAAGTGGCCAAAAAAAAAAAAAAGAATTGAGAGAGCAGCATTGACATGTATCGACTACCATGTGTGATACAGCTGACCAATGGGAAGCTCCTGTTTAACACAGAGAGCTCAGCTCAGTGCTCTGTGACAGTTTAGGGGGTGGGGTGGGGGACCCGGAGGGTAGTCCAAGAGGGAGACTATATATATGTACTTAAAGCTGGGTCACACTATTGTTCAGCAAAAACTAGCACAACATTGTAAAGCAATTATCCTCTAACTAAAAATTTAAAAAAAAGAGCTTCCCTGGTAGCTCAGTGGTCAAGAGTTCACCTGCCAATGCAGGAGACACGGATTCGATCCCTGATCCGAGAAGATCCCACATGCCGCGGAGCAACGAAGCCCGTGAGCCACAGCTGTGGAGCCTGTGCTCTAGAGCCTTGGAGCCTCAACTACTGAAGCCCGTGTGCCCTGGAGCCCGAGTTCCACAACAAGAGAAGTCACTGCCACAAGAAGCCTGCTCACCTCAACTAGAGAGTAGCCCCCACTCCCTGCAACTAGAGAAGAGCCTGTGGCAGCAGTGAAAACACAGAATAGCCATAAATAAATAAGTCAAAAATTTTTAAAAAGTCAAACATGACTAAGCACTTAATACAAAAATTTTTCTTAAAAAAACCAACAACACTGGACACATAATGAGTTTAGATAATCTAGAAGATACCCCAGGATTCCAGTTCTTTCACAGTATCTTTCCTTAAAGACAATCGCTGGCATTACGGCAGGTTGAATAATGGTCCCTCAGTTCAGGGTCCTACCAGCTGGAAGGACTGATGTTGAAGCGGAAGCTCCAATATACGATAGCCACCTGACGCGAAGAGCCCACTCACTGGAAAAGATCCTGATGACAGGCAAGAGGAGAAGGGGGTGACAGAGGATGGGGCAGTTGGATGGCATCATTGACTCAATGGACATGAGTTTGAACAAGCTCAGGGAGACAGTGATGGACAGAGAAGCCTGGGCGTGCTGCTGTCCATGGGGCCACAAAGAGCAGCACACGACTGAGCGAGTGAACAACGGCTGGAACCTGTGAATGTTACCAAGCTGTTTTGGCCAAAGGGCCTCTGTGAGTGTGATCAAATGAAGGCTCTTCAGTTGGGAGGATTTCCCTGGATTATCCAAGTGGGCCGGTAAATGCCACAAGTAACCCTGCAAGAGGAAGGCAGAGGAAGGCTGACACAGAGGAAAAAGGGTGAAAAGGAACAGAGGCTGGGAGATGCCACACTGTTGGCCCTGGGGGCCGGAGGGAGGGGTCACTGGCCAGCAACCTCCAGAAGCTGGGAAAGGCAAGAAAGGGATTTTCCCCTAGAACCTCCAGAGGGAGTGTGTCCTGCAGACAATTTGCTTTCAGCCCAGTGAAACTGATTTTGGACTTCTGGCCTCCAAAATTGTGAAAGAATAAATCTCTGCTGCATTACACCAATGGTAAATCTGACCCCGCGCTTCCCAGGTGGCTTAGTGGTAAAGAATCCGCTGGTCAACGCAGGAGACCTGCGTTTGATCCCTCTGCCACTCCCTTCTCCCTTTGCCTTCCAGCTTTCCCAACCTCAGTGTCTTTTCCAAGGAGTTGGCTCTTCCCATCTTTGTTTGCCAGTTAGTCCCCTCCCCTCAAGACCGCAGGCTCCAGGAGGGCAGGGCCTCATGGGATCTGTCTTGGGCGTGTCTAGCGCCCCAGGCCTGGCACACAGCAGGTGCTCAGTACCTCTTGCAAGAAGGAATGAATATGAATGAATGAATCCGCAGGCGGTGCTTGGCAGCGCCCGGGTCCCCACGTACCTGATCTTGGCTTTCCGAAAGGCCAGCTCCTCTTCGTTGCCAAAGTCCAAAGACACATCCTCAGTGTCGTCCACTAGGGCCTGGGGGACACCAAGGGCAAGTGGCAGGCCCTTCCGCGGTGCACAAGGTCGTCGGGCCTGATTCTCTCTGTTGGCGGGACCCCTCCTCTTCTCCACCCTCCCGCCCACGTGGGGTCCAGTGCAGGCCCGGGCTCCCGCATCCTTCCTCCCCGTCTTCCTCCCGGCTTCTCCCAGCGCTCCCGCGGCCTCCCAGCCTCCTCGCCCCCACCCTCCCATCCCCAGCATCCCCGCGGCCGTACCTGTTTCATCCTTCCCAGAGCCCACCTGGAGCCCACCACCCAACCTCTGGCTCCACCTCTCGCTGCGGAAAGGGTGGGAAGCCCGGCGGGCAGCGGCGATGGGCGTGGTGGGATCCGAGCCTGCGCCCCTCCCTGCAGCCTCCGCGCAGGTCTCGGGTGGGGGCGGGGCACGCGGGGCACAGAGCGCAGTCGCAGACGTGGGGGGGCGGTGAGCGCAACAACCTGGGCGGGGGCGGGGCTTAGGAGGGTCCCTCACCCCTCTCTGGCGCTGAAAGGATGGAGGGCGAAGACCGAGCGGCGGCAGGGAGGGGAAGATTCAGGGTCAGAGGCGGACTTGGGAACCGAGAGCGGAGGTCCGCGAAGGAGCAGACTATACGGATCAGTGAACTAGGTGACCGTTCCGTCGGTGCCCACTGAGCGAGTGCAAGAATGACGTCAATGTTGGGCAGCCGCCATCAAGGTTGGAGAAGGTCAGCACTTCTCCAAACTCTCTGATCCCAAGAATTCCCCAGAGCCACAATTTACAGTTTCCGAGGCCCAAACCTGGAGATTCCTAAGGCCTAGAGTGGAGTCCCAGATCCTGCGCTTTAACAGGTGAATCAGCTGCAGCCATGGCGGGGGTGCCGTTGCCGCCCACAGTGACATCTGCATGCATCCTGGTGCCAGACACACATTGTGCACGAAGTCACGGTGCTTAACAGTAATTGGGGTGTTTCTGCTTCCCTGGGGGCTCGGTGGTCAAGAGTCTGCCTGCCAGTGCAGCAGGTGTAGGTTCAGTCCCTCAGTTGAGAAGATCCCCTGCAGAGGGAAATGGCCACCAACTCCAGTATTCTTGCCTGGGAAATCCCATGGACAGGGGAGCCTGGAGGGCCACAGTCCACGGCGTCTCAAAATGTCAGGCATGCCTTAGTGACTGAACAACTACTGGATGCAAAAGCCTTCCCAGGACAGGCTTGGCCACCTGACAGTCTTTCCTGACCCAGGACAAGGTCACTCCCTCTCCTTTCTGCCCTGTCCTCCTCATGGCCTCCCACCTAGGAGCAGAGTCTAGATGCCAAGGCCTCTAGTCTTGCCCTTTGCCCTCCTGCCTTGAGCAATAGGGACCTGTCCTCTATCCGTGGTGACCCAGAAAAAGCTAGTGGTCCCCAAGGTCCTGACACAATTCACTCACTTCTGGCCCCCTGCAGAGGTGGCTGCCTGCGGCGTGCCCAGGCGAGGGGGGGATCCGAGCTGGCGCACCCCCAGGTGAGCGGGCAAGACTCGCAGACGTGGGGGCGGTGAGCGCAACAACCTGGGCGGGGCGGGGCTTAGGAGGGTCCCTCACCTCTCTGGCGCTGAAAGGATGGAGGGCGAAGACCGAGCGGCGGCAGGGAGGGGAAGATTCAGGGTCAGAGGCGGACTTGGGAACCGAGAGCGGAGGTCCGCGAAGGAGCAGACTATACGGATCAGTGAACTAGGTGACCGTTCCGTCGGTGCCCACTGAGCGAGTGCAAGAATGACGTCAATGTTGGGCAGCCGCCATCAAGGTTGGAGAAGGTCAGCACTTCTCCAAACTCTCTGATCCCAAGAATTCCCCAGAGCCACAATTTACAGTTTCCGAGGCCCAAACCTGGAGATTCCTAAGGCCTAGAGTGGAGTCCCAGATCCTGCGCTTTAACAGGTGAATCAGCTGCAGCCATGGCGGGGGTGCCGTTGCCGCCCACAGTGACATCTGCATGCATCCTGGTGCCAGACACACATTGTGCACGAAGTCACGGTGCTTAACAGTAATTGGGGTGTTTCTGCTTCCCTGGGGGCTCGGTGGTCAAGAGTCTGCCTGCCAGTGCAGCAGGTGTAGGTTCAGTCCCTCAGTTGAGAAGATCCCCTGCAGAGGGAAATGGCCACCAACTCCAGTATTCTTGCCTGGGAAATCCCATGGACAGGGGAGCCTGGAGGGCCACAGTCCACGGCGTCTCAAAATGTCAGGCATGCCTTAGTGACTGAACAACTACTGGATGCAAAAGCCTTCCCAGGACAGGCTTGGCCACCTGACAGTCTTTCCTGACCCAGGACAAGGTCACTCCCTCTCCTTTCTGCCCTGTCCTCCTCATGGCCTCCCACCTAGGAGCAGAGTCTAGATGCCAAGGCCTCTAGTCTTGCCCTTTGCCCTCCTGCCTTGAGCAATAGGGACCTGTCCTCTATCCGTGGTGACCCAGAAAAAGCTAGTGGTCCCCAAGGTCCTGACACAATTCACTCACTTCTGGCCCCCTGCAGAGGTGGCTGCCTGCGGCGTGCCCAGGAGGAGGGCTAGGGAGCAGAAGGTATCTCAGCTCCGAGCCCTAGTCAGGCATTCCCCCTCATTCCCTAACCTGATCCCACGAAGGGTCTGCCAGGTGCGTGAGGAGGGAGCGCACTGTACCCTGGGGTGCCCTCCTAGGAGTCAGCAAATCTGGGCGGGGCCTGAGAGGTTGCAGCTCTAAGGAGCACTCAGGTGATGCTGATGTTGCAAGGCCTCTGGGCCACCTTTTTTTTTTTTTTTCGGTATTCATTTTATTGTTGAGTAGTTGGATATTTTGTTTATGCTGAATAAGGCCAGTATGAATATTCTAGTATTGAATGCTAAGGATCTAAACCACCAAAAGGGCTTACCAGGTGGTGCTCATGGTCATGGTAAAGAATCCGCCTGCCAGTGCAGGAGACTTAAGAGACAAAAGATTTGATCCCTGGGTGGGGAAGGTCCCCTGGAGGAGGGCGCAGGAACCCACTCCACTCTTCTTGCCTGGAGAATCCCATGGACAGAGGAGCCTGGCAGGTTGCAGTCCCTGGAGTCACACAGAGTCAGACATGACAGAAGCAACTTAGCACGCATGCACACCTACGAACCACCAAAGGGGCTTCCCTGGTGGCTCGGCAGTAAAGAAACCACCTGCAATGCAGGAGATGCTGGTTCAGTCCCTGGGGCAGGAAGATCCCTGGAGGAGGGCATGGAAACCCACTCCAGCATTCTTGCCTGGGTAATCCCATGGACAGAGGAGCCTGTTGGGTTACAGTCCATGGGGTTGCAAAGAGTTGGACACTTCTTAGTAACGAAACCACTACCAAAGCCTGGCTTTTTAGAATAGCTTGTTGCCTCTTCCAGGCCAAAGCCGGCTTTAGGCAAAGAAGAGCGTCACACTGAGAGGCTGGGGTGCCCTCAGCTCCCCTCCCCCACTGGGCCCCAGCTACCCGGGAGGGATAACGGCGGGGGCGGGGGGTGTAGGGGGGCGGTGATAAAAAGGCCATGGCAGAGGGCAGGTGCAGGCGAGAAGCCGTTACAGAATATTTAGGGGCTTTTCCTCTGATTCTGAGAATGACCAACTGTTAGTGTCTGTTAAGTTGGGGCTCAGAGAGTCCCCAAGAGGTGAAGAGGTAGGAAAGCCCCCTTGGAAGCCCCATTTGGGGACAAACTGTCATTCTCAGTCATTAGGTTGGGGGTACCTGGAGGCAGAGTCTCAGCCCCCACCACGTGGAGGTCACGTGCTCCTGAGCTGTCCTTGGACTGCGGGCTGTGGGTGCAGATGCCGTGGCCAAAACTGGGGCCTCCAGGGGAAAGCGCCCTCCCTCACACACCTGGATGACCCTCTGCAGGTTTCAGAGTGGGGCCTCACGGAACAGCCTGGATATTTTGTTTATGCTGAATAAGGCCAGTATGAATATTCTAGTATTGAATGCTAAGGATCTAAACCACCAAAAGGGCTTACCAGGTGGTGCTCATGGTCATGGTAAAGAATCCGCCTGCCAGTGCAGGAGACTTAAGAGACAAAAGATTTGATCCCTGGGTGGGGAAGGTCCCCTGGAGGAGGGCGCAGGAACCCACTCCACTCTTCTTGCCTGGAGAATCCCATGGACAGAGGAGCCTGGCAGGTTGCAGTCCCTGGAGTCACACAGAGTCAGACATGACAGAAGCAACTTAGCACGCATGCACACCTACGAACCACCAAAGGGGCTTCCCTGGTGGCTCGGCAGTAAAGAAACCACCTGCAATGCAGGAGATGCTGGTTCAGTCCCTGGGGCAGGAAGATCCCTGGAGGAGGGCATGGAAACCCACTCCAGCATTCTTGCCTGGGTAATCCCATGGACAGAGGAGCCTGTTGGGTTACAGTCCATGGGGTTGCAAAGAGTTGGACACTTCTTAGTAACGAAACCACTACCAAAGCCTGGCTTTTTAGAATAGCTTGTTGCCTCTTCCAGGCCAAAGCCGGCTTTAGGCAAAGAAGAGCGTCACACTGAGAGGCTGGGGTGCCCTCAGCTCCCCTCCCCCACTGGGCCCCAGCTACCCGGGAGGGATAACGGCGGGGGCGGGGGGTGTAGGGGGGCGGTGATAAAAAGGCCATGGCAGAGGGCAGGTGCAGGCGAGAAGCCGTTACAGAATATTTAGGGGCTTTTCCTCTGATTCTGAGAATGACCAACTGTTAGTGTCTGTTAAGTTGGGGCTCAGAGAGTCCCCAAGAGGTGAAGAGGTAGGAAAGCCCCCTTGGAAGCCCCATTTGGGGACAAACTGTCATTCTCAGTCATTAGGTTGGGGGTACCTGGAGGCAGAGTCTCAGCCCCCACCACGTGGAGGTCACGTGCTCCTGAGCTGTCCTTGGACTGCGGGCTGTGGGTGCAGATGCCGTGGCCAAAACTGGGGCCTCCAGGGGAAAGCGCCCTCCCTCACACACCTGGATGACCCTCTGCAGGTTTCAGAGTGGGCAGAGAGCCCAAGGAATCTGCAGGAAATTCACCGTTGGCTTTGAAACCAGCTACTGAGGTTTAACCTGGGGCTTTCTGATAAATGCAGATTCCAGGGCCCCAGAAAGCTCCAGGGCCCTGCCTGGGAATCTGCTTTTAACAAGGACCCTGGAGAATCCTTGGGTTCAGAGGCTTCTGGGAAACGCTGACCTTCTCCTTTCCTCCTTGTACCACTGAATATGGCCACTGAATGCCCCTCGAGGGTCTTGCCCAGGAGAGGCTTGGGGAACAGAGCTTTGAGAAGCAGCCCTGACTCTGGTCCCTGCAATGTGGCTTCAAGCCCTGAAGCCAGAACAACTCCAGGGAAGCAGCTCCAGGCTCAGCCAGCCCCTGGCCTCCGGAAGGCCCTTAGGGGTAGACCTCTGGAGTCAGGCAGCCTGGCTGGGAACATGGCTCCACCACTCCCTGGCTGGGTGGCCTGGGCTGGGGAGGCGTCACCTCTCTGGCCTCGGTCTCCACACCTGTAAAATGGGACCACACCTCCCCTCACCTGGCAGGGATGAGGCACGGACTAGAGAACATAGGTGTGAAATACTCCCTTCAGAGTAGGGGCTCAGGAAATCGTGGGTCTGGTAACACTGGCTGTGGTCATCAGCACAGGCCCTGGATCCAAGGAGCCCTGTGGGCAGGCAGCTGTGTGTGCAGCTCCTGTTCCTCCATTAAGGCAGGTGTCCCTCAGCAGAAGGAACGCCTCTGGCCTGAGGCTCAGGTCCTGTGTGCTGCCCAGCCCGCAGGGCTCCCTAACTGCGTGTACATGGGACAAATGGCAGCCGGAACAGAGGAGCTGGCATGGCCCTCTCTCTTGGACCCCAGAGGCCTGGCTCAGAAGGCAGAGGCTTGACCTGGACGACTATGGCTGGATGAGGGAGCCTGGAGCCTGACCAGGAGTGGCAGGAGGGGCCGGCCTGACCAGACCAGCCCCGGCTCCAAGCCACACAGACTTTCTGTTCTTTATCCTGCAGGACAGAGGCCGGTGACACCAAGGGCTAAGTCGGGAGGGTGGGGAGGGTGTGTGTGACCAGGCCTGGGGCGGGAGAAGGCCCTGTCAGGCAGCGGGGAAGCAGCAGCCCCCAGGACGGCCATTCCCGGGCCAGCAGCTCCTTCTGCCTCCTCAGCCTGGCGCTCCCCCTGGTCCCTAAGATCTGTGCCCCGTGGCACCTGGAAGTGGTCCTGCATTCCGCCAAGTCGGCTTACCAGAGCTAGCAAGTGGGACTAAGGGGCCTTTAAGAGAACATAGGTGAAATATTTTCTGACATAAATCATACCAATGTTCACTTAGGATGGTCTCCCAAAGCAATAGAAATAAAGCCAAAAAAAGGGTCAGGGTCTAATCAAGCTCATAAGCTTTTGCACAGCAAACATAATCATAAACAAGCAAAGAGACAACCTCCGGGATGGGAGAAAAGATTTACACACAATGTGACTGACAGGGGTTTAATTGCCAAAATGCACAAATGGCACATACAGCTCAATATAAAAATTAACAACAACCCAATCAGAAAAATGGCAGAAGACCTAAGTAGACATTTCCCCAAAGAAGACAAACAGATGGCCAACAGGTCCATGAAAAGATGCTCAGTATTGCTAATTATTGTTGTTGGGTTGCCCAGTTGTGTCCGACTCTTTGCAACCTCATGGTCTGCAGCGCACCGGGTCGCTCTGTCCCTCACTCTCTCCCAAACTTTGCTCGAGTTCATGTTCATTGCACTGGTGATGCCATCCAGCCATCTCATCCTCTGATGCCCTCTTCTCCTGCCCGCAATCTTTCGCAGCATCAGGGACTTTTCCAATGTGTCGGCTGTTCACATCAGGTGACCAAAATACTGGAGCTTCAGCTTCAGCATCAGTCCTTCCAATGAGTATTCAAGGTTGATGTCCTTTAAGATGGACTGGTTTGATCTCCTTGCTGTTCAAGGGACTCTCAAGAGTCTTCTCCAGCACCACAGCACAAAGGCATCAATTCTTTGGCGCTCTCTTAATTATTAGAGAAATGCAGATCCAAACTACAGTGAGGTATCACCTCATCTGAATGGCCACCATCAAAAATCATAAATGCTGGAGAGGGTGTGGAGAAAAGGGACCCCTCCTACATTGTTGGTGGGAATGTAAATTGGTGTGGAGAATAGGTTGGAAGTTCCTTAACAAACTAAATATAGAGTTTCTGTATGATCCAGTGATCCCACTTTGGGCATATATTTAGAGATGATTCCAATTTGAAAAAATAGATGCACCTCAATGTCCATAGCAGCACAGTTTACAATAGCTAAGATACAGAAGCAACCTAAGTGTCTATCAACAGCTGAATGGATAGAGAAGATGTGATATACATACATACATACATACATATATATATATGTATATAACTCAGTTATAAAAACAAATGAAATAATGCCATCTGCATCAATGTGGATAAGCCTAGAGATAATCATACTAAGAGAAGTAAGCCAGACAAAGACAAGTATTATATGTAATCCCTTACATGTGAAATCTAAAAAAGAAAATACCACTGAACTTGTTTATAAGACAGAAACAGACTCATAGACATAGGTTACCAAAGGGGAACTGGAGGAGGGAAAAATGAGGAGTTTGAGATTAGCAGATACACACTACAATAGATAAAATATATGAAGACCAAAGTCCTATTGTATAGTATAGAAAACTATATTCAATATCTTGTCATAAAGCATAATGGAAATATATATATATAGCTCTATAGTGGAATCACTTTGCTGTACACCTGAAACTAACACAATATTGTAAGCCAGCTATACTCCAACAAGCATAAATAAATAAGGGTCCTGGCGAAATGGAACTTGAGGCAAACATCTTTTTAGCATAAGTATATCCCATGAAATATTTGGGATATACTTATGCTAAAAATGTATCCATTATGTCAACTTCAGACTTACCTGGTGTCCTTGATTGCATTGGGCCACCCTGGGACTCTGGGTCAGGATGCACCCAGGCTCCTGAGGCTGCCCAGCGGTGCCTATGCCTCTCACTTTTCTGCTTCCCCGTAGAAGCTGGGCCCACTTCATAGGCCTCCTAGCACCTGACCTGGGCCCTGTCCTTCTCCAGCCCTGGCAGGTGCCCCGGAAAGCAGGGCAGAATTCTGAGGGGGAGGTGGGTCCCTCTTGTGGGCTGCCCTCAGGATCCCACCCACCCTGCCAGGGGGAGGCTGTGCCTGTGGTGAGCCCTGTATTTCTACTCATATGGGCCCCACCTGGGTCTGGGCCTCTGACTCCCCGTCTGTGAAATGGGCAGAGATTCGCTGCCCTGCCCACTCCCGAGTCCTTCAGTAGCCCAGCCCTCAGCTGCTCTGTGCTTGATACACTGGTCTGGACACTTGGGGAGACAAGGAAGGTGCTTTCCCTCTTTGGGCCGATTCCAGTTGGAGACGGACGGTGTGGAGTTAGTCACTAAATTGTGTCTGACTGTTTTGCGACCCCATGGACTGTAACTCTCCAGGCTCCTCTGTCCATGGGATTCTCCAGGCAAGAATACTGAAGTGGGTTGCCATTTCCTCCTCTAGAGGATCTTCCCGACCCAGGAATTGAACCCGGATCTCCTCCGTTGGCAGGCAGAATTCTTTACTGCTGAGCCACCAGGGAAACCTGTAGATGGGTGAACACAACCAAAATTTTTTAAAAAGAGGTTACAAGAGCTTTTTGAAAAGTGCACTGAATCCCTCAAATAAAGCTGCCCCGCCCAATCTGGGAGCCACTACGAAGCAGCTGTTGAAATGGGTGAGACCAGATGGAGATGTTCTGTCAGCATCAAATACACACCAGGGGGACTTCCCTAGTGGTCCAGTGGTTAAGAATCCGCCTTGCAAGGCAAGGGACACCAGTTCAGTCCCTAATTTGGGAAGACTCCATATGCCGTGGAGCAACTGAGCCCATACTCCACAACTTCTGAGCCTGTACCCGGGAGCCCACGCTCCACAGCAAGAGAGGCCACTGCCGTGAGAAGCCCACGCACTGCCATGAGGAATAGCCCTGCTCATCGCAGCTAGAGAGAGCCTGTGTGCAGCCACCAAGGCCCAGCATGGCTCAAAACAAATACATCAGTCTTAAAAAACAAAAAACAAACACATACCAGGGGTCGAAGGGATAGGAGGAAAAAAGGATGGAATATATTTTCTCATCATTTTTAAACTGCTCCCATACAGAGATGATCGCGTTTGGGATATATTGGGCTAACGTACTAAAAGTTAACTTGTCCAGTTTTTACTTTTTTAGATGTGGCTACTAACACATTTACTGTAATGCGTAGGGCTCACATTACATGTCTGTTCTAGAGAGTGGTTGTTTGAGAATTCAAAAGGAGGACACGGAGGTCACTCTGAACTGACCCTGTATTTCTACTCATATGGGCCCCACCTGGGTCTGGGCCTCTGACTCCCGTCTGTGAAATGGGCAGAGATTCGCTGCCCTGCCCACTCCGAGTCCTTCAGTAGCCCAGCCCTCAGCTGCTCTGTGCTTGATACACTGGTCTGGACACTTGGGGAGACAAGGAAGGTGCTTTCCCTCTTTGGGCCGATTCCAGTTGGAGACGGACGGTGTGGAGTTAGTCACTAAATTGTGTCTGACTGTTTTGCGACCCCATGGACTGTAACTCTCCAGGCTCCTCTGTCCATGGGATTCTCCAGGCAAGAATACTGAAGTGGGTTGCCATTTCCTCCTCTAGAGGATCTTCCCGACCCAGGAATTGAACCCGGATCTCCTCCGTTGGCAGGCAGAATTCTTTACTGCTGAGCCACCAGGGAAACCTGTAGATGGGTGAACACAACCAAAATTTTTTAAAAAGAGGTTACAAGAGCTTTTTGAAAAGTGCACTGAATCCCTCAAATAAAGCTGCCCCGCCCAATCTGGGAGCCACTACGAAGCAGCTGTTGAAATGGGTGAGACCAGATGGAGATGTTCTGTCAGCATCAAATACACACCAGGGGGACTTCCCTAGTGGTCCAGTGGTTAAGAATCCGCCTTGCAAGGCAAGGGACACCAGTTCAGTCCCTAATTTGGGAAGACTCCATATGCCGTGGAGCAACTGAGCCCATACTCCACAACTTCTGAGCCTGTACCCGGGAGCCCACGCTCCACAGCAAGAGAGGCCACTGCCGTGAGAAGCCCACGCACTGCCATGAGGAATAGCCCTGCTCATCGCAGCTAGAGAGAGCCTGTGTGCAGCCACCAAGGCCCAGCATGGCTCAAAACAAATACATCAGTCTTAAAAAACAAAAAACAAACACATACCAGGGGTCGAAGGGATAGGAGGAAAAAAGGATGGAATATATTTTCTCATCATTTTTAAACTGCTCCCATACAGAGATGATCGCGTTTGGGATATATTGGGCTAACGTACTAAAAGTTAACTTGTCCAGTTTTTACTTTTTTAGATGTGGCTACTAACACATTTACTGTAATGCGTAGGGCTCACATTACATGTCTGTTCTAGAGAGTGGTTGTTTGAGAATTCAAAAGGAGGACACGGAGGTCACTCTGAACTGATCTGCGACATTAAAAACAATGCCCAGATTGAAAAAAAATATAAACAGTGTAATAAACACTCACGCCCTTGTTCTGATTCAAAATTCTCAACTCATAAAGGCCATCTTTTTATATTAATCCATTCTCTGTTTCCTTCTTCTGTATGACTTTTGTTTTTTGGCTGCATGTTTGCTCCTTGGAAGAAAAGCTATGACAAACCAAGACAGCATATTAATAAGCAGAGACATCACTTTGCCAACAAAGGTCTGTCTAGTCAAAGCTACTGGTTTTCCCAGTAGTCATTTATGGATGTGAGAGATAGACCATAAAGAAGACTGAGCACTGAAAAATGGATACTTTTGAATTGTGGTGCTGGAGAAGACTCTTGAGAGTTCCTTGGGCTGCAAGGAGGTCAAACCAATCAATCCAAAAGGAAATGAACCCTGAATATTCCCTGGGAGGACTGATGCTGAGGCTGAAGCTCCAATACGCCTGATGCACAGAGATGACTTAGTGGAAAAGACCTTGATTCCAGGAGAGATTGAGGGCACAGGATAAGATGGTTAGATAGCATCCCTGACTCAATGGACCTGAATCTCAGCCAGCTCTGGGAGATGGTGAAGGAGAAGGAAGTCTGGCGTTCTGCACTCCATGGGACCGCAGAGAGTGGACACGACTTAGCGACTGGACAACGAGGGAATGACGAATGATTAGTACAAAGTTTCTTTTATGGAAGATGAAAGTGTTCTCGAATTAAGATAGTGGTGATGTTCTCATACTTTGGAAATATCCTAGAAATCACTGCATGTTAGACTTTTAACGTCAAATTTTATGCCCCTTTTTAGAAGCGGCAGTATCATCATGCCTAACACAATGAATAATGACCCTTCATGTTAGAGATCTTATCCAAAATCCTGTCATGGTTCATTTCCTGGTTGTCTCATAAATCTTTTTAGGTCTCATAAATCTTTTTAGTTCCCATAGCTTGATCCAGCCACATTGCAACTGGGGCCACGCCCGGCATGTGGTTAATGCAGAGGCTGTTGTTGGTAATCAGTTGCTAAGTCACATCTGACTTTTGTGACCCCACGGACTGTAACCTGCCAGGCTGCTCTGTTCATGGGATTTCCCAGGCAAGCATACAGAAGTGGGTTGCCGCTTCCCTTTCCAGAGGATCTTTCTGATCCAGGGATTGAACCCTGGCCTCCTGCCTTGACAAGCAGATTCTTTATTATCTGAGCCACCAGAGACGCCTGTGACAGAGCCTGGGTGCCAGGTAAACAGCAAGGGCTAGGCCTTATCGGCAAGTTGGTACAGGAGTCTCTCCAGATCGCTAACAAACAAGACTTTTCCCGGAGCCTCTTATCTTTCCACTTGGCACAAATTTCACAGAGCCCTCCACCCATCCCATCTCTGCTGCCAGAACTGTACCCGCCCTGGACAGAGGTGAGAGCAGGAAGCCAGGCTCTCTGACCTCAGCTTAGAGGCTCCCACTTGCCCCTTCCATCAGGTAGACCCCAAATCCCCACCCTGGCTCGTATGACTTTGCAGGGCAGTACCAGCTCCCCCCTTCTGGCGTAGCTACTCGCTCTGGAGCTACATGCTGACCAGACTCCACCGTCCTCAGAACACACCCATGTGGGTCTTTCCTTCCTCCGGGCCTTTGCACATGCTGTTTCTCTGGCATCAGTGTTTCCCCACAGTTTTTCATGGGGCTGATAACATAGAGGCTCCAAGCCACCCTTTGAGAACTCCCGCCTAATGTCCCCCAACCCTGGACCTGTCTCTACACTTTTGCTTGCTGACTAGAATCGCTTTTATGGAAGATGAAAGTGTTCTCGAATTAAGATAGTGGTGATGTTCTCATACTTTGGAAATATCCTAGAAATCACTGCATGTTAGACTTTTAACGTCAAATTTTATGCCCCTTTTTAGAAGCGGCAGTATCATCATGCCTAACACAATGAATAATGACCCTTCATGTTAGAGATCTTATCCAAAATCCTGTCATGGTTCATTTCCTGGTTGTCTCATAAATCTTTTTAGGTCTCATAAATCTTTTTAGTTCCCATAGCTTGATCCAGCCACATTGCAACTGGGGCCACGCCCGGCATGTGGTTAATGCAGAGGCTGTTGTTGGTAATCAGTTGCTAAGTCACATCTGACTTTTGTGACCCCACGGACTGTAACCTGCCAGGCTGCTCTGTTCATGGGATTTCCCAGGCAAGCATACAGAAGTGGGTTGCCGCTTCCCTTTCCAGAGGATCTTTCTGATCCAGGGATTGAACCCTGGCCTCCTGCCTTGACAAGCAGATTCTTTATTATCTGAGCCACCAGAGACGCCTGTGACAGAGCCTGGGTGCCAGGTAAACAGCAAGGGCTAGGCCTTATCGGCAAGTTGGTACAGGAGTCTCTCCAGATCGCTAACAAACAAGACTTTTCCCGGAGCCTCTTATCTTTCCACTTGGCACAAATTTCACAGAGCCCTCCACCCATCCCATCTCTGCTGCCAGAACTGTACCCGCCCTGGACAGAGGTGAGAGCAGGAAGCCAGGCTCTCTGACCTCAGCTTAGAGGCTCCCACTTGCCCCTTCCATCAGGTAGACCCCAAATCCCCACCCTGGCTCGTATGACTTTGCAGGGCAGTACCAGCTCCCCTCTTCTGGCTTAGCTACTCGCTCTGCATCTACATGCTGACCAGATTCCACCGTCCTCAGAACACACCCATGTGGGTCTTTCCTTCCTCCGGGCCTTTGCACATGCTGTTTCTCTGGCATCAGTGTTTCCCCACAGTTTTTCATGGGGCTGATAACATAGAGGCTCCAAGCCACCCTTTGAGACCTCCCGCCTAATGTCCCAACCACTGTCTCTACACTTTTGCTTTCTGTCTTGAGTTCTTGAGAGACCTTTCATGTCCTAACTATCCCTTTAGCTTTCTGTGTTTGGCCATTCGTAACCTTGCTGAACTAGAATCTCAGCTCCAGGAAGGAAGGACCTTGCTGTGCCTAGACTTGCACCCAGAGGAGATGGAGGAGCAGGGTAAGTGAAGGCCCCAGGAGTGAGCAGGACAGCAATTCTCTGCCCATCTCACAGATGGCAAATAAGAGACCCAGCCACCACTGAGGTCCAACCGAGTGGAACTCGAGGTCTCTGCTCTGTGCTCCACCCGCTCCTAGGAAGATGTATGGGTGTCCCGAGGCAGCCGTGGGAGGAACCCACTTTCCCTTCCCAGCCCTCTGCCCTGTCTTCCTGGGCACCCACCATGGCTGGAGAAGGACAGGGCTTGGGTCAGGTGGGAGCAGGCCTGGGAGGTGGGCACAGCTTCTGCTGGGAAGAAGAAGGCTTCCTTGGGAGCCTGGGTGCACCCTGGCCTGGAGTCGTAGTGTCTTCAGATGCAGTAAAGGACACCAGATACACCTGAAGTTGAGATGAACAGCAGATACTTTTTAGTATAAGTAGGTGTGGGTTTGATCCCTGGTTTGGGATGATCCCCTGGAGGATTACACAGTTAGCCACTCTAGTGTGCTTGCCTCGAGAGGCCCCGTGGACAACGGAGCCTGGCGGATTACCGTCCATGGGGTCACAAAAGTCAGACACGACTGAAGCAACTTAGCATACAGGCATACATACCCCAGATGGGCTTCCAACAGTAAAGAGCCCTCCACCCATCCCATCTCTGCTGCCAGAACTGTACCCGCCCTGGACAGAGGTGAGAGCAGGAAGCCAGGCTCTCTGACCTCAGCTTAGAGGCTCCCACTTGCCCCTTCCATCAGGTAGACCCCAAATCCCCACCCTGGCTCGTATGACTTTGCAGGGCAGTACCAGCTCCCTCTTCTGGCTTAGCTACTCGCTCTGCATCTACATGCTGACCAGATTCCACCGTCCTCAGAACACACCCATGTGGGTCTTTCCTTCCTCCGGGCCTTTGCACATGCTGTTTCTCTGGCATCAGTGTTTCCCCACAGTTTTTCATGGGGCTGATAACATAGAGGCTCCAAGCCACCCTTTGAGACCTCCCGCCTAATGTCCCAACCACTGTCTCTACACTTTTGCTTTCTGTCTTGAGTTCTTGAGAGACCTTTCATGTCCTAACTATCCCTTTAGCTTTCTGTGTTTGGCCATTCGTAACCTTGCTGAACTAGAATCTCAGCTCCAGGAAGGAAGGACCTTGCTGTGCCTAGACTTGCACCCAGAGGAGATGGAGGAGCAGGGTAAGTGAAGGCCCCAGGAGTGAGCAGGACAGCAATTCTCTGCCCATCTCACAGATGGCAAATAAGAGACCCAGCCACCACTGAGGTCCAACCGAGTGGAACTCGAGGTCTCTGCTCTGTGCTCCACCCGCTCCTAGGAAGATGTATGGGTGTCCCGAGGCAGCCGTGGGAGGAACCCACTTTCCCTTCCCAGCCCTCTGCCCTGTCTTCCTGGGCACCCACCATGGCTGGAGAAGGACAGGGCTTGGGTCAGGTGGGAGCAGGCCTGGGAGGTGGGCACAGCTTCTGCTGGGAAGAAGAAGGCTTCCTTGGGAGCCTGGGTGCACCCTGGCCTGGAGTCGTAGTGTCTTCAGATGCAGTAAAGGACACCAGATACACCTGAAGTTGAGATGAACAGCAGATACTTTTTTTAGTATAAGTAGATGTGGGTTTGATCCCTGGTTTGGGATGATCCCCTGGAGGAGAACACAGCAAGCCACTCTAGTGTGCTTGCCTGGAGAGTCCCCGTGGACAAAGGAGCCTGGCGGATTACCGTCCATGGGGTCACAAAGAGTCAGACACGACTGAAGCAACTTAGCATACAGGCATACATACCCCAGATGGGCTTCCAACAGTAAAGAATCTGCCCACGATCGGGAGACCCAGGCTCAAGCCCTGGGTTGGGAGGATCCCTGGGGGAGGACATGGCAACCCACTCCAGTGTTCTTGCCCGGAGAATCCCATGGACAGAGGAGCCTGGCTGGCTGCCGTCCACGGGGTTGCAAACAGTCGGACACAACCAAGTGACTAACACTGTCACTGTTGCGTCCCAAATAGTGCAGGGGACATACTTATCCTAAAAAGTTCATGTTCAATTTCACCAGGCTCCCTTATTTTTTTACTTGTTAGATCTGGCAATCTGACTTAGAGAGAGAGGCAGGAGTACTGCCAGGTCTTGGGGGACAGCGGGGGTGCCAGGCTGAGGGTGAGAGGGACTGCAGTGGGGGTCGACGGGCCTAGGAGCTGCTGCGTCCCCAGCCCCTGCCTGATGGAGGGTGTGGGCAGCTCTGGGCCTTTTCCAGCCCCGGGTCTGATCAAACGCCCTCCCCCTACTTACTGTCCTCTATACTACCTGCCCTTGACCCACAAGATAAAGAGCAGAAAGTCAGCCTGGCTTAGGCCCGGGCGTGGTCAGCGAGTTATTTATCTAATGTGTGGCTTCTTTACCCAATGGCAGTGTTAATGACATGGGCCCCTCCCTGGTAAGACAGTTGGGGGATTTAAGGAGCTGGACACTTACCATCCTTCCTGAAGCTGGGTCCCTGTGTGTCCCTTCCCATGACCCCAGCTTGCCGCTCATCCCTACTGAGGCCTCCTTCTCTCTGTGATGTGGCCTCTCTGTACTGGAAGCTTGCTTCTTGCTCTGGTCTGCTCTCTCCTGGGTCGGGGTAGGTCTTTGATCGGCTAGCAGGCTGCTCCCTGGAGAGGGCAGATTCCAAGGCAGGGGACAGAAGGGACAGCCAAGCTTTGATGGGTTCCACCTGGACCTCCAAGCCGTCTGACATCTCTCCAGGCTGTGGAGGAGTCGGCAAACAGTCCAGAGAAGAAGGTCTCTTATCACTCACAGGCTGGGATGAGGGCAGAAATGTCAGGTTCATGGGAGGGCTAGTTCAGGGAGAGTGGGCGGCAGCAGTTGCTCATCTTGAGCTCTGGCCTCCTCTGGAGCAATGGGAGCTTGGCAGGTCCCTCCCACGGGCACAGTGCTGGGAAGGTCATCATGCTGGTCTCTCTCCCAGCAGCTGGAGGTCCAGGTTGGATCCTCCCATCTAGAGAAGATGCCCCAAGCAGACTCAGCTTGGTGGGGGCCCACTGATCTTTCCCACCTCCCTCTCCTTCCCTCCTCATGTTCTGGTAACGGTGGCCAGCGTCTAAGACTTCCAGAAGCCCCAGTCCCCTTCCTGCCTCAGTGCCTTTGCTCCTGCTATTTCCCCTTCCAGAAGGGCCCTCTCTGTCCAGATTTTCTTAGGACTTGAAGTGTGAGACCTCTCTCCAAAAGGACTTCCCTGACTCTTAGCCCGTTTTCATCCAGTCACTCAATCTCTCTCTAGGGTATGGAATCTAGACGTGTTTTGTCCTGTTTCTAGCACTTTTCATGATGTCTCATTATCTTGCTTTCTTGTTAGTTAAGCAATATTTCTTCTTCCCGTCTTCCCCACTAGAATATTATCTTCATAAGAACACGTACCCCTGGAACATCCCTGGTGGTCCAGTGATTAAGACTTCACCTTCTGGGCTTCCCTGGTAGCTCAGGGGTCAAGAGGTCACCTGCCAATGCAGGAGACACGGGTTCCATCCCTGATCTGGGAAGATCCCACATGCTGCGGAGCAGCTAAGCCCATGAGCCACAACTGTGGAGCCTGTGCTCTAGAGCCTCGGAGCCGCAACTATGGAGCTCATGTGCTGCAACTACTGAAGCCCGTGTGCCCTAGAGCCCAAGTTCCACAACAAGACAAGTCACCACAACAAGAAGCCTGCTCACCTCAACTGAAGAGCAATCCCCACTCCCTGCATCTAGAGAAGGGCCTGTGGCAGCAGTGAAAACCCAGAATAGCCAAAAGCAAATAAATAAATAAATAAAAAAGACTTCACCTTCCAATGCCGGGGGTGCGGATTCAATCCCTGGTTGGGAAGCTAAGATCCCCCATATGCTTCACAGTGGAAACAAAAAAACAAAACATAAACCAGAAGCAATATTGTAGCAATATCAATGAAGACCTTCAAAGTGGCCAGCATCTGGAAAAGTCTTCTGTCCACTTAGCCCAGCGCTGGGTGTACTGTGGACATTCAACGAGAGGTGAGTGAAGGAAGGAAGGAATGAAAGACTCTGAGGGATGTGTTAGATAGCAGATCTCTGCCTATCAAGCACAAGACGCTTTGGTCAGGGCGAACAGAAGCCTGGAGAAACTCCCTGTTGGGTGGGTTTGGTCTGAACCCAAGTTTTGCTCAGAAACGTATGCTTCACAGACACAGAATGGAATGGGGTAGGGAGTGCGGCCAGGCAGGCCAAGCCCCAGTTCCGAAGCACGGGTCTTGTGAAGAAAGAGAAGCCCTTCAGTGCGGCCTGGCTACCAGCCCTGGCAGCTCCGAGTGCCAGCAGGCAGGAAGCCACCACTTACGGGAAATGCTCTGCTGAGAAGAAAGGGCTGGGAGTTGTTTGGACCAACACTGGCCCCGGTCCAGGAAGCCTCTGCCGCTGGATCAACCCAGCTGAGTTCCTCCTGGGAGCAGCGTTCAGCTGAGAGGGAGCCCTAAAAAAAAGCCAAGGGAACGTCCCCGCCTCCCCACTTACAAGAGAAAACAACAAAAAAGCAGTTTGTCAAGAAGTTTAATAAGTCCTGAGAGGCAGCCAAGGGCTGTGGTTGAGAGCAAAGACTCACAGCTTGCCTGGATGCAAAGCTCAGTTCTCCTGCTTATCAGCCAGGAGATCTTGGGCAAGTTACTAAACCACCCCACCTCAGTTTTCTTGCTTGTAATATGAGGATAATGTGGTACCTCCTTCTGAGGCCTCGTGAGAAGAGTGACAGAGTATAATCTTTTGCTACATGCTCAGAACATTGCTGGCCATTTATTCAGTTTGCCGAATAAATTATGTTGGTCTGCCTTATGACCATTCTGGGAGGCAAACTGGACCATACCCATTCTATGGATGAGGAGACTGAGTCTTGGAGAGGGCTTTTAGAGCAAGTACAAAGCAAATATGGGGCTAAATCACCAATAGATCTCAAGTCTCTTGCCTCTGCTCATCAAGTAAAGGTGGGCTGTGCAGTCCTGGTCAAGGTCTTGACCCGAGGATGTAAAAAATTGGCTGGAGGGCTGAATCTGGTCTCCAAACACGTTTGGACCAGACCTGAGTCATTGAAAAGAACAAACAAATGGAGCCTATGCAGTTAATGGCCAGTATTTAAAAATCAGATGTCACTTTTTTTTTGAAGGTAACATGGAGCCTGCGGTCCCCCATGGCAGAGCTGAACGGGGTCTGTCCCTCTCTGTATGAGGTCCCCTATACCCTGCGACCCATTTGCTCATTTCTGTTCTCTGTCTACTCCTGGTAAGTTTGCTTCCATTTAAAACCCACTGTCTTGGGGCTTCCCTAGTGGTCCAGAGGTTAAGAATCCACCTGCCAATGAAGGGGACACAGGCTCGATCTGTGGTCCAGGAAGGTCCCGTATGCCACAGGGCAACAAAGCCAGCATGCTATAATTGCTGAAACCCGTGCTCTACAAGAGAAGCCTCTGCAATGAAAAGCCCACACACAGCAACAAACAACCCAGTGAAGCCAAAAAAAAAAAAAAAAAGAACAACTACAACAGAAAGAAAAACAACCAAAAACCCTCTGTCTTAGGTGAGACTCTACCTGCTGATAAGAATGTGAGATTTTAGATTGTGTCCCCAGAGACCAGAAGGAGGAAGCCCAGGCAGACATGAGATATCAGGCAAAATCCCACAGATGGATTATTTTCCTGTTGTTATTCTTCAGTGGCTCAGTCGTGTCCAACTCTTTGCAACCCCATGGACTGCAGCACACCAAGCTCCTCTGTCCTTCAGTACTTCCCAGAGTTAGCTCAAACTCATGTCCATTGAGTTGGTGATGTCATCCAACTGTCTCATCCTCTGTCACCCCCTTGTCCTCCTGCCCTCCACCTTTCCCAGCACCACGGTCTTTTCCAATGAGTCAGGTCTTCGCATCAGGTGACCAAAGTATTGAAGCTTTAGCATCAGTCCTCCCAGTGTATTCAGGGTTGATTTCCTATAGAATTGACTAGTTTGATCTCCTTGCTATTCAATGGACTCTCAGGAGTCTTCTCCAGCACCACAGTTCAAAAGGATCAATTCTTCGGTGCTCTGCCTTCTTTATGGTCCAACTCTCACATCCGTGCATGATGACTGGAAATACCATAGCTTTGACTAGACGGACCATTTTTGTCAAAAGCGATGTCTCTGCTTTTTAATATGCTGTCTTGGTTTGTCATAGCTTTTCTTCCAAGGAGCAAGTGTCTTTTAATTTCATTGTTTTTTCCCCTAGGCCTGCCATAATGAAGTACCACAAATTAAGCAATTTAAACAGAGGTTTTTTAATCTCACAGTCTGGAGGGCAGACATCCAAGATGAAGGCTGTCCACAGGGCTGGGGCTCCTCTGAAGGCCCCAGGGGAGGACATGTCAGGGCCTCGCTCCTGGCTTCTGGTGGTTCCTAGGCATGGGGCCATGGAACTCCAAACTTCCCATGACATTCTCCCTGTGTGCATGTCTGTGTCCAACTCTCCCCTTTTTGTAGGGATACTAGTCATGTTGGATTGCAGGTCCACCCTAGCCCAGTAGGACCTCATCTTAAATATTTACATCAACCATGACTTTATTTCCAAATGAGGTCGCATTCTGAGAGACTTGAGGTTGGGACTTTAACATAGGAAGTTGGGAAGGGGGGACACAATGCAGCCCATAACAGAAGATAACTGTGGCTCACTCAGAGCCTTTATTCAGGGGAGGAAGTGGAAGTATTTATACGCCCTCTCCAAGCATCAGCCATTGGGTAAGAGCTGCCCCCAGCAACAACAGGAATTCCTGGGTGCTTCCAACTCTGGGCACACACGGGCAAAGCCAGTTCCAGCAGCCTAAGGGTTGTCTTCCAGGAAAGAGGAGCTGGGGATGCAGTTGGGAGTGAAAGCACATGGGGGCTGGTGGACACGAAGGTGGGAAAGGACCTGAGGGATGTGAGCATCTGCGGTGGCCACCATGCATTGGATGTCCTGAGAGCCGAACATTCAGCCCACATCTGCCACCCACTTGCGTGGTGTGGACTGGCCTCTCACTGTCTTCCTTTATCCATATATGGGCCATGTTAGCTGGTCTGGAGCTTCCGGGGTGGGCGTGGACCACGTACACCCACCCCCAATCTATGTGTACCCTGAGGCTGGTTCTATTTAAGCACAGTTAGGCAGGTGGCCACAGAGCCCTTATACCTGTCAGCCTCATCTCGACAGGGGCTGAGGAGCCTGCAGGAGAGGGTCCTCCCAACTCTGAAACCACAGCTCACAAAATGTGCAGCATCTGTAGGCAGGAAGTGCATGGTTGGCGCTTAGTCATGTCTGACTCTTTGCGACCCTGTGGACTCATTGTTTTTCCCTAGGCTGCCATAATGAAGTACCACAAATTAAGCAATTTAAACAGAGGTTTTTTGATCTCACAGTCTGGAGGGCAGACATCCAAGATGAAGGCTGTCCACAGGGCTGGGGCTCCTCTGAAGGCCCCAGGGGAGGACATGTCAGGGCCTCGCTCCTGGCTTCTGGTGGTTCCTAGGCATGGGGCCATGGAACTCCAAACTTCCCATGACATTCTCCCTGTGTGCATGTCTGTGTCCAACTCTCCCCTTTTTGTAGGGATACTAGTCATGTTGGATTGCAGGTCCACCCTAGCCCAGTAGGACCTCATCTTAAATATTTACATCAACCATGACTTTATTTCCAAATGAGGTCGCATTCTGAGAGACTTGAGGTTGGGACTTTAACATAGGAAGTTGGGAAGGGGGGACACAATGCAGCCCATAACAGAAGATAACTGTGGCTCACTCAGAGCCTTTATTCAGGGGAGGAAGTGGAAGTATTTATACGCCCTCTCCAAGCATCAGCCATTGGGTAAGAGCTGCCCCCAGCAACAACAGGAATTCCTGGGTGCTTCCAACTCTGGGCACACACGGGCAAAGCCAGTTCCAGCAGCCTAAGGGTTGTCTTCCAGGAAAGAGGAGCTGGGGATGCAGTTGGGAGTGAAAGCACATGGGGGCTGGTGGACACGAAGGTGGGAAAGGACCTGAGGGATGTGAGCATCTGCGGTGGCCACCATGCATTGGATGTCCTGAGAGCCGAACATTCAGCCCACATCTGCCACCCACTTGCGTGGTGTGGACTGGCCTCTCACTGTCTTCCTTTATCCATATATGGGCCATGTTAGCTGGTCTGGAGCTTCCGGGGTGGGCGTGGACCACGTACACCCACCCCCAATCTATGTGTACCCTGAGGCTGGTTCTATTTAAGCACAGTTAGGCAGGTGGCCACAGAGCCCTTATACCTGTCAGCCTCATCTCGACAGGGGCTGAGGAGCCTGCAGGAGAGGGTCCTCCCAACTCTGAAACCACAGCTCACAAAATGTGCAGCATCTGTAGGCAGGAAGTGCATGGTTGGCGCTTAGTCATGTCTGACTCTTTGCGACCCTGTGGACTGTAGTCCACCAGGCTCCTCTGTCCATGGGATGCTCCAGGCAAGAACACTGGAGTGGGTAGCCATTCCTTCTCCAGGGGATCTTCCCCGCCAAGGGACTGAACCCACATCTCCTGTGTCTCCTGCATGGGCAGGCAGATTTTTTACCACTGAGCCACCTGGGAAGCAGGAAGGGGCATCAAAACCGAGGGTTAACTATGAGGAGAGGGGTCCTCGAGTGGGGAGGGTGATTCGGCCCTGAAGGCAGGGAGCAGAGAAGAGCGGTCTTTTGGGCACACGTGCAAAGGTGACAAAGCTGGTCCCCACCCCGGTCATCCGAGCACTTAAGAGCTTGTGTGTAGTGTACCTGGGGGTCCAGGCAGTCTGGCTGTGGATCACCTGCTGGGAGCATGACTCAAAGAAGAAAGCAGCAATGCTGTCTGGGAAATGCACACAGACATCGACCTCGGAAGAATTGGTACCATGGTAGCAGTTGGCAGCCTGACTTTTGAGAACACCAAGATTGGAGCTAGAAACCCCAGCTTGACTAGTGGCACCAGCAGGGATCTGTGAGCCCTGTCCAATTCTGTGGATCCATGACGGCAGCGGTGAAATGGCCTAGACCCCACCCTCTGCTCCCCTGACTCTAAACACACTCGCAGCTGAGGGTGGTCGAGGCCAACAGACACGGAAGAGCAAACCAAAGCGTGGTGAGCAGAGGTGTCGCTGCTTGTGGAGCCAACCTCATGGCCGCACACCAGAGCATGGCAGAGCTGACACCCCTGGAGTCTGACAGTCTGGGTTCAGTCCTTGCTCCACTGCAGCTCTGAGCGTTGCGAAGTAGCCTGGGCTAGGCTGCCTTAACAAACAGACCTCACACTTTCTGAGCCTTAACATGCTAGAAATCTGCTCACCGAAGAGCCCTGCGTTGGTGTTTAGACTGGCAGGATAGTCCTCCACTTGAGAAATCCAGGCTCTTTCTGGGCGTCCCTGGTGACTCAGATGGTAGAGAATGTGCCTGCAATGCAGGAAACTTGGGTTTGATCCCTGGATCAGGAAGATCTTCTGCAGAAGGGAATGGCTCCTCCAGCATTCTTGCCTGGAGAATGCCTTGGACAGGAGAACCTGGCCGGCTACAGTCCATGAGGTCACAAAGAGTCAGACACAACTGTGCCACTAACACACACACACGCTCTTTCTGTACCATGGCTCCCGTGCCCTTGGACCTCCCTGTCTTCCAATACCCAGGCAGATTTTTACCACTGAGCCACCTGGGAAGCAGGAAGGGGCATCAAAACCGAGGGTTAACTATGAGGAGAGGGGTCCTCGAGTGGGGAGGGTGATTCGGCCCTGAAGGCAGGGAGCAGAGAAGAGCGGTCTTTTGGGCACACGTGCAAAGGTGACAAAGCTGGTCCCCACCCCGGTCATCCGAGCACTTAAGAGCTTGTGTGTAGTGTACCTGGGGGTCCAGGCAGTCTGGCTGTGGATCACCTGCTGGGAGCATGACTCAAAGAAGAAAGCAGCAATGCTGTCTGGGAAATGCACACAGACATCGACCTCGGAAGAATTGGTACCATGGTAGCAGTTGGCAGCCTGACTTTTGAGAACACCAAGATTGGAGCTAGAAACCCCAGCTTGACTAGTGGCACCAGCAGGGATCTGTGAGCCCTGTCCAATTCTGTGGATCCATGACGGCAGCGGTGAAATGGCCTAGACCCCACCCTCTGCTCCCCTGACTCTAAACACACTCGCAGCTGAGGGTGGTCGAGGCCAACAGACACGGAAGAGCAAACCAAAGCGTGGTGAGCAGAGGTGTCGCTGCTTGTGGAGCCAACCTCATGGCCGCACACCAGAGCATGGCAGAGCTGACACCCCTGGAGTCTGACAGTCTGGGTTCAGTCCTTGCTCCACTGCAGCTCTGAGCGTTGCGAAGTAGCCTGGGCTAGGCTGCCTTAACAAACAGACCTCACACTTTCTGAGCCTTAACATGCTAGAAATCTGCTCACCGAAGAGCCCTGCGTTGGTGTTTAGACTGGCAGGATAGTCCTCCACTTGAGAAATCCAGGCTCTTTCTGGGCGTCCCTGGTGACTCAGATGGTAGAGAATGTGCCTGCAATGCAGGAAACTTGGGTTTGATCCCTGGATCAGGAAGATCTTCTGCAGAAGGGAATGGCTCCTCCAGCATTCTTGCCTGGAGAATGCCTTGGACAGGAGAACCTGGCCGGCTACAGTCCATGAGGTCACAAAGAGTCAGACACAACTGTGCCACTAACACACACACACGCTCTTTCTGTACCATGGCTCCCGTGCCCTTGGACCTCCCTGTCTTCCATACCCAGAAAATAGAAGTGAAAAGAGGGCATGGGGGAGGGAAACCTGCTCTCTTAAAGGACCAAGAAGAGGTAGAAATACCACTGGAGTGAACTTAGGCATATGACCACACCTAAATGCAAAGGAAGCTGGGAAATGTGGTCAGCTGTGTTCTTGACTACAATCCTATTATTAATTTGCTTTTCAATCAAGGTTTGTTTTTTTTTTTTTTAGTTTATTGACTTTTTGGGAGGCTTCTGTTTTTGTTGTGGTGGTTGTTTTTTGTTTAATTTTGTGGCCACTTTTATTGATCTTTCATTTATTTATTTTCATCCATCTTTATCCTTTGGCCTGTGTGGGCCTCCCATTGCAGTGGCCTCTCTCGCTGCAGAGCACGGGCTCTGGACACATGTGCTCCAGAAGTCCGGCTCGTAATTGGACACACTGGTCCAGCCACTCCGCGGCATGTGGGATCCTGGGCCAGGGATTGAACCTGCACCCCTTGCACTGCAAGGCGGTGTCCTTACCCACTGGACCACCAGGGAAGGCCGTTTATTGACTTTTTTTTTAAATTTGGCCTCTTTTTAGTGTTTCTTTAATTTTTTTTATCCATCTTTATCCTTTGGCCTGTGTGGGCCTCCCATTGCAGTGGCCTCTCTCGCTGCAGAGCACGGGCTCTGGACACATGTGCTCCAGAAGTCCGGCTCGTAATTGGACACACTGGTCCAGCCACTCCGCGGCATGTGGGATCCTGGGCCAGGGATTGAACCTGCACCCCTTGCACTGCAAGGCGGTGTCCTTACCCACTGGACCACCAGGGAAGGCCGTTTATTGACTTTTTTTTTAAATTTGGCCTCTTTTTAGTGTTTCTTTAATTTATCTTCATTCATCTTTATTCTTTGGCCTGTGTGGGCCTCCCATCGCAGTGGCCTCTCTCGTTGCAGAGCACTGTCTCTAAGCGCATGCACTCCAGAGCGCTGGCTCCTATTCGGACACACTGGTCCAGCTGCTCTGTGGCACGTGGGATCTTCCCGGGCCAGGGAACGAACCGGTGCCCCTTGCACTGCAACGTGGACTCTTTACCCACTGGACCACCAGGGAAGCCCCATTTATTGACTTTTAATTGAAGGGGAAGTGCTTTACCATATTGGTTTCATTTCTGCCATACATCAGCATGAATTAGCCATAGGTGTCCACATGTCCCCTCCTTCTCGAATCCTATTTTTATGGAGGACTGAGAAGACAGCTTTCAATGGGTATCGCTCAGCATCTTCCCTAGGGTGAGTTAATGTCTCTGGGCTCCAATCTTCTCGACTGTAAAGTGGAGACAACAGCCGTTCCTCATGTAAAGGGCTTAGCACTGTGCCTGGCACCTGGAAAGCCCTTGATAAATGGGCAACCAGCATTTCCAGATACCTGTAGATACCCTTGGGGGTCTTGGATGTATTGGGTGAGAAAAACCATAGACAAGGCTGGACCTCCTGGTAGGCAGGAGGGGTCAGGCATATTGAGATCTGGGGTGTTAAGTGAAACATGACCACACGTGGACGCCATCTGGGGAAACCCAGATGTCTACAATGACACACCTTTCTCAGAATTCAGCTTGACACTTCCTACATTCAGGTGTGAATGTTAACTAAGCACCATGTTGCCACTTCCAGAGAATAATCAGCCTTAGCTCTTGCTATCAAGAGCCCTGAAGGAGGTGACTAGCCAACTCCGGGGCCCCATGAGACATGGCAAAGGGACCTTGTAGACTCAGTCTTCACTTCTCAGACTCACTTGGTCTTCATGCCTCCAGCATGCAGCGTCCTTAATTCAGAAGTCTAACTCGGTTTGCTTTTCGAAAAACCCAGGCACCCGGCAGAAACCTTGAGAAAGGCCTCCCCTTGAGCTTGACTGACTGACCACGATGGCCTCAGGGGCTCTGTCATGACCCCTGCTTCTGTTCCCAGCCCAGCCTGGAGGCCCTCACCCAGCTGTGCTCAGGGCACTTCTGCTCCCAGGACCACAACAGAATCACTGAACGTCCTCCTAGAACAGACAAGACCCCGCTTGCTGCCCTCGTTTTCTGATAGGAAGCTTGTGCCTGGGGAAGGGAAGGCATAGGCCTGGGGCCAGGCCACGGGATGAGACAGAGCCAGACCCTGGGTCAGTCAGGGTCTCTGCTTCCTAGTGCCCATGGACCACCGGAGCCCATTACTTCCCCAAAATTTATTGACTTTTAATTGAAGGGAAGTGCTTTACCGTATTGGTTTCATTTCTGCCATACATCAGCATGAATTAGCCATAGGTGTCCACATGTCCCCTCCTTCTCGAATCCTATTTTTATGGAGGACTGAGAAGACAGCTTTCAATGGGTATCGCTCAGCATCTTCCCTAGGGTGAGTTAATGTCTCTGGGCTCCAATCTTCTCGACTGTAAAGTGGAGACAACAGCCGTTCCTCATGTAAAGGGCTTAGCACTGTGCCTGGCACCTGGAAAGCCCTTGATAAATGGGCAACCAGCATTTCCAGATACCTGTAGATACCCTTGGGGGTCTTGGATGTATTGGGTGAGAAAAACCATAGACAAGGCTGGACCTCCTGGTAGGCAGGAGGGGTCAGGCATATTGAGATCTGGGGTGTTAAGGGAAACATGGCCCGCGTTGGACGCCATCTGGGGAACCCCAGATGTCTACAATGACACACCTTTCTCAGAATTCATCTTGACACTTCCTACATTCAGGTGTGAATGTTAACTAAGCACCATGTTGCCACTTCCAGAGAATAATCAGCCTTAGCTCTTGCTATCAAGAGCCCTGAAGGAGGTGACTAGCCAACTCCGGGGCCCCATGAGACATGGCAAAGGGACCTTGTAGACTCAGTCTTCACTTCTCAGACTCACTTGGTCTTCATGCCTCCAGCATGCAGCGTCCTTAATTCAGAAGTCTAACTCGGTTTGCTTTTCGAAAAACCCAGGCACCCGGCAGAAACCTTGAGAAAGGCCTCCCCTTGAGCTTGACTGACTGACCACGATGGCCTCAGGGGCTCTGTCATGACCCCTGCTTCTGTTCCCAGCCCAGCCTGGAGGCCCTCACCCAGCTGTGCTCAGGGCACTTCTGCTCCCAGGACCACAACAGAATCACTGAACGTCCTCCTAGAACAGACAAGACCCCGCTTGCTGCCCTCGTTTTCTGATAGGAAGCTTGTGCCTGGGGAAGGGAAGGCATAGGCCTGGGGCCAGGCCACGGGATGAGACAGAGCCAGACCCTGGGTCAGTCAGGGTCTCTGCTTCCTAGTGCCGGCCCCCTCTTGCCACACGCCCTCGGGCCCTCCCTCCAGGCAAGGCTGTTGTCAAACAGTAACTGGATCTGGTTGGACTCCTGCTTCAGACTCTCCGAAGGCTTCCCCGCGTCCGCATCATTGGAGATCTCCGCTCTGGGCTGTGCATGATGCATCCAGGAGACTCCTCCCCCACTCCACCCCTGCCCCCACGGCCCCCGGCTCCTGCTGCCGACCCCCTCAGGCGACCGAAGCTACCCCTCTATCCTTCCTGTTCTCTGGGCTCAGCAAGGCTGCCCCTGCCTCAGGAGGGCTTTGCTCTTGCTTTTGTGCCTGGCGTGTCCCCCACAGGTCCTGACCTGTGCTCATCACAGACCCATCCTGTCCCATCCTTCAGGTGACTGCTCAAATGCTACCTCCTGGAATAGCCACAGAGGGTAGCCCCTCTGCACCTCTGGCCACTCGTGTTTCTCAGGCCTGCAAACACATCCCTTGCTTTTCTGGAACTTTCTCTGACCTCCTAACCCTAACCTGGCAGTGGGACGATCAACCCTTGGCCTGCACCGATGGCTTTCAGGAGCTGGTATCTCAATGCGCCAGCGCCCTCACCCCTGGGTGCATGCGTCGTTCTGAGGCTCTAGGTCTGTGCCGCCTGCTGAGGTCCCCAGTGGGACCCCAAGTACCCACTGCTTAAGGTCTCTCCTCCCTGCCTCCCACTGGCTCTTCCTGCCACCTCAACCCTTGCCCCTTGGGGTCAGCTTCTGGAACAATTCACACCCAGACATGTCCTCCGAGGCCTCCTCTGTCCACCGTGTCTGTGGGAAGTTGACTTGCAGCCTCAGAAAAGCTGTGTCCACACTCTAACCCTGGGAACTTGAGAAAGTGGCTTTATTTGGGAAAAAAGTGTCTTTGTAAATGTAAATAAGGATCTAAAAATAAGATCATCTTATTGGACAACCTGATGAGGGAGGGCAGGGGGGCTAAATCCAGTGACTGGTGTTCTTAGAAGACAAGAGTGCGTGCTCACACACACACACACACACACACACACACACAGAAGAAAGCCATGTGAAAGCACAAACCCGGGGGAAATACCATGTACTGATGGAGGCAGAGATCAGAAAGATACTTCTGCCAACCAAGGACCACCAGCAGCCCCTAGAAGTTAGGAGAGTGGCGTGGGATAGAGTATCCCTAGATTGGGGTCCCCCAAATTCTAGACCGAGGACCAGGACCTCCTGTCAGACCAGCAACAGTCTTAGATTAGAAATAAAGTGCACAAGAAATGTCATGTGCTTGAATCATCCCAAAACCATCCCCCTCTCATCCCCGGTTCGTGGAAACCATGAAATCAGCCCCTGGTGCCAAAAACGTTGGGGACCTCTGCCCTAGACACTCCCCCACAGAACCAATTCTGCCAGCAGCTGGATCTCAGATTCCTGGCTTCTGAAACTGTGAGAGAACACGCTCCCTCTGTTTTAAGCCACCCCGTTGGTGGTCTCTGATGGTGGGAAAGATTGAGGGCAGGAGGAGAAGGGGGCGACAGAGGATGAGATGGTTGGATGGCATCACTGACTCTGTGGACATGAGTTTGGGCAAACTCTGGGAGAAAGTGCAGGACAGAGAAGCCGGGCGTGCTGCCGTCCGTGGGGTCACAAAGTGTGGGACCCGACTTAGCGACTGAACAACAGCAATGATGAGTTGGTGGTCACGTTGCAGCAGGCCCAGGAAACCAAGACAGTACCTGAGTATCTCTGTATCCAGTCACTGACACACCACTCAATTGTACATCTTTATCAGCAAGGACGCAGGTGACTTACCTGTGTACCGTGTCCCCACTGGAATGGAAGCAGGTCCTACTGTCCTCCTGACTCCACCCCATATCTCCAGCCCCAGCAGACCACCTGACCCACAACAAGCCCTCTGCCCAGAACAGGTGTGTGAATGAAGGAGCCAATGACCTCCGTCCAGGGGCCCTTGTCCACTCCTCCTCAGCCCCCGCCTGATCCAGAAGAAAAATATCCCCAGCTAAACTTGGCCTCAGTCTCTCAGGAGCATGTTAGAGTCTCCTCGAGATGTCTTTTGTGGGGGAGGGGGGGCGGGTTGGGGAGGAAGGGGGGCGAGCAGGCCACTTCTATTGATCTTTAACTATTGGTCTTTTATTTATCTATTTTTCATCCATCTTTGTCCTTTGGCCCGTGTGGGCCTCCCATTGTAGTGGCCTCTGCTGTCGCAGAGCACCGGCTCTGGGCACATGAGCTCCAGAGCTCTGGCTTGGTAATTGGACACATCGGTCCAGCTGCTCCATGGCACGTGGGATCTTCCCAGGCCAGGGCTCAAACTGGTGCCCCTTGCACTGCAAGGCGGTGTGCTTACCCACTGGACCACCAGGGAAGCCCCTGGAGATGTTTTTCACGAGACGCTGGCTCAGCCCTATCCCTGAGGGACTGGTCCAAAGTGGGACCAACAGAATTTTTTAAAAAAATTGTACTTGTTGCCTTATGCTTTTTAAGAATTTTATTTATTTTTGGTTGCACTGGCTCTTCACTACTGTCTGGGCTTTTCCGTAGTTGTAGCAAGTGGGGGTTACTTTCTAGTTGCAGTGCATAGGCTTCTCACCACCAGCTCTAGGGTGTGTGGGCTTCAGTAGGTACAGCACATGGACTACGTAGTTGTGGCTCCTGGCTCCAGAGCGCACACTCAATAGTGGTGGTACGTGGGCTCACTTGTTCCACACCATGTGGGATCTTCCCTGATTGGTGACTGAACCTGCATCTCTTTCATTGGCAAACAGATTTCTTACCACTGAGCCACCAGGGAAGCCCAGCAGCAATTTTTCAAAAGTCCTCCAGGTGATGCCCATGGGAAGCCAGGGTTAAGAAGCATTGCTTTAGTTGGGGTGGGTGGAGGGGAATCAAGCTAGTCTCAGAGTTCTCAGGGGACCCACCACCCCAGTTTTCCTGGACTGAGGGGGTTCCAAGGACACAGGACTTGCGGTGCTAAAACCACAACCATCCCAGCTGATCAGCACGAGCCTCGAGAATGATATTCCTCGCAGCCAGCCACACCCTGTCCTGGCTGCTTTGAGAGGAAGGAGTCCCTACCACCCAGAGCAGAAGCCCATGGGTGCCTGCTCAAGCCACAAGGACGTCAGAAAAGAGGGGCAGGGCCTCAGCTGGACAGTGTTGGGGTGGGGCAGGAGCCTTGGGCTCAGGCAGCTGTGCTGACGGCAGATAGGCAGCACCCCCTTACCCCCGGGCACACACGATTCTAACCGAAGAATTTTCTGTTAAGAATTTTCTGTTAAGAATTTTAACAGAAGGACTTTCCCGTGTGGTTTGTGGGCATGGCAAACTCATTGTGAGAGTCTTTTGGGGTGAGTCTGGGTTTGTTTCCTCCTCGGGGTTGCCTACTAGGGCCTGGCACCTAGTAGGTGCTGAATACACAGAGGCTACATGAATAAAGGCATGCCATAAGAGTGTTAGGCGCTCAGTCATGTCCGACTCTTGGTGACCCATGGACGGTAGCCCGCCAGGCTCCCCTGTCTATGGAATTTTCCAGGTAAGAATGCTCGAGTGGGTTGCCATTCCTTTCTCCCAGGGACCTTCCCTATCCAGGGACTGAACCTGGCTCTCCCACACTGCAGGCAGTCTTCACTGCCTGAGCCTCCAGGCAAGGGTAACAGATGGATCATCACGTCAGCTGGGAACAGTCAGGCCTTTCCCAACTTCCTCCTGCTCCAGCAGCAGCCCTGTGAGGGTTGCCCAGTTCCTTCCCACTGTGAGGTGGGACTTCCTTATGTCCCTGGGATTGCTTCCCAAATAAACATCTACACCCACTTCCTTTTCTCCAGAATCCCTTTCTGGGGACCATACTGGTTGGGCTCCTTTTTGTTTCCACATCCTCCATTCAAGATTCCGGACTCAGTGTGTGATCTTAAGTTGTCCTAGGCCTGAGACACCAACACACACCCCTGTCTGCCCAGCGCCTGGGGGCACCTGGTAGGCACCATTGTGGGTGTGTCTGGCTGGTGTTCATTCTGATGGTCTGGTACTCTTTCTAATGCTGATACCCTCCCAAATTATTAGACCACCATTACTGAGATGCAGTCCCCATGCTTTACAGTTTCTTCATTTAAAATATACAATTCAATCAGTTCAGTTCTGTCACTCAGTCATGTCTGACTCTGCGCCCCATGGACTGCGGCATGCCAGGCTTCCCTGTCCTTCACCATCTCCCAGAGCTTGCTCAAACTCATGTCTGTTGAATCAGTGATGCCATCCAACCATCTCATTCTCTGTCATCCCTTTCTCCTTTTGCCTTCTATTTTTCCCAGCATCAGGGTCTTTTCCAATGAGTCGTCTCTTTGCAGCAGGAGGTCAAAGTTTTGGAGCTTCAGCATCAGTCTTTCCAATGAATATTCAGGGTTGATTTCCTTTAGGATTGACTGGTTTGATCTCCTTGCAGTCCAAGGGACTCTCAAGAGCCTTCTCCAGCACCACAGTTCAAAGGCATCAATACTTCAGCACTCAGCCTTTATATGGTCCAACTCTCAGATCCATACATGACTACTGAGAAAACCATAGCCTTGACTATATGGACCTTTATCAGCAAAGTAGTCTCGACTTTTTAATACACTGTCTAGGTTTGTCATAGCTTTTCTTCCAAGGAGCAAACGTCTTCTAATTTCATGCTGGCAGTCACCATCAGCAGTGATTTTGGAGCCCAAGAAAATAAAGTTTGCCACTGTTTCCTCATCTATTTGCCATGAAGTGATGGGACCATATACCATGATTTTTGTTTTTTGAATGTTGAGTTTTAAGCCAGTTTTTTCACTCTCATCTTTTACCTTCATCAAGAGGTTCTTTAGTTCCTCTTCACTTTCAGTGGCTTTTAGTATGTGAACTGAGATGTCTAACCATCACCATAGTCAACCTTTAGAACATTTTCAATGGTCAAAGACAACCTGTAGGGGCTTCCCTGGTAGTGCAGTGGATGAAGAGTTTGCCTTGCAATACAAGGGGCACCAGTTCGATTCCTGGCCAGGGAGGATCCCACATGCCATGGAGCAGCTGGATCAGTGTGTCCAATTACGAGTCAGCGCTCTGGAGGACATGCTCCCAGAACCAGTGCTCTGCAACGAGAGAGGCCACTGCAATGGGAGTCCCACACAGGCTGAAGAATAAAGATGGGATGAAAATAAATAAATAAAAGAGGCCAGATTTAAAAAAAGAGATAATCTGTATACCTAATTCATGATTCTCCCCTTCTTCCTTCCCAGCCGTAGACACCTGCTAATCTCTTTTCTGTCTCTATGCATTTGCCTATTTGAGCATTTCACGTAAATGGAATCATAGAATATGTGGGGTCTGACTTTGTCCTTTTTGTCTGGCTACTTTCAGTCAACCTTGCCAATGAATATTCCCAAGGGCATCAGGGTCTTTTCCAATGAGTCGTCTCTTTGCAGCAGGAGGTCAAAGTTTTGGAGCTTCAGTATCAGTCTTTCCAATGAATATTCAGGATTTATTTTCTTTAGGACTGACTGCTTTGATCTCCTCTCAATCCAAGAGATGATTGAGAGTCTCCTACACCACAGTTCAAAGGCATCAATTCTTCCTCACTCAGTTTCTTTATGGTCCACCTCTCACATCTGTACATAACTACTGGAAAAACCATAGCTTTGACTATATGGACCTTTATCAGCAAAGTAGTCTCGACTTTTAATACACTGTCTAGGTTTGTCATAGCTTTTCTTCCAAGGAGCAAACGTCTTCTAATTTCATGCTGGCAGTCACCATCAGCAGTGATTTTGGAGCCCAAGAAAATAAAGTTTGCCACTGTTTCCTCATCTATTTGCCATGAAGTGATGGGACCATATACCATGATTTTTGTTTTTTGAATGTTGAGTTTTAAGCCAGTTTTTTCACTCTCATCTTTTACCTTCATCAAGAGGTTCTTTAGTTCCTCTTCACTTTCAGTGGCTTTTAGTATGTGAACTGAGATGTCTAACCATCACCATAGTCAACCTTTAGAACATTTTCAATGGTCAAAGACAACCTGTAGGGGTTTCCCCTGGTAGTGCAGTGGATGAAGAGTCTGCCTTGCAATACAAGGGGCACCAGTTCGATTCCTGGCCAGGGAGGATCCCACATGCCATGGAGCAGCTGGATCAGTGTGTCCAATTACGAGTCAGCGCTCTGGAGGACATGCTCCCAGAACCAGTGCTCTGCAACGAGAGAGGCCACTGCAATGGGAGTCCCACACAGGCTGAAGAATAAAGATGGGATGAAAATAAATAAATAAAAGAGGCCAGATTTAAAAAAAGAGATAATCTGTATACCTAATTCATGATTCTCCCCTTCTTCCTTCCCAGCCGTAGACACCTGCTAATCTCTTTTCTGTCTCTATGCATTTGCCTATTTGAGCATTTCACGTAAATGGAATCATAGAATATGTGGGGTCTGACTTTGTCCTTTTTGTCTGGCTACTTTCAGTCAGCCTGACGTTTTTGAGGTTCGTTCATGTTGTAGTGTGTGTCAGAGCTTCATTCCATTTTAAGGGTAAATAATACTCCAGTGTACGGGTATTGCTGTTGTTGCATGGGTAGATCACACTTGATTTATCTGTTTATCCCTGGACAGACATTTGGGTTGTTTCCACTTTTTGACTATTCTGAGTAAGCTGCTATGAATATTCCTGTATAGGTTTTAGTGTGGATAGATTTTTTTTCAATTTTATTGTGTATATACCTAGAAGTAGGCTTGTTAGGTTTATATAACTTTTGAGAAGCTGCCAGACTGTTCTCCAAAGGCCTTATTGAATAAAAAAAAAAAAAATTAAGGAATTTCCATGGTGGTCCAGTGGTGAAGATTCCACACTTTCAATGAAGGAGATGTGGGTTCGATCCCCAGTCAGGGAACTAAGATCCCACATGCCTCACAGTGTGGAGATAATAATAATAATAATAATAATAATAATAATAAACTAATTTAAAACTTTTCAATGGAAGCAGAAGAGAACATACATACAGAAAAGTGCAAAATCATAAATGTACAACTTCATGTGTTTACACAGACAGAGCAGTCCCCCGTCATGAGCTCCCCAAATTAAGATGCAGGCTGTTTCCAGTCCCTCAGCCCCTTCCGCCCTCAGAGGAACTACTGATTTGTCTTCTCACAGCACAAATTCATGTTCCTTTTGGATGCAAACTGTTTTCCACCCTGGTGACTGGTGTTCACAGCCAGGACGCCCTGCCCCCGTCCAGCACGGGGCCCTCAGCCTTCCCGGCACAGAGGAATCCTCACACCTGCTCCCCTCCCACCAGGTCAGAGTGCTGCCAACTCTGTTTATCAGAGAAGAGCCGGACTTCAAGAGGGAAGCAGACTTCCTCACCTCTCAGGAATCCTTTATTTCTTTGTCTCACAATAAGAGGCAGGAAGGCCCAGGAGGCAGGTGACCTGAGGCTGCCGGGGTTGACCAGTGGAGGGGGGGTGTTGGGGAGAAAGTCGTTCAGTCGTGTCTGACTCTTTGCCACCCATGAACAAGCCATGGAATTCTCCAGGCAAGAATACTGGAGTGGATAGCCTTTCCCTCCTCCCGGGGATCTTCCCAACTCAAGGATGGAACTCAAGTCTTCCACATTGCAGGTGGATTCTTTACCATCTGAGCCACCAGGGAAGCCCACACTGCAAACACGCTCCCAAATTTGGAGTGAGGGGGGCTGGCGGTGGGGCTTCATGCAGCCCTCAAGTCTCTCCCTTCCCTGCCAAGCTGGCCACGCTCTGGGAGTTTTAGGGGGTTTCCTGAAAGTTTGCAGAACCAGGAGACGTTTCCTTGATCTCAGCTTGGCCTCGACCTCACACACTCAGCTTGAAACCGAAAGCCGAGGTTGGTCTGAGCTGTGACTTCTGCTCCAGAATTTGGACCCAGGCCAGACACAGGAACTTCAAAGCCAGCATTCACGTGGCCTGAGGGCATGGACGGAGCATTTTCCTCTGTTGGAAACCAGAAGTTCCTGGCGACCCCAGATGTACAGCGCGTGTAGGGACGGGGATCTGGTTTCTGAAGCTGATCTCTGGAGGTAGGGGGGTAGGATAATGAGGTAGAGGGAGTCATTTCAAGAGGATGTTGTAGTAAAGTCATGGCATCACTGCTGTTAGGCTGCAGTGATGGGCCCCATAGGAAGCAGAGTGTGCCTGCTGTTGGCCTCTGGACAGACCCTCCTGCCTTCATCTCCCCCGACACTTGCTCTGTGCTCTGACCCTTAAGGACCCTTAAGGACCATGTCAGCAGGCAGGCTCCTGAGCCCTCCAGCTTCCATTGGCCCATCAGGGGCCCCAACAGGAGATCAGAAGATGGGGAGACTGAGCTTCCCCCATCAAAGATCAACAAAGCCAGACACGAGTTAAAGTGGCGAGGACGGGTTTTATTCAGCAATGCTCTCATCATAAGGAAGAAGGATGCTGCAGAGTGGGAAGGGTTTTGTCCATGGGATTAGATCGCCTGAATTTCTTAACTGACATTTCTCTGGCAGAGAATCCTGAGCAGGTACATAAGACAGGTGGGCTTCTCACCTGCTCTCTTTCTGTAAACAGGCCTCATCAGGATAATTTATACAGGACTGGGGAAGCCATGGAATTCTCCAGGCAAGAATACTGGAACGTGTAGCCTTTCCCTCCTCCCGGGGATCTTCCCAACTCAAGGATGGAACTCAAGTCTTCCACATTGCAGGTGGATTCTTTACCATCTGAGCCACCAGGGAAGCCCACACTGCAAACACGCTCCCAAATTTGGAGTGAGGGGGGCTGGCGGTGGGGCTTCATGCAGCCTCAAGTCTCTCCCTTCCCTGCCAAGCTGGCCACGCTCTGGGAGTTTTAGGGGGTTTCCTGAAAGTTTGCAGAACCAGGAGACGTTTCCTTGATCTCAGCTTGGCCTCGACCTCACACACTCAGCTTGAAACCGAAAGCCGAGGTTGGTCTGAGCTGTGACTTCTGCTCCAGAATTTGGACCCAGGCCAGACACAGGAACTTCAAAGCCAGCATTCACGTGGCCTGAGGGCATGGACGGAGCATTTTCCTCTGTTGGAAACCAGAAGTTCCTGGCGACCCCAGATGTACAGCGCGTGTAGGGACGGGGATCTGGTTTCTGAAGCTGATCTCTGGAGGTAGGGGGGTAGGATAATGAGGTAGAGGGAGTCATTTCAAGAGGATGTTGTAGTAAAGTCATGGCATCACTGCTGTTAGGCTGCAGTGATGGGCCCCATAGGAAGCAGAGTGTGCCTGCTGTTGGCCTCTGGACAGACCCTCCTGCCTTCATCTCCCCCGACACTTGCTCTGTGCTCTGACCCTTAAGGACCCTTAAGGACCATGTCAGCAGGCAGGCTCCTGAGCCCTCCAGCTTCCATTGGCCCATCAGGGGCCCCAACAGGAGATCAGAAGATGGGGAGACTGAGCTTCCCCCATCAAAGATCAACAAAGCCAGACACGAGTTAAAGTGGCGAGGACGGGTTTTATTCAGCAATGCTCTCATCATAAGGAAGAAGGATGCTGCAGAGTGGGAAGGGTTTTGTCCATGGGATTAGATCGCCTGAATTTCTTAACTGACATTTCTCTGGCAGAGAATCCTGAGCAGGTACATAAGACAGGTGGGCTTCTCACCTGCTCTCTTTCTGTAAACAGGCCTCATCAGGATAATTTATACAGGACTGGAATTTTTTGTAAAAAGTGGATAGTGGAAGGAAAAAAGTGGAAGAGGAGATACAAGTGGATGAGAGAAATCAATGCATTTTTGGAGGATTAAACCTAATAGACGATGATTCCCACCTCTGCAAATGGAAATGGAGGGCTAGCCGGATCAATCCGTCAAGAACAGAGATTGGAAAGGAAGAAGTAACATGATCTCTGTTCACAAAGGATACGAGCTGACATGTAGAAAACACTAAAGAGCCCACAACAAAAACCTGTTAGAAATAACCAATCCGTTCAGGAAAGTAGCAGGGCACAAAACCAATACACAGAAGTCAGGTGCATTTCCATGTACTAACAATGAATGATCTAAAAGGAAATGAAGAATGCAATAGTATCAAAAGGAATAAAATACTTCAAAATTATTTTGACCAAGGAGGTGAAAGACTCAATCAAAATATTGCTGAAAGAAATCAGAATACATAAATAAATGGAAATACAATGTTCATGGACTGGAACACTTGATAAGCTGTCAATATTTCCCAAGTCAATGTATAGAGTCAATACAATCCCTATCAAAATTTGGATGACCTTTTACAGAAACAGAAAATCCATACTTATGGAAACTCAATGGATCCCAAATAGCCAAGATAATCTTGAAAAAGAACAAAGCTGGAGGATCCACACTTCCTGATTCCAAACCTTCCTGCAAAGCTACAGTAATCACAAGTGTGGTACTGACATAAACATCGGTAAAGAGATCAGTAGAACAGAATAAAGCACCTAGAATTAAGCCCTCGTATTTGGGCTTCCCCGGTGGCTCAGACAGTAAAGAATCCACCTGCAATGCAAGAGACCTGGGTTCGATCCCTGGGTCAGGACGATCCCTTGGAGAAGGAACCCAACTCCAGTATGCTTGCCTGGGCAATCCCAGGGACAGAGGAGCCTGGCGGGCTGCAGTCCATGGGCGGCAAAGAGTCAGACATGTCTGAGTGACTAAGCAAGCATGCGCACAGTTGGTCAAATGGTTTTCGACAAGTGTGCAAGGACCATTTAATGGGAAAAAGACAGTCTTTTCAACAAATGGCCTCATAAAGGGGACCTGCTCTCTTTCTGTAAACAGGCCTCATCAGGATAATTTATACAGGACTGGAATTTTTTGTAAAAAGTGGATAGTGGAAGGAAAAAAGTGGAAGAGGAGATACAAGTGGATGAGAGAAATCAATGCATTTTTGGAGGATTAAACCTAATAGACGATGATTCCCACCTCTGCAAATGGAAATGGAGGGCTAGCCGGATCAATCCGTCAAGAACAGAGATTGGAAAGGAAGAAGTAACATGATCTCTGTTCACAAAGGATACGAGCTGACATGTAGAAAACACTAAAGAGCCCACAACAAAAACCTGTTAGAAATAACCAATCCGTTCAGGAAAGTAGCAGGGCACAAAACCAATACACAGAAGTCAGGTGCATTTCCATGTACTAACAATGAATGATCTAAAAGGAAATGAAGAATGCAATAGTATCAAAAGGAATAAAATACTTCAAAATTATTTTGACCAAGGAGGTGAAAGACTCAATCAAAATATTGCTGAAAGAAATCAGAATACATAAATAAATGGAAATACAATGTTCATGGACTGGAACACTTGATAAGCTGTCAATATTTCCCAAGTCAATGTATAGAGTCAATACAATCCCTATCAAAATTTGGATGACCTTTTTACAGAAACAGAAAAATCCATACTTATGGAAACTCAATGGATCCCAAATAGCCAAGATAATCTTGAAAAAGAACAAAGCTGGAGGATCCACACTTCCTGATTCCAAACCTTCCTGCAAAGCTACAGTAATCACAAGTGTGGTACTGACATAAACATCGGTAAAGAGATCAGTAGAACAGAATAAAGCACCTAGAATTAAGCCCTCGTATTTGGGCTTCCCCGGTGGCTCAGACAGTAAAGAATCCACCTGCAATGCAAGAGACCTGGGTTCGATCCCTGGGTCAGGACGATCCCTTGGAGAAGGAACCCAACTCCAGTATGCTTGCCTGGGCAATCCCAGGGACAGAGGAGCCTGGCGGGCTGCAGTCCATGGGGCGGCAAAGAGTCAGACATGTCTGAGTGACTAAGCAAGCATGCGCACAGTTGGTCAAATGGTTTTCGACAAGTGTGCAAGGACCATTTAATGGGAAAAAGACAGTCTTTTCAACAAATGGTACGAAAAAAATGAATATTCACATGCCAAGGAAGGAAGCTGGACCCTTACTTATCACTTCATACAAAAATTAGCTCAAAATGTGTCAAAGACCTGAAATGGAGGGCAAAAGCTTTACTCACTGGATTGGGCAATGATTTATTGGATATGACATCAAAGACAAAGGCAGAAACAACCAAAAACTAGACAAATTGAACTTGGTGATAACCTAAATGTAAGACCAGAAACCATCAAACTCTTAGAGGAGAATACAGGCAAAACACTGAAGGACATAAATCAAAGCAAGATCTTCTCTGACCCACCTACTAGAATAGCGAAAAGAAAAAGAAAAATGAACACGTGGAACCTAATGAAACTTAAAAACTTTTGTACAGCAAAAGAAATTACAAAAAAGCTGAACAGACAACCCACAGAATGAAAACAACAGACAAAGAATTAATCTCCAAAATCTACAAGCAACTCTGACAACTCAGCACTGGAAAAATGAACAACCCAATCAAAAAATGGGAAAAGGACCTAAACAGACATCTCTGCAAAGAGGACATACAGATGGCCCCAAAACACATGAAACGATACTCAACTTCACTTATAATTAGAGAAATGCAAATCAAAACTACAATGAGATATCACCTCACAAACCGTCAGAATGGCCATCATCAATAAATCGACAGACAATAAATGCTGGAGAGGGTGCAGAGAAAAGGGAACACTCCTGCATTGCTGGTGGGAATGTAAATTGATACAGCCTCTATGGAAGACAGTATGGAGATTTCTTTAAAAACTAAAAATAGAAGCACCATATGACCCAGCAATCCCACTCTTAGGCTTATACCCTGATGAAATCAAATCTGAAAGAAGCACCTGTACCCCAATGTTCATTGCAGCTCTCTATACAATAGCTGGAACATGGAAGCAACCTAGATGCCCATCAACGAATGAATGGATACAGAAGCTCTGGTACATATACACAATGGAATACTACACAGCTGTAAAGAAAAATACAGAAGAATCAGCCCTAATGAGGTGGCTGGATCTAGAACGTATCATCAAAAGTGAAGTCAGTCAGAAAGAGAAGGACAAATACAGTATATTAACACATATCTATGGAATCTAGTAGGATGGTGATGATGGCACATGCAGTGAAGCGACGGAAAGACAGACATGGACAGTGGACATATGGACATTGTGGGGAAGGAACAGAGGGTGGGAGGCGTAAAGAAAGTAGCATGAAGACCTGTACTATCATAAGTGAAGAAAATAGCTATAGTCATTTGGGTTCTGTGAGAGAAGGGACTATGGTGATAACCTAAATGTAAGACCAGAAACCATCAAACTCTTAGAGGAGAATACAGGCAAAACACTGAAGGACATAAATCAAAGCAAGATCTTCTCTGACCCACCTACTAGAATAGCGAAAAGAAAAAGAAAAATGAACACGTGGAACCTAATGAAACTTAAAAACTTTTGTACAGCAAAAGAAATTACAAAAAAGCTGAACAGACAACCCACAGAATGAAAACAACAGACAAAGAATTAATCTCCAAAATCTACAAGCAACTCTGACAACTCAGCACTGGAAAAATGAACAACCCAATCAAAAAATGGGAAAAGGACCTAAACAGACATCTCTGCAAAGAGGACATACAGATGGCCCCAAAACACATGAAACGATACTCAACTTCACTTATAATTAGAGAAATGCAAATCAAAACTACAATGAGATATCACCTCACAAACCGTCAGAATGGCCATCATCAATAAATCGACAGACAATAAATGCTGGAGAGGGTGCAGAGAAAAGGGAACACTCCTGCATTGCTGGTGGGAATGTAAATTGATACAGCCTCTATGGAAGACAGTATGGAGATTTCTTTAAAAACTAAAAATAGAAGCACCATATGACCCAGCAATCCCACTCTTAGGCTTATACCCTGATGAAATCAAATCTGAAAGAAGCACCTGTACCCCAATGTTCATTGCAGCTCTCTATACAATAGCTGGAACATGGAAGCAACCTAGATGCCCATCAACGAATGAATGGATACAGAAGCTCTGGTACATATACACAATGGAATACTACACAGCTGTAAAGAAAAATACAGAAGAATCAGCCCTAATGAGGTGGCTGGATCTAGAACGTATCATCAAAAGTGAAGTCAGTCAGAAAGAGAAGGACAAATACAGTATATTAACACATATCTATGGAATCTAGTAGGATGGTGATGATGGCACATGCAGTGAAGCGACGGAAAGACAGACATGGACAGTGGACATATGGACATTGTGGGGAAGGAACAGAGGGTGGGAGGCGTAAAGAAAGTAGCATGAAGACCTGTACTATCATAAGTGAAGAAAATAGCTATAGTCATTGTTCTGTGAGAAAAGGAGATCCTTCAGGGGTGCTGTGTGATGGTTGGGAGGGGTGAGAGGAGGGGGATATACATATGACTAATCTGGGAACATGCATATCTATAAACAACAAAGCTCTGTAAAAGTTAAAAGTAAAATAAAAGTTAAAAAAAGAAAAAGTTTATATTAAAAAAAAGTTTATCCTGGGGCTTCCCTGGTGGTCCAGTGGGTAAGGACACCGCCTTGCAGTGCAAGGGGCGCTGGTTCCATCCCTGGCCTGGGAGGCTCCCACATGACAAGCAGAGCGGCTGGATCGATGTGTCCAATTACCAAGCCGGAGCTCTGGAGCGCATGTGCCCAGAGCCGGTGCTCTGTGACAACAGAGGACACCGCGATGGGAGGCCCATGCAGGCCAAAGAACAAAGATGGATGCAAATAGATAAATGAAAGACCAATTGAAGTGGCCTGCCCATCCCCCTCCCTTCCCAACCCGCCCCTCCACCTCCAAAAAAAAATTGTTTAGCCTTAAAATAAAAAAAAGAAAAAATTTTGTTTGTTGATTAAGAAAATAAAACAGTCCTTAAAACAAAAAAAGTGTTTGTTCGTTAAGAAAATAAAACAATCTTAAAACAAACAAACAAAAAAGTTAAGTTGTACATCAAAAGGCGCTATCAACAGAGTGAAAAACAACCCACACAATGAGAGAAAATTTACAAGTCATGTATCTGATAAGGGATTAATATCCAGATTATATTGAAAATTCCTAACACAACCACAACAACACTAAACAACCCAATCCAAAATGCGCAAAGAACTTCGTCGTTTCTCCAAAGAATATAGGCAAAAGGCTAATAAACACGTAAAAGGGAGCTCACTATTAGTAACCATAAAGGAAATGCAAATCAAGACTAGAGAGGGACATCCCTGGTGAATCGGTGAAGCCCTTCCAATGCAGCCCATGTGGATTTGACCCCTGTTGGGGGAGCTAAGATCTGAGATGCTTCGGGGTCAAAAAACAAAACAAAACAAAACATAAAACAGAAGCAATACTGTAACAAATTCAGTAAAGATTTTTTAAATGGTCCACACCAAAAAAAAAAAAAAGACTACAATGTGGTATTCATACCCACTGGTTGGCTGCTATTTAAAAACAAAACAGGGTTGCTTGAGGATGTGGAGAAATCAGAACCCTTGTGAATTGAGAATGGGAAGGCAAAATGGTACAGACACTGTGGAAAATGGTTGGGCAGTTCCTCAAAAAATTTAAAATAGGACTACCACATGATCGATCAATTCCACTTCTGGTTATACTCCTGAAAGAACTGAAAGCTAGGTCCCAGGGTGACATTTGTACCTCGAGACTCACAGCGGCATTTATTCACAAGAGCTGAAACATGAGAGCAACCTGTCCATCAGCGAATCAGAATGAATAAGCACAACGTGATACATGCCTACAGCGGAATATTACTCAGTCTTAAAAAGGAAGGAAATTCTGAACGAGGCTCCAACAATGGATGAACGCTGAGGACACTACGCTGAGTGAAAATAAGCCAGTCACAAAAATGGCAAACACCTCATGATTCCACTTTTGTAAAGACCTTAGAATAGTTGAATTCACAGTGGCTGCCGGGGACTAGGGATGGGAGGGGGTGGTGGGGAATGGGAGCTATGGTTATAATGCAAGTAGAGTTCTAGGTTCACAGGTTGGAAAGAGGCCCGAGACGGACAGAGGTGGCGGTAGCACACCAACCACTATGCGTGTATTTAAGACCACTGAACAGTATACTTAAAACGGGTGGAGATGGGCCTTCCCTGGCTGAGCAAGTCCACCTGCCAATCCAGGCAACATGGGTTCAGTCCCTGGTCCTAGAGATCCCACGTGCTGCAGGGCAACGAACGACCAAGTCCTCAAACTAGAGCCCACGAGCCTCAAGTACTGGAGCCCACGTGCCCAAGAGCCTGCACACTACAGCAGGGGAAGCCATCACACTGAGAAGCCCGCGACCAACAACGAAGTCAAACATAAAACAAATACATCAGAGCATACTTTAAAAAAAGGTTAAGATATGAATTTTATGTTTAGTTTACCCCCAACAACAAAAAAAAACCTGGGGGCCGGGGGGCTTCCCTGGTGGTTCAGTGGGTAAAGAGTCCACCTTGCAGTGCAAGGAGCATAGATTCCATCCCCGGCCTGGGAAGATCCCACGTGGTGCGGAGCAGCTGAGCAGGTGTGTCCAATCACGAGCCAGCGCTCTGAAGCGCATGCGCCCAGAGCCGGTGCTCTGCTATGAGAGAAGGCACCGCGAAGGGAGGCCCACACAGGCCAAAGAATTAAGATGGATGAAAATAAATAAATGAAGGACCAATAAAAGAGGCCAAAATTAAAAAAAAAAAAAAAAACTAGGTGAAAGTAGCTACTTTTTTCAACTTTCCACAAGTGGCCTTTTAGTACATATAACTCAGACATATCACCAGGAGAAAAGAGGCGACATAAATGATTAAAACAGGCCGGTGGCAGGCATTAGGGAGTGGTGGAGACTATGTCCAGTGAAAAAGGACACTCTCCTGTATCAGCTGGTTATGGTTGCCATAACAGAGTACTCTTGATAGCTGGCTTATATAACAAAAATTGATTTTCTCACAATTCCAGGGTTAAAACTCCAAGATCACAGTTAATTTTTACCCCATGATTCCACTTTTGTAAAGACCTTAGAATAGTTGAATTCACAGTGGCTGCCGGGGACTAGGGATGGGAGGGTGGTGGGGAATGGGAGCTATGGTTATAATGCAAGTAGAGTTCTAGGTTCACAGGTTGGAAAGAGGCCCGAGACGGACAGAGGTGGCGGTAGCACACCAACCACTATGCGTGTATTTAAGACCACTGAACAGTATACTTAAAACGGGTGGAGATGGGCCTTCCCTGGCTGAGCAAGTCCACCTGCCAATCCAGGCAACATGGGTTCAGTCCCTGGTCCTAGAGATCCCACGTGCTGCAGGGCAACGAACGACCAAGTCCTCAAACTAGAGCCCACGAGCCTCAAGTACTGGAGCCCACGTGCCCAAGAGCCTGCACACTACAGCAGGGGAAGCCATCACACTGAGAAGCCCGCGACCAACAACGAAGTCAAACATAAAACAAATACATCAGAGCATACTTTAAAAAAAGGTTAAGATATGAATTTTATGTTTAGTTTACCCCCAACAAAAAAAAACCTGGGGGCCGGGGGGCTTCCCTGGTGGTTCAGTGGGTAAAGAGTCCACCTTGCAGTGCAAGGAGCATAGATTCCATCCCCGGCCTGGGAAGATCCCACGTGGTGCGGAGCAGCTGAGCAGGTGTGTCCAATCACGAGCCAGCGCTCTGAAGCGCATGCGCCCAGAGCCGGTGCTCTGCTATGAGAGAAGGCACCGCGAAGGGAGGCCCACACAGGCCAAAGAATTAAGATGGATGAAAATAAATAAATGAAGGACCAATAAAAGAGGCCAAAATTAAAAAAAAAAAAAAAAACTAGGTGAAAGTAGCTACTTTTTTCAACTTTCCACAAGTGGCCTTTTAGTACATATAACTCAGACATATCACCAGGAGAAAAGAGGCGACATAAATGATTAAAACAGGCCGGTGGCAGGCATTAGGGAGTGGTGGAGACTATGTCCAGTGAAAAAGGACACTCTCCTGTATCAGCTGGTTATGGTTGCCATAACAGAGTACTCTTGATAGCTGGCTTATATAACAAAAATTGATTTTCTCACAATTCCAGGGTTAAAACTCCAAGATCACAGTTAGTTTTTTCTGAGGCCTCTCTCCTCGACTTGTAGACGGCCACCTTCTCCCCTGTGCCTTCACTCTGTACCAGTCTGTGTTCTATTTCCTATTCTGATAGGCACCCCAGTCACACTGGATGAGGGCCTCACCCCAAGGACCTCATGTTCACCTTATTATCTCTTTGAAGACCCTATCTTCAAGTCCCATTCTGAGGTCTTGGAGGTGAGCACTTTGATATATTCATTTGGGGAAGGGACCCAGTTCAGCCCATACCATTCTCCATGAGAATATCCTCTTTCACATTTAAAAGAAAAATTCATTTCACATGCCAGTCACTTTTGCTCCCAGCCTGTTTGTAGGCTCAGCTGCAATGTGCTTGTTGATTGAAGAATGGTGGACATTCCCAGAAGGAATGTCCTCCCTTTTTCCCAGAAGGGAGAAATCTGGTTTTGCTGGAATTGGGGTGATCATTGTCCCCTGCCCTGTTGGGATTTGGAGAAGCGGATTCGTGCAATTATTTGGAAAGGAGAACTCACCCCTGTGGCTTCTCCATCTTGGGAGGAAGTTCCATGAAAACAAAACGAAACTTGTTTTTGAAACACTTTCTCCAAAAACATGTTGATACTTAGAATTACCCCCCTCCCCCCATGATGCTCGGAGGGTCACGGCCGAGTCCGGCTTGGGGATGAGGAATTTTCAGGGTTGTATGAGTTTAAGCAGCTGCTCACCTTCACCCACCCTTCTCAGTTTCCATCGCTGGTCATCACGCACGTTTATTAACACTCACTCTGAAGATGGCAGTTTTGGATAAGTAGCCATTGAGTGCCTACTGAATGTCAAAACTTTCAGCGGTGGGGAGAGGGGACAGGGTAAGTGAGTTTGTGAAGATCGATGACTTTTCCACTTTTTTTTTTGCTGTGAGAGCATGAGCAAGTGGTTTTGCCTCTCTGAGCCGGTTTTCCTCACAAGGAGGAGGTGCCTTACTCACCTTGCGGGGTGGCCAGGTGACTCAAGTGTGAAAGCCTAGGTAAGTGCACTTTCAGAAGTCACGGAAGCCCGGGAAGCAGGGGCCCTGTCATTCCTGTCGGCGGACACTCAAAGTCGGAATGAGACCCGTGCCAGTTGAGTGTCGAGGGAACTGTCAGAAACAAACCCCCAGATAGATGTGGTGGAGTGGAGCAGAGAGGCAGGAAGCTGGGTTTCAGTTCACTTATTGTAAACAGCACATATCACCCACCCCCAGGTTCATTGGTTTCCTCTTCTGTAAAACAGAGATCAAAGTGTCCACCACTGGGGGCCATTGTGAGATCCTAATAATCAATACTAACCTGGACTGAATCCTTAACTCCCTGTTGGGCTCGGGTATTTTATTCACACCATGCCTCCCGGCAGCTCCAAGGGGTAGGAACTTATTTCTACTTTCATTTCACAGATGAAGCTCAGAGAAGTCCATCAAAGTACCCACTGTCACACAGCTTGGAGAGGTGGACCAGGCTCCCCAAACGTGGGCTAGTCAATTTGTGAAAATGCTTGTGAAATGTCAAGCTTCACACAAAGCTACCGGTTTTCAGTGGTTGCAAGGGGACAGAGAGTGCAGGTGAAGAGAATACAGAAGTGATGAGTCGTGAGTGGGTTAGTCCGAGAGGCCTTCCTGGTGGAAGCAGATGTGGCCAGGTCTTGAAGTGGATGCGGGCTATTGACAAGTAGAGAAGAGTGAGGGAATCCCAGGTGGGTGGATCAACAGGGCAAAGGCAGCGAGGGGAATTACTAAGGCCCATGATGCTCGGAGGGTCACGGCCGAGTCCGGCTTGGGGATGAGGAATTTTCAGGGTTGTATGAGTTTAAGCAGCTGCTCACCTTCACCCACCCTTCTCAGTTTCCATCGCTGGTCATCACGCACGTTTATTAACACTCACTCTGAAGATGGCAGTTTTGGATAAGTAGCCATTGAGTGCCTACTGAATGTCAAAACTTTCAGCGGTGGGGAGAGGGGACAGGGTAAGTGAGTTTGTGAAGATCGATGACTTTTCCACTTTTTTTTTTGCTGTGAGAGCATGAGCAAGTGGTTTTGCCTCTCTGAGCCGGTTTTCCTCACAAGGAGGAGGTGCCTTACTCACCTTGCGGGGTGGCCAGGTGACTCAAGTGTGAAAGCCTAGGTAAGTGCACTTTCAGAAGTCACGGAAGCCCGGGAAGCAGGGGCCCTGTCATTCCTGTCGGCGGACACTCAAAGTCGGAATGAGACCCGTGCCAGTTGAGTGTCGAGGGAACTGTCAGAAACAAACCCCCAGATAGATGTGGTGGAGTGGAGCAGAGAGGCAGGAAGCTGGGTTTCAGTTCACTTATTGTAAACAGCACATATCACCCACCCCCAGGTTCATTGGTTTCCTCTTCTGTAAAACAGAGATCAAAGTGTCCACCACTGGGGGCCATTGTGAGATCCTAATAATCAATACTAACCTGGACTGAATCCTTAACTCCCTGTTGGGCTCGGGTATTTTATTCACACCATGCCTCCCGGCAGCTCCAAGGGGTAGGAACTTATTTCTACTTTCATTTCACAGATGAAGCTCAGAGAAGTCCATCAAAGTACCCACTGTCACACAGCTTGGAGAGGTGGACCAGGCTCCCCAAACGTGGGCTAGTCAATTTGTGAAAATGCTTGTGAAATGTCAAGCTTCACACAAAGCTACCGGTTTTCAGTGGTTGCAAGGGGACAGAGAGTGCAGGTGAAGAGAATACAGAAGTGATGAGTCGTGAGTGGGTTAGTCCGAGAGGCCTTCCTGGTGGAAGCAGATGTGGCCAGGTCTTGAAGTGGATGCGGGCTATTGACAAGTAGAGAGAAGAGTGAGGGAATCCCAGGTGGGTGGATCAACAGGGGCAAAGGCAGCGAGGGGGAATTACTAAGCTTCATGCACAGTTGAGAAGAAAGATTTGTCTCTGGCTGGTGGGTACTGGAGAGAGGGCTGAGATGAACGAGTGTGGTTAAAATGGTACATGGGAGGAAATGATCATTATGTTATAACCACAACTGTGCTAGTATTACTTGAAGGCTTGCTGAGTACTGGGTAGCCTGACTAGCACTTAGCTCGAAATTTCCATTTTCTCATCTGAAAACGGGTTAAATAGTTGCCTATCTCTCAGGGCTGTTACAAGGATTATACGAAAGAAAAGATGTCCAACTCTTGCAAACTCAGAAACAGATTCCATGCTTGCTGCCTCCTAGTTTCCTTCCTCGTGGGGGCGCTCCTGAGCACGCCCTGCGTTCACTTCATTCACGCACGCATTCTACAGCATTTACTGGGTGGCCCGGGCTTCCCATAGCCCAGCTGGAGAGCCTGTGTCAGAGAGAGGCACCTCAGACGACTCACCTCTCCTCCCGGCCACTGTGCGCTCCCAGCCCCACTCCCACCTGGGATCCCTCCTGGTCTTGGCACTAAACCCTTGTAACAATAAATACTGACGATAGTAGCTATGTAAGTCGTCATTCCCATTGTTCCCATAAGGTTGTTAGGAGACTGAAAGTAGAACAAAAATAGTGAAGAGAGCTCCTGGTAAAGTCAGGTTCACGCTTCCCTGGTATGGGAAGCATCGTCAACAGAAACAATAGGATTTCCTCTTTCTTTCCAAAGACTTGGCTTTGTGGTCTTACACCATAGCTGAGAATGTGAACACAGACTCAGCCTTTGGGAAGATAGATTGGCCTCCCGGCAGCTCCAAGGGGTAGGAACTTATTTCTACTTTCATTTCACAGATGAAGCTCAGAGAAGTCCATCAAAGTACCCACTGTCACACAGCTTGGAGAGGTGGACCAGGCTCCCCAAACGTGGGCTAGTCAATTTGTGAAAATGCTTGTGAAATGTCAAGCTTCACACAAAGCTACCGGTTTTCAGTGGTTGCAAGGGGACAGAGAGTGCAGGTGAAGAGAATACAGAAGTGATGAGTCGTGAGTGGGTTAGTCCGAGAGGCCTTCCTGGTGGAAGCAGATGTGGCCAGGTCTTGAAGTGGATGCGGGCTATTGACAAGTAGAGAGAAGAGTGAGGGAATCCCAGGTGGGTGGATCAACAGGGGCAAAGGCAGCGAGGGGGAATTACTAAGCTTCATGCACAGTTGAGAAGAAAGATTTGTCTCTGGCTGGTGGGTACTGGAGAGAGGGCTGAGATGAACGAGTGTGGTTAAAATGGTACATGGGAGGAAATGATCATTATGTTATAACCACAACTGTGCTAGTATTACTTGAAGGCTTGCTGAGTACTGGGTAGCCTGACTAGCACTTAGCTCGAAATTTCCATTTTCTCATCTGAAAACGGGTTAAATAGTTGCCTATCTCTCAGGGCTGTTACAAGGATTATACGAAAGAAAAGATGTCCAACTCTTGCAAACTCAGAAACAGATTCCATGCTTGCTGCCTCCTAGTTTCCTTCCTCGTGGGGGCGCTCCTGAGCACGCCCTGCGTTCACTTCATTCACGCACGCATTCTACAGCATTTACTGGGTGGCCCGGGCTTCCCATAGCCCAGCTGGAGAGCCTGTGTCAGAGAGAGGCACCTCAGACGACTCACCTCTCCTCCCGGCCACTGTGCGCTCCCAGCCCCACTCCCACCTGGGATCCCTCCTGGTCTTGGCACTAAACCCTTGTAACAATAAATACTGACGATAGTAGCTATGTAAGTCGTCATTCCCATTGTTCCCATAAGGTTGTTAGGAGACTGAAAGTAGAACAAAAATAGTGAAGAGAGCTCCTGGTAAAGTCAGGTTCACGCTTCCCTGGTATGGGAAGCATCGTCAACAGAAACAATAGGATTTCCTCTTTCTTTCCAAAGACTTGGCTTTGTGGTCTTACACCATAGCTGAGAATGTGAACACAGACTCAGCCTTTGGGAAGATAGATTGGCACCAGCCAGCAACATCTAGGCATTTAGAGCTGTATGAGCATTCCAGTGTTGTCTGTTAAAAAAAAAAAGAAAGGTTACAGCAATATATACTCCTAAGAGGAATGGGTTGCATAAACAAATGAGATATCCATTTTGTATGATATTATGGAGCTATCAAAAAGAAGGAAAGGGCTTCCCACTGGGTAAAGAGTCCGCCTTGGGGCTTCCTTGGTGGTCCAGTGGGTAAGGACACCGCCTTGCAGTGCAAAGGGCGCCGGCTCGATCCCTGGCCTGGGAAGATCCCACGTGCCGCGGAGCGGCTGGACTGATGTATCCAACTACCGAGCCGGAGCTCTGGAGCGCATGCACCCAGAGCCGGTGCTCTGCAGCAACAGAGACCACTGCGATGGGAGGCCCACACGGGCCAAAGAACAAAGATGGATGAAAATAGAGAAATGAAAGACCAATAGAAGTGGCTCCCCTGCCCCCCTCCCTCCCCAACCCATCCCCACCAAATTAAATAAATAAATAAATATTTAAAAAAAAAAGAGTCCGCCTTGCAGTGCAAGGGGCATTGGTTCAATCACTGGCCTGGGAAGATCCCACGTGCCGTGGAGTGGCTGGACTGCTGTGTCCAATTACGAGCCAGCACTCTGGAGCACATGTGCCCAGAGCCGGTGCTCTGCAATGAGAGAGGCCCACTGTGATGGGAGGCCCACACAGGCCAAAAAATTAAGAGGGATGAAAATAAATAAATGAAAAACCAATAAAAGAGGCCAAAATTAAAAAAAGAAAGGATTAAAGAAAGGAAAGAAGGCTACCGTGCTGTCTCAGTGCTGAAGAGTCTGCCTGCCAACGCAGGGCACACAGGTTAGATCCCTGGCTTATGAAGATCCCACGTGCCACGGTACAATTACGCCCATGCACAACTATTGAGCCAGTGCTCTAAACCCTGTGAGCTGCAGTGGCTGAAGCCTGCATGCCTAGAGCCTGTGCTCTGCAACAAGAGGAGCCACTGCAATGAGAAGCCTGCATATTGCAGCTGGGGAGTAGCCCGCACTCGCCGCAGCAAGAGAAAAGCCCATGCAGTAATGAAGACCCAGCACAGTCATAAAAAAATAAAAAATAAACCTTTAAAAAAAAGAAGGAAGGAGATTTGCATGCAGGGAAAAGGAAAAAATATTTATAATACATTAAAGGAAAAATTTGAAAGTCTAGCTGTGTGACCGTATGCATAGTATTGATGTCAGAAAACCTTCCTCGATTCCCTCTAGGGACAAGACGTATGGCTAGCAAGATTTATATTTTATCATTTTCAGGGACAAGAAAGAGCTTCCCAGTGTAAAGAATCCTCCAGCCAATGCCAGAGGCACAAAAGACAGATTTGATACCTGGAAGGGGAAGATCCCCTGGAGGAAGGCATGGCAACCCACTCCAGTATTCTTGCCTGGAGAATCCCTTGGACAGAGGAGCCTGGTGGACTACAGGCCATGGGGTCACACAGAGTCATCCACGACTGACCGACTGAACACACACATAGGGAAAAGGCAGGAGTGAAGACAGGGTAGGAATTGATCCCCACCATTGCAGATGGAGTTGTTAGGACCCAGGAGGCAAGAGCAAATTCCTAATCTCCTTTATCAAGCCTGAGGCTGAGCTGTGTGGGGAAGAGGTGATTGTTCGCTATGGGGCACTTTCCAGGGGGCAATGAAGATGGCTTCACCCAAGCTGGACTTTCTCAAATTTACCATTTCTGAAATCCCCTCAGCTCTCTTCACTGATTATGGGGTCCAGGAGAGGTATGTGAGCAAACACCATCTGCTTGCGTCGCGAAGAGCAAGCAGAGTAAATCCTATGGACAGGCTTCTCATCACCTGTGGCGATTAGGGTTATATCTAAAACTCCAAACTACCCCTAGAAGAAACCAACATGGCACTGCCTTCCCCAGGACTGAGCTACGCCAGGACCACATTAGAAACCCAGTCTTCTAGTTCCCTTCATTCTTGCATCCACTTACTAAGTTTTTATAAAAGGCTTAAAGTATGCCCGCCCTTAGGATGGACCCCGGAAATAGTTAAATGAGATTTGTTCTTAGCCTTTACGGAGCTTACAGTCCAATGGGAGAAGGTAGGAAGTTAAGTAAATAAGCATCTGGGCAATGTTGTGTCTTAGATCAAGACACAGCTAAAGAAGAGGAAATGAGAAGACAGGACAAGTGCTTAAAAGAGAACAATTTCATTATGAAAAGACTAAGAAAGGCCTTCTGGGAAAGTCATAGCATCTTATAATATTCTTGCAAATATGACTCTCTATATGATTTGGTGTGAAACTTGTAGAAAAGAATGTCATATCACTCTTTCAAACAAACTTTTGTCAGGAAATTATGCCTAAGAGAAAAAGACACATCAGCCCTGGCTTCATCATCTGTTTAGTCTAAAAATTAATACATAATTGCAATATTGTTAACTAAAAATAACATAATGCCTGTAAATTTTAGTTTCATTTTTAAAGTCAGAGTCTCTATCAAATTCTTTTTCTCCTCTTAACATTTGTAAATTTTAGTTTCAGTCTAACTAGCTTTGCTTTTACTTGACTTTTTCTTGTACAAATGATCCTTAAAGATGAAGAGCTTCCTGACAAGGTACCAAAGGAATACAATGACTGGTTCTTTCTGAGGCGAAGTCAGGAAAGTTTTCCCCTAAGGAACATTTGGGATGGGTTTTGAAGGATGTGTAGGAGTTCACCAAGTGAAGAAAAGGAGAAAGTATCTATAAACCATGAATGTGAAAGTCACTCAGTTGCATCTGACCCTTTGTGACTTATGGACAAGTCATGAAATTCTCCAGGCAACAACACTGGAGTGGGTAGCCTTTCCCTTCTCCAGGGGATCTTCCCTATCCAGGGATCGAATCAGGGTCTCCTGCGTTGCAAGTGGTTTCTTTACCAGCTGAGCTACAACAGAAGCCCACAAGGAAAAGGGTCTATAGTTAGAAAGTAGCGTGAGTTGATGTCACTGAGAGATGGAAGAAAGTGGCTTCCTACAGATACTGTGAGTGGATCATGATGTGGCCACGGCAGAATGGGACTGGAGGGTTTTGAACTAAGCAGGACATTACAGTTCAGAAAGGTCCTCACAGTTGCTGTGCTATGACTTAGAGGTGGTGAGGCTGAAGGCAGGAAAGGCACACTGCGTAATTTGCAGGATCTTAGTTCCCTGACCAGGAATTGAACCCAGGCCTTCAGTAGTGACAGTGCAGAGTCTTAAGCACTGAACCAAGGAAACAAATTTAGAGAATGGTGGCTAAAATATAGGCTCTAGAGTAGACGACTGCGTGGAACCACTGACTAGCCCTAGGACCCTCCCTTCACCTTTATAAGCCTCAGCTTCTTCATCTGTATAATGGGAATATAACAGTACCTACCCCAAAGGACTGTCAGGAAGATTAACTGCCAAATAATCTGCTATTAGATATCGCATTGGAGGCTAGATGAGAGATGATGGGGAGGGTTATATTCAGTTTTATCATTTAGGCTGAATAAAGAGGCAGGACGTGAATGTGAGCAAACTCTGGGAGATAGGGGAGGACAGGGAAGTCTGGCGTGCTCCGTTCCATGGGGTTGCAATGAATCGGACACAACTGAGCAGCTGAACGACAAGAGATGAAGGATGAAGATGGATGAGAAGCTCCAGAAATACATTGGCCACGTAGTTAAATGACCTGGAAACAGACTGCAGGTGGGACAGAGCTGTGCTTCGGGAAGAAGATGGACTTCAGGTCTTCGATCTGACTACCTGGGTGGAGGGAGCGTCAGTCACTGACTCAGGGAACAAGGAGGAGGGATTGTTCAGCTCAGTCAAGGCATTTGGTTTTGAGCACGGGAAGAAAGACGAGATGCTCTCTCATAGTTAGGAAGTTTTTTCTCTCCGTCAGGAATGCTTTTATGTAATGTGTTTGTCATAAATACTTCCATAAAGAACTAGACCAGCTTAGGGTAGCCGTATCAGCCAAGAAGGGATGCCAAACGTTCATAGTTCGAAGAACATAAAAACATAGCTATGTTCAAAGGGGGAGAGGCCATAGAACAAAGTTCTAGGAAACGCCACGCCTCTTGAAGTCACTTGTAGTGGAGGTAACAGAAGGAATTCCCTAGAGGTCCAGGGCTTAGGCCTCTGCACTCTCACTGCTGAGGGTCTGGGTTCATTCCCCGGTCAGGGGACTGAAAAAAAAACCCCACAAGCCACACCGTGTGGCCAAAAACAACAACAAAAATATTCTGAAGTGCTAGCGGTGAAGAACACCATGCGGTCTGTAGTAAAGGTCATTATTAAGGGAAAAAACAAAAGTAATAGAGAGGTGCCTAAATTCTAGTTCTATGAAGGATTAGATACCCTAATATCCCACCTCTGAAACAACTTTAAATGCTTAGCACTAAAAGAAAATTGGTGGCTAAAATATAGGCTCTAGAGCAGCGACTGCGTGGAACCACTGACTAGCCCTAGGACCCTCCCTTCACCTTTATAAGCCTCAGCTTCTTCATCTGTATAATGGGAATATAACAGTACCTACCCCAAAGGACTGTCAGGAAGATTAACTGCCAAATAATCTGCTATTAGATATCGCATTGGAGGCTAGATGAGAGATGATGGGGAGGGTTATATTCAGTTTTATCATTTAGGCTGAATAAAGAGGCAGGACGTGAATGTGAGCAAACTCTGGGAGATAGGGGAGGACAGGGAAGTCTGGCGTGCTCCGTTCCATGGGGTTGCAATGAATCGGACACAACTGAGCAGCTGAACGACAAGAGATGAAGGATGAAGATGGATGAGAAGCTCCAGAAATACATTGGCCACGTAGTTAAATGACCTGGAAACAGACTGCAGGTGGGACAGAGCTGTGCTTCGGGAAGAAGATGGACTTCAGGTCTTCGATCTGACTACCTGGGTGGAGGGAGCGTCAGTCACTGACTCAGGGAACAAGGAGGAGGGATTGTTCAGCTCAGTCAAGGCATTTGGTTTTGAGCACGGGAAGAAAGACGAGATGCTCTCTCATAGTTAGGAAGTTTTCTCTCTCCGTCAGGAATGCTTTTATGTAATGTGTTTGTCATAAATACTTCCATAAAGAACTAGACCAGCTTAGGGTAGCCGTATCAGCCAAGAAGGGATGCCAAACGTTCATAGTTCGAAGAACATAAAAACATAGCTATGTTCAAAGGGGGAGAGGCCATAGAACAAAGTTCTAGGAAACGCCACGCCTCTTGAAGTCACTTGTAGTGGAGGTAACAGAAGGAATTCCCTAGAGGTCCAGGGCTTAGGCCTCTGCACTCTCACTGCTGAGGGTCTGGGTTCATTCCCCGGTCAGGGGACTGAAAAAAAAACCCCACAAGCCACACCGTGTGGCCAAAAACAACAACAAAAATATTCTGAAGTGCTAGCGGTGAAGAACACCATGCGGTCTGTAGTAAAAGGTCATTATTAAGGGAAAAAAACAAAAGTAATAGAGAGGTGCCTAAATTCTAGTTCTATGAAGGATTAGATACCCTAATATCCCACCTTCTGAAACAACTAAAATGCTGCATGAAATACTTGAATGTATCTTTTAAACACTTTGCTGAATTAGCATCAAGGTAAGGAACCCACAGAGGCCCCAGAGACATGAAGTTAAGGATACTGGGAGGTGAGCATCTGTTAAGAACCAGTTTTTTTCGAGGGTTTCTTTCCAGCTCTGGAGAACTTGAACTTTACCTTTAAAGGATGCAGTGGATAAAAAGGCAGGATATAGTCTAGGGTACCCCCTAGTTGAGAATAAAAGCTGAACCCCCAAAGGATTATGCCCTTTCAGTGAAGATGAGCAAAAAACATACCCTCCCAGACAGAAGAGGCAGTTCTTTATACAAAATATTCCTGTCTCGATCACAGGGGTGAGTGTGGGAGAAAAAAAAGTCTCACCTGAGAATTTATCATCACAAGGGGGTCCTCACTCAGGCTTGTGACTTCAATTCATACAATGTAGGCAGTAAAAAAAAAAAAACAAAACCTCAAACAAATATTGTAATTTAAAGACAGTTATGGGCTTCCCTGGTGGTCCAGTGGGTATAGAGTCTGCCTTACAATGCAAGGGACACCAGTTCGATCCCTGGCCTGGGAAGATCCCACATGCCGCAGAGCAGCTGGACCGGTGTGCCCAATTACGAGCCAGCACTCTGGAGCGCATGTGCCAAGTCAGTGCTCTGCAATGAGAGAGGCCACTGTGATGGGAGGCCCACACAGGCCAAAGAATTAAAATGGATGAAAATAAATAAATGAATAATCAATAAAAGAGGCCCAAATTAAAAAAAAAAAAAAAAAGACAGTCACAAGTTGAAAGTAGGGTCCCCAGGGATTAGCAGAAATGATGTTGACTACTTGCTATGAAACTTAACTTTTCAACAGAACTCAAGCGTCACCTACAACAAAATTCTAAAGAAATGAATTGCCCACAGTCCAAAAAAAAAAAAAAAAAAACCAAAATAACCTCTACTCAGGTGAAAGGAAGCATAGTGTCTTTCAGTTCAGTCACTCAGTTGTGTCCAACTCTTTGTGACCCCACGGGCTACAGCACGCCAGGCTTCCCTGTCCTTCCCCTTCTCTGTCTCTGTAGCAGAAATGTTGATAGAGCAAACTCTCCTGTCAAAAGACAAGGATTGTTTAGACCAGATACATTATGTATAAGACACGTATTTAAAGTTTAAGAACACTCTGTTGAGATTCAACATCAAATGAGAAATTCCTCGGCGGTCTAGTGGTTAGGGTTTTATGTTTTTGCTACCATGTCTGGGTTTAATCTTTGGTTGGGGAGCTAAAATCCCACAAGCCAGGCAGTGTAGCCAAAAAGTAAATTAAATAAAATAATGAACCACATGACATGGAGAAAATGAAATAAAATAAAAAGTAAAGGGCTTCGCTGGTGATCCAGTGGGTAAGGACACTGCCTTGCAGTGCAATGGGAGCCGGTTCGATCCCTGGCCTGGGAAGCGCGCACGTGCCATGGAGTGGCTGGACCTATGTGTCCAACTATCGAGCTGGAGCTCTGGAGCGCATGTGCCCAGAGCCTGTGCTCTGCAGCAAGAGAGGCCACTGTGATGGGAGGCTCACACTGGTCAAAGAACAAAGGTGGATGAAAAATAAAATAAAGACCAATAGAAGTTAGTGGCCAAAAAAAAATAGATTAAAAAAAATAAAAAGGCAAATGATCATAAAAAAAGTCAAATGATCATATTTATGCTAGATTAATATAATCAAAATAAAGTTAGTGTCATTATGTTAGTCTAAGACAAACAGACTTTAAGGTAAAAGGATGATCAGAAGTCAAGAGTCATTGCATAATGATAGTAAGTTCAATAAGAAAAGAGAAAGAAAGTGTAAGTCGCTCAGTTGTGTCCAACTCTTTGCAGCCCCATGGACTGTAGCCCACCAGCTCCTCTATCAATTCTCCAGGCAAGAATCCTGGAGTGAGTTGCCATTCCCTTTCCCAGGGGATCTTTCTGACCCATGGACTGAACTCAGTCTCTCGCATTGTGGGCAGATTCTTTTCCGTGTGAGTCCAGTTTAATAAGAAGATGTAACAATTCTAGTTCTGTTATCATATTTTTCCCTTCTCAAAGGAGAGGCTTATCTTACATGGTTTTAATAACTGTTCAGATATTCAAAATATTTCAGATTTAGCTTAAAAAAGACTAAGTTCTTTTTGTTTACTGCTGTTTTCCCAGTGCCTAGTAAACATCGTCTGCACTTGGGTTAGGCACTCCATAAATGAAACCGTCTGTTGGAGGCTCACGCTGTGTCAGGCCATGGCAGGCTCTCTGCTGAGAAGAGCCAAGGGCATCTGAGCATCTCCCGGGCTGCCAAAGCCTCAAGAGTCTGTGAAGGCCTTGCATCACCCCAGCTCCATGACTAAGGCAGAGGTTAAGCTGTGATCCTGTGGGCTCTGACAGCAGACACACTCTTTCAGCCCTGGTGGTCTGACCTTGAGCAGGCTGCCATGTTTCTGAGTGATTCCAGCTTAAGGGAAAGTAGTGAGATCTCTTCCTCTCCAGAGCTGACCCACCTAAACAGACAGCATTTCCACACTGAGTCACATTCCAGGTTGGCAAGTGAACCCTAAATGCCCTCCTGTTAGAAGTCCCAAGAGGAACCCCAGGGAGCTGCCTTTGTACCTCCTTCAAGTGCTCTTGTATGACGGTGATAAGAAACCCCACCTTGTCAACAGGGGTTGAAATTTCTGAGTTGAAGACGGTGATGCACGGTGCCAGAGGTGGTGGTAATGTCGTGGTGGGACCCCTGCTTGTCCTGATGGCGGTAAGCAGCGGGAGGAGGCGAGGGAGGTCACCAAGGTGGTGTTGAAAAGGATGAAGGTCTCAAAGCGTGAAGGGGGTGGTGGACATGGCGGACGTGGTTGCCACAGTGGTCATTGCATAATGATAGTAAGTTCAATAAGAAAAGAGAAAGAAAGTGTAAGTCGCTCAGTTGTGTCCAACTCTTTGCAGCCCCATGGACTGTAGCCCACCAGCTCCTCTATCAATTCTCCAGGCAAGAATCCTGGAGTGAGTTGCCATTCCCTTTCCCAGGGGATCTTTCTGACCCATGGACTGAACTCAGTCTCTCGCATTGTGGGCAGATTCTTTTCCGTGTGAGTCCAGTTTAATAAGAAGATGTAACAATTCTAGTTCTGTTATCATATTTTTCCCTTCTCAAAGGAGAGGCTTATCTTACATGGTTTTAATAACTGTTCAGATATTCAAAATATTTCAGATTTAGCTTAAAAAAGACTAAGTTCTTTTTGTTTACTGCTGTTTTCCCAGTGCCTAGTAAACATCGTCTGCACTTGGGTTAGGCACTCCATAAATGAAACCGTCTGTTGGAGGCTCACGCTGTGTCAGGCCATGGCAGGCTCTCTGCTGAGAAGAGCCAAGGGCATCTGAGCATCTCCCGGGCTGCCAAAGCCTCAAGAGTCTGTGAAGGCCTTGCATCACCCCAGCTCCATGACTAAGGCAGAGGTTAAGCTGTGATCCTGTGGGCTCTGACAGCAGACACACTCTTTCAGCCCTGGTGGTCTGACCTTGAGCAGGCTGCCATGTTTCTGAGTGATTCCAGCTTAAGGGAAAGTAGTGAGATCTCTTCCTCTCCAGAGCTGACCCACCTAAACAGACAGCATTTCCACACTGAGTCACATTCCAGGTTGGCAAGTGAACCCTAAATGCCCTCCTGTTAGAAGTCCCAAGAGGAACCCCAGGGAGCTGCCTTTGTACCTCCTTCAAGTGCTCTTGTATGACGGTGATAAGAAACCCCACCTTGTCAACAGGGGTTGAAATTTCTGAGTTGAAGACGGTGATGCACGGTGCCAGAGGTGGTGGTAATGTCGTGGTGGGACCCCTGCTTGTCCTGATGGCGGTAAGCAGCGGGAGGAGGCGAGGGAGGTCACCAAGGTGGTGTTGAAAAGGATGAAGGTCTCAAAGCGTGAAGGGGGTGGTGGACATGGCGGACGTGGTTGCCACAGTGGTGGTGGGAAGAAGACGAGGGGCGGCGGTGGGGGTGATGGTGGATGTAAAGGTGGGGATGAAGGAGGGTGGAGAGGGAAAGATCGTGGTGCTGATGGAGTGAACGGAGGTGGTCCTGGTGACGACGTGTGATGGAGAGGACGGAAGGGGAAGACGATGTGGTCGATGGAGGAGGAGGTGGGGGAGGAGAGGTGAAAACGAGAGGGCAGGAGAAACGGCAGGGATGGTTGAGAGGATAGAGGTGGTCCCCGGACAGGGCCGATGACCGCGGTGTAAAGACGGGGTGCCCGCAGTCGTGGAAGTAGCAGCGGGAACAGCAGCGGTGGGAGGCGGGAGAGGTGAGGCAGTGAGGCTAGAGAAGGAAACAGTGCTGGTGGTGGCTGGCGGGGGTCAGCGGGCTCCTACGTCTGCCCCCCAAGAGCCTGGGCGAGTCCTGACGGCACGCTGTAGGTCTCCGTCCGTCCCCACCCACTCGCCCCGCACCTCTGCAGTCACAAGCCAGAGGAAAACCCCCAAGAAGCAAAACCAGCTGTCCACACATCCCCGAGTGGCAGTCAAGGTGAGTCAGGCTGAGGTGCAGCAGCCCATGGCCCTGGTCTGTGGGCAGACACGCGACAGCCACAGACAGGGTCTAGTTCTGCCATGGTTCTGGGCCTGTGAACCCAGGAAGTGACTCTCCTGGCCTCTAAAGGGGACCGGGCCTCTTCTCCTTTCAAAAGCTCACAGCCGACATTCCGGGTTCAGCCGGGCTCTTCCTCTCCAGAGCTGACCCACCTAAACAGACAGCATTTCCACACTGAGTCACATTCCAGGTTGGCAAGTGAACCCTAAATGCCCTCCTGTTAGAAGTCCCAAGAGGAACCCCAGGGAGCTGCCTTTGTACCTCCTTCAAGTGCTCTTGTATGACGGTGATAAGAAACCCCACCTTGTCAACAGGGGTTGAAATTTCTGAGTTGAAGACGGTGATGCACGGTGCCAGAGGTGGTGGTAATGTCGTGGTGGGACCCCTGCTTGTCCTGATGGCGGTAAGCAGCGGGAGGAGGCGAGGGAGGTCACCAAGGTGGTGTTGAAAAGGATGAAGGTCTCAAAGCGTGAAGGGGGTGGTGGACATGGCGGACGTGGTTGCCACAGTGGTGGTGGGAAGAAGACGAGGGGCGGCGGTGGGGGTGATGGTGGATGTAAAGGTGGGGATGAAGGAGGGTGGAGAGGGAAAGATCGTGGTGCTGATGGAGTGAACGGAGGTGGTCCTGGTGACGACGTGTGATGGAGAGGACGGAAGGGGAAGACGATGTGGTCGATGGAGGAGGAGGTGGGGGAGGAGAGGTGAAAACGAGAGGGCAGGAGAAACGGCAGGGATGGTTGAGAGGATAGAGGTGGTCCCCGGACAGGGCCGATGACCGCGGTGTAAAGACGGGGTGCCCGCAGTCGTGGAAGTAGCAGCGGGAACAGCAGCGGTGGGAGGCGGGAGAGGTGAGGCAGTGAGGCTAGAGAAGGAAACAGTGCTGGTGGTGGCTGGCGGGGGTCAGCGGGCTCCTACGTCTGCCCCCCAAGAGCCTGGGCGAGTCCTGACGGCACGCTGTAGGTCTCCGTCCGTCCCCACCCACTCGCCCCGCACCTCTGCAGTCACAAGCCAGAGGAAAACCCCCAAGAAGCAAAACCAGCTGTCCACACATCCCCGAGTGGCAGTCAAGGTGAGTCAGGCTGAGGTGCAGCAGCCCATGGCCCTGGTCTGTGGGCAGACACGCGACAGCCACAGACAGGGTCTAGTTCTGCCATGGTTCTGGGCCTGTGAACCCAGGAAGTGACTCTCCTGGCCTCTCAGGAGGAAGCAGCCGGGACCTCTTCTCCTTTCAAAAGCTCACAGCCGACATTCCTCCTGAGGTTTCAGCTCAGGTCCTGCAACTTCACCTCTCTGAGCTTTGTCTGTGAAACGTGATGATTATGCCCACCCAGTGCTGCCTTTGGTGGTGATAAGACTGTATAAAGAACGTGTCTAGCTCCCCATTGTTCTCCCACAAGATAGGGTATCTGAATATATTTGTTTAAACATGTATTTTTATTATTTATTTATTTATTTTCATCCATCTTTAGTCTTTGGCCTGTGTGGGTCTCCCATTGCAGTGGCCTCTCTCACTGCAGAGCTCCAGCTCTGGGCTCATGTGCTCCAGAGTGCTGGCTCACAATTGGACACGCTGGTCCAGCTGCTCCATGGCACATGGGATCTTCCCAGGCCAGGGATCGAACCGGTGCCCCTTGCCCTGCAAGGTGGTGTCCTTATCCACTGGACAACCAGGGAAGCCTTGAATATTTTAATACATCATCATTACCATCATCCATCTCCAAGTCAGGGGAGAGGAAATAGTAATAGTAAGTCAGGGGAGAGGAAATAGTTGCCGCTTGCTCAGCAGGCAGACTTTCCTGTTGGCTCAGGCTGATAAAGAATCTGGTTGCAATACAGGAGACCTGGGTTCAATCCCTGAGTCAGAAAGATCCCCTAGAGAAGGAAATGGCAACCCACTCCAGTATTCATGTCTGGAGAATCCCATGGACAGAGGAGCCTGGTGGGCTGCAGTTCACAGGGTAGCAGAGAGCTGGACACAACTGAGCGAGTAACACTTTCACTTTCAGCAGGTGGACAACCACAAGGACTACCTGAGCCCTGAGCCTTGGGGATAACGACCTTGCACGTGACTCCTCTCTGCCGACCTCGGAGCACCCTCTCTTTCCCCACTTCTAGTCTCATACCACAAGGTTCTCACCCCCAAGGCTCGACCACAGGTCTCGATTTATAACAAATCTGTGATAAGATTCACTAAATCAGTGCTTCCCAGATGTGGCTCCAGCACCACCCCATAGGAGGAGAGGAGGACTTCACCTGTAGGCTTTCAGTGACAGGGAATCACTTGGCAGGAGAGCTCCCTTTCATTTCTTTACTGTCGTCTCCATCATCATGATACCGGTCATACCATATGACATGGCTATTTTGTCGACTGAAAACAGACAAATATCAGCAATTTCATATGACTCGGCCTAATTGGGTATTTTAGACATACAGGAAGTTATCACGAATAAGGCTCGGAAGAGCTATGTCATCACAACTCTGCCAATGAAATAAAACAGTAGTGTTTTACTTAGAACCCTGTGAATCCCTCCCTGATGCTGTTGGCCTTCATTCCTTGCAAGAACACATCCCTTTGCTCAAGAAATAGCCAGGGTAGTCCAGTGGTGGTCCAGTGGGTAAGGACACCACCTTGCAGTGCAAGGGGCGCCAGTTCAATCCCTGGCCTGGGAAGATCCCATGTGCCGCAGAGCAGCTGGACCAATGTGTCCAATTACTGAGTCGGTGCTCTGCGACAACAGTGGCCACTGCGATGGGAGGCCCACACAGGTCAAAGAACAAAGATCGATGCAAATAGATAAATGAAAGACCAATAGACGTGGCCTTCCCACCCCATTCCCTCCCCAACCCGCATCCCCTCAAAAAAAAAATTGAAAAAAAAGAAAAAGAAAGAAATAGCCAGGGCGTCCCTGGTGGCCCAGAGGGTAAGGACACCACATTGCAGTGCAAGGGGCACTGGTTCGATCCCTGGCCCGGGAAGATCCCACGTGCCGCGGAGCGGTTGGACTAGCGTGTCCAATTGCGAGCCAGCACTCTGGAGCACATGAGCCCAGAGCTGGAGCTCTGCAATGAGAGAGGCCACTGCAATGGGAGACCCACACAGGCCAAAGACTAAAGATGGATGAAAATAAATAAATAAATAAATAATAAATAATAAATAAATGATAAATAAATAATAGAAGAGGCAAAAATTTAAAAAAAAGAAAAAGAAATAACCAGTCTCCAGAATGGACAGTTGATAATTTCATGTGCATCCTCCCCTCGTAGAGACTGTCTAGGGAGATACTACTTGGCAGACTGGAGTTTGTTTTACATTTGTTATGTTGTTGAACTTGAAAAGCTGACATACGTAGCCTTAGTTCATGCATTTTAACTACTGTGTAAGATTCCATTGTAGCAACATTCTGCAACTTACTTACCAGTCAACTTCGGAAAAATAATTTGGTTGTTTCTAGGGTCTTAAGGTGATTCTTTAATGGGTGAATGAAATGACTACCTTTTTTCATTGTTTTTTTTTTTAAAGATTTATTTACTTATTTTGAGGGGGTGGGGTGGAGAGGGAGGGGAGCAGGTAGGCCACTTCTATTGGTCTTTCATTTGTCTATTTTCATCCATTTTTGGGATCTTCCCAGGCCAGGGATCGAACTGGCGCCCCTTGCACTGCAAGGCGGTGTTCTTACCCACTGGACCACCAGGGAAGCCCTGGTTTTTGTTTCTACATGTTGTCTCAAGTTTCAGTAAGAAAACGCAATAGTTTTGATTCGATCATCTTAAAACCTTGCTTTACATATCATTTTCATGTCTCTGAAGTCTGTACATGTGTGCCATGTTGGCTGTCATGTCCAACTGTATGTGACCCTATGGGCTGCAACCCACCAGGCTTCTCTGTCCATGGGCTTCTCCAGGCAAGAACACTGGAAGAGACTGCTCTGCCCTCTTGTAGGGGATACTATAATTAGCATATTAGAGTTACAAAGCACCCAACTTTGCAACAATAATCAAATAATCTCAAGAAACCCAGAATACAGTCAGACTTGGAATGGAATTTAGACTCTCCAAATAGCTGCTTTCCACAAGGCAAGTTTAATGCGGTTATTTTTCCACTGTGGGATTCTCAAAGAGAAACCACTCCAGGAAACTATCCTTCCATACACATGAAGGTGAACAGCACTTTTCTTTAAAATTATCAGTTTTTTTGTGGAAGTGCTGACACATAACCTGTAATGATTCTGGAAGGAATCACAGGTGGGCAATCATGAATTGATCAATGTCACAAAAGGTGCAGTGATTAGACCTTCAGTTGAGCACCTCGTGAGAAGATTCTGTAATGTGTGGATCAGACTTCAGAGCTCTTAATAACTTGCTTTAAGGTTCTCCTTTTAGAAATATAACACCCTCATGGATTTAGCAGCTTATGGACTCACTTTAATGTGTAACACCATACTATTATGAAACAGAAGGAGACAGAATTGTAAAGGCTCAACCATTAACCCTTTAAAGCTTTGGTATTCTATTCCAAAGCATAATTGATTTGACTGGCTCCATTTCTTAAAACATTTATTTATTTGGCTGTGCTGGGACATATTTGCAGCATGCAGGATCTTCTGTCTTGATTGCTACATGCTGGATCTTTGATTGCAGCATGTGGGATCTAGTTCCCTGACCAGGGATTAATACCAGGTCCCCTGCATTGAGAGAGTGGAGTCTTAGCCAACAGAATGCAAAATGGTTTACTGATGGTTACTAATTAGAGATTTATCTGTTAGCATTGATTGTTGTTTGTTAATCTTTATTGATAGTAACTGACTGCAATTAACGAAGAAGCACCTAGACTATCCTGTTGATTGTAAGAGGAAATGAACATGTGGGGCCAATCTCAATCAAAGGGGAGGGTCTTGTGCCATTGATTGGATCAGCCATTAAAAAAAGCCCTTGGGCTTCCCCTGGTGGTCCAGTGGATAAGGACACCGCCTTGCAGCGCAAGGGGCGCCGGTTCGATCCCTGGCCTGGGAAGATCCCACGTGCCGCGGAGCGGCTGGACTGATGTGTCCAATCACCGAGCCGGAGCTCTGGAGCGCATGCGCCCAGAGCCGGCGCTCTGTGACGACAGACGCCACCGCGATGGGAGGCCCACAGGAGCCAAAGAACAAAGACGGATGAAAATAGAGAAATGATAGAAGTGGCCCACCCATCTCCCTCTCTCCCCACCCCACCCCCAAAAAAGATAAATAAATAAAATAAATGTTAAAATTTGCCCTTTACCTCCAGTCGGGGCCCTCGCAGGAAACCTAGTTTCTTGCGGGTGGTCGCTGGCGCCAGCCTAAATAAACCTCATTTCCATCTACCACGAGGGGAGTTGGGTCCTTCACTGAGCGCGCCTCACAACACAGACCACCAGAGAAACCTCATCGCTGACTCTGTTCTTAACAACCACTACATTCCTTCACTCTGATTGGATCCATTATGTTCAATTCATGTGTTCCAGGATCATTATAAAAGACCTTCATATCTGTTCTGCGTTGAGCATTACCTCTTAGTTTTTTGCCATCACAAATAATGCCACTTCATCGATCACAGTGCACGTTTAAGAATTTTTCCGGGTTATACAGTGAGGGGTGGAAATACCGGGTGGGTACCTTTCCGATTTCAAGAGGTATCACTAAAGTGTTACCTTGCGTTCGTGGCTCTGTTGTGTCTGACTCTTTGTGATCCCATGGACTGTAGCCCACCAGGCTCCTCTGTGCACTGAACTCTCCAGGCAAGAATACTGGAGTGGTGCGGGGAGCTGCCCTGTTTCAAGGGGTTTCTCTTTAAGGAAACATAGCCCTGGGAGCTGCCCTGGCAACAGGGGCTGATAACAGCATAGCTCTCTGTCCCGCCACCTCACGTATTGTGGAGACATAGCCAAAATATCGTAAAGAGCACCTGTGTTCCAAGACTCTGTAACCTTGGGCAAAGCATAATAATGTAACCGTGGGAAAAGCATGAAACCTTGGACAAAACATAGTAACAGAATGCGCGTCCTGGGAAATGTATTATCTTATGAAGCTTTTACTATATATTCCTTGCTTGAAAGAATAAAGTTTGTCAGCGGCTAACAGAGTGCTCTGTTGTGTTGCTGGCCCTCTCGACCCCATCTTTTCTATAATCTTTCTTAGCCGTGACCCTCTCCCTCTCTGGACCTGTTCGACTGTCGGCTGGACCGACAGAGTGGGTAGCCATTTCCTCCTCCAGGGTGTTACCTTGGGAAATGACCATATTCTAAGTGATCTCCAGCTGAGTGGAGAGTCCTTGTTTTTCTCCATCCTTACTGGTAGCTTTTAACACTTACTATGTTTCTGATGCAGACGGCTTCCGCTAGATGTGGTTCTACCTTTGACTCCTCTATAACAATTGCTAACCGCCCTTTGTCGCCAAAAGACTCTGGACCTAAGGATCAGAAGTTTCAATAAGCAGAATATAATAAACAACTTTTACCTTCCATCTGTTTGCCATGATTCTTGGGCAAGTGGCAGGACTTTACAACTCTGATAGGAATATGAACTCTGTTCTTAACAACCACTACATTCCTTCACTCTGATTGGATCCATTATGTTCAATTCATGTGTTCCAGGATCATTATAAAAGACCTTCATATCTGTTCTGCGTTGAGCATTACCTCTTAGTTTTTTGCCATCACAAATAATGCCACTTCATCGATCACAGTGCACGTTTAAGAATTTTTCCGGGTTATACAGTGAGGGGTGGAAATACCGGGTGGGTACCTTTCCGATTTCAAGAGGTATCACTAAAGTGTTACCTTGCGTTCGTGGCTCTGTTGTGTCTGACTCTTTGTGATCCCATGGACTGTAGCCCACCAGGCTCCTCTGTGCACTGAACTCTCCAGGCAAGAATACTGGAGTGGTGCGGGGAGCTGCCCTGTTTCAAGGGGTTTCTCTTTAAGGAAACATAGCCCTGGGAGCTGCCCTGGCAACAGGGGCTGATAACAGCATAGCTCTCTGTCCCGCCACCTCACGTATTGTGGAGACATAGCCAAAATATCGTAAAGAGCACCTGTGTTCCAAGACTCTGTAACCTTGGGCAAAGCATAATAATGTAACCGTGGGAAAAGCATGAAACCTTGGACAAAACATAGTAACAGAATGCGTGTCCTGGGAAATGTATTATCTTATGAAGCTTTTACTATATATTCCTTGCTTGAAAGAATAAAGTTTGTCAGCGGCTAACAGAGTGCTCTGTTGTGTTGCTGGCCCTCTCGACCCCATCTTTTCTATAATCTTTCTTAGCCGTGACCCTCTCCCTCTCTGGACCTGTTCGACTGTCGGCTGGACCGACAGAGTGGGTAGCCATTTCCTCCTCCAGGGTGTTACCTTGGGAAATGACCATATTCTAAGTGATCTCCAGCTGAGTGGAGAGTCCTTGTTTTTCTCCATCCTTACTGGTAGCTTTTAACACTTACTATGTTTCTGATGCAGACGGCTTCCGCTAGATGTGGTTCTACCTTTGACTCCTCTATAACAATTGCTAACCGCCCTTTGTCGCCAAAAGACTCTGGACCTAAGGATCAGAAGTTTCAATAAGCAGAATATAATAAACAACTTTTACCTTCCATCTGTTTGCCATGATTCTTGGGCAAGTGGCAGGACTTTACAACTCTGATAGGAATATGAAATTTCCTTTTATGATAAATAAGCCAGATTAAAGTCAACTAGGGAAATAATGCCACATGTTGCCTATGACTAGAAGACAAAAATCCTACAGGGGGACTTGGATGACTGCAGACAGAGGAAATTCTGTGCTCATGACTTATCGTGAGGGAACACTCTGGGACTCAAGTGTTCCACAGCAAGGTAACACCTACCTGAAAACATCAGCATCTCAGAACTGAAAGAAATTCTAGGGACTGTATAATCTGACCTGGGTTTCCTATGTGACGAAACAGCGGGCCACTGAGAGGAAATGAGCTGCCTACGGTCGCACAGTGAGTCAGAGGCCAAGTGGAAGCTGGCATTCAGGCCTTCCTGAGTAAGCGTGTGATGCGATTCTGATTGGATTGGTAGAAAAGAGGAAGGTAGCCTTGGAAATGGCTGGGAAAAGCTGCCCTAGCCCATGGGTCTGTGTACTCATTGGTTGCTGTTTTATTATCCATTAATCCCACCTTGGATGTTTGATGGATTCTCATAGTTTGGTTCTCATCCTCACCTTGGGGTGTCTGATGAAGACTCATGGCCTGGTCCTCATCGCCATCCTGGATCCTTGGGGACGGATTCTCAGGCCTGGTTCTCTCTCTCAAGTGCCTCAGAAGTAAGGTACTTAAGGACACAGCTTCTTTATTCCCCTTGGCACCTGACCCGCCTGCTGTCTTCTCCACAACCATGGCTGATGATTCCATGTCATCTATTTCTTCCATTAAAATTCTCTTTTGGGGGGCTTTCCTGGTGGTCCAGTGGGTAAGGACACTGCCTTGCAGTGCAAGGGGTGCCAGTTCGATCCCTGGCCTGGGAAAATCCCACGTGCTGTGGAGTGGCTGGACAGATGTGTCCAATTACCGAGCCGGAGCTCTGGAGCACATGTGCCCAGAGCCGGTGCTCTGCAACAACAGAGGTCACTGCGATGGGAGGCCCACATGGGCCAAAGAACAAAGATGGATGCAAATAGATAAATGAAAGACCAATAGAAGTGGCCTGCCCACCCCCCGCCTTCCCCAACCCACCTCCCGCCCCGCCAAAAAAAAAATTAGTTAAAAAAAAAAAAAAAATCTCTTTTGGCCCCCTTCTTTCCTAACTAATAAATCCTATTTTTGTTTGTTTTTGTTTTTTACCTCTTTTATTTATTTTTAAAAATTTATTTATTTTTGTCCATCTTTATTCTTTGGCCTGTGTGGGCCTCCCATTGCAGTGGTTTCTGTCATTGCAGAGCACTGACTCTGGGCGCACGTGCTCCAGAGCTATGGCTCGTAATTGGACACACGGGTCCAGACACTCTGCGGCATGTGGGATCTTCCCGGACCGGGGATCAAACCGGTGCCCCTTGCACTGCAAGGCAGACTCTTTACCCATTGGACCACCTGGAAAGCCCCATTAATAAGTCTTAAGTTCTAAAATCTCCTCTTTTTCTCTTGGGGATAATTGATGGACATTACCACCTTGTCCAAAGAATGAATGCTTTTGAACTGTGGTGCTGGAGAAGGCTTTTGAGAGTCCCCTGGGAAAAAGCAAGGAACCGATCAAAAACTCATTAAAGTGCAATGGGGCCTGAAAGGCAAGATGTTCTGATGAAGACTCATGTTCTGGTCTCTCATCCTCACCTTGGGGTGTCTGATGAAGACTCATGGCCTGGTCCTCATCGCCATCCTGGATCCTTGGGGACGGATTCTCAGGCCTGGTCTCTCTCTCAAGTGCCTCAGAAGTAAGGTACTTAAGGACACAGCTTCTTTATTCCCCTTGGCACCTGACCCGCCTGCTGTCTTCTCCACAACCATGGCTGATGATTCCATGTCATCTATTTCTTCCATTAAAATTCTCTTTGGGGGCTTCCCTGGTGGTCCAGTGGGTAAGGACACTGCCTTGCAGTGCAAGGGGTGCCAGTTCGATCCCTGGCCTGGGAAAATCCCACGTGCTGTGGAGTGGCTGGACAGATGTGTCCAATTACCGAGCCGGAGCTCTGGAGCACATGTGCCCAGAGCCGGTGCTCTGCAACAACAGAGGTCACTGCGATGGGAGGCCCACATGGGCCAAAGAACAAAGATGGATGCAAATAGATAAATGAAAGACCAATAGAAGTGGCCTGCCCACCCCCCGCCTTCCCCAACCCCCCCCCCGCCCCGCCAAAAAAAAAATTAGTTAAAAAAAAAAAAAAAATCTCTTTTGGCCCCCTTCTTTCCTAACTAATAAATCCTATTTTTGTTTGTTTTTGTTTTTTACCTCTTTTATTTATTTTTAAAAATTTATTTATTTTTGTCCATCTTTATTCTTTGGCCTGTGTGGGCCTCCCATTGCAGTGGTTTCTGTCATTGCAGAGCACTGACTCTGGGCGCACGTGCTCCAGAGCTATGGCTCGTAATTGGACACACGGGTCCAGACACTCTGCGGCATGTGGGATCTTCCCGGACCGGGGATCAAACCGGTGCCCCTTGCACTGCAAGGCAGACTCTTTACCCATTGGACCACCTGGAAAGCCCCATTAATAAGTCTTAAGTTCTAAAATCTCCTCTTTTTCTCTTGGGGATAATTGATGGACATTACCACCTTGTCCAAAGAATGAATGCTTTTGAACTGTGGTGCTGGAGAAGGCTTTTGAGAGTCCCTGGGACAGCAAGGAGATCAAACCAGTCAATCCTAAAGGAAACCAACACTGAATATTCACTGGAAGGGCTGATGCTGAAGCTCCAATACTTTGGCTGCCTGATGCAAAGAGCCAACTCATTGGGAAAGACCCTGATGCTGGGAAAGATGGAGGGCAAGAGAAGCAGAAGGTGACAGAGGATGAGATGGTTGGATGGCTTCATCCACTCAGTGGACATGAGTTTGAACAAAGTCCAGGAGAGGGTGCAGGACAGGGAAGCCTGGTGTGCTGCAGCCCATGGGATCACAGAGTCAGACATGATTTAGCGACTGAACAAAAACAACCACCACCATATTGTCCTAGAAACTGTGTGGTCTTCCAGTTGCTGGGAAAAGAAATCTCACAAAAAAAGGGGAAGTGGGGGTCAAAGTTCCCTCTTCCTCTCTGCTCACAGTAAGGCAGACACTCTCCTGCATCACAAAGTTAGTTCTGATGAAGTTGAGAACATTTGTACAGGTATCCACTCCCCCATTCTCTTGTCACGGGGAAGACCTGTGCAAAGCTGTAAAACTGCTTTGTGGTTGTAAAATTATCCTTAAAAGTATAAGGTTGGTCAAAAGTTCATTCGGGTTTTCCATCACACTTTTCAGAAAAACCTGAACAAACTTCTTGGCAAACCTAATATTAAGTTTGCACAAAGAGGGCTTCCCTGGTGGTCCAGTGGGAAAGGAGTCCACCTTGCAGTGCAAGGAGCACTGGTTCGATCCCTGGCCTGGGAAGATGCCATTACCACAGAGCCGCTGGACCGGTGTGTCTGATTATGAGCCGGTGCTCTGGAGCGCATGTGTCCAGAGCGGGTGCTCTGCAGCAAGAGAGGCCACTGCAATCAGAGGCCCACACAGACCAAAGAATAAAGATGGATGAAAACAAATAAATTTTAAAAAATCAATAAAAGGGGCCAAAATTTAAAAAAAAAAAAAATTTGCACAAAGAAGTACCCAGCTTGCAAAATTTACTGATTTGCCCTGTGAATTATGCCTTTAATGTCTAATCTGGGTATTCCGCATTACAGGCAGATTCTACCATTTGAGGCATCAGGAAGGTTTGTTAATGCCTACAAAGTACACAATTTTTTTTTTTTTTAAAGATTTATTTATTTATTTTTATTTTTGGGCGGGGTTCGGGTTGGGGAGGGAGGGAAGCGGGTGGGCCACTTCTATTGGTCTTTCATTTCTCTGTTTTCATCCGTCTTTGTTCTTTGGCTCCTGCGGGCCTCCCATCGCGGTGGCGTCCATTGGGTTGCAGAGCCCGGCTCTGGGCCATGCGCTCGGATGGCTTCATCCACTCAGTGGACATGAGTTTGAACAAAGTCCAGGAGAGGGTGCAGGACAGGGAAGCCTGGTGTGCTGCAGCCCATGGGATCACAGAGTCAGACATGATTTAGCGACTGAACAAAACAACCACCACCATATTGTCCTAGAAACTGTGTGGTCTTCCAGTTGCTGGGAAAAGAAATCTCACAAAAAAAGGGGAAGTGGGGGTCAAAGTTCCCTCTTCCTCTCTGCTCACAGTAAGGCAGACACTCTCCTGCATCACAAAGTTAGTTCTGATGAAGTTGAGAACATTTGTACAGGTATCCACTCCCCCATTCTCTTGTCACGGGGAAGACCTGTGCAAAGCTGTAAAACTGCTTTGTGGTTGTAAAATTATCCTTAAAAGTATAAGGTTGGTCAAAAGTTCATTCGGGTTTTCCATCACACTTTTCAGAAAAACCTGAACAAACTTCTTGGCAAACCTAATATTAAGTTTGCACAAAGAGGGCTTCCCTGGTGGTCCAGTGGGAAAGGAGTCCACCTTGCAGTGCAAGGAGCACTGGTTCGATCCCTGGCCTGGGAAGATGCCATTACCACAGAGCCGCTGGACCGGTGTGTCTGATTATGAGCCGGTGCTCTGGAGCGCATGTGTCCAGAGCGGTGCTCTGCAGCAAGAGAGGCCACTGCAATCAGAGGCCCACACAGGCCAAAGAATAAAGATGGATGAAAACAAATAAATTTTAAAAAATCAATAAAAGGGGCCAAAATTTAAAAAAAAAAAAAATTTGCACAAAGAAGTACCCAGCTTGCAAAATTTACTGATTTGCCCTGTGAATTATGCCTTTAATGTCTAATCTGGGTATTCCGCATTACAGGCAGATTCTACCATTTGAGGCATCAGGAAGGTTTGTTAATGCCTACAAAGTACACAATTTTTTTTTTTTTAAAGATTTATTTATTTATTTTTATTTTTGGGCGGGGTTCGGGTTGGGGAGGGAGGGAAGCGGGTGGGCCACTTCTATTGGTCTTTCATTTCTCTGTTTTCATCCGTCTTTGTTCTTTGGCTCCTGCGGGCCTCCCATCGCGGTGGCGTCCATTGTCGCAGAGCGCCGGCTCTGGGCGCATGCGCTGCAGAGCTCCGGCTCGGTGATTGGACACATCAGTCCAGCCGCTCCTCGGCACGTGGGATCTTCCCAGGCCAGGGATCGAACCGGCGCCCCTTGCACTGCAAGGCGGTGTCCTTACCCACTGGACCACCAGGGGAAGCCCCACAAAGTACACAATTTTGATTATCTTAATAGATAATTGGTTGCCCTGAGGATAATATTAATATTTACATCTACATTAATATTTGCATCTACATCTCTGTTTGCCTAAAAGTATACTCTGTTAGCCTGGGTCGGGAAGATCCCCTGGAGGAGGAATTGGCAACCCTCTCCAGGAGTCTTGCCTGGAGAACCCCAGGGACAGAGGGACCTGGTGGACTGCAGTTCATAGGGTGGTAAAGAGTCGGACAGAAGCAACTTAGCACACACACATGCTTTGTTAGGTGAGAGGAGCTTTCGAATGTGTATCTTCTACCTGTCTACCTTTTCACATAAAATTTATAATGTCATGATCTGGTTGGACTGCTTATTCAAGTCAAGAGTTGAGTCTATCTCACTTTAAATTCTTTTTTTTTTTTTTTTTTTAAATTTTTGGCCTCTTTTATTGGTTTTTTACTTGTTTATTTTCACCTATCTTCATTCTTTGGCCTGCATGGGCCTCCCATTGCAGTGGTCTCTCTCGTTGCAGAGCACCAGCTCTGGGTGCATGCGCTCCAGAGCGCTGGCTCGCAACTGGACACACCGGTCCAGCCGCTTTGCAGCATGTGGGATCCTCCCGGGCCAGGGATCAAACCCGTGCCCCTTGCACTGCAAGGCAGACTCCTCACCCACTGGACCGCCAGGGAAGCCTTCATTTTAAATTCTGTATTAATTTCAAAAGCTATGCCTTTTGCTTTAAGGTTTAGTGGTTGATCACTTTTTTTAAGAGACACTTTGGATTTGTAAAATTTTTATTTATTTTCGGCAGGGCTGGGTTTTCATTCCTACATGGGACTTTTCTCTAGCTGTGGTGACAGGGAGGGCTTCTCTAGTTTCAGGGTACAGGCTTTAGTAGTTGCGGCATTCAGGCTCAGTAGTTGGCGCTCCTGGGCTCTAGAGCAGAGAGGCTCAGTACTAGTGCATGCGCTTAGTTCCTCAGCAGCATATGGGATCTTCCCAGACCAGAGATCCAACTTGGGTCTTTTGCACTGGCAGGCTTATCTTAACCACTGGATCACCAGAGAAGTCCCTCAAGGGCTTTTAATATATATCTTCCATTTTCCCAACCAATATAGGGGTAACATTGTACCATTTAATATAAAATACAGAAGCCTTGCCACCATAGGGGTCCAATAATCAGCCTCATGGTATGCTATCCTCTGTGCCCTAGTCGTCATACATATTATAATATTTAAAAATCATAAGATAGTAGCATATATTTTGCTTTGGGCAATTATCTTTTAAATCAAGAGAGAGATAAAACTGTCTTTGGGGACTTCCCTGTTGGACCAGTAGCTAAGACTGCATGTTTCCCATGCAGGGGACCCAGGCTCAGTCCCAGATCAGGGAACTAGATCCCACATGCTGCAACAAAGACCTGGTGTAGCCAAATAAATGAATAAATAAAATTTAAAAAATAAAATTTGAAAGTCTTTAAAGTTACCCAAAGATGACTATTTCTGATAGTCTTCAGTCCTTCCTGTAGATCTGAGTTTCTAATTGGTGTCATTTTCCTTCCACCTGAAGAACTTATTTTAGTATTTCTTAACATGTAGATCTGTTGCAACACACTCTTTCAGTTATTTAAATCTAAAATACCTATTTTTCTAGCATCCTTGAGGGATAGTTTCACTGTATTTATAAATATGGATTGACAGGTTTCTTCTTCTCATTTCTTTCAAGGTAGTGCTCTACTGTCTTGTGGTCTCCCTGATTTCTAGTGGGAAGTCAGTGATCCTCACCCACTGGACCGCCAGGGAAGCCTTCATTTTAAATTCTGTATTAATTTCAAAAGCTATGCCTTTTGCTTTAAGGTTTAGTGGTTGATCACTTTTTTTAAGAGACACTTTGGATTTGTAAAATTTTTATTTATTTTCGGCAGGGCTGGGTTTTCATTCCTACATGGGACTTTTCTCTAGCTGTGGTGACAGGGAGGGCTTCTCTAGTTTCAGGGTACAGGCTTTAGTAGTTGCGGCATTCAGGCTCAGTAGTTGGCGCTCCTGGGCTCTAGAGCAGAGAGGCTCAGTACTAGTGCATGCGCTTAGTTCCTCAGCAGCATATGGGATCTTCCCAGACCAGAGATCCAACTTGGGTCTTTTGCACTGGCAGGCTTATCTTAACCACTGGATCACCAGAGAAGTCCCTCAAGGGCTTTTAATATATATCTTCCATTTTCCCAACCAATATAGGGGTAACATTGTACCATTTAATATAAAATACAGAAGCCTTGCCACCATAGGGGTCCAATAATCAGCCTCATGGTATGCTATCCTCTGTGCCCTAGTCGTCATACATATTATAATATTTAAAAATCATAAGATAGTAGCATATATTTTGCTTTGGGCAATTATCTTTTTAAATCAAGAGAGAGAGATAAAACTGTCTTTGGGGACTTCCCTGTTGGACCAGTAGCTAAGACTGCATGTTTCCCATGCAGGGGACCCAGGCTCAGTCCCAGATCAGGGAACTAGATCCCACATGCTGCAACAAAGACCTGGTGTAGCCAAATAAATGAATAAATAAAATTTAAAAAATAAAATTTGAAAGTCTTTAAAGTTACCCAAAGATGACTATTTCTGATAGTCTTCAGTCCTTCCTGTAGATCTGAGTTTCTAATTGGTGTCATTTTCCTTCCACCTGAAGAACTTATTTTAGTATTTCTTAACATGTAGATCTGTTGCAACACACTCTTTCAGTTATTTAAATCTAAAATACCTATTTTTCTAGCATCCTTGAGGGATAGTTTCACTGTATTTATAAATATGGATTGACAGGTTTCTTCTTCTCATTTCTTTCAAGGTAGTGCTCTACTGTCTTGTGGTCTCCCTGATTTCTAGTGGGAAGTCAGTGATTATTCACATGCCCTCCTGTATGTAATGCATTTTTGTTTTGTTTTCTATCTGTCGACCGTGTTGTATGACATGTAGGATCTTAGATCCCTGACTAGGGATCGAACCTGCCTCCCTGCATTGGCGGCGTAAAGTGGAGTCAGAACCACTGGACCCCCAGGGAAGTCCCTGCGATGTGTTCTTTTGAGCTGGCTCCTTTCATGAGTTTTTCCTTATGCTTAGTTTTCAGTAGTTTGGCTATGATATGCCTACATGTGGATTTCCTTGTGTCTGACTTGCTGAGCTTCATGGTTTTCAAGTCATTTTATTTTTTTCCACTGAAGTTGCGATGTTTGAGACTTTATTTCTTCAAACTCTTTTCTACCCCATTCTCTCTTCTGTGATTCTAAGTATGTAGAAGTTTGACATTGTCCCACAGATCCTTGAAGCTTTTTTTCGTCATTCTTTTTCTCTCTGTCCTTCAGATCAAATAATTTCTATCGCTATATCTTAAGGTTTCTTCTGTCATTCCCATACTGCTCTTAATCCAATCCACAGGCTTTTAAATGTTTATACCTTGTAATTTTCACTTTGATCATTTCCATTTGGTAATTTTTAATAGTTTCATTTTTTTGCTGAAAGCACCTATCTTTTTATTTTCATGAACATAGCTTCTTTAACATCCTTTATGTCTCTTTCATTCATGGTTAGAGTCACTGTTTAAAAAAAAAAAATCCTTGTCTCAGGACATCCCTGGTAGGCCAGTGGTTTGAGACTTTGCTTTCCAATGCAGAGGGTGCAGGTTCAATCCGTGGTCAGGGAGCTCATATCCCACATGCCTCGAGGCCAAAAAAAAAGCCAAAACATAAAATAGAAGCAATAGTATAACAAACTTAATAAAGACTTTAAAAAATTAAAAAGATAAAAAAAAATCCTTGTCTGCTTATTTCAACATCTTGGTCATTTTGGGGTCGATTTCCATTGACTCTCCTTTTGCCTGAGAATGGGTGCCATTTTCCCATCTGTTTATAGTTGGGTAATTTGGGATGTATGCTGCCCATCACGATATGTTGTAAATACTCTGAACTGTGTTATAACCTGAACAGGGTTAATCTTGTTGCTGCTCTTTCAGCTGGCTCATATCTTGGCTAGGATCAGACACCTAGTCTCCTATCCTCACCACAACCCCCCTAGCAGGTTGCAACTCAAGTCTCGCCTCAGTTCCTTTAGCCTTAGTTCTGTTTGCAGCGGCGTAAAGTGGAGTCAGAACCACTGGACCCCAGGAAGTCCCTGCGATGTGTTCTTTTGAGCTGGCTCCTTTCATGAGTTTTTCCTTATGCTTAGTTTTCAGTAGTTTGGCTATGATATGCCTACATGTGGATTTCCTTGTGTCTGACTTGCTGAGCTTCATGGTTTTCAAGTCATTTTATTTTTTTCCACTGAAGTTGCGATGTTTGAGACTTTATTTCTTCAAACTCTTTTCTACCCCATTCTCTCTTCTGTGATTCTAAGTATGTAGAAGTTTGACATTGTCCCACAGATCCTTGAAGCTTTTTTTCGTCATTCTTTTTCTCTCTGTCCTTCAGATCAAATAATTTCTATCGCTATATCTTAAGGTTTCTTCTGTCATTCCCATACTGCTCTTAATCCAATCCACAGGCTTTTAAATGTTTATACCTTGTAATTTTCACTTTGATCATTTCCATTTGGTAATTTTTAATAGTTTCATTTTTATGCTGAAAGCACCTATCTTTTTATTTTCATGAACATAGCTTCTTTAACATCCTTTATGTCTCTTTCATTCATGGTTAGAGTCACTGTTTAAAAAAAAAAAATCCTTGTCTCAGGACATCCCTGGTAGGCCAGTGGTTTGAGACTTTGCTTTCCAATGCAGAGGGTGCAGGTTCAATCCGTGGTCAGGGAGCTCATATCCCACATGCCTCGAGGCCAAAAAAAAAGCCAAAACATAAAATAGAAGCAATAGTATAACAAACTTAATAAAGACTTTAAAAAATTAAAAAGATAAAAAAAAATCCTTGTCTGCTTATTTCAACATCTTGGTCATTTTGGGGTCGATTTCCATTGACTCTCCTTTTGCCTGAGAATGGGTGCCATTTTCCCATCTGTTTATAGTTGGGTAATTTGGGATGTATGCTGCCCATCACGATATGTTGTAAATACTCTGAACTGTGTTATAACCTGAACAGGGTTAATCTTGTTGCTGCTCTTTCAGCTGGCTCATATCTTGGCTAGGATCAGACACCTAGTCTCCTATCCTCACCACAACCCCCCTAGCAGGTTGCAACTCAAGTCTCGCCTCAGTTCCTTTAGCCTTAGTTGAGATGTTTGGAGTTGCCCATGAATGCACAAATGAACAAGAACGTGAATGAGCCGTGAGCACAAGGTTCAGAGGTCAGCCACACATTTGGACAGTTCACACACCCAGAATCTGGAGCAACTTCTCTCTCTCTCTCTCTCTCTCTCTCCTTCCTGGAATTTCTACTTCTACTTCCCAGCACTTATTGTTACCCCAAATTCTGTCCTCTGGTTATTCAAAGTAGTAAAACTTTCCTTTCTTTTTTAATTTACACAATTTTAGTAGCATGAATCGAGACCTCTTTGAAATAAACTAGTGAGCTGGGAATTCACCAGTGACATTCTGTCTTTCACATACTGTCCAGTGTCTGCCTGCTCTGGTCACTCCCTGGGGCCTTCAGGTAGTAGTTTTTAATACTTTCCTCTACCCGCCCCCCCACGTGAGAGTGTGTAGTTGCCATTGTGGTAGAGCTGATCGGAAAACAGTTCCCACCAATACTGCAAGTGGAAATCCCTCTTTGTCTCGTTGAAATGAACAATGCAAATGGCCCCATGTAAGAGATGGTAAAAATGAGGCCAGGAGAGGAAACAAGGTCACAGTATGTTTCTGGAAGAGCAATCAGCTATGATTTCAAAAGTGGGGGTTGAGATTTTTCAGGGTAGAATCCTGCAACAGACAGGCTCCTACACAAAGCCTGTTTTCTGTGTTAATAAGTTGGGGATAATATTAGTATATGGCCGATTTTTCAGGTCCAGGGCTAAGCTCCTTAAAGGCATTCTCTCTTGATCCTCAAGACAACTGGATGAGGTTGAATTACTGGGAGTTTTTCAGAGGAAGAGACTGAGGTTTAGTGAGGCTGCACCCAAAGGGACAGTTTGCATGAGTAATCCATAATCGTAATGGCTCACATTTCTTGAATTCAAATTTGTTGAACTATTATCAAGTTGTGGATAATGTGCTAGGTACTCTCTCTGCCTTCTCTCATTTACTCCTCCCCACAGCTCTAAGAAGTAAACACTATTAACACCCCATGGTTTTGTAGTCTATCACTCCATCGCTCAGTTTTGACTCTGGCATGTTAGGTCTATTTCTTTGGCTGCTTTTGCTATTATAAACACACATAATGGCCTGCCTCAGAGAATCCTGCCCCTCTGCCTGACTGTCCAACTAAAATGCTTTTGTTCACGGCCCTGTCCACCTGGAGATGACAGGAAGGAAGAAATTAACACATCCCCTGCCTGAGGCTTGCCATTTCAGGAGATACTTGCAAGATTAAATGACTTTTTGCTTTGTGTCCTCACCTCCCTGCATCTCTGAGCCATAAAAGAACCTGGCATCCAGACCCCAACACAATGGGTATTTTGCATTGCTAGTCTGCCATCTCGGTCAGCTGGTCTTCCGAATAAAGTCATTTTCCTTGCCTCAATACCTTGCCTCTCAGATTCATTGGTCTGTCATGCGATGAGCAAAGTGAACTTGAACTCAGCAACATTTTCAGATGGAAAAAAAAGGGAGCAAGGAGAGGCTAAGTAACTTGCCCAATACCAAGTAATAAGGGATCTGAACCCAGCAGACTGGCTCCACACCTAGTTGCTTAATCTCTACGGTCCAGTACCTTCCTTTTGTGACATATCATCTAGAAAAACCTGTCACCTTATAGGTCCTCAAAGAGACAAGCCCTGTTCCTCTCAGTAAATAATGGGTTGGCTCTAAAGGAATCCACAGAGCTGTGAGCTTCTCTGGGACGTGCCCCACGTGGGACCAGCGCGTATCTGTGGCTCTAAGTCAACCCCAGAGCCCAGGTCCACCAATTCATCGGGCAACCCCAGCCTAACATGCAAATAGGGAAATCCTCCTCAGTAGGAATAAGCTGCAGAGGTTCCCCCATCCTGTTTTTCACTTCACGTTTTGGATGTTGCAGGCCTGGTGAGCAGAGATCCTAGGCGCTGGCCCCGGGGAGCTGCCCTGCATCTGAGCGCTACCATGAATCACTTCCAGACCATCCTGACTCAGGTCCGGATGCTGCTCTCCAGCCATCCGCCGAGCCAAGTGCAGGCGCTTCTGGACAACCTGTTGGCGGAGAAGGGTCCTAGGCCGCTTGGCTGCCCCGCAAGACTCCATTGCTCAGTTTTGACTCTGGCATGTTAGGTCTATTTCTTTGGCTGCTTTTGCTATTATAAACACACATAATGGCCTGCCTCAGAGAATCCTGCCCCTCTGCCTGACTGTCCAACTAAAATGCTTTTGTTCACGGCCCTGTCCACCTGGAGATGACAGGAAGGAAGAAATTAACACATCCCCTGCCTGAGGCTTGCCATTTCAGGAGATACTTGCAAGATTAAATGACTTTTTGCTTTGTGTCCTCACCTCCCTGCATCTCTGAGCCATAAAAGAACCTGGCATCCAGACCCCAACACAATGGGTATTTTGCATTGCTAGTCTGCCATCTCGGTCAGCTGGTCTTCCGAATAAAGTCATTTTCCTTGCCTCAATACCTTGCCTCTCAGATTCATTGGTCTGTCATGCGATGAGCAAAGTGAACTTGAACTCAGCAACATTTTCAGATGGAAAAAAAAGGGAGCAAGGAGAGGCTAAGTAACTTGCCCAATACCAAGTAATAAGGGATCTGAACCCAGCAGACTGGCTCCACACCTAGTTGCTTAATCTCTACGGTCCAGTACCTTCCTTTTGTGACATATCATCTAGAAAAACCTGTCACCTTATAGGTCCTCAAAGAGACAAGCCCTGTTCCTCTCAGTAAATAATGGGTTGGCTCTAAAGGAATCCACAGAGCTGTGAGCTTCTCTGGGACGTGCACACACGTGGGACCAGCGCGTATCTGTGGCTCTAAGTCAACCCCAGAGCCCAGGTCCACCAATTCATCGGGCAACCCCAGCCTAACATGCAAATAGGGAAATCCTCCTCAGTAGGAATAAGCTGCAGAGGTTCCCCCATCCTGTTTTTCACTTCACGTTTTGGATGTTGCAGGCCTGGTGAGCAGAGATCCTAGGCGCTGGCCCCGGGGAGCTGCCCTGCATCTGAGCGCTACCATGAATCACTTCCAGACCATCCTGACTCAGGTCCGGATGCTGCTCTCCAGCCATCCGCCGAGCCAAGTGCAGGCGCTTCTGGACAACCTGTTGGCGGAAGAACTCCTCTCCAGGGAGTACCACTATGCCTTGCTCCATGAGCCTGATGGTGAGGCTCTGGCCAGGAAGATCTCTTTGACCCTGCTGGAGAAAGGAGACCCAGACTTGGCCCTCCTGGGATGGATCTGGAGTGGGTTGCAAGCCCCTGCCGTCGAGAGAGACCCCCGATACGAGGACCCCAGCGGTAAGTTCCCGTCTTCTTTTCTTGTGGAGCCATACCTGGCTGTCAGCAGCCCAGGGATTTTCCCTCTACTCTCTGAAAGGGAGGTCGATGTACTCATTCATCCCTGTCCTGAGCTGGGAAGACAGAATGGACAGGAATCGGGACCTCTGGCTGGAGCTCACTTGCCAGGAGCAGTAAGTGGTTGGAAAGCTCAGGCTGGGATGCTGAGGACGCTAGAAAAACAGAGTGCTTCCCACTCTGCTGAAAAGTAAGCTGTCCTGGAGGCCCGCGGCCAAATACCCACTAGGTATTTGCTCTCTGAGCCGCCTGGGTATCTCAGGCACATGCAAGGCACTGGTGAGGGGCACAGATGGATAAATCAGCCACGGCCCGCAAGTGGGGAAGACAGTTGCCAGCAGAATCAGTGCGTTTCAAAGACGGAGAGACAGGTTGCCACAGAGGATAAGGGCTGAAGAGCAGAGATTGCCGTGTGGGCGTGTGTGTGCGTGCATGCACGTGCATGTGTGTGCATCTGGGTCATGGAGAGAGACAAAACTGAAAGACAGACAGGCAGGGAGAGGCTGGAGAGAAAGAGAGAGAGATGGAGGTGGAGAGACAGAGGGAAACGGGAAGGAGGAAGGGAGCAAAAAAGAGAGAGATGGAGTAAGGAAGAGAGAGACGAAAGAGGAATCAGACTGGAGGGAGAGAGAGTCTTATTTTTAAAAACTACTCTGACATCCAATGCATCTTAAATCAAGAAAGTGAGTTGGTACCATAACGCTTCCCCTCACATCCTTGGCTCTTCAAACATTCTTAGGTATTCCTTCTGAATTACGAAGAGGTTCGCATTTTGTTGCCAACATTCCTATTATTTGTTTGGCGGCCCCCACAGCTTGTTCCCCTGGCCAGGTGTTAAACCCCCGTGCCCCTGCAGCAAAAGCGTGGAGTCCTAACCACTGGACCACCAGGGAATTCCCGCCAACGACATTCTTCCAAAAGACACATCTTTTTCAGTCTCCTTTACATAAATCTGTGCTTTCCCAATTTTATGAGCTGGTGTCATAAATTCCAGTCCTTGGTCCTCTTACGGTTTTGGAGTAACTTGAAGCTTGAGATAATCACAAGGATTCACATTTATTGAGTATTCACTGCTTGCCGGGCACACCTAAGTGGAGGGTGTTCTCACATTCACCCTAACCCTTTGATGATCTTCAACCTTATGGATATCATCAGGAAGCAAAAACATAAATGACCCAGAGGTGGCCAACCCCAGTCCCCGTGCGAAGTGGCTGGAGGCTGAATTTGAAGGGAGACAAGCTTTTAGCCTCAGTCTGGTCTTAAGGGCTAAAAAGTCTCTTCAGGTTTTTCCATAATCATCAGGACGTAGGCATTTCTGCAACGCTTCTGCCAGGGGGCAAGCTTGCCAGGGTGCATGCTTACAAGGGGTGGGCTGTCCTTCTGGTTGAATTCTCACCCAGATGGTCCCTCTCTGTTTCTTGAACACATCTTTTACTCTCCCCCTCCTAACAGACCCCTGGGGGCTGGAGAATCTTTATCACCTCAATGACTTCCCTGACTTCTTAATGGGAGTGCAAGCAACCTATGTAGTGTTCTTAAAAACTTTGGGCTTTCCTGGTAGCTCAGTAGTCAAGAGTTCGCCTGCCAATGCAGGTGACCCAGGTTCGATCCCTCTGGGAAGTTCCTGCATGCTGCGGAACAGCCAAGCCCATGAGCCACAGCTATCGAGCCTGTGCTCTAGAGCCTCAGAGTCGCAACTGTGGAGCCCATGTGCCGCAACGACTGAAGCCTGTGTGCCCTAGAGCCTGAGTTCCACAATCAGAGAAATGACCGCAACAAGAAGCCTGCTCACCTCAACTAGAGAGTAGCCCCTACTCCCTGCAACTAGAGAAGAGCCTGTGGCAGCAGTGAAAACCCAGAATAGCCAAAAACAAATAATAAATAAGTAAAAATTTAAAAACTCTACTGTTAGTTGTATACACAGTTATCGTTGTTATTTCTTCTTTTAAAAAAGCTTATTTCACATTGGAATATGGCTGCATTACAATGGTTCTGTTAGTTTCAGGGGTACAGCAAGGTGGCTCTTACACACGTATCTCTTCTTTTTCAAATTCCTTTCCCATTTAGGTTGTTACATAATATTGAGTGGAGTTCCAGTACATCCTTGTAGGTTGTTCTTATTCTTGTTGTTCAGTTGCTAAGTCGTGTCTCACTCTTTGTGATCCCATGGACTACAGCACGCCAGGATCCTCTGTCCTCCACTCTCTTCCAGAATTTGCTCAAATTCGTGTCCATTGAGTCAGTGATGCTATCTAAACATTTTATCCTCTGCCACCCTCTTCTTCAACCTTCAGTCTTTCCCAGCATCAGGGTCTTTTCCAGTGAGCCGGCTCTTCGCATCAGGTGGCCAAAGTATTGGAGCTTCAGATTCAGCATCAGTCCTTCCAATGAACATTCAGGGTCGATTGCCTTGTAGACTGTCTGTTTCAAATATAGCAGTGTGTACACGTCAGTCCTAAAGATGGTACCAGAAAACCACTAGAGCTCATCAATGAATCCATTAAAGTTGTAGGTGGCAGAATTACTACACAGAAATCTGTTGCATTTCTAGCTGCTAATAGGGAAAGGCCAGAAGGAGAAATGAAAGAAACAATCCTATTTACCATAGCATCAAAAAGAATAAAATACCTAGGAATAAACCTACGGAAGAAGGTAAAAGACTTGTACTCTAATAAAACTGTAAAATGCAGATGAAAGAAACTTTAGACGACATATACACACAGCCTATGTGGTCCTGATGTGGATGCAGAGGCCAGCTTCGGGGGATGTCAGACTCTTTCTCTCTTCTTGATATGTCTTCTGCAAACTTCACACTGCTGGCTGCCCCACACCTCTGCCCCTCCCTCCTCTCTCTGGGAGGGTTGGTTCCTGTTATTAAACTCTATTTCCTCCCTGGGGAGGGGTGTCATATATTTATTTCTGATCCCATGTGACTTGAGAAAGGGAACTGAGCTCCTTGTGGTTGTCAAGAGGCTGGGAGACAAGGAAGGATAAATTGCTTCCTTTCCTTGTTGCTCACTCCCACTGCTCAGCCCCACTCTCCCCTTTACAGGGGGCCCTAGGGGCATGAAGACAGAGCTGCCTTCAGGGGTGGAGAAGGAGAACAGGGCTTGGTGAGTTCACGGGTTTACACGTATCTCTTCTTTTTCAAATTCCTTTCCCATTTAGGTTGTTACATAATATTGAGTGGAGTTCCAGTACATCCTTGTAGGTTGTTCTTATTCTTGTTGTTCAGTTGCTAAGTCGTGTCTCACTCTTTGTGATCCCATGGACTACAGCACGCCAGGATCCTCTGTCCTCCACTCTCTTCCAGAATTTGCTCAAATTCGTGTCCATTGAGTCAGTGATGCTATCTAAACATTTTATCCTCTGCCACCCTCTTCTTCAACCTTCAGTCTTTCCCAGCATCAGGGTCTTTTCCAGTGAGCCGGCTCTTCGCATCAGGTGGCCAAAGTATTGGAGCTTCAGATTCAGCATCAGTCCTTCCAATGAACATTCAGGGTCGATTGCCTTGTAGACTGTCTGTTTCAAATATAGCAGTGTGTACACGTCAGTCCTAAAGATGGTACCAGAAAACCACTAGAGCTCATCAATGAATCCATTAAAGTTGTAGGTGGCAGAATTACTACACAGAAATCTGTTGCATTTCTAGCTGCTAATAGGGAAAGGCCAGAAGGAGAAATGAAAGAAACAATCCTATTTACCATAGCATCAAAAAGAATAAAATACCTAGGAATAAACCTACGGAAGAAGGTAAAAGACTTGTACTCTAATAAAACTGTAAAATGCAGATGAAAGAAACTTTAGACGACATATACACACAGCCTATGTGGTCCTGATGTGGATGCAGAGGCCAGCTTCGGGGGATGTCAGACTCTTTCTCTCTTCTTGATATGTCTTCTGCAAACTTCACACTGCTGGCTGCCCCACACCTCTGCCCCTCCCTCCTCTCTCTGGGAGGGTTGGTTCCTGTTATTAAACTCTATTTCCTCCCTGGGGAGGGGTGTCATATATTTATTTCTGATCCCATGTGACTTGAGAAAGGGAACTGAGCTCCTTGTGGTTGTCAAGAGGCTGGGAGACAAGGAAGGATAAATTGCTTCCTTTCCTTGTTGCTCACTCCCACTGCTCAGCTCCTCCTAGGCCTGTGAGACTCACCTCTAAGGATGACAGGCAGGGGTGCTCCTAGGGGGCATGAAGACAGAGCTGCCTTCAGGGGTGGAGAAGGAGAACAGGGCAGAGAGGACTGTATGGTTTGTATCCATAAAGGGCACGGGGGCTTCCCTGGTGGTCCAGTGGGTAAGGACATCGCCTTGCAGTTCAAGGGCCGCCAGTTCGATCCCTGGCCTGGGAAGATCCCCTGCGCTGCGAAGCGGCTGGACCAATGTGTCCAATTACTGAGCGCATGCGCCCAGAGCCGGTGCTCTGCAGCGAGAAAGACCACTGCGATGGGAGGCCCACCAGGCCAAATAACAAAGATAAATAAATGAAAAGTCAATAGAAGTGACCAAAATAAATAAATAAAGGGCACGGACTTAAGTTTCAACAGGGGAAATTAGTGTGTGAAGTTTTTGTAACTCTCTCTGCAACCTGATTGAGATCTCCACCTTCAATGCTCTAAACCCTCCACCGACTTCCCGTGTCATTCAGAGGAAAGCTAAAGCTGGGCGATTCCCACGAGACCCTTCACGATCTGGCTTCGTCAGCGCTCTGCTCCTGTCCTGTCCTCCTGCCGTCTCATCTTCTCCAGCCAGGCTGGTACCCTTGGGATCCCGGGGACAGGACAGGCACGCACCCTGACACAGGACCTCGGCACCTGCCGTTCCCTCCATTGGCTCTTTTCTCCAGACAGCCTCTGGGCCAGCCTCCTTGAATCCTTCAGCTGTTTGCTCCCATGTCACCTTCTCAGGAAGACCTACTCTGAGCATCCTATTTAAATCTGCACCCCTCCTTCACCGGCTGAGCACCACTTCACACTGCTGGCTGCCCCACACCTCTGCCCCTCCCTCCTCTCTCTGGGAGGGTTGCTTTTAAACTCTATTTCCTCCCTGGGGAGGGGTGTCATATATTTATTTCTGATCCCATGTGACTTGAGAAAGGGAACTGAGCTCCTTGTGGTTGTCAAGAGGCTGGGAGACAAGGAAGGATAAATTGCTTCCTTTCCTTGTTGCTCACTCCCACTGCTCAGCTCCTCCTAGGCCTGTGAGACTCACCTCTAAGGATGACAGGCAGGGGTGCTCCTAGGGGGCATGAAGACAGAGCTGCCTTCAGGGGTGGAGAAGGAGAACAGGGCAGAGAGGACTGTATGGTTTGTATCCATAAAGGGCACGGGGGCTTCCCTGGTGGTCCAGTGGGTAAGGACATCGCCTTGCAGTTCAAGGGCCGCCAGTTCGATCCCTGGCCTGGGAAGATCCCCTGCGCTGCGAAGCGGCTGGACCAATGTGTCCAATTACTGAGCGCATGCGCCCAGAGCCGGTGCTCTGCAGCGAGAAAGACCACTGCGATGGGAGGCCCACCAGGCCAAATAACAAAGATAAATAAATGAAAAGTCAATAGAAGTGACCAAAATAAATAAATAAAGGGCACGGACTTAAGTTTCAACAGGGGAAATTAGTGTGTGAAGTTTTTGTAACTCTCTCTGCAACCTGATTGAGATCTCCACCTTCAATGCTCTAAACCCTCCACCGACTTCCCGTGTCATTCAGAGGAAAGCTAAAGCTGGGCGATTCCCACGAGACCCTTCACGATCTGGCTTCGTCAGCGCTCTGCTCCTGTCCTGTCCTCCTGCCGTCTCATCTTCTCCAGCCAGGCTGGTACCCTTGGGATCCCGGGGACAGGACAGGCACGCACCCTGACACAGGACCTCGGCACCTGCCGTTCCCTCCATTGGCTCTTTTCTCCAGACAGCCTCTGGGCCAGCCTCCTTGAATCCTTCAGCTGTTTGCTCCCATGTCACCTTCTCAGGAAGACCTACTCTGAGCATCCTATTTAAATCTGCACCCCTCCTTCACCGGCTGAGCACCACTTCACACTCTGATGTGTTCACCCTTAACATACTTTACTTTTATGTCCTGTTTGCTCTTTGTTCTGATTTATTTAGTCACGCTGTGTGGCTTGTGGGATTTTAGTTCCCCGACCAGGGACTGAATCCAGGCCCTTGGCAGAATGAGCTCAGAGTCCTAACCACTGCACCGCCAAGAAAATCCCTACGTTTGCTAGTTACTGTCTGACTCTTTTGCTGGAAAAATATGCTCTCTAGGGGTAGGGATATGTGCTTTCATCACAGATGCATCCACAGTGCTTAACCCAGTGCCTGGAAAAGGACAGGCGTGCAATGTGTGGACTATGAGACTGATGGATGGTAGGTAGATCAAGGGTGGGTGGGTGGATAGGTGAATGGTTGATCCGTAGGTGGGCGGGTGGGTAGATAGGGGAATGGTTGCTCCACAGGTGGGTAGGTGGATGGGTGGGCGGGTGGGTAGATAGGGGAATGGCTGCTCCACAGGTGGGTAGGTGGATGGGTGGACGGGTGGGTAGACAGGGGAATGGTTGCTCCACAGGTGGGTAGGTGGATGGGTGGGTGGGTGGGTGGGTGAGGAGTGGATGGGGGAGGACTGTGTGCATAGCTCGAGGGTACCTCTACTCTCCCGTTATAGACAGGTGCACTGAGGCACAGGGAGGTTAAATGATTGCCTTGCTCACGGCCTGGGGAGGGGGGCTGTTGGATCTCACAGGCCCAGACCACCCTCTGCACGTTCTGCTTGGCTGCCTCTTCTGAATAATCCAAAGGGATACTGTATGCTTCCTCCAAACGGGCTGACCATCTTCAAACTGAAACGAGCCTTATGATTCAGAAGTCACTTTCAGATCTGATAAGGCCTCAGCGGCAGTCATACAGAAAGCCCACTTCTGGGGGCGTGACTTTGGGGCTGGCACCGCACAGCACACGTGCATCCAGGCCCAGGCAAACCGGGGGGCACCCAAGAGTCAGAGGTCACAGCCTTGCTGGGCAATCAAAGCACACACGCAGGTGGTCTTGGGCTGACAGGGAGCAACCACACCTGGAAGACGGATAGAGGCTGGAGAAGAGAGAGGCTGGTTATTACCCTTAATCTGCACCCCTCCTTCACCGGCTGAGCACCACTTACTTTTATTTTTTGTCCTGTTTGCTCTTTGTTCTGATTTATTTAGTCACGCTGTGTGGCTTGTGGGATTTTAGTTCCCCGACCAGGGACTGAATCCAGGCCCTTGGCAGAATGAGCTCAGAGTCCTAACCACTGCACCGCCAAGAAAATCCCTACGTTTGCTAGTTACTGTCTGACTCTTTTGCTGGAAAAATATGCTCTCTAGGGGTAGGGATATGTGCTTTCATCACAGATGCATCCACAGTGCTTAACCCAGTGCCTGGAAAAGGACAGGCGTGCAATGTGTGGACTATGAGACTGATGGATGGTAGGTAGATCAAGGGTGGGTGGGTGGATAGGTGAATGGTTGATCCGTAGGTGGGCGGGTGGGTAGATAGGGGAATGGTTGCTCCACAGGTGGGTAGGTGGATGGGTGGGCGGGTGGGTAGATAGGGGAATGGCTGCTCCACAGGTGGGTAGGTGGATGGGTGGACGGGTGGGTAGACAGGGGAATGGTTGCTCCACAGGTGGGTAGGTGGATGGGTGGGTGGGTGGGTGGGTGAGGAGTGGATGGGGGAGGACTGTGTGCATAGCTCGAGGGTACCTCTACTCTCCCGTTATAGACAGGTGCACTGAGGCACAGGGAGGTTAAATGATTGCCTTGCTCACGGCCTGGGGAGGGGGGCTGTTGGATCTCACAGGCCCAGACCACCCTCTGCACGTTCTGCTTGGCTGCCTCTTCTGAATAATCCAAAGGGATACTGTATGCTTCCTCCAAACGGGCTGACCATCTTCAAACTGAAACGAGCCTTATGATTCAGAAGTCACTTTCAGATCTGATAAGGCCTCAGCGGCAGTCATACAGAAAGCCCACTTCTGGGGGCGTGACTTTGGGGCTGGCACCGCACAGCACACGTGCATCCAGGCCCAGGCAAACCGGGGGGCACCCAAGAGTCAGAGGTCACAGCCTTGCTGGGCAATCAAAGCACACACGCAGGTGGTCTTGGGCTGACAGGGAGCAACCACACCTGGAAGACGGATAGAGGCTGGAGAAGAGAGAGCTAGGCGGGCAGGGGTGGAGGAAGAACCAAGCTGGAAGCTGAACAGCTCTGGTGCTGCAGCCATGTGCTGCTGCTTACAAATTGTGTAACCTTGGCCACGGGACTGAAGCACTCAGACTCTCGGTTTCTTCCTCACCAAAACGGAAGTGATGATACAAACCTCCCGGGGCTGGTGAGAGTTAAATGAAATGGTAGCTGAAGAGCTACCCAAGGCAGCACTTGACAATAGACAGGTGACTCTCCGTGCTCAGCATGCCTGACTCTCTTTGACCCCATGGACTGTACTCTACCAGGCTTCTCTCTTCTTGGGATTCTCCAGGCAAAATACTGACTGGAGTGGGTTGCCATGCCCTCCTCCAGGGGATCTGCCCTCTGCAGGTGTCAAACCCACATCTCTTACCTCTCTTTCATTGGACAGGAAAAAGATAAACCAGGGGTTTGCATCTGCTGTCTCACTGGGGGACCAGCATCATATCTAGACACCCGTCCTAGTGGCTGCTCTATACTTCTGAGAAATGAGTCAACGTGACCTCCACCCTCAAGTTGGAACACTCGTTAAGCATATGGACTGTGGCCTCAGGCAGACTCAGTGCCGCCTGTGACTCCCTGACTCCAAGGGCTATGACATGGATCCTTTCCTGGGACCCCTCTGGGCCTCAGTTTCCCCATCTGTAAAATGGGGGCAATACTAGTATCCAGAGGGGCTCTTCTAAGAAGTCAGCGATGTCATCCAAAATAAGACACAGGCATGCTTGCCAGGAGGAAAACTCATTCTCATCAGCCTCAAGGGTGGCATCCAAGGCAACCATAGATTCTGCTTGGCTGCCTCTTCTGAATAATCCAAAGGGATACTGTATGCTTCCTCCAAACGGGCTGACCATCTTCAAACTGAAACGAGCCTTATGATTCAGAAGTCACTTTCAGATCTGATAAGGCCTCAGCGGCAGTCATACAGAAAGCCCACTTCTGGGGGCGTGACTTTGGGGCTGGCACCGCACAGCACACGTGCATCCAGGCCCAGGCAAACCGGGGGGCACCCAAGAGTCAGAGGTCACAGCCTTGCTGGGCAATCAAAGCACACACGCAGGTGGTCTTGGGCTGACAGGGAGCAACCACACCTGGAAGACGGATAGAGGCTGGAGAAGAGAGAGCTAGGCGGGCAGGGGTGGAGGAAGAACCAAGCTGGAAGCTGAACAGCTCTGGTGCTGCAGCCATGTGCTGCTGCTTACAAATTGTGTAACCTTGGCCACGGGACTGAAGCACTCAGACTCTCGGTTTCTTCCTCACCAAAACGGAAGTGATGATACAAACCTCCCGGGGCTGGTGAGAGTTAAATGAAATGGTAGCTGAAGAGCTACCCAAGGCAGCACTTGACAATAGACAGGTGACTCTCCGTGCTCAGCATGCCTGACTCTCTTTGACCCCATGGACTGTACTCTACCAGGCTTCTCTCTTCTTGGGATTCTCCAGGCAAAATACTGACTGGAGTGGGTTGCCATGCCCTCCTCCAGGGGATCTGCCCTCTGCAGGTGTCAAACCCACATCTCTTACCTCTCTTTCATTGGACAGGAAAAAGATAAACCAGGGGTTTGCATCTGCTGTCTCACTGGGGGACCAGCATCATATCTAGACACCCGTCCTAGTGGCTGCTCTATACTTCTGAGAAATGAGTCAACGTGACCTCCACCCTCAAGTTGGAACACTCGTTAAGCATATGGACTGTGGCCTCAGGCAGACTCAGTGCCGCCTGTGACTCCCTGACTCCAAGGGCTATGACATGGATCCTTTCCTGGGACCCCTCTGGGCCTCAGTTTCCCCATCTGTAAAATGGGGGCAATACTAGTATCCAGAGGGGCTCTTCTAAGAAGTCAGCGATGTCATCCAAAATAAGACACAGGCATGCTTGCCAGGAGGAAAACTCATTCTGACTCATCAGCCTCAAGGGTGGCATCCAAGGCAACCATAGATTCAAGGTGGACAGAAGAATGACTGAGAGCAAGGTCAAACCCAAGCGACCTCAGGTTTGTGGATGGAGGCACAGTGGTGCTCTTGGGGCGAGCCTTCTCGAGGCTGTGGAACGCCCTGCCGTGGTTTTATAGACTATTGTTTTCCTTGGCTTTCCTCCGTTGCTTCATCGCTCTGTGTTTCCATGAGGCGGTAGTTTTGCCCAAGAGAACTCTGTTCTAGGAACCACAGTACAAAAACTCTTTCTAGCAGGTTGCCTGACTTATTGGAAAGGGAGGGACATATCCCAGACTCCTGAGCTCTTCCTTCCACTTTCACTTCCTTGCCCACTTGGTCCTCAGGATGAGAGTGCTCTGAGTCAGAACCCAGAGGGGAAGAAGGCTCCACCCTCCTTTCTCCTCCCGCTCCGTCCTCCCCAAACCTGTTCCTGCTCTGATCCCCGACAAGCGAGTCTCCTCTGTCTCCTGGAGGGAGCTGTGCTGGCCAGGACCGCTTGTTTTTTCTCCTTGAGTGGCTCTCAGCCAGTCAGACCTACCTCACCTTCACCTCCATGAGCCACAGAAGTAGAAACCCCTGCAACCGGAAGTTGGCCCAGCTCCATGGGTTTTCCCAGGCTGACTAGTGCCCTGTTCCTATATCCAGCTCACCTCCCAGTCTGGCGCCTGACTCAACCAAGGTTTTTGTTGTTGTTGTTCTTTGCTGTTACCTTGAGCGGCTCACGTGAGTCCTTACTTAATAGTACTGGTCTTGCCACCTACCTGCCCTTCCAGCTACGTGCTGGCCCTCAAACGTATCTGGTCTACCTAACCACCTACTAATACCTACGTATCGATTCATCAGCTTACATTTGCTATCTACTTCTAATCGACTTATCAATATTTCACTCATCTTTTTTTTTAAACTGCCTTCTTCCAACTAATCCACTTGTACAATTACCTATGAACAGGTCTGCATTCTCAAGATAAAATGGGGGCAATACTAGTATCCAGAGGGGCTCTTCTAAGAAGTCAGCGATGTCATCCAAAATAAGACACAGGCATGCTTGCCAGGAGGAAAACTCATTCTGACTCATCAGCCTCAAGGGTGGCATCCAAGGCAACCATAGATTCAAGGTGGACAGAAGAATGACTGAGAGCAAGGTCAAACCCAAGCGACCTCAGGTTTGTGGATGGAGGCACAGTGGTGCTCTTGGGGCGAGCCTTCTCGAGGCTGTGGAACGCCCTGCCGTGGTTTTATAGACTATTGTTTTCCTTGGCTTTCCTCCGTTGCTTCATCGCTCTGTGTTTCCATGAGGCGGTAGTTTTGCCCAAGAGAACTCTGTTCTAGGAACCACAGTACAAAAACTCTTTCTAGCAGGTTGCCTGACTTATTGGAAAGGGAGGGACATATCCCAGACTCCTGAGCTCTTCCTTCCACTTTCACTTCCTTGCCCACTTGGTCCTCAGGATGAGAGTGCTCTGAGTCAGAACCCAGAGGGGAAGAAGGCTCCACCCTCCTTTCTCCTCCCGCTCCGTCCTCCCCAAACCTGTTCCTGCTCTGATCCCCGACAAGCGAGTCTCCTCTGTCTCCTGGAGGGAGCTGTGCTGGCCAGGACCGCTTGTTTTTTCTCCTTGAGTGGCTCTCAGCCAGTCAGACCTACCTCACCTTCACCTCCATGAGCCACAGAAGTAGAAACCCCTGCAACCGGAAGTTGGCCCAGCTCCATGGGTTTTCCCAGGCTGACTAGTGCCCTGTTCCTATATCCAGCTCACCTCCCAGTCTGGCGCCTGACTCAACCAAGGTTTTTGTTGTTGTTGTTCTTTGCTGTTACCTTGAGCGGCTCACGTGAGTCCTTACTTAATAGTACTGGTCTTGCCACCTACCTGCCCTTCCAGCTACGTGCTGGCCCTCAAACGTATCTGGTCTACCTAACCACCTACTAATACCTACGTATCGATTCATCAGCTTACATTTGCTATCTACTTCTAATCGACTTATCAATATTTCACTCATCTGACTGCCTATATAGTTATGTATCAGCTTATTTACCTGCCTTCTTCCAACTAATCCACTTGTACAATTACCTATGAACAGGTCTGCATTCTCAAGATACCTTCCGATTTGCCTAATTTGCCTTGTTTAGTCTATGTCGTGTCTGATTCTTGTGACCCCATGGACTGCAGCATGCCAGGCTTCCCTGTCCTCCACCATCTCCCAGAGTTTGCTCAGATTCACGTCCATCAAGTCGGCGATGCCATCCAGCCATCCCATTCTCTGTCACCCCTTCTCCTCCTGCCCTCCATCTTTCCCAGCAACAGGGCTTTTTCTAATGAGTCAACTCTTTGTATCAGATGGTCAAAGTATCTGAGCCTCAGCATCAGTCTTTTCAATGAATATTCAGGGTTGATTTCCTTTAGGATTGACTGGTTTGATCTCCTAATTTGCCTAAGTATCAGTTTATTTCTATCTATTCCCCCACCTCTCCATCGATCTCTTTCCCTTGCTTTCTCATCTTCTTCTTTCCCTTCTCCTTAAGCATTTATTTAGCACCTGCTAGAAATGAGGCAGGTCAGAAACAAGCATAAGAAAAGACAGTTACAGGACTTCCCCTGGTGGTCCAGTGGGTAAGGACACCGCCTTGCAGTGCAAGGGGCGCCAGTTCGATCCCTGGTCTGGGAAGATCCCACATGCCACGGAGCGACTGGACGCATGTGTCTAATTACCGAGCCGGAGCTCTGGCGCCCATGTGCCCAGAGCCAGTGCTCTGCAACGACAGAGGCCACTGCGATGGGAGGACCACAGGAGCCAAAGAACAAAGCTGGATGAAAATAGAGAAATGAAAGACCAATAGAGGTGACCCGCCCATCCCCCTCCCTCCCCACCCCACCCCCCAAAAAGATAAATAAATTAAAAAAAAAGAAAAGACAGTTACAACCTAGTACAAGAGGACTCTCCATCCATTTAGAATGTCTGAAGTTTAGAACTTAGTCAAATCGAAATGCCATCCATTCAATCAGCCAGTCTTGGAGTTCTGTGTCTTTTAAATAAGAAAGTCAAACACATCAAGACAGACATTAAGGACTTGGTGACTCAGTCAAAGGCTTTAAGGGCCATCCTCATGAAATAGGATGTTCATGATGCGTTGCCAAATCTGTGGCTGCAAATTTGCTAAAAAAGACCAAAGGAGAAGGTTGTTGTTAGCTGGAAGGGTGATGTAAGCGACTCGAAGGATGGCTAAGACACAGCCTGAGAGGAGAAGGCAGGAGGGTGATCCTGTGGGGCGGAGGGTTGATGAGGACCCTTCTTGAGCAGAGATATACAGGCAGGCCAAGCAAGGTCTGTTGGGAGAGACTGCTGCAGGGAAGGGCAAGCTTTCTGGAATGCTAATCCTAAAATCGAGCCTCCTCACCTCCTCCCCTTGGTAGTCGGCTGGGGACCCCAGATTGGTAACTTGAATGATACTTCCACGTGTAGTCCATTCCCTTTCCTAAGCAACAGGGCTTTTCAAATGAGTCAGCTCTTTGTATCAGATGGTCAAAGTATCTGAGCCTCAGCATCAGTCTTTTCAATGAATATTCAGGGTTGATTTCCTTTAGGATTGACTGGTTTGATCTCCTAATTTGCCTAAGTATCAGTTTATTTCTATCTATTCCCCCACCTCTCCATCGATCTCTTTCCCTTGCTTTCTCATCTTCTTCTTTCCCTTCTCCTTAAGCATTTATTTAGCACCTGCTAGAAATGAGGCAGGTCAGAAACAAGCATAAGAAAAGACAGTTACAGGACTTCCCCTGGTGGTCCAGTGGGTAAGGACACCGCCTTGCAGTGCAAGGGGCGCCAGTTCGATCCCTGGTCTGGGAAGATCCCACATGCCACGGAGCGACTGGACGCATGTGTCTAATTACCGAGCCGGAGCTCTGGCGCCCATGTGCCCAGAGCCAGTGCTCTGCAACGACAGAGGCCACTGCGATGGGAGGACCACAGGAGCCAAAGAACAAAGCTGGATGAAAATAGAGAAATGAAAGACCAATAGAGGTGACCCGCCCATCCCCTCCCTCCCCACCCCACCCCCCAAAAAGATAAATAAATTAAAAAAAAAGAAAAGACAGTTACAACCTAGTACAAGAGGACTCTCCATCCATTTAGAATGTCTGAAGTTTAGAACTTAGTCAAATCGAAATGCCATCCATTCAATCAGCCAGTCTTGGAGTTCTGTGTCTTTTAAATAAGAAAGTCAAACACATCAAGACAGACATTAAGGACTTGGTGACTCAGTCAAAGGCTTTAAGGGCCATCCTCATGAAATAGGATGTTCATGATGCGTTGCCAAATCTGTGGCTGCAAATTTGCTAAAAATGACCAAAGCAGAAGGTTGTTGTTAGCTGGAAGGGTGATGTAAGCGACTCGAAGGATGGCTAAGACACAGCCTGAGAGGAGAAGGCAGGAGGGTGATCCTGTGGGGCGGAGGGTTGATGAGGACCCTTCTTGAGCAGAGATATACAGGCAGGCCAAGCAAGGTCTGTTGGGAGAGACTGCTGCAGGGAAGGGCAAGCTTTCTGGAATGCTAATCCTAAAATCGAGCCTCCTCACCTCCTCCCCTTGGTAGTCGGCTGGGGACCCCAGATTGGTAACTTGAATGATACTTCCACGTGTAGCTTTGTCATGCTCAGTTCTGACTTGAGACAATGAAATGAGGATGCCCAGGGCAAGGACTAAGAGGGCCCTCCCAGGCAGAAGGGAATGGACTTTATCCCAGGCTCAGGAGAATGGTGGCCACTGCCTCTGGGGGAGTTGTGAAGAGGCACAGCAGCAGGTGTGCAGGAAGCTTTCACAGGGAGAAACCCCGGGGGCAGCAAAACCCCATCTGCCCGCTCTTGGGCCTGTCCACCCGGTCCTGGGCGCTTGCAGCTCTACCTCTGCATCCCCTCGCCTCACCTCCACGGCCTCTGCTGGCTCTACAGCGCTCCTCCCCTGGTTTCATACCTGAGGCCCTCCTCGTGCCAATTTGTGACCTCTGCCATCTGTCAAAACACAGGCTACCATGCCACCCACCCCACTCAGCAACTTGTGTGGACACAAGCATGACCAGGTTCAGGTCTCACAGAGCAAAGGTCTGGGCCAGGGGCCAGTGAAGGGGGACATAGAGGGGCCAGGCAGCAGGTGGTCCAGGTGAGAGATGATGGCATCCAACCAGGTGCACCCCAGGCCCAGGGGGCCTCTCCTTCCAAGCTCGACCCGGCTGAAGCTGGCTCAAAGCTGGAGTGGCCGTGGCCATCAGAGCTGGCTCCCTTCCTTCTGTGAGGAGGGTGGCCTCACAGGAGGGCCATGTGTGCCTTTCCCGGGGTGTCAGGTCAGAGGAATGTGAGCCTTCTTGGGGTTTCTAATACTCCTCATGTCTGTTTTCTTGGCCTAACAGAGCAAGACTGTTTCACATTGATGCTCGGCATTCTCATGGGTCTGCCTACTTCCCCTCTTGGGACGTCTGAAAGCAGAAATTGCTTCAAAAATAATCACCATACAAATATAGGCACCCTTGTCCTCACTTCACTCATGGAGAAACTGAGGCCCACACAACAGAAGTGAGGGGTCCAGGGTGACCCCTCAGCTAGTAACCGTGCGGGCTGGATGCTAGGGGTTCAGATCCCCAATCCAGGTTTTTTTTTTTTCCATAAAAATGCTCGAGGCACTGAAGTCATTGTTTCCAAAACGTCATTCATTTCCGTACCACCCTCATGATTTCTCTTGTGTTCTTTCCACGACTACTGGGCTTCCAAGGTGACTCTAGTGGTAAAGAACACACCTGCCAATTCAGGAGACATAGGAGATGCGGGTTCAATCCCAGGCTCAGGAAGATCGCCCGGAAGAGGGCTGCCTGGAGAATCCCATGGACAGAGGAGCCTGGCGGGCTACCGTCCATAGCGTCACAAAGAGTGAGAATTGACTTAGCATGCATGCACACTACTATAAGCTTGACAGATTTTTTTCCCCCCAAACTACTCACATTTTTCATTCAACTTTATTTCCTAAGGAAAGACTATGTCCACAATAAATGAAAAAGAATGCCACACATAGAAGGTAACTATTAAACAGGAGAGCAAAGTGCTGTTATTGTATTTTGGCCAGACACTGCTGTCTTCTGAAGGCTTGCTTGGGAGGAGTTGCTTTCTGTGAAATGGGTTGCCACAAAGGTCACAAGCATGACCAGGTTCAGGTCTCACAGAGCAAAGGTCTGGGCCAGGGGCCAGTGAAGGGACATAGAGGGGCCAGGCAGCAGGTGGTCCAGGTGAGAGATGATGGCATCCAACCAGGTGCACCCCAGGCCCAGGGGGCCTCTCCTTCCAAGCTCGACCCGGCTGAAGCTGGCTCAAAGCTGGAGTGGCCGTGGCCATCAGAGCTGGCTCCCTTCCTTCTGTGAGGAGGGTGGCCTCACAGGAGGGCCATGTGTGCCTTTCCCGGGGTGTCAGGTCAGAGGAATGTGAGCCTTCTTGGGGTTTCTAATACTCCTCATGTCTGTTTTCTTGGCCTAACAGAGCAAGACTGTTTCACATTGATGCTCGGCATTCTCATGGGTCTGCCTACTTCCCCTCTTGGGACGTCTGAAAGCAGAAATTGCTTCAAAAATAATCACCATACAAATATAGGCACCCTTGTCCTCACTTCACTCATGGAGAAACTGAGGCCCACACAACAGAAGTGAGGGGTCCAGGGTGACCCCTCAGCTAGTAACCGTGCGGGCTGGATGCTAGGGGTTCAGATCCCCAATCCAGGTTTTTTTTTTTTCCATAAAAATGCTCGAGGCACTGAAGTCATTGTTTCCAAAACGTCATTCATTTCCGTACCACCCTCATGATTTCTCTTGTGTTCTTTCCACGACTACTGGGCTTCCAAGGTGACTCTAGTGGTAAAGAACACACCTGCCAATTCAGGAGACATAGGAGATGCGGGTTCAATCCCAGGCTCAGGAAGATCGCCCGGAAGAGGGCTGCCTGGAGAATCCCATGGACAGAGGAGCCTGGCGGGCTACCGTCCATAGCGTCACAAAGAGTGAGAATTGACTTAGCATGCATGCACACTACTATAAGCTTGACAGATTTTTTTCCCCCCAAACTACTCACATTTTTCATTCAACTTTATTTCCTAAGGAAAGACTATGTCCACAATAAATGAAAAAGAATGCCACACATAGAAGGTAACTATTAAACAGGAGAGCAAAGTGCTGTTATTGTATTTTGGCCAGACACTGCTGTCTTCTGAAGGCTTGCTTGGGAGGAGTTGCTTTCTGTGAAATGGGTTGATCATCCACTAGGATAGGGGTTAAAAGTTCATTAACCCCAAAGTGAGACTTCCTTTGGAGGCATCCAGGAACCTGGGTAGAAACTTGAAAAGGCCACCAACTTTCTTCCTGCCTGAGACCGACAGTCTCTCATCACATCTGTGTGGCTACCCCAAACTATGTGGCTATAAGTATCCCATAGTTGGGGTAATACTTTTTAAATGTGTAACTGGTCTCTTAGTCATTGCAATGTCTTGAAATAAAAATGATGAATGAACGACTAGTTCTCCGGGGAAATTCAGGGCCATTTGGTGTGGGGGTGGGATAGGGGACAGGCTCGGAATCTAGGGGGTCTGTGGAAGTCAGCAGGGCCTTGGAGCTGGTCCTCAGGCATCTGTGGGGCTCCGACCCTAGCCTCACCCTGCAGAAGGGGGCACGGACTGGCAGCTGGCACCAGCGTGACTCCACCGTGGTCGACACTGTTTCAGAATGACAGTGTGTTGAAGACCCCCCAACAGTCAACTCGCCACCTTCTGCGATCACCCGGCCACTGGGTCCACAACAGGGAACCGAAATTAGCATCAGGCGGCAGGGAGTGTTTAAGGGAGCGTGGGCAAATTAGAGAGTGTCTAGTCATAGATATCTGAGAGCGCAGACCACCTGGTAGGGCAAGAATTTTCTGCTGGTCCCTTAGTTGCTTCTTTTGCCTATTTGCTTAGTCTTGGCGGGCTCCTTTCAGAGGGGGTGTCCTAGGTCATGAGGAGACATAGGAGATGCGGGTTCAATCCCAGGCTCAGGAAGATCGCCCGGAAGAGGGCTGCCTGGAGAATCCCATGGACAGAGGAGCCTGGCGGGCTACCGTCCATAGCGTCACAAAGAGTGAGAATTGACTTAGCATGCATGCACACTACTATAAGCTTGACAGATTTTTTTCCCCCCAAACTACTCACATTTTTCATTCAACTTTATTTCCTAAGGAAAGACTATGTCCACAATAAATGAAAAAGAATGCCACACATAGAAGGTAACTATTAAACAGGAGAGCAAAGTGCTGTTATTGTATTTTGGCCAGACACTGCTGTCTTCTGAAGGCTTGCTTGGGAGGAGTTGCTTTCTGTGAAATGGGTTGATCATCCACTAGGATAGGGGTTAAAAGTTCATTAACCCCAAAGTGAGACTTCCTTTGGAGGCATCCAGGAACCTGGGTAGAAACTTGAAAAGGCCACCAACTTTCTTCCTGCCTGAGACCGACAGTCTCTCATCACATCTGTGTGGCTACCCCAAACTATGTGGCTATAAGTATCCCATAGTTGGGGTAATACTTTTTAAATGTGTAACTGGTCTCTTAGTCATTGCAATGTCTTGAAATAAAAATGATGAATGAACGACTAGTTCTCCGGGGAAATTCAGGGCCATTTGGTGTGGGGGTGGGATAGGGGACAGGCTCGGAATCTAGGGAGTCTGTGGAAGTCAGCAGGGCCTTGGAGCTGGTCCTCAGGCATCTGTGGGGCTCCGACCCTAGCCTCACCCTGCAGAAGGGGGCACGGACTGGCAGCTGGCACCAGCGTGACTCCACCGTGGTCGACACTGTTTCAGAATGACAGTGTGTTGAAGACCCCCCAACAGTCAACTCGCCACCTTCTGCGATCACCCGGCCACTGGGTCCACAACAGGGAACCGAAATTAGCATCAGGCGGCAGGGAGTGTTTAAGGGAGCGTGGGCAAATTAGAGAGTGTCTAGTCATAGATATCTGAGAGCGCAGACCACCTGGTAGGGCAAGAATTTTCTGCTGGTCCCTTAGTTGCTTCTTTTGCCTATTTGCTTAGTCTTGGCGGGCTCCTTTCAGGAGTGTCAGGCGAGGTGTAGGGAGACTGGCCAGACATGAGGCTGCCTGCTTCTGAACTGGGCACCGCAAGGCATCGTTGGGCAGACTGAGGGCACCAGGAGGGACTGCCAGAGTCTGGAAGCTGCTGGTGCTCTGTGTTTCCCACACCATGCGTTGCCCGGCTCCACGCCCTGCCGGCTCCTACCTGCCAGAACCCCAAGGTAAAAAAAGTGGGTGGGGAATGTTGGGTTTGAGAAGGTTTCTTAAATTAGGGGAAGGCCCTGTCATTCCAAATGAATAGTCATTCCTCTGAGTGTGTCAAGGAGGTGAGGGTGGCAATAGGGGTCTTAGTCCTGCGGGGCCTTTTGGAAGAAGTGAGGTGGTTTGTCGTTTCCGTCCACTGAGGGACCTGCGGTTTCATCTAGATTCCTGGAATGTAAGAGGGCTTTCTCAGCCTGAAGGGTAGGTACTAAAGGGCTGATTTCCAGGGGGCGTGTCCTTACCTCTCCGCCTTGATGGCCAGGCTCCTCCAACCACAAGGTCTCTCTCTGCCAGGTAAACACTGAGAGGTGCCCTTGAAGGACAGAACCCCTGCCAGACTCACCTCACCCCCAGGAAGCAGGGAGAACAAAGCCAGAGTCAGACCCTAGTCTAGATGTTGAGCCTCAGCTGGTGGGCGAGAGCCTGTCACTTGGACCTACGCTGCCCTCTCCCCAGTTTCCACCTGGTGTCTGGGGGGAATAAATGGGAGAGACGGGACAGATGGGGAGGGACAGCAGAGCCGAGACATCTGGCACCAGCTCTGAAGGGAGGTGCAGATGTGAACCCCAGCTGTACTGGCTGGTAAAATCTGGGTGTTTCCCAGGCTGTTAAGTGGGGCTGGGGAAAACTTGTATTCTGCGATCACCCGGCCACTGGGTCCACAACAGGGAACCGAAATTAGCATCAGGCGGCAGGGAGTGTTTAAGGGAGCGTGGGCAAATTAGAGAGTGTCTAGTCATAGATATCTGAGAGCGCAGACCACCTGGTAGGGCAAGAATTTTCTGCTGGTCCCTTAGTTGCTTCTTTTGCCTATTTGCTTAGTCTTGGCGGGCTCCTTTCAGGAGTGTCAGGCGAGGTGTAGGGAGACTGGCCAGACATGAGGCTGCCTGCTTCTGAACTGGGCACCGCAAGGCATCGTTGGGCAGACTGAGGGCACCAGGAGGGACTGCCAGAGTCTGGAAGCTGCTGGTGCTCTGTGTTTCCCACACCATGCGTTGCCCGGCTCCACGCCCTGCCGGCTCCTACCTGCCAGAACCCCAAGGTAAAAAAAGTGGGTGGGGAATGTTGGGTTTGAGAAGGTTTCTTAAATTAGGGGAAGGCCCTGTCATTCCAAATGAATAGTCATTCCTCTGAGTGTGTCAAGGAGGTGAGGGTGGCAATAGGGGTCTTAGTCCTGCGGGGCCTTTTGGAAGAAGTGAGGTGGTTTGTCGTTTCCGTCCACTGAGGGACCTGCGGTTTCATCTAGATTCCTGGAATGTAAGAGGGCTTTCTCAGCCTGAAGGGTAGGTACTAAAGGGCTGATTTCCAGGGGGCGTGTCCTTACCTCTCCGCCTTGATGGCCAGGCTCCTCCAACCACAAGGTCTCTCTCTGCCAGGTAAACACTGAGAGGTGCCCTTGAAGGACAGAACCCCTGCCAGACTCACCTCACCCCCAGGAAGCAGGGAGAACAAAGCCAGAGTCAGACCCTAGTCTAGATGTTGAGCCTCAGCTGGTGGGCGAGAGCCTGTCACTTGGACCTACGCTGCCCTCTCCCCAGTTTCCACCTGGTGTCTGGGGGGAATAAATGGGAGAGACGGGACAGATGGGGAGGGACAGCAGAGCCGAGACATCTGGCACCAGCTCTGAAGGGAGGTGCAGATGTGAACCCCAGCTGTACTGCTATGGAGGACAGTGAACAGCACCCCCATCCCCCTACAGGAAGTCTGGGCTGTTTCCCAGGCTGTTAAGTGGGGCTGGGGAAAACTTGTATTCCAAGACAAAGGTGAGCCATCCGAGGTTCTAGCACCGTGCCCAGTGCCTTGCCAGATCTGAAGACCCACCTAGGAACCCATCCTAGTTGGTGTTGCCTTTGTTGATGGTTGAGCTTGGGGCAGGGAGGGAGTTTTCTAGGGGAGAGGGAGAGGTCAGAAGTCACCTGGACCCTCTCCTCCACTCCAAATGAGGAAATCCCGATGTGAGGGCCATCTGGTAGTGACCTCTGTCACCCCGTTGATGGCCAGGGTTGATTCGGCTGACCTGGCTGGCTAGGCGGGTGTCCCCTTCCCTCCTCGCGGCTCCCTGTGCGCTTCCCCAAGCTGTGCGCTTGGTTGAAGAGGACGACCATCCCCCATAGAGGAGGAGGGGTCTTCGGTCAAGGGGATATGGGTAGCTGCACTCCCCTGCTAGAACCTCCCAACAAGCTCCCAAATGAGGAAATCCAAGTCTGGGAAGGGAAGCGGCCTCTGCAAGGTCTCAGGGTGGGTGGAGCAAGGGTGCTGGACCCGTGGAAGAGGAAGGAAGTCGCCAGGAGGTGTGCGGTGGGGGGAACTCAGGGTTGGGGGGCTGCATTTCCCTGAGGAATTGTCTCTTCCTCCCAGGGCACCTGGCTTCTCAGGCCCGAAGGGCTGGGTGAGGAAGCCCCTGTGCCCTGCAGGGGTGGCTTGTCCCTTTCAAGGTGGGGCTGCGGTAGGGAGAGACTGAAGACCAGCTCCTGGGCGGGAGTGAGCTCCCCCAAACCAGGACATGTGTGTCAAATGCCTGAGGGTGCTCTGCCTCCCCCAAAGCGAGCACCGGCTATTTTTAGGAGCTGATTGAAATGAGTGTGTGGGGGCAGCGGACTAGTGGCTTCTGAGAAAGCACGTGGTCGGCACAGCAAGGGGCGGCCTGGGTGCCTGCTTGCTCCCCAGCTTGGGTGGCTTGAGCTCCCGCGGTGGAGACAGAAAGTGAAAGAGAAAAGTGGGCAGCCACGGTCGGAGGGGCCAGGGGGTGGGTGGAGATGGGGTGGCCGGGCGACGCCCCGCCCAGCTCAGCTCCAGAGCTGGCAGGAGACAGAAGCCGCGAGCGTCGCAGGAGTCCTGGGAAGAGCTGGCAGGTAACCCAAGCCCCCTCTGCGGCCCCCGAGGTGGGGGGCTGGGAACAGAGGTTCAGAGATGGGTAGCTACTTGCCTGGGGTCACACAGCAAGGCTGGAAGGCGGGGGAAGGTCAGCGTGCAGAGGGCGCTCCCTGGAGACTCCTCGTTTGCAGCATACCTGGAAGGATTCATCACTGGAATTGGGAGTGGGGAACCCGGAGCTGGGCCCGGGAGAGGCAGGCGGCGGGGAGAGCCGGCGGGAAAGGCACGTCTGCAGAGGCAGTGGGACACCGAAGAGGCGCGCAGAGCCGGCCAGCGGCGCTGCAGAGCGCTCCTTGGTAGACAGCCTTCCTAAGCTTCCTAGAATCCGAAGTAGCGCGCAGGGGAGCACCGAGGGAGACGCAGGCTTACCTTAGGACCAGGGCTGCCCTTCTCTGAGCCTCAGGTTCCGTTTTGAATCACATACCCCCTCTTGGTGGGGTCCCCAGCGCTGGGCGGGCTTTAGGTGTTGTAGCGGATTTCCAGGAAACAGACCCGCAGAGGGACAGAGCTGATAGTGGAGGGCAGAAATTTATGACGCCGGCGGGCCCATGGGCAGAGGCTCCTCTTAGCCAAGAGGAGACTTGGCTAAGTCTCCTCTAAGGAGACTTCAGCCCCGACTGAATTTTGTGACAACCATTTACACCCAAGGTACACGTGCCCAAACCCACCTCCCCAAATTCCCTAAAGTTTTCTCATAAACATTGTCATGAAGAACGTGATCACAAGTTACATTCCGACATGAAGTCTGGTTTCAGTCAGCATAGATTGATTAGGTAAATTTACAATTGACGATCAATCTTTAAATGACAGTGTGTTTTTCTTAGCCCTGGGAGGCTCCAATATGGAGTTAACCTTTGGTTTAGATGCCAGACCTGTTTCCTTATTATACGCAAATCTGGTAGACTATTAGTTCTTTACCTCCTGGACTATGGCTTCTGTCCCTAAGGTTGCATAGGTTTAGGCACAGGTCAAAGTTTACCATGGTCACAGGGAAGGTTTTCTTACAAGGTGAGCTTATAAGTTTCCGTATACCTCTTAGGAGAAGGAGTTTGTTCTTTTCCTCCTTCATAGGGAGACCTTTGACAAGTGGATTGGACAGATCCTTACTTTTCTTTTGCCCCCGAGGTGGGGGCTGGGAACAGAGCGGGGGCAAGGCTGGAAGGCGGGGAAGGTCAGCGTGCAGAGGGCCCCTGGAGACTCCTCGTTTGCAGCATACCTGGAAGGATTCATCACTGGAATTGGGAGTGGGGAACCCGGAGCTGGGCCCGGGAGAGGCAGGCGGCGGGGAGAGCCGGCGGGAAAGGCACGTCTGCAGAGGCAGTGGGACACCGAAGAGGCGCGCAGAGCCGGCCAGCGGCGCTGCAGAGCGCTCCTTGGTAGACAGCCTTCCTAAGCTTCCTAGAATCCGAAGTAGCGCGCAGGGGAGCACCGAGGGAGACGCAGGCTTACCTTAGGACCAGGGCTGCCCTTCTCTGAGCCTCAGGTTCCGTTTTGAATCACATACCCCCTCTTGGTGGGGTCCCCAGCGCTGGGCGGGCTTTAGGTGTTGTAGCGGATTTCCAGGAAACAGACCCGCAGAGGGACAGAGCTGATAGTGGAGGGCAGAAATTTATGACGCCGGCGGGCCCATGGGCAGAGGCTCCTCTTAGCCAAGAGGAGACTTGGCTAAGTCTCCTCTAAGGAGACTTCAGCCCCGACTGAATTTTGTGACAACCATTTACACCCAAGGTACACGTGCCCAAACCCACCTCCCCAAATTCCCTAAAGTTTTCTCATAAACATTGTCATGAAGAACGTGATCACAAGTTACATTCCGACATGAAGTCTGGTTTCAGTCAGCATAGATTGATTAGGTAAATTTACAATTGACGATCAATCTTTAAATGACAGTGTGTTTTTCTTAGCCCTGGGAGGCTCCAATATGGAGTTAACCTTTGGTTTAGATGCCAGACCTGTTTCCTTATTATACGCAAATCTGGTAGACTATTAGTTCTTTACCTCCTGGACTATGGCTTCTGTCCCTAAGGTTGCATAGGTTTAGGCACAGGTCAAAGTTTACCATGGTCACAGGGAAGGTTTTCTTACAAGGTGAGCTTATAAGTTTCCGTATACCTCTTAGGAGAAGGAGTTTGTTCTTTTCCTCCTTCATAGGGAGACCTTTGACAAGTGGATTGGACAGATCCTTACTTTTCTTTTAGCATCTTGCGGGGCAGAGGCTTTCCCAGACTCTCTTTGACCCTTGGCGTCTCTGTCACAAGTTGGGCTCCTAAGGAATCTCGGAAAGGGATTGGGGCGGGGCTCCCCGGAGCCCCAGAACATCAGAATTGAAGCCACCACGTCTAGCTCTGTCTGGGACCCTGAAAACCCACGCTTCTCCCTTGAGTCCTGCAGTCTGTCTCTCTACCCTTAGTGACAGATGCGAGGGGACAGAAATGCCCATCTCCAGTTGCAGCCAGGAGTTCCTGCCTTTGGCAGGAATTCTTCTCTCTCCCCCAACCCCCGCCAAAAGAAAAGCCATTCCAGCCAATCAGAAGGCAAAGGAAATTAGTGCTTCTTACTCCAGGGCTGGTGAAGATGAAGTGGGAGAAGATGAGACCCCAGGACATCACTTTCTAAATCCCAGGCTGCCCTAGGCAAGGACCTGGTCTCCAAGATCCCAGAATATGGAGTGGAAGGGTCCTCAGAGATGATGAAGCCAGATGGTCCCAGGCTTCCCCCACGTGGAGTCACCTAGGAAGCTGTGTAGAGTGTGGGGTTCCAGGCCACGCCCCCAGATTCTATTGGCTGGGCCAGCTCCCAATAATAGCCAGTTAACCAGCTACAGGGGTGTGTGTGTTTCCTATCTCAGAGACCACATGGCCAAGTTGTTAGCAGAGTCAGGATTTGAATCCCGGTGCCCTGAGAGCCCATCCAGTACCTGGGCCGGCCGAAGTGTGAGCCGTCACAGATGCAGGGTGGGGTCTGGATAGTCAGGGGGAGGCTTGTTGGTAACAACAAAGTCTGTCCGATGGCAGGGACCTGGCATTTAGTGCCTTTTGAAGAGCAGAATCAGAAAATTAACCCAGGGATCCTGCTTCAAGACCAGGGATCAGTTTGGGGTGATCAGGGAAGTGGCCTGAGGAAGAGGGAAAGAAGCTTAAGGACTTGGCTTTCAGACTTGGCATCCAGCACTCCGGAGAAGTGACTTCCCCTTCCAAGGAGCGTCCCCTTCTTGTTGATTTCCTGAGCTGCACGGAAGCGCTTTGAATACACAGGTGCCCGGTGTGATCTTCACAGATTCTAAAGGGATTGTATGATGGGATCTGAGAGGTCGTTGTGGGCACAGGTGCCTTGTGTTTCCGAAGACTTTGACCATACATCATCCCTGGTCCAATGATAATTCTCGGGGAGGCCTTGATGACCCTGGTCGTCATGGGGTGGATGTTGGTGCTTATCTGTTTCTCTTTTTAATCCTTTTTGCGAGGAGGCATGTTAGTAGCTTTCTAACACAAATTGTTTCTTTTGAACCAAGTGGGAGGCCAGCTGAGCATTCACTTGATAAGGTGGCTTTGTTTTCCATGGCAAGTGAGACTGTAGTTTTGTTTTTGCTTTTCTTGCAAGGCCGCAATAGAAAATGTTTCTTCTTTTTTAAACATAAAACTTTTTACGAAGATAATCATTTTGGAGTGTACAGTTCAGTGGCATTGAGGACATTCACAGTGTTGTGCAACCGTTACCCGTCATCTGTCTCCCACTCTTCTTTGTGGTCCACACTGAACGTCTGTCCTCATGAAGCACTAACTCCCCATTCTCCTCTTGCCCCCAGCCCCTGGAAACCACCCTTCTACTTAAAAAAATATATTTAGATGTTTATTTGGCTGTATCGGGTCGTAGTTGTGGCGTGGGAGGATCTTTTGTTGTGACTCATGGACTCTGTAGTTGTGGATTTATGGGCTCCAGAGTACTCAGACACAGTAGCTGCTGTGCAGGGTCTTTGTTGCTGCATGGTGTGCAGGATCTTAGTTCCCCAGCCAGGGATCAAACCTGTATCTCCTATATTGCAAAGCAGATTCTTAGCTACTGGATCACCAGGGTACCTGGGCGGGAGTGTGAGCCGTCACAGATGCAGGGTGGGGTCTGGATAGTCAGGGGGAGGCTTGTTGGTAACAACAAAGTCTGTCCGATGGCAGGGACCTGGCATTTAGTGCCTTTTGAAGAGCAGAATCAGAAAATTAACCCAGGGATCCTGCTTCAAGACCAGGGATCAGTTTGGGGTGATCAGGGAAGTGGCCTGAGGAAGAGGGAAAGAAGCTTAAGGACTTGGCTTTCAGACTTGGCATCCAGCACTCCGGAGAAGTGACTTCCCTTCCAAGGAGCGTCCCTTCTTGTTGATTTCCTGAGCTGCACGGAAGCGCTTTGAATACACAGGTGCCCGTGTGATCTTCACAGATTCTAAAGGGATTGTATGATGGGATCTGAGAGGTCGTTGTGGGCACAGGTGCCTTGTGTTTCCGAAGACTTTGACCATACATCATCCCTGGTCCAATGATAATTCTCGGGGAGGCCTTGATGACCCTGGTCGTCATGGGGTGGATGTTGGTGCTTATCTGTTTCTCTTTTTAATCCTTTTTGCGAGGAGGCATGTTAGTAGCTTTCTAACACAAATTGTTTCTTTTGAACCAAGTGGGAGGCCAGCTGAGCATTCACTTGATAAGGTGGCTTTGTTTTCCATGGCAAGTGAGACTGTAGTTTTGTTTTTGCTTTTCTTGCAAGGCCGCAATAGAAAATGTTTCTTCTTTTTTAAACATAAAACTTTTTACGAAGATAATCATTTTGGAGTGTACAGTTCAGTGGCATTGAGGACATTCACAGTGTTGTGCAACCGTTACCCGTCATCTGTCTCCCACTCTTCTTTGTGGTCCACACTGAACGTCTGTCCTCATGAAGCACTAACTCCCCATTCTCCTCTTGCCCCCAGCCCCTGGAAACCACCCTTCTACTTAAAAAAATATATTTAGATGTTTATTTGGCTGTATCGGGTCGTAGTTGTGGCGTGGGAGGATCTTTTGTTGTGACTCATGGACTCTGTAGTTGTGGATTTATGGGCTCCAGAGTACTCAGACACAGTAGCTGCTGTGCAGGGTCTTTGTTGCTGCATGGTGTGCAGGATCTTAGTTCCCCAGCCAGGGATCAAACCTGTATCTCCTATATTGCAAAGCAGATTCTTAGCTACTGGATCACCAGGAACATCTCTATCCATCTAATTTTGTTTCTGTGAATTTGACTACTCGAGGTTCCTCATAAGAGTGGAATGGTAACAATACTTGTTGCTTTGTGTCAGGCTTTCTCCAGTTGGCATAACATCTTCAAGGTTCAACCCTGTTATGGCCTGTTTCCAAATGCCATTCCTTTACGTGGCTGCATAATATTCCAGTGTGTGGATGGGCCATATTTTCTTTATCTGTTCATCTGTCAGTGGACCCTTGGGTTGTTTCCATCTTTTGACTTTTGTGAATAGTGCTGCTGCGAACTTTTGTGTATAAGTATCCTTTTGCATCGCTGCCTTCAATTCTAGAAAATTTTCTTTTAAAATAAGTGTTTGTTGTTTGGGATTTTTTAAGCTGATTGAAGGAAATTGCTTAAACAAATTATACAGCAGGTGGTATACAGATACGACCTAAAAAATGTAAAGGAGGCAGGTGAATGCTTGACGTTTGAGAAACTCCGGTTAGTGGAAAGACCTAGGAACTTTTGTAACCGTCTGAGCTTGAACGGAGGGCGGAACTACTAGATCAAGGGATTGGCTGCTGAGGGACTTTGGGAAGGGAACACATAGGAACTGGGGGCCAATCTGGTTTCAGGGTTTTCAGCTGAGGAGAAGTAGAAGGTTATGGAAATGCAGGGTAGAGCCATACAAGCTGAGAGGCGAGTATAAATGCAAGCTGCCCAGGAAAGAAAACCTATTTTCGTTTTCAATCACCACAAGGCAAGTGCATGTGAGTTGGGTGAAGGGGTGCCCAAGGGCAGTGCTCTTTTTTTTTTTTTTAAGACTTATTTATTTATTTACTTTGGGCGGGGTGGGGTTGGGGAGGGAGGGGAGTGGGCAGGCCACTTCTATTGGTCTTTCATTTCTCTATTTTCATTCATCTTCGTTCTTTGGCTCCTGTGGGCCTCCCATAGCGGTGTCGTCTGTCGTTGCAGAGCACCGGCTCTGGGTGCATGCGCTGCAGAGCTCCAGCTCGGTGATTGGACACATCAGTCCAGCAGCTCCGCGGCACGTGGGATCTTCCCAGGCCAGGGCTCGAACTGGTGCCCATTGCATTGCAAGGCGGTGTCCTTACCCACTGGACCACCAGGGGAAGCCCGGCAGTGCTCTTTTAAAAATAAAGATTTCCAGGCCCCGTCTCAGAGTCAGTGGGTCAGATATGGGCTATTGTATGTTTAGCACCTGCTTTAGGCAAATTCAGTTCACAGCCCAACTTGCTAACGATCATCAGATGCTGGCAGGCAGAGCCGATGTGTAAGTGATTTATTTATCTCGAAATCTCCAGCACCCAGCAGAGCGTCTACCGCTGGGTTAGGTGCCATGTTGGGCTTCCCAGGTGGCGCTAGTGGTAAAGAACCTACCCCTGGGTTGGGAAGATCCCCTGGAGGAGGGCATAGCAACCGGCTCCAGTGTCCTTGCCTGGAGACTCCCGTGGACAGAGGAGCCTGGTAGGTTACAGTCCGTGGAGTCACAAAGACCCGAACATGACTGGATGGACTTAGCATGCCCATAGGTCAAGTTGGGGGTTAGGACTGGAGTTAGGAGCCTGGCTTTGCTAACTGCAGCCCCACGGCCATCGTCCCCCTCTAGGCCCCAGCATCTGGTTCAGGTTTTCTTCCAGGAAAAACTTGTTGGACTTCTTTTCTGGTCACTGACTGTAGCTGGGAAGTTGGGGCGTGCAGAGGGAAGGCCACGCGGAGGTGGGGGAGGATCGTGTTCTGGACGCCACTACCCCCCCCCACCTTGCAGCTCTCACAGCTGCCTCCTCCCTTCCGCCCGCGTGAGCCCCTCAGCCCCAGTTTCTGTGCCGTTTACAGGCTCACATATCAGCCGAGCTTGCCTTGTTCAAGTTTCAAGATCTCCCAAGTTGCGGGGCTTCCCTGGTGGTCCAGTGGGTAAGGACACCGCCTTGCAGTGCAAGGTGCGCTGGTTCGATCCCTGGCCTGGGAAGATCCCATGTGCTGCGGAGCAGCTGGACTGATGTGTCCAACTACCAAGCTGGAGCTCTGGAGCGCGTGCACCCAGAGCCGGTGCTCTGCAGCGACAGGGGCCGCTGCAATGGGAGGCCCACACGGGCCAAAGAACAAAGATGGATGAAAATAGATAAATGAAAGACCAATAGAAGTGGCCCCCCAAAAGATCTCCCAAGTTGCAAATGAGGTGGATGTCCTCCAGGGGTTCCAGAAAAGAGAGAGCTTGCTCAAGGGCTCAGAGGCAATCTCTGGGGGGTCTTCTGTGGGCTTCTGTATGATCTCCAGGCCCTACATGGTGGAAAAACAGAGCCAAACTGTCTCTGGTGGGGTCCCCCAGGAAGCAGACTTGGAGATGCAGGTATGTACATGGGAGGTCTATTGGAGAGAGGTCTCCAGGGTGCGAAGAGGGGCCCTGGAAGGAAGAGGAAGAAGCAGGGTTGGGCAGAGCCAGGAGCTGGGGTGCAGTACGGTCCCAACAGAGGTCCCAGCCAATCCCATGGGGAAGGCTGAAACTGGGACGGCTAGGGTTATCCCCAGTTGAGGCTCCCAGCCCAGACCGTTGCAGCCCGCAGGCACCGACCCCTCTGTGTGGTTACAGAGATGTTGAGTTGTTTTTTGGTTTTGTTTTGTTTTGACTGCCCCCTGTGACATTTGGAATTGAGGACTGAGCCAGGGCTGTTCCCCCAGAGAGAGTGAGCTGTGGCCTTTGGACCACTTCGTTGCCCTCCGGCCGCGGGTCCTCCAGGGGCTGCCCTGCGTGGCCACCCCAGAGTCCAGTACACTAGTTGAAATCGCCAAGTCAGAGAGTACTTGCCGGCCAAGACCCAACCTGTGATCTGGAGTTGTCATTTTTTCGCTCTCTTCTCCGCAGCCTCGTTTGGAGGGCGGGGTTTTTCCATCCTCCACTCCACTTCACTCTCCCCCCCTTTAACCACATGGCGCCTTTATGACCTGCTCTGGAATTTGGGCTCCTTGTACAAGTTCATTGGAAAGCCATTGCTCAGCATGAGATTCTTATTTAATAGCTGAGGCTCCTGGGGACCAGAGAGGGAAAGGGGCTTGCCCAAGATCACAGAGCCTGTCCGAAGCAGCGCAGGGCCCCGACCTCAGGTCTCGTGATTCGTATGTGAATTCATGTGTGAGTCTGTTGCCCATGCGGCGGTCTCCACCAGTCCACGTCCTCTGCCCTCCCTCCAACGGCTGAGCAGCTCTGCGACCAGAAGTGGAGACAGTCTTGCTTCCACTTCCAGCTGTCCTGCTCTGAGACCCCTTTATCCTGGCATAGGCTGGTCTCAGTGCAAAGAGACTGGGGGGCTGTGACGGAGATGCCAAGATCCTTGAGAAGGGTGAGGGGGCGTCAGGCCGGGTCCAGTGAGGAGTAGCTCTTGGTGCCCTGTGACCCCCAGACAGCTTATTTCCTAATCCCTTTTCAGCCCAAGTGGGTGCCAGAGCTAGGGAAACACACCTGGACACCACAACCCCACACTTCCTGCTCCTTCCTTTATGGAAATGGCCCCTTTGGGCACTCAGGGCCAGTCCCCTCCAAGCCTTCCTGTTGGAAGACACCCTTCTGTGCGTCCCAGTCCAGCCCTGCCTCTCCTCCTTGCCTCTTCCAACCGCCCATCCATCCCAAGCTAATGTCTTTCCAGAGATCAGAGATAGAAGTGAGTTTAGAAGGTCTCCTAACCAATGGTTGCAAAACCAAATGCCTGAGGGGGCGTCACTGTGTAAACTAGGATCCAGCCGAATGCCACAGGAGTGGGGGCTTCGGCAACAATTAATTGTATACCCTGTATGAAGACCCTGTAATTGTAATAAAGACACACATACACACACTTTGCAGATGACTCAAGGGTAAGGAATTCTCCGGCCAAGCAGGAGACCTGGGTTTGATCCCTGGGTTAGGAAGATCCTCTGGAGGAGGGGATGGCAACCCACTTCAGTAATTGCCTGGAGAGCCCCATGGACTGGGGAGTTTGGGAGGTACAGTCCACAGGGTTGCAAAGAGTTGGACGCAACAGTTGTTGTTCAGTTGTTGGGACTGAACAACAACAATAATACACACACACAAATTGTCTTAGGAAACAAAACACCTAGGTCTATAGGCCTAACTCACTCTTTTTTTTTTTTTTTAAGATTTATTTATTTATTTATTTTTGGGCGGGGGTCGGGTTGGGGAGGGAGGGGAGCGGGCGGGTCACTTCTATTGGTCTTTCATTTCTCCATTTTCATCTGTCTTTGTTCGTTGGCTCCTGTGGGCCTCCCATCGTGGTAGCGTCTGTCGCTGCAGAGCCCCGGTTCTGGGCGCATGCGCTCCAGAGCTCCGGCTCGGTGATTGGACACATCGGTCCAGCCGCTCCGCGGCACGTGGGATCTTCCCAGGCCAGGGATTGAACCGGCGCCCCTTACACTGCAAGGCGGTGTCCTTACCCACTGGACCACCAGGGAAGCCCCTAACTCACTCTTAAGGTTTTTTTTTTTTTCAATATTTATTTCCTTGGCTGGTCTGGCTCTTAGGAGTGGCACGTGAGATCTTCAATCTTGGTTGCAGTATCTGGGATCTTCCCGCCCCTCCCTTTTTTTTTTTGGCCACTTCTATTGGTCTTTCATTTATCTATTTATCATCCATCTTTGTTCTTTGGCCTGTGTGGGCCTCCCATCGCAGTGGCCTCTGTCGCTGCAGAGCACTGGCTCTGGGCACATGCACTCCAAAGCACTAGCTAGGTAGTTGGACACATCGGTCTAGCCGCTCTGCGGCACGTGAGATCTTCCTGGGCCAGGGATCAAACCAGCACCCCTTGCACTGCAAGGCGGTGTCCTTACCCACTGGACCACCAGGGAAGCCCTGGGATCTTTTTAGTTATGACATGCAAGATCTTTTAGTTGCAGTCTGTGGGATCTAGTTCCCTGACCAGGGATTAAACCCAGGCCCCTTGCATTGGCAGCGTGGAGTGTTAGCCACTGGACCACCAGGGAAGTCTCTCACCCTTCATTGTGGATCCGTACTCCAAGCCCAGCCCCCTTTGGCACAGGGGAGAAGCCTGCAGTCTCAGTCAGGCACCAAAGCCAACCAGTCACAGTATTTCCAGATCTCCTGGTCTGGCCTGCTGTCTTCTCTGCCATGCTCACACACATGTACACATATGCACACGCACACACACACACACACACATATCTTCTAGTTTCCCTGCCTGGAGGAGACGTCACAAGCACCTTCCAGCCACATTGCCTCTCAGCACTGTCACGTACCTTGTTTTCTCCTCTGTTGCTTGCCTGTCCAGGAAGTGAGAGTCCTGAGTGACACCAGCAGTTTCCGAAGTCCTCTCCATCTCATTTTCCAGGGTTGCCCATGCTGAACCAGCACAGGGAGCCAGAGGACTGGGGCTTCCTTCTCTACAGAGGGGCCCACCTTTCCCTGATCATCTCCAAGGCCTGCACATTCTCATCTCCACCCTCAGGACTGGAGGCTCCTGAGCCCCTATCCACCCGGCCCTGGACAGCCCACAGGGTGGCCAGAGTGCTGCTTTCTTCCTTTGAGCGTCTCCCGTTGTCAGGCCCTGTTTGGTGAGCCCCAGAAAGGCCCCAGCCCAGGGAGCTGCTGTCATGCTTGTTTTTGTTTTGTTTCTCTGAAAGTTCAGGAGCGTTTCAATCTTGAGATAACTACACATCTCGCTTCGTGGGGCACTCTGATCTCTGGTCAACGCGAGGTGTCTCTCTCTTCTCCCTTTCCCTCTTTCTCTTCTCTTTCTGGGCACCCACTCTCATGCCCTCGAGGTGTGTCCTTTGGTTTACACAGGTTCTTCCAAAGTGTGTGCGGCTTTTTTGAGTGCTTGCACACTACTCTGCCCATCTAGAGCAGGGCGTCAGGAGCTCCTTCTGCTTCTTACTTTTCTGTGCTGTACTATGTTCTTAAGATCCATCTTCTTGTGCCTTGGGTCTGTGGCTTCTAATCCCTGCACCATCCCCTGCAGATTGCCAAAGGTACTTTGCACTGTCCCTCTGCGAGCAATGGTCACTGCCAATAGTTCCAGCAGTGACCAACTTCAGATGGGTGTCCTTGTGGAGTTGTGGGGGCATTTCCTCAGTACAGATACATATCTAAGAACTGAATCACTGAATTGTAGGATCTCTGCATCCTTAGGTATTCTCTTGGATTAGTTGCTATGTCCAACTCTTGTGACCCCATGGACTGTAGCCCACCAGGTTCCTCTGTCCATGGGATTCTCCAGGCAAGAATACTGGAGTGGGTGGCCATTTCCTTCTCCAGGGGATCTTCCCGACCCAGGGACTGAACCTGGGTCTTAACGTCACAAGCACCTTCCAGCCACATTCCCTCCAGCACTGTCACGACCTTGTTTTCTCCTCTGTTGCTTGCCTGTCCAGGAAGTGAGAGTCCTGAGTGACACCAGCAGTTTCCGAAGTCCTCTCCATCTCATTTTCCAGGGTTGCCCATGCTGAACCAGCACAGGGAGCCAGAGGACTGGGGCTTCCTTCTCTACAGAGGGGCCCACCTTTCCCTGATCATCTCCAAGGCCTGCACATTCTCATCTCCACCCTCAGGACTGGAGGCTCCTGAGCCCCTATCCACCCGGCCCTGGACAGCCCACAGGGTGGCCAGAGTGCTGCTTTCTTCCTTTGAGCGTCTCCCGTTGTCAGGCCCTGTTTGGTGAGCCCCAGAAAGGCCCCAGCCCAGGGAGCTGCTGTCATGCTTGTTTTTGTTTTGTTTCTCTGAAAGTTCAGGAGCGTTTCAATCTTGAGATAACTACACATCTCGCTTCGTGGGGCACTCTGATCTCTGGTCAACGCGAGGTGTCTCTCTCTTCTCCCTTTCCCTCTTTCTCTTCTCTTTCTGGGCACCCACTCTCATGCCCTCGAGGTGTGTCCTTTGGTTTACACAGGTTCTTCCAAAGTGTGTGCGGCTTTTTTGAGTGCTTGCACACTACTCTGCCCATCTAGAGCAGGGCGTCAGGAGCTCCTTCTGCTTCTTACTTTTCTGTGCTGTACTATGTTCTTAAGATCCATCTTCTTGTGCCTTGGGTCTGTGGCTTCTAATCCCTGCACCATCCCCTGCAGATTGCCAAAGGTACTTTGCACTGTCCCTCTGCGAGCAATGGTCACTGCCAATAGTTCCAGCAGTGACCAACTTCAGATGGGTGTCCTTGTGGAGTTGTGGGGGCATTTCCTCAGTACAGATACATATCTAAGAACTGAATCACTGAATTGTAGGATCTCTGCATCCTTAGGTATTCTCTTGGATTAGTTGCTATGTCCAACTCTTGTGACCCCATGGACTGTAGCCCACCAGGTTCCTCTGTCCATGGGATTCTCCAGGCAAGAATACTGGAGTGGGTGGCCATTTCCTTCTCCAGGGGATCTTCCCGACCCAGGGACTGAACCTGGGTCTCCTGCATTGCAGGCAGATTCTTTACCGACTGAGCTACAAGGGAAGCCCTAGGTATTCTAAGTGGTACCGGGTTGTTCTGCTGGTGGCTGTAAGTATCCCCTCCTACCAACTCCTGGGCATTGTCCAGCTTTCTAGTTTTGCCAGTTGCACAGTGGCAGGGACACCTTGCTGCTTCCATTTTGGAGCTTACATCTTAGCACTATTTCTTGGATGTGTCACTGGGCAAGTCCTAGCAGCTGAATGAAGTTAACCCTGTGCTGCCGAAAAGTCACAGATTCCATAGCTCAGAGAGGCTGAGTAACCGATTTGAGGTCACACAGCTCTGAGAGTTTGAACCCAGAGCTCACACTCTTAACCCCTGCACCATTATCCTCACAGGTTGTCTCTTTTCGAAAGTATCATCCAGGTCTACACTGCACACTTCTTGGCAGGGACTGTGTTTTGAACCTGTCTGGGGCCCTGTCTGAGCCTAGTTAACTTTCTTATAGGAGATGCTCAGTAAATCATGGTTTGACAGGTTTGGAGAGAAAAAAAAAAATGCAAGGTGTTTATCTAGGGAGGTTATAGGGTACAAAAGGAAAAGAGGAAGTTGTTTGATCCACAAAGAAGCTGATTGGAGGCTGCTCATGGTAGATAAGTAACCCAGGGCTCCATGTGGCATCCGGAAGCAGCTTATCATGAACTTGGGGAACAGCGTGGTGTTAGGGGCTTTGGGGGAAAGGCAGGGAAGAAAGCTGATAGGCAAAGAGGAACATAGAACCCCCAAAATGCTTCATCTGAGTGGGCTTACACACCCACTTGGCTAAGCTAAGGCTCCAAAGGGTAGACAGGCACTCAAAATCAAAGGCAGAGCTGAAATTCAAACCTGTCTCTAGACACACAGTTCAGAGAGTTTCCATTTCTTTCTTGGGAAGAACTCACAGTCAACAAACAGGGAAGTATTTCTTCAACTCTTGTGACCCCATGGACTGTAGCCCACCAGGTTCCTCTGTCCATGGGATTCTCCAGGCAAGAATACTGGAGTGGGTTGCCATTTCCTTCTCCAGGGGATCTTCCCGACCCAGGGATTGAACCTGGGTCTCCTGCATTGCAGGCAGATTCTTTACCGACTGAGCTACAAGGGAAGCCCTAGGTATTCTAAGTGGTACCGGGTTGTTCTGCTGGTGGCTGTAAGTATCCCCTCCTACCAACTCCTGGGCATTGTCCAGCTTTCTAGTTTTGCCAGTTGCACAGTGGCAGGGACACCTTGCTGCTTCCATTTTGGAGCTTACATCTTAGCACTATTTCTTGGATGTGTCACTGGGCAAGTCCTAGCAGCTGAATGAAGTTAACCCTGTGCTGCCGAAAAGTCACAGATTCCATAGCTCAGAGAGGCTGAGTAACCGATTTGAGGTCACACAGCTCTGAGAGTTTGAACCCAGAGCTCACACTCTTAACCCCTGCACCATTATCCTCACAGGTTGTCTCTTTTCGAAAGTATCATCCAGGTCTACACTGCACACTTCTTGGCAGGGACTGTGTTTTGAACCTGTCTGGGGCCCTGTCTGAGCCTAGTTAACTTTCTTATAGGAGATGCTCAGTAAATCATGGTTTGACAGGTTTGGAGAGAAAAAAAAAAATGCAAGGTGTTTATCTTGGGAGGTTATAGGGTACAAAAGGAAAAGAGGAAGTTGTTTGATCCACAAAGAAGCTGATTGGAGGCTGCTCATGGTAGATAAGTAACCCAGGGCTCCATGTGGCATCCGGAAGCAGCTTATCATGAACTTGGGGAACAGCGTGGTGTTAGGGGCTTTGGGGGAAAGGCAGGGAAGAAAGCTGATAGGCAAAGAGGAACATAGAACCCCCAAAATGCTTCATCTGAGTGGGCTTACACACCCACTTGGCTAAGCTAAGGCTCCAAAGGGTAGACAGGCACTCAAAATCAAAGGCAGAGCTGAAATTCAAACCTGTCTCTAGACACACAGTTCAGAGAGTTTCCATTTCTTTCTTGGGAAGAACTCACAGTCAACAAACAGGGAAGTATTTCTTCACATGCTCTTCCATTGCAATGCCTCCTCAGACCCTCCAGGATATACCCCCCTCTGGGAAGAAAGCAACTGGTAGCTGAGCTGGACCTCAATGTCACCATCTGTACAATGGGCACAGTAACACCAGTCTCCCAGAGCCGCCGCGACAACTGAAACAAGGTCATAAATACAGCACACCCAGCACCGCTCAGACTCGAAAAACTCTCCCCAGCTGAGGTGGAGCACAGAGGACCTGTAGAAACTGAACATCAACATCTGAGCTAGAACATTCTGGTGATGCTTGATATTCTTCAGAAACCATTTTGGTGCAGATGTTCTTTGAAAACCTGTGGTGTCATGCGAAGTGGGGATGCAAACAAGCCCCCGGAGGGATTTTGGTGGCAAAAGTATTAGGAAGGTCTTCTCAAGCGGCCCAAGGGGAAGGGCGGGTCCAAAGAGGACCTTCTAAAATTACTGCCGTTTGACCAAAAAGACACAGCCTACTCGCCACTGCACACCAGACAGCTTCTCAAAAGGAGAAATTTCTTGCTGCCCACGGTTCCATGCGGTCCCGGGCAAAGGCACCTCCCTGTTGTGGCCATCGGGGTAGCGTGGGGGGCTGGGGAGGGCAGCGTACCCAGAGCCTGAAAGAAGCTGAGACTTGGAGCCAGGCCGTTGCTTCAGATCCCAGTTCATTCCTCTTTGAACCTGTTTCTTCCTCTGAGAAGTGGGAGGGCGGAGGGCCCCGTGAGTTCCGCTAAATGGGATAATACCTATAAACCGGTCGCTTGGTGCCTGGCGGCCAGAGGCATGCATGAATTCTAGCTGTGTGCCATCTTCCCTGTTGGTGGAGAGAGCCTGCCACGTGTTGGAGCGTGGGGTGGGTGAGCGAGACGGAAGGCTCCCGTGCTCCCAGGGCCTCTGGCCCAGAGGGTCTGCCCGGAGCTGGGGTCACTGAAGGGGACTCTCCTCTGCAGCGGGGTGCTCAGAGCCCTCTGTCTCCAGCTCCCCCTGCCATAGCACAGGGAGGAGAGAGCCCAGCTGGGGAGCCTCGGGAGCCCTTCCTCAGCCTCTAGAGACACAGGCGACACGGCAGTGGGCACATCTGAAGATCCCAGGCCAAGTCCATTTGGGCATGAATGGGAGGCGGTGTGGCCCTGGAGCACTCTAGACTGGAACCCTGGATTCCCAGGCTCCCAACAGAATGGGCTTACTTTGACCGCGGCCTCCTGTGTGTCTGGCACACCACAGGAGAGGCAGAGCTAAGTGTCATTATCCCAATCTAGTGATGGGAAAGCTGATGCTCAGAAAGGTTAAGTCACGTCCCAGAGGTCTCCTAGCCAGGATTCAGAGTCAAGTTCTCCAACCAGATGACCTGAGACAGGCAGCTTCAGGGAGGTGTTGAAGGTTCTTTCTTGGTCAAGTGGGCATAATAAGCCAGCTGCCTCCTCCCTGGGGTTTCTTGGTGAGCTCAGATTGGGAGCTGGAAGCAATCTATGGCTTGAATAGACAAGAATTTGCAGGTAGCAATACTATGGCTACCTGCAAATTCTTGTCTATTCAAGAGCAAGTTGTGGGCTTTGTCTTGGAGATGCAGGAGGGTGCTAACATGCATGCTGGGGATGTCTGAAAGGTGTCTGCCTTCTGACTCTTGTTCCTGTGGAGGCTGTGGGGTTAAGTTTCCTTATGCACAGGGACAGAAAGCTTGCCTTCACAATGTGGCATCACAGAAATGGGATAGAAAGGATCTCTTTATCAATCTCACAGAAGAGGTGAATTAATAATAATTATAGCCCTCCCCTACACTGTGTGTGGGGTATGTGTGTGTGTGTCTGCTTCTGTTCATTAAGCGCTTACTAAGTGACAGTCACCTTCCTAAGGGCTCTCCAAGAATCAAGTCACCTAATCCTTAAGGGCTGGGCTTCCCTGATAACTCAGCAGTAAAGAATCCACCAGCATCAAGCTGTGTGCCATCTTCCCTGTTGGTGGAGAGAGCCTGCCACGTGTTGGAGCGTGGGGTGGGTGAGCGAGACGGAAGGCTCCCGTGCTCCCAGGGCCTCTGGCCCAGAGGGTCTGCCCGGAGCTGGGGTCACTGAAGGGGACTCTCCTCTGCAGCGGGGTGCTCAGAGCCCTCTGTCTCCAGCTCCCCCTGCCATAGCACAGGGAGGAGAGAGCCCAGCTGGGGAGCCTCGGGAGCCCTTCCTCAGCCTCTAGAGACACAGGCGACACGGCAGTGGGCACATCTGAAGATCCCAGGCCAAGTCCATTTGGGCATGAATGGGAGGCGGTGTGGCCCTGGAGCACTCTAGACTGGAACCCTGGATTCCCAGGCTCCCAACAGAATGGGCTTACTTTGACCGCGGCCTCCTGTGTGTCTGGCACACCACAGGAGAGGCAGAGCTAAGTGTCATTATCCCAATCTAGTGATGGGAAAGCTGATGCTCAGAAAGGTTAAGTCACGTCCCAGAGGTCTCCTAGCCAGGATTCAGAGTCAAGTTCTCCAACCAGATGACCTGAGACAGGCAGCTTCAGGGAGGTGTTGAAGGTTCTTTCTTGGTCAAGTGGGCATAATAAGCCAGCTGCCTCCTCCTGGGGTTTCTTGGTGAGCTCAGATTGGGAGCTGGAAGCAATCTATGGCTTGAATAGACAAGAATTTGCAGGTAGCAATACTATGGCTACCTGCAAATTCTTGTCTATTCAAGAGCAAGTTGTGGGCTTTGTCTTGGAGATGCAGGAGGGTGCTAACATGCATGCTGGGGATGTCTGAAAGGTGTCTGCCTTCTGACTCTTGTTCCTGTGGAGGCTGTGGGGTTAAGTTTCCTTATGCACAGGGACAGAAAGCTTGCCTTCACAATGTGGCATCACAGAAATGGGATAGAAAGGATCTCTTTATCAATCTCACAGAAGAGGTGAATTAATAATAATTATAGCCCTCCCCTACACTGTGTGTGGGGGTATGTGTGTGGGTGTGTCTGCTTCTGTTCATTAAGCGCTTACTAAGTGACAGTCACCTTCCTAAGGGCTCTCCAAGAATCAAGTCACCTAATCCTTAAGGGCTGGGCTTCCCTGATAACTCAGCAGTAAAGAATCCACCAGCATTGCAGTAGCCTCAGGAGACATGGGTTCAATCTCTGGGTGGGGAAGATTTCCTGGAGGAGGAGGGCACAGCAACCCACTCCAGTATTCTTGCCTGGAGAATTCCATGGACAGAGAAGCCTGGCAGGTTACAGTCCATAGGGTTGCAAAGCATCAGACACGACTGAAACTTCTTAGTCAGCATGCATGCAATCCTAACAGGGCTACCAAGTACTCATTTTACAGATGAGAGAATTTACAACTGAGGGAATTCCCTGGTGGTCCAGTGGTTAGGACTCTGCACTCTCACTGCAGGGTGCCTGGGTTTGCTCCCTCATGAGGGAAAGAAGGGGCTTCCCAGGTGACTCCGTGGTAAAGAATCCACCGGCCAATAGAGGAGATTTGGGTTCAACCCCTGGGTCGGGATGATCCCCTGGAGGAGGAGATGGCAACCCACTCCAGTATTCTTGCCAGGAGAATTCCCTGGACAGAGGAGCCTGGAGGCTGCAGTCCATGACGTCACACAGAGTCAGACACAACTAAAGTTATCTAGGACGGATGCACGTGCTCTCAGCAAAGACTGCAGGCTGAACCCTGGAGAAGGACAGCAGGCACAATTTGGGGCAGGGAGGTCTTCTCTCAATACCCCGGACAGCACAGTAGATGCTGGTTGGCTCCCAGGACTGGTTGGGAGGGGTGGAACCCTCCCCACTCTCACCCCTCACCTGCAGCCTTGGCCCCGCTCCAAGAAAAGGGAGTTGATGGCCCCATCTTTCAGTTCTGCTTCCTCCAGTCATGGTTGGCCAGGCTGTTAACGCAAGCCTGCTATGTTTGGATGCCTGCAGCTCCACGCCCAAGCCGTTATAAACAGTCCGCCCTGCCGAGGGCAACTCGTTGGACTGGAAAGTTCGTCCTCTGTGATATCCGGGTCTGGGCTGAGACCCCGCCCCCTCAGTGCTAGCGAGAGCTGTGGATGAGTGAAAGGAAAAGAAGCACCTGGGAGGTGGTGGTGAGGGGTGTGTGTGTGTATGTGTGTGTGTGTGTGTTCTCATGATCTTGCCCTATTTCAATTCCATTTTCTTCTGGCCCATGCTGGGGACTTAGAAGGCCATCTTGGATCCTCGGGCCATTTCTCTTCTCACCTCCAGGAAGCCTCTTTGGATTCTTTCGAGCATCCACTGACATCCCAAGGATAATGAGTTGCATGGTGGACACCCTACCCCACCTCAAAGACAGGCTAACATAAAATCCTTGGAGCACTGAAGGCCACTTTATTTGGAGTAAAAAAGGTCGTTGTGGACATAATTAAGTTAAGCATCTTGAACTGATATCCTGGATGATCTGGGTGGGCCCTGAATGAGTGTCCATTTAAGAGGAAGGCGGGTTAGGAGGTGCTGTGAGCACTTGAGCAGAGAATGGAGTGATGTGTCCACGACGTCACAAGTCGAGAACTGCCACCTGTTCCCAAAGCTCGAAGCAGCAAGGAAGGATTCTCCCCTAGAGCCTCCAGAAGAACCAAGGCTGCCAGCCCCGCATGTAGACCTCTGGCCTCCAGATGGTGAGGGAATAAAGACTCAGTTGCTTTAAGCTTCTAGGCATGTGCCACTTTGTTGCAGGAGCAATGGGAAATTAACACGTCATAGAATCATAGACTTCCTGAACTGAGGGCCAGGCAGGGTCATTGGAGCCACACAGGTGAAGCTCCACATTGGCTCCAACCAACAAGTGCTGCACCCCAGGGGGCTGCTTAGCCCCTCTCAGCCTCAGGTTATTCTTCTGTCAAAGGGAGACCATGATGCCTATGTCCCCAGGCCAGTGTTTTGTTCGTTTCCTTTTAACAGCTTTGAGCTGTGCTCAGTCACTCAGTCCCGTCTGACTCTCTGCGACCCTATGGACTGTAGCCCACAAGTCTCCTCTGCCCATGGCATTCTACAGGCAAGAATACTGGGGTGGGTTGCCATTCCCTCCTCCCGGGGATCTTCCTGACCCAGGGACCAGACCTGCTGTCTCCTGCATCTCCTGCATTGGCAGTCAGATTCTTTACCATGATGCCACCTGGGAAGCCCCTCTACTACACATGATCTTAAGAGCTTTATTGGGATATAATTCAAATATCAGACAATTCACCCATTGAAAGTGTACCATTCAGTGGCCATTTTCTGGGTGTTCACACAGGTTTATAACCAATCCCCAGTTTTTTTAAAAATTTACAATTTCCCCTTCCCATTCCCCGATGAGCCAACTACAAATTTACCCCATTTGCATCCACTGACATCCCAAGGATAATGAGTTGCATGGTGGACACCCTACCCCACCTCAAAGACAGGCTAACATAAAATCCTTGGAGCACTGAAGGCCACTTTATTTGGAGTAAAAAAGGTCGTTGTGGACATAATTAAGTTAAGCATCTTGAACTGATATCCTGGATGATCTGGGTGGGCCCTGAATGAGTGTCCATTTAAGAGGAAGGCGGGTTAGGAGGTGCTGTGAGCACTTGAGCAGAGAATGGAGTGATGTGTCCACGACGTCACAAGTCGAGAACTGCCACCTGTTCCCAAAGCTCGAAGCAGCAAGGAAGGATTCTCCCCTAGAGCCTCCAGAAGAACCAAGGCTGCCAGCCCCGCATGTAGACCTCTGGCCTCCAGATGGTGAGGGAATAAAGACTCAGTTGCTTTAAGCTTCTAGGCATGTGCCACTTTGTTGCAGGAGCAATGGGAAATTAACACGTCATAGAATCATAGACTTCCTGAACTGAGGGCCAGGCAGGGTCATTGGAGCCACACAGGTGAAGCTCCACATTGGCTCCAACCAACAAGTGCTGCACCCCAGGGGGCTGCTTAGCCCCTCTCAGCCTCAGGTTATTCTTCTGTCAAAGGGAGACCATGATGCCTATGTCCCCAGGCCAGTGTTTTGTTCGTTTCCTTTTAACAGCTTTGAGCTGTGCTCAGTCACTCAGTCCCGTCTGACTCTCTGCGACCCTATGGACTGTAGCCCACAAGTCTCCTCTGCCCATGGCATTCTACAGGCAAGAATACTGGGGTGGGTTGCCATTCCCTCCTCCCGGGGATCTTCCTGACCCAGGGACCAGACCTGCTGTCTCCTGCATCTCCTGCATTGGCAGTCAGATTCTTTACCATGATGCCACCTGGGAAGCCCCTCTACTACACATGATCTTAAGAGCTTTATTGGGATATAATTCAAATATCAGACAATTCACCCATTGAAAGTGTACCATTCAGTGGCCATTTTCGTTATGTTCACACAGTTGTATAACCAATCCCCAGTCAACTTTACATTTCATCATTCCCCCGAGAGAAAACTCATTCCCACTGGCAATTGTTCCACATTCCACCCCTAACTTTCCCCCAGATGCAGCCAACTACAAATTTACCTTCTGTCTCAAAAGATTTGTCTGTTTTGTACATTCTGTATGAATGCAATCTTACAAAACATGCCTTTGTGTCTGCCTTCTTTCACGTATCATGTTTTCTGTTTTCATCCATGTTGAAGCATCAGTTGGTACTTTATTCCTTTCTGTGTCTGAATCCTATTCCATTGTGTGGAGAGGCCACATTGTGTTTATCTATTTATCCATTGATGGCCGTTTGCATTGTTTCCTTGTATTGGCCATGACGAAGTATGCTTCTAGGTACATCTGTATACATGTTTTTGTGTGAATAGAGCCAGGGCTGTTTTGAAGATTAAATGAAGTAGAACCTAAGGCATCCGATACATCCTCCAACAAGTAACATGAAAGGTATTAGAGAAAGTGTGCCTCGACACCTTCGGTTTAATGATTAGGGGACAGAAGCATAGGGAGGAACAAAGACTCATCTGAGGCCACCCAAGGCAGGAAAGCCCAACACTTCAATGCGGGTTCGTGAGTCGGACGGCCCAGAACCAAATCCTGATTGGACTTGGGTTGCTTTATGTAGGTCCGTTCACCTCTCTGAGCCTCAGACGACTCACATGTAAAATGAGGTCAAGCACCTACTTCATATGCTTGTTTTTTTTCTTTTTTTTTTTGGGCGGCGGGGGGCGGGGGGGATGATTGGGGAGGGAGGGGATGGGTGGGCCACTTCTATTGGTCTTTCATTTATCTGTTTTCATCCATCTTTGTTCCTCGGCCCTTGTGGGCCTCCCATCCCAGGGACCAGACCTGCTGTCTCCTGCATCTCCTGCATTGGCAGTCAGATTCTTTACCATGATGCCACCTGGGAAGCCCCTCTACTACACATGATCTTAAGAGCTTTATTGGGATATAATTCAAATATCAGACAATTCACCCATTGAAAGTGTACCATTCAGTGGCCATTTTCGTTATGTTCACACAGTTGTATAACCAATCCCCAGTCAACTTTACATTTCATCATTCCCCCGAGAGAAAACTCATTCCCACTGGCAATTGTTCCACATTCCACCCCTAACTTTCCCCCAGATGCAGCCAACTACAAATTTACCTTCTGTCTCAAAAGATTTGTCTGTTTTGTACATTCTGTATGAATGCAATCTTACAAAACATGCCTTTGTGTCTGCCTTCTTTCACGTATCATGTTTTCTGTTTTCATCCATGTTGAAGCATCAGTTGGTACTTTATTCCTTTCTGTGTCTGAATCCTATTCCATTGTGTGGAGAGGCCACATTGTGTTTATCTATTTATCCATTGATGGCCGTTTGCATTGTTTCCTTGTATTGGCCATGACGAAGTATGCTTCTAGGTACATCTGTATACATGTTTTTGTGTGAATAGAGCCAGGGCTGTTTTGAAGATTAAATGAAGTAGAACCTAAGGCATCCGATACATCCTCCAACAAGTAACATGAAAGGTATTAGAGAAAGTGTGCCTCGACACCTTCGGTTTAATGATTAGGGGACAGAAGCATAGGGAGGAACAAAGACTCATCTGAGGCCACCCAAGGCAGGAAAGCCCAACACTTCAATGCGGGTTCGTGAGTCGGACGGCCCAGAACCAAATCCTGATTGGACTTGGGTTGCTTTATGTAGGTCCGTTCACCTCTCTGAGCCTCAGACGACTCACATGTAAAATGAGGTCAAGCACCTACTTCATATGCTTGTTTTTTTTCTTTTTTGGGCGGCGGGGCGGGGGATGATTGGGGAGGGAGGGGATGGGTGGGCCACTTCTATTGGTCTTTCATTTATCTATTTTCATCCATCTTTGTTCCTTGGCCCGTGTGGTCCTCCCATCGCAGTGGCCTCTGTTGTCGCAGAGCACTGGCTCTGGGTGCATGCGCTCCAGAGCTCCAGCTCAGTAATTGGACACATCGGTCCAGCCGCTCCACAGCACGTGGGATCTTCCCAGGCCAGGGATCGAACCGGCACCCCTTGCACTGCAAGGCAGTGTCCTTACCCACTGGACCACCAGGGAAGCCCTTCATATGCTTGTTGATTTGAGGATGAAATGTGCTAAGAGCATGTGTCTAGCCCAAGGTGGGTGCTCTGTACATCTTAGCTGTGACTGCTCAGGGTAGCGCTAAACTCCAGAGCTTAGGTCTCCTGGCTCCCAGGTGTGAGAGGTCTTGAATTTATACTTTTCTGGATCGTGGGTAGCAGTGTGACAAAGATTTTTAGAGGAAGGACATAGGAGTTCTCTCTACTGTCCCGAGCCCCTGTGAAAGTGAAGGTGTTAGTGTCTCAGTCTTGTCTGACTCTTTATGACTCCGTGGACTGTAGCCCACCAGGCTCCTCTGTCCCTGAAATTCTCCGGGCAAGAGTACTGGAGTGGGTAACCATTCCCTTCTCCAGGGGGTCCTCCTGATCCAGGGATTGAACTTGGGTCTTCTGTACTGCAGACAGGTTCTTTGCTCTGAGCACATAAGTCGTGCTGAAGGAAAACTTTTGCTAACTTTATTTGGCTTCCAGCTTTCACCGAGAGACCCAACTGGGAACCATGGTAGGTATTAATTCTCTGCATTTTCCCATGAGCTGACTGGGTGTATCTCCTTTCCAGGCAGTGGACAGTGTGCAACCATGGAGTTGGGGCCTCTGGAAGGAGGGTACCTAGATCTTCTCAACAGCAGTGCTGACCCTCTGCAGCTCTATCACCTCTACGACCGAGTGGATCTGACTGGAGAAGAAGAGATAGAGCTCTGCTCAGGTTCGGGCTCCCCTCCCTCGGACCCCTTACAAGTGCCCCGCTCCAGCCCTCTGCCTGCAGCGGAGAGACCAACTAGGAGAAATGCTGGCCGCGGAGTTCCGCTCAGCACCACGGACAGCTCCGACGCCCGGCGCTCTTCGGTCCTCAGGCGGCGACTCTCCCAGACAGCCCTGCCTCTTCCCCTTTCCCATGGGCCCTCTTCCTAGATCTTCCCTGCTTCATCCAGTGTCTTTTCCTCCAGAACCTGACACAGACACCATCAACTGCGAACAGTTCAGCAGACTGTTGTGTGACATAGACGGTGATGAAGAGACCAGGGAGGCCTATGCCAATATCGGTGAGAAAACATTCTAGTCCAGAAAAAGGACAATCAAGGGGAAAGATTCTCCCCGCCTTTTGTTAATATCACCCATTCACCAGGAGCCAGCAGGCAAGGGCTTGGAGGACAGAGAATTGGGGAAAAGTGGAGATGAACACCAGGCAATCAAATTTCACTTTCCCATCTTCTGCTACCATTTCTGTATCTCTTTGCTGCTTTTCCTTCCTTCCTTCCTGTAAAGCTCCTGTTACACAACCCTTACCCTTTTTTCTTAGTAGTAAACTAAGCTACTCTAGTATTCATAATAACTACCCTTTGGGGACCACCTGAGTCTGCTAATATGTGTGATATCACATTGAATCTTTATAAAAGCAAAGGAAGTAGATACTATCAGGATCTTCATTTAACAGATGAAGATATTGAGGTTTAGAGTGTTAAAGCATCTACCCGATGCTACATTAGCGATAGTAATGGGCACATCATGTCTGAAATCCTAGCCTAGGTTTCTCTCATTTCAAAGTCTTTTATTTTTAACCACAAGAAGGATCATATCTAGTGTGGAGAGGTTCCTAAGGATTAATTCTCTGCATTTTCCCTTTTTGAGCTGACTGGGTGTATCTCCTTTCCAGGCAGTGGACAGTGTGCAACCATGGAGTTGGGGCCTCTGGAAGGAGGGTACCTAGATCTTCTCAACAGCAGTGCTGACCCTCTGCAGCTCTATCACCTCTACGACCGAGTGGATCTGACTGGAGAAGAAGAGATAGAGCTCTGCTCAGGTTCGGGCTCCCCTCCCTCGGACCCCTTACAAGTGCCCCGCTCCAGCCCTCTGCCTGCAGCGGAGAGACCAACTAGGAGAAATGCTGGCCGCGGAGTTCCGCTCAGCACCACGGACAGCTCCGACGCCCGGCGCTCTTCGGTCCTCAGGCGGCGACTCTCCCAGACAGCCCTGCCTCTTCCCCTTTCCCATGGGCCCTCTTCCTAGATCTTCCCTGCTTCATCCAGTGTCTTTTCCTCCAGAACCTGACACAGACACCATCAACTGCGAACAGTTCAGCAGACTGTTGTGTGACATAGACGGTGATGAAGAGACCAGGGAGGCCTATGCCAATATCGGTGAGAAAACATTCTAGTCCAGAAAAAGGACAATCAAGGGGAAAGATTCTCCCCGCCTTTTGTTAATATCACCCATTCACCAGGAGCCAGCAGGCAAGGGCTTGGAGGACAGAGAATTGGGGAAAAGTGGAGATGAACACCAGGCAATCAAATTTCACTTTCCCATCTTCTGCTACCATTTCTGTATCTCTTTGCTGCTTTTCCTTCCTTCCTTCCTGTAAAGCTCCTGTTACACAACCCTTACCCTTTTTTCTTAGTAGTAAACTAAGCTACTCTAGTATTCATAATAACTACCCTTTGGGGACCACCTGAGTCTGCTAATATGTGTGATATCACATTGAATCTTTATAAAAGCAAAGGAAGTAGATACTATCAGGATCTTCATTTAACAGATGAAGATATTGAGGTTTAGAGTGTTAAAGCATCTACCCGATGCTACATTAGCGATAGTAATGGGCACATCATGTCTGAAATCCTAGCCTAGGTTTCTCTCATTTCAAAGTCTTTTATTTTTAACCACAAGAAGGATCATATCTAGTGTGGAGAGGTTCCCTAAGGCTTAAGCAGGGAGGCTGGTTTGCAGCTATAAGAAGATCACCAGCTTTCAGACAAGGGCAGAACTCTCTGGGGAGGGGTGTTTCTGTTTTGTTTTGTTTTTTTCTTTCTTTCCTTCCCTAGTGGCGTGGGGTAAGGAGCCACTCTTACCAGGTTCACTGCTGTTTCATGCACAGACTTTGTTGGGTTTAGGAAAACAATGCCTCTTCCTCTTTTCAGGATGCAGCTCCCATTGAGACGCACAGGCTTCTCTGTGACAGCTTAGAGGGGTGGGATGAGGCAGGAGGTGGAGGGAGGTGCAAGAGGGAGGGGACACGGCTGATTCATGTTGATGTATGGCAGAAGCCAACACAGATTGTAAAACAATTATCCTTCCATGAAAAATAAATTTTAGAGACAAAAAGTTAAAAAAGAAGAAGAAAAGGAAAACTTGGCTATCCAAGTTGAGGCTGGCTACCTGCACCCACTTGCCCTCTTGGCCGGGCACCTTGCACAGCGAGCAACCTCCACAGATGTTCTTCAGGACCCTTTTCCTGGCACCTCAAGAACCACATTGCTTGAGAGGTCTGACATGAACATAGCTAGTCTTTCCTCAGCACATAGTTAATTCAGCATCATGCATGTGTGCATGTACACTTGCTCAGTCATGTCTTAACTCTTTGTGACCCCATGGATTACCACCTACCAGGCTCCTCTGTCACTGGGATTTCTCAGGCAGAAAAAGGAGAGGAATAGAAACTGTATGTTTACAAATTACAGAGCTGAGAACCTGCCTTCTTCCTTTCTTACCAAGAAGAGGCAGAAATGTTTTAGACTGAGCATATTCCCGTCTCCTCACAATGGGAGGCAGTCGTGAATGATTTGGACTTTTCCCCCATCACTTAGAATTTGGGGTTTTTTCCCCCCTTAGGGGCATCTGCACAGGAGGTGGGAACAAGTAGAGGAGGCAGCTTCCTCCAAAGCTGTTCTTCACGTTTGTGGTCCTGAGAGTACTGGCAGCTGAGGCATCCTAAAGTATTCCACTGGCTTCTTGTGTATAAAATGGGAATCATAATCATACCTGTCTTGTGGGGTAACTGTGAGAAGTGAGTAAGTTTCTGCATATAAAGTTTTTTGGAGAGGTTCCCTAAGGCTTAAGCAGGGAGGCTGGTTTGCAGCTATAAGAAGATCACCAGCTTTCAGACAAGGGCAGAACTCTCTGGGGAGGGGTGTTTCTGTTTTGTTTTGTTTTTTTCTTTCTTTCCTTCCCTAGTGGCGTGGGGTAAGGAGCCACTCTTACCAGGTTCACTGCTGTTTCATGCACAGACTTTGTTGGGTTTAGGAAAACAATGCCTCTTCCTCTTTTCAGGATGCAGCTCCCATTGAGACGCACAGGCTTCTCTGTGACAGCTTAGAGGGGTGGGATGAGGCAGGAGGTGGAGGGAGGTGCAAGAGGGAGGGGACACGGCTGATTCATGTTGATGTATGGCAGAAGCCAACACAGATTGTAAAACAATTATCCTTCCATGAAAAATAAATTTTAGAGACAAAAAGTTAAAAAAGAAGAAGAAAAGGAAAACTTGGCTATCCAAGTTGAGGCTGGCTACCTGCACCCACTTGCCCTCTTGGCCGGGCACCTTGCACAGCGAGCAACCTCCACAGATGTTCTTCAGGACCCTTTTCCTGGCACCTCAAGAACCACATTGCTTGAGAGGTCTGACATGAACATAGCTAGTCTTTCCTCAGCACATAGTTAATTCAGCATCATGCATGTGTGCATGTACACTTGCTCAGTCATGTCTTAACTCTTTGTGACCCCATGGATTACCACCTACCAGGCTCCTCTGTCACTGGGATTTCTCAGGCAGAAAAAGGAGAGGAATAGAAACTGTATGTTTACAAATTACAGAGCTGAGAACCTGCCTTCTTCCTTTCTTACCAAGAAGAGGCAGAAATGTTTTAGACTGAGCATATTCCCGTCTCCTCACAATGGGAGGCAGTCGTGAATGATTTGGACTTTTCCCCCATCACTTAGAATTTGGGGTTTTTTCCCCCCTTAGGGGCATCTGCACAGGAGGTGGGAACAAGTAGAGGAGGCAGCTTCCTCCAAAGCTGTTCTTCACGTTTGTGGTCCTGAGAGTACTGGCAGCTGAGGCATCCTAAAGTATTCCACTGGCTTCTTGTGTATAAAATGGGAATCATAATCATACCTGTCTTGTGGGGTAACTGTGAGAAGTGAGTAAGTTTCTGCATATAAAGTGTTTAGAACTGGAATTTGCAATGAGGAAGCATTCAATATGTGTTAGGTAATGCCCATCACTACCATCAACACTGTCCTCATTATCATATTCCTCTGCCTCATCACCACCCTCCTGCCCTCTCTCAGAAGCCTTTTATGGCTCCCTATTGCCTGTAAAATCAAGTCCTAACTTTCCCCAAGCAAACCTTTTACTGCTGACATCTGTCTCAAGAGTTTTGTAACCACCTTTCCTCACTCTGTCCCCTCTACTCAGGAAGTCCTCTACTTTTCACCTCTCAGACTCTGCCCCATCATTCAAGGTCTGGCTCCAGGATCCCTTCCTCTGAGAAGTCTTCCCCAATTGCCCCAGCCCACGATACACTCTCTCTCCGCTTACCTTTTATCATGATAGATATCTTTCCATTGGCTCCAAGGCATATTCCGTTTCCTATATAATTCATATAATTAACCAGAAGGGAATGGCTATCCACTCCAGGATTCTTGCCTGGAGAATCCCATGGACAGAGGAGCCTGGCGGGCTGCTGCCCACAGGGGTCACAAGCATCTGGACACAACTGAGCGACTAACACTTCCCACATTGTTGAGTGTTGAGTGTGCTCTGATCACGGTGTTGGTATTCAAATGTGGAACCTCTAATCCTCACCATCCATCCCTAGGCTGTAGGTGTCATTTATTCTCATTTACATAGATGAGGAGATGGGGACCCAGAGAGGCTAAGTAATGGACCCGAGATTGTACAGCCAGCAGGGCAAGTGGGGAGGAGAGCTGGAATTTAAACTCAAACCCAAGACCACTCAACTATACTGCGATGCACTGCTTTCCAGGGATGGAGAACTTTGCATGGATACATGCCATTGCTTCAGTTAGATCAAGAGCCCCTGAAGGTTCAGTGGTCCCTCATTAATTTAATCCCTCCTTAAACACTTACTGAGCCCCATTGTGTACCAGGTCTGGAGGGCTGCATGTCCCTGACGCCCAGCCCAAGGCTGAGCTTACAATAAGCATATGGAGAGAGCTAGTTGGTTGATGGCAACTTTTATTTTGTCTGGGCAGCGGAACTGGACCAGTATGTCTTCCAGGACGCCCAGCTGGAGGGCCTGAACAAAGACATTTTCAGTAAGTTGGGGGTGGGGAGGGTCTTGTTCTGTTTTTAACTTTTTATTTTATACTGGAGTGCCGCTGATGAGCAATGCTGTGAGAGCTCCAGGTGCAAAGCAAAGGGACATGTACACATATCCATCCTCCCCCAGACTCTCTTCCCATCCAGATTGCCACATAACACTGAGCAGGGTCCTCTGTGCTATACAATAGGTCCTTATTGGTTACCTGTTTCAAGTATAGACGTGTTCATGTCATCTTAAATGGCCTATCCCCTTGGGGGCTCAGCCTGCACTTCCTTATCCAAGGGCCACTCTTCAGTGAGTGGTCACATCCTCTCCCCAACGTCAGATCCATGGGGGCTCACCTTGGATGTCCACTGAATCGGTGTTGGTGTCTTTGGTTTTTCCCCAAAGTTGAGCACATAGGATTGGAAGAAATGATCAGCGAGACTGTGGAGGTGCTGGAGGAAGCAGGGCAGAAAAGTCAGAAAAGACGTGAGTGAGCCCCTGCCCCAGCCCCTCCGAGCCCTGGTCTGACCCTGCCTTGCTTCACTCCTGGCTCTGCCATGGCTGTAAAGCCTGCGATGGCTCCCAGTTGCTTCCCTCGTAGCGTCCTGTCTGCTCTTCCTGAGCTTGGGTGACCCACTGCTCCCTGGTGACCCAGGGAGGAAGCAGTCGCTCAGGATCAAACGGCCCCTCTCCTGCCGGGTCACCACCCCTGGTGGTTTGGATTGCCATTTCCCAGAGGACTCCTGGGTTCTGGCTTCTCCTTCCTCCTTAGTTGTCATTCCTTATGTAAGGGAGGTCTCTTCAAGCACAGGTGTTCCCCAGCAAGATCTGGGTTTGAATCCTGGATCAGCTGTTCATAGTCCTTGTGAACCTGGGCACATACTTGCATCTCTGTGAGCCTCCTACTCAGTCTCCCTGCCTCCTTCCTCTGCCCCCACCTGGTAGCTCACCTGGGCTTTTAAATGCACATCAGATCCTGCTGCTGCCCTGCTGACCCTCCAGTGGCTACAAAATACATACCACAAGGCTTGTGTGATCTGGGAAGGAAGATCCCGCATGCCATACAGTGCTGTCCCAGCCTAAAAAGCCCTCCTCTGTATCTTCTCTCTGGTTCTGCCCCAGGGCTTCAAGATGGGATTTGGACTTAAGCGGATGAGTGGAGCCAGAAATGGTTAGGGGCAATGGTGGGAAAGAAACCCCGAGACCACTTCCCAATCACTTAAGGCAAGACCTGCTGAGGGCCCCGAGCCCCTCCTGGCTTGGAGCACCCCTGCCCTGGGGCTGACGACTGTGGTGTTCTCTCTGCAGCCTTCCCAGAGGAGCCGCCCATGGATCTGAAGCACCGGAAGCTGGGTGAGCAGGGCAGGTGGGCAGGAAAGCCGGGGCCTCCTCAGATTCACAGGGAAACTGGCATTTGAAAGCTGGGGATCAGAGAGGTGAAGCCACTTGTCTGAGATCACACAGCAAGTGAGAGGTGGAGCTGGGATGCAATCCAAGATAGGGATTCCATAGCCCAGGTTCTGAAATCCTTGAACTTCAAGAACTGCTGGGAGATGCAGCTCATCCTACAAAGCCTCTTGCCTGACACATCCCTCCCCTTAACTCTGAGTCAGCGCTGAGACACCCCACCCCTGACCCCACCACCTAGTTCCCCTGCCCCTGCTGCTCTGTACTTTCAGAGTATAGAGTCCCCTTGGCTCAACTGGTCACCCAGTGCCCTCCCGCCCTCCTTGCAGCCCATGCCTCAGTGAGCTTCTTCCCCCACGCTCACCACCCCCACCAGATGCTTCCCCTCTCTTCTCCTCCCCTCCCACTTGTTATTGCAGAGGTGGGGAGGCCAGCCTCTCTGCAGGCAAGCAGACTGAGGAATGAAAACCTCCTGTCTGATGGAGGAACCCTGGTCCCTGCCTAATGTGATGAAGTCGGGGACCCGCCCTCAGAGACCCCAGGATAATGGAGAACTGTGTCTCTCTTCAAGGAGCTCCCGGTCTGATGGGGGAGCCGAGCGTGTACCTTTCCAATTCAGCAGAGATAAACTTCTGCCTTAGACTGATGGGCAGTGCTTGGGGCCTCTCAGAGTCCCTGGGGGCTCAGTGACTGGCTGTAGAAGGTATAGGGACCCGGGCTAACAGCCTGTGCATAGATCGGCCCACCCTGGTTCTCCATGGCAGGAAGTGCTCGGGGCCCAGTCACAAAGAGGAGACCAGGGCTGGGGGTCGCCTAACACAGCGCAGTTTCTGATGAAACCTGCTTCTCCCAGAGCGAGGACAGGTGTTTCCTTCCACTGCTCCCAGAGCCCTCCCCAGCCTGGGGAGACCCCTCCAGACACCCCGCCTCCAGATCTCACCCAGGCTCTAACGTGCCTCCTTCCTCACAGCTGAGTCCCTCCCCATGCCCATGGTGACTGGCACTTTCCTGGTGGGGCCCGTGAGTGACTCGACTCAGCCCTGCCCGTCACCTCCTACGCTGTTCCACAAGGAGCCGGCCTCCAGCCAGACCCCGCTGAAGGACACGGGTACGCTGGGGGCTCCGAGAGGGTGGGCTTTCCCGCCTCCCCCGAGGTGCCTGAGGAGTGGCTGTGGCAGCAGGGACGGAATGCCTCCCTGGGAAGGAGTCCCCCACTTCTGTCCCAGCCAGTTCCATCCTCAGGGACCCCATCCACTCCGCCTGTGCCGGAACACGTGCCCGGGAAGGACGCGCATCCCTGGGAGGCACAGCCGGGAATCCCCGCCAGTTAGGGGATTCACCTGCCAGCTCTGCGCTTCCGTCCACTGTGAGCTGAGCACCCTGTCCGTGCCAGTCGCTCTCCTGGGTGCCAGCCACCCGCCAAGGGCAGGCTGAGGCAGCCAAACTTCAGGGAGTCCGAGGTGTTAACTAAGATGCTAATGAAGAGCCTTCCCTGGTGGTCCAGTGGTTAAGACTCCCGGAGCGCGGGTTTGATCCTGACCAGGGATCTGGGAACTAAGATCTCACATGCTGTGTGGTGTGACCTAAGAATATATATTTTTTCTAGCTCATTAAAAAAGTGAAAGTGTTAGTCGCTCAGTCATATGTGACTCTTGGTGACCTCCTGGACGGTAGCCCGTCATGCTCCTCTGTCCATGGAATTTTCCAGCAAGATCCTGGAGTGGGTTGCCCCCTTTCCCTCCTTCTCCAGCTTTGGGAACTTCTGCCTTAGACTGATGGGCAGTGCTTGGGGCCTCTCAGAGTCCCTGGGGCTCAGTGACTGGCTGTAGAAGGTATAGGGACCCGGGCTAACAGCCTGTGCATAGATCGGCCCACCCTGGTTCTCCATGGCAGGAAGTGCTGGGGCCCAGTCACAAAGAGGAGACCAGGGCTGGGGGTCGCCTAACACAGCGCAGTTTCTGATGAAACCTGCTTCTCCCAGAGCGAGGACAGGTGTTTCCTTCCACTGCTCCCAGAGCCCTCCCCAGCCTGGGGAGACCCCTCCAGACACCCCGCCTCCAGATCTCACCCAGGCTCTAACGTGCCTCCTTCCTCACAGCTGAGTCCCTCCCCATGCCCATGGTGACTGGCACTTTCCTGGTGGGGCCCGTGAGTGACTCGACTCAGCCCTGCCCGTCACCTCCTACGCTGTTCCACAAGGAGCCGGCCTCCAGCCAGACCCCGCTGAAGGACACGGGTACGCTGGGGGCTCCGAGAGGGTGGGCTTTCCCGCCTCCCCCGAGGTGCCTGAGGAGTGGCTGTGGCAGCAGGGACGGAATGCCTCCCTGGGAAGGAGTCCCCCACTTCTGTCCCAGCCAGTTCCATCCTCAGGGACCCCATCCACTCCGCCTGTGCCGGAACACGTGCCCGGGAAGGACGCGCATCCCTGGGAGGCACAGCCGGGAATCCCCGCCAGTTAGGGGATTCACCTGCCAGCTCTGCGCTTCCGTCCACTGTGAGCTGAGCACCCTGTCCGTGCCAGTCGCTCTCCTGGGTGCCAGCCACCCGCCAAGGGCAGGCTGAGGCAGCCAAACTTCAGGGAGTCCGAGGTGTTAACTAAGATGCTAATGAAGAGCCTTCCCTGGTGGTCCAGTGGTTAAGACTCCCGGAGCGCGGGTTTGATCCTGACCAGGGATCTGGGAACTAAGATCTCACATGCTGTGTGGTGTGACCTAAGAATATATATTTTTTCTAGCTCATTAAAAAAGTGAAAGTGTTAGTCGCTCAGTCATATGTGACTCTTGGTGACCTCCTGGACGGTAGCCCGTCATGCTCCTCTGTCCATGGAATTTTCCAGCAAGAATCCTGGAGTGGGTTGCCTCTCCTTTCTCCAGGGGATTTTTCCCGACCTGGGGATCAAACCTGGGTCTCCTGCGTCACAGGCAGATTCTTTACCACTGAGCCACAAGAGAAGCCCAGATAACTTATACATATATATGTATATGTATATACACACACATACATATATATGTACATATTTACATGCATATATGTAACTGAACCACCTGCTGTGTACCTGAAACATTGTAAGTCAATAAAATATATATTAATAAATATGTCTGTTTAAGAAGATGTTAATGGAGAGCCCCACCTCACCGTCTCTGTCTCTTGCAGCGTCCCTTTCCGGTTCCTTGTTGAGCTGCCTGAGTCTCCCCGCTGGACCCATTCAGATCATCCCGACTCTCTCCCCTCTGCCCCAGGGGCTCTGGCAGATCTCAGGGGCTGGGACAGGAATCTCCAGTATACTCATCTACCAAGGTGCGCACGAGAGCCTGGGCTCCCGCCCCTGCCCGTGGCCTGACCTCTCCAGTGTCCCTCCCACCTCCCCCTCCTCCCATCCCAGGCCCTTGGTAGGTGTTGCCAGTACCTTCTCGTGCTTCCCCAGACCATCCTTCCTTGTCCCCGTTTTCCCCAAATCAAAGCAGACCTCCCCAACATGGTCTGAATAGACCCACCACCCACCAAATAGCTGAATGGCCTTTTCTAGGGGTCACATTCCCCCACTAAGCCTTCTTTTTTTAAAAAAAAAAAAGAAAAATTTTAAAATCACACCAATGCATGGCCATGAACAAGCCAAACAATAACAGAGACTTTAAGAGAGTTACTCTGTCTCTCCCTTACTCTTTCAGTATACTGTTGTGAACAGTCTGGTACGCACCCTTGTACAGCTTTCTCTGAATTGCCTTGTTTCCCAGCCAAAAAAATGGTCCCTGCTGACCTGCCCCCTTGAAGGACTGTGGATTGTCCAGGAGAAGACACGCTTTGGGGATACATCTGTTTGTTTCAGGAGCTTCCTTTGCAAGTTGCATGCCACTTTTTGTATAATTCAGATTTTGTATAATTTGCCCCTGGAGCAAGAGAATGTTCTGGGCATCTATGGAAATGAACTCTGACCACGCATTGGGGAAAGTACCATTAGAGCATTTGTCCCGTGTGCCCTAGGAGCTGACTGTTCCCATTTCACAGATGGGAAAAACCGAGGCTTCAGGAGCGAGATGTAATTCCAGAGCTCTTTCCTCAACTCCATCCTGAAATGACTTCCTTGGGAAGAAGTCCCCCTCCCCTTTCCCCAGCCCCCCAGCCCCCCAGGCTGATTTGGGGAGGGGGCGACCCAAGTGGGTTCCTAATTGTTTCTATCTTGCTTTCCCGTCTCCTGTAGGTGAGATGCCCCACGCCAGCCAAACACCCCCGTCCAGCGGCCCTGCTGTCCAGAGCCTCCCCAAGTCCCCAGAACGACCCGGCTCCACCAGCCCCTTTGCCCCATCTGCAGCTGACCTCCCGGGCATGCCTGAACCAGCCCTGACCTCCCGTGCAAACCTGACAGGTAGGAATCAGCTTGGCCTTTGAGAGTGAAACAGAATGGAAACAGAACAGAGGTTCTGGGGGAGGGAATTGCCTCAACAGTGAGATCTACCCACAGAGCTGCCCGCAAGGACAGGAAAGTTGTATTTGTGCAAAACAGGGCAGGGAGGGCCTTCAGGGAGGAGGGGATGCGTGGGAGGGTGGGCAGGGGGGATAACTGGAAAGTCCATGTCAGACCTGAACGGGGCCACCAGCCTCCACCAGCTTGTCATACGGCAGGAGAACAGGCTCGATGCAGCGCGATCTGAGTTGTCTGAGGAACTGGGGGTCTTGATCTTAGCAGCCATACTGTGGTTTTTAAAAAGCTGGTGAAAATGTTAAAAGTACAGTTGGCCAGAGAAGGACGTCTGAGCCATGTACAGCCCCGGTCACCACGTGGGCCCCTCAGCCCACATCAGCTCTGCCCTTGGCATACTCAAGGGACGGATGTCCCAGCGGAGAGGGAGGTCCCTGGGGCACCTCTCGGCCTCCCTCTGACAGCACCTTCTTCCCCCCCAGAGGATGAGATGTCCCCCACCAAATGCCCGGTGGCTCGCGGGGCCTCCAGCAAGCTCCCCAAGTGGCCTGGTGAGTTGGGGCAGGGCCCCTCGCTTGTGGGCTCATTCGCTCGTCCGTGCGCCCACTTAGTTCCGCGTTCATTCCTCCCGTTACGCGGAAAGCTGCATTTACCCAGGCCCTGCCCTCGCCAACCCACACTAGGGGGTCAGCCTCTCGCCTGCAAGGGTGGGAGAGTGGACGAGGGAAGGGTGGTGACTGAGAGAATGGATGAAGGCAAGAGCAGCTGACGCACGCGGGAGGATGGAAGGTAGACCTGAAAGGGTGACTTGGAGAACAGCCAGACGGCTCAGTCTGCCTCTGCCCCGGGCACACGTCCAGACACGTGAGCTGTAGTCAGTTACTAGAGTCTCCAACAACCCCAGTGTGATGTCCATTTTTTAAAATAATTATGTTTACTTTTTGCTTGTACAGAGTTTTGTTGTTTGCAGATATGTATAATCCCAGATTAGTCATATGTATATCCCTGACCCCGCCCTCCTCTATTCCCCTCCCAGTCTCCCCCATCCCACCCCTCCAGGCCATCGTGCAGCCCCCATGTAGGATCCCTTATTCCCACAGCACATTGACAATAGTTCTCTCTTTTACATATGGTGGTATAGGTTTCCATGTTACTCTTTCCATGCCCCTTCTCCCACTGAGCTGCCCGCAGGACAGGAAAGTTGTATTTGTGCAAAACAGGGCAGGAGGGCCTTCAGGGAGGAGGGGATGCGTGGGAGGGTGGGCAGGGGGGATAACTGGAAAGTCCATGTCAGACCTGAACGGGGCCACCAGCCTCCACCAGCTTGTCATACGGCAGGAGAACAGGCTCGATGCAGCGCGATCTGAGTTGTCTGAGGAACTGGGGGTCTTGATCTTAGCAGCCATACTGTGGTTTTTAAAAAGCTGGTGAAAATGTTAAAAGTACAGTTGGCCAGAGAAGGACGTCTGAGCCATGTACAGCCCCGGTCACCACGTGGGCCCCTCAGCCCACATCAGCTCTGCCCTTGGCATACTCAAGGGACGGATGTCCCAGCGGAGAGGGAGGTCCCTGGGGCACCTCTCGGCCTCCCTCTGACAGCACCTTCTTCCCCCCCAGAGGATGAGATGTCCCCCACCAAATGCCCGGTGGCTCGCGGGGCCTCCAGCAAGCTCCCCAAGTGGCCTGGTGAGTTGGGGCAGGGCCCCTCGCTTGTGGGCTCATTCGCTCGTCCGTGCGCCCACTTAGTTCCGCGTTCATTCCTCCCGTTACGCGGAAAGCTGCATTTACCCAGGCCCTGCCCTCGCCAACCCACACTAGGTGTCAGCCTCTCGCCTGCAAGGCTGGGAGAGTGGACGAGGGAAGGGTGGTGACTGAGAGAATGGATGAAGGCAAGAGCAGCTGACGCACGCGGGAGGATGGAAGGTAGACCTGAAAGGGTGACTTGGAGAACAGCCAGACGGCTCAGTCTGCCTCTGCCCCGGGCACACGTCCAGACACGTGAGCTGTAGTCAGTTACTAGAGTCTCCAACAACCCCAGTGTGATGTCCATTTTTTAAAATAATTATGTTTACTTTTTGCTTGTACAGAGTTTTGTTGTTTGCAGATATGTATAATCCCAGATTAGTCATATGTATATCCCTGACCCCGCCCTCCTCTATTCCCCTCCCAGTCTCCCCCATCCCACCCCTCCAGGCCATCGTGCAGCCCCCATGTAGGATCCCTTATTCCCACAGCACATTGACAATAGTTCTCTCTTTTACATATGGTGGTATAGGTTTCCATGTTACTCTTTCCATGCCTCTCACCCACTGTTTGCTCCCCACAATGTCCGTAAGTCTGTTCTCTGTCTGTTTTTCCATCACTTCACTGCGTGTGTTATCATTACCCCCATACTAGATTCCGTATATATGTGCCAGTATACTGTACTTGTCTTTCTCTTTTTGACTTACTTCACTTTGTTTAATAGGTCCTACATTTATCCACTTCATTAGGACTGATTCTTCTGCATTTCTTTTCATGGCTGAGAAGTATTCCATTGTATCATTGTACCCTAGCTTTTTGGTTTTTTGGCCACTTCTATTGGTCTTTCATTCATTTATTTTCATCCATCTTTGTTCTTTGGCCCGTGTGGGCCTCCCATCGCAGTGGCCTCTGTCCCTGCAGAGCACCGGCTCTGGGCGCATGCACTCCAGATCTCCGACTTGGTAGTTGGACACACTGGTTCAGCCGCTCTGTGGCACATGGGATCTTCCCAGGCCAGGGATCGAACTGGCGCCCCTGGCACTGCAAGGCGGTGTCCTTACCCACTGGACCACCAGGGAAGCCCCCTGTACCAAAGCTTTTGTATCCATTCATTCCTCGATGGACATCTAGGTTGCTTCCATGTTCTCGCTATTGTATAGAGAGCTGCAATGAACATTGGGGTACAGGTGCCTCTTTCAATGTTGATTTCATCAGGGTGTAAACCTAATAGTGAGATTGCTGGGTCGTATGTTGCTTCTATTTTTAGTTTTTTGAGGAATCTCCATACTGTTTTCCATAGTGGCTATATCAATTTAGATCCCCATTTTACAGGTGGGGAAACTGAGACATAGTGAGGTACCTCCCTTGCTCACGGTAACAGTAATAAATTGAACCAGACCCCTGGATTCTACTATCTTAGCTCTTAACACCCCTCCAATGGCCCCCCTGTGGTGAGTGAATAAAAGAAGGCTAGTAGCAAGGTCCTACTGAATAGCTGAACAGCACAGGGAGCTCTGATCAGGGTCGCGTGGCAGCCGGCATGGGTGGGAGTCTGGGGAGAAAGGATGCATGTGTGCGTATGGCTGAATCGCTTTGCTGTGCACCTGAAACTATCACAATATTTAGTGATACATTATGCATAATAATTGCAATGCGTAATATTGTTGGTTATGCATGTGTCTGTGTGTGTGCTCAGTCGCTTCAGTTGTGTCTGACTCTTTGCGACCCCGTGAACTGTAGCCCGCCAGGCTCCTCTGTCCATGGGCTTCTCCAGGCAAGAATGCTGGAGTGGGTGGCCATTCCTTTCTGTAGGGGATCTTTCTGACCTAGGGATCGAACCCGCAGCTCCTGCATGGCCTGCAGACTCTTATTCCAAATATAAAATTAAAAGTTAAGAAAAAAATAAAAGAGGGCTAGTGAGCAAATGAAGGCGTGGACAGAAAATCAAGTGAGAAGATGAGGGAATGAATAGGTGTAGGAATGAAACAGGAATGAATGAATGAACGAGGAATGGATGTGTGTCTGGGTAACTGAGTGAGGCAGCTAGTCCAGAAAGGGCTCAGGGAAGATGGCGATGAGTGGATGAAGCAGCTTGTGATGGTGCTTGGACTTGCCCCTCGGCTGTCCTCACAGGAGCCAGTCCTGCCACTAGCCTCCTCCTCTCCCTCTCCCCACACTCTTCGATCTGCACAGAGAATGTGGAGCAGTTCTGCTGCTCGCTCGGGAAAAGTACCAGGCCAAGCCCGCGGGCCCGGAAGGCATCCTGGTGGAGGTGGACCTGGTGAGGGTGAGGCTGGAGAGGAGCAGCGGAAGAGCCAGGAGAGAGCTGGCCACCCTGGACTGGGCAGCGGCGGACCGATTGATGGGTCATAGGTTGCTTCTATTTTTAGTTTTTTTAGGAATCTCCATACTGTTTTCCATAGTGGCTATATCAATTTAGATCCCCATTTTACAGGTGGGGAAACTGAGACATAGTGAGGTACCTCCCTTGCTCACGGTAACAGTAATAAATTGAACCAGACCCCTGGATTCTACTATCTTAGCTCTTAACACCCCTCCAATGGCCCCCCTGTGGTGAGTGAATAAAAGAAGGCTAGTAGCAAGGTCCTACTGAATAGCTGAACAGCACAGGGAGCTCTGATCAGGGTCGCGTGGCAGCCGGCATGGGTGGGGAGTCTGGGGAGAAAGGATGCATGTGTGCGTATGGCTGAATCGCTTTGCTGTGCACCTGAAACTATCACAATATTTAGTGATACATTATGCATAATAATTGCAATGCGTAATATTGTTGGTTATGCATGTGTCTGTGTGTGTGCTCAGTCGCTTCAGTTGTGTCTGACTCTTTGCGACCCCGTGAACTGTAGCCCGCCAGGCTCCTCTGTCCATGGGCTTCTCCAGGCAAGAATGCTGGAGTGGGTGGCCATTCCTTTCTGTAGGGGATCTTTCTGACCTAGGGATCGAACCCGCAGCTCCTGCATGGCCTGCAGACTCTTATTCCAAATATAAAATTAAAAGTTAAGAAAAAAATAAAAGAGGGCTAGTGAGCAAATGAAGGCGTGGACAGAAAATCAAGTGAGAAGATGAGGGAATGAATAGGTGTAGGAATGAAACAGGAATGAATGAATGAACGAGGAATGGATGTGTGTCTGGGTAACTGAGTGAGGCAGCTAGTCCAGAAAGGGCTCAGGGAAGATGGCGATGAGTGGATGAAGCAGCTTGTGATGGTGCTTGGACTTGCCCCTCGGCTGTCCTCACAGGAGCCAGTCCTGCCACTAGCCTCCTCCTCTCCCTCTCCCCACACTCTTCGATCTGCACAGAGAATGTGGAGCAGTTCTGCTGCTCGCTCCGGGAAAAGTACCAGGCCAAGCCCGCGGGCCCGGAAGGCATCCTGGTGGAGGTGGACCTGGTGAGGGTGAGGCTGGAGAGGAGCAGCGGGAAGAGCCAGGAGAGAGAGCTGGCCACCCTGGACTGGGCCGAGCGGCAGCCGACCCGAGGGGCCCTAGCCGAGGTCCTGCTGGCCGCGAGCGACCGCCGGCAGCCGCGTGAGTCGCAGGTGATCGCCGTGCTGGGCAAAGCGGGACACGGGAAGAGCCACTGGGCCCGGGCCGTGAGCCGGGCCTGGGCCTGCGGCCAGCTGCCACAGTACGACTTTGTCTTCTGCATCCCCTGCCACTGTTTGGACCGTCCGGGGGACACCTACCGCTTGCAGGATCTGCTCTCCTCCCTGGGCCCACAGCCGCTGCCGCTGGACGACGAGGTCTTCCATTTCCTCTTGAGGAGGCCCGACCGCGTCCTGCTCATCCTGGATGCCTTCGAGGAGCTGGAGGCCCAAGACAGCGCCCCGCAGAGCACGGGGGCACCCGGGTCGGCCGAGCCCCGCTCCCTCCGGGGGCTGCTGGCCGGCCTCTTCCAGCGCAAGCTGCTGCGAGGCTGCACGCTGCTGCTCACAGCCCGGCCCCGGGGCCGCCTGGCCCCGAGCCTGAGCAAGGCCGACGCCCTGTTCGAGGTGGCCGGCTTCTCTGCCCAGCAGGCCGAGACCTACGTGAGGCGTTACTTTGAGAGTTCGGGGGCAGCCGAGGAGCAGCAAGGGAGAGCCCTGGCGCTCCTCCGGGCCCGGCCGTTTCTCCTGACTCACAGCCACAGCCCCACCGTGTGCCAGGCCGTGTGCCGCCTCTCGGAGGCCCTCCTGGAGCGGGGTGACGAGGCCCAGCTGCCCTCCACGCTCACGGGCCTCTATGTTGGCCTTCTAGGCCCAGCAGCCCGAGACAGCCCCCCAGGGGCCCTGGTGGCCCTGGCCAGGCTGGCCTGGGAACTGGGCCGTGCCCACCAGAGCAGCCTGCAGGAGGGCCAGTTCCCGTCGGCGGAGGCGAGGGCCTGGGCGGTGGCCCAGGGTTTGGTGCGGCCCTCCCCGGGGGCCCCGGAGGCGGAACTGGCCTTCTCCAGCTTCCTCCTGCAGTGCTTCCTGGGGGCCCTGTGGCTGGCTGTGAGCGGCGAAATCAAGGACAAGGAGCTACCACAGTATTTGGCCTTGACCCCGAGGAAGAAGCGGCCGTATGACAACTGGCTGGAGGGCCTGCCACGCTTCCTGGTCGGGCTGGTCTTCCAGCCTCGCCCCAGCTGCCTGGGAGCCCTGGCGGGGCGGGCGGCCTCCACCGCCACGGACAGGAAGCAGAAAGTGCTCACCAAGTACCTGAAGCGGCTGCAGCCCGGGACGCTGTGGGCCGGGCGGCTGCTGGAGCTGCTGCACTGCGCCCACGAGGCACTGGACCCCGGACTCTGGCAGCACGTGCTCCAGGGGCTTCCGGCCCACCTCTCCTTCCTGGGCACCCGGCTCACGCCTCCCGACACCCACGTGCTGGGCAGCGCCTTGGAGGCGGCGGGCCGAGACTTCTCCCTGGACCTCCGCAGCACTGGCATTGACCCCTCTGGACTGGGGAGCCTCGTGGGACTCAGTTGTGTCACCCATTTCAGGTGGGGGCCGGGGACAGGAGAACGGGCTTTCTTTGCAGTGAGCGCCTAGCGTGGTCTTGGTGCTGGGAAGTGCTGACTCGGTGGGGTCTCGTTTAGAATGATGGCAGCCAGATGGGGACAGGAGCGCTTCCGTCCTTTTTGAAGATGAGAAAGCCAAGGCTCAGAGAGGGGCAGTAGCTTGTCCAAGGTCACACAGCCCGTGAGGGGCAGCATCCTTCTTTCAACCAGTATTGGAAGACTGGCCTTAAGCCAGGCCCTGGGCCACATCTAGAATCTAAGACTGATCTGGGCTTTCATTCATTTTCTTCTCTCCATCCCTCAGTCAAGCACAGTTTTGCCATGATGGGATTAAGGCCACAGCCTCCCTCGACCTCCCTGCCTCCATTCTCCTCTTCCACTGCACTGTACGTTCCCCGTCCGCACAGTCTCCCTAGAAATTGCGTCTGATCGTATTCCATCCTTGCTTACAGTCTTTCAGAGACACCCCACCTCTCCCAGGTGAAGTAAACATTCCTTAAATTAAGCAGTCTAAATCTTTCTAGGGATCTGTTTGATCATTTAAGCCTAAACTCCAGAGAAACTCTGCCACCTTCCCCTTAAGCATAATTTACTCCTACAGTAGTAAGGTCTACACCACAGTAGCTCAACCGAGAATTTAGCACAGAGCTTCCTGGTGGCCAGAGCAAAAAGGGAAATACAACCATTGGGAGAACTGAGAAAAAGGAGGAATTGATAAGGGTTTGAGTGGTCACGCAAGACTTTCTAGAGGAAGTAGGAGTTAAGCTGAGGAAGAAAAGTATCTGAATAGATAAGAGGTCCCTTAATGGAGCTGCTTCCCCCATCCCCCAATTAGGGTCTGTCCAGGTCACAGAGGCCCTTCCTCCACAGGGCTGCCTTGAGTGACACAGTGGAGCTATGGGAGTCCCTGCAGCAACGTGAGGAGAGCGAGCTGCTCTGGGCGGTGGAGGAAAAGTTCACCATCGAGCCTTTCAAGGCCCAGTCCGTGAAGGATGTGGAAGACCTGGGCAGCCTCGTGAAGATCCAGAGGTGAAGGGAAGAGGGTGTGGGAGGTGGCCCAGGCCACGTGGGACCTAACATCGGGTTTGCCCTTAGCACCTCCAGGGCTTCCGCTTCCTCATGCCCTCCCCCTCCCTGGGCAGTGGCCGCCTGGAATCTCTCGCTGCAGTCAACACCCAGGCAGAGGCCTCAGGACCGGTCATTGTGTCCACTTCAGAATGTGCCACCATGGGTCCAGTCCTTTCCCAGCTAAAGCTAAGAACACACTCTCAGGGACACCCCCAGTGGCTCGGTGGTTAAGACTCTACCTCCTAATCCAGGTCTGGGGTCGTGGGTTCGATCCCTGGCCGGGGAACTAAAGTCCCACATGCTGCATGGTGTGGCCAAATATTTTTTGTTTTTGTTTTTTAAAAAATTAAGCCATGGCGATATTCTGTCTTGCTAAGTGTTTATCTAGTAACACAAGTGACACCAAGGCCCCCTTTCAAGGCAGCCAGGACCAGTAACACCCCTGTTATATAGAGGGCAGAGGAAACATGACCAAAGGACAGCTGTCTTTCCCTCATTCCTTCATCATGCATTGCTTGAGCTCCTCCCGTGCTCTGTCTGGGATGGGTGGGAGTAATGCCTAAATTAAGCAGTCTAAATCTTTCTAGGGATCTGTTTGATCATTTAAGCCTAAACTCCAGAGAAACTCTGCCACCTTCCCCTTAAGCATAATTTACTCCTACAGTAGTAAGGTCTACACCACAGTAGCTCAACCGAGAATTTAGCACAGAGCTTCCTGGTGGCCAGAGCAAAAAGGGAAATACAACCATTGGGAGAACTGAGAAAAAGGAGGAATTGATAAGGGTTTGAGTGGTCACGCAAGACTTTCTAGAGGAAGTAGGAGTTAAGCTGAGGAAGAAAAGTATCTGAATAGATAAGAGGTCCCTTAATGGAGCTGCTTCCCCCATCCCCCAATTAGGGTCTGTCCAGGTCACAGAGGCCCTTCCTCCACAGGGCTGCCTTGAGTGACACAGTGGAGCTATGGGAGTCCCTGCAGCAACGTGAGGAGAGCGAGCTGCTCTGGGCGGTGGAGGAAAAGTTCACCATCGAGCCTTTCAAGGCCCAGTCCGTGAAGGATGTGGAAGACCTGGGCAGCCTCGTGAAGATCCAGAGGTGAAGGGAAGAGGGTGTGGGAGGTGGCCCAGGCCACGTGGGACCTAACATCGGGTTTGCCCTTAGCACCTCCAGGGCTTCCGCTTCCTCATGCCCTCCCCCTCCCTGGGCAGTGGCCGCCTGGAATCTCTCGCTGCAGTCAACACCCAGGCAGAGGCCTCAGGACCGGTCATTGTGTCCACTTCAGAATGTGCCACCATGGGTCCAGTCCTTTCCCAGCTAAAGCTAAGAACACACTCTCAGGGACACCCCCAGTGGCTCGGTGGTTAAGACTCTACCTCCTAATCCAGGTCTGGGGGTCGTGGGTTCGATCCCTGGCCGGGGAACTAAAGTCCCACATGCTGCATGGTGTGGCCAAATATTTTTTGTTTTTGTTTTTTAAAAAATTAAGCCATGGCGATATTCTGTCTTGCTAAGTGTTTATCTAGTAACACAAGTGACACCAAGGCCCCCTTTCAAGGCAGCCAGGACCAGTAACACCCCTGTTATATAGAGGGCAGAGGAAACATGACCAAAGGACAGCTGTCTTTCCCTCATTCCTTCATCATGCATTGCTTGAGCTCCTCCCGTGCTCTGTCTGGGATGGGTGGGAGTAATGCCTTCTCTGAGGCTCTTTGCTATGAATCACACAGTAATGCCTTAATAATACCTTGTCCTAGTTTTTTTCTTTTCAACAAGGGGACAATAGTAGCCTGAGGAAGGCAGTCCTTCTGGGGAATTCTGGGTTCTGGGGCAGGCATCCTAGGATCCAGAGCAAGGGGCTCAGCCATTGGGGAGGAGCCAGCTCTCTAGTAACGTTGCCCCTTCTCTCCAGGACAAGAAGCTCCTCTGAAGATGCAGCTGGGGAACTCCCTGCTGTCCGAGACTTAAAGAAGCTGGAGTTTGCGTAAGCCACGGGGTGAATTGTGTCAGATCCCCACGGGCGTTGGCTGGGCTGGTGACACCAGAATGCACTTGGGTCTTCAGACTCATTCTTATCTTCTTGACCCCACCCTGTCCCTCTGGACACCAGCTTCCAGCAGCTGGGGCATGGCCGGACTAGTCCTTGAGGCTCTCGTGGGTGAGGCTAACTGACCCGTTTGCTGGTGAACATGCTCGTTCACGTTCACCCATTCAGCAGAACGACTCGGAGGGCCGCAGCCGCTGTTCTCCATCAGATCGCTGTCTGATATAAACAGTTACCATCTGCTGCTGTGATTAGTGACTGGAAACTCAGGGGCTGTGAGAGTGTAGACTGAGGGGACTTCCCAGAGGAAGTGATTGACGCACTGAAGCTAGACCTAGGAACGGGAATGAACCATGCTGGGTGGAAAGGAAAAAGCCACTGTCTCCCCATTTTAAAGAAGCAAACACTGAGGCCTAGAGAGAGTAAATTGTTTGTCAAAAGTCATAGCTGTCAGATTGGCCTGGCCCTTGCTCCAGTGCGGGAAAAAGTTACATTCGTAGTTGGACCTTTGTCAGGGATCTAAATCATCTGATGATTAGGAAGGAATTATTAAGCACCTTCCTTGTACCCAGTGCCTTTTTTTTCCCCTCTTTTCTCCATCATGCCTCTTTTATTTATATTTATTTTCATCCGTCTTTTTTTTTTTTTTTTTTTTTTCGTTGGCCTGTGTGGACCTCCCATTGCAGTGACCTCTCCCGTTGCAGAGCACTGGCTCTGGGCGTATGTGCTCCAGAGTGCTGGCTCGTAATTGGACACACCAGTCCAGCCACTCCGTGGCACATGGTGTCTTCCCAGGCCAGGGATCGAACTGGTGCCCCTTGCACTGCAAGGCAAACTCTTTACCCACTGGACCATTAGGGAAGCCCTACTCAGTGCTTTTTGTATATAATCTCAAGAGGTACTCTGGGACATGGTCACTATTGTCCCCATTTTACAGATGAGAAAACTGGGGCCTAGTGAGGTTAAGTACCTTGCCCAGGGTCCTCAGCTGGGTACCCACAAACTGCCTGCTTCTACTGATCATTGCTCCCCTGGCTCCCCAGAAAAAGCCAGGCATTTCTTCTTTTGAACAGAGAGAGAGACAAGATGCCATATTTGTGCAGAAGTTCAAAAAACTGTGGCTGAAAAGAGGAAACATATGAAAACAAGCACCAAGGGCCCTTCTGGCCTTGAATTATTTTCAGCTTAAAAAGCCCCTAGCTCGAGGTCGGAACTGTGCTCTGAGGAACAGCAGCCGTGGGGTAGAACAGCCCAGAACCTGGAGGCTAGCCACCTGTAGGCCGGAAGCCCCAAGAAAGTTCTGAGGAAAGAAGGAAGGAAGGAAGGGACTATTTTGGGTGTGTGACGGCAGCCACCATGACCAGCACCCTTTAGATTCACCTCCCTGTAGATTAGGCCATTCAGCCACTCAAAACCCTGAGGAACTCGGCTGGTGAATGATCCTCACCTGATTCAGGCCCCTTTGATCTCTTCATCTTTGCCTCCTGCTCAGTCTCCAGCCATGCACATCCTCTTGATGGTTTTTGACCTCGTTGGGCCTGACCTGACCCCTGGGCCTCTGCACTGACTGTGCCTTCTGCCCAGGGACTCTTTCCCCCAGGAATCTGTATGGTCCCCACCCTCATGTTCTTCTGGTTTTCATCAAGAGAGACCTTTTTTTAAAAAATCTTTCTTTTACTTACTCATTTATGTATTTTATTTGGCTTCCTTGGGTCTTCGTTGCAGCCTGGGGATCTTTGCTGCATCATGAGGGATCTTTCATTGTGGTGCACGGGCTCTCTAGTTGCGGCACGCAAACTAAATTGTTTTGCGACGTGTGGAATCTTAGTTCCCTGCCCAGGGATTCCCTGCGTTGCAAGGTGGATTCTTAACCACAGGACCACCAGGGAAGTCCCTGAGAGAGGCCTTTGGGGACTTCTATATTTAAAAGCACAATTGAGGGGTGGAAGGCTGACCATGTGTGAATGAATGTATGCTAAGTCTTTTCAGTCATGTCTGACTCTCTGCAGCCCTCTGGGCCCTAGCTCGCCCGGCTTCTCTGTCCATGGGCTTCCCCTAGCAAGCATATTGCAGCGGGTTGCCATTCCTTTCTCCAGGGAATCTTCCCTGACCCAGGTCTCCTGCATGGCAGGCAAATTCTTTACCATGTGAGCCACCAGGGAAGTCAGCCCAGATTTAGATATTCCCATCTTGTGATCTTTCATGGAGGTTGGGGATTCCCAGACTTCGGGATTTCAAAGACTGAGGATATCTCAGAGTGAAATTCAGGGACTGCGGTTACTATCTCTTAATTTGTATCAAGTTCGTTCAAACAAGTGAAATTGCCACTGATGACACCATAATTTTATCAAAACCAAGACATTGTAATATTAAAAAAAGTTCGAAATAATTTCAGAATAAAAGACAGTTCCTTACCTTGAGTACATTTAACTATATTTTGAAAACAAAATTGAAGATCCTTTGGCTGTCTTTCTTTTTCTCCTTCTCTTGAAGTCTGGTCTAGATATCAATCCAGGCTGTGTGACCTTGCATGTGTTAGTTAACCTCTTTGTGCCTTGGTTTCCCCATCTCTAAAATGTGGCTAAGAAGCACTCCTAGCTCAGAGTCATTTGAGGATTGAATGAGATCTGAGTGATGAACGCAACATATTCTTGGCACATAAAGTGCTTAAGATAGGGACTTCCCTGGTGGTCCAGTGGTTAAGACTCTGTGTTCCCAATTCAGTGGGGCCTGGGTTTGATCCCTGGTCAGGGAACTAGATCCCACATGCTGCAACTATGACCCAGCGCAGCCAAATTAAAAAAAAAAGAAAAAAAAAGTGCTTAAGATACAGTCCTGTTTCGTATGAAACAGCAATGGAAAATATGTAAGTCATCTTTCTCAGGACTGGAGGTATCCTCAGGCCAGCATTTGGGAACCGTTTCCCCAGGCCAGGGAGAAGGGTGCACCTGGATGTTGGCAGGAGTGAGAACTGGCTCCCCACACAGAGATAAAAGATGAGGATCTCCCGGCTGGGAGCCATGCGGGCTGCTTGAGTGGGTTTGTGAAATCTTCTGAAGGATTGGGGTCCCGCCAGGTGGGGCAGGGAGGAAGGCAAGCCTCAGATGAGCCTGCCTCCTGCAAGCTCGAACAGAGGGGCTGTGGCTGTTTCAGGATCTTAACTCTGCTCTTTGCCCCCTAGGCTGGGCCCCGTCTTGGGCCCGCAGGTTTTTCCCAAGCTGGTGAAGATTCTCGAGGCCTTTTCATCCCTTCAGCATCTGGAGTGAGTATAAACCCTGGTATCTCTCCAAATCCTGGCCCGGTTTTCTCCTCGCTTCCTCAGTGTGGCTGGTATGGGTGACCAGATGCCCCTGCTGCAGGGACGGGACAGCAGATGGAAGTCCCCAATAATAAGAGGGTTGAATCCATTTGTGACCCTTGAAATGTTTCCCCTTCTTGTGCTTTTCCCAGAAAGCTCCTAGGAGTGTAGGAGTGAGACCCCAGTGGTACAGCTGAGGTCTCAAGAGATTGGGGAAGTTGCCTCAGCTCATGGGGCTCCCAGGGAAGGACACAAGAGATTCAGGTCCAAGGGCAGTCAGAGCCTTGTCCCCTGGTTGGCCACCGGGCATTCCCAGGCGACGAAGCCTTGCTTCCAAAGTCTCGGAGCTCAGCTGCATCTGGTCCAGGGGTGGGGGGATCAGAGGAGGCGCTGCTGGGCCAGAGGCATGGTGTGGGCGTGGGAGTGGGAGGGTCTGGTGGCCCCTGGGGTGCTGGCTGATGCCTCCCATCTGATTCCACCCGCAGTCTGGACTCGCTGAGCGAGAACAAGATCGGGGACGAGGGGGTCGCCCAGCTCTCGGCCACCTTCCCTCAGCTGAAGGCGCTGGAGACGCTCAAGTGAGTAGACTGAGCTCCCTGTCCTGCTGCATTGGCCCCCAAAGTCCAGCTTTTCTGTTCTTTCATTCCCTTACACATTCAATGTTACATCCATATAATCTTCCATCTATTCAGTCAGTCAGTCATTTCTTTAATCAGGCATTCAACCAATCATTTATCCATTTAGCCAGCAGATATGTAAGAAGTACCTGTTATGTGCAGACCCCATTCAAGGCCCTGGAGACTCAGCTTTTTTTTTTTTTTTTTTTTTTAATCTTTTGGGGGTGGAGTGGGGAGGGAGGGGGATGGGCGGGCCACTTCTATTGGTCTTTCATTTCTCTATCTTCATCCGTCTTTTTGTTCTTTGACCCATGTGGGCCTCCCATCACGGTGGCATCTGTCGTCGCAGAGCGCCAGGTCTGGGCACATGCGCCCCAGAGCTCCGGCTCGGCAATTGGACACATCAGTCCAGCCACTCCGCGGCACACAGGATCTTCCCAGGCCAGGGATCGAACCGGCGCCCCCTGCACTGCAAGGCGGTGTCCTTACCCACTGGACCACCAGAGAAGCCCGAGATTCAGCTTTAAACAAAGCCAAGTTGCTGACCTCAGGGGTTATCTAGGGAGGGGACACAATACACCGGCAAACAAACATCTGTAGTTGTGAAGCATATAGGAACGAATGTAAGTGACGCTCAGGGAGAGAAAGTGAGACTAGGCTTGAGTCAGGAGAGACAGGTTAGGATTTACCAGCATAACATGATCATCAAGATAGTGAATTCTGATTTAAAAAAAGAACTGTTCTGGGTTTGGGGAAGTAGGAGGTAGATATGATGCAAAAGCATCGACATGACTTTTTATTGACTCTAGAGAGATCATTGGAAGGCGAGCAACCTGGTGTGCCACAGTCCACGGGGTCACTAAGGGTCGAACACAACTGAGCCACTGACCCCAACGGAGAGAGATCGTTCCAGTCTGTGCACACTCTTACCCCACAGTCATGATCCAGGCAGCCACAGAATTCACCAGAGTCCACTTAGGGATTTCCTTGATGGGAGGACACTGAGACTTCTTCAGTAACTTACCGTGTTTAAGGAAACAATGTGAAGAAGCTAGGTTTCCCTCCTGCCTTCCTTCTCTCCCTCCTCCTCCCTCCTTCTCCCTCCCTCCATCTCCCTCTCTCCGACTTTTCTTTCTTTCTTTTCCCCACTGAAGTACTTTCTGAGCACCTCCTCGGGGTTTGGCCTGGTTCTAGGCACACAGGTACGGTCATGAACAAAACAGGCCCGACCCTCATCTTGGGGAGCCCACGTAACTATTACACAGATGATGTGACCCCGATGTCATGCCAGTCCTGAAAAGTGGTGCCCAGGGGGAAGAGGGAGGCTCTAAACTCAGGAAGCAGGTGGGGCAGGAGTGCAGCGTTTCTCACCTGCATCCTCACCCTGTCATCCCTCTCAGCCTCAGGATGCGACTGGACCCCCACAGGGCCCTCATCCAGGTGGACCCTCCGGGCTTGCTGCCCGGGGCCTCTCTGTGGGGAAGCTCTGCCTGAGCCCGGGGCGTGAATGCTGATGGGTGGGGTGTTCAGGTTTGGCCCTGAGCCCTCTCCCCTTGCTGTTTGTCCCTGCAGTCTGTCCCAGAACAACATCACCGACGCGGGAGCCTGCAAGCTGGCTGAGGCCCTGCCCTCACTGGCTGCGTCCCTCCTCAGGCTGAGGTGAGTGGGGGTACCCGCCGGTCAGGTGCTGAGCGGGTGGGGTGGGGGTGGGCAGAGCGCCCCTCTGGTGCCGGCTGTAAAGTCCCGGAAAGCCATTGCTGCAGGCTGTTTGGTTGGGTTGGTGTTTCTCAGTTTGGTGTGGGTGAGGAGCTGGGGGGACCAGCCTAAAATCCACCATGAACACACTCCTCCCCCAGAGCTGGGCAATGCCGCCTCCCTGGACAAGAGGATTAGCAGCCCCTGGAGGAAGGGCAAATTCTGGGCAAATCCTTTTCTCAATTCCCAGTCCCTGTTTCCTCATCGGAAAAATGGGTACCATCTCTACAGCCTATGGAAAACGCTTGGTGCAGTGCCTGGCTGTGATGCTTAATAATTATTGGCCCTCCTTCTCCAGAGGATGGCAGGACTGAGCCTTTTCTGGAGTCCAGGGTTTGTGGTTTCTAGAAGGCCGACCATACACAGGCAGCATTGGCTGGCTCCTGTCAGGGAGACACTGGTCTGTACCTACACTGCCACCTTCTGGTGAGCCTTGGAATAGCACAGCTTGCTTTTGGTTCCTTCCCGCCCTGGTTAGCCTTCTAGCCAGGGTCCCCACCAGCAGGCTGCATGGGTCGTAGTGCATGCTGGCATCCCTAGAGTTATGAGGGCGTCCAACATTCTCTAATATCAACCGTGGGCCAGAGCCTGTGCTAGGTGCTAGAGACACAGCTATGAACAAAGCCAGCACCAGTCTTGCTTTCGAGTTCCTTGCATAATAAATAAGCAAATGCATAAACAAAATCTTTAAAAGGCTGTTTCATACTGGGAAGGAGGAAACTGACAAAGGCCTGGAAGAATACAAAAGGGAGTATTGAATTCACCAGGGAGGTCAGGAGACCTCTGAGGAGGTGACCCTCCCCTTCTGTGGGATGCCCCCTCTCAGGGAAAAGCATTCCAGAAAGAGGGAACAGCAGGTGCAAAGGGTCCGAGGTGGGAAAGAGGTTGGCTCCTTCAGGGCCAGAAAGTGGGGCGCTGTGGCTGAATGTAGGGAATGAGGAGCAGAGGGTGGGAGATGAGGCGGGAGAGGTCAGGGGAAGCCAGACTGTACAGGGAGGTCTTCATAGGTCAGAAGGGAGATTGGGGGTTTTCTCTTGCGAAGGGAGAAGCAGGTGGGGGCATGTGGGGTGATATGTGATCTGAGTAACACTTTAAGAAACTGCATATTGGGAATTCCCTGGTGGCCAGGTGGTTAGGATTACGGGCTTTTACTGCTACGCCAGGGTTGTATCCCTGGTTGGGGAACTAAGATCCTTCAAGCTGCACGGCACAGCCAAAAAAAAGAAAAAAACAAGCCTCCTACTTTAAGATGCCATCCATTCGTAAGACATCATTAAGAGGACCAAACGCTGTTAAGGCAAATTCTGGGCAAATCTTTTCTCAATTCCCAGTCCCTGTTTCCTCATCGGAAAAATGGGTACCATCTCTACAGCCTATGGAAAACGCTTGGTGCAGTGCCTGGCTGTGATGCTTAATAATTATTGGCCCTCCTTCTCCAGAGGATGGCAGGACTGAGCCTTTTCTGGAGTCCAGGGTTTGTGGTTTCTAGAAGGCCGACCATACACAGGCAGCATTGGCTGGCTCCTGTCAGGGAGACACTGGTCTGTACCTACACTGCCACCTTCTGGTGAGCCTTGGAATAGCACAGCTTGCTTTTGGTTCCTTCCCGCCCTGGTTAGCCTTCTAGCCAGGGTCCCCACCAGCAGGCTGCATGGGTCGTAGTGCATGCTGGCATCCCCTAGAGTTATGAGGGCGTCCAACATTCTCTAATATCAACCGTGGGCCAGAGCCTGTGCTAGGTGCTAGAGACACAGCTATGAACAAAGCCAGCACCAGTCTTGCTTTCGAGTTCCTTGCATAATAAATAAGCAAATGCATAAACAAAATCTTTAAAAGGCTGTTTCATACTGGGAAGGAGGAAACTGACAAAGGCCTGGAAGAATACAAAAGGGAGTATTGAATTCACCAGGGAGGTCAGGAGACCTCTGAGGAGGTGACCCTCCCCTTCTGTGGGATGCCCCCTCTCAGGGAAAAGCATTCCAGAAAGAGGGAACAGCAGGTGCAAAGGGTCCGAGGTGGGAAAGAGGTTGGCTCCTTCAGGGCCAGAAAGTGGGGCGCTGTGGCTGAATGTAGGGAATGAGGAGCAGAGGGTGGGAGATGAGGCGGGAGAGGTCAGGGGAAGCCAGACTGTACAGGGAGGTCTTCATAGGTCAGAAGGGAGATTGGGGGTTTTCTCTTGCGAAGGGAGAAGCAGGTGGGGGCATGTGGGGTGATATGTGATCTGAGTAACACTTTAAGAAACTGCATATTGGGAATTCCCTGGTGGCCAGGTGGTTAGGATTACGGGCTTTTACTGCTACGCCAGGGTTGTATCCCTGGTTGGGGAACTAAGATCCTTCAAGCTGCACGGCACAGCCAAAAAAAAGAAAAAAAACAAGCCTCCTACTTTAAGATGCCATCCATTCGTAAGACATCATTAAGAGGACCAAACGCTGTTAATTAAACTATGATATCCCTTGACTATCAGACACACCCTAATCTGGTATGTGCATGCTAAATCGCTTCAGTCCTGTCCAACTCTGCGACTCCGTGGACTGTCGCCCGCCAGGCTCCTCTGTCCATGGGATTCTCCAGTCAAAAACACTGGAGTGGTTGCCGTGCCCTCCCCTGGGCACTCCTGACCCAGGGCTCAAACCTGCGTCTCTTGTGTCTCCTGTGTTGGCAGGCAGGTTCTTTACCATTAGCTTCCCCTGGGAAGCCCATCCTGATCTCAGTGATTTTCAAATGTGAACATGCACATCTTGGCATCAGTGAAACACGGAAAGAATCCTCTGCCTGTCGGGGAGGAAGGGTCCCCTCGGTGCTAAGATCCATCCCAGGCGTAGATGGTAAAGCCTGCCCCTGGCTCCTGCCCGGGCACCAGCCCCATGACGTCAGGGGCTCCTGGAGTGTCGTGTGAATCCACTAGGCCGCCGTGTAGACCTGCTGCTCTTACAGGCAGCCCCGCGGGGCTTCCCTGGTGGCTCAGAGGGCAAAGGACCCACCTGCCATGCAGGAGACCTGGGCTCGACCCCTGGGTCAGGAAGATGCCCTAGAGAAGGGCATGGCCATCCACTCCAGTAGTCTCGCCGGGAGGATCCCATGGACAGAAGAGCCCGGCGGGCTACAGCCCATGGGGCCGCATAGCCTCAGACAGGACGGAACGCCTACCACAGACGCACACGCTGCGGCGTTGCTCTAAGCCTGCGTCAAGGCAGAGTCATGGCCTTGACGTTAGCGCCGCGACACGCCTGGCTTGCTGAAAGGGCACGTTGATGAGGCATCAGCACACACCGCCCGTGCTGTTTGGCCCTGCTGATGGTGACTGAGCCCACTAGATACCTGAGCCTGTCCAGTGACTCCGGGCTTGTCTCTCCTCTGCTCTCCCAGTGCTGCACTCATGACAGTAACTTGTATAACCCTCACAACACCCCTCCACACACACACTGGGGCCGTCATTAATGTGCACTTCATTTCATGTGTTTTATCAACATTAACTCACTTACTCCTCCCAATGACCCTAACGCGCCCATTTTACGGAGGGGCAAACTGAGTCACAGGAAAGCTGAGTAACTCCAAAAGTCAGGCATCTAACTGCAGAACTGGGATTGGAACTTGAGATATCTCGGGCGAGAAGCTACCTCCACTCAGTCCTGCTGCCTGTCCAGACTCACTGAGTGACCGGGGAGATGCAACCTCGACTCCTTGCGCCTCAGTTTTCCCCTCTGTAGAATGGGGTTAGTAATGCCCGCTGGGTGTGGCTCCCCCTGGGCCCTGGGCCCCCAGCACCCCCGGCCCCTGCCCTGACCTCTGTCTCCGGCAGCTTGTACAATAACTGTATCTGCGACATGGGAGCCGAGAGCCTGGCGCACGTGCTTCCAGACATGGTGTCCCTCGGTGCTAAGATCCATCCCAGGCGTAGATGGTAAAGCCTGCCCCTGGCTCCTGCCCGGGCACCAGCCCCATGACGTCAGGGGCTCCTGGAGTGTCGTGTGAATCCACTAGGCCGCCGTGTAGACCTGCTGCTCTTACAGGCAGCCCCGCGGGGCTTCCCTGGTGGCTCAGAGGGCAAAGGACCCACCTGCCATGCAGGAGACCTGGGCTCGACCCCTGGGTCAGGAAGATGCCCTAGAGAAGGGCATGGCCATCCACTCCAGTAGTCTCGCCGGGAGGATCCCATGGACAGAAGAGCCGGCGGGCTACAGCCCATGGGGCCGCATAGCCTCAGACAGGACGGAACGCCTACCACAGACGCACACGCTGCGGCGTTGCTCTAAGCCTGCGTCAAGGCAGAGTCATGGCCTTGACGTTAGCGCCGCGACACGCCTGGCTTGCTGAAAGGGCACGTTGATGAGGCATCAGCACACACCGCCCGTGCTGTTTGGCCCTGCTGATGGTGACTGAGCCCACTAGATACCTGAGCCTGTCCAGTGACTCCGGGCTTGTCTCTCCTCTGCTCTCCCAGTGCTGCACTCATGACAGTAACTTGTATAACCCTCACAACACCCCTCCACACACACACTGGGGCCGTCATTAATGTGCACTTCATTTCATGTGTTTTATCAACATTAACTCACTTACTCCTCCCAATGACCCTAACGCGCCCATTTTACGGAGGGGCAAACTGAGTCACAGGAAAGCTGAGTAACTCCAAAAGTCAGGCATCTAACTGCAGAACTGGGATTGGAACTTGAGATATCTCGGGCGAGAAGCTACCTCCACTCAGTCCTGCTGCCTGTCCAGACTCACTGAGTGACCGGGGAGATGCAACCTCGACTCCTTGCGCCTCAGTTTTCCCCTCTGTAGAATGGGGTTAGTAATGCCCGCTGGGTGTGGCTCCCCCTGGGCCCTGGGCCCCCAGCACCCCCGGCCCCTGCCCTGACCTCTGTCTCCGGCAGCTTGTACAATAACTGTATCTGCGACATGGGAGCCGAGAGCCTGGCGCACGTGCTTCCAGACATGGTGTCTCTCCGGATGCTAGAGTGAGTGTGGGCGCCGGGGTGGAGGGGGCGGGGGCGCAGCCGGGCCTTGGGAGGAACAGGGCTCTCCTGCCAGCATCAGGGGAAGGGCTGGTTGTTGAGAGCATGGTGACGGCCTTGGTCTGGGGCTGGAGGGTCCCCAGGGCCAGGACCCATGATGGCTCTCTCTCCCCAGCATCCAGTACAACAAGCTCACAGCCGCCGGGGCCCAGCAGCTCGCCGCCAGCCTGAGAAAGTGCCCTCAGGTGAAGACGCTGGCGTAAGTCCCTGCCATGTTGGGGAGGGTCCAGGTGGGGTTCACCCTCAGCTCTAATCCCGCTCTGCCCCTCCCCAGCGTGCAGCTTTGGGCAACAGACATGTTACCCCTCTGACCTGCTTTTTCTTTTCCTTTCGGCCTCGGCTTGGGGGATCTTAGTTATCCGACCAGGGATTGAACCTAGGCCCTCAACAATAAGAGTGCTGAGTCCTACCTTTGGACTGCCAGGGAATTCCCTGGCCTCAGTTTCTTCATCTGTGAAATGGGAGTGATAATAATATTTACCCTCATGCAGCTTTGTGATGGTTAAATTAGTCAAGATACTTAGAACCGTATCTGAAAAATGAAAATACTTAATATAGGAAGCCAAACAATATGAAATCAGTTATACCTGTTGACCTGTACAACTGGCAGTTTCATATGATTCAAACGTATTCATTATTGCATCACTATGATGTCCACTGTCCCGGACTGTACTTTATAGTCTTTCAAAGCAGTTCTGTTTACATAACCACCCATATCTTCTAAAAAGAATAGGGTGGCTCTTGTAAGACTCATTTTGCTGATGAGGCGAATAAGGCACAGAGAGGTTAACTAACTTTTCTGAGATCAAACAGCAAGTCAGCTGCATCTGTGGTTGTTCAGTCGCTCAGTCGATCTGGCTCTGCGACCCCATGGACTGCAGCATGCCAGACTTCCCTGTTCTTCACCAACGCCTTGAAGCAGAATCAAGTTTAAAAAGGCGGCCTTGAGGCTCCTAGACTTCTGGTGTCCCCGTGACCCTACACTAAGCTGGGTAGGAGGAGGAATTTGGGAGCAGCCAGTGCTGGGGACTCCAGGCCACCCCCTCTCCCCTGACCTGGCCTCCGTGTCCCACGCCCCCATCACAGGATGTGGACGCCCACCATTCCCTTTGGTGTCCAGGAGCACCTGCAGCAACTAGACCCAAGGATCATCCTGAGATGATCCGGACTGTGCCCGGGACAAGGTAACAGGTGAGCTTGAAAGGGGAGAGTCGCAGGGGACCCTGGGGACAGTTTCCTGTGATGTCAGAATCCATTAAAAGTGAAGGTGGCCACGGGTAGGAGCTGGGTGACTGTTCCCGACCCCACATTCCTCTGAGCGGGGCTCGCTGGGGTGCCATCTAAAGGCTTTGAGGACTTGGGCCCTGAGGATCCTCCCTGTGGTCAGGCTTGGGGCCCTGGGAAGGCCAGGCAGGTCAACGTGGGTGTCCCTCAGCCCTCAGCATTGGGAGGTCCTCCTTTGAGGACTCCCCCACCATCCTGGCGGCTGCCTCAGCCTGTGGGCTGCCTCGATGCCCAGCCTCGTCTGCGGAAGAATCTGCTCTCCCCATTCTGTGCCCAGGACTGTCCCCCCACTTCCACGTGCTGCAGACCTGGGATGTCTCGCCTCACCCACCCTACCGTTCCCTCCTGTCCCCAGGCTCAACTACACTCTAGCCTTACATTGAACTGCCCCATCCTAAAGCTTCCTCCCCTCCCCGCCCAGCCTCCCGCAGCACGTGCTCCAAGGACAACTGGCAGTTAATGAAACGTATTCATTATTGCATCACTATGATGTCCACTGTCCCGGACTTAATTTTAAGCATTTTACATAACCACCCATATCTTCTAAAAAGAATAGGGTGGCTCTTGTAAGACTCATTTTGCTGATGAGGCGAATAAGGCACAGAGAGGTTAACTAACTTTTCTGAGATCAAACAGCAAGTCAGCTGCATCTGTGGTTGTTCAGTCGCTCAGTCGATCTGGCTCTGCGACCCCATGGACTGCAGCATGCCAGACTTCCCTGTTCTTCACCAACGCCTTGAAGCAGAATCAAGTTTAAAAAGGCGGCCTTGAGGCTCCTAGACTTCTGGTGTCCCCGTGACCCTACACTAAGCTGGGTAGGAGGAGGAATTTGGGAGCAGCCAGTGCTGGGGACTCCAGGCCACCCCCTCTCCCCTGACCTGGCCTCCGTGTCCCACGCCCCCATCACAGGATGTGGACGCCCACCATTCCCTTTGGTGTCCAGGAGCACCTGCAGCAACTAGACCCAAGGATCATCCTGAGATGATCCGGACTGTGCCCGGGACAAGGTAACAGGTGAGCTTGAAAGGGGAGAGTCGCAGGGGACCCTGGGGACAGTTTCCTGTGATGTCAGAATCCATTAAAAGTGAAGGTGGCCACGGGTAGGAGCTGGGTGACTGTTCCCGACCCCACATTCCTCTGAGCGGGGCTCGCTGGGGTGCCATCTAAAGGCTTTGAGGACTTGGGCCCTGAGGATCCTCCCTGTGGTCAGGCTTGGGGCCCTGGGAAGGCCAGGCAGGTCAACGTGGGTGTCCCTCAGCCCTCAGCATTGGGAGGTCCTCCTTTGAGGACTCCCCCACCATCCTGGCGGCTGCCTCAGCCTGTGGGCTGCCTCGATGCCCAGCCTCGTCTGCGGAAGAATCTGCTCTCCCCATTCTGTGCCCAGGACTGTCCCCCCACTTCCACGTGCTGCAGACCTGGGATGTCTCGCCTCACCCACCCTACCGTTCCCTCCTGTCCCCAGGCTCAACTACACTCTAGCCTTACATTGAACTGCCCCATCCTAAAGCTTCCTCCCCTCCCCGCCCAGCCTCCCGCAGCACGTGCTCCAAGGACACAAGCCACGCGGAACCCTCGCCTGGTTATCTGTGGACACGGCTTTTCTTGGCCTGTGTCCCGTGAGACTTGGCCTCCTGGTGCCCAGCCTTGGTGGCTCAGGGTCCGCCCCCTGCCCAGCTAGGGCAAGGGCCCGCTGCCTGCTCTACTGACAGACCCAGGCTCCGCTCCAGGCCTCCTCGACGCCAAGCTGGGCTTCAGCCCTGTTCAGCCACGGCGGCTCTGGCAGATGGGTGGGCTCCTGGTGGCTGCTGCTGAACCCCAGAAGCCCTGAGGCATTATCTGAAGGATGCCGCGGACAGCCGTGGCCAAACCAGAGCGACGGAGCGGGAACCACCTATCTGCCTGCCCCGGTCCCCAGGGACCTGGGGAGAAGGCACGTCGCCACGCTGCTCTCCTAGCAGGGTCGTTCCGAGGGTGTCAGCGAACATCCTCCAGCCCGCTGATGTCCCAGCGCATGACCTGCTGGGATTCCAGGCAGCTGCCTTCTGTCTCTGGGACTCACTGGTTTGCACTGACTCTGTTTGACGAGGCCAAAGCTAGGCCTGGCCAGACATGCCGGATGGTAGCAAGGAAAGAGCTGACGATACACTAACAGGAGGGGTGGAGAGATGGACTGGAACACATCCGCCTTTTCGCCTCTATTTTCTATTGCCTTTTTTTTTTTTCCACTACATATACATCTCTCATTAATCCCACGGTCTGGTCCTGTGTTTGAGTGTATGTTGTGATTACCAAATTTTGGCTGCCCACTCTGCCAGCTAGCTAATGCGTTGCAAACCACCCAAAACATAGTGGCTTAAAGCAGCACTGGCATTTGAAAAAAATAAGAAACAAACAAAAATAGCACAGGCATTTGCTATCCACCTGTCTTTGGGGCAGGGCTTGGCGGGACCGCTCCTCTCTGCCCCGACTCAGTGTCGCTGGGGTCGTCTGAAGGCTGCAGCTCTCGTGCGCCGGACCCCTGATGCTGACTGGTGGCCGGGGGGCCTCGGTTTCTCCAAGAAAGCTGGCATGGGGGGGCACCTCTCCATGGGGCGCTTCCTCACAGCATGGCAGCTAGGTTGAAGGGTGATCACCCCAACAGGAAGAGAGGTTGGGAGTGGGGGACCGAGACTACGGAAAGAAATTGTGTCCTTTGTATAAGCCAGGCATGACCGTCCCACAGCATTGTTTCTGCCCGGCACACACAGTGGAGTCCACTTTGGCCGCCGTCCTGTGATTGGGGAGAGGATTTTCACTCTGACTTGCGACCATTGACTGGGAAATTCCTGACCTGGGAGTCAGCAAGGGGCAAGCACTGGGAGCCCTGTGCGTTTCCTGTCTTCAGCCCCGTTGCTGGGCCAGGGGAGTTGTTTCTTAGCTGAGCTGAATCGGGCCTGGCCGTGGCAAGCCTGGGAGAGACTCGGCAGCTTGGCTGTCCACAGAGGGAACTACACGTCGGCTGTTGTTTTTCGCGGGAGTGTGGCTCACTCGGTCAGAGGCCCCAGTGTGCGACAGCGTGACTCTCTCCTGGCGGCTGCGGGAGCTGTCTGTGCCCAGGGCACCAGCCTGGTGCCGGGCTCCCCGACTCTCCTCCCCTTCCCAACGAGTGGGAGTGGAGGATCGAGAGGGCCAGAGGGACGCTGACCCAGCTGCCTGGCTGGCTATCCTCACGGAAAGGTGGTGCCCTCCGCCTTGGCCTGGGGGCTAAGGGCCTGAGGCCTTGTCGCTGGGGCATCACCCCGCAGCGTGACCCTGCACGTGTGGACTTTGTGGACTCCCGTGTGCGCAACCCCGGCAGACCGTCTCCTTCTGATCCAGGCGTCTGTGGCGTCCTTCAATCAGATGAGGTGGACGTGACGGTTCCCGCTTAAAGCCCCACTTACCGCTTACTTGTGCAAATGACTTCTCTGTGCCTCAGTCTCCTCATGCCTAACAGGGCACAGGGACTTACTTGGTGGTCCAGTGGCTAACCCAAAACATAGTGGCTTAAAGCAGCACTGGCATTTGAAAAAAATAAGAAACAAACAAAAATAGCACAGGCATTTGCTATCCACCTGTCTTTGGGGCAGGGCTTGGCGGGACCGCTCCTCTCTGCCCCGACTCAGTGTCGCTGGGGTCGTCTGAAGGCTGCAGCTCTCGTGCGCCGGACCCCTGATGCTGACTGGTGGCCGGGGGGCCTCGGTTTCTCCAAGAAAGCTGGCATGGGGGGGCACCTCTCCATGGGGCGCTTCCTCACAGCATGGCAGCTAGGTTGAAGGGTGATCACCCCAACAGGAAGAGAGGTTGGGAGTGGGGGACCGAGACTACGGAAAGAAATTGTGTCCTTTGTATAAGCCAGGCATGACCGTCCCACAGCATTGTTTCTGCCCGGCACACACAGTGGAGTCCACTTTGGCCGCCGTCCTGTGATTGGGGAGAGGATTTTCACTCTGACTTGCGACCATTGACTGGGAAATTCCTGACCTGGGAGTCAGCAAGGGGCAAGCACTGGGAGCCCTGTGCGTTTCCTGTCTTCAGCCCCGTTGCTGGGCCAGGGGAGTTGTTTCTTAGCTGAGCTGAATCGGGCCTGGCCGTGGCAAGCCTGGGAGAGACTCGGCAGCTTGGCTGTCCACAGAGGGAACTACACGTCGGCTGTTGTTTTTCGCGGGAGTGTGGCTCACTCGGTCAGAGGCCCCAGTGTGCGACAGCGTGACTCTCTCCTGGCGGCTGCGGGAGCTGTCTGTGCCCAGGGCACCAGCCTGGTGCCGGGCTCCCCGACTCTCCTCCCCTTCCCAACGAGTGGGAGTGGAGGATCGAGAGGGCCAGAGGGACGCTGACCCAGCTGCCTGGCTGGCTATCCTCACGGAAAGGTGGTGCCCTCCGCCTTGGCCTGGGGGCTAAGGGCCTGAGGCCTTGTCGCTGGGGCATCACCCCGCAGCGTGACCCTGCACGTGTGGACTTTGTGGACTCCCGTGTGCGCAACCCCGGCAGACCGTCTCCTTCTGATCCAGGCGTCTGTGGCGTCCTTCAATCAGATGAGGTGGACGTGACGGTTCCCGCTTAAAGCCCCACTTACCGCTTACTTGTGCAAATGACTTCTCTGTGCCTCAGTCTCCTCATGCCTAACAGGGCACAGGGACTTACTTGGTGGTCCAGTGGCTAAGCCCCTGCGCTCCCAATGCAGAGACCCCGGGTTCCATCCCAGGCCAGGGAACTAGATCCCACATGCCCCAACGAGGAGTTCGAATGCCACATGCCACAACTAAGACCGGATGCAGCCAAATCAGTATGTTCAAGGAAAATAAAACAGGCGTTAACGACAGAACCTGCTTCATGGGGTCATGTGGAGATTCAGTGAGTGAATACGGACGCCCCCTGGCGGTCTAGCGATTAGGATTCGGTGAGAACAAGAGCCTGGCGTCTAGCTCCAGACGTGTGGGCGGTCACTGTTCTACACGTTTGTTTGCATCTCACCTTTGCCTGGAATGCGTTCCCAGCTTATCGCACGGCCGTGGGACTCACTTTAAAGGACAGCGCCTCAAGACGGAACCATCCCCAGACACGCCCCGCCTCCAGGCTCCCATCCCGCGGCCAGCTGCTTCTTCAGCACTCACTCCCTGTGCAGTTGGCTCTTGTCCTCGGACGTGAGCTCCGAGAGGGCAGGGGCTTGTCTGTCCCTTGCTGTGCCCCTGGCGCCCAGCTAGGGGCCTGCACACAGTAAGTCCTCAACAAATGTTTGGGGAATGAACAAATACGCCTCGCCACAACTTGGCTTTTCTTATTTGCTGGATTCATGCCACGAATATTTCGTGACGACACGGTAGTAAGAACATTCAGTAAGATGCTCCAGTCCCCTGCTCTGCTACGTCTTGCATTTGAGTAAACTGAAAAAAAAAAAAAACCTCCCTGAGCAGGACTGTCAGGCGCGTTTGGGAAGTCAGTGCATGGCACGAAGGGGCCTGGACAAGGAGGCCAATGAGGGCTGCAGCCCAGTCTGGGCTCTGCTGGCTGAGCTCTGAGTCCTGGTGAAGCCATGCCATGTCTGGCCAGAGGGCACCTGTGTCACCGACACAAACTCCTCTTTTGAGGTGGGTAACGACTGTCCCTCTTTCACAGATGTGACTTCCTAACACCCCTGTCAAAGAGAGGATCAGGATGCAGAGAGAGGGTCCTGTCGTTGGAGGGTTATTCTGTGGACTTAGGCACCTGGTGCTAGAATTACTTCATGACCCCCATTGACCGAGTGGGAGAAGCAGTGCCCGTGGGAATCAAGGCAGATCATATCTGGAGCCACACTGTCCACGGACGGCATACTCCACCTTCAGTGGACTTCAAGGCCGTGGGTCCCAATTCTTTGCAGTCCTGTGGACGGACTGTAGCCCGCCAAGCTCCTCTGTCCATGTGGTTCTCTAGGCAAGAATACAAGAGTGGGTGGCCGCTGCCTTTTCTGGGGATCTTCCCGATGCAGGGATTGAACCTGCGTCTCCCGCACTGGAAGCAGTCCTGGGCTGTAGGGAAGTCCTGTCCAGGCACCGTTTAAGCCCTCGCTTTTCCCTTCAGGCCTCTTCCCCAGAGAAATGTCTCCCTCCTCCCGCTCCCCTTTTTCTCGAGTATCTTCTGTTCACACCTTTCAGCTTCCTTTCTTAGAACCACTTGAAGACAGGTGATATGTAGCTGCCTTGAGTTCTTCCAGACCTCTCCTTTCCCACACCTCCATCTCCTCACCTACAGAATGGAACTAGCCCCCCGTTTCTTATTAAACTCGGGGTGTGTACATGAAGGGACTCTGGAAAGCATCAGGTGTTCTGCAAACTGGAGAGCACTAATGGGAGTGGACTCAACTTCAGCTGCTTGTTTGCGTGTCGCTCCACCCACTCACTCCCCTCCTCTCTGCAAGGCTTTCTTATTTGCTGGATTCATGCCACGAATATTTCGTGACACGGTAGTAAGAACAGTAAGATGCTCCAGTCCCTGCTCTGCTACGTCTTGCATTTGAGTAAACTGAAAACCTCCCTGAGCAGGACTGTCAGGCGTTTGGGAAGTCAGTGCATGGCGAAGGGGCCTGGACAAGGAGGCCAATGAGGGCTGCAGCCCAGTCTGGGCTCTGCTGGCTGAGCTCTGAGTCCTGGTGAAGCCATGCCATGTCTGGCCAGAGGGCACCTGTGTCACCGACACAAACTCCTCTTTTGAGGTGGGTAACGACTGTCCCTCTTTCACAGATGTGACTTCCTAACACCCCTGTCAAAGAGAGGATCAGGATGCAGAGAGAGGGTCCTGTCGTTGGAGGGTTATTCTGTGGACTTAGGCACCTGGTGCTAGAATTACTTCATGACCCCCATTGACCGAGTGGGAGAAGCAGTGCCCGTGGGAATCAAGGCAGATCATATCTGGAGCCACACTGTCCACGGACGGCATACTCCACCTTCAGTGGACTTCAAGGCCGTGGGTCCCAATTCTTTGCAGTCCTGTGGACGGACTGTAGCCCGCCAAGCTCCTCTGTCCATGTGGTTCTCTAGGCAAGAATACAAGAGTGGGTGGCCGCTGCCTTTTCTGGGGATCTTCCCGATGCAGGGATTGAACCTGCGTCTCCCGCACTGGAAGCAGTCCTGGGCTGTAGGGAAGTCCTGTCCAGGCACCGTTTAAGCCCTCGCTTTTCCCTTCAGGCCTCTTCCCCAGAGAAATGTCTCCCTCCTCCCGCTCCCCTTTTTCTCGAGTATCTTCTGTTCACACCTTTCAGCTTCCTTTCTTAGAACCACTTGAAGACAGGTGATATGTAGCTGCCTTGAGTTCTTCCAGACCTCTCCTTTCCCACACCTCCATCTCCTCACCTACAGAATGGAACTAGCCCCCCGTTTCTTATTAAACTCGGGGTGTGTACATGAAGGGACTCTGGAAAGCATCAGGTGTTCTGCAAACTGGAGAGCACTAATGGGAGTGGACTCAACTTCAGCTGCTTGTTTGCGTGTCGCTCCACCCACTCACTCCCCTCCTCTCTAGGGGGAGGTCTACCAGGCACTGTGCTGGCCTAGCAGCAAGGAATCTGCTCGCAATGAGGGAGACGTGGGTTCGATCCCTGGGTTGGGAAGATCTCTTGGAGAAGGAAATGGCCACCCACCCCAGTATTCTTGCCTGGGAATCCCATGGACAGAGGAGCCTGGAGGGCTACAGTCCAGAGGGTTGCAGAGTCAGCCACAACTGAGCGATGCAACAGCAGCAGCCACACGCCCAGGCCGGGGGTCCCCGTCTCCAGTGGCGCTGATTCAGGTCTGGTTTTCAGCTTGGCCGCCGGGGCTTTCCCACCGCGCCCGAGGCAGGTCCTGGCTTGTCAGAGGCTCCTGGAAGCCCGGAGAGGGGCGGGGTGGGACCCCACGCCAGCCCAGCTTGGATAGACTCTCCAAGCCCCACTGGATCTCCAAATGGGGAGGCCCTGACTCTTCTGCCTTTCGTCAGAGGCTCTGTGTAAGGACTCCTGTCCCAAATCCCAAAGGGGATAAAAAAAAAAAGAACACCAGGCTGGGGCTGGAGTTGCATACATTTCTTTAATGGAAAGAAGTTAGCTTCCTAAGTATTGCTTTTACGGGTTTATCCAAGTCAAGTCTTCATACCACTCACATTTTCAAAAAATATTTCTGGCCGGAGGAGCGCTATCCCGGGTGCAGTGTATCAGTTCTGGCAACTTGATGGGGAGCAAACCACCTGAAACTGGGTGAGTTCAAACCCCTCCGCCTCAGCGCCCCAGGTGTTCTCATTTTCCTTCTGAGTCACTCTGGGAAACAGTCGCTGCGTCTTAAGCCCGGCCTTGGGCCAAACCCCACAGGGCTTAGGGCTCCACGGGCATCAGACAGAGCTGGGAGTCACTTGTGTAGGGGATGCGTCCTCTAAAGAGGTTAAGTGGGGGAGCAGATGCAATCAGGGGTGGAAAGCGGAGGCCGACTGTGGCTGGGCTCCTGTAAACATCCATTGAGGTGGAGGAAGGTCGGAAGCCAAGGCAAGGCTGTGTGCGCGACGCTGTGGTGGCCGAGGTCTCCAGGCACCCCGGCCTCACCCTTTGGGCAGGGGTGCGTGTCTTCTGGACCTCGGCGCCCAGGCTCAGTCTCTCTGTCCCACCGTCTTGGGTCCAGGTGGGAGCCTCTCTGTTGGCACGGAGCTTTCGAGAAGAGCAGGCCTAGAAGGAGGGACAAAGGGGGCGTTACTGGCATGGAAGCACTGTCCCACCACCCAAGGGCAGGGGGAGGGCAAGGGGGTGTGAAATCTGGACCCATTTGGGGAACCATCAGAAAACTTGAGGGGCTTCCCAGGTGGCACTAGTGGTAAAGAACACACCTGCTAATGCAGGGGGTGTACAGACGTGCATTCGATCTCCGGGTCAGGAAGATCCCCTGGAGGAGGGCACGGCAACCCACTCCAGTGTTCTTGCCTGGAGAACTCTATGGACAGAAGAGCCCGGTGGGATACAGTTCATGGGGTCCCAAAGTTGAACATGACTGAAGCTACTTATGCATGCAGAAACCTCGAGCTCAGGCTTGGAATGTTCAATAACTTTTTTTTTGGGTGTGGACCACTTTTGAAGTCTTTATTGAATGTTACAACATTGCTTGTTTCATGCTTTGATGTTTTGGCCAAGAGGCCAATCCTGTCCCAAATCCCAGGGATAAAAAAGAACACCAGGCTGGGGCTGGAGTTGCATACATTTCTTTAATGGAAAGAAGTTAGCTTCCTAAGTATTGCTTTTACGGGTTTATCCAAGTCAAGTCTTCATACCACTCACATTTTCAAAAAATATTTCTGGCCGGAGGAGCGCTATCCCGGGTGCAGTGTATCAGTTCTGGCAACTTGATGGGGAGCAAACCACCTGAAACTGGGTGAGTTCAAACCCCTCCGCCTCAGCGCCCCAGGTGTTCTCATTTTCCTTCTGAGTCACTCTGGGAAACAGTCGCTGCGTCTTAAGCCCGGCCTTGGGCCAAACCCCACAGGGCTTAGGGCTCCACGGGCATCAGACAGAGCTGGGAGTCACTTGTGTAGGGGATGCGTCCTCTAAAGAGGTTAAGTGGGGGAGCAGATGCAATCAGGGGTGGAAAGCGGAGGCCGACTGTGGCTGGGCTCCTGTAAACATCCATTGAGGTGGAGGAAGGTCGGAAGCCAAGGCAAGGCTGTGTGCGCGACGCTGTGGTGGCCGAGGTCTCCAGGCACCCCGGCCTCACCCTTTGGGCAGGGGTGCGTGTCTTCTGGACCTCGGCGCCCAGGCTCAGTCTCTCTGTCCCACCGTCTTGGGTCCAGGTGGGAGCCTCTCTGTTGGCACGGAGCTTTCGAGAAGAGCAGGCCTAGAAGGAGGGACAAAGGGGGCGTTACTGGCATGGAAGCACTGTCCCACCACCCAAGGGCAGGGGGAGGGCAAGGGGGTGTGAAATCTGGACCCATTTGGGGAACCATCAGAAAACTTGAGGGGCTTCCCAGGTGGCACTAGTGGTAAAGAACACACCTGCTAATGCAGGGGGTGTACAGACGTGCATTCGATCTCCGGGTCAGGAAGATCCCCTGGAGGAGGGCACGGCAACCCACTCCAGTGTTCTTGCCTGGAGAACTCTATGGACAGAAGAGCCCGGTGGGATACAGTTCATGGGGTCCCAAAGTTGAACATGACTGAAGCTACTTATGCATGCAGAAACCTCGAGCTCAGGCTTGGAATGTTCTATAACTTTTTTTTTGTTTTTTGGGTGTGGACCACTTTTGAAGTCTTTATTGAATGTTACAACATTGCTTGTTTCATGCTTTGATGTTTTGGCCAAGAGGCATGTGCGGGGTCTTAGGGCTTCCCCGGTGGCTCAGAAATAAAGAGTCTGCCTGCAATGCAGGTTCAGTCCCCTGGAGGAAGAAGTGGCAACCCACCCCAGTATTCTTTTTTTTTTTTTTTTCGTAAAGATTTTTTATTTACTTATTTTGGTGGGGGTGGGGTGGGGAGGGAGGGGAGCAGGCGGGCCACTTCTATTGGTCTTTCATCTGTCCATTTTCATCCATCTTTGTTCTTTGGCCCGCGTGGGCCTCCCCTCGGTAATTGGACACATCCGTCCAGCTGCTCCACGGCACGTGGGATCTTCTCAGGCCAGGGATCGAACCGACGCCCCCTGCACTGCAAGGCGGTGTCCTTACCCACTGGACCACCAGGGAAGCCCTCACCCCAGTATTCTTGCCTGAGAAATCCCATGGACAGGTCACAGAGTCAGACACAACTAAGCACAATATGGGGAGAATGTGGGATCTTAGCTCGCCAACTGGGATTGAACCTATACCCCCTACGCTGGAAGCTGAAGTCTTAGCTACTGGACCACCAGGGAAGCCCCCTGTAATTTTTTAGTTAAAAACTTCTTAATGAATGTGTCTGATTTCTAAGCACCCTAGGCTGGAGAAGCAGTGCGGTTTCTCCCAGGAGAGGAAGGACTGTCGTGCGCTCCTGGGAGATGATCCCCAGGAGGGGCACCTTGGGACCTGAGGAAGGAGGGTAGGCTGCTCGGCGTTGCCCGAGGTCAGTTGGCTGACATGGGCTCCAGCTCCGGGCAGCGGGGCAGGGCTTGGCAGCAACTCCCACCCTGCCCGGAAAACGCTTCGTCACCTTCAGGAAGGCTGTGACTACAGCCAAGCAACTCAGCAGCCCCGCTGGGCTTGTCCTCTCAGCGCACAGCGTCAGCCCCGCAGTTCCCTGCAGGTCCCCATTTCCTGTCCCTCTCTTTCTCTGGGCCCAGCTGTGTCTGTGTATGCACCTCATATTCCCACCCCTCACCCCTCTTACAGCCCCCACAAGTCCTGGTTTGCCAGCTCAGCTGATTTCTGCAAACATCATCGAGCATCGAATAAAACTTAAACATTAGGAACATCCCTGGTGGTCCTGGGGTCAGGAATCCGCCTTCCAATGCAGAGGAATCCCTGGATGGGGAACTAAGATCCCCTGTGCTGTGGGATCTAAACCCACGCGCTTTGGGCAATGAAGATGCCATGTGCCGCAACGAAGACCAACTCAGCCAAATAAATAAACACTTAAAGAAAATAGTAAAATAATTGTACCTGAAACACAACATGTGTTACTGTTCAACAGACCCTACTGATGTCTGGGGCAGGACAGTTCTCTGACGTGGCAGGTGGATTGCTCAGGGAGGTACGGCAGCATAGTTGGTCCTGACCACAAAATGCCAGGAGCACTCCCAACCCTGGTGACAGATAAAATGTCCCTTCACCCCACTTCTTAGGGCCACCCAAGGGGGCAGAACTGCGTCCACTGAGAACCATGAGTTTCCCCGTTACAGCGGCTAAGACAGAGGTTCAGAGAAGCCAAGGGGCCTGCCGGTGAGAGCCAGGGCTGGCACAGGGCTCCTGGCAGTGCTGGAGATGACCATCAGGAGGGCAGGTGCCACGTCCAGAGGTTTCACTGCGCCAGGAGCCGCAGGCAGAGCATGGGTGCCTGACCCACTCAGTTCACTCGCCCTCCCGAGGCACCCTGGCCTGGCAGCGTCCACCTGCAGGGACCTGCCTCTTGCTCTGAGGCCCCTCCACCTCCAGGGCCTGCTTGGGCCCCAGGCTGCAAGTGCAGGCAGAGCCAATGTCTCCCCACTGCTGCCTGCCAACCAGTGATGGCCAGAAAGCTGGGGGATCAATGCCCCAGCCCTCTCGCCCGGCGGCGGGACAGCTCTGAGGCATATTCTTCATCTACACTGCTTCCCAGGGCTCCTGAGCAGGGCTGAGCCCAGGGCCTCGGTGGTGACCAGCTGGAAGAGACATCCCTCCCCGGCCTCACAGCCCCACTCCTCGTCAGTAATTCCCGGGAACACCTCCCAAATAAACAACTGGCCCTGGAGTCCTCACCCTGGGACAGGATGCCTGAGAGGGAGCATCACCCAGCCCATTTCATCCGACCCTCCGAACACCCTAGGAGTTAGGTCCTGCCGTGATCCCATTTTGAGCATCGAATAAAACTTAAACATTAGGAACATCCCTGGTGGTCCTGGGGTCAGAATCCGCCTTCAATGCAGAGGAATCCCTGGATGGGGAACTAAGATCCCCTGTGCTGTGGGATCTAAACCCACGCGCTTTGGGCAATGAAGATGCCATGTGCCGCAACGAAGACCAACTCAGCCAAATAAATAAACACTTAAAGAAAATAGTAAAATAATTGTACCTGAAACACAACATGTGTTACTGTTCAACAGACCCTACTGATGTCTGGGGCAGGACAGTTCTCTGACGTGGCAGGTGGATTGCTCAGGGAGGTACGGCAGCATAGTTGGTCCTGACCACAAAATGCCAGGAGCACTCCCAACCCTGGTGACAGATAAAATGTCCCTTCACCCCACTTCTTAGGGCCACCCAAGGGGGCAGAACTGCGTCCACTGAGAACCATGAGTTTCCCCGTTACAGCGGCTAAGACAGAGGTTCAGAGAAGCCAAGGGGCCTGCCGGTGAGAGCCAGGGCTGGCACAGGGCTCCTGGCAGTGCTGGAGATGACCATCAGGAGGGCAGGTGCCACGTCCAGAGGTTTCACTGCGCCAGGAGCCGCAGGCAGAGCATGGGTGCCTGACCCACTCAGTTCACTCGCCCTCCCGAGGCACCCTGGCCTGGCAGCGGCCACCTGCAGGGACCTGCCTCTTGCTCTGAGGCCCCTCCACCTCCAGGGCCTGCTTGGGCCCCAGGCTGCAAGTGCAGGCAGAGCCAATGTCTCCCCACTGCTGCCTGCCAACCAGTGATGGCCAGAAAGCTGGGGGATCAATGCCCCAGCCCTCTCGCCCGGCGGCGGGACAGCTCTGAGGCATATTCTTCATCTACACTGCTTCCCAGGGCTCCTGAGCAGGGCTGAGCCCAGGGCCTCGGTGGTGACCAGCTGGAAGAGACATCCCTCCCCGGCCTCACAGCCCCACTCCTCGTCAGTAATTCCCGGGAACACCTCCCAAATAAACAACTGGCCCTGGAGTCCTCACCCTGGGACAGGATGCCTGAGAGGGAGCATCACCCAGCCCATTTCATCCGACCCTCCGAACACCCTAGGAGTTAGGTCCTGCCGTGATCCCATTTTACAGATGAAGACACTAAGGTTCAGTGGGGTAAGAAGCTTGCTGGAGGATGGAACCCAGAGTCTGGGGAAGGCTGTGCACAAAGGGAACGCAGCCATGGGGAGGCCTGGTGACCAGGGCCTGGAACCTCCCGTAGTTTGGTTTGGGTGGAGAGGCTGGCCACGTGTGAATGTGGAATGTGTGCTCAGTCTCTTCAGTCGTGTCTGACACTCTGCAACCCTACGGGCCTCAGTGTGCCAGGCTCCTCTGTCCATGGGAGTCTCCAGGCAAGAATCCTGGAGTGGGTTGCCCTGCCCTCCTCTAGGGGATCTTCCCAACCCAGGGATCAAACCCATGTTTCTTGTGTCTCCTGCACTGGCAGGCGGGTTCTTTTACGGCTAGCGCCACCTGGGAAAGCCTAGCCACGGGGGAGACCGGAACAAAGAGATTAACAGGGACCAAGTCAGGCCAGATTCTTGAAAATTCACCTCCAAGGGATCTGCTAGGAACACGCCCTTCCACCACTCAGAGACCTCCCCCCGCTCCTACTGATGACCGGGACGGGCAGGCAGGAGGGGAAGCCGGGGCTGCAACCGGAGCACCAAGAGCTCAGCCCTCCAGAAATGCGCTCACGGGCTCCTCTCTCATCCAGTCAGGAGCCCACCTTCTGCAGGCCTCCCTCCTCCAAGGAGGCGCTGCGGTTCCCTGTGGGGGTCAGCGTGGAGTTCCCCAGAGCCCTGGGGCCCAGGCACCTGGAGCATAATTGTTTATTCCGATTTGGCATTATTAGGGCTCACTGCCAAGGTGGGGGGCTGTACTTGAGCCCATTTCATGGGACCCCATCTCCTCCCACCCCCACTCCCCTGAAAAGGGGTCACTCCCCTCCCATGCCTCTGATTGCAAACAGCACGAGTCCCCGGCAAGCGCCAATCGCAGGTGCGACTCAAGCTCCGGGCCTCCCTCGGGGCGCCGGGTCCAGCCGGAACTCACTAGCGCCCTCGGCGCACACTGTTCATCTGCTGGGTTGCCTCTATTTATGGCAAATGACGCCAGTCTTCGCTTTCTGACAGTAATACCATAAAGCTCCTCTCTTTCCACAACATTAACTTCACTTTAAAAAGAGAGCCTCCGGGTTAGACAGTAACTGCACAAATAACAGTTGAGGTGCAGAGAGCGCCAAAATTGTTGATGGTGTCATATGAAGCTTGGGAGACTCTGGTCCGAGCTGGCCACTGCAGAGAATGAAGGGGCCCAGACAGGATGGTGTACCTGCCCTAAGTCACACAGCACACCAAGGACAGGGACGGGACCCCGGGCTCTGTATCTGCGGCTGGAGGATGCCCTGGATCCTCTCATCTGTGCCGCACGTGTGGGTATTAAAGACCGACCTCTTTGTCCCTCTGACTTGCAAGTCTGGCCTCACAGCAAACAGTTTTCAAGCATTTGTGCTTAGCTTGCACTGTCTGCTGCAACTCACAGCTCAGCTCATTCATTCCTCAGAACCACCCCAGGAGGTCCATGGGGCCCACAAGGACCATCGTCCTCAAATTTCAGATGGGGCTCAGAGAGGTTAAGCTAACCAAGCAAGGTCACACAGCTCATAAAATGGCAGAGCCAGGATTTGAACCTCCGTGGTCTGACCCCGACTTCTCTCTCAGTTCCTCTCAGCACCTACTTCATCTCTTTTCTCGGGCATCAGAAGCCCCGGACCGAGACCCATCCTGAGGCTGCAGCTTAGAGAGTCCAGGCCGTGGGTTCTCCCGCCTCCTAACATCCTTAAGAGCATGACCAACAATTCATCAGCTCTATGATGCAGCAACTCTTGGCTCTGGCTGTTTTCTTTCTTTCTGAAATGGGAACCTTTCATTCCAGGCCACTCTCCAGAATTGGATGTCAGGAGCGAGTGGCTGGCTGACTGGTCTGTCCTCAGAATGACAGTTGGGCGCTTGATCCATTTTAAGAAGCCACGTCTCAGCCTGCTACCTCTGTGGAGACAGAGAGAGAGGAGGACCCCAAGTCTTAAAGGTGCTGATGCAGCAATGCTCTGGACGGGCTGGAAGAGGAGTCCTTGCCTCGCTGGGCCGTCCCACCCTCCTGTGTCTCTGGAGTAGCCAGGGTGAGGTCTGGAACAGGTCTGTCTCGAGTCCTTCAGGCTCTGCCCCTTCCTAGCTGTGTGACCTCAGGCAAGTCACCTACTCTCTCTGGGCTTGTGTTCCCCATGAAACTAACATCTGGCCGTTTGTTACAAGGGTTATATGAAATTGCGTTGGAAAGCCTGCAATACCCCGCCCACATGGCCCCGGCCCTCTGAATTCCCACCTGTTCCCAGTTAGAAAACACACAGGGTGGGGTGGGGGTCCCTTCAGAGCAGGGGGCCTTCTAGAGAGGCGGCCCTTTCCTCCTCTAGAAGACCCTGCCGGCTGGACACCCACTGCTCAGTCCTCCTTCTTGATGTGCCAACCAGCCAGTTAGGGCAGTAAAGACAGACGCTACCGGGTGCCACGTGCCCAGTGTCTCCACGGCCGTCTCAGCGCCAGGCCACACAACAGGAAGGCTCTGCCCTGTCTGGTGGACGAGAGTGCAGCCGGACGTGGGGCGTGGAGGAGACGCGGCCTGTCTGCCAGGGTCTAGGCTCCTGGTGGACGCCAGTGTCCTGGCCGTTGGTTTCTATGTTGGCTGCTGACACCCCTCTGCTGCAGGTTTTACAAAAATTCCTGGTCCAAGGCTTCCCTGGTGGTCCAGTGGGTAAGGACACCGCCTTGCAGTGCAAGGGGCGCCAGTTCCATCCCTGGCCTGGGAAGATCCCATGTGCTGCAGAGTGGCTGGACCGATGTGTCCAATTACCGAGCCAGAGCTCAGGAGCGCATGTGCCCAGAGCTGGTGCTCTGCGACAACAGAGGCCACTGCGATGGGAGGCCCACACGGGCCAAAGAACAAAGATGGATGAAAATAGATAAATGAAAGACCAATAGAAGTGGCCAAAAAAAAAAAAAAATTCCTGGTCTCGTAGCGTCTCCAGCTGGCCTGCGCCCCAGACTCCATGCGGCCTTCCGAGTCCTCTCACAGGCAAGGACTGCCTGGACGACTGCGCTGTTTTTCCCTTCAAACTCCACAATTTTAAAAGGGAACTTTATGTCACTATTGTGAATGAAAAACACAAGACCATCTGTCATAAGCAGAAAGCAACACTAAACATAAATGATGAAAGTGAAACCGTTAATTCTAGCCAGATGTCCCTGGCCTGCAAAAAAAGGGAAGCTGGGCCCTGTTCCTCTGCTCAAAAGGGAAAGCAGCAAGTGCCTGAGAGGGGGCAGGGCAGCCTCAGCCGGTCCCACCAGGCTTCAGTGCGCTCACTGCCTCCTAGGGGACGCCTGTGACGAGGACCTCACTCAAGGAGACACTGGAAGTGTGGCCAGGAGGTGCCACGAGGCCACCTCACAGCTGGGTGTCTGGGGCAAGTGCCTGAACCTCCCCAAGCCTCAGTTTTCCGCCCTGTCTAATGGAGCTGATGAGTCCCGCCATGACCGCTTCACAGGGCGACGCTTGGGGAAGCTTGGACATGCAGTGATTCATAACCACCAAGCCAAGGCCCCTGGCAGGAAGAATTCCCAGGAATGGAGCTTGCCCCTTTGGAGGGTGACTGAAACTGGAACCAGCTCCCAGTCACCCTCAGGCCTGGGGCAGGGGCTGCCAGCTGCGAGGGTGCCAGCATCCGCTGGGCTCACCGGGGACCAGTCCTCACTGCCCTCAGACTGGTTCAAAGGCTGCCTGCCCACTCACACCCTCCTCGATCACTGGCGCCCACTGAGGAAGGGGGCCCGAGAAAGGGGAAAGCTCCCTGGGCCGAACCCCTCTGGAGCTGACACACCACCAGCACTGGTGGCATCAATGGCCAGGAGTCGACTCCGGACCAGTCTCGTCTCACATGCACGAGCCCTCCAGCCGCTGCCGCGTTCGTGCTCAGCCGTGTTCGACTCTTTGTGACCCCACAGACTGTAGCCCACCAGGCTCCACGGGATTTCCCAGGCAAGAACACTGGAGTGGGTTGCCATTCTCTCCTCCAGAGGATCTTCCCAACCCAGAGATTGAACCTGCATCTCTTGCATCTCCTGCACTGACAGGCGGATTCGAACCCATCTGTGGGTACCACTATCCCCCCCATCTTAGAGAAGGAAACTGAGGCTTGGGCGGGTGAAGTCCCTAGTCCAAGGTGTCAGTGGAGCTGGGACTCAAACCCAAATCTGACTGCAAAGCCTCTAAGCACCAGCCTCTGGGGTCCACGGAGATGGCCCGAGATCACTTGAGTCACACCCGGGGAGCCAGGGATTGGTTTTTTGGTTCTTGCCCAATCCTTATGATTACTTGGAGGAGAAAATTCCACTTTGGTAGCAGAGTTTATCACATGACAGTTGCTAACCTGACTTTTTAACGAAGGGCTGGGGGCCCTGTGCCTTTAGCTGGCTTTAGTGTTTGGCGGGAAGTTGATGACGTTGGCACTTAGTATTTTTATCCATGCCAAGTGATGATGCCGGTCTTCTCAGTGACATAACATTCTTTTAAAAATAAATTCGTATGAAAAAGGCCGATTTTAAGAAATTAAATACTAAGGCAAATGTACTTCATCATAAATGATAAAGGGAGGCCCAGCAACTCTGCAGGGGAGAGGTGGCAGATGAGACCTTAGCTAGGTGGTTGGAGCTAGCATCATTGTAATGAGGCTGACAGACGCCGCGGGTCTCCTGATACAATCTTCTCAGAAGGACACAGGCTCACTCCTCTGTGGGATTCCTGCCCAACGTGCACCATCTGAATCTAATCTCAGGAGGAAACATCAGACAAACCCAACGGAGAGACAGAACACCAGACTACACAATGCCAGGTTTGTACCCTTCAACGTCAATCTCATGAAAGATACAGGCCGAGGGAGAGTTCAGACGAAAGGTGGCACGAGAGACGTGACGAGGGAGGCCAAGGGCGATCTGGGGTGGGATCCTGGACCTCAACTCCCGTCTCACCCCCACCCTCCTCTCTTTTGTTGTAAAAAGGACACTATCGGCACAAGCGATGAAATCTGAGTAGTCATGGCTTAGACTGGTCCTAACAGTGTACCGACATTGGATGTGCTGATGTTGACAGGTGTTTCGTAATAATGTTAAGTCAATGTCCTCGTGCAAAGGAAATACACACTGAAATACTTCAGAGTAACAGAACATAGCACCGGCAATTCCTTTTCAAAAATGGTTCTGAAAAATATTCATATATGTGCACATGTATATATATACATACATACATGTACACAGAGTAAGAATTCTGCATACATGACAAACATGCCAAATATGAATAGATAAACTGGTGAATCTGGGTGAAGTATATAAGGGACGTCTCTGAAATTTGCATAACTGAAATTATTTCAAAATAAAGTATCAGACAAAGGAGCAAGAAGACATAGAAGGCAGGCCTGGCAGAGCCAAGGAGGGGAGGTGGGAGCCCCTCTCTGCAGCCCCTCTGCACCCTCCCTCTGTACTGGGTCAGGGGTTGGCTGTCTTGCTCTCTTTTTACCCCTGGTCCCTCACTCCCCTTCTCCAGGCTTGGTTTCTTTATCTGAGACCCGGGGATTAGGCTGCCTGACCTTCTTACTGTGATTTCGGTTTCCCAAAAGCAAAGTATGCTCTCGTAAGTCCCAGGAGGGGAGGACAGCAGATAAACCAGGAATACCAACGGTCAGGTTGACAGGAGTCCTTACTTTCTCACTTCAAGAAACAGCGGCAAGGGCTGTGAGGGTTACCCTCAGATGAAATCTCTAGTTTGCACAACTCAGGCATGAGGGAGCGGGACCCCTGGCACCCCAGTTGTTTTGAGCCACATACTGGGGTCTTCTCTTGTCCACTAGGGTAGTTAGCACACTTTCCAGAGAGCCTCACATCAGCCCAGAGCTGCGGGCAGTCTGGGGTGCACCTGTCTCTTACCCGGATGACAGCCAGTCTCCCACCTGGCTCCCCCATCCGCCCTGACCTGCCTGGAGCTCCACTGTGGGCTCTCCGGCGACCTCAATCACTGTGCATGTCCCCCAGGGAGGTTTGGGTCTCCGGCAGGGGGGCCAGATGCCCAGCCTGAGTGTTCCATTGATGGCCCGGGCCACTGACTGCCACCGAGGCCAGGGCAGGCAGATCAGGAAGCCGCGGCTGCAGCACCGTCAGGCACAGACGCCCGGATACCTGTGATAAACGGACAGCTGACCTCAGCTCCCCATCTCGGCCTCCATTTCAGCAAAAATACACACTGAAATACTTCAGAGTAACAGAACATAGCACCGGCAATTCCTTTTCAAAAATGGTTCTGAAAAATATTCATATATGTGCACATGTATATATATACATACATACATGTACACAGAGTAAGAATTCTGCATACATGACAAACATGCCAAATATGAATAGATAAACTGGTGAATCTGGGTGAAGTATATAAGGGACGTCTCTGAAATTTGCATAACTGAAATTATTTCAAAATAAAGTATCAGACAAAGGAGCAAGAAGACATAGAAGGCAGGCCTGGCAGAGCCAAGGAGGGGAGGTGGGAGCCCCTCTCTGCAGCCCCTCTGCACCCTCCCTCTGTACTGGGTCAGGGGTTGGCTGTCTTGCTCTCTTTTTACCCCTGGTCCCTCACTCCCCTTCTCCAGGCTTCGGTTTCTTTATCTGAGACCCGGGGATTAGGCTGCCTGACCTTCTTACTGTGATTTCGGTTTCCCAAAAGCAAAGTATGCTCTCGTAAGTCCCAGGAGGGGAGGACAGCAGATAAACCAGGAATACCAACGGTCAGGTTGACAGGAGTCCTTACTTTCTCACTTCAAGAAACAGCGGCAAGGGCTGTGAGGGTTACCCTCAGATGAAATCTCTAGTTTGCACAACTCAGGCATGAGGGAGCGGGACCCCTGGCACCCCAGTTGTTTTGAGCCACATACTGGGGTCTTCTCTTGTCCACTAGGGTAGTTAGCACACTTTCCAGAGAGCCTCACATCAGCCCAGAGCTGCGGGCAGTCTGGGGTGCACCTGTCTCTTACCCGGATGACAGCCAGTCTCCCACCTGGCTCCCCCATCCGCCCTGACCTGCCTGGAGCTCCACTGTGGGCTCTCCGGCGACCTCAATCACTGTGCATGTCCCCCAGGGAGGTTTGGGTCTCCGGCAGGGGGGCCAGATGCCCAGCCTGAGTGTTCCATTGATGGCCCGGGCCACTGACTGCCACCGAGGCCAGGGCAGGCAGATCAGGAAGCCGCGGCTGCAGCACCGTCAGGCACAGACGCACAGGATACCTGTGATAAACGGACGGAGTCTGCCTACCCTCAGCTCCCCATCTGGCCTCCCCCAGCCGTGCTGACTCAGGCGGCACCGCTCTCCAGTGCCTCCATTTCCAGCGCGGAGGCTCCTCTCCTCGGCCCTCCCTCCAGACTGAGACGACTGGCAGGCGGCAGCTGCCTGCATCAGGAACCAGGACAAATCAATCCAGCTAAGCGGCCTCCGCAGTGGAACTGCTGGGACGTGAGGGCTCCCAGGCCGGCTGCAGCGGCCCCCTCTCCCTGGAAGCAGGGAGTTCCTGACTCCCACTCCTGCGCAATGACGAACACTAGGAAAACAACCACAGAACCACAACTCCCTAGACTGGGTGGCCTTTGGGGACCACAGGGCAAGAGGAACGGTCTCTTGAGGGTCCCAGGCCAGCAAGGCAGTGTGGGAAGTCTGTCCTGCTGGTCCAGACCTGGGCCCACCCAGCCTCAGGTGGCAAGGCCTCTCTTGCTCGTGGTGGGGTATGAATACGCAGGCATGAGTGTACGTGCAGGTTTTCACACTCACGAGGGCCTGAGTGTACAGTGACCGTGGTTAATTTATGTCACTTACATATGTGGAAAGGTCCAAGAGCATTGTATCTATCTCCCTCAGTCCTCAGGATGAGGCAGAATTTCATGATTCCTGCTTTACAAAAGAGGAGTCTGACACATGGGGAGGGACCCAGCATGCCCAAGGTCACAACTAGGATTGGGATTTGAACCTGGGGACTGTGTTCCCAATCATGACCCTAATATCATGCGTACTAAGTCATGTCCGACTCTTTGCGACTCCATGGACTGTAGCCTGCCAGGCTCCTCTGTCCTTGGGATTCTCCAGGCAAGAATACTGGAGTGGGTTGCCGCTTCCTCCTCCAGGGGATTCTCTCAACCCAGGGATCAAACCCAAGTCTCCTGCATTGGCAGGCAAATTGTTTTTTTTTTACCACCGAGCCACCTGGGAAGCCTAATACTGCCTCATTAAATAGGTGCTCAGTAAACATCTGAGGAACCGAATGATACGATTAAAAAAAGAGAAAGAGAAGGATGAAAATCAGTGGACCTTTTATCCTGACATTATCCCAGGGCCCCCTGACAGGTGGGCCCACGCCCTTAGTCAGTGTTTCCTGGATCGGCCTGTGTGTAACAGTGAGACGTGTCTACATGGGACGGAGCGAGATTTGATTACCGGTGATCCTCTGCTTATGGAAAGGGGCTGGGAGAGGAGGCACAGTCAGATCAACCTTTCATCTTGCCTACCGGTCTTTCCTGCTACTAGCCACCCATCCCCGATCGGAGTCGGGGCTTCCCCAGCCTTTGGGACCCAAGCCTTTCGCTTGGATCTGGGATTGAGCAAGAAGGAGCGCCGCGCATGGTTCCCACCGTCTCCTCCAGGCCCGAGGGTTTCCCACAGCCCTGCGCCTCTCCACCTGCCTGCGTCAGGCCCTGGCACTGGGAAACCTTTGCAAGGGTGCCTTTGAGACACGCTTCCTGGTGTTTCTGCCCAAAGGCAGTGTGGGAAGTCTGTCCTGCTGGTCCAGACCTGGGCCCACCCAGCCTCAGGTGGCAAGGCCTCTCTTGCTCGTGGTGGGGTAGGAATACGCAGGCATGAGGGTACGTGCATGTTGTCACACTCACGAGGGCCTGAGTGTACAGTGACCGTGGTTAATTTATGTCACTTACATATGTGGAAAGGTCCAAGAGCATTGTATCTATCTCCCTCAGTCCTCAGGATGAGGCAGAATTTCATGATTCCTGCTTTACAAAAGAGGAGTCTGACACATGGGGAGGGACCCAGCATGCCCAAGGTCACAACTAGGATTGGGATTTGAACCTGGGGACTGTGTTCCCAATCATGACCCTAATATCATGCGTACTAAGTCATGTCCGACTCTTTGCGACTCCATGGACTGTAGCCTGCCAGGCTCCTCTGTCCTTGGGATTCTCCAGGCAAGAATACTGGAGTGGGTTGCCGCTTCCTCCTCCAGGGGATTCTCTCAACCCAGGGATCAAACCCAAGTCTCCTGCATTGGCAGGCAAATTGTTTTTTTTTTACCACCGAGCCACCTGGGAAGCCTAATACTGCCTCATTAAATAGGTGCTCAGTAAACATCTGAGGAACCGAATGATACGATTAAAAAAAGAGAAAGAGAAGGATGAAAATCAGTGGACCTTTTATCCTGACATTATCCCAGGGCCCCCTGACAGGTGGGCCCACGCCCTTAGTCAGTGTTTCCTGGATCGGCCTGTGTGTAACAGTGAGACGTGTCTACATGGGACGGAGCGAGATTTGATTACCGGTGATCCTCTGCTTATGGAAAGGGGCTGGGAGAGGAGGCACAGTCAGATCAACCTTTCATCTTGCCTACCGGTCTTTCCTGCTACTAGCCACCCATCCCCGATCGGAGTCGGGGCTTCCCCAGCCTTTGGGACCCAAGCCTTTCGCTTGGATCTGGGATTGAGCAAGAAGGAGCGCCGCGCATGGTTCCCACCGTCTCCTCCAGGCCCGAGGGTTTCCCACAGCCCTGCGCCTCTCCACCTGCCTGCGTCAGGCCCTGGCACTGGGAAACCTTTGCAAGGGTGCCTTTGAGACACGCTTCCTGGTGTTTCTGCCCAAATGGTGCTGGCTGAAAGTAGGCTTTGCTTCTTGGTCGAGCGTGCCAATGTTTTCATTTGGAAGAAGTGTCGCTGTTGATGTGCTGAAGAGACACAATAAGACATTTTTCATCATGTTGCACCAACTGTGGCAAGTCAAGAGCTTGGCTGGGGGGGCGGGGATTCATCTTGAGGTCCCCAGGGCCTGGCAGTACAGCAGGTGGGCGCTCTCGCTTGTAGAATGACCCAGTGAGTGAATATGAAAAGGACCTGGAACAGGTGTGGCAGAGGAGTGACAGTACAGGTTCTGAGCAGATCTCGTAGGTTTTGCCTCCAAAAGGCGGTCTTGGTTAGTGTTTCTCCATCTTCACCAAGCTCGCCTCATCCGAGCCTCCAACACCTCTGGCCTGAGCCACTAACCAGCTTTAACCAGCTTGCCTGTTTCTGCACGTGCCCTCCTGGCTCATCCTGCCCACGGCTGCCAGTCATCTTTACAAAATGTGGATTGGAATTGTGTCCTCCCAGCCTCAAACCTTCTGATGGGGTCTCACTGCAGGTGGCCATGGCCTTCTGGGTCCTTCGTGATCTGGCCCCGCCCACCCCCCCGAACCTCTCCTGAGGCTGCTCTCCTCCCTGGCAGTGGCTGGAAGAACCAACTCCACCCCTCCCGCTGCCCCATGACCTTGGCAGTGCTGGGTCTCTTGACCTGGGCTGCTTTTCTCCAGATCTTCACATGTGGCTCCTTCTGTCAATTTAGGACTCAGCTCAAAGGGGTCACCTCCTGTCTGAAGCAGCCCGTGTCTACATGGGACGGAGCGAGATTGGATTACCGGTTATCCTCTGCTGATGGAAAGGGGCGGGGAGGGGGGGCACAGTCAGATCCACCTTTCATCTTGCCTACCGGTCTTTCCTGCTACTAGCCACCCATCCCCGATCGGAGTCGGGGCTTCCCCAGCCTTTGGGACCCAAGCCTTTCGCTTGGATCTGGGATTGAGCAAGAAGGAGCGCCGCGCATGGTTCCCACCGTCTCCTCCAGGCCCGAGGGTTTCCCACAGCCCTGCGCCTCTCCACCTGCCTGCGTCAGGCCCTGGCACTGGGAAACCTTTGCAAGGGTGCCTTTGAGACACGCTTCCTGGTGTTTCTGCCCAAATGGTGCTGGCTGAAAGTAGGCTTTGCTTCTTGGTCGAGCGTGCCAATGTTTTCATTTGGAAGAAGTGTCGCTGTTGATGTGCTGAAGAGACACAATAAGACATTTTTCATCATGTTGCACCAACTGTGGCAAGTCAAGAGCTTGGCTGGGGGGGCGGGGATTCATCTTGAGGTCCCCAGGGCCTGGCAGTACAGCAGGTGGGCGCTCTCGCTTGTAGAATGACCCAGTGAGTGAATATGAAAAGGACCTGGAACAGGTGTGGCAGAGGAGTGACAGTACAGGTTCTGAGCAGATCTCGTAGGTTTTGCCTCCAAAAGGCGGTCTTGGTTAGTGTTTCTCCATCTTCACCAAGCTCGCCTCATCCGAGCCTCCAACACCTCTGGCCTGAGCCACTAACCAGCTTTAACCAGCTTGCCTGTTTCTGCACGTGCCCTCCTGGCTCATCCTGCCCACGGCTGCCAGTCATCTTTACAAAATGTGGATTGGAATTGTGTCCTCCCCAGCCTCAAACCTTCTGATGGGGTCTCACTGCAGGTGGCCATGGCCTTCTGGGTCCTTCGTGATCTGGCCCCGCCCACCCCCCCGAACCTCTCCTGAGGCTGCTCTCCTCCCTGGCAGTGGCTGGAAGAACCAACTCCACCCCTCCCGCTGCCCCATGACCTTGGCAGTGCTGGGTCTCTTGACCTGGGCTGCTTTTCTCCAGATCTTCACATGTGGCTCCTTCTGTCAATTTAGGACTCAGCTCAAAGGGGTCACCTCCTGTCTGAAGCAGCCCATCCCTAGTCTTCTGTGTCACTGACCAGGCATTTACTGAGCAACACTGTTTTAAATGCCAAGGAAATAGTAGTGGACACGGTAGGGGAGGACACGTCTTCTTACATGTCTTTGTAGCTCTTAAAACTTCTCACTGCCTTGTTTGGGAGCCTGCTGATCTTCCTGATCAAGGGCCTGCAGGGCCGGGGCTCAGTCTGTCTTGCTCACTGCATTCACCCAAGCACTCTAGGTACCCGGTAAACACTGGTTCAGTAAGAGAACAAATGGATGGATGGATGGATGACAAGCAGGTTTGATCTGGCTCTTGGCTCTGGCTAAGGTCTCCCCGAGCTCAAATGAATTTCTTTAAAGAAATCTCACCAACAGCCCCTTGCATTGACACCGCTAGCAGGTCCTGCCCACCTGGCATCACCCTTTGACTACGGCCACGGTGGTTAAGAAAGGCAAGGGGAGGGGGTAAAACGTGATGTGCTTGGCGTGAGTGCCATTAGTGCCGGCTTCCCCAGAGGAGCCCCCGCCTACCATCTCAGTGTCCCCTGCCACGGCCACTCAGGACCATGCCTCACGCATCCCGCTGAGGGCCTCAGCTGAGAAACTCCTGCCTGCCCCTGCATCTGCACCACCGCCTCGCTCCTCCAGCCCCGCTGCCTGGCCTCCCAGTCATGCCTTTGGCCAAGTCTTCCTCCTTTCTGAATCTTCATTTCCCTCCCACCAACACACAAGGTGGGGTTAGACAGCTTCCTGGTGGCTGGCCAGAGGTAAGACATTAACACCTCCGTGCAGGGGTCCTGGGGCCCTTCTCCTGCCGGCCCCGAGCCCCTTGAGTTGGCTTTACAAACCCAGCAGGCCAAGTCACCCTGGCACCAAGCCCCAGCCGGCCTTGCCTGTGAAAGCAGCCTGCGAGAAACCGGCAGCCGGTCCTCGTGATCTGGCCCCGCCCACCCCCGAACCTCTCCTGAGGCTGCTCTCCTCCCTGGCAGTGGCTGGAAGAACCAACTCCACCCCTCCCGCTGCCCCATGACCTTGGCAGTGCTGGGTCTCTTGACCTGGGCTGCTTTTCTCCAGATCTTCACATGTGGCTCCTTCTGTCAATTTAGGACTCAGCTCAAAGGGGTCACCTCCTGTCTGAAGCAGCCCATCCCTAGTCTTCTGTGTCACTGACCAGGCATTTACTGAGCAACACTGTTTTAAATGCCAAGGAAATAGTAGTGGACACGGTAGGGGAGGACACGTCTTCTTACATGTCTTTGTAGCTCTTAAAACTTCTCACTGCCTTGTTTGGGAGCCTGCTGATCTTCCTGATCAAGGGCCTGCAGGGCCGGGGCTCAGTCTGTCTTGCTCACTGCATTCACCCAAGCACTCTAGGTACCCGGTAAACACTGGTTCAGTAAGAGAACAAATGGATGGATGGATGGATGACAAGCAGGTTTGATCTGGCTCTTGGCTCTGGCTAAGGTCTCCCCGAGCTCAAATGAATTTCTTTAAAGAAATCTCACCAACAGCCCCTTGCATTGACACCGCTAGCAGGTCCTGCCCACCTGGCATCACCCTTTGACTACGGCCACGGTGGTTAAGAAAGGCAAGGGGAGGGGGTAAAACGTGATGTGCTTGGCGTGAGTGCCATTAGTGCCGGCTTCCCCAGAGGAGCCCCCGCCTACCATCTCAGTGTCCCCTGCCACGGCCACTCAGGACCATGCCTCACGCATCCCGCTGAGGGCCTCAGCTGAGAAACTCCTGCCTGCCCCTGCATCTGCACCACCGCCTCGCTCCTCCAGCCCCGCTGCCTGGCCTCCCAGTCATGCCTTTGGCCAAGTCTTCCTCCTTTCTGAATCTTCATTTCCCTCCCACCAACACACAAGGTGGGGTTAGACAGCTTCCTGGTGGCTGGCCAGAGGTAAGACATTAACACCTCCGTGCAGGGGTCCTGGGGCCCCTTCTCCTGCCGGCCCCGAGCCCCCTTGAGTTGGCTTTACAAACCCAGCAGGCCAAGTCACCCTGGCACCAAGCCCCAGCCGGCCTTGCCTGTGAAAGCAGCCTGCGAGAAACCGGCAGCCGCTGCGGATTGGAGCTGCGGAACGGATGCGCTGGGGTGCCCTGAAACCTGACTCCAAGACAGCAGCCGCGCCAAGGCCAAAGCAAGTACAGGGTTCTCTGCTGAAGGAGGCCTCTCCTCTCCCAGCATACTCTTAAGTCCGCACCCAGCCCCCCAAGGGGCCATAGGACAGAGGTGATCCGCGCCTGGCTCCCTCCCACTTTCAAAACCGCAAGTCGTCATCCTTCCAGGGCTAGTGGGAATTCCCCCCAAAGGCAAGGTCACCCTCGAGACAGCCGAAGGATGGGAGGGTGGGGGTGGGGGGAGAGGGGACAGGCCCGCCTCAAACGGACTCGGGGCACACCTTTCTCCCTCAAGCTGTGACAGACGCTACTACGGCTAACCAGGAAGCCACTTGGGTCCTGCGTCCCTTCCCTTCTTCAACAGCCGTCACCTCCGCTAAGGGGAAGCCTCTTCAGCCCTAACTAAGGGCCTAAGGAGAATCCAGCCTTTCCTGGCATCCCAACAGACCTGGACCGAGAAATCAGCAGCCTGGGGGAGGGGTGTGTGTCCGCCTGGCGATGCCTCCCTCTTTCTCATCGGTACCCCAGTCCGCCCTCATCCTGCGCAGAGGGCACTTACCGGCCTCGGGGGCCGGAGAGGGCCTCGTTCTGGGGGGTCCCATTCCTGGCCTGACGGTGCCCTCAACCAGCGGCGGCGGCGGCATGGCCTGGGCGCCGGTCCGGGCCGCGGGCCGCGGGTCGTGGGGAGAGCGGGGGACAGCAGCCAAGCCTACTCCAAGTAACCATCGAAGACGTCGAGCTCCGAGTCGGCATCGTAGAGGCCCGAGCCGGGGTCGGAGAGCACGCCGAGGTCCACGAGCGCCTGGTCCATGTCCTCGGGCAGGAAGACGAGGCCCACGTTGAGGACGATGTACTCCATGAGGAAGGCGTAGTACAGGATCAGCACGTTGACGAAGAACAGGCCCACGTAGAACATAGAGGGCAGGAGCGGCGGCGGCGGCACGGAGGGGACCAGGGGGCCCAGAGCGTCCAGGTGGGCCGCAACCCGGGCGCCGGGCATGCAGCGGGCGGCGAGGGCGGCGGCGGCCCGGCGAGCTCAGCCGCTGCGGCGCCCGGGCGGCCGGCGAGGGGGCAGCTCAGCCATCCAGGGGCTCCCCGGGGCTGGCCGAGGCGGCGCTGGGCCCCGGCGGTGCCCCCCAGGGATGCGCGTGGGCCCCTGCGGAGGCGCCCGGCCCCCCGAAACGTGCCCGGCGGGTCACTCCACCCCCAGAGGAGGGCACACGGCGCTGTCGATCCTTCCAGCGGTCTCAGGCCGGCCCCGCGAAGTGGCCGGCGGGTGACCCGCTCTCCCGATGCTCTGCGCTCCCGCTCACGGGCCCTCGCAGCGCCGGCGGGGGCCCCACCGCGGCTCAGCGTCCAGGGCCAGTCCCGGCGGCGGTCTCCTCAGGCGCGCCCGACCGTTCCTCGAGCCCGCTCGGCGTCCGCGAAGGCCCAGAGCCCATGGCTGCGGCCGCCGCGTAGCCCTCCAGCTCACGTCCGGAGCACCGCCTCCGGAGCAGCCCCACGCTCGTTGGCTCACCGCCCCCCGCCCGCGCTCATTGGCTCGCCCGACACCCGCTTGCGCTCATTGGCTCGAGGCTTCCGGGGGCGGTCACCGCCTCGCTCCGCCCCGCACTGCGAGGCACTCGCCTTGAGTCGCTTTCCGGACTCCCGGTCGATTTCGAGTCCAATTCGCTCTGCAGATCCGCGGCAGAGTCGGGGGCGGAGAGGAGGAAGAAGAGTCAGAACGCAGTTCACACCGAGATCTATCCTGAGGCTACAAAAGCGGAGGAAACCACTAGGTTCATCAGCACCCTGCTGGACTTGCGTATTTGCGCCACGCCTTTCTGGAACTCAGTGTACTTGTTAAAAAAGAAGGCAGGGTCGGGGACGAAGGCGGTGGACCTCACCAGTGAAAACTTGGGTCTTTCCTAAAGTGGTAATTTTCCATGGTGGGTAAGATCAATCAGCGCCCCCTTCATCTCCAAATTCTAACTGCTGGAAGATCCGCCCCTCTACGGGGCGGGGCGGGGAAAATCTGCATAATAAAATTCAGGGACGTCTGAGTTAAGAACTTCCCTGCAAGTCAGACACGCAGTAATAGGGTTGCTTCTTGTTTTACTTTGTAAATCGTGTTTTAGAGCAATGATAATGCACGTGGCTAGACATTCCAACAACCTAGAAGTACACAGAAAAGTGAGTCCCTTCCACTCGCTGATTTCCTTCCTCTGGGGCAGCCTCCTTGTACCTCCTTCAGGAGACTAGTTATGCCCAAAGGGCCTTCCGAAAAACAGTCGATAGACCTTTGAATCTCAGGCCTTGCTGCGCTAGGAGCCTTACATGCATTACTTAATTGAAACCAGATGGGGGAAATGAAGTATGTTACCCATTTTTACAGATGAGGAAACTGAGGCCCAGAGAAATAGAAGGACTCTGGGAGCTGCTGGGCTTGTGTGTGTTTTGAGGTCAGCACCTGTTCTTTTTATCCTCCATGATTCTAGCCCCTTTAAATGAATTACAGAACAAACTATTAACCCTCTAACTGCTGGAAGGTGAAACAAATCTTCATCTATTCATTCATTCTGACGGTATTTGTTGAACACCTATTATGTGGCAAACCTTGTGCTAGATATTGGGGAGAACATTGGCCCTTAGCCCAATTCTGTCCTGAGCATAGTTAATGGGAAATAGTAGACCTTAGCTAACAGTAAGATTTTAGAAAAGGAATACCCCTGAAGTCTAAAAAACAGGGGAACCAGAGTCCAATTCGCTCTGCAGATCCGCGGCAGAGTCGGGGGCGGAGAGGAGGAAGAAGAGTCAGAACGCAGTTCACACCGAGATCTATCCTGAGGCTACAAAAGCGGAGGAAACCACTAGGTTCATCAGCACCCTGCTGGACTTGCGTATTTGCGCCACGCCTTTCTGGAACTCAGTGTACTTGTTAAAAAAGAAGGCAGGGTCGGGGACGAAGGCGGTGGACCTCACCAGTGAAAACTTGGGTCTTTCCTAAAGTGGTAATTTTCCATGGTGGGTAAGATCAATCAGCGCCCCCTTCATCTCCAAATTCTAACTGCTGGAAGATCCGCCCCTCTACGGGGCGGGGCGGGGAAAATCTGCATAATAAAATTCAGGGACGTCTGAGTTAAGAACTTCCCTGCAAGTCAGACACGCAGTAATAGGGTTGCTTCTTGTTTTACTTTGTAAATCGTGTTTTAGAGCAATGATAATGCACGTGGCTAGACATTCCAACAACCTAGAAGTACACAGAAAAGTGAGTCCCTTCCACTCGCTGATTTCCTTCCTCTGGGGCAGCCTCCTTGTACCTCCTTCAGGAGACTAGTTATGCCCAAAGGGCCTTCCGAAAAACAGTCGATAGACCTTTGAATCTCAGGCCTTGCTGCGCTAGGAGCCTTACATGCATTACTTAATTGAAACCAGATGGGGGAAATGAAGTATGTTACCCATTTTTACAGATGAGGAAACTGAGGCCCAGAGAAATAGAAGGACTCTGGGAGCTGCTGGGCTTGTGTGTGTTTTGAGGTCAGCACCTGTTCTTTTTATCCTCCATGATTCTAGCCCCTTTAAATGAATTACAGAACAAACTATTAACCCTCTAACTGCTGGAAGGTGAAACAAATCTTCATCTATTCATTCATTCTGACGGTATTTGTTGAACACCTATTATGTGGCAAACCTTGTGCTAGATATTGGGGAGAACATTGGCCCTTAGCCCAATTCTGTCCTGAGCATAGTTAATGGGACACAGTAGACCTTAGCTAACAGTAAGATTTAGAAAAGAATACATGAATGAACAGTGAACAGGGTAGTATCACCTCCATGGAATTTCTCCCTCCCAGTCTAGGAGAGAAATTTAGATCTTCTGAGCTGGTGTGGGAAGCTGGGTGTTTCCTTATTTTGAAAAGTGTGGATGTTTTGGAAATGGCATGGATTTTGGGTGAAAACCAGAGAAATCCATTGAAGGTACAGGACGGTCAGTTTTGGCACATTGCTGCTTGAAGCCCTTTCAATATTTATTTTTTAATTCAAATAAGAAAAGAAAAGGGCTGTGAAGGACAAACCAGGCTGTTAACCTATTTGGTGCAGTTTCGTTTATTGAGGCATAAAAGTAAGGGTGTTTGGGTCTGAACCCTGGGTCTGTCACTTCCTAATTACATGATCTTGGGCAAGTTGACTCCACTGTGATTCTGTTTCCTTAAAAGAGGATAATAATGTTCCCCAGCTCATAGGACTGTTGTGAGAATTAAATAACAATACATGTAAATGCTTAGGGCAGTGGCACACAGCACACGCCAAGCAACAGCTATTCTTATTCTTGTCATAAAGATAATAATGACAAATGTCGCGGTAACTTTTATTCACCCAGACGTTTCACAGACGCATCTCCCAGGGCTCCGCCCACCCCTACAAGACTGCGGACTCTCCTCCTCGCGCCCCGCCTCTTTTCCAAGGCCGCGGGCCCGCAGGTGCACGATGCACGTCGGGCTTTGTAGTTCCTTCCCAGAGTCCTGTCGTCGGGGGCCTCGCGGGCGAACTGCATTTCCCAGATTCCCTCGCGGCGGCGGCCGTAAAGCGCGGCGGTCGAACGGCCGGTTCCGGCTGAATGTCAGTGCGGGGCTGTGGGCCGGGGAGGAAGGGGGTTGGCGGTATCTCCGCCGCCTCCGCCGTTGCCGCCTCCGCTTGAGCCGCCGCCACCAGCGCCCGGCCGCTCGGGCATGAGGCCGTGAGGCTAGCGACGGGCGGGGGCTGCCGAGATGTTTGGCCGCTCGCGGAGCTGGGTGGGCGGGGGCCATGGCAAGTCTTCCCGCAATATCCACTCCCTGGACCACCTCAAGTGAGTGTGCCGGGGCAGAAGAGGGAGGCCGCGGAGCTGGACGTGGGGAGTGGGCGCGCGGACCCGGGTCGGGCCGCTGGGCAGTGTGAGCGCGGAGGCGGAGGGCGGAGAGCGGCGCTCGGGGAAGGGTGTGGGGTGGTGAAGGGCTCCGGACGTGGGGCGCCTGGGTTCGAACCCCGACCTCGTAGCTCCTCTCTGTGTGACCTTGGGCCAGTCGCTCCGCTCCTCAGAGTCTCAGTCGAAGATTTCAGTTTTCGGATGCAGACTTCGGACGATGGGCACCAGTCTTCCCCGGGGCGGTACTTTTTAGGCTGGACAGCTTAGGGGGTCGGAGGTCTGGATCCTGGAGCCAGGCAGATGGAGGTTTGAATTTAAGTGCGTGAATTTTAGGTCTCAGTTTCTTCCATTGTAAAACGAATTTGAGGGACAGCAGATGCTCTCCACGGTTGTTCTGAGGGTCGAGTTTGAGAATGTACACAAAGCTGGAAGCGTCTGTAACTGCTCAGTAAAAGACAAAAATTAAAAAAAAAAAAAAAACAACAAACAACAACTAGTTTCTTAGTGGAGTCTAAAAAGTCAGACGTATAGCTCAGGTGTCGGCAGGTGGTCCTGCGAAGCAAGACTATAGAGTGGCTGCATTCAGATCCTGATTCCGGCACCAAATGGCTGTGTGACCTTGGACAAATTGCTTTACCTCTCTGGGCCTCTGACACCTCATCTGCAAATGGAAATGGTGAGCGGTGTGCAAAGATCCAGTAATACTGTGTGTGGAAAGAGATGGATCCAGTGTCTGTCATACAGCAGTTAGCCAATAAAGGTAGCTGTGTTTACCAGCTGGGCAAGGCCTTCCCAGACATCCCCATCTAAAGTGCTTCTCCCACCCCAATTCCTTCCTGTTAGATCTTTCTTTTGATTTCGTTTGGTTCATCTCTACTACCTGTAAGTATCCTTTTTGTTTTTACTACTTTTGTGTCTGTTACTAAGTTGGCATTTCCAGGAGGGCAGAGGTGGCTTGTTTGCTCACAGCTGTATTCCCAGCATCTAGCTTGGTGCCTGGCATACAATAGAAGTTTGATGCATATTTGAAGAATGAAAAAAAAAAAAAGAATAGGGAGAGGTGTAGAGCATACAAGCAAGGGGCTAGGATTGTGTGTGTGGGTGGGAGGGCAGAGATGGGAAATACGGGCTTCCCTGGTGGCTTAGACTGTAAAGAACCTGCCTAGAGTGCAGGTTCTATCCTTCAGTTGGAATGATCCCCTGGAGAAGGAAATGGCTACCCACTCCAGTATTCTTGCCTAGAGAATTCCATGAACAGAGGAGCCTGGTGGGTTACAGTCCATGGGGTCGCAAAGAGTCGGACACGACTGAACGACCAACATTCAGAGACGTGGAAAATAGAACCCTTTGAGGAGGGAAAGACTTCAAGGAGGAGAAATTGGGTGTATGGGGCGGGGGGTGAGGGGAGGGAGGCAGTAGGCAACTCTTTGGTGGTAAGAAATTGGCTGATTTCCAGAAGGCGCTCTTAAGATTCCTAATGAGAAAGAAGGCTGGAGAGGGGAGGCAGGGCCCAGTAGGAGGAAGACAAGCCCCTCTGGAAAGGGTCAGTGGGAGGGAGGGTAGATGGGGGCTTCTCATTTGGCTAGGGGAGGGGAATCCCAGATGGCTCAGTGGTAAAGAATCCTCCTGCCAGTGCAGGTTTGATCCCTGGGTTGGGAAGATCCCCTGGAGGAGGTAGTGGTGACCCACTCCAGTATTCTTGTCTGGAGAATCCCATGGACAGAGAGCCCTAGCTGGCTCCAGTCCATGGGGTCAGAGAGTGGACGAGACCGAGCACACACACACGGGCCTCTGGAATCCCCAGCTGAGTCTTCCCAGCATGGAGCATGCGTGTTTGTGGGTCTCAAAGAGTGGATGTCAGAGGGATCATTACATAGCGAGGAATGATTTTCTGGGGTGGTGAAGAGAGAGGACATAGGATGGAGGGAGTCCTGGGACAAAGATGGGGCTGTGGAGGAAGGCAGGAATGTTAAAAGGAAGGGCAGCTGGACGGGAAAGGGAGAGGCTTAAGGATTTCAGGAATTTAGGGAGTGGGTAGATGAGGCCAAGAAGGGGAGGAGGGTTATCTAAAGGAGGCTGGGCCTGGTGCCAGCCTCCAGGTGCCTGCAGACTCTGCCCAACTTGAGCTATTTTAAATGACTTCAGTAATTATTGAATGCACGCTTGGTGGCAGGTGCTTGTTAAGGACTTCCTGTGTGTTATTTCCTTTGGTCTTCACAAGTTTTATGAGTTACTGGAAGTATTACGGTTTCCATTTTCTAGGAGTGGAACCTAATGTCCAAAGAGGTTAAGTCACTTACCCAAGGTAAGAACAGCTGAAAAAATGTCAAAGCCAGGATTTGACTTCAGGGTTTGCACATTCTGTTTTTGAGTAAAACTCCTATAAGTCAGTTTGAGTCTCACTGACAGCCAGGGAATCTAAGGGTCTCAGGTTCCTTTGAAGTAGCCTGAGAACTGCACAGGTTCATTGTTGAGGTCACAGGGCTATAGGGTGCTTTTTGGAAACCCGAGCTGCCTGCCCTGCATCAGGCAGATCAGCTTAATCCATATTATAGCCTGAAGAACCTCACGATTTGTGTATTGGAGGGGAGCTTAGAAGATGCCAAAGTGACCTGAGAGTGCCCTAGACTGCTCTAAACGTGCCCTGAAAGGCTCTTGGGCACAGAATAGCCGGGACCAGTGCTGGGATGGCCGTAGGGTCAGGGCTCCTTCCTGGATGCTCTCTTAGGGGAGGCAGTCAGAGCAGAGGGGTCAGGGACGAGCAGGAGCCCCCGCGGAGCAGCGGGTTTGCGAAGGAAGCCCTGGGGTGTAGAAGGTGGAGGTGGGGCTGTAGTTAGTTATGGCACAGGAGGCTGGAGGCACAACAGGGCTTGGGCCTCATCTGGTACGCAGAGTGACCAACCATCCGGGTGCCTGGGACTGAGGGCTTTCCGGGGATTTGGGGCTTTCAGTGCTAAAGCAGGGGAAGTCCTGGGAAGCCAGTGCTAATCCCTCTACCAGTGACAGTTCCTACACTCTTGCCCTGACCAAAAGCAGTGCAGATAGAGAGGAGACTAAGATATTGAAATGAATTTATAATTGACGGTTTTGGAAGGAACCCAGGAAAAATTTTTCGGGAAAGGGAGAGGCTTAAGGATTTCAGGAATTTAGGGAGTGGGTAGATGAGGCCAAGAAGGGGAGGAGGGTTATCTAAAGGAGGCTGGGCCTGGTGCCAGCCTCCAGGTGCCTGCAGACTCTGCCCAACTTGAGCTATTTTAAATGACTTCAGTAATTATTGAATGCACGCTTGGTGGCAGGTGCTTGTTAAGGACTTCCTGTGTGTTATTTCCTTTGGTCTTCACAAGTTTTATGAGTTACTGGAAGTATTACGGTTTCCATTTTCTAGGAGTGGAACCTAATGTCCAAAGAGGTTAAGTCACTTACCCAAGGTAAGAACAGCTGAAAAAATGTCAAAGCCAGGATTTGACTTCAGGGTTTGCACATTCTGTTTTTGAGTAAAACTCCTATAAGTCAGTTTGAGTCTCACTGACAGCCAGGGAATCTAAGGGTCTCAGGTTCCTTTGAAGTAGCCTGAGAACTGCACAGGTTCATTGTTGAGGTCACAGGGCTATAGGGTGTTTTTTGGGAAACCCGAGCTGCCTGCCCTGCATCAGGCAGATCAGCTTAATCCATATTATAGCCTGAAGAACCTCACGATTTGTGTATTGGAGGGGAGCTTAGAAGATGCCAAAGTGACCTGAGAGTGCCCTAGACTGCTCTAAACGTGCCCTGAAAGGCTCTTGGGCACAGAATAGCCGGGACCAGTGCTGGGATGGCCGTAGGGTCAGGGCTCCTTCCTGGATGCTCTCTTAGGGGAGGCAGTCAGAGCAGAGGGGTCAGGGACGAGCAGGAGCCCCCGCGGAGCAGCGGGTTTGCGAAGGAAGCCCTGGGGTGTAGAAGGTGGAGGTGGGGCTGTAGTTAGTTATGGCACAGGAGGCTGGAGGCACAACAGGGCTTGGGCCTCATCTGGTACGCAGAGTGACCAACCATCCGGGTGCCTGGGACTGAGGGCTTTCCGGGGATTTGGGGCTTTCAGTGCTAAAGCAGGGGAAGTCCTGGGAAGCCAGTGCTAATCCCTCTACCAGTGACAGTTCCTACACTCTTGCCCTGACCAAAAGCAGTGCAGATAGAGAGGAGACTAAGATATTGAAATGAATTTAGAATTGACGGTTTTGGAAGGGAACCCAGAATGCATCTGGGAACCCCTCTTCCTTTTTTTTTCCCAATATTTATTTATTTTTTGGCTGTGCTGGGTCTTCATTGCTGCATGGACTTTTCTCTAGTTGCGGTGAGTAGGGGCTACTCTCTAGTTGTGGTACACGGCTTCTCACTGCGATGGCCTCTCTTCTTGTGGAGCATAGCCTGTAGGTCATGCAGGCTCCGTAGTTGTGGCCTGAGGGCTCTAGAACACAGGCTCCATAGTGGAGCATGGGCTTAGCTGCCCCACAGCGTGTGGGATCCTCCCAGGAGGATTCTTATCAGAGGTCCTCCCAACCACTGCTTTTTAAAAAAATTTTATTTATTTATTTTTGGCTATTCTGGGTTTTCACTGCTGCCACAGGCTCTTCTCTAGTGGCAGGGAGTGGGAGCTACTCTCTAGTTGAGGTGAGCAGGCTTCTTGTGGTGGTCACTTCTCTCGTTGTGGAACTCGGGCTCTAGGGCACACGGGCTTCCGTAGTTGTGGCACATGGGCTCCATAGTTGCAGCTCCAAGGACACAGGCTCCATAGTTGTGGTTCATGGGCTTTGTTGCTCCGCAGCGTGTGGGATCTTCCCAGATCAGGGATCGAACCCATGTCTCCTGCATTGGCAAGTGAACTCTTTACCACTGAGCTACCAGGGAAACCCCCCACCCCTACTTTTTAAAAATAAACTTCACTTTTAGGAACAGGTTGAGATGTAGAGCACAATTTAGAAGATCGTACAGAGACCCAAAAACCTTTTTTGAACCACATTACTCCTAAATTCCCAGCTTTCCAACTGGAAAGGAATCTTCCTTGTAAGATAGGGTTTTACTTTGACTAAATAGTGGAAAGCTGTGTGCTGTGGTCTTTGTCTACTGAATGGAGTTAGTGATTTCGTTGAGGCAGACTGAAATAGAAAGAAGTTGTTAGCTACACATCATGAGTGGTTTATTGCTCAGACGAGTGGTGAGGCCGTGACACGGACAAGCAGAACCTTGGTGTTGCCTGGTAGCTACTGAAACATCCACTTCACTTGGGAACCGCAAGTCCACAAACTGCTGGAACTGTCTTTATGTTGCGTTGGGTGGATGCCTGGATTCTGATCGCCTTTGTGTGTGGGTTAAGACTCTCGGTTGCAAGTGATGGGATCCCTGCTGGGATTGCCTTGAGGCCCAAATGGATCTGATTGACTTGTGCCGTTGAACATGCTGTCCTAGCTAGGCTGTGGGTCTCCTCTTCTGGGTTCGTGTCATCCTCTGCATGCTCCAGGCTTATATCCTATCAGCTTAGCAGCCCTTGGAGAAAAGGGAGCTTCTTTTCTTCATATTGTCAGCAGAAGTCTGGGAGCGAGTACCACTGAACCGACTTGGGATCTCATGCCTGGTCACTGTGGTGAGGGCTTGGGTGCTCAAATAGACTCTTCCCTGGAGTCAGGGTGGCATCAGCTCCTTCCAGGCAGTGGACAGGGAATGAGAGAGAGGGATGGTTCAGCACAGGAAAATGAGCGAGAAGAGGAATGGATGCCCAGCAGGCAGATGGTCACTTACTCTTGAAATATTCAACTTTTGCCTAAGATCACACTGGTTATTTTTAGAGCTTGGGGCACAGTGTTGCTGGATTCATTTTCTTAGAATATCATGTTCATTGTATCACTCATAGTCTGAGGCACCCATCATGTCAGAGCTAAAGTTCCTCAAGACCCTCAGAGCGCTCCAGACTCTGTTCCCACCCACTGAACTTGGGAGCATAGAGAAAGACCCACTAATCCCAGCTGGGGAGCCAGGAGTGCCCTTGGTAGGCGGACACCTGTGTACATAGAGAGGTAAAGGATGAGCAGCTGCGGGCGGGCGCGGGCAGGCTGGAAGGGCGGAGGGTTGCTACAGGCAGAGGAAGCAGTGTTTGAGAAGCCTACACCAGAGAGATGCAGGCTGTTTGATGAGGGGTGCAGGCCGGCCAAGGGGGCAAGTAGGACCTGAGAGCCGAGCCATGAGGCAGTGGAAGTCACAGAGCCCAGATCGCGCTGGGCCTTGTCAATCCTGTTGGGGAATTTGGGCACCAGGTTGAGAACAAGTGGAGAGCCCTGTGCTGTGGTCTGGCCCAAGTGTGGAGAACGGATTGGAAGGCAGCTGCCGTCTTCTGTTGATACTAAATGTGGGTAGCGCTGCCATAGCCCGGGGGGGTTCTCATGCCATTTCACAGTGGTAGGCCTTCTCTCACTCACTCCTACACACACCTCATTTGTCTGCCTCTGGACTCTCTCCAGATGCCTGTCTCTCAATAAGACTCGGCACTGTCATGACTGTGGGTTCAGTTCCTGGTCAGGGAATTAAGATCCAGCAAGCCACATGGTGCAACCATGAAAAAGAAAGAAAGAACCCCCCACAAATCACACTAATTCTTTACTAAAAAATGCCCCGGTGACTTCAGCTGACAAGTTTTCCAGTTCTCACTTCTCCGGTTGTTCCTGCTGACCCACTCAGCACATGATCATGATCATGCGGCCTTCTCATCATCAACATGTTGGACCAGCTGTAGGGTCTCTGGGTGCTTTACATTGGATCTCAGATCTCAGCTGTGACTTAGATCCCCAGGAGGTTCGCCACGGTCCCTCGGGCATGTCCTTCTCTATCAGAAATGATCTTGAATACATGTTTGTTTGTTTCTCCCAAATCTGAATGTAAGCCTCATGAGGACAGAGACCCGGGTGGCTTGTTCACCAGGAAACTGTCAGATGCCAGGGCAGGGCTGGCTCACAGTTAAAGATCAACAAGAGTCTGTCATAGGACGCACAAAAGAGACTTAGCAATAGTTTGCTCTTGCTGGTCCGGACACAGCGTCTGGGCCAGAGCTGTGAGATTTTTGCGGGCTGAAGCACTCCTGGCGTCTCAGACCCGGCCTCACCTGCTGGCCCAGTTTGACATCTTTCAGAGATAATTTATTGGGAGAAGCACCGCCTGTAACACCTCTTCCTGATCTTCTGGTCTGATTCTACCCTGCCTGGAGCTTCTCCTTGTCCTCCTGGTCAGAGCGCTGGTCGCTGACCAAATGGAGGTTTCCAGGACACAGAGTGGGCCCCTCTGGGAAGCGTTTGCCCTGGTGCTGAGGAGACCAAACAGACCCAGGCTCCATGCCCCTCATCCCAGGCACTGTTATCTGGGGAACTGCCTCTGGGAAAGTGGGTTCCTAGCCCCCCCCCACCGGCCCTATCCTTCCTCACATGATAGCTTGCCCGTAAGTGCATGGTTGTTGTTGTTTACTCACTAAGTGTCCAGCTCTTTGCAACTCCATGGACTGCAGCCTGCCAGGATCCTCCGTCCTCAACTATCTCCCAGAGTTTGCTCAAACTCATGCCCATTGACTCAGTGATGCCATCCAGCCATCTCATTCTCTGTCATCCTCCTTTCCTCCTGCCTTCAGTCTTTCCAGCATTAGGGCCTTTTCCAGTGAGTGGGCTCTTCACATCAGGTGGCCAAAGTAGTGGGGCTTCGGCTGCAGCATCAGCCCTTCTAATGAATATTCAGGGTTGATTTCTTTAGGATGGACTGGTTTGATCTCCTTGCAGTGCATGATACAAGTCATAAAACTTGTGTGAACTTGAACTTAGTGTGTCTGTCTCTGCAGTGGAAATCATTATTAACTGTGATGGTTTAACTTGTGGAATAAGTGAGTCTCTTGAGAAAGCAGAGTCTGTGGAGGAGGGATTTGTTTACAGTCAGAGTCCTTGGTGATGAGCCTCTCATGTGTTGCGTGCACGCTGGTAACAGGCTGCCGTTTTTCTGTCTCCAGGCGTTTCAAACTTAAGCTTGTCTCTCAGAGTAGAGTTGGCTCCTGTGGGAGAGCCTGAAATTGAGATTCTGCATTTCTGCAGAATTTCCGCTGGAGACATGATAATGCTGGCTCTTTTCCAAAGAAGTAACCTAAGGGTTCCTGATGAGGACTTAAGATCTGATACGTGTTGTCCTGCCTGCTTGGTTGGTTGTTTATTTGCTTGTTTTGTGTGCTAGGCAGTTGTCACTTCATGGAGTCATCACTTCCGCTTGACTAATAAAAGCATTTTAAGTCGTGGTTTGCATCGTCTACATTATGATAGCTGTGGGTGTGGGGTTACTGCTTGGGTGCCCTATCCCTGTGTCAGGACTCTGGGAGGGTCCTAGACTTGCAGAGCGTCAGCCCCGCAGGATTATTGTGAGGGCTCAGTGAGTGAGCACCTCTGGAGCACTCAGAGTGCGGACCTGGCGACAGGAGGCAGTAGCGTTTCTCCAAAGATGGTGGTAAAAACCTACCCTCATGGTCTTCCCCAGTGGTCCAGCGGGTAGAGAGTACACCTTGCAGTGCAGAGGGCGCTGGTTCAATCCCTGGCAGGGAAGATCCCACCTGCCATGGAGTGGCTGGACCAGTGTGTCCAATTATGAGTCAGCACTCTGCAACGTGAGAGGCCACTGCAATGGGAGGCCCACATAGGTCAAAGAATAAAGATGGATGAAAATAATAAATAAAAATCCAATAAAAGAGCCCCCCCCCCCCCAAAAAAAGGAACCTACATTCACAGAGTTTGAGAGAAATTGTTATTGTTGGGACAGTTATTATCATTGTAAGAGAAAAATCTGTTCCTCTGTCCTTGGAAACTGATCTAGACAGGGAACTGGCCATCTTGCACATAGAGATGTCATGGTAACATTGTAACATTGTTGATGGTTTGAACAATTAGTAATTTAAACCTTGTGAACAGTTACCAAAACCAGAAATGTTTTTATTTTGGTCAGAAGTGGGAAGAAAGTTGGACATGGTCATGGACATACAGCATAAGCTCACATATGTAGATACCCAGAGCAAGGAAAAGGCCCAAGGGGGGAGCCTGAATTTTGGGGAGGAATTTTCTGCCATTTCAAACTTAAGCTTGTCTCTCAGAGTAGAGTTGGCTCCTGTGGGAGAGCCTGAAATTGAGATTCTGCATTTCTGCAGAATTTCCGCTGGAGACATGATAATGCTGGCTCTTTTCCAAAGAAGTAACCTAAGGGTTCCTGATGAGGACTTAAGATCTGATACGTGTTGTCCTGCCTGCTTGGTTGGTTGTTTATTTGCTTGTTTTGTGTGCTAGGCAGTTGTCACTTCATGGAGTCATCACTTCCGCTTGACTAATAAAAGCATTTTAAGTCGTGGTTTGCATCGTCTACATTATGATAGCTGTGGGTGTGGGGTTACTGCTTGGGTGCCCTATCCCTGTGTCAGGACTCTGGGAGGGTCCTAGACTTGCAGAGCGTCAGCCCCGCAGGATTATTGTGAGGGCTCAGTGAGTGAGCACCTCTGGAGCACTCAGAGTGCGGACCTGGCGACAGGAGGCAGTAGCGTTTCTCCAAAGATGGTGGTAAAAACCTACCCTCATGGTCTTCCCCAGTGGTCCAGCGGGTAGAGAGTACACCTTGCAGTGCAGAGGGCGCTGGTTCAATCCCTGGCAGGGAAGATCCCACCTGCCATGGAGTGGCTGGACCAGTGTGTCCAATTATGAGTCAGCACTCTGCAACGTGAGAGGCCACTGCAATGGGAGGCCCACATAGGTCAAAGAATAAAGATGGATGAAAATAATAAATAAAAATCCAATAAAAGAGCCCCCCCCCCCCCAAAAAAAGGAACCTACATTCACAGAGTTTGAGAGAAATTGTTATTGTTGGGACAGTTATTATCATTGTAAGAGAAAAATCTGTTCCTCTGTCCTTGGAAACTGATCTAGACAGGGAACTGGCCATCTTGCACATAGAGATGTCATGGTAACATTGTAACATTGTTGATGGTTTGAACAATTAGTAATTTAAACCTTGTGAACAGTTACCAAAACCAGAAATGTTTTTATTTTGGTCAGAAGTGGGAAGAAAGTTGGACATGGTCATGGACATACAGCATAAGCTCACATATGTAGATACCCAGAGCAAGGAAAAAGGCCCAAGGAAATAAATCACAACTCCACCAGAGGTCATCACAGGGAAGTGGAATGATTGACAGTTGCCATCTCTCTTTGTTGTTGTTGTTGAAGTTTCCGATCTTTCTAAAATGAGTGTTATATTTAAAACCAGAAAGGTATCATGTGGATACTCTAGAGCATGTCTGAGGCGTGCGGCTATGTGCTCAGTCTCTCCACTCATGTCCAGCTCTTTGTGGCCCTAGGGACTGCAGCTGGCAAGGCTTCTCTGTCCACGGGGTTCTCCAGGCAAGAATGCTGGAGTTAGTTGAGTTATTTGATCTTCCAAAGCTCTGGAATTAGTTGCAACATTACAATATTAATCTTTAGGGCTTCCCTAGTGGTCCAGTGGGTAAAGAGTCTGCCTTGCAGTGCAGGGGGCACCAGTTCGATCCCTGGCAGGGGAGGATGCTGCGTGCCGCAGAGCGGCTGGACTGGCGTGTCCAGGTACAAGCCGGCTTTCTGGAGCGCATGCGCCCAGAGCCGGTACTCTGTGGCAGGAGGGGCCGCTGTGATGGGAGGCCCACGCAGGTCAGACAATAAAGATGGATGAAAATAAATAAATTTAAAAAATAAAAGAGGCCAAAATTAATATATATATATATTAATCTTTAATTCATTCAGCTTTCTTTTTTCCCCTACTGCATTTAAGCAAACATATTGAGGGTCTCTCCCTAAAACATCACCTAAAACTGTGTCGGGGTATCATGGGATCAAAAAGATGAGCCATGAATTGGAAATTTAGAGCTTGAGAGCTGGTGGTGTTTCCATCCACCACCACCAAACATTTAGAAAATGAATATTTTAAAATACTCACATTTACGGCAGCAACAAAGAAACAACCTATCAAATACCTAGGAATACATCTAACAAAAGATGTGTGAGCCCCCATCCAGCAAACCTTGAAAGAAATGTAAATGTCATGTTACACTTTCAAAAAGATGTCAGTTCTCTCTTTATTTAGCTAGAGATTTAGGGCAGTCTTAGAGGAAATCTTAGCAGGTGTTTTTTGTGGAAATTGAGAAAGTGATTTTAAAACTGATGGGAAAATTCAGAGAGGCAAGAATAGCCAATATAATAATGGGGAAAAAACCAGAAGGAAAGAAGTTGGAACACTTACCACATTGCAAGATTTATTATAAAGCTGCAGCGATCAGATCGCATGGTGTTGGCACAAAGGTAAACAAATAGGTCAGTGGATTTAGAGCATCCAGAATGAGTGTCGTGCAAGGTCACCTGAGAGGTGACAAGGGTGACATTGGTATGCTTTGGAGAAAGGAGGACTTTTTCAGTATATGATGGGCTTCCCTTGTAGCTTAGCTGGTAAAGAATCTGTCTGCAATGCAGGAGACCCCAGGTAGATTCCTGGGTCTGGAAGTTCCCCTGGAGAAGGGATAGGCTACCCACTCCAGTGTTCTTGGGCTTCCCTGGTAACTCAACTGGTAAAGAATCTGCCTGCCATGCGGGAGACTTGGGTTCGATCTCGGGGTTGGAAAGATCCCTTGGTGAAGGGAAAGGTTACCTACTGAAGTATTCTTGCCTGGAGAATTCCACAGCTTGTCCATGAGTTGCAAAAAGTCGGACATAACGGAGCGAATTCAGTATATGATGCTGAACCAACAGATAGCCATATGGGTAAAAATGAATTTGGACTGATCAGTTCAGTTGCTCAGTCGTGGCCGACTCTTTGCGACCCCACGGGCTGCAGCACGCCAGGCTCCCCTGTCCTTCATCCTCTCCTGGCGGTGTACTCTTAAGTCAGAGTGTGAAAGGCAAAACAGTAACTTCTTTAAAGAAGAAAACGCTTCTTCATAACCTTTGGGTAGGTAAGGATTACTTAGGGTTGACACAAAAAAAGAAGCACTGTCCAAGGGAAAGACTGATAAATTGGACCACATTAAAATTAGCAACTTTTGCTCATCAAAAGGCCCCTGTGATAGTGCAGGGCAGGCCGCATTCAGGGAAAACATTTGCCTTAGGTATATGTCCAGTAAGGAATTTCTATTCCGAATGCCTAAACTCCATCAAATTAATAAGAAAAAAAGGTTCTCTACCAGTAAAAAAAAAATGGCGAAAACCTTGCACAGGCACCTCACAAAAGAAGATATTTAAGTGACTCTGAACCTGTGAACAGGCACGCAACTTGATTCATGGTTCTGCGGTGGAACCCTGGTGCAGCATCACTGTGGGCCAGCAGATGGCGCCACTGAGAAAGGCAGAGAGCAGCAAGTGCCACCGAGACAGATGGGCTGGGGCCTTCAGGGCCGGCTTCTGCCTCGGCCGGTTGGCTACCCAGTGAGTGTCGGTTTCCGTCCTGGCCTGTGTGGTGCCACACCCAGGCCCCCAGGCCACTAGGAGTATGAGGGTCTCAGGGAAGGCCGCCCGCACACAGGGCTAGGCACATAGGCCATGCCCCACACGGGAGTGCCTAGAATCTTCTTTTCAGCGCTTAACACCCCACCCTTGCCCTGGGTTTCTCTATGAGGGCCTCCTCATGTTCACTAGAATTATTTTTTAGGGGTTGTTTAGTGACGGCCATGATAACAATTGTAATTGGCACTTGTGTTGTCATGGGAACTGCCAGGTTAGTTATCTACCTTTTTTTTTTTTAATTTTAAAGATTTATTTATTTATTTATTTATTTATTTATTTATTTATTTATTTATTTTGGGCAGGGGTCAGGTTGGGGAGGGAGGGGAGCAGGCGGGCCACTTCTATTGGTCTTTCATTTCTCTGTTTTCATCCATCTTTGTTCTTTGGCTCCTGCGGGCCTCCCATCGTGGTGGCCTCTGTTGTCGCAGAGCACGGGCTGCAGCACGCCAGGCTCCCTGTCCTTCATCCCTCCTGGCGTGTACTCTTAAGTCAGAGTGTGAAAGGCAAAACAGTAACTTCTTTAAAGAAGAAAACGCTTCTTCATAACCTTTGGGTAGGTAAGGATTACTTAGGGTTGACACAAAAAGAAGCACTGTCCAAGGAAAGACTGATAAATTGGACCACATTAAAATTAGCAACTTTTGCTCATAAAAAGGCCCCTGTGATAGTGCAGGGCAGGCCGCATTCAGGGAAAACATTTGCCTTAGGTATATGTCCAGTAAGGAATTTCTATTCCGAATGCCTAAACTCCATCAAATTAATAAGAAAAAAAGGTTCTCTACCAGTAAAAAAAAAATGGCGAAAACCTTGCACAGGCACCTCACAAAAGAAGATATTTAAGTGACTCTGAACCTGTGAACAGGCACGCAACTTGATTCATGGTTCTGCGGTGGAACCCTGGTGCAGCATCACTGTGGGCCAGCAGATGGCGCCACTGAGAAAGGCAGAGAGCAGCAAGTGCCACCGAGACAGATGGGCTGGGGCCTTCAGGGCCGGCTTCTGCCTCGGCCGGTTGGCTACCCAGTGAGTGTCGGTTTCCGTCCTGGCCTGTGTGGTGCCACACCCAGGCCCCCAGGCCACTAGGAGTATGAGGGTCTCAGGGAAGGCCGCCCGCACACAGGGCTAGGCACATAGGCCATGCCCCACACGGGAGTGCCTAGAATCTTCTTTTCAGCGCTTAACACCCCACCCTTGCCCTGGGTTTCTCTATGAGGGCCTCCTCATGTTCACTAGAATTATTTTTTAGGGGTTGTTTAGTGACGGCCATGATAACAATTGTAATTGGCACTTGTGTTGTCATGGGAACTGCCAGGTTAGTTATCTACCTTTTTTTTTTTTAATTTTAAAGATTTATTTATTTATTTATTTATTTATTTATTTATTTATTTATTTATTTTGGGCAGGGGTCAGGTTGGGGAGGGAGGGGAGCAGGCGGGCCACTTCTATTGGTCTTTCATTTCTCTGTTTTCATCCATCTTTGTTCTTTGGCTCCTGCGGGCCTCCCATCGTGGTGGCCTCTGTTGTCGCAGAGCACCGGCTCTGGGCGCATGCGCTCCAGAGCTCCGGCTCGGTGATTGGACACATCGGTCCAGCCGCTCCGCGGCACGTGGGATCTTCCCAGGCCAGGGATCGAACCGGCGCCCCTTGCACTGCAAGGCGGTGTCCTTATCCACCGGAACACCAGGGGAAGCCCTTTTTTTAATTTTAGAAATGCATTTTATTTATTTATGTATTTACGGCTGTTCTGGGTTTTCACTGCTGCTGCAGGCTCTTCTCTGGTTGCAGGGAGTGGGAGCTAATCTCTAGTTGAGGTGAGCAGGTTTCTTGTTGTGGTGACGTCTCTTGTTGTGGCGCTTGGGCTCTAGGGCACACAGGCTTCCATAGTTGCGACCCATGGACTCCATAGCTGCGGCTCCAAGGCTCTGGAGCACAGCCTCAACAGTTGTGGCTCACAGGCTTAGTTGCTCTGCAGCATGTGGGATATTCCCAGTTCAGGGCTTGAACCTGTGTCTCCTGCATTGGCAGGCATACTCTTTAACTGAGCTACCAGGGAAGCCCCTGGGCTTCCCACTTTTGATGACTGTGAATGAAACAGCTATAGACTCATATGTACAAATCTTGGTTTGGAGATCTGCTTTCTATTTTTTAGGGAGTGGAACGGCTGGGTCCTAGGGTAGCACTTGGGGCTTCCCTTGTAGCTCAGTCAGTAAAGGTAAAGAATCTGCATGCCATGCAGGAGACCCCAATTCTATTCCTGGATCAGTAAGATCTCCTGGAAAATCAAATGGCAACCCACTCCCGTATTCTTGACTGCGAGATCCCATGCTTGGCAGGCTACCGTCCATGGGGTCGCGAGTGTCAGACACCGCCTAGTGACTCAACCACTGCCAGGGTAACGCTTTCCTTTACCTCCTGAGGCTCCACTGAGCTACCAGGGAAACCTGGTTATCTACCTTCTGACTTGGTTGCTCCCAAGCGCCCGTGCTAGGTGGGCAGGCACACAGAGATTAAGTAGCTGGCTTGACGTCACGCGGCTAATACCAGACTCCCCACTTCCTGCTCTGGCGTCTGGACCGTCTCATAACTCCTGTCGTGAAGTCCTCTTTTCATGACTGTGTGGATCCAGCCTGCCTCTCCTTCCTGTGTTCCTGGAATATTCCTTGTATAATTTGGATAATGAGGTTGACAGTGGCCCTCCTCAGGACAACCACGAGGTAGTAATGGTAGTAGCAGCTGGCTCTGCCTCTGCTGAGCACTTGCTGTGTGCCAGGCACTATGCTCGGCTCTTCCGGTGCATGATCATGTCACATCTCTGGAACAGTCCAGCAAGGAGGCCTTGACTGTTCTAGACGCTGAGGTGGAATGCCTCGGCTGTTCTGGGTTTTCACTGCTGCTGCAGGCTCTTCTCTGGTTGCAGGGAGTGGGAGCTAATCTCTAGTTGAGGTGAGCAGGTTTCTTGTTGTGGTGACGTCTCTTGTTGTGGCGCTTGGGCTCTAGGGCACACAGGCTTCCATAGTTGCGACCCATGGACTCCATAGCTGCGGCTCCAAGGCTCTGGAGCACAGCCTCAACAGTTGTGGCTCACAGGCTTAGTTGCTCTGCAGCATGTGGGATATTCCCAGTTCAGGGCTTGAACCTGTGTCTCCTGCATTGGCAGGCATACTCTTTAACTGAGCTACCAGGGAAGCCCCTGGGCTTCCCACTTTTGATGACTGTGAATGAAACAGCTATAGACTCATATGTACAAATCTTGGTTTGGAGATCTGCTTTCTATTTTTTAGGGAGTGGAACGGCTGGGTCCTAGGGTAGCACTTGGGGCTTCCCTTGTAGCTCAGTCAGTAAAGGTAAAGAATCTGCATGCCATGCAGGAGACCCCAATTCTATTCCTGGATCAGTAAGATCTCCTGGAAAATCAAATGGCAACCCACTCCCGTATTCTTGACTGCGAGATCCCATGCTTGGCAGGCTACCGTCCATGGGGTCGCGAGAGTCAGACACCGCCTAGTGACTCAACCACTGCCAGGGTAACGCTTTCCTTTACCTCCTGAGGCTCCACTGAGCTACCAGGGAAACCTGGTTATCTACCTTCTGACTTGGTTGCTCCCAAGCGCCCGTGCTAGGTGGGCAGGCACACAGAGATTAAGTAGCTGGCTTGACGTCACGCGGCTAATACCAGACTCCCCACTTCCTGCTCTGGCGTCTGGACCGTCTCATAACTCCTGTCGTGAAGTCCTCTTTTCATGACTGTGTGGATCCAGCCTGCCTCTCCTTCCTGTGTTCCTGGAATATTCCTTGTATAATTTGGATAATGAGGTTGACAGTGGCCCTCCTCAGGACAACCACGAGGTAGTAATGGTAGTAGCAGCTGGCTCTGCCTCTGCTGAGCACTTGCTGTGTGCCAGGCACTATGCTCGGCTCTTCCGGTGCATGATCATGTCACATCTCTGGAACAGTCCAGCAAGGAGGCCTTGACTGTTCTAGACGCTGAGGTGGAATGCCTCACTTGAGTCCATTCATAGGAGGTGGCAGGGCCCGCTGTCAAGTCCAGGTCTGTCTGCTGGCCCGAGGGCCGTTCTGCGCCGCTACGTGCGGTGTTCAGCATTTGGTTCCTCGACTGTATTTGGTGTTGCGGACTCTGATCTACCTTGTCTTCATGAAAATGGGCCCCGAGCTCTCTCTACTCCTCTCAGCATATATTGAGCACCTACTGTGTACCAGACATTCTGGAGTCTTGTGAGGTCACCAGGATCAGTAAGGTGATGCTCCTGACTTGGAGGAACTCAGGTCTCGTGAAGGAGGCAGATCATTGCAAATCAGTGTGCTCTGCGTAGCAGCAGATGCATTTGGGTGTTTACGGAGGTGCCAGAGAGGAAGGAACAGGCCCATGCACCCAGGCGGGAGAGCCGGAGGGAGGTTCCTGAAGAAGGCTTCACCAAGAGATGAGACCAAGCCGGGTTTTGACGTATTCCTGAGAATTTACTGGCTGGTCAGCAGACTCTGGTGGGCTCTATCTCCTCCTTTGTCCTGATCTCCAGGTCATTCTCTTGCCCACACTGGCACTTGAGCGTACCGGTCTTCCAGAGCTTGATGGCCTGGCCTTTGTTGGGGTCAGTGAGTCACTGGTCAGTGAACGCTTCCCAGCGCTGTCTGCCGGGTCTCCTGGGTGGCGCGTTGTGTCTCCTCTGAACGGGAGTGTCGCTAACCCCCGAGGCTGAGGGATGCTCAGCCACTCTGTGCCTTCAGCGTTGCTCATGGTCCCTGAGGCCGGCTTCCATTTAAGCTGGTCACCTTCAGTTGTCCTTTCTTTCCTCCCCGCAGGTATCTGTACCATGTCTTGACCAAAAACACCACCGTCACGGAGCAGAACAGGAACCTGTTGGTGGAGACCATCCGGTCCATCACCGAGACCCTGATCTGGGGGGACCAGAACGACAGCTCTGTGTTTGAGTAAGGCTGTCTGGGTTCTGGGTTTTTTTTTCTTTTTATTGGGATACATTTGTTTGTTTTTTATTGGGGTGTATGTGTTTTACAATGTTGCATTAGCTTCAGGTGTACAGCGAAGTTACTGTTACACATTTTTACAGAGCTTTCTTGTTTACAGGTACCCATAATCCCCCAGCAGTCATAGGTGTACCCCTGACCCCTCTCCCCGGAGCCCTCCTCTGGTTTTTGATTCTTCTTCTTCCTTTGAGTATTTTTCTAAATGTGAACAGTGAGTCATTCCTGATGATGTCAGGATCTGATGCCAGTTTGGTCCCTCACAGTATTCTGTCTCTCTCTGAAGTGTCCTTGAAACACTTCAGAAATGCCGGCTGAAATGAGAAGGTTATGGAAATGAGTGTCCCTGGGGAAATCAGAAACTATCATGGATAATTTTCCAGGCAACGTCTGATTATCTCCCCCAAGGAAGGAGAAAATGTCGTGGGTGTTAGATTCCAAGTGACCTGAAAAGACCCTTCCCCAAGCTGAGGGTGGGGTGGGAGACACCGGGGCCTTGTAACACTGTGCTCACTGATGGCAGCCACAGTGCTGAGCTCCTGAGAAGAGGAGCCTTCCCTTAATAATAAGTCTCCCAGCCACCCCAGGGTGGGGGGCCTGCTGCTGTCCCCACCGTCATCCTCACTGCCATCTCCATCTTCACCTTCAGCCCCTTTCCCCAGCGTGGTCCCCACCCCACCCATTCTGATGCTCCAGGTCACACAGCTGCTGAGTGGAGAAGCCACAGCTCACAGCCAAGTCCATGGAGACGTTTCTGAACAGTCTTAAGGCCCGCCCCCGTTTCCCCACCTTTACGTGAGAGAGAGTAAGTTCCCTGCCCAGTGCCTGGTACAGAATAGGCACGTGAGAAATATTAGCAAACGGTCATTGTAAAAGGTGCCCCTGCTGGAGAGTTAAGAAGCAAAGGCCATAGCCCATGAACTGCTTTCCCCGACAGGCCTGTCCCAGCGTCTGAATGCAGAAGCACCGGAGGGGCAACGGTCACCAAACTCATGTTATTTTTATACAAACTAATCTCAGTTGTAACTATTGAGGCCACTTAGAAAACCCACTTAAAACAAATACAGGTGTTCGCTTTCCAACCTGGCTTCTTGTTTGATATCCCGATTTTCTGGATAGCTCTGTGCTCCCACCAGTGAGGTTAGCTAAGATGGAGCTACTTATGGAGAATGCACGTTGTTTCAAATACAGACCCGCGACACTGGCTGGGTTCCCTAAGGGAAACCTGAGTAATAAACAGGTGTTGCTTGTAAACGGGATGGAACGTGTGGCCTTTCAGGATCCTCGGGGACTTGACTGTTGGTTGCTTGGTGCCTGTTTATAGAAATGAGAGAGACCCTTGGGTTCAAGATTAGAAAGCCATTCTTTACTCGAGTGGGCTTTCTTAGTCTGCCTGTCATCTTAGAGAAACTACTGAGCTCTTAAAGGCCCAGTTATTCTTAAGGTACTGCCCAATAGAGGCCCCAGGAGAGTTTGTCTGGGGATAATTTTAGATTTAGATTGAACAGGAAGTTTCCATTTACCCCTCACTCTGTTAAGTGACCTGAAAAGACCCTTCCCAAGCTGAGGGTGGGGTGGGAGACACCGGGCCTTGTAACACTGTGCTCACTGATGGCAGCCACAGTGCTGAGCTCCTGAGAAGAGGAGCCTTCCCTTAATAATAAGTCTCCCAGCCACCCCAGGGTGGGGGGCCTGCTGCTGTCCCCACCGTCATCCTCACTGCCATCTCCATCTTCACCTTCAGCCCCTTTCCCCAGCGTGGTCCCCACCCCACCCATTCTGATGCTCCAGGTCACACAGCTGCTGAGTGGAGAAGCCACAGCTCACAGCCAAGTCCATGGAGACGTTTCTGAACAGTCTTAAGGCCCGCCCCCGTTTCCCCACCTTTACGTGAGAGAGAGTAAGTTCCCTGCCCAGTGCCTGGTACAGAATAGGCACGTGAGAAATATTAGCAAACGGTCATTGTAAAAGGTGCCCCTGCTGGAGAGTTAAGAAGCAAAGGCCATAGCCCATGAACTGCTTTCCCCGACAGGCCTGTCCCAGCGTCTGAATGCAGAAGCACCGGAGGGGCAACGGTCACCAAACTCATGTTATTTTTATACAAACTAATCTCAGTTGTAACTATTGAGGCCACTTAGAAAACCCACTTAAAACAAATACAGGTGTTCGCTTTCCAACCTGGCTTCTTGTTTGATATCCCGATTTTCTGGATAGCTCTGTGCTCCCACCAGTGAGGTTAGCTAAGATGGAGCTACTTATGGAGAATGCACGTTGTTTCAAATACAGACCCGCGACACTGGCTGGGTTCCCTAAGGGAAACCTGAGTAATAAACAGGTGTTGCTTGTAAACGGGATGGAACGTGTGGCCTTTCAGGATCCTCGGGGACTTGACTGTTGGTTGCTTGGTGCCTGTTTATAGAAATGAGAGAGACCCTTGGGTTCAAGATTAGAAAGCCATTCTTTACTCGAGTGGGCTTTCTTAGTCTGCCTGTCATCTTAGAGAAACTACTGAGCTCTTAAAGGCCCAGTTATTCTTAAGGTACTGCCCAATAGAGGCCCCAGGAGAGTTTGTCTGGGGATAATTTTAGATTTAGATTGAACAGGAAGTTTCCATTTACCCCTCACTCTGTTCTCCTGTTAATATCTTCTGTGACCAGAGTACATTTGCTAAAATACCACTCTTACATCAACTCCAGACTTGATTAGGTATTTACTGGGTTTACTGGGTTTTCCATTAACACCCTTTTTCTGTTCTAGGCTCCCAGTCCAGGCACCCACGATGCATTTAGCTGTCCCGTCTCCCCAGTGTCCCTGGGCCTGTGACAGTCCTTTGGTCTTTACTTGTTTTTGTTTGTTTGTTTTGTTTTTTATGACCTTGATAGTCTTGAGAAGCACTGGCCAGCTGTCCTGGAGAGTGTCCCCCCGTCTGATGGGTTAGCCTGATCTCTTGGCGTAGGTGGTTTGCCAGCTTTGTCTCTCCTAAGGTTACTCCTTCTCCCTCCCCTACACTGGTCTCCAAAAGTGAGTCACCAAGTCCAGCCTCCTCGGGGCGTGGGAATTACGCTCTGCCTTTGTGAAGGCGGAAGTATCTACAGACACTTTGAAATTCTTTTCCATAGGAGATTTGTCTCCCTTCTCATTTATGTGTCTGTCCAGTCATTTGTTTATATGCCTCCCTTGAAGATCTTGTAGGTTCGGTTCCAGGCCACCTCAACAAGGCGAATATTGCAGGTCACTTCCTGTGTCCCTGTGATGCACCCCATCCTTTTGGTTTGGGGAGCACTTCCTTCCTTTCTGGTGTTCTTAGGTGCTCCAGGATCCTCTTGGCATGTTCCCAGCCACAGCTCTAGAATTAACCACTTTACGGATGAAAATGCCCCAAAAACTGGCTGGGTTCCCTAAGGAAACCTGAGTAATAAACAGGTGTTGCTTGTAAACGGGATGGAACGTGTGGCCTTTCAGGATCCTCGGGGACTTGACTGTTGGTTGCTTGGTGCCTGTTTATAGAAATGAGAGAGACCCTTGGGTTCAAGATTAGAAAGCCATTCTTTACTCGAGTGGGCTTTCTTAGTCTGCCTGTCATCTTAGAGAAACTACTGAGCTCTTAAAGGCCCAGTTATTCTTAAGGTACTGCCCAATAGAGGCCCCAGGAGAGTTTGTCTGGGGATAATTTTAGATTTAGATTGAACAGGAAGTTTCCATTTACCCCTCACTCTGTTCTCCTGTTAATATCTTCTGTGACCAGAGTACATTTGCTAAAATACCACTCTTACATCAACTCCAGACTTGATTAGGTATTTACTGGGTTTACTGGGTTTTCCATTAACACCCTTTTTCTGTTCTAGGCTCCCAGTCCAGGCACCCACGATGCATTTAGCTGTCCCGTCTCCCCAGTGTCCCTGGGCCTGTGACAGTCCTTTGGTCTTTACTTGTTTTTGTTTGTTTGTTTTGTTTTTTATGACCTTGATAGTCTTGAGAAGCACTGGCCAGCTGTCCTGGAGAGTGTCCCCCCGTCTGATGGGTTAGCCTGATCTCTTGGCGTAGGTGGTTTGCCAGCTTTGTCTCTCCTAAGGTTACTCCTTCTCCCTCCCCTACACTGGTCTCCAAAAGTGAGTCACCAAGTCCAGCCTCCTCGGGGCGTGGGAATTACGCTCTGCCTTTGTGAAGGCGGAAGTATCTACAGACACTTTGAAATTCTTTTCCATAGGAGATTTGTCTCCCTTCTCATTTATGTGTCTGTCCAGTCATTTGTTTATATGCCTCCCTTGAAGATCTTGTAGGTTCGGTTCCAGGCCACCTCAACAAGGCGAATATTGCAGGTCACTTCCTGTGTCCCTGTGATGCACCCCATCCTTTTGGTTTGGGGAGCACTTCCTTCCTTTCTGGTGTTCTTAGGTGCTCCAGGATCCTCTTGGCATGTTCCCAGCCACAGCTCTAGAATTAACCACTTTCCCAAGGAGCCCCTACCTCCCCCAGGGAGTTGTCAAAATCCAGGCGCCCGGATTTCACACCAGACCTATAGAATCTACCCCTGGGCAAGATCGAGGTGCAGGCATGTTGACAAGTTCAGACACTGGGCTGCCGTGAGCTGGTGGGGTGACACTTGGCAGTCACTGCTTTATACAGCCCGACAAAGGAAGACCCAGCCCGTCAAATGGTAGAAACATTCTGAGGATCACCATGGATGGCTCTTGCAGGCACACAGGCTCCCAGAGTCAGAGTTGGAAGAGAATTTAGGGGTCTTCTTTTTTTTTTAATTTTTTTTTTGGCCACTTCTATTGATCTTTCATTTATTTATCTTTGTTCTTTGACCTGTGTGGGCCTCCCATCACAGTGGGCTCCCTCACTGCAGAGCACCGGCTCTGGGCACATGCGCTCCAGAGCTCTAGCTCGGTAGTTGGACACATCGGTCCAGCTGCTCCATGGCACGTGGGATCTTCCCAGGCCAGGGATCGAACTGGTGCCCCTTGCACTCCAAGGCGGTGTCCTTACCCACTGGACCACCAGGGAACCCCACAGGGGTCTTTTAAAGGTCATATTTACTTATTAATTTACCCTTCCATGGGTTCAAGCAGAAGGTCTGTAGGACTGAGCCAGTGCCAGGTCCAAAGTCCTGCAATCAGGGAGCTGACCGCAGAGGGACGAGAGAGACCTCCAAACTGAGTCAATAACAGACTCACGGATGGCCAGGACTTGTCCTAAGTGTCCTAGATGAGAGGTGATCTGGTCTCAGCTTGGATTATTGTTGTTTCATTGCTCAGTCTGACTCTTTGTGACCCCATGGACTGTAGCCCACCAAGCATTTCCCAGGCAAGCATACTGGAGTGGGTTGCTATTTCCTTCTCCAGGGGATCTTCCCTGACCCAGGGATTGAACCCACGTACCCTGCATTGGCAGGCAGATTCTTTACCATCTGAGCCACAAGGGAAGTCCCTTGACTTGAATAGGAGAATGTAATTAGAAACATCATTTTCTTTCTTTAAAGAAAGGCATTAGGGGGTTTCCATTTCAAGACTAAAAGAGTCCATGTGTACCCTCGTAAAGTCAGTGCCCCCAGCCTGCATGCAGATAAATGCCCGGTTCAAGACGAGAAAGGCCCGGGGACTGGCAGGGGTCCTGTGACCACATTGGCACCTGCTTTTGCCTTCCAATTCTTGTTCCCCGGATGTGGAAACTTGCCAATCGAAAAACCACCCAAACTCTCTGACTGTTCAGCATCATCTTGCCCCTTTGTAGGGAATTACTGTGCTTCCCAGGTTGTTGGTGAGTGCGCAGAATTGTGAAAGTAAAGGAATGAGGCTTAGTAAGGAGCGCTAAGGTTATAAAGTCTGGGACAGAGAAGTGCCCCTTGTTGGCTTCAGAAGCGTAGATAGGTCACCGTGCTGGGCAGGACCTTCCTCCTCTGTCTGCAGCTGGGAGTTCTCAACTTCCCAGAGTCAGCACTGTTCTCACGTTCCGGGAAGAGGGCCTGAAAGGTTGCATTTCTCAGGACCAGAGCTGGCAGCCTGGGAGCCGGGTGTTTCCGAAGCCACCAGCAGACAGGTGGTGTGCCCAGCTGCCGTGTTGGGCGCTGTTGTGGGTGCACACGCGTGTGCCGGGCATGCAGCCAGAGGACCATATGCATCTCCTCATGTGGAAGCAGACCCCTGACCGGTGCCCTTCTCTCCGCAGCTTCTTCCTGGAGAAGAACATGTTCGTGTTCTTCCTGAACATCCTGCGGCAGAAGTCGGGCCGCTACGTGTGCGTCCAGCTGCTGCAGACCCTCAACATCCTCTTCGAGAACATCAGCCACGAGACCTCACTCTGTAAGCTCGGTCCCGGGCCGGGCTCCGCGCCGCTGAGGTCGCCCGCCTGTCGTGGGCCATGGCGGCCGGGTTGCGTCCCGCGCGTCTTCGTGGGCGTGGGCCGCCAGGGCACGGTGCCCAGGGCTGGGTGGCTTAGGCGGCAGATGTGCACGGCCTCATAGCGCTGGAGGCCGGAGGTCCGGGGCCGCCGTGGCGTCAGGCCTGCTTGCTGGCGGCGCCGCTCTCCCCGGCGGGCAGGTGGCTGCATTCTCTTTCTGTCCTCCCGTGCCCCCTCGGTGGTGTGGAGAGCTCTGGTGTCCCTCTCTGTTCTGGTAAGGACAGCAGTCCTGTCGCGTCAGGGCCCCGCCCCTGACCTCATGTGACCTGTTAGCTCCTGAAACCGCCATCTCCATACGTCCCGTTGGGGTTTCAGCACATGAGTTCGAGGGCACACAGTTCAGCCCCTTTTGCCATTTTTGAGCCTTCGTGGTAGGGCGCTGTGCGGGGCCGAGAGAGGGTGCCCTCTGCTGGGTGAGTCCGGGGCTGTTGGCGTTCTTCTTTACGACCTGTTATTAAGGAGCTCCGGCCGCTGAGTAAACGGCCAGCAGAGCAAGCGCTGGAAGCCCAGGGTGAGGAAGAGCGTGGCCGCGGGCACGCCTGTGGCCCTGACCTGCCTGCTTCAGTGCCGCTGCCCGCTGCGGCCTCTGCCGCCCTGCTGGGCCGGCTGTTCCTCTGCGCCCTCCGCCCCGGGAGGCGGCGGCGTCGCAGGCCCCGGGGGGCAGCTCCGGCAAGGCCCGAGCCCGGAAGGGGCTTCCGCCCGGGAGAGCGAGGTCAGAGGCCGTCAGCCGCGGGTGGCGGGGGTCCGGGTGGACCTCTGTCAGGGCCTGGAGACGTGCCTGCGGCGCTGTGCGTCTGGCCTCTGGTGCGTAGAGGACCCGCCAGCACACAGGGTGTTCCCCCCAACGGAGGAGTCGTGAGCCCGAGAATGTCAGCGGTGCCGAGGGCGGGAGACCCTGGCTGAGCTCCTCATCCTCAGCGCTTGGTCGGGAGCGTCTTTATTCCGAGGTGACTGGGCCTGCCCGCCGGAAGCATGGCAGAGAAGACGGGGCAGAATGCCTGTGTCACGGCCAGGCCATGGGCCCCAGGACAGGACTGAGAGAAGCTTCTGGTGAAGAGTGCGATGGTGGCCTTCCTCCTGAGCAGGAGAGAGGGGAGGAGAGAGCCGCTGGCTGACGGCCACCAGAGGGCGCTGCTGTCCCGGGGAGCGGCCTGCGGAGGGCGCTGCTGTCCCAGGACGTGGCCGCCAGGGGGCGCTGCTGTCCCGAGAGACCCCTCAGGTTTGCCTGAGTGTGGGCTGGCAGAGGCGGGTTGACTCAGCTCTCCCTGAGTGGTTTCCCTGTTAACAGCTTTTTTACCCAGGATGTGAACTGGGGGCGGTTTCTGAAAACTCCACCAGGGGAAGGCCCCTCTCAGTGCTGCTGGCCCTGGACTCAGAGCCACGCGGGTGCCATCTGTCACATGGGCCCCACGCGGGCTGGGGCGCTGCCTCTCCACGCAGCAGGCTCTGCCCCTGGGAGGGGGAGCGGTCTGCAAACCTGGAGGCAGGCGTGGTTTGAGGAGAACGGGATGCAGGCCGCCGTGGGGGTCTGGCAGGTGGAAGGGTCCAGTTAGAGCTGCTTCCGTCATTTAAGTCCAGTGTTCCCGCAGTGGCTGTTCTCTGGTGGTCCAGTTGACCTCAGGGCTACTGGATTGAAAAGGCGGTGGCACAGTAGAAAAGTCAGGGGTTTCTGGAGCGCACGGCCTTTCTTGTACAGGACTCAAAAGGGTGCTGTGCTCTAGGATGCTGCTGGCCTTACAGGGAGCGCGCCAGAGGGCTTTCATGGGCCCCGCCACAGGTGGCCGAAATCACTCATTTCAGTTCACAGAGCTCAACTTTATGCGAGTGAGAAAGATGGGTGACTTTTTTTTTTTTTCTTCTATTGGTCTTTTTAATTTTGTTTTATTTATTTATTTTTGGATGGGAGTCGGGTTGGGGAGGGAGGGGAGTGGGCGGACCACTTCCATTGGTCTTTCATTTCTCTATTTTCATCGGTCTTTGTTCTTTGGCTCCTGTGGGCCTCCCATCGCGGTGGCGTCTGTCGTTGCAGAGCACCGGCTCTGGGCGCTTGCGCTCCGGCTCAGTAATTGGACACATTGGTCCAGTCGCTCCGCGGCACGTGGGATCTTCCCAGGCCAGGGATCGAACCGGCGCCCCCTGCCCTGCAAGGCGGTGTCCTTACCCACTGGACCACCAGGGGAAGCCCTGGATGGGTGACGTTTGCTTTTAACTTTCTAATTATAGGGAGCAAATTTCCCCATTATAAAACAACAACAACAACAAAAAATCAAATAGGAAGACTGTGAAAGCTGAAGCTTTGGAGAATTTCACCCTGCCAGTCCAGTGTTAACACCTACCGTTTTGCTGTCTGCATTTATTTTTTTCCCACCCCGTGAGCATCTCTTAGATTTTCACATTGTCCGCTCATGCATCCCTACCTTGTTTGGCTTGAGAGCTGCCTCTTGCTGGGCCATAGCTTATTTAATGTGACCATGGGCATTTAGGTGGTTTCCGGGCTTTCGTTATTACAAGGAGCAACTTCACGGGTGCACCTGTTGCCTGTGGGGTCTGGTGATCTAAGCGGCAGCAGGCCCGAGAGACTGAGATTACTTACAGACTCCTGGGTTTATTATAAAAGGACACCACCGAAAGCTGGCTGCCTGGCAAGCGTGCAGCAGAAAAATCCCAGTCGAAGAGCAGAGGCGCCCCCCCTCCACCCCCGCTGTGGCCCCACCACCCTCAGAGTCATGTCGCTGAGGCCCTGGAAAAGTCCCGCTGGGGTGCCTGGGAGCCCGTGGCTCTTCAGCTCAAGGGTGCAGCCGGGAGGCCTGAGCTCGCTCATCTCAAGCAGCCGGCATAGGCGTTCTGGGTCTCTGGTGGCCCGGAAGCCACTCACGAGTCACCGTGGGGCCAAGACTCCTTCTCTTGGCCAGCTCACTGGTCCCCAGCTGACCACAGACTACAAGACAGAGTGCGAAGAAGCAGCATCTCCCGACTGCTCGTTACACTTGTGGCTTCTGGGTGGGTGGGTCGTGGATGGTTCAGGAACAGAGTGTCACCAAAAGGACAGCGTGGATACTTGGGGTATGGAGATGACTGAGAGAAGCCAGACACCAGAAGGGAGCTTCCTGTAGGAGTCCACGTAGATGAAGTTCAGGGTCAGGCAGAACAAGTCTGGGGTGCTGGAAGTCAGGCTTGGCCTGTCTTCAGGGAGAGGCTATGGACGGGGTGGGCTTGTGAGGGGCTTTTGGGAGCTGGAAGTGCACTGAGTCTAATCAGGGTGGTGCTTACATGGTATATTTATTTGCAAAAATGCATTGAGCTGGACACCTGAGATTTGTGTACACACACACACACACACACACACACACACACATATGTATACACATAGGTACGAGTGTTTGATTTTATATATATGCATGCATTGTTACATATATCAAGCTATACGCTTAGATTTGTAATTTTTTTACAAGGTATAGACTATATATTAGGTCTTTGTTGTTTATTTTATATGTAGTATATATTAGTATGTAATATATACTCCAGTAGTCTTGCTTGGAGAACCCCATGGACAGAGGAGGGCTACCGTCCATGGAGTCACAGAGAATCAGACATGATTGAAGCAAATTAGCACAATATGTATAGTATAAAATATATATTTATCTCTCTCTATAAAGTATATTATATATAGTACAAAAGGTATATTTTTAATATATAGTACTGTGTATCCGTTAATTTCAAACTCCTAGTTTATCCCTCCCCTGTTTTTATCCTTTGGTAAGTTTGTTGTAAGTTTATCCTGTAAGTTTGTTGTCTGTGAGTTTGTAGTTTGTAGATAAGTTCATTTGTATCATTTTTTTCGTCCACATTTAAATGATATCATAGGATACTTGTCTTAGACTTGCTTCACTTAGTATGAAGCTCTCTAGGTCCATCCTGCTTGCTGCGAATGGCAGTATTTCCTTTTGTGGCTGAGTGGTAATCTCGTGCGTGTGTGTCATCATCTTTATCGGTTCACCTGTTGGTGGACACCTGCATTTCCTGCACACCTTGGCTGTCGTGACTAGTGCTGCTGTGAACGTGGTGGTGCCTTTGTCTCTTTGAGTTAAAGTCGCCATCATTTCTGTGTACAGGCCCGGGAGTGGAACTGGAGGATCGTGTTCCAGTTCTGGTTTTCGTTTGTTAAGGAGCCTCCAAATTGTTCTCCATAGTGGCTGCACCAATTTACAGTCCTACCAACAATGTGGAAGGGCTCCCTTTTCTCCACACTCTCTCAAGCATTCATTGTTTGTAGACTTTTTGATGATGGCCATTCTGACCAGAATGAGGTCATACCTCACTGTCGTTTTGATTTGTATTTCTCAAATAATGAGTGATGTTGAGCATCTTTTCACGTGGCTGTTGGCCATCTGTATGTCTTCTTTGGAGAAACGTCTATTTAGGCCATTTTTCCCCATTTTTTGACTGGGCTTGTTTTTTGGTATTGAGCTGTGTGAGCTGTTTATATATTTTGGAAATTAAGCCCTTGTGGGTCATATCATTTAAGTCTTTAAGCCGTTTCGAATTTATTTGTGTGTGTGTGAGAGGGTATGTTCTCCTTCCATTTAGTTACGTGTGGCTGTCCAGCCTTTTAACGTAGTATATATTAGTATGTAATATATACTCCAGTAGTCAGCCCAGGAAAGGGGCTACCGTCCATGGAGTCACAGAGAATCAGACATGATTGAAGCAAATTAGCACAATATGTATAGTATAAAATATATATTTATCTCTCTCTATAAAGTATATTATATATAGTACAAAAGGTATATTTTTAATATATAGTACTGTGTATCCGTTAATTTCAAACTCCTAGTTTATCCCTCCCCTGTTTTTATCCTTTGGTAAGTTTGTTGTAAGTTTATCCTGTAAGTTTGTTGTCTGTGAGTTTGTAGTTTGTAGATAAGTTCATTTGTATCATTTTTTGCGTCCACATTTAAATGATATCATAGGATACTTGTCTTAGACTTGCTTCACTTAGTATGAAGCTCTCTAGGTCCATCCTGCTTGCTGCGAATGGCAGTATTTCCTTTTGTGGCTGAGTGGTAATCTCGTGTGCGTGTGTGTCATCATCTTTATCGGTTCACCTGTTGGTGGACACCTGCATTTCCTGCACACCTTGGCTGTCGTGACTAGTGCTGCTGTGAACGTGGTGGTGCCTTTGTCTCTTTGAGTTAAAGTCGCCATCATTTCTGTGTACAGGCCCGGGAGTGGAACTGGAGGATCGTGTTCCAGTTCTGGTTTTCGTTTGTTAAGGAGCCTCCAAATTGTTCTCCATAGTGGCTGCACCAATTTACAGTCCTACCAACAATGTGGAAGGGCTCCCTTTTCTCCACACTCTCTCAAGCATTCATTGTTTGTAGACTTTTTGATGATGGCCATTCTGACCAGAATGAGGTCATACCTCACTGTCGTTTTGATTTGTATTTCTCAAATAATGAGTGATGTTGAGCATCTTTTCACGTGGCTGTTGGCCATCTGTATGTCTTCTTTGGAGAAACGTCTATTTAGGCCATTTTTCCCCATTTTTTGACTGGGCTTGTTTTTTGGTATTGAGCTGTGTGAGCTGTTTATATATTTTGGAAATTAAGCCCTTGTGGGTCATATCATTTAAGTCTTTAAGCCGTTTCGAATTTATTTGTGTGTGTGTGAGAGGGTATGTTCTCCTTCCATTTAGTTACGTGTGGCTGTCCAGCCTTTTAACACCCCTTGCTAAAGAGATTGTCTTTTCATCATTGGATAGTCTTGCCTCCTTTGTTGAAGTTTAATCAACTGTAGATGTGGAAGTTTATTTCTGGGACCTCTATTCTGTTCCATAAATCTATGTGTCCGTTTTTGTGCCAGTACCACACTGTTTTGATTACTGTAGCTGTGTAGTCGGAAGCTCAGTAGGCCCGGGATGGAACTGGAGGGTCATATTCCAGTTCTGTGCTGTAGCTGAAGTCTGGGAGGGTTATGCCTCTGGCTTTGTTCTTTTTCCCTCAGGATTGCTCTGGTAATTCTGGGTCTTTCAAGCTTCTATGTAAATTTTAGAATTATTGGTTCTAGTTCTGTGAAAAATGTCATGGGTCATTTGGTAGTGATCACATTAAATCTATAGATTGCTTTGAGTAATATGGCCATTTTAACTGTATTAATTCTTCAATCTAAGTGCATGGGATATCTTTCCATTTCTTTAAAGTATCTTAAGTTTCCTTTCTCAGTAGTTTATACTTTTCAGCATATATCTTTCACCTCCTTGATCAAGTTTATTCCTACTTTTTCTTTTTCTTTTTTTTGACGTGATTTTGAAAGGGATTGCCTTTTTTATTATTTTTTTTTCTTTTTCTTTCTCTCTCTTTCCCTCTAACTTTCTGTTTCTGATATTTCATTGTTAGTGTAAAGAAATGCAACAGATTTCTGAATGTCAATCTTATATCCTCCTACCTTGCTGAGTTCATTTATCAGTTCTGATAGTTTTTTGTGGAGTCTGTGTGTGCACGTGGGCTCAGTTGTGTACGAGTCTTTGTGACCCCATGGACTGTAGCCCACCAGGCTCCTCTGTCCATGGGACTCTCCAGGCGAGAATCCTGGAGTGGGTTGCCATATCCTCCTCCAGGGATCTTCCTGACCCAGGGATCGAACCCATGTCTCTTGCATTGCAGGCAGATTCCTCACCACTGGCACCACCTTTAGGATTTATGTGATACAGAGTATCATGTCATCCGCATATAGGGACAGTTTTACCTCTTCCCTTCCGATTTGGGTGTCTCTTTTTTCTTTTTCTCTTCTGATTGTTATGTCTAGGACTTCTGATACTATGTTGAATAAAAGTGATACAAGTTAGCATCATTGTCTTACAGAATTTAGCAGGAAGGCTTTTAGTTTTTCACCACTGAGTATCATGTTGGCTGTGGGTTTGTCATAAATGACTTTTATTATGTTGAGATATGATACCTCTATACCAACTTTGGTGAGAATTTTTATCATGGATGGGTGTTGAATTTTATCAAATGCTTTTTCCGTGTCTGCTGAGATGATCATGTGGCTTTTGTCTTTTCTTGTGTTGATGTGGTAGAGCACATTGATTTGCACTATTGAACTAGCCTTTTGACCCTGGGATGAATCCAGCTTGATCATGGTGTATGATCGTTTTTAATACTGTTGAATCTAGTGTGCTGATATTTTGTTCAAAATTTTTGCATCTATATTCATCAAATATATTAGCCTGTAATTTTCTTTTTTTAGTACCTTTTGGCTTTGGTATCAGGGTCCTGTTTGCTTCGTAGAAGGAATTTGTCAGTGTTCCCTCCTCTACAGTCTTTTTGGAAGAGTTGGGTTTTTAAAAATGAATTAGTTTACTTAGTTGTGGCTGTGCTGGGTCTTGGTAGATGTGCTTGGGCTTTCTCTAGTTGCTCTGCACAGGCTTCCTATTGCGTTGGCATCTCTTGCTGCAGAGCATGGGCTCCAGGCTGTGCCGGGCTTTAGTGGTAGTTGTGACGCGTGGCTCAGTGGCTGTGGGGCACAGGGTTAGTTGCCCTGTGACGTGTGGAGTCTGCCCAGAGCAGGGGTCGAACTGATGTCACCTGCATTGACAGGTGGGTTCTTCACCACTGGACCACCAAGGAAGTCCTGAAAAAGTTTGAGAAGGATTAGTAAGTTCTCCTTTTTATGTCTGATAGAATTCCCCAGTGAAGCTGTCTGGTCCTGGACTTTTGTTTGAAGGAGTTTTCTTTTAAGTATAGATTGTATTTCACTTCTAGTGATTAGCCTGTTCAAATTATCTATTTTTGATGCGGTTTAATGGTCTCCTGGATTTTGGGATCTTCCTGACCCAGGGATCGAACCCATGTCTCTTGCATTGCAGGCAGATTCCTCACCACTGGCACCACCTTTAGGATTTATGTGATACAGAGTATCATGTCATCCGCATATAGGGACAGTTTTACCTCTTCCCTTCCGATTTGGGTGTCTCTTTTTTCTTTTTCTCTTCTGATTGTTATGTCTAGGACTTCTGATACTATGTTGAATAAAAGTGATACAAGTTAGCATCATTGTCTTACAGAATTTAGCAGGAAGGCTTTTAGTTTTTCACCACTGAGTATCATGTTGGCTGTGGGTTTGTCATAAATGACTTTTATTATGTTGAGATATGATACCTCTATACCAACTTTGGTGAGAATTTTTATCATGGATGGGTGTTGAATTTTATCAAATGCTTTTTCCGTGTCTGCTGAGATGATCATGTGGCTTTTGTCTTTTCTTGTGTTGATGTGGTAGAGCACATTGATTTGCACTATTGAACTAGCCTTTTGACCCTGGGATGAATCCAGCTTGATCATGGTGTATGATCGTTTTTAATACTGTTGAATCTAGTGTGCTGATATTTTGTTCAAAATTTTTGCATCTATATTCATCAAATATATTAGCCTGTAATTTTCTTTTTTTAGTACCTTTTGGCTTTGGTATCAGGGTCCTGTTTGCTTCGTAGAAGGAATTTGTCAGTGTTCCCTCCTCTACAGTCTTTTTGGAAGAGTTGGGTTTTTAAAAATGAATTAGTTTACTTAGTTGTGGCTGTGCTGGGTCTTGGTAGATGTGCTTGGGCTTTCTCTAGTTGCTCTGCACAGGCTTCCTATTGCGTTGGCATCTCTTGCTGCAGAGCATGGGCTCCAGGCTGTGCCGGGCTTTAGTGGTAGTTGTGACGCGTGGCTCAGTGGCTGTGGGGCACAGGGTTAGTTGCCCTGTGACGTGTGGAGTCTGCCCAGAGCAGGGGTCGAACTGATGTCACCTGCATTGACAGGTGGGTTCTTCACCACTGGACCACCAAGGAAGTCCTGAAAAAGTTTGAGAAGGATTAGTAAGTTCTCCTTTTTATGTCTGATAGAATTCCCCAGTGAAGCTGTCTGGTCCTGGACTTTTGTTTGAAGGGAGTTTTCTTTTTAAGTATAGATTGTATTTCACTTCTAGTGATTAGCCTGTTCAAATTATCTATTTCTTTTTGATGCAGGTTTAATGGGGCTGTATATTTCTAGAAACTTGTCCATTTCTCCTAGGTAGTCTATTTTGTTGGCAAATAGCTCTTTATAGTATTCTCTTATTTATTTTTTGTATATCAGCAGTATTGGTTGTTATTTCTTTTTTCTCATTCTTACTTTGTTTCTTTGGGTTCTCTGTCTTTTGTTCTTGGTGAGCCTGGCTAGAGGTTTGTAGATTGTTTATCCTTTCAAAGCACTAGCTCTTGGTTTTATTGATTATTTTTTATTGTTTTCTTTACTTTATTTCCTCTCTGATCTTTCGTATTTTCTTCCTTCTGCTAACTTTAGGTTTTGTTTGTTCTTCTTTTTCTATTTCAGAATTTTTGCATCTATATTCATCAAAGCTATTAGCCTGTAGCTTCCTTTCTTTAGTAGTATCTTTGTTTGGGTATCAGGGTCCTGCTGGCTTCATAGAATAAATTTGGGAATGTTCCCTCCTCTGTAGTCTTATGGAAGAGTTAGGTTTTTAAAAGTTAATTAATTAAAAATTTTTTTTTCTTGAGCAAGGCCTGTGTCACTGTGAACTTTCTTCTTAGGATTGCTTGCTTTTGTTGCATCCCATAGATTTTGGGCTTCTCAGTTGGCACACAAGTGGTAAAGAACCTGCCTGCCAATGCAGAAGCTGCAGGAAACACAGGTTCACTCCCTGGGTTGGGAAGATCCCCTGGAGAAGGGCATGTCAACCCACCCCAGGATTCTCGCCTGGAGAGTCCCATGGACAGAGGAGCCTGGTGGGCTACAGTCCATGGGGTCACAAAGACTCGTACACAACTGAGCCCACGTGCACACACAGACTCCACAAAAAACTATCAGAACTGATAAATGAACTCAGCAAGGTAGGAGGATATAAGATTGACATTCAGAAATCTGTTGCATTTCTTTACACTAAGGACATGTCAACCCACTCCAGGATTCTTGCCTGGAGAGTCCCATGGACAAAGGAGCCTGGGGGGCTACAGTCCCTGGGTTGCCAAGTCGGACATGACTGAAGTGACTTAGCATACATAGATTTTGTGTGGTTGTATATAGCCTCATTGTTAAACATACCAAAATTCTTAGGACCCCACTGCCTTTTCTCTTAGAGTAGAGCCCCAAGATTCACCTCTGGAGTTGCTGTAATTGAGATCTTGAAAACCACAAGCTACAGTTTGCTCTGGCAGAGCCTCGGAGGCTGTTCCGAGGCTGCCCGGCCTTGTGCCCTTGCTGCGGCCCCTCTCTCCCCGCGTGCTCCTGGGTGGCTCTCCATGGTGTGTCTGGTGATTCTAGACCTTTCAGTAACACTTGGAAGGCCCAAGTTAGGTACCTCTTTCGCACCAAACAGCTTACTGGTTTACTTCTTTTCCCCAAAGAACAGCAGTCATGGCACCCAGAGGATGGGGTGGAGGTTAGGCATGTCCACGTCTGAGGAAGCGCGGCTGCTCGTGTGGTGGGGTGCTCCCCGTGGCTCCCACCGTTCTCACTCAGCTTCTTCTCGGTTTCCTCCTTCCTCACGTGAGGAGGGTCTTGTTGCTTCTGTTTTCAGCCAAGGAAGCTGGGGAATGGGGAGGGCAGATGTCTTGATCGAGGTCGCCCAGCTGGGAAGTGGCTGAGGCAGTGTGGATCGAGGTTTACCTGTGAACCCAGTGCCTCTGAGATGTGAGCATGACGGGGCCTGGTCCCACCGGAGATCTGAGTGGGTGATCAGGCCGGGGCCCAGGACTCCACGCATCTGGACAAGCTCCGGGTGAGGCCGTGTTGCTGGCCCCACAGCCAGACTCTGAGTCACGAGGCTCAGCACCACCCCGCTCGCCTCGCTCGCCCGCCTCACAGCGTCTGCCCGTGGTGCAGGTGTGGCTTCTGCCTGGCCTTCGCCCGCGGGGAGGCAGCCGAGACGGAAGGGGAGATGGTGGGCCTGGCAGCACTGGCTTCGCAGGGTGGCTGAGGAGGGCGCAGAGGACAGCGTGTCTGGCCAGGGCGCGCGGCCAAGATGACGCCGCCCAGTGGCCGGTCGCTGTGCTGGTGAAAGGTTAAGCTGCTCCTTACCAGCCTGGCTGGTTCCAGTTCGTTCATGCGGTCATCTGCTTGTTCCTGCACTTTCTGTGCTTGTCTCTCCTCCCAGTGTGAATTAATTAACCAGTCTGTTTTCTTTTTGTTTTTTCCCTCCTCCTTCTAGATTACTTGCTCTCTAATAACTATGTAAATTCTATCATTGTCCATAAATTCGACTTTTCTGATGAGGAGATTATGGCATATTACATATCGTTCCTGAAAACGCTTTCATTAAAACTCAACAACCACACGGTCCATTTCTTTTATAACGAGGTGAGTACTGCACGGGGGCCCGTCGGGGTGGAAGCTGGCCGTCCATGCAGCGCCTGCCCTCGGGGTGACCTTGTGTCTGTTGACAGAGCGCAGGCATCCACCGGGCCCTGAGTCACTGGTTCAGAGCCGCCTGCCTGACTTGGGCATGCTGTACATTTTTTCTTTTTGAATTTAAGAAGCTACCTTATCTGTTTTTAATGTCAAATTCAGTTTGTGCTACCTGAGAGAAGGATGCTCTTAGCGGGGAGAAGTGCCCAGAAATTGTCCTGGGGTCCTCTTTTGGCAGAACAGGGACTCCAGTCAGACTCAGCTTTGCCACTTCCCTGCTGTGTGACCTTAGAGGACGCTTAGTCCTCTGAGCCTCAGTTCTACCTTAAAGGGTTTTCTGGGGATTGAATTAAATGAGACGATGTCTTCAAAGCAACTAGTATGTACCTGACTTCCTAAAACCTAGCCACTATCATTTCTGATAAGCTGAAATCCCTGGTATTCCTTGAGAGAATTACTCACAATTTAAATGAGTAAGTTGCTGTTGTCCTTGTAGTTAAGAAGCACTTGAACAATCAGATCAATTTATCTCACATTCCAGAAAGTACAGATGTGGGCTGGCACATCCTGCCACTCGACCACTTCATCAGGAACCCGGGCTTTCCCATCTTCCTGCTCTACCGACCGTACGCCTGACACCCATCTTTAGGCTTAACCCCTCGTGGTCTCAGGATGGCGGCAGAAGCTCCAGGCATCACACACTCACTTCCCACAGCTGAGAAGCCGATGAGATCACGTCCCAGCTTGTGCCTGCTTCTAACTTTCCCTAAAACTTCTTTCTCAGAAGCCTCTCAGCAGACTTCCTCTCCCGTCTTTCTGGTCAGAATTCTGTCTCATTTGTCTCACAGTGTGTCCAGCATTGGAGAGCGCCCTGGCAGGGCAGTGCTGGCTCAGTCATCTGAAGGCTGGATTAGGGTTGGGGATCTGCCTCCAGGGTGTCTCGCCCACACCAGTGGCTGACCATTCAGTGCTGGCTGTTGGTGGAAGGCCTCGGTTACACAGACTCCCCAGGGGGCAGCTCGAGCGTACTCGTGGCGTGGCAGCTGGCTTCCCATAGGCTCCATGATCCCCAGGCACCAGGGCAAGCTGTAATGCCTTTCCTGACTTGGCCTCAGAAGCCACGGGCCATCGCTTCCACTTTATTCTTTAGGCCACCCAGGCCAACCCTGACTCTGTGAGATGATGCGCAGGAGATGAGGGCGTTGGGCCATCGTGGAGGCCGGCCGCCACACGGCCATGTGCTATTTGTCTGACAGGTGTCTTCTGATTGGTGGTCACATGTGCTGCACAACCTGTATTTGAAGTCAGACCACGTCCCCAAACATTTCCTCTGAGTTTGGGCAAAATCCACCCAGCTCTCCCCCATGTGATGTGGCAGCGGCAGCATGCACCTTAATTTCGTCTAGATTTGTAACTGGCAAGTGTTGGCCTCAGAGGGGAGGAGTACTAGCTGCCAGCCCCAGAGTGTGGGGCTGCGTGGAAGTTCACCATGTGCGGCTCAGTGCCTGGTGCACAGTAGGTGCTCATTCAGTGTCTCCAGAGACCCGAGGGATGCTGTTCTCTTCTCCCAGAGGCTCTCCTGGGCGGACGAAAATCTGCCTGTGAGGCTTAGACCAGAGAGGGAACCAGGTTCTTCTCCGACTCATGTGCAGCTGGGCTTCTGTGCACCTGATGCAGAGGGCAGGACGTGGGGAGTCTGGGGCCAAAGTGAGGCTTCTGAACAACATCCGACTGACCACCAGAGGTGTTACAGGAGCCTGATCTTTGAGGTGGACTTGGTTTCCATTTCCGTGGGCAGGTGTAGAAACTACCACCTGTTAGCTACCACCTGTTATGTGTACACCTGTGTACAGCCCTCTAAGTGGCATTGCCCTCACGAGGCAGGTGTCACCTCACTGAAGGTCTCTGGTTCCCTCTTCACCCCTCACTGGCCGGTGGTGCCCTACGGTCTGATTTGGTGCCGGGTGCAACTCTGGCCAGAAGAGGGCAGCAGAGCATCATCTCATGTTCCTGTGTGGCTTTAACGTAGGGCTCCCTCAGTGGAGTTCTCTGGTTCCGAATTATTTGAATCTTTTCTGATAACTCCTTTTTAATGGCAGAAGATTCTTGAGACCCTCCTCTTCCACAATAATGTTTACACTTTAATTGTTTCCAAATAGAGAAGTATATATTAGCTTAAAGAGGTTCTAAATGTAATTAGACATTGCATTTGCCTTTTGTTAGTTGAAGTGGTATCTAAAACCATCTGGAATTATTATTACTAAGTGCTCCTTAGGTGTCGGGGGCAGTGTAAGCTCCGTACCTGAAATCATCTCATTTAATCTTAGCAGCCATGAAGTGATCATTGTTATCCTCATTTTACAGATGTAGAAATAGAGGCTTAGAAATAGTACATTACACAGCTAAAGAATGGTAAAGCAGATCATGAACCTAGGCCTGGCATTGGCTGGACCCCCTTCTGTTGCTTCCATGGTCTCGCTGTCCCACCCCTCCCCTCACTCCCCACTGAGAATCAACCACTGGCCTAAGGTTCACGTGGTACTTGTTTTGTCTTTTACTGAAGGGGGCCTTGTATGGGCCTTCCTGGGTGGCTCCCTGGAGAAGGGAAGGGCCGCCCACTCCAGTGTTCTTAACCTGGAGAATCACTCGGGGAGCCCCCTGTTATTGGCGGAAAAATCTGCCTGTGAGGCTTAGACCAGAGAGGGAACCAGGTTCTTCTCCGACTCATGTGCAGCTGGGCTTCTGTGCACCTGATGCAGAGGGCAGGACGTGGGGAGTCTGGGGCCAAAGTGAGGCTTCTGAACAACATCCGACTGACCACCAGAGGTGTTACAGGAGCCTGATCTTTGAGGTGGACTTGGTTTCCATTTCCGTGGGCAGGTGTAGAAACTACCACCTGTTAGCTACCACCTGTTATGTGTACACCTGTGTACAGCCCTCTAAGTGGCATTGCCCTCACGAGGCAGGTGTCACCTCACTGAAGGTCTCTGGTTCCCTCTTCACCCCTCACTGGCCGGTGGTGCCCTACGGTCTGATTTGGTGCCGGGTGCAACTCTGGCCAGAAGAGGGCAGCAGAGCATCATCTCATGTTCCTGTGTGGCTTTAACGTAGGGCTCCCTCAGTGGAGTTCTCTGGTTCCGAATTATTTGAATCTTTTCTGATAACTCCTTTTTAATGGCAGAAGATTCTTGAGACCCTCCTCTTCCACAATAATGTTTACACTTTAATTGTTTCCAAATAGAGAAGTATATATTAGCTTAAAGAGGTTCTAAATGTAATTAGACATTGCATTTGCCTTTTGTTAGTTGAAGTGGTATCTAAAACCATCTGGAATTATTATTACTAAGTGCTCCTTAGGTGTCGGGGGCAGTGTAAGCTCCGTACCTGAAATCATCTCATTTAATCTTAGCAGCCATGAAGTGATCATTGTTATCCTCATTTTACAGATGTAGAAATAGAGGCTTAGAAATAGTACATTACACAGCTAAAGAATGGTAAAGCAGATCATGAACCTAGGCCTGGCATTGGCTGGACCCCCTTCTGTTGCTTCCATGGTCTCGCTGTCCCACCCCTCCCCTCACTCCCCACTGAGAATCAACCACTGGCCTAAGGTTCACGTGGTACTTGTTTTGTCTTTTACTGAAGCCTTTAGGGCCTTCCCTGGTGGCTCAGACAGTAAAGAATCTGCCTGCAGTGGGGGAGACCCGCATGCGATCCCTGGGTCCGGCAGATCCCCTGGAGAAGGGAAGGGCCGCCCACTCCAGTGTTCTTAACCTGGAGAATCCCATGGCTCGTCCACGGGGCCGCCAAGAGTCGGAGACCACCGAGCGACTTTCGCTGAGGTCTCTGATAGGGGTCAGCATGCGGGGTGGGGCGGGCCTGTCTTGCGGGTCTGTGACTCACTTGGGGTCCTTCGTGTGTTTCAGCACACCAACGACTTCGCCCTGTACACGGAAGCCATCAAGTTTTTCAACCACCCTGAAAGCATGGTTAGAATTGCTGTCAGAACCATAACTTTAAACGTCTACAAAGGTAAGTTCCCTGCGAGCCAGTGCCTTGGCGGGTTCCTCCACGGTTAATGCTTGCTCTCGTGAGTCCGCATGGAGCCGTCTCTGGTGGCACCAGGGAGCTCGTTATGGTGGCGGGGGTTTGCCAACTCATGAAAGGTTGAGGTCGTGGGCCATTTAGCTGCCCGTTACATAAAGCTTTGTGCCTCCGCTTTCTCTGTGCACGCTTCGTTCTGCGTGTGAAAGTCCCACATGGTGCCAGTACAAAGAAGTCCTGGTGTCCCAGGAGAGGCATGTGGTCATTAGGTAAGGCAAATTCGAAATTCGCGTGTTTGAATTTGCCCCTCGGCCTGTAAAATAATACTACAGTACAGCCGGGAGGTGTGTTACCTTTAAGCAATGTAGGAGAGCGTTTCTAGTTGCAAACAGCAGGGGGCAGCATTGCGTCCTCGACTGGCTGCAGAGCCGAACAGCAGCTCCTCCTTTCTCCCAAGAAGCACTCAGTGCCCAAATCACTGCCTCCAGGAGAAAGCTCGTCCGCACCAGCACAAAGGCTGGCTGGACAGGAGTCTCCCAGCGTGGAGTTGCCCTCCGAGGCATTGGCCTCTCTGCCTGACCCTAGGGTTACTTCTCAGATAGTCAGCACCCTGGAGCGGGGACCCTCTTTTCTCAGGGACCTGATGCTTGGACCTTCCCAAGTTACGACGCGATTACAGGAAATGATCCCTAGTTGGGAGGGGCGGGTACTGTGCAGGGACTCCCTCCAGCCTGGTTTGGGGTGTCCTTACACTGGAGAGCCTTCTGAGACCTCGGAGGGGCTCCACTGGGGGGTCACAACCGGGGGCCCAACCCAGCTCTCAGACAGATTTTCGTTGGCTTGGATATTTTTTGAAAAAATATACAGCTGTCAGTGTTTAAAATTTGGGAGAGCTGGGCTCAGTCTGGATTTCTGACTTGAAAAGGTAGATGTGGGCCCACAGCCCTGCAGGGCAGTGGTGAGCTGGCACTGAGGAGCAGCTGCCCGCTTGGGGTCAAGGCCTGTGCTCCCCCACTTACCCGCCGGGCCTGCTGGCGTCCCTCACCAGGTGGCCGGCCAGCCCATGGGCCTCTGGGCTTGGGACCCAGCCTGAGCCTTGGCCCTGCCGCCTCCTACTCTCTGCTCTGTTTTCTTCTAACCTGTGTCTTTCTGTTTAGATGCCTCCTGCCCTAGCTCTCTGCCCCTCTGAGCAACTGTCTCACCCTCCCAGCTCCTAACCCTGTTAACTGTTGTCTGTTTTTGCCTTTCCTTCAATGACGATTCCTGTGTTCCTTATTCCAGTGTCATGTAAGTTATCACTTCTGATTTTCTGCTTTCTTTACTTACCCTTACATGCGTATACAAGAAACTTGCTTGAGAATGACGTAGTCTTCATTGTAGTCTAGCTAAATGCACTACTGATAAGCAGGCTTCCTCATGTACGATTAATGTCTACCCCGATTCATTGATTCTATTAATTATAAAAATAACATAACTACCTTGGTGCACATAGTTTTCTGAATAAGGCAACCATTTTTAAGAATTTCCAGGAAAGACAGAAAAGATTCAGATTGTACTAGAGGTCTTTTCATTGTGGGTGTTTTTTTTTTAAATCTCCCCCAAGTTATTTTTGGTAACTTGACTTTTTTTTTTCTTCTCTTCTTTTATGTATCTTCTCAGTGGATAACCAGGCCATGTTGCACTATATCAGAGATAAAACTGCTGTCCCTTACTTCTCCAATTTGGTCTGGTTCATCGGGAGCCATGTGATCGAGCTTGATAACTGTGTGCAGACAGATGAGGAGTAAGTGACCACCGCCGGGGTGCCTGTTTGGTACACAGAATGCTTAGGGGGGAATTCCATTTTCATTGAGAAAAAATAAGCGCTAGAACAAAACACCAGTGTATAGGCAAAATATGGACTTCCATGGTGTGAAAGGCCATTGGAAGGACTGATGCTGAAGCTAAAGCTCCAATACTTTGGTCACCTGATGCGAAGAGATGATTCATTGGAAAAGACCCTGATGCTGGGAAAAAAGATGGAAGGAGAAGGGGACGACAGAGGATGAGATGGTTGGATGGCATCACTGAGTCTATGGATGTAAGTTTGAGCAGGCTCTGGGAGATGGTGAAGGACAGTTCCCTGTCCCCTGGTATGCCACAGCCCATGGGGTTGCAGAGAGTTGGACATGATACCCAGCCTGAGCCTTGGCCCTGCCGCCTCCTACTCTCTGCTCTGTTTTCTTCTAACCTGTGTCTTTCTGTTTAGATGCCTCCTGCCCTAGCTCTCTGCCCCTCTGAGCAACTGTCTCACCCTCCCAGCTCCTAACCCTGTTAACTGTTGTCTGTTTTTGCCTTTCCTTCAATGACGATTCCTGTGTTCCTTATTCCAGTGTCATGTAAGTTATCACTTCTGATTTTCTGCTTTCTTTACTTACCCTTACATGCGTATACAAGAAACTTGCTTGAGAATGACGTAGTCTTCATTGTAGTCTAGCTAAATGCACTACTGATAAGCAGGCTTCCTCATGTACGATTAATGTCTACCCCGATTCATTGATTCTATTAATTATAAAAATAACATAACTACCTTGGTGCACATAGTTTTCTGAATAAGGCAACCATTTTTAAGAATTTCCAGGAAAGACAGAAAAGATTCAGATTGTACTAGAGGTCTTTTTCATTGTGGGTGTTTTTTTTTTAAATCTCCCCCAAGTTATTTTTGGTAACTTGACTTTTTTTTTTCTTCTCTTCTTTTATGTATCTTCTCAGTGGATAACCAGGCCATGTTGCACTATATCAGAGATAAAACTGCTGTCCCTTACTTCTCCAATTTGGTCTGGTTCATCGGGAGCCATGTGATCGAGCTTGATAACTGTGTGCAGACAGATGAGGAGTAAGTGACCACCGCCGGGGTGCCTGTTTGGTACACAGAATGCTTAGGGGGGAATTCCATTTTCATTGAGAAAAAATAAGCGCTAGAACAAAACACCAGTGTATAGGCAAAATATGGACTTCCATGGTGTGAAAGGCCATTGGAAGGACTGATGCTGAAGCTAAAGCTCCAATACTTTGGTCACCTGATGCGAAGAGATGATTCATTGGAAAAGACCCTGATGCTGGGAAAAAAGATGGAAGGAGAAGGGGACGACAGAGGATGAGATGGTTGGATGGCATCACTGAGTCTATGGATGTAAGTTTGAGCAGGCTCTGGGAGATGGTGAAGGACAGTTCCCTGTCCCCTGGTATGCCACAGCCCATGGGGTTGCAGAGAGTTGGACATGACTGAGCAACTGAGCTGACTGATACTGTGAAAGGCTCCGCCCACCTTTCCACTTTTCTTAACAGTAGGAAGCTGGAAACTGAGCCTAACAGCGGGAAATGGGGTAAGTGACCCCAGTGCATCTATAGCTGAGGTGCTCAGCAGCTGGTAAAGGTGAAGATGATCCACTGGCGAATGGATAAACACAACATGGTATTTGCATGTTGTGGAATAGTACTCAGCAATAAAAAGCAACAAAGTACCACCACGTGAAGGCATTATGCTCAGTGAAAGGACTCAAGAGGCCGCACATTATATGATTCTACCTCTATGAAATGCCCAGGATAGACAGATCCACAGGAGCAGTAGATGAGTGGTTTCCTAGAATTGGAGGGGGGCTTCCCTGGTGGCTCAGTAGTAAAAATTCACCTGCCATGCAGGAGCTACAAGAGATGCGGGTTTAGTCCCTGGGTCGGGAAGATCCTCTGGAGGAGGGCATGGCAACCCATTCCAGTCTTCTTGTCTGGAAAATCCTTTGGACAGAGGAACCTGGTGGGCAACGGTCCATAGAGTTCCAAAGAATCGGACACACCTGAATGCCCTAGCATGCATGCGGGATTGGAGGAGGGGTGTAGGGGGTGGAAATGCCTGGACTTTTTTGAGGGGAGGGGATGAAAATGTTCTAAGATTGATTGTGATTATGGTTGGACAATTTTGTGAACGCGTGTTGATCACTCAGTTATGTCTGACTCTTTGCCACCCGTGTACTGTAGCCCACCAGGCTCCTCTGTCCATGGAATTCTCCAGGCAAGAATACTGGAGTGGGATGCTATTTCCTCCTCCAGGGGATTTTCTCGACCTAGGGACCAAACCCAGATATCCTGCACTGCAGGCAGATTCTTTACCTTCTCAGCCATTAAGTTGTATACTTTGGGTGAAGATTTTGGTATGCAGATTATATTTCAGGAAGTCTGTTTTTCAAAAATAAAGATGGTGATGAATAGAAGTTCCAGGAGAGGATTTCTCTAACTCCCCACTGTTCATCTCTTGAATGAGGTCACTTTAGGGGGGGGTGATATAGCCCCACCTGGTTCCATGCCACAGCCCATGGGGTTGCAGAGAGTTGGACATGACTGAGCAACTGAGCTGACTGATACTGTGAAAGGCTCCGCCCACCTTTCCACTTTTCTTAACAGTAGGAAGCTGGAAACTGAGCCTAACAGCGGGAAATGGGGTAAGTGACCCCAGTGCATCTATAGCTGAGGTGCTCAGCAGCTGGTAAAGGTGAAGATGATCCACTGGCGAATGGATAAACACAACATGGTATTTGCATGTTGTGGAATAGTACTCAGCAATAAAAAGCAACAAAGTACCACCACGTGAAGGCATTATGCTCAGTGAAAGGACTCAAGAGGCCGCACATTATATGATTCTACCTCTATGAAATGCCCAGGATAGACAGATCCACAGGAGCAGTAGATGAGTGGTTTCCTAGAATTGGAGGGGCTTCCTGGTGGCTCAGTAGTAAAAATTCACCTGCCATGCAGGAGCTACAAGAGATGCGGGTTTAGTCCCTGGGTCGGGAAGATCCTCTGGAGGAGGGCATGGCAACCCATTCCAGTCTTCTTGTCTGGAAAATCCTTTGGACAGAGGAACCTGGTGGGCAACGGTCCATAGAGTTCCAAAGAATCGGACACACCTGAATGCCCTAGCATGCATGCGGGATTGGAGGAGGGGTGTAGGGGGTGGAAATGCCTGGACTTTTTTGAGGGGAGGGGATGAAAATGTTCTAAGATTGATTGTGATTATGGTTGGACAATTTTGTGAACGCGTGTTGATCACTCAGTTATGTCTGACTCTTTGCCACCCGTGTACTGTAGCCCACCAGGCTCCTCTGTCCATGGAATTCTCCAGGCAAGAATACTGGAGTGGGATGCTATTTCCTCCTCCAGGGGATTTTCTCGACCTAGGGACCAAACCCAGATATCCTGCACTGCAGGCAGATTCTTTACCTTCTCAGCCATTAAGTTGTATACTTTGGGTGAAGATTTTGGTATGCAGATTATATTTCAGGAAGTCTGTTTTTCAAAAATAAAGATGGTGATGAATAGAAGTTCCAGGAGAGGATTTCTCTAACTCCCCACTGTTCATCTCTTGAATGAGGTCACTTTTTATGGCGGGGTGTCCTTGACTTCTTGGGGGTTTGGCAGCATCCCTAGCCTCCACCCACGAGATGCCAGTAGCACCCTTGCCAGTTGTGAAGGCCAAAGCTCTCCAGACAGATGCCTCCTTGAAAGAAAAATTGTATCAGTTGAGAACCACTGTGCCAGAGCGACAGCTTCCCGCAGGTCTGGTGAGAAGCACACCTCCACAAGGTCAGGACACTAGAGGGATTCAGGAAGAAGGTCTCCTTGGGGCACAGAGGGCTCGAGAGAGAGAAGATACTAGCTTCCATGTTGGGAAAGAAGGAAAGGTCTGTGGCTTGCAGAGCAGTTGGAAGAATAAGGATCCATATAGATATGGATGGGACTTCCCAGGTGGCTCAGTGATAAAGAATCCATCGGCCAAGGCAGAAGATGCAAGAGACTCAGATCTGGTCCCTGGGTTGGGAAGATCCTCTGGAGCAGGCAGCCCACTCCAGTTTTCTTGCCTGGGAAATCCTATGGACAGGGAAGCCTGCTGGACTAGAGACCATGAGGGTCACAGAGTCCGACATGACTGAGTGAAAAACAAAAAAAAAAGGAAAATAGATGCAGATAGTCCTGGGTATGAGACTTGATGAGCTGCAGCTCCAGAAAGAACAGAAAGTTATTCAAGGGAGGAAGTGAAGTACTGGCCCTCCATGTGACTCTGCAGTGACTGATTAGAATGTCAACACCAGTTGCCGATGACTGCTGGGAGGGAAGGGGCGGAGGGAACACAGAACTCTGTCATCAAGGAAGGTCACCCGTGTACTGTAGCCCACCAGGCTCCTCTGTCCATGGAATTCTCCAGGCAAGAATACTGGAGTGGGATGCTATTTCCTCCTCCAGGGGATTTTCTCGACCTAGGGACCAAACCCAGATATCCTGCACTGCAGGCAGATTCTTTACCTTCTCAGCCATTAAGTTGTATACTTTGGGTGAAGATTTTGGTATGCAGATTATATTTCAGGAAGTCTGTTTTTCAAAAATAAAGATGGTGATGAATAGAAGTTCCAGGAGAGGATTTCTCTAACTCCCCACTGTTCATCTCTTGAATGAGGTCACTTTTTATGGCGGGGTGTCCTAGACTTCATGGGGGTTTGGCAGCATCCCTAGCCTCCACCCACGAGATGCCAGTAGCACCCTTGCCAGTTGTGAAGGCCAAAGCTCTCCAGACAGATGCCTCCTTGAAAGAAAAATTGTATCAGTTGAGAACCACTGTGCCAGAGCGACAGTTTCCCCGCAGGTCTGGTGAGAAGCACACCTCCACAAGGTCAGGACACTAGAGGGATTCAGGAAGAAGGTCTCCTTGGGGCACAGAGGGCTCGAGAGAGAGAAGATACTAGCTTCCATGTTGGGAAAGAAGGAAAGGTCTGTGGCTTGCAGAGCAGTTGGAAGAATAAGGATCCATATAGATATGGATGGGACTTCCCAGGTGGCTCAGTGATAAAGAATCCATCGGCCAAGGCAGAAGATGCAAGAGACTCAGATCTGGTCCCTGGGTTGGGAAGATCCTCTGGAGCAGGCAGCCCACTCCAGTTTTCTTGCCTGGGAAATCCTATGGACAGGGAAGCCTGCTGGACTAGAGACCATGAGGGTCACAGAGTCCGACATGACTGAGTGAAAAACAAAAAAAAAAGGAAAATAGATGCAGATAGTCCTGGGTATGAGACTTGATGAGCTGCAGCTCCAGAAAGAACAGAAAGTTATTCAAGGGAGGAAGTGAAGTACTGGCCCTCCATGTGACTCTGCAGTGACTGATTAGAATGTCAACACCAGTTGCCGATGACTGCTGGGAGGGAAGGGGCGGAGGGAACACAGAACTCTGTCATCAAGGAAGGTCACCGCGTACTATCTAAAATGGCCCAGTTGCAAAGTGGAGATCCTTGCATATTTTTATAGAAATATGGGAGGAACTTTCCACAGGAACACCTAAAAGAGTTGAAAACTGCTTCCTCTGGAAAGTGGGCAGGGGTGGGGAAGGCAGGGCCAAGAGCAGCTGTGTTTTATTATTCCATCATCAGTACTATTGGATTTTTAAATCTGTGTACAGTCCTTCAACTGTGACCGACTCTTTGCGACCCCATGGACTGCAGCACGCCTGGCTTCTCTGTCCTTCACCATCTCCCAGAGTTTGCTCAAACGCATGTGCATCGAGTCGATGATACCATCCAACCATCTCATCCTCTGTTGCCTCCTTCTCCTCTTGCCCTCAATCCTCTCGAGCATCAGGGTCTTTTTCCAGCGAGTCAGCTCTTTGCATCAGGTGGCCAAAGTGTTGGAGCTTCAGCTTCAGCATCCAGTGAATATTCAGGGTCGATTTCCTTTGGGATCGACTGGTTTGATCTTCTTGCAGTTCAAGGGACTCTCAAGAGTCTTCTCCAGCACTACAGTTTGAAAGCATCAATTCTTTAGCACTCAGCCTTCTTTATGGTCCAGCTCTCACCATCCGTACATGTGATATATTTACTTAGATAATGTATTACTTAGATATTTTTTAAACTAAAGGTTTTAAGAGTGAAGTGCATTGAAGATCCTGCTCAAGTGAAATGAACACAGTATCTTACTAAGTGTGGAGTTGGGGGAGATTGCAGAACATTGTGTGTATATGTTCCATGTCTCATAGGGAGTGGTTTCATGGGTGCTTATTATATACTATTAGGCTTACAATGTGTGTTTGCTATAAATATTTATTAACTATTTTCTTAAAACATAATAAGAAATAATTATCCAAAATTATGTAGAACGAAAGTTGATTGTGTCTGTTGTTACGTATTTTTTCATAATTTTATTTCTTTATGTTTGACTGTGCTGGGTCTTCATTGCTGGACGGGCTTTTCTCTAGCTGTGGTGCGTGGGCGCTGCTCTCTAGTTGAAGTTCTAAGGCTTCTTGTTTTGTTGCCCATCACAAGCTCTTGGCACATAGGCTTCAGTAGTTGCAGCACGTGGGGTCAGGAGTCGTGGCTTCCTGGGCTCTGGAGCACAGGCTTAACCGTGGTGGCACGTGGTCTTCGGTGCTCCTGAAGCTTGTGGAATCTTCCCAGATCAGGGATACATGGACTTGGGTGCTCCGAAGCTTGTGGAATCTTCCCAGATCGGGGATCAAACTGCTTTCTCCTGAACTGCAAGATAGATTCTTTACCACTGAGCCAACCAGGGAAGCCTCTATCTTTTTTTTTTTTTAAAGCATATGTAATTAGATGGATAGATAGCTAACACCTGCCTTGTAGAGGTGATTGCAGAGAGACATGGACGTTGTCTGCTGTTATCTGTTAGTGGTGGGACTGTGGGAGACTTAGATTTCTTTTCACTTTTATTTTTCCTTTGGTGGTCCGTCTCCTCCAGTGACTGTCTGTTACCTGAGTAGTAATCACCATGGAAGCAAACAAAAGGTGTGATCCTGGACTGCACTTTACAGTGGGTACTACTCTGCAGGAGGCGAAATGGCCCCATCAGCTGTTTCAGGGCTTGGTCCGCGGCGAGTGTGAGGCCCATCCACTCGTGGTGCCTGAGCAGCCCTGCGCCTGTGGCTTCGTTGGAAACGGGCCGGGGTAGGGTGTCGTGTCCTCATGTTGTACTCCTGTCACGGTTGGGGCTGGTGGGCTGACTGAGGCTGCCACGGCCGGCCTGTCCCCTCACAGCTCCTCTGGAGCATTTTAATTAGCGAGGATTTATTGTTCCATTACTGCTGCTTGTCCGGGGAGCCAGGGATCATGCCACTTGGACTCGTGACTGCTCGTGTTTGGGCTGGCTGGGTAAGAGACTTTGGATTGGCTTTGTTTCCCCATGTGTTTGGGGCTGTGGTGGTGATGATGGAGTTAGTTGTACTGAGGGCCCCAGAAAGTGAGGGGACACCGTGAGTCCCCTCAAACTGAATGCAGTGGATCTGTCTGTTTTCCCTTCCTATAATCTGCCGATAGGGCCAGGATAGGTGTCTCTTAAGACTGGCTCAAGTATTTGTGAACAAAGCGCCCCCAGCGACCTAAGTCTCAGGCCATCGGGTTCTCGGTTCTGAGCTTGGGAGTTGGTACTGAGGTGGGCCTCTCTCTCGGCAGGCACCGGAATCGGGGGAAGCTGAGCGATCTGGTGGCCGAGCACCTGGACCACCTGCATTATCTCAACGACATCCTCATCATCAACTGTGAGTTCCTCAACGACGTGCTCACAGACCACCTGCTCAACAGGCTCTTCCTGCCACTCTACGTGTACTCGCTGGAGAACCAGGACAAGGTGGGCCCAGTGTCAACCGACGGGGAAGGGCGGTCACCCCAAGGGGACGGGAGTCTGCAGGGGACCTCAGCTCAGAGTCTGAGGGAGAGTCCTTTCCTTCCCTCTTATTTCCTGAGGTGGGAGGGGTGAAGGAGAGGGTGGGAGGGAGGGAAGGAGAGAGACACACCAACAGAGTGTGCGTGTGCGTGCGCATGCGTGTGGACTGTAAATGAATGGGAAAAGAGGCCGACATTGGAAGGAGACAGGAAGCCTCTCCTGACTCAGGTTTTGGGTGTCTAGGCCTCCTTCTCCTGAGAGGCTCTCACTCCTGGTCACTTTTCAGCTAGTTGCTGGAGCTGATTGACTTGGATAGATCCAGCCAGCCACGGAACATGCACAGAATGGCCAGGCGGGGATGGAGTGCACCCAGGAAAATACCCCGGGGCAGGAACTGTCCAGTGGCAGGCGGATGGGGAGGTAGCCACGGCCGGCCTGTCCCTCACAGCTCCTCTGGAGCATTTTAATTAGCGAGGATTTATTGTTCCATTACTGCTGCTTGTCCGGGGAGCCAGGGATCATGCCACTTGGACTCGTGACTGCTCGTGTTTGGGCTGGCTGGGTAAGAGACTTTGGATTGGCTTTGTTTCCCCATGTGTTTGGGGCTGTGGTGGTGATGATGGAGTTAGTTGTACTGAGGGCCCCAGAAAGTGAGGGGACACCGTGAGTCCCCTCAAACTGAATGCAGTGGATCTGTCTGTTTTCCCTTCCTATAATCTGCCGATAGGGCCAGGATAGGTGTCTCTTAAGACTGGCTCAAGTATTTGTGAACAAAGCGCCCCCAGCGACCTAAGTCTCAGGCCATCGGGTTCTCGGTTCTGAGCTTGGGAGTTGGTACTGAGGTGGGCCTCTCTCTCGGCAGGCACCGGAATCGGGGGAAGCTGAGCGATCTGGTGGCCGAGCACCTGGACCACCTGCATTATCTCAACGACATCCTCATCATCAACTGTGAGTTCCTCAACGACGTGCTCACAGACCACCTGCTCAACAGGCTCTTCCTGCCACCCTACGTGTACTCGCTGGAGAACCAGGACAAGGTGGGCCCAGTGTCAACCGACGGGAAGGGCGGTCCCCCCAAAGGGGGACGGAGTCTGCAGGGGACCTCAGCTCAGAGTCTGAGGGAGAGCCCTTTTCCCTTTCCCCTCTTATTTCCTGAGGTGGGAGGGGTGAAGGAGAGGGTGGGATGGGGGGAAGGAGAGAGACACACCAACAGAGTGTGCGTGTGCGTGCGCATGCGTGTGGACTGTAAATGAATGGGAAAAGAGGCCGACATTGGAAGGAGACAGGAAGCCTCTCCTGACTCAGGTTTTGGGTGTCTAGGCCTCCTTCTCCTGAGAGGCTCTCACTCCTGGTCACTTTTCAGCTAGTTGCTGGAGCTGATTGACTTGGATAGATCCAGCCAGCCACGGAACATGCACAGAATGGCCAGGCGGGGATGGAGTGCACCCAGGAAAATACCCCGGGGCAGGAACTGTCCAGTGGCAGGCGTGAAGCCCTCGTGGGTGGGGAGCCTGTTCACGTGCACATCTGTAGTGGACCAGGCCCTCACCCTCCCAAGTGATTCAGAGCTGGTGTCTGCCCACCGTGTGAAATGCCATGTCAGGGAGGGGAGACCTTCAGCCAGTGCCTCTGAGAGTGAAGGGACAGAGCCAGCTGTTTCTCTGCAGGGGCTTCAGCGGGTGGAGCCTTCTTTTGGGAGATAGAACATGGGGCTTCATCTCGTTACAAATAAGTGATAAAAAGAAAACTGCGACCCTTAACGAGATCTACCCAAGGCAGCTCTGAGAGACAGAGAGAAAGCTTGGGAATCGGCGTTTTTAGACCTGGGTTCAAACGTTATCCTTCCCTGTCCTCATTCTGTGACCATGGATGAGGCAGTCAAACTCCCTGAGCACAACAAGGGTCCTGAAGGTCCTCACAGGCTTGGTGGGAGATGGAGCTTATTGGAGCCCAGTAGACAAGTGGCTTCTCTGAGGTCAGGGTGCCCCTACCTCTCCCTGCTTTGCTTTCTGAGACCAGACCTCCAGGGGCCTCTCATGCTGAGCGTCAGCTCTCCGAGCCCCAGCTGGGGGAAATTTACATTCCTGGTAATTTAAGGAGCTGGTTGAGTTCAGCATCTAATGCATAACTCGTGGCAGAAGATTGCCCAGGTGGAAGAGTAGCAGCCTTGCAATGGTGTCAGAAGGGATTGTTGTTTAGTCAACGGTGGTGTCTGACTTTTTGTGACCCCATGGACTGCAGCCAGGCTCCTCTGTCCTTGGGATTCTCCAGGCATACTGGGGTGGGTTGCCATTTCCTCTTCCGGGGGATCTTCCCAACTGAGAGATGAAGGCCTCGTCTCCTGTACTGGCACATGGGTCTGGCAGGCGGGTTCTTTCCCACTGTGCCACCAGGGAAGCCCATCAGATGGGGTAAAGTGCGAGTGTATTTTGCAGGGTGGGCTTTGCTGCCAGAAAAGGAGAGCCATAGGGTCTCGGAGGATGTCGGGGTGCTGGGTGCTGCTGCTTCAGATGGCCTCTGGCTTCATGTATTTTGTGCATGTGTGTAACCCAGGTTTCTGTCCCTCTTTCCTCCAACCTTCACCAGGGAGGAGAACGACCGAAGATCAGCCTGCCTGTTTCTCTCTACCTTCTGTCCCAGGTATGTGGGCTGCTTCACCCATGTCCCCAGCTCACTGGGGGTCCTGGAGCGATGTTGCCTTTCAGAAGTCTCCCAGGCCACCTTGCCCCATCTTCTGTGCGTCCCCTTTGTTGAAATGAAACGTCAATACTGAATCAAGGTGCTCTGGATCTTCTTTATAGTAGTGCTTGAAAATTTAAGGAGAAATGAAAAATAAATCAAGCTTGGCAGATACGTAGTTGGTTTTTACTTAGGGGTCTGAGCTTTCCAAAACAACCAAGGAGCATTCTCAGCACCCTGGGAGCATGGACTGTGTGGCCCTCGTTCACGGCCATTTTGCAAGAAGCCCTAAAGTGCAGGACCCTGCATGTGTTCCATAGCAACCGGGGTTTAACGGGCTGTTGTCGTGGCTCCGGTGCCCACATTACCTTCTGGAAGGTGTCTCCTAGCAGCCTCAGTACCCAGGCTTGTGTCTTAAGCCAATTTGTCTGCTTCCCCGTCCTCAACAAGTGTGCCTCCTTCTCGTAATTATGTAATATTTACAAGAAGGGAAAAACTCCATGGCGACCCAGTTACATAACTTTAAAAATATTTTTATTACAAGCAGTCCAGCTCTCAGGCCATCTCGTTAGCCTGTCAAGCAGTCAGTCATTTGACCAGAGCTCTGTTCCCACTTCTGCAGCGGCCCAGGTATTTATTTGCTTTGCTGAGGGAATGTCCTCTTCACTTGGTCCTGGGCAGTTTTGTGTTTGAGGTGGGGCTGTCTCCTGTTGGCTGGAGAAGAGAGATGCAGACCCGGCCTGTTCCTAGCCACTGGGCCAGCCAGGCTCTGCATGTGGCTGGCTCACGTTACTCTGGGACTCTTGTTCTGGGGGCTCTGTTTGCTGGGAGCTGCACGCCAATGCCTGAATGCCGCTCTGTGTGATGGAGCTCCGTCCAAGCCCTGGCCCCTCTTGGCAGCTGTTTCCACTGCATCATTACCAATCCACCAACTTCTCCTGCGGAGGAGTCTGGGAGCCTGGCGGGAGTGAGCAGGCCAGATGCTGAGCTGCAGGAATCCTGTGGCAGGCGCCCCCTGGACCCTTCAGCTGCTGGCACTCCCGAGGAGGGCTCAAGGCCACGTTTCCCCCCAGAAGCCCCTGGGGTCCTGGAGCGATGTTGCCTTTCAGAAGTCTCCCAGGCCACCTTGCCCCATCTTCTGTGCGCCCTTTGTTGAAATGAAACGTCAATACTGAATCAAGGTGCTCTGGATCTTCTTTATAGTAGTGCTTGAAAATTTAAGGAGAAATGAAAAATAAATCAAGCTTGGCAGATACGTAGTTGGTTTTTACTTAGGGGTCTGAGCTTTCCAAAACAACCAAGGAGCATTCTCAGCACCCTGGGAGCATGGACTGTGTGGCCCTCGTTCACGGCCATTTTGCAAGAAGCCCTAAAGTGCAGGACCCTGCATGTGTTCCATAGCAACCGGGGTTTAACGGGCTGTTGTCGTGGCTCCGGTGCCCACATTACCTTCTGGAAGGTGTCTCCTAGCAGCCTCAGTACCCAGGCTTGTGTCTTAAGCCAATTTGTCTGCTTCCCCGTCCTCAACAAGTGTGCCTCCTTCTCGTAATTATGTAATATTTACAAGAAGGGAAAAACTCCATGGCGACCCAGTTACATAACTTTAAAAATATTTTTATTACAAGCAGTCCAGCTCTCAGGCCATCTCGTTAGCCTGTCAAGCAGTCAGTCATTTGACCAGAGCTCTGTTCCCACTTCTGCAGCGGCCCAGGTATTTATTTGCTTTGCTGAGGGAATGTCCTCTTCACTTGGTCCTGGGCAGTTTTGTGTTTGAGGTGGGGCTGTCTCCTGTTGGCTGGAGAAGAGAGATGCAGACCCGGCCTGTTCCTAGCCACTGGGCCAGCCAGGCTCTGCATGTGGCTGGCTCACGTTACTCTGGGACTCTTGTTCTGGGGGCTCTGTTTGCTGGGAGCTGCACGCCAATGCCTGAATGCCGCTCTGTGTGATGGAGCTCCGTCCAAGCCCTGGCCCCTCTTGGCAGCTGTTTCCACTGCATCATTACCAATCCACCAACTTCTCCTGCGGAGGAGTCTGGGAGCCTGGCGGGAGTGAGCAGGCCAGATGCTGAGCTGCAGGAATCCTGTGGCAGGCGCCCCCTGGACCCTTCAGCTGCTGGCACTCCCCGAGGAGCAAGGGGCTCAAGGCCACGCCTTTTCCTCCCAGAAGCCCCTTTCTCCTGCTTTGCTAGTAGAGGCATGGCAGCTCAGGCGCCTAATTACTTGCTTCAGCCTCCCACAAAAAGCCTTGTCCCTGAAGTCTTTCTGCCTGAGTGTAGGGCTCTCACACCCTGCATTTCCACAGAGCTGGATGGTCACATGGCCTCAATGTGTGAAAACCTCAAATTGGGCACAAATTCAGGTTATCAGTTAAATTCTACACCAGATCACCCTTCTGAACTATTTTTCAAGCATTACTGCTAAACCAAGAAAATTTACATCAATGACGTTAATTTGGTGTGATTTAGATGTCCAGCGGAAACTAAAGCACCACTGGGGACCAGAACGTGACTTAGGCCAGCCCCGCCTTCGAGTCCGGCTGGCACACACTTCCAGCAGTCTCACAGGAACGCCCCGCCCGCCCTCCCCATGCTTTTCTCTGTCCAGAGCACGCTGAGAATGAGCACCACGTGTGTCCACACGGGCCGCCTTCAGGTGGGTCTCCATAGGTGCTCACCTGAACGTTTGTGGACTGAGTTGCTTCGTCATCATCATAGTCTCTCATGTTTGAATGCCCGCCACAGCCCTGGATGTGGGCTAACCTAACCGGCTTCGCCATACAGTATAGCCTGTGGCAGTCACTTGGGGTTTTAAAAAAAGATGTGCTTTTGAATTTTTTTTTGGTACATGCGACATTTGTTTACTCTGTACCTTTCATCTGAATTGTACTTGTTTTTTGAAAGAAAATATTTACCCTCCTCAAAGAGTACAAAGTGACACGTTGGTCAAAGCTTCCTCATGGCCCTGCCCCCACGCCCCAGTGCCACTCCCCAGGGGCTTTTAGTCTCTGCTGCTCCTTTTTTTTTTTTTACAATATTTTTAATGATTTTTTTTTTTTAAGTGATAAAGTTTAAACAAGTGAAAACCAAGTCGTCTTTCTACTTTTGTTCAGTCTCCTGCCTTCTCTCTCCAGAGACAGCAGGGCTTCCCCAGCTTATTGTCTGCTGGGGTTCTCAGCCGGTGGCAACTTCCCCCGCCCTGCGGACAATTGGCAGTGTCCGGAGATGTTGCTGGTTGTCATGCCCGGGGAAGGGGGTGCAGCTGGCCTCCAGTGCTTCAAAGCCAGAAATGTTGCCAGATGCCCCATAAGGCACAGGACAGCCCCTCCCGGCAAGGATTTATCACCCCACAAGAGTGCCGAGGAGGGACTTCCCTGACGGTCCAGTGGTTAAGACTTCGCCTTCCAGTGCAGGTTTTGCCAGTTTCAGTCCCTGGTTGGGGAGCGAAGATCCCATAGGTCTCGAGCCAAAAAACCAAAATGTAAAAAAATACTGTAACAAATTCATTAAAGATTTTAAAAATGATCCACATCCCAAAAAATCGTAAAAAAATAAGCAGTGCCAAGAATTGGAACCCCTGGTGCATGTGTGTATAAAGACATACAGATGAGCGGACACACCCTCTGATGTCCAAACAGTCGGTCCACCCCACGCTGTGCTGTGGTACCGGTGTTGCCTCTACATCTTAAAGCAGCAAGGTCCTAGATCAGCCCCCCTTTTGGTCCAACAGTAATGAGCACCACGTGTGTCCACACGGGCCGCCTTCAGGTGGGTCTCCATAGGTGCTCACCTGAACGTTTGTGGACTGAGTTGCTTCGTCATCATCATAGTCTCTCATGTTTGAATGCCCGCCACAGCCCTGGATGTGGGCTAACCTAACCGGCTTCGCCATACAGTATAGCCTGTGGCAGTCACTTGGGGTTTTAAAAAAAGATGTGCTTTTGAATTTTTTTTTGGTACATGCGACATTTGTTTACTCTGTACCTTTCATCTGAATTGTACTTGTTTTTTGAAAGAAAATATTTACCCTCCTCAAAGAGTACAAAGTGACACGTTGGTCAAAGCTTCCTCATGGCCCTGCCCCCACGCCCCAGTGCCACTCCCCAGGGGCTTTTAGTCTCTGCTGCTCCTTTTTTTTTTTTTACAATATTTTTAATGATTTTTTTTTTTTAAGTGATAAAGTTTAAACAAGTGAAAACCAAGTCGTCTTTCTACTTTTGTTCAGTCTCCTGCCTTCTCTCTCCAGAGACAGCAGGGCTTCCCCAGCTTATTGTCTGCTGGGGTTCTCAGCCGGTGGCAACTTCCCCCGCCCTGCGGACAATTGGCAGTGTCCGGAGATGTTGCTGGTTGTCATGCCCGGGGAAGGGGGTGCAGCTGGCCTCCAGTGCTTCAAAGCCAGAAATGTTGCCAGATGCCCCATAAGGCACAGGACAGCCCCTCCCGGCAAGGATTTATCACCCCACAAGAGTGCCGAGGAGGGACTTCCCTGACGGTCCAGTGGTTAAGACTTCGCCTTCCAGTGCAGGTTTTGCCAGTTTCAGTCCCTGGTTGGGGAGCGAAGATCCCATAGGTCTCGAGCCAAAAAACCAAAATGTAAAAAAATACTGTAACAAATTCATTAAAGATTTTAAAAATGATCCACATCCCAAAAAATCGTAAAAAAATAAGCAGTGCCAAGAATTGGAACCCCTGGTGCATGTGTGTATAAAGAAATACAGATGAGCGGACACACCCTCTGATGTCCAAACAGTCGGTCCACCCCACGCTGTGCTGTGGTACCGGTGTTGCCTCTACATCTTAAAGCAGCAAGTGTGTCTGAGCCGACTTTGCAAGGTGGCTTGGTACCCTGACTCTTCAGGCTGTTCCTCTGGACGTTGGGCAGCAGGGCGGCGTGGCCGGGCCACCCCTGACAGCCCCATGCCTTCTGTTGCTGCCGCCTGGCGTGACTCCATATCTGGCCTGAGCGGCTCTTCCTCCCCATAGTTTCTGTGCCTCCCCGTCCTGCCATGGAATCCTCGTGCGCTCAAACCCACCGCAGAGGGAGAGAGCTCATTCCAAGGGTGGGATCTCTGCGTGGCTGACCCTCGGCCAAGTCCCTGGTTAGAATGAGGCCCGCTGGCCATTTCCTCCGTGTGGCTGAAGCGCTGGCCGGGGGGGTCCTAGTCTTATCCTGATTGGATCTGACACCGAGATGTCGCGGAGAGGAAGGAGGGTCCGGATCTAGTGCTCCCGTCCCAGGTCGCTCCACTTCAGCCGGCTTTGGCTGCAGGCGGCCGTGAGGGACGGTTGCGCTCTGATGCACTTCTTTCCACCAGCGAGCAGCGAGCCAAACAGGCAACAGTCTGAAAGAAGGAGGCCCCACCCCTTGGAGGAGAGACGTCTAACTGGCTTCTCCTAAAGGTGACCCATTCTCTGGATTCCTCACCCCTAGGATCGCTGCAGAGATGAGGCCCGCATAGCTCAGCCTCGTCACTTCTGGTCAAGGAAGGAAAAGGTTGAAAGGCTACATGCTTTAATGCAAATCCCATTCTTTCTTTTCTCCTCCCTCACATGCTTCAAAGCCAGAAATGTTGCCAGATGCCCCATAAGGCACAGGACAGCCCCTCCCGGCAAGGATTTATCACCCCACAAGAGTGCCGAGGAGGGACTTCCTGACGGTCCAGTGGTTAAGACTTCGCCCAGTGCAGGTTTTGCCAGTTTCAGTCCCTGGTTGGGGAGCGAAGATCCCATAGGTCTCGAGCCAAAAAACCAAAATGTAAAAAAATACTGTAACAAATTCATTAAAGATTTTAAAAATGATCCACATCCCAAAAAATCGTAAAAAAATAAGCAGTGCCAAGAATTGGAACCCCTGGTGCATGTGTGTATAAAGAAATACAGATGAGCGGACACACCCTCTGATGTCCAAACAGTCGGTCCACCCCACGCTGTGCTGTGGTACCGGTGTTGCCTCTACATCTTAAAGCAGCAAGTGTGTCTGAGCCGACTTTGCAAGGTGGCTTCGGTACCCTGACTCTTCAGGCTGTTCCTCTGGACGTTGGGCAGCAGGGCGGCGTGGCCGGGCCACCCCTGACAGCCCCATGCCTTCTGTTGCTGCCGCCTGGCGTGACTCCATATCTGGCCTGAGCGGCTCTTCCTCCCCATAGTTTCTGTGCCTCCCCGTCCTGCCATGGAATCCTCGTGCGCTCAAACCCACCGCAGAGGGAGAGAGCTCATTCCAAGGGTGGGATCTCTGCGTGGCTGACCCTCGGCCAAGTCCCTGGTTAGAATGAGGCCCGCTGGCCATTTCCTCCGTGTGGCTGAAGCGCTGGCCGGGGGGGTCCTAGTCTTATCCTGATTGGATCTGACACCGAGATGTCGCGGAGAGGAAGGAGGGTCCGGATCTAGTGCTCCCGTCCCAGGTCGCTCCACTTCAGCCGGCTTTGGCTGCAGGCGGCCGTGAGGGACGGTTGCGCTCTGATGCACTTCTTTCCACCAGCGAGCAGCGAGCCAAACAGGCAACAGTCTGAAAGAAGGAGGCCCCACCCCTTGGAGGAGAGACGTCTAACTGGCTTCTCCTAAAGGTGACCCATTCTCTGGATTCCTCACCCCTAGGATCGCTGCAGAGATGAGGCCCGCATAGCTCAGCCTCGTCACTTCTGGTCAAGGAAGGAAAAGGTTGAAAGGCTACATGCTTTAATGCAAATCCCATTCTTTCTTTTCTCCTCCCTCACAGGTCTTCCTAATTATCCATCATGCACCCCTGGTGAACTCGTTGGCTGAAGTTATTCTGAACGGTGACCTGACTGAGACATACACTAAGCCCGAACAGGATGTTCAGAGAAGCTGTGTAAGTCATTAGTGTGGGGCCTGTCTCGAGGCCCTGATTAGAAGCCGTGGCTCGTTTTGTTCATGTGTGTTTCTCTCAAACCAGAGCCCAGCATTCTGCTCGTTATAGCATGGAGGAAGCAGAAGCTCGTCTGGGTTTCGGGGACCCTCACTGGCCTTGACGTACCCAGAGGAGTCTGGGATCGGTGCCGAGAGTGGCTCTGCCTGCTGGGTATTAGTGAACGTGAAATTGCCCTATGCTGGACCCAGGCTGTGTATCCGTGGGACACTGTTACTGGGCCAGAAGGAGAGGACACTTTTGTCTGAGGTGCCTCTGTCTACAGAGGCTGAGGGCAGGGGTATCTGCGGCAGATGGGACAGTGACCGGCTGGAGCGTGTGTGTCCTTTGTGGGCAGCCACTGCTCACCCCAGCCTGCCGTCCTTCTGCAGCTATGTGGACAAAACGCAGTATGGCCAGGTCTTCTCGTGTCTCTGAAAATGCTAGAAAACTGCATTTTGAGGCCAGTACTTCCAGGTTTTAAATCATTACCAACTGTAGCCTAGACAGCGTATTTGTACGTGTGGTGCTCTGCTGAAAGAGGTCACCCGGTGGTCACCGGGTGACGATTTCTCCTGAGGCTATCCCCTCTCCCCTCCAGCTCCCTCCATCCTGGCCCTGCTTGCTCATCCCCCGGTGTGCCCTGTGCTTTCCCTCCCTCCAGGCTTGTGCCTGGAAGGCCTTTGCTCCCCGCTCCCTATTGTCCAGAGTCTTAGGTGCTCGGGGCAGGCGTCTTGTCTGCCGTTGACCCTGCCGCAGTGGTCCATGTCTGAGACGAGCAGTGGTTACACAGGGGCCCCGTCTCTGCAGCCCGGTTCATGGGCGAAGGCGATGGGCTTATCCAGGCGGTGCTGTTGTCATATCGGAGCATCAGGGACCAAAACTACGTGGAGTGCAGTTACAAAAGGTCCCTGCCCTTCTGGTTTTTCCGGTGTGCAGTCTCTTGGCCAGGCCGCTGTGCTCTTTAAGGGAACGTCAGAGCCTCTGAAAAGGTTTCCAGAAACCTCTGTCCTCAGAGGTGGTGGTGTTAGTTCAGCTGAGTTGAATGAGGCCCTTTCATGGCCCCTGTCTGACCGGTTCCTTCTTGGATTCATTCAGGAAGTATTCTTTGGATCAGGCATCGTGCTAGTTCTGGGAATAGACCTAAATAATCCCTGTCATGACGGGGCTTCACAGGAGAGAGAGACATTGATAAGACTTACAGACAGATGTACTATGCTCAGGTCTCAGAAGTGCTCCCCAGGGGAGGAGGAGTGTTTGGTGAGAGGATTTAACCTGGAAGCGTGAGGGTGACAGGTGTCGAGGAAGGACTCCCCGCGAGGTCCGTGTTGTGGTGCCACGTGGGCCGGAGAACGTGGAGTGGATCATGTCGGCGCCACTGGAGAGGTGTTCTTTACCTCTCTTTTGCTGAGTGAATGCAAGTAATGGACCACCAGTAAAGGATCATCAGGGTGTCCAGGCAGGCCTGCTGAGGACCTCTCCAGCCACGGATCGCCCTGGACAAGTCGTTTTACCCCATTTAGAAAACAGAGACTGTGAGTCCCACTCGGGAAAGCCTTGGCGAGGAGGAGGAGAAAATAGCTTTAAAGTGTCCATCAAGCGCCTGGTGGGTTGTAGTCTGGCCCTCAGGGCTGTCGGGTTTGTTCTTCACGGTGTTCGACAGAAAAGTTTAGGAATCGCCTGTCAGCTTCAAAATTTGGTAAGTTTCCCATAAAAGTCCAGATTTAAGGATGGTTTTGAACAGCCAGACCATCTGGTCCGAGTTTGCCTATGTCAGAAGCGTGTCAGAGGCCGCCCCTGCAGACGAGGCATGTGTCTGCCATCAGACTGGCCCAGTCCCCACCCAGTTGGCCACTAACTCACACTCCAACTGTGCTAACAACAGACACGAGTGTAGTGGGTTCCTCTGGACGCTGTTCCAGCACATAGTTTCCAGACCCCAAGATCACTGCTTATGCTTCATCGCACAAGGTCTGCCTCAGAGACTCTCGCTGCTGCAGTTAGACCTAGCGTTCCAAGAGGTGAACCCGGAGATTGTTGGGTTGCTTGGGTTGGCGGGGCTTTCTTAAAAGGTTTCCAGAAACCTCTGTCCTCAGAGGTGGTGGTGTTAGTTCAGCTGAGTTGAATGAGGCCCTTTCATGGCCCCTGTCTGACCGGTTCCTTCTTGGATTCATTCAGGAAGTATTCTTTGGATCAGGCATCGTGCTAGTTCTGGGAATAGACCTAAATAATCCCTGTCATGACGGGGCTTCACAGGAGAGAGAGACATTGATAAGACTTACAGACAGATGTACTATGCTCAGGTCTCAGAAGTGCTCCCCAGGGGAGGAGGAGTGTTTGGTGAGAGGATTTAACCTGGAAGCGTGAGGGTGACAGGTGTCGAGGAAGGACTCCCCGCGAGGTCCGTGTTGTGGTGCCACGTGGGCCGGAGAACGTGGAGTGGATCATGTCGGCGCCACTGGAGAGGTGTTCTTTACCTCTCTTTTGCTGAGTGAATGCAAGTAATGGACCACCAGTAAAGGATCATCAGGGTGTCCAGGCAGGCCTGCTGAGGACCTCTCCAGCCACGGATCGCCCTGGACAAGTCGTTTTACCCCATTTAGAAAACAGAGACTGTGAGTCCCACTCGGGAAAGCCTTGGCGAGGAGGAGGAGAAAATAGCTTTAAAGTGTCCATCAAGCGCCTGGTGGGTTGTAGTCTGGCCCTCAGGGCTGTCGGGTTTGTTCTTCACGGTGTTCGACAGAAAAGTTTAGGAATCGCCTGTCAGCTTCAAAATTTGGTAAGTTTCCCATAAAAGTCCAGATTTAAGGATGGTTTTGAACAGCCAGACCATCTGGTCCGAGTTTGCCTATGTCAGAAGCGTGTCAGAGGCCGCCCCTGCAGACGAGGCATGTGTCTGCCATCAGACTGGCCCAGTCCCCACCCAGTTGGCCACTAACTCACACTCCAACTGTGCTAACAACAGACACGAGTGTAGTGGGTTCCTCTGGACGCTGTTCCAGCACATAGTTTCCAGACCCCAAGATCACTGCTTATGCTTCATCGCACAAGGTCTGCCTCAGAGACTCTCGCTGCTGCAGTTAGACCTAGCGTTCCAAGAGGTGAACCCGGAGATTGTTGGGTTGCTTGGGTTGGCGGGGCTTTTCATTGAAATTGATCCTTGTGTGGTTGCAGGAAATGAAGCTGAGCAATCCCTCGCCTTTCCCTGGTTTCCCCAGGGCCGAGGTCTTATAAAACACTAGGACAGTGTCACGACTAGAATACTGCATGAGATCTGCAACTAGAGCCAAAGCAAACGGCAGGAAGTTGCTGATGGCCTCTCGGCTTCAGATTCCCACTTCCGTTGAACCTCTGATGGGCAGAGTCATCTTCGAGATCTGTTCCTTTTCCCAGCGGCCTTCTCTTGGAAGGAGTCCTGCCTCCGTTGTGATAGACACACAGGTCTCTATGTGAGGCGGGCGGGGGAAGACGCCTGAACTAAAAATGAAATCCTTCTGCGTGTGGAAGCACTCGCCAGCCTAAGTGAAAGTGTCAGCCTTCTGCTTCCGGTTACTGTCTTTCCCTGAGTGCGAAGTCTAAGTTGGTGGTGTTTTGACGGCTGCTGTTGAAATTCGGGAAGAGTTCCTCTCTCATTTACAGCCTATTTGACAATATCCTGGTGAGACTGACCTCCCTTCCCTCCCGAGCAAGAGCAGTCTCCTAGTGTTTCCTGCCTAACTCGGATGTGGTTTGATCGCGCTTGTTTTAAGTTGCTTGGTTCTTTTTTAACCTACTTTCTCCTTCCCGTAATTTGTTAGATAAGTTACTGGTACTGCTTCATTCTACCAAAGGGCCTCTCACAAAACCAAACCAAAATTGAAGAGAGGATGCGGAGACGATTACTTAAAAGTCCAGATTTAAGGATGGTTTTGAACAGCCAGACCATCTGGTCCGAGTTTGCCTATGTCAGAAGCGTGTCAGAGGCCGCCCTGCAGACGAGGCATGTGTCTGCCATCAGACTGGCCCAGTCCCCACCCAGTTGGCCACTAACTCACACTCCAACTGTGCTAACAACAGACACGAGTGTAGTGGGTTCCTCTGGACGCTGTTCCAGCACATAGTTTCCAGACCCCAAGATCACTGCTTATGCTTCATCGCACAAGGTCTGCCTCAGAGACTCTCGCTGCTGCAGTTAGACCTAGCGTTCCAAGAGGTGAACCCGGAGATTGTTGGGTTGCTTGGGTTGGCGGGGCTTTTCATTGAAATTGATCCTTGTGTGGTTGCAGGAAATGAAGCTGAGCAATCCCTCGCCTTTCCCTGGTTTCCCCAGGGCCGAGGTCTTATAAAACACTAGGACAGTGTCACGACTAGAATACTGCATGAGATCTGCAACTAGAGCCAAAGCAAACGGCAGGAAGTTGCTGATGGCCTCTCGGCTTCAGATTCCCACTTCCGTTGAACCTCTGATGGGCAGAGTCATCTTCGAGATCTGTTCCTTTTCCCAGCGGCCTTCTCTTGGAAGGAGTCCTGCCTCCGTTGTGATAGACACACAGGTCTCTATGTGAGGCGGGCGGGGGAAGACGCCTGAACTAAAAATGAAATCCTTCTGCGTGTGGAAGCACTCGCCAGCCTAAGTGAAAGTGTCAGCCTTCTGCTTCCGGTTACTGTCTTTCCCTGAGTGCGAAGTCTAAGTTGGTGGTGTTTTGACGGCTGCTGTTGAAATTCGGGAAGAGTTCCTCTCTCATTTACAGCCTATTTGACAATATCCTGGTGAGACTGACCTCCCTTCCCTCCCGAGCAAGAGCAGTCTCCTAGTGTTTCCTGCCTAACTCGGATGTGGTTTGATCGCGCTTGTTTTAAGTTGCTTGGTTCTTTTTTAACCTACTTTCTCCTTCCCGTAATTTGTTAGATAAGTTACTGGTACTGCTTCATTCTACCAAAGGGCCTCTCACAAAACCAAACCAAAATTGAAGAGAGAGATGCCGGCGGGAGAGCAGAATTACTTAAAAAGTCTGTAATTTGGGGTTAAATTGGAAACACATCAGCCTGCTTAGATAGCTGTCTAATTGAAATTCATCTGTGCATTCAAGTCACATGGTTCCTGCGTGGGGATAGATCTGGCTGTACTTCTAATGCCGAGCAGATAGTTTTTCTCATCGGGGGAAACAGAGTAAGAGAACACTCATTCTGAAACCACCAGCATCTCATTATTTTTGCAAAATGAACCTACAGATTTGATTGTGGGATATGCATCATCACCTGTAGGTACTTTTTTGTTTTTGAAGGGACTTTTTTTCATCCTGGGGTTTTGTGGAATTGCTTCCTTGGTTTCTGCATTCATTCACCCATTCCCTGAGCAGGGAGGCACTTGGTGTCCAGGAGAGACATGGCCCTCCCCTCCTCACGGGTCTCCCCAGCCCCTGCAAGGGCAGGGGCTGCCCCTGTCTTGGAGACGCCCACATTGCCTGTGCTGTCTTGGGACTGGCTGCTGATGCCCTTGGGGCCCACTTGTGACTCGAGTGAACTGGCGGAGGGGTCACAAGGGCTCCTGGGATGTTCTTCTTGACTCTCAGGACCTGACCCTCACGCAGCACCTTCTCTCTGCTCGAGGGCGGTTGCACATCCGTCTGGTGTAGTGGGCTCTGGAGCTAGGCTGCTCGGGCCCCTCAAATCCTGGCTCCTCGTCTTACTAGGTGTGTCTAGGGCAAGTTTGTCCGCCTCTCCGGGCCTCCGTGTCTTCATCTCTCCAATCAGAATGACAGCCGTGTGTTTGTGGAGAGGATTAGAGGCGGCAGGTGCATGTGCTCCGTCGCTAAGAAGTATCTGACTCTTTGCGACACTGTGGACTGTGGCCCACCAGGCTCCTCTGTCCATGGGATTTCCCAGGCAAGAATACTGGAGTGGGTTGCCCCCCCCAGGCTCCGCCAGACTCTCGCTCTCCCGGGTAACTCGGATGTGGTTTGATCGCTTGTTTTAAGTTGCTTGGTTCTTTTTTAACCTACTTTCTCCTTCCCGTAATTTGTTAGATAAGTTACTGGTACTGCTTCATTCTACCAAAGGGCCTCTCACAAAACCAAACCAAAATTGAAGAGAGAGATGCCGGCGGGAGAGCAGAATTACTTAAAAAGTCTGTAATTTGGGGTTAAATTGGAAACACATCAGCCTGCTTAGATAGCTGTCTAATTGAAATTCATCTGTGCATTCAAGTCACATGGTTCCTGCGTGGGGATAGATCTGGCTGTACTTCTAATGCCGAGCAGATAGTTTTTCTCATCGGGGGAAACAGAGTAAGAGAACACTCATTCTGAAACCACCAGCATCTCATTATTTTTGCAAAATGAACCTACAGATTTGATTGTGGGATATGCATCATCACCTGTAGGTACTTTTTTGTTTTTGAAGGGACTTTTTTTCATCCTGGGGTTTTGTGGAATTGCTTCCTTGGTTTCTGCATTCATTCACCCATTCCCTGAGCAGGGAGGCACTTGGTGTCCAGGAGAGACATGGCCCTCCCCTCCTCACGGGTCTCCCCAGCCCCTGCAAGGGCAGGGGCTGCCCCTGTCTTGGAGACGCCCACATTGCCTGTGCTGTCTTGGGACTGGCTGCTGATGCCCTTGGGGCCCACTTGTGACTCGAGTGAACTGGCGGAGGGGTCACAAGGGCTCCTGGGATGTTCTTCTTGACTCTCAGGACCTGACCCTCACGCAGCACCTTCTCTCTGCTCGAGGGCGGTTGCACATCCGTCTGGTGTAGTGGGCTCTGGAGCTAGGCTGCTCGGGCCCCTCAAATCCTGGCTCCTCGTCTTACTAGGTGTGTCTAGGGCAAGTTTGTCCGCCTCTCCGGGCCTCCGTGTCTTCATCTCTCCAATCAGAATGACAGCCGTGTGTTTGTGGAGAGGATTAGAGGCGGCAGGTGCATGTGCTCCGTCGCTAAGAAGTATCTGACTCTTTGCGACACTGTGGACTGTGGCCCACCAGGCTCCTCTGTCCATGGGATTTCCCAGGCAAGAATACTGGAGTGGGTTGCCATTTCCTCCCCCAGGGGGTCTCCCTGGCTCAGGGATTGAACCCGTGTCTCCTGCTTGGCTAGGCAGATTCTTTACCACTGAGCTACCATAGAAGCTCATTAAACACAGCGTAAAGTGCTAATTCCAAAGCCTAGCACACACATCATGGCCTGACTAGCAGATGCTTACTTCATAGTGGTCTGAGTCGCTGAGGCTCCGGAACAGCCCATGCCTTGTTGGGATGCTTAACACAGAGGCACACCCAGTGTTCCTCAAAGGGAGGCACCCTGTGACCAGACACAGGGAGCAGAGGGTCAGGTGTCGGCAGCCAGGATGACGATGATAACGATGTACAGGCTCCGACTGTGAACTTTGCCGAGGAGCGTCAGCAGCTGAGCCTCTCAGTGCCGCTGCATCTCCAGCTCTGCTGGCCCCACATCCCACTCTGGAAAGTGCAGATACTCAGCAAGCCAGTGTGCATTCAGTTGTTTGATTGGCTGAATTTAGAGTGGGAACAGAGAATTCTAGGCTGGTTTGTCCCCACCTGAGGCCAGACTGATGCTTAAACTGAAGCTGCAATACCTGGGCCACCTGATGCCAAGAGATGACTCATGGGTAAAGACCCTGATTTGGGGAAAAAGAGAAGGCAGGAGAAGGGGACGACAGAGGACGAGATGGTTGGATGGCATCACTGACTCAGTGGACAAACTGGGAGATGGTGAGGGACAGGGAAGCCTGGCCTGCCACAGTCCCCGGGGTCATGAAGAGTCAGACATGAACGAAGGCACAGAATCGAGGACATCCACCGTCTCTGCAGGCACCAGTCCAGCCAGCTGGGCCGGTCTCCAGAGGACCCTCCGCGATCCACAAGGCTACACATGCACCTATAATGCCAATCACTGCTTCTCCACGTGACACCTGTCCTTCTTCAGGGCTGGGCCCTCTGCTGGCAGAAGGCTCCGCAGGGCCGTGGCTCATGCAGCCCACAGCGGAGGAAGCAGCGCCGGGCTTCTCTGATTCCTGTGTTTGCAGAAGCAGGATATTCGTACCTCGCTGGCTTGGGTCCCGGGGTCGCCGCTGCATGGCTGCCCTTCCAAACCAGGCTTGAATCAGGCAGCAGTGGAGCCCCCCGACGACTGAATGCATCCAACAGAATAGTGGGTCCATTCCCCCAGGGTCTCCGTCATTGAAGCCTTTAGGCAGATTCTTTACCACTGAGCTACCATAGAAGCTCATTAAACACAGCGTAAAGTGCTAATTCCAAAGCCTAGCACACACATCATGGCCTGACTAGCAGATGCTTACTTCATAGTGGTCTGAGTCGCTGAGGCTCCGGAACAGCCCATGCCTTGTTGGGATGCTTAACACAGAGGCACACCCAGTGTTCCTCAAAGGGAGGCACCCTGTGACCAGACACAGGGAGCAGAGGGTCAGGTGTCGGCAGCCAGGATGACGATGATAACGATGTACAGGCTCCGACTGTGAACTTTGCCGAGGAGCGTCAGCAGCTGAGCCTCTCAGTGCCGCTGCATCTCCAGCTCTGCTGGCCCCACATCCCACTCTGGAAAGTGCAGATACTCAGCAAGCCAGTGTGCATTCAGTTGTTTGATTGGCTGAATTTAGAGTGGGAACAGAGAATTCTAGGCTGGTTTGTCCCCACCTGAGGCCAGACTGATGCTTAAACTGAAGCTGCAATACCTGGGCCACCTGATGCCAAGAGATGACTCATGGGTAAAGACCCTGATTTGGGGAAAAAGAGAAGGCAGGAGAAGGGGACGACAGAGGACGAGATGGTTGGATGGCATCACTGACTCAGTGGACAAACTGGGAGATGGTGAGGGACAGGGAAGCCTGGCCTGCCACAGTCCCCGGGGTCATGAAGAGTCAGACATGAACGAAGGCACAGAATCGAGGACATCCACCGTCTCTGCAGGCACCAGTCCAGCCAGCTGGGCCGGTCTCCAGAGGACCCTCGGGGATCCAGAAGGCTACACATGCACCTATAATGCCAATCACTGCTTCTCCACGTGACACCTGTCCTTCTTCAGGGCTGGGCCCTCTGCTGGCAGAAGGCTCCGCAGGGCCGTGGCTCATGCAGCCCACAGCGGAGGAAGCAGCGCCGGGCTTCTCTGATTCCTGTGTTTGCAGAAGCAGGATATTCGTACCTCGCTGGCTTGGGTCCCGGGGTCGCCGCTGCATGGCTGCCCTTCCAAACCAGGCTTGAATCAGGCAGCAGTGGAGCCCCCCGACGACTGAATGCATCCAACAGAATAGCTCCCTGCAGCCAGGATTTGAGTCCCCTCACGACTTCCAGTGCCCCTGACCTTTCCTGTGACCCCTGAGGTAGCCGATGCTACCTGACCACACACGGTCTTCCTGGAAGTGGTGATCGGCTTCTGGGTGGGTCGATGGGGAGACGCCAAAAGGAAGAAAGGGACTGGTTTAAATCAGGGACCTCATCTGGCACTGCTGCAGTCAGTCCCACGAAGAACTGGAACTCGTGTGTCTCTCTTTTGCGGGTCCACTGTGGTCAGCCCTCGAGGGATGACGACCCTCAGGCACCTCTACTGCCTGCAGGGTCCTGCGTGTGGCAGTGGGCGAGGGGATGTGACAGACCAGCGAGAATCCAGGGGGCAGCACGTTCCCCTGGGACCTGTCACCTCTCCCTCCTTCGCATCCCCGTCTCAGAGCTGATAGAAGTCCGTGGCCTGGAGGCTCCTGGAGGCTTGGCCTGTGGCCAGGCCCGTGGGTGACTGACCTGAGCGGCTGGTCCTTCTCCAAGGAGCGGAGCAGAGATGGCCACAGCCCGGAGAAGCCGACAGGGCAAAACACAGTGGGCAGTGCTGGGGTGGAGGAGGGTGTGAAGGTTCTGTGACTCAGGCCCGAGCTGGCTTTTCTCTCTGCCCGGCAGCATGACAGGGAACGGGCTGGGGCGGCCACCAAGCTGGAGACGAGCTCAGAGGCGTGAGGTGGTGCCCACACCCAGCAGAATGGAGACCTCCCCTGGTCTGCACTGAGCCATTGGCTTTTTCCAGGTTTTGGCTGAAATCAGGGAAGTCAAGGATGGGGACAGGAAGGGGAGGCACCGAGCATCTCTGCGCCCTGGGGCGTGAGATTTTATCAGCCGACAGGACCTTTAAGTGTTTTGACTAGACTCTGAGCCCGTGACGGTTCATTGCACCTGTCCTTCTTCAGGGCTGGGCCCTCTGCTGGCAGAAGGCTCCGCAGGGCCGTGGCTCATGCAGCCCACAGCGGAGGAAGCAGCGCCGGGCTTCTCTGATTCCTGTGTTTGCAGAAGCAGGATATTCGTACCTCGCTGGCTTGGGTCCCGGGGTCGCCGCTGCATGGCTGCCCTTCCAAACCAGGCTTGAATCAGGCAGCAGTGGAGCCCCCCGACGACTGAATGCATCCAACAGAATAGCTCCCTGCAGCCAGGATTTGAGTCCCCTCACGACTTCCAGTGCCCCTGACCTTTCCTGTGACCCCTGAGGTAGCCGATGCTACCTGACCACACACGGTCTTCCTGGAAGTGGTGATCGGCTTCTGGGTGGGTCGATGGGGAGACGCCAAAAGGAAGAAAGGGACTGGTTTAAATCAGGGACCTCATCTGGCACTGCTGCAGTCAGTCCCACGAAGAACTGGAACTCGTGTGTCTCTCTTTTGCGGGTCCACTGTGGTCAGCCCTCGAGGGATGACGACCCTCAGGCACCTCTACTGCCTGCAGGGTCCTGCGTGTGGCAGTGGGCGAGGGGATGTGACAGACCAGCGAGAATCCAGGGGGCAGCACGTTCCCCTGGGACCTGTCACCTCTCCCTCCTTCGCATCCCCGTCTCAGAGCTGATAGAAGTCCGTGGCCTGGAGGCTCCTGGAGGCTTGGCCTGTGGCCAGGCCCGTGGGTGACTGACCTGAGCGGCTGGTCCTTCTCCAAGGAGCGGAGCAGAGATGGCCACAGCCCGGAGAAGCCGACAGGGCAAAACACAGTGGGCAGTGCTGGGGTGGAGGAGGGTGTGAAGGTTCTGTGACTCAGGCCCGAGCTGGCTTTTCTCTCTGCCCGGCAGCATGACAGGGAACGGGCTGGGGCGGCCACCAAGCTGGAGACGAGCTCAGAGGCGTGAGGTGGTGCCCACACCCAGCAGAATGGAGACCTCCCCTGGTCTGCACTGAGCCATTGGCTTTTTCCAGGTTTTGGCTGAAATCAGGGAAGTCAAGGATGGGGACAGGAAGGGGAGGCACCGAGCATCTCTGCGCCCTGGGGCGGCGTGAGATTTTATCAGCCGACAGGACCTTTAAGTGTTTTGACTAGACTCTGAGCTCCGTGAAGCTGGGTTCGCATTGTTTATTCATCTATTCAAAATATAATCATGAGTGTGTGCCAGCCACCGTCCTGGGCACTGGGGAGACACAGGGCAAAAACAAAGACCCCTGACCTCCAGGAGCTTCTCTTGTAGTGGGAGGAGAGAGAAGAACCGTAAAACTACAGTGAACAGCAGAGCAGGGAAGACTCTTGAGAGTCCCTTGGACTGCAAGGAGATCAAGCCTGTCCATCCTAAAGGACATCAACCCTGAATATTCATTGGAAGGACTGATGCTGAAGCTGAAGCTCCAGCCAGCTGATGCGAAGAGCTGACTCATTGGAAAAGCCCCTGATGCTGGGAAAGATGGAAGGCAGAAGGAGCAGAGGGTGGCAGAGGATGAGATGGTTAGATAGCACCACTGACTCAGCGAGCGTGAATTTGAATGAACTCCATCAGACAGTGAAGACAAAGGAGCCTGCCGTGTTGCAGTCCATGGGGTCACAAAGAGTCAGACATAACTTAGCAACTCAACAACAACAACAAAGAGCACCTTCAGATGTCAGATGAGCTCTAGAAACACAGCTGAAGTGAAGCAGAGAGGGAGGGGCTGTGCCAGGAGACTGAGGGTGCACCTTCTTGGGGAAGGTGATGTGGGGGCGATGACGTGGGGTGACGTGGAAAAGTGAGGGAGTGAGTCATGTAGAAATCTGGGGGGAAGAGCATTTGGGCCATAAAGAACAGCCTGTGCAAAGGTCCTGAGGCAGGAGTGTGCCTGGTGTGTCGGGACAGCAGAAGGCAGTGTGATGAGGAAGAGAGTGGTGGAGGTGGGGTGTGGACCTGGGGGTAGGGAATGAGGGTCCAAAGCTAGATGCACCTTTCAAGCCATTGGAAGACTTGGGAGTTTACACTAAGGGAAGTGGGAACCTCTCAACCCAGGATCCGCAATGTGTAGCATAGTTCCTGTGAGAAACTTCCGTTATCTTGAAATAACCAATCTCAATAGTGACGTGAGCACCACATCTCTGATGAGCAAGGAAACCGCATCCTGGTTAGCACCAGAATCCTCCATCCAGGAAACTGGGTTTTGCTGGAGGAGTGGGGTGGAGATGTGTGTGCTTCAGTCGAATGGAAGCTCTGGGAGCTGCATGGATGTGAACAGGGCCCCTCCAGTCCCTTCCCTCTCTGGGTGCTCAGCGACTTAACAACAGTGGCCAGCAGGGGAATGGCAGGGACAGTCGGCGTGGTGGGTCGGTGTAACTCTCATCCCGGGGGCTGAACAGTGGGGTTGCCCCCGTGAGGCGTGAGTCTGGGCTGGTCTGAGACTGCCTGCCTGCTGACCACTTGCTATGATGCCCCATAGGACTTCCTGGTAACCTCTGGCTAGGTAAAGGGGCAGATTCTTGAAAGCTTTATGGGCAAAGAAAAGGAAAACACAAAACAAAAGACACCTGTTCGGGCTTTATTCAGGCCACGAGTTCTGTTCTGGGCTATGCTTGGACCGTGGGTAGTCCTTCCCTCGCTGGAGCCATGTCCCTCTGTCAGGCTGGCTGGCGAGCTGTCTCGCCCCGCCCCGCAGTATTTGGGGAGTACCCGCCGATTTCTGGCTGGCGCTGTGCTGGCCTCAGGGGCCATGGGATGAGCACAGTGGACGAGGTCCCCTCCTGACATGCTGGTGGGGAACCGACAGTAAATGAACACGTCCACACAGGTTTAAGGTTTGAGTCTGGGAAGACGTGGTAGGCAGCTTTGGGAGGTGACGGTGAGGGAGGTCCTCCCTGAGAAAGTGACCTGGGTTTGAGGATGAAGGAGGAGGAACTCACCTGATGAGAGTGGGATTGGGGGGCGAGGGTTGGGATGGCCAAGGCATGGAAAATGGTAGTTCGGAGACCTCAGTGGTGATGAACTGACTTTCTGGGGTCAGAAGAGGGGCCAGTAGGCAGGCACCATCAGTCGGGGAGGGGGGAGATTTTCATGGATGAAGAGCATGCTCAATCCCCTCTTTGACTGTCTCATCTGAGGCTCTCAACCCACAGAGAGAGTCGGCTCTCTGCATGAGAGAAGCACTTGTGCTCACTTAGCAAGGGTGAAGGGATCCTTCTGTCATCGCCCAGCTGTGGGGGGTTGCAGGCATCCGGCCCCAAGTCCCCAGGCTGCATCTGTTTCGTGGTCTTTCTGCCGCCATCCGCAGTGACGGTCTCCAGTTTAGCACGAGATTAGGGTTCTGGGCGACGTCTCAGGCTCCTGAGGGCCCCTCCAGTCCCTTCCCTCTCTGGGTGCTCAGCGACTTAACAACAGTGGCCAGCAGGGGAATGGCAGGGACAGTCGGCGTGGTGGGTCGGTGTAACTCTCATCCCGGGGGCTGAACAGTGGGGTTGCCCCCGTGAGGCGTGAGTCTGGGCTGGTCTGAGACTGCCTGCCTGCTGACCACTTGCTATGATGCCCCATAGGACTTCCTGGTAACCTCTGGCTAGGTAAAGGGGCAGATTCTTGAAAGCTTTATGGGCAAAGAAAAGGAAAACACAAAACAAAAGACACCTGTTCGGGCTTTATTCAGGCCACGAGTTCTGTTCTGGGCTATGCTTGGACCGTGGGTAGTCCTTCCCTCGCTGGAGCCATGCCCCTCTGTCAGGCTGGCTGGCGAGCTGTCTCGCCCCGCCCCGCAGTATTTGGGGAGTACCCGCCGATTTCTGGCTGGCGCTGTGCTGGCCTCAGGGGCCATGGGATGAGCACAGTGGACGAGGTCCCCTCCTGACATGCTGGTGGGGAACCGACAGTAAATGAACACGTCCACACAGGTTTAAGGTTTGAGTCTGGGAAGACGTGGTAGGCAGCTTTGGGAGGTGACGGTGAGGGAGGTCCTCCCTGAGAAAGTGACCTGGGTTTGAGGATGAAGGAGGAGGAACTCACCTGATGAGAGTGGGATTGGGGGGCGAGGGTTGGGATGGCCAAGGCATGGAAAATGGTAGTTCGGAGACCTCAGTGGTGATGAACTGACTTTCTGGGGTCAGAAGAGGGGCCAGTAGGCAGGCACCATCAGTCGGGGAGGGGGGAGATTTTCATGGATGAAGAGCATGCTCAATCCCCTCTTTGACTGTCTCATCTGAGGCTCTCAACCCACAGAGAGAGGTCGGCTCTCTGCATGAGAGAAGCACTTGTGCTCACTTAGCAAGGGTGAAGGGATCCTTCTGTCATCGCCCAGCTGTGGGGGGTTGCAGGCATCCGGCCCCAAGTCCCCAGGCTGCATCTGTTTCGTGGTCTTTCTGCCGCCATCCGCAGTGACGGTCTCCAGTTTAGCACGAGATTAGGGTTCTGGGCCGAACGTCTCAGGCTCCTGAGGGTCGCCACTGTTTCATAGTCCATTGTTGTTATTATTTTAAGAGAACGAGATGTGTCAAATATTCTTCCTAAATGCCAACTAAGTGCTTGATTTGTCACTGTTTGATCAGAGTATAAGATACTTTGTTTTGCACGGGTGTTAAACATGCCTCTTCAATCAGAATATCTTGGGATTAATTCATGCTACAAGCATTTATTAGCTCTTCACGAGTGCCAGATGCAGCATCAGAGGGCTCGGTCAGGCCGTGCTTGGTGTGGAGCGGGACAGGGAAGATGATCAGGGTGGGGAAGGCCAGGGGATGGGCAGCACCCCAAGGCTACTCTCCGGGAAGTCCCAGCACCATCTCACGTGACTGGCTGGTTCCCACAGAGGCCGAGCGCAAGGTGTGCCTGCAGCATGAGGCCTCTGGGCTCCGATTCCAGATAAATGGGCCCAGCTTTGGTTCATGCCTCGGCCGCTGCGACACTTTCTGACTCTTGGCCAGTCGTGAGGAAGAAAGCCAGACTCCTCTTACTAGTGGAAGTGGCCTGCTATCTCTTCGTGTTTCGCCCGCCTTGGATTTTATTTTCCCCATTAAGCTTGGCCACATGGCCCAGTCGCCCTGCTGACGTTGCTGCAGTTGTACATTCTGGACGCGTGTTTGGGCTTTGGCTCAGCAGCCCACGTCACTTAGGGTTTGGCATGTAACACACACCCCCATACATCACCCTGGAGTTGAAGCCACTGACGCTTTGACTTGCTGATCACCTCGTTCTGGAACGAGCATAAGCTCATTAGCAGCCTCGCTTCCCTGCGCTGCAGGTTACAAAGCCATGTGCTCTGGTGCTGTTGATCCCAGATGGCATAAACCCAAGTCACCATGTGCCCCATGACAAGCCAGGAAGTCAGCACACAGGAAATTGCTAGTTTGATTGGTTTTGAAAAGTTAGCCTTCCTTCCCTGCCATCCCTTCCTTCCATCCAAGTGACCTATTTGCCAGGGGCTCAAAGGTGAATAAATATTTCTAGAGTCCTCTTTGTAGTAGGCGCCATGCCAATGTCTTGGGGTTCAGCATTTCACTTCAGCCCCACAGTGGCGTGTGATAGAGCTGCTGCCGTCCCTGCTTTTCAGATGAGGGAACTGAGGTTCATTGGGTCAGGCTCACTCCGCCTGTAAGTGGGTCTGAGATCTGGGCTCAGGTCTGCCCTGTCGTTGTATGTGTTTGTGTTTGATCAGAGTATAAGATACTTTGTTTTGCACGGGTGTTAAACATGCCTCTTCAATCAGAATATCTTGGGATTAATTCATGCTACAAGCATTTATTAGCTCTTCACGAGTGCCAGATGCAGCATCAGAGGGCTCGGTCAGGCCGTGCTTGGTGTGGAGCGGGACAGGGAAGATGATCAGGGTGGGGAAGGCCAGGGGATGGGCAGCACCCCAAGGCTACTCTCCGGGAAGTCCCAGCACCATCTCACGTGACTGGCTGGTTCCCACAGAGGCCGAGCGCAAGGTGTGCCTGCAGCATGAGGCCTCTGGGCTCCGATTCCAGATAAATGGGCCCAGCTTTGGTTCATGCCTCGGCCGCTGCGACACTTTCTGACTCTTGGCCAGTCGTGAGGAAGAAAGCCAGACTCCTCTTACTAGTGGAAGTGGCCTGCTATCTCTTCGTGTTTCGCCCGCCTTGGATTTTATTTTCCCCATTAAGCTTGGCCACATGGCCCAGTCGCCCTGCTGACGTTGCTGCAGTTGTACATTCTGGACGCGTGTTTGGGCTTTGGCTCAGCAGCCCACGTCACTTAGGGTTTGGCATGTAACACACACCCCCATACATCACCCTGGAGTTGAAGCCACTGACGTTTGACTTGCTGATCACCTCGTTCTGGAACGAGCATAAGCTCATTAGCAGCCTCGCTTCCCTGCGCTGCAGGTTACAAAGCCATGTGCTCTGGTGCTGTTGATCCCAGATGGCATAAACCCAAGTCACCATGTGCCCCATGACAAGCCAGGAAGTCAGCACACAGGAAATTGCTAGTTTGATTGGTTTTGAAAAGTTAGCCTTCCTTCCCTGCCATCCCTTCCTTCCATCCAAGTGACCTATTTGCCAGGGGCTCAAAGGTGAATAAATATTTCTAGAGTCCTCTTTGTAGTAGGCGCCATGCCAATGTCTTGGGGTTCAGCATTTCACTTCAGCCCCACAGTGGCGTGTGATAGAGCTGCTGCCGTCCCTGCTTTTCAGATGAGGGAACTGAGGTTCATTGGGTCAGGCTCACTCCGCCTGTAAGTGGGTCTGAGATCTGGGCTCAGGTCTGCCCTGTCGTTGTATGTGTTTCTGTTACCCTCATGACCTGTCCCCTTTCTCAGGGGAAAGACCTGTCTCCTGGTTCTCAAGTTCCTTAGCAGAGCTGTTTGAGCAGAAGGATTCTAGTTGCTTCCTCAGAAGGTGAGCTAGCTAGGCCAGGGAGAGCCTGGAGGTGCGCTCTCTTAGCTTGACCATTGTTGATGGCTCCCACAGCTCCAGGCAGAATCCCAGGCCTTGTCGCCTGCCCTTTCCATTCCTTGCCTCTTCCAGCCTCCCATCTCTTTTTCCCTCCTCTTCTCAATCAGAATTCTTCCCAGGGCGGCCTGCCTCGTGTCCCCATGCTGTCTTTTCCCCTCTCTCCCGCATCGCCGAGGAGCACCAGGAAACCCACTCAGCAGGTTGTCTGTGCCGGGCCCGGGGCCCTGGACGTCTCTACCCGGGCAGTGCGCATCATGACCGCCTTCCTGTGAATAGCCAGCTGGAGAGGCCTCCTCGCTGGCCTTGTCCCAGGGCACCACTGCTGTCACCAGCACACCAGCTCCAGGTGCCCTGGCCTTGACAGAGATGAAGGTGGCTGGCCAGAGCTCTGAGCTGGCCTTTCAAACATTTCCCTCTCCTCCCGAGTGTTCCAGTAAACTGCTGCCACTCAAGCCTCAGACCAGTCATTTCCTTCTGTACAAAGGCCTCTTAAGCATCCCCTCCCCACCTGCCCCTGTCCTGGCACGATTCCCTACTCCTTCCTCTGCGCCCCACTTTCCTCTGTCTCGTATCTATCCGGTGGCACGCACAGCAGTGCGTCACGACTCCTGGCTGGACCGTGAGCTCCTGGCCCAGCACCGGGGGCTTAGTCGAGGCTCAGCCCCTTAGTGACTGCAGCGAAACCAGCTCTCACATCGTCTTATTGGCCCCTCCTTGCTTGTGTTTAGGACATTGCTGCAGTCTGAATTCATTGGGGCTCAAAGGTGAATAAATATTTCTAGAGTCCTCTTTGTAGTAGGCGCCATGCCAATGTCTTGGGGTTCAGCATTTCACTTCAGCCCCACAGTGGCGTGTGATAGAGCTGCTGCCGTCCCTGCTTTTCAGATGAGGGAACTGAGGTTCATTGGGTCAGGCTCACTCCGCCTGTAAGTGGGTCTGAGATCTGGGCTCAGGTCTGCCCTGTCGTTGTATGTGTTTCTGTTACCCTCATGACCTGTCCCCTTTCTCAGGGGAAAGACCTGTCTCCTGGTTCTCAAGTTCCTTAGCAGAGCTGTTTGAGCAGAAGGATTCTAGTTGCTTCCTCAGAAGGTGAGCTAGCTAGGCCAGGGAGAGCCTGGAGGTGCGCTCTCTTAGCTTGACCATTGTTGATGGCTCCCACAGCTCCAGGCAGAATCCCAGGCCTTGTCGCCTGCCCTTTCCATTCCTTGCCTCTTCCAGCCTCCCATCTCTTTTTCCCTCCTCTTCTCAATCAGAATTCTTCCCAGGGCGGCCTGCCTCGTGTCCCCATGCTGTCTTTTCCCCTCTCTCCCGCATCGCCGAGGAGCACCAGGAAACCCACTCAGCAGGTTGTCTGTGCCGGGCCCGGGGCCCTGGACGTCTCTACCCGGGCAGTGCGCATCATGACCGCCTTCCTGTGAATAGCCAGCTGGAGAGGCCTCCTCGCTGGCCTTGTCCCAGGGCACCACTGCTGTCACCAGCACACCAGCTCCAGGTGCCCTGGCCTTGACAGAGATGAAGGTGGCTGGCCAGAGCTCTGAGCTGGCCTTTCAAACATTTCCCTCTCCTCCCGAGTGTTCCAGTAAACTGCTGCCACTCAAGCCTCAGACCAGTCATTTCCTTCTGTACAAAGGCCTCTTAAGCATCCCCTCCCCACCTGCCCCTGTCCTGGCACGATTCCCTACTCCTTCCTCTGCGCCCCACTTTCCTCTGTCTCGTATCTATCCGGTGGCACGCACAGCAGTGCGTCACGACTCCTGGCTGGACCGTGAGCTCCTGGCCCAGCACCGGGGGCTTAGTCGAGGCTCAGCCCCTTAGTGACTGCAGCGAAACCAGCTCTCACATCGTCTTATTGGCTCCTCCTTGCTTGTGTTTAGGACATTGCTGCAGTCTGAATTCATTGGAAATCCTCTAGGTAAACAGTTTTTTGAACTGAGAGATAACATGAGTAAAGTGCATTAGAGTGCAATAATCTTAGCAGTGCTGCTTGATGGCTTTGCACCTGTGCCGTGCTTAGTCACTCAGTGGCGTCCAACTCTGTGCACCCCCATGGACTATAGCACACCAGGCTCCTCTGCCCATGGATTCTCCAGGCAAGAATACTGGAGTGGGTTGCCATGCCCTCCTCCAGGGGATCTTCCCAACCCAAGGACAGAACCCAGGTCTCTCACATTGCAGGCGAATTCTTTACTGTCTGAGCTGCCAAGGAAGCCCAAGAATGCTGGAGTGGGTAGCCTCTCCCTTTCTAGGGCATCTTCCTGACCCAGGAATCAAACTGGGGTCTCCTGCATAGCATGAGGATTCTTTATCAGCTGAGCTACCAAGGAAGCCCTCACTTTGGACCTCTGGTTACATTAATGTGTGCAGGTGGCCCTCGGTTTTTGAAAGATTGCCTCTCTATGACAAAAGACCTATCTACAAAAGACTGAAAGAATCCTAAAGAGGATTTTCACTTTTACAAGAAAAGGTTTACAGCGAACATAAGGTACACATTGATTTTGCAGCAGCTGTTGAGTGGCAGCGCGTGCCCGAGCAGCCCCGCCACGGTCAGCAGCTCACCGTCAAGCCCCGGAGCTTTGAACTGTGTCTGGGGGCCTCTGTGCTTCGTCCCTGTTTAGCTTGTATACCTGTTAGCAAGGCTGTCCAGAGGTAATAGCATCTTCACTTTTCATGCTGGTTTGCAGAAGACCTCACAGGACCGCTCTCCTGAGACCGCAGGAGGAAGCTTGTACTTCAGGTCAAGAGAAAACACCTCTGATGTCCCCTGCAGCTCCTTCTCGGCCTATAACCAATACCCTCCCAGTCCCTCCCACCAACAAATCACCATTCTGACTTGCAGAGGTGCCTTTTTAAAAAGTTTGTTTTTTAAAAAAACTGTAAAATAGGGCTTCCCTGGTAGGTCAGTGGTAAAGTTCGCCTGCCAGTGCAGGAGACACAGGTTTGATCCCTGATCTGGGAAGATCCCATGCTGCAGAGCAACTAAGCCTGTGAGTCACAATTGTTGAGCCTGTGCTCTAGAGCCTTGGAGCCGCAACTATGGATCCCATGTGCCATAACTACTGAAGCCCGTGTGCCCTAAGGCCGGAGTTCCACAATGAGAGAAGTCACTGCAACAAGAAGCCTGCTCACCTCAACTAGAGAATAGCCCCTACTCCCTGCAACTAGAGAAGAGTCTGTGACAGCAGTGAAAACCCAGAATAGCCAACAATAAGTAAATAAAGTAAAAATTGAAACAGAAAAACAACTGCGAAATACCTATAGCAAGGAGCATTTCTGATGGATGAACCATTTTTAACTGTAAAATTCAGTGGCATTAGGTACATTCCTTAAAGGTATTCTTTACCTTTTAATTCTTTACATTTTAATGGTGCTGCTGATAGTTTCTGGGGGCTAAAATAACTGACTGACACAGAAGTGCCTAGAGGAGAAAGTGAAAGTTGCCCCGACCTCAATGTCTTCCTGAAAAGGAATCAGTGTTTTCAGTTTGTGTGTCCTTCCAGACCTTGGTCTGTGTGCTGTCATGAAAATATCTATCAGCCCAGGAAAGCACAATGTGTGTGTACATGTTTTAAGTCGACAGTTGTGTTTCCTAACTGTGAACAGAGTCTTCCGTCAGTTGATTACAACGGAGTCTCAGTGCAGTGTGTGTCAGGGTCTTTCCAAGGGGAGCACTCAGACCTGGTGGAGGATATTCTGTTTGCCATCTGCCTCTCCTTCTCCACTCAGATGTCTAGGCCTTGCATGTTTCGCTCCTTCCTCCTGCCCCTCTCGCTGTCCTTCAAAATCCTGTTCTCAGCCCTCATGGCCCCTGAAAGACCTTAGTTATCGCTGACTCACTGAGGAGAGCCACCTTCTCCAGTATTTCACTTTGAAGCAAGGACCAAAGGTTGGAGGCATGCAGGCTGGTAGAAGGTGTCATTACCCAGCAGGTGGGGGCTGTCAGGAGAACTTGGATCTCTAGGCCTCCCCTGAAATCACATCGCAGGCCTTCAACTGCCTCTGATCCCAGAAGCCCCTAAACGTCCAGCCACAGAGCCTGTAGCTCCTCTCCTGCCTCCCCAGCTTGGGCGCCAGCAGGATGTTGGCATCAGTGAGGAGGGTCCCGTGACTCCACTCCTCCTGCAGCTTGGGCTTCAGGGCCCTGCGAGGTGAGCCCTGGGTGAAACCCAAGCCTTTGGCCTTTGGGAAATGCAGACCTTGTTGGCAGAAGGCTTGTCTCTGAGACATGTGTGCTGTGCTTTCTTCATGGAAAGATAAACCCAAATACCTACTGATTTTTAACTCTGAAGGGGGCTTTCCCGTTTTTTCTAGTTGGTCCCATCACACTGACCCTTCCACTCCTTTCTTCATGCACCACCCACTCCTCCCCCCCAGACTGTCTTGTTTTCTTCTGTTCTCTCTATCACGTTGGATGTCGTTTGGTACAAGCCACTGTTCAGCAGTATTCCGTCAAGGCTGCTCTGCTCTGGGCATCTGGTTTAGGGGGAGAGCACAGTAGGGAGTGAGATGGGCCTGCTCTCAGGGGCTTTCCAGGAGAAAGGTCATCCGGGGTTGTCCAGTGGAACACGGAGATTCCTGGGAGGGCCGGCAGCCAGAGGACCTTGTGAGAAGCAGCAGGAATGAGACCAATCCTGGCCCACACTTCCCAACCACTATCAGATCTTTTTAAGAATATTTTATTTATCTTTGACTGTGCTGGGTCTTTGTTGCTGCATGGACTTTTCTCTAGTTGCGGTGTGCAGGATTCTCATTGTTATGGCTTCTCTTGTTATGGAGCACAGACTCTAGAGCACAAGCTCAGTAGTTGTGGTTGCACGGGCTTAGTTGCTCCACAGCATGTGGGATCTTACTGGGTCAGGGATCGAACCCGTGTCTCCTGCATTGACAGGTGGATTCTTGACCACTGACCCACCAGGAAGCCCCTCTGGGATCTTGATGTTATTATTTAAGGAAATAAAAACATCAGGGATTTTAAATACAGAAGAAATAGTATCTATAACTCCAGTGTCCAAAGTTCTCAGCCCTCATGGCCCCTGAAAGACCTTAGTTATCGCTGACTCACTGAGGAGAGCCACCTTCTCCAGTATTTCACTTTGAAGCAAGGACCAAAGGTTGGAGGCATGCAGGCTGGTAGAAGGTGTCATTACCCAGCAGGTGGGGGCTGTCAGGAGAACTTGGATCTCTAGGCCTCCCCTGAAATCACATCGCAGGCCTTCAACTGCCTCTGATCCCAGAAGCCCCTAAACGTCCAGCCACAGAGCCTGTAGCTCCTCTCCTGCCTCCCCAGCTTGGGCGCCAGCAGGATGTTGGCATCAGTGAGGAGGGTCCCGTGACTCCACTCCTCCTGCAGCTTGGGCTTCAGGGCCCTGCGAGGTGAGCCCTGGGTGAAACCCAAGCCTTTGGCCTTTGGGAAATGCAGACCTTGTTGGCAGAAGGCTTGTCTCTGAGACATGTGTGCTGTGCTTTCTTCATGGAAAGATAAACCCAAATACCTACTGATTTTTAACTCTGAAGGGGGCTTTCCCGTTTTTTCTAGTTGGTCCCATCACACTGACCCTTCCACTCCTTTCTTCATGCACCACCCACTCCTCCCCCCCAGACTGTCTTGTTTTCTTCTGTTCTCTCTATCACGTTGGATGTCGTTTGGTACAAGCCACTGTTCAGCAGTATTCCGTCAAGGCTGCTCTGCTCTGGGCATCTGGTTTAGGGGGAGAGCACAGTAGGGAGTGAGATGGGCCTGCTCTCAGGGGCTTTCCAGGAGAAAGGTCATCCGGGGTTGTCCAGTGGAACACGGAGATTCCTGGGAGGGCCGGCAGCCAGAGGACCTTGTGAGAAGCAGCAGGAATGAGACCAATCCTGGCCCACACTTCCCAACCACTATCAGATCTTTTTTTAAGAATATTTTATTTATCTTTGACTGTGCTGGGTCTTTGTTGCTGCATGGACTTTTCTCTAGTTGCGGTGTGCAGGATTCTCATTGTTATGGCTTCTCTTGTTATGGAGCACAGACTCTAGAGCACAAGCTCAGTAGTTGTGGTTGCACGGGCTTAGTTGCTCCACAGCATGTGGGATCTTACTGGGTCAGGGATCGAACCCGTGTCTCCTGCATTGACAGGTGGATTCTTGACCACTGACCCACCAGGGAAGCCCCTCTGGGATCTTGATGTTATTATTTAAGGAAATAAAAACATCAGGGATTTTAAATACAGAAGAAATAGTATCTATAACTCCAGTGTCCAAATGATCCCTGTTGAATGTTTAGAAAAGTTAATGTGCAGACATGATTAGAAATTTCAGACCAAACAGCAAGAGATAGAAATGAAAAACTCTTAAGTGCACTCCCCACCTTCTTTCTTTCCCCAAACAGGAAGTGCTAGTATTTTCTTCTGCAGCTTTCCAGGAACAGTTGTGTTTACACCATCATAAACCTTTCTTTACCCAAAAGGGACCCTGCTTTGTTTCCTGTTCTTGCCTTTATTTTTTTGTCCCGAGGCTGTTTCTGCATTGGTAGATCTAGGTGCAAAAAGACCTCAGTCTTTCTACATCCATATGGATTCCCACTCTGTGGAGAGACCGTAATGGTACAACCACTCCCCTATTGATGGACATTTAGGTTATTTCCAGCTATTTACTGGGTAGCTTGCATTTTAAAGGTTTGAAATTTCCCTGGTAAGCATCTTTTACCCCCTCTTCCCTCCTCAGCACCTGATCATCGAGAAGAACAGATCTCTTGGAAAGTTTTTAAATTCATTTTCGCAGTTGGTTTTTTCTTTTTTTAAAAAATGTAGTCAGGGACAGGAAGATAACTGTATGTTGTTTGCTTTCTGCATGGCTAGGCTCTGAAGAAACTTTCTCTCTCTTTTGTTTTTAATAATATATTTTGCTTCCAGTGACTCTTTTAAAAATTTTATTGATTTTTGGCTGTGCTGGGTCTTCGTTATTGCATGGGCTTTTCTCTAGTTGTTGAGAACTAGGGGCTATTCTCTAGTTGTGGTGCGCAGGCTTCTCATTGTGGTGTCTTTTCCTGTTGGGGAATACCAACTCTAGACGCGTGGGCTTTGGCAGCTGCAGCACATGGGCTCAGTAGTTGCGGCTCCAACACTCTAGGACACAGGCTCCATAGATGTGGCGCCTTTTCCTGTTGGGGAACACCAACTCTAGACGTGTGGGCTTTGGCAGCTGCAGCACATGGGCTCAGTAGTTGCGGCTCCAACACTCTAGGACACAGGCTCCATAGTTGTGGCGCATGGACTTAGTTGTTCCTCAGCATGTGGGATCTTCCCGGATCAGGGATGGAACCTGTGTATCCTGCATTGGCAGGCGGATTCTTTACCTCTGAGCCACCAGGGAAACCTGAAAGAGCTTCCTATCCACAGTTGTCTTTAGTTCTAGGAGGCCAGAATTACTGCCCAACGGTTTAAACAGGAAGCTGGAAGCTGAGAGTCCCCGCCGCTCATGTAGGGTCCAGCTGGCATTCGCAGCACTGTGACCGTCCCTGAACCTCATGCACTGCTCCTCTTCTAGTGCTGCCACTTGTTCTGGACGTCTGGTCCACACAGAGCTCAGGGAGCAGTTTCTGCATCCATCCACATGAATTTCTGCTCACAGCTTCTGTGTTTGGTTTCAACTTTACTGCTTCTGAGAGCTTCAGTTGCATATGGCATGCCCTGAAATTCCATGGGAGTAAGTGGTGATCGGAAGAAGCAGTCACTTACTTCATCTTGGGGCCCTAACTTACCAGGTTTGGGTCTTCCAACAGAGGATGGGGGGCATCTGGGGCTGCATTCAATCATGCAGCATCCTTAGCGGGCTCTGATGGATGCTGTCTGTCAAGTGGTGCACGCCTGGAATGCTCCCGTCTCCGGGTTCTCAGTTGTTGGCATCTGGCATGCACTGTCAGGGTTTCTTGGACAGTTGAATCATGTCTCAATTTATCTGTCGTTTTTGTGGATGAATAATCCAAAGTAGGTAAATAAAAATGAATGTCTTGATTTGGATGCTAATTTAACTTTCAATTAGGTTTTGCTTTGAGCATTATTGAAATTAATCTGTGTTCTTAGAGCACATTCCACTTATTGGCAGGGGACCATGGCCCCCAGAAGACAGTTGGTGGCGGTTTGGGGTAAATTCAGATGGATTGGCTATATCAAGATAATGGAAAAGTTCACTTGAAAACTTTTCTAGTTTTCAGTGACAAAGTGATGTTTGGATATCAGTTGGACCCTGGTAAGAGAAAAAGACTCCAGTCAGAATCCTGCCCAAGCCAGTCAGGGGCAGTTTTTTGGTCTTTGCTCCTTTTTAGACCTGGTTCATTTGTGTATAAATACTTTTTACGTCACTTTGTCTACAAAGGCCCCTCTAGTCAAAGCTATGGTTTTTCCAGTAGTCATGTACAGACGTGAGAGTTGGACCATAAGAAGGCTGAGCAATGAAGAGTTGATGCTTTCCAACTGCGGTGTTGGAGAGGACTCTTGAAGGTCCCTTGGACTACAAGGAAATCAAATCAGTCAATCTTAAAAGAAACCAACCCTAAATATTCGTTGGAAGGACTGATGCTAAAGCTGAAGCTCCAGTACTTTGGCCTCTGATATGAAGAGCCAAGTCATTGGAAAAGCCCCTAATGCTGGGAAGGATTGAGGACAGGAGGAGAAGGGGGCAACAGAGGATAAGATGTTAGATAGCATTGCCAACTCAGTGGGCAGGGATTTGAGCAAACTTCAGGAGATAGTAGAGGAGAGGAGCCAGGCGTGCTGCAATCCACGTAGTCACAAAGAGTTGGACATGACTGAGCAGCTGAACAGCAACAATTAAACAGGGAGTTGAGTTTGAGCTCCTGGTGAAGCATTATTATTTTAGGAAAAATTGGGGCTTTGGAATCGGGCAAGTTTCAGTTCTGATTCTGTCTCTGCAGCTCAGTGACTGTTGATGTTGGGATGTCACTTAGCCCTTCTGGGCCTCATTTTCTCATGTGTAAAATGGAACTGATAATCCCTCTGTCTCATGGTTGCTGTAAGGACTGAGATGCAGCTGTGTTTCCCCAATACAAGGTGTGACCCGTGGCGGCACACAGGCCTTTTTCTTTTCTCTTTTAGAAACCTTCTGACTTTTTAGGGAAAAACATCCTCCTTTGGGGCAGGTGTCCTTTGGGGATGAGCTTCAACTCATCTCTCATGCTTATCAGACTCCTCTTCTAAAAAGAACCTGCATCTAGTTGTATCCAGAACCCTTGCTGTTTCTTTTTTCTTTTTTATTTTTATATTAGCAAGGTACACTGGTGTTCTATTTCCGACGAGAGTTCCTCTTATATTAAAAGGAACACATTCCACTTATTGGCAGGGGACCATTTGGGGTTAAATTCAGATGGATTGGCTATATCAAGATAATGGAAAAGTTCACTTGAAAACTTTTCTAGTTTTCAGTGACAAAGTGATGTTTGGATATCAGTTGGACCCTGGTAAGAGAAAAAGACTCCAGTCAGAATCCTGCCCAAGCCAGTCAGGGGCAGTTTTTTGGTCTTTGCTCCTTTTTAGACCTGGTTCATTTGTGTATAAATACTTTTTACGTCACTTTGTCTAAAAAGGGCCCCCTCTAGTCAAAGCTATGGTTTTTCCAGTAGTCATGTACAGACGTGAGAGTTGGACCATAAGAAGGCTGAGCAATGAAGAGTTGATGCTTTCCAACTGCGGTGTTGGAGAGGACTCTTGAAGGTCCCTTGGACTACAAGGAAATCAAATCAGTCAATCTTAAAAGAAACCAACCCTAAATATTCGTTGGAAGGACTGATGCTAAAGCTGAAGCTCCAGTACTTTGGCCTCTGATATGAAGAGCCAAGTCATTGGAAAAGCCCCTAATGCTGGGAAGGATTGAGGACAGGAGGAGAAGGGGGCAACAGAGGATAAGATGTTAGATAGCATTGCCAACTCAGTGGGCAGGGATTTGAGCAAACTTCAGGAGATAGTAGAGGAGAGGAGCCAGGCGTGCTGCAATCCACGTAGTCACAAAGAGTTGGACATGACTGAGCAGCTGAACAGCAACAATTAAACAGGGAGTTGAGTTTGAGCTCCTGGTGAAGCATTATTATTTTAGGAAAAATTGGGGCTTTGGAATCGGGCAAGCTTCAGTTCGGATTCTGACTCTGCAGCTCAGTGACTGTTGATGTTGGGATGTCACTTAGCCCTTCTGGGCCTCATTTTCTCATGTGTAAAATGGAACTGATAATCCCTCTGTCTCATGGTTGCTGTAAGGACTGAGATGCAGCTGTGTTTCCCCAATACAAGGTGTGACCCGTGGCGGCACACAGGCCTTTTTCTTTTCTCTTTTAGAAACCTTCTGACTTTTTAGGGAAAAACATCCTCCTTTGGGGCAGGTGTCCTTTGGGGATGAGCTTCAACTCATCTCTCATGCTTATCAGACTCCTCTTCTAAAAAGAACCTGCATCTAGTTGTATCCAGAACCCTTGCTGTTTCTTTTTTCTTTTTTATTTTTATATTAGCAAGGTACACTGGTGTTCTATTTCCGTTGTGACGTAGAGTTCCTCTTATATATATTTAAATAGGAAGTTAATAATGACAACAGTGTGCTGTGGTAAGGACATATATTGTGCAGATGGTAAGTGGTCTTGAATCCCAGCTCTGCCACCTCCTTGGCTGTGTGACCTTGGGCGGGTCATGTTAACATTTCTGATCCTCCATTTCCTCATTGAGCACAACATGAACATAGCAACGGTACTGTTTTGTGGAGGGGGTTGTAAACTTTAAGTGAGATCAAGGCCTCTCTCCAAGTCAGAGCCCTTAGAACAGCTTCAGGCATGCAGAAAGTACCATCGAAGTCTGAAAAGTGTGACCTTTGGGAAGCATGGAGCTGGTATGGGTCATGTGCAGAGTGACTGAGGACTGTGGGCAATAAATAAATGGTAGCTGGTGCTACTGTTTAGATTATTTAAGAGTGATGATGGGCTTCCCTGATGACTCAGATGGTAAAGAATCTGCCTACAATGCGTGAGACCTGAGTTTGACCCCTGGGTCGGGAAGATCCCCTAGAGAAGGGAACAGCTGCCCGCTCTAGTATTCTTGCCTGGAGAATTCCATGGCTCGTCCATGAGTCGCAAAGAGTCAGACATGACTGAGCAACTTCCACTTTCAATGTTGTTAATAATAGTCCTAATGTTAAACGAGTACCTAGAATTTATTGTTTCAAAAGCAGTTTCTTGGGGCAGACGCTCTGAGACTGCCTGACAGGAGCCGGTGAGATTCCAACATTCAAATCCATGTTTTGTCTTGGTTCAACTTTCCAGGCCAAGCCCAGCATTCGGTGCTTCATTAAACCCACTGAGACACTAGAGCGGTCCCTTGAGATGAACAAGCACAAGGGCAAGCGGCGGGTGCAAAAGAGACCCAACTACAAAAACGTTGGGGAGGAGGAAGATGAGGAGAAGGGGCCCGCCGAGGATGCCCAGGAGGACGCCGAGAAGGCCAAAGGTTCAGAGGGTGGTCCCAAAGGCACCAAGACGAGTGTGGAGAATGAAGGTGAGTGCGCCCACCGACGCCACTCCGCTGGGTGGCCCTCTGTGGCTGGTCCTCCCCCATGTGCACCCCGGGGTGCGGCCGCTACTCGAGACACCAGTGCGCCTCGCTCTACGCAGCCAGCCCTGCGGCCACAGCCGTGGGCAGGTCCGTACAAGGCCTGCCCTCCTCAGAGGGGCCGGGAGCACGGCCCTGTCTCTTAACCCCCCTGCTTCTGTTTCCCATCTGTCCAAAGAGTATTTACCATGTTACTGAGGGAATGGAATGAGCTGATGCACGTAACATGCTCAGAACAGCTCCCGGCCTGTGTCATAAGTACCTCTCGCTAGTATTTAACAACTACTGTTGTCATCATCAATAGGATCATTGTCTTTATCATTATTGCTCTTCTTAGCAATAACCCCCATAGCCCAGGATTATGATTTCTGACAGAAGTCATTCTGGCTGGGGCATGACAGGAAGAAAAATGGCCAAGGGTTAATGAAATTAGACACTTTTCGTATGATGATTTTTTTGAGGGGGGAATCAAATGATCAAATAGAATCCCCCATTGAGATTTCTTTCAAGCCCTCATCTGTTTGGACCAAGTCACACTGTGTCTGGTGCCCATGTGCTCCATGAACAGAGTTGTTTTGTCCTCTCTCCTTTGCCCTTGTCGGGAATGATCCTGGTTTACTCTTCATCTTTAGACGCTGGCCTCCTCCATCTGGAGGCGTTGTCTGTCCAAGTTTGAATGGGTAAACGAGTACCTAGAATTTATTGTTTCAAAAGCAGTTTCTTGGGGCAGACGCTCTGAGACTGCCTGACAGGAGCCGGTGAGATTCCAACATTCAAATCCATGTTTTGTCTTGGTTCAACTTTCCAGGCCAAGCCCAGCATTCGGTGCTTCATTAAACCCACTGAGACACTAGAGCGGTCCCTTGAGATGAACAAGCACAAGGGCAAGCGGCGGGTGCAAAAGAGACCCAACTACAAAAACGTTGGGGAGGAGGAAGATGAGGAGAAGGGGCCCGCCGAGGATGCCCAGGAGGACGCCGAGAAGGCCAAAGGTTCAGAGGGTGGTCCCAAAGGCACCAAGACGAGTGTGGAGAATGAAGGTGAGTGCGCCCACCGACGCCACTCCGCTGGGTGGCCCTCTGTGGCTGGTCCTCCCCCATGTGCACCCCGGGGTGCGGCCGCTACTCGAGACACCAGTGCGCCTCGCTCTACGCAGCCAGCCCTGCGGCCACAGCCGTGGGCAGGTCCGTACAAGGCCTGCCCTCCTCAGAGGGGCCGGGAGCACGGCCCTGTCTCTTAACCCCCCTGCTTCTGTTTCCCATCTGTCCAAAGAGTATTTACCATGTTACTGAGGGAATGGAATGAGCTGATGCACGTAACATGCTCAGAACAGCTCCCGGCCTGTGTCATAAGTACCTCTCGCTAGTATTTAACAACTACTGTTGTCATCATCAATAGGATCATTGTCTTTATCATTATTGCTCTTCTTAGCAATAACCCCCATAGCCCAGGATTATGATTTCTGACAGAAGTCATTCTGGCTGGGGCATGACAGGAAGAAAAATGGCCAAGGGTTAATGAAATTAGACACTTTTCGTATGATGATTTTTTTGAGGGGGGAATCAAATGATCAAATAGAATCCCCCATTGAGATTTCTTTCAAGCCCTCATCTGTTTGGACCAAGTCACACTGTGTCTGGTGCCCATGTGCTCCATGAACAGAGTTGTTTTGTCCTCTCTCCTTTGCCCTTGTCGGGAATGATCCTGGTTTACTCTTCATCTTTAGACGCTGACGCCTCCTCCATCTGGAGAGCGTTGTCTGTCCTGGGATGAGGCAAGTTTGAATGGGTACTTGTGTCATGGGCTGGGCTCACAGCCACACAGATGGGGTCTCTGGCTCATGGCCCCAGGCGCTCAGGGTGGAGGAGGTGGTGGGTTCAAGTGAGGTGGGGGCTGTGCCCGCCGGAGGGGTGTTCCCACCACGCCTCCCGGGGCAGACCCGGGCTCTCCTCAGCTCCCGGCTGCGTTCTGGTGGGGGGGAGCATTTCCCGTGAGCCCTCCTCTGGGTCCTGGGCTTGCAGTAGCTCTTCTGCAGCCAGATCCCTGGCCCATCAGCCTGGACTGTGCAAGTCCAGGGTGTCTGAAGCTGGAAAACAGAGCCGCTCAGGACCTCAGTGCCTGGGAGCTCATTTTTGTTTGGAGAAGTTAGCTGCGATTATTTAACCCAGACCAGCCCCTGTCCCCACCCCGCTGGCCCCATTCTGATGATCTTGGCAGCTCTCAGCGAATGCCATGATCACATTTCGATGAGTATAACCCAAGTGCCTCCCACTTGCCACCAGCCTTCTTTTTAGGTTGAGCTCTCCAGCCTGCTTTTATTTCTGTCCAAAGTGTACAGTAAGCATCTTGGTTTAGGAATTCCTTTCTGGTTCAGGAAACCTTTGCCAACACATATCTCTGTGGCGGGGAGGTGAGGGATGGACACAAGTTAAGCCATACTGGTTTGCTTATTTGCATCGTTTTTGACTTTTGCTCTAACTTGGGAGAAAATTATCTGCGGAAATCCTTGGTTTAGCTGTCCTATAGCCACCCTGTGGGGAAAACGGACGACTTCACCCCACTTTGTACGCTGTGTTCTCGTCAATTTTGTTTTGGAAAGATGCTACCTCTTTCTTTCCAGTCCTTTTAAGGGCCGCTGTCTAACCAGGCCGGGGCCATGACTAACCGTGGTGTGGACAAGGGCAGCCTTGGCCTCAAACACACAATCCAGTGACTCAGCCAGTCGGCCCAGTCCTGACATACAGAGGCTTCACTGGCTCAACAAAGCTGCTGTCCCAGCTCCCCACTGGGATCTGAGGGGTGTGGGGGAGTATTCCCTACAGCCCGAGCCTGACTGCCCTGTTCAGGGAGCAAGGGGAGCCGTGTTCACCGGCCTCCGAACCCCCGCCTGCCCAGTGGTTACTCAGCGAGGCTGTGTCAGGCAGGGCCAGGCAGGGCCAGGCAGGGCTCAGGAATTTCCCAAGAGGCTCTGCTTAGATGGTTGATCCAGACTTCAGAGTCTGGTGGAGTGTGGTTCTCCATGGCCCCCTCGGCTTTGAAGCACCCTCCTCTTTTCCTGTCCCAGCTAACTGTAAATAAATACACTGCTTGCAGGCCTGTCCAGCAAAGAGACACCTAACTGGGCAGCCGCAGGTGTCTTCTGGGGCTCTTTGAATTGTTTATTTGATCTCATTTACTCTCGTGTTTGAAGGTACGGCCCCGGGCTTCTCTCTCCTCAGACTGTCTCTGTGTTTGGATGAAACCACACAGCTGTTAATTCCTGTGACTTGGAAGGGTGTCAGGCTCATTTTCTCACTCGGTTTCAAGCCAGAGGACAGTGTTTGGGGGTGATGTCTCGAAGATGGGAGACGTGACTTGCAGTCCTGTCTTGCCAGCCAGGCCTGTGTGTGCCTTGGAGGGTGTCCTCAAGCTCTGGACTTGATCGTCCCCACCTGGAAATTGTGACTCTAGGAAGTGTAATGACTTTTTAAAATGAGATTATGTTAAGATTCTTGTGGTTTCAGGATTGAGACATTCAGCTCACTAGCTCAAGCAGAAAAGACAGTCCTTGTTTGCGTAGCTGGGAAGCCTGGGTGGGGCTGGACTTGGGTGCACAGATGACCACTGCGGCTCGCTGTCCACATCCTGTCGGCCTACCACCCAGTGGGGAGAGAGCTGCTCCTTCCCACAGGCTGCAGGTGAAGCCTGGGCGCCGAGGCTCTTTGGGTGCAGGTGCGCCTGGCTTGCCCACCTGCAGAGACGTGTCCTATGCCGATTGGCCAGGCCAGGCCAGGCTGTGCGTCTGCCCTGCGTGACTCCCTCGGGAAGAAATGGCGTGCGTTTATCAGAAGCAGGGAGTGTGGGTGCCCGGCAAGCAGAAACAACAGGTGCTCTGTTAGAAAGCTTCTCTATTTCTGTGTCCTCCTCTGTTTTCCTGGGCAGCCCGCTCCCGCCCTGTATGTTTTTGTTTTCTTTTCCACTCCCTTCTTGCTCTGAGGTGGACACGGGGCTGTTTGCTCCTCCCAGATACATCTCTCTAGCACGGTGCTTCTCGTGTCATCCAGGGAGTTCAGGGGCTTGTTGACAGCCTTGACTCTTGGGCAAAGAGATCCTGGCACCACTTCCCCCTGCCTGCCCTGCCATCTCCACTTCAGGGTGAACTCTTCACTTAAAAAGGAGGCAGAGAGCACAGGAGTAGAAAGGCATGTGGTCACAAGTCACAAGTCTGCCATGACCTGATTTGAATGTGGCATCGGCTTTTTTTTCCTACAAAGGCAGCACCCAGAATTCACACCTCCTCCACTTTAAGCCCAGACAAGGAAACTGTGTGAAATGAATGTGCAACTCTGGACCCTCCACTCCCCTCTCCAGTTTGCAAAGAAATGTGCTCTGCTTTGAGTCCCCCGCAATGGGCGACTCATTCTGAAACAAACAAGCAAAAAGCACAGGGCCTTTTAATTTTTTAAAAACTGAGTGCTGAAAGGAAGACCAGGGGGTCCCTCTGGCCAGAGGAGCATGCACCCAGATGCTCCTTCGTGCCTAAGTCTGCCCTTCAGTCTGAAATGACAGTCATCTCTTCCTGGATTCAGTTAGAGCAGTAACTTACTAAGCAGTCTCAACTCTCTGAGACAAGAGAGTGAATCGTTTGATCTTCTTGCTTGAAACATAGGGTTTGTCTTAAAAGTTCTAGCTGGGAGCCTGGGTCGGACGGGAAATGACCACTGCGGCTCGCTGTCCACATCCTGTCGGCCTACCACCCAGTGGGGAGAGAGCTGCTCCTTCCCACAGGCTGCAGGTGAAGCCTGGGCGCCGAGGCTCTTTGGGTGCAGGTGCGCCTGGCTTGCCCACCTGCAGAGACGTGTCCTATGCCGATTGGCCAGGCCAGGCCAGGCTGTGCGTCTGCCCTGCGTGACTCCCTCGGGAAGAAATGGCGTGCGTTTATCAGAAGCAGGGAGTGTGGGTGCCCGGCAAGCAGAAACAACAGGTGCTCTGTTAGAAAGCTTCTCTATTTCTGTGTCCTCCTCTGTTTTCCTGGGCAGCCCGCTCCCGCCCTGTATGTTTTTGTTTTCTTTTCCACTCCCTTCTTGCTCTGAGGTGGACACGGGGCTGTTTGCTCCTCCCAGATACATCTCTCTAGCACGGTGCTTCTCGTGTCATCCAGGGAGTTCAGGGGCTTGTTGACAGCCTTGACTCTTGGGCAAAGAGATCCTGGCACCACTTCCCCCTGCCTGCCCTGCCATCTCCACTTCAGGGTGAACTCTTCATTTAAAAAAGGAGGCAGAGAGCACAGGAGTAGAAAGGCATGTGGTCACAAGTCACAAGTCTGCCATGACCTGATTTGAATGTGGCATCGGCTTTTTTTTCCTACAAAGGCAGCACCCAGAATTCACACCTCCTCCACTTTAAGCCCAGACAAGGAAACTGTGTGAAATGAATGTGCAACTCTGGACCCTCCACTCCCCTCTCCAGTTTGCAAAGAAATGTGCTCTGCTTTGAGTCCCCCGCAATGGGCGACTCATTCTGAAACAAACAAGCAAAAAGCACAGGGCCTTTTAATTTTTTAAAAACTGAGTGCTGAAAGGAAGACCAGGGGGTCCCTCTGGCCAGAGGAGCATGCACCCAGATGCTCCTTCGTGCCTAAGTCTGCCCTTCAGTCTGAAATGACAGTCATCTCTTCCTGGATTCAGTTAGAGCAGTAACTTACTAAGCAGTCTCAACTCTCTGAGACAAGAGAGTGAATCGTTTGATCTTCTTGCTTGAAACATAGGGTTTGGTCTATGGGAAAATAGGTTTCTAAAGTGTAGGCATCCACTTCACAGCCTGACCTTCAGGATGACTCCTCTCTTGAATCCCTGCAAGGGCGTGGAGGGAAGAGAATGGTACTGACCTTGAACCTGCCGGGTCAGCTAGGAGTTGGTGCTGGGAGCTGGCCTTTTTTGTTTTCCTCCTGAAGTCTCTACTGAAATGAAATGGAACCTTTTGGCCTCATTTCTGCAAAGCCAGAGCAAGCCAGGGACTAGCCGTCAGGAGGCTTGGGTCTGCATCCCAGACACCCAGGTCGCTGCCCACCCCCATCCGCCTGAGCTGCTGTGTGGTCTGCGCGATGCCAGCCCCCAGGTTGTCAGAAGTGAGAACCTTTAGTGCCTCAGCACTTAGCCATGACATGTGAACTCTGATGAGGAGCCCTCGCGAGATGGAGAGCCGAGTGAGGAGCCTGAAGCGGGAAATGAGCTTGGTTTGTGGGGGGTGCTTTGTGCTAGGTCCCGCTGGCGAGTTTCTGTGGGACCTGTTTCTGTTCATTCCTGTAGTGAGCAGAGAGGTGGGTGAGTGCGTGCATGCATGCGTGTTTGTGAGTGTGTCTTTCTGGAGCAGCGAGTGGGAGAGGGATGGGCAGGTCGAGTTGCTGGAGATGGGTTGGGGTCTGTGTAGGCAAATCCTCTGAAAAGCAGCATCCCAGAAAAACCCATTCTGGATTCAGTCCTGTCCTATCCAGTGAACAGTAATAAAGGGTGGAGGCGCCCCGAGCGCTCAGCGCACAGGTTCCACGTCCTTGCCACGCGCTGCCGCCCTCTGAAAATTCTGCTCCAGAGCCAGCCAACAGCCTGTGGTCCTTCCCACATCTCCTAGGTAACCAGCAAGGGCATCCCTCGCCTCTCCTTAACCTTCTTCCTAAGGCCTGCTCATCCTCCCCTTCCCCTCTTTTTAACCTTCTTCTAGGGCCTCCTCATCTTCCCCTTCCCCTCTTTCATTGTCTGGCCCCTCCGTGATTGCTGGAACACTGACCACAGAGGGCAGCGGAGAAAATCCTTGCATTTGTCAAGTTCAAAGACTGCTGGGAGGTCAGGCCTGCTGTTTCCCTGAAAAGCACTTCATTTACTAAATATTAATCAGATTAGAATGCCCATCACCCTGGGAGATTGATGAATTATGGCTGTTATTTTTTAAAAAATCCGCAGTGTCAGGATACCGGGGAAGCTTAAGGCTGTGGCCAGAGCTGTCATATCAAGGGGCAGAGGTTGACGTCCTTGGGTCCTGAGCGGGCGCAGCCCTCTCCTGCTCGTTCAGCGATTTGAACAACCAGCACTGCCCTCCAGCCCTGGAATGCTTCGTCCTCCCAAACTGAAACCATACCCACTAAACAGCTCCTGTTCTCCCTCCCTCCTTCCCCAGCAGCCACTACCCTGCTTCCTGGCTCTTAGGAGTTTGACTCAGTGCCTTATATAAGTGGAGTCAGGACAGTGTTTGTCTTTTTGTGACTGGCTTATTTCACTGAGCATCATGTCCTGAAGATTCAATCATGTTATAACACATGGCGAGATGGAGAGCCGAGTGAGGAGCCTGAAGGGAAATGAGCTTGGTTTGTGGGGGTGCTTTGTGCTAGGTCCGCTGGCGAGTTTCTGTGGGACCTGTTTCTGTTCATTCCTGTAGTGAGCAGAGAGGTGGGTGAGTGCGTGCATGCATGCGTGTTTGTGAGTGTGTCTTTCTGGAGCAGCGAGTGGGAGAGGGATGGGCAGGTCGAGTTGCTGGAGATGGGTTGGGGTCTGTGTAGGCAAATCCTCTGAAAAGCAGCATCCCAGAAAAACCCATTCTGGATTCAGTCCTGTCCTATCCAGTGAACAGTAATAAAGGGTGGAGGCGCCCCGAGCGCTCAGCGCACAGGTTCCACGTCCTTGCCACGCGCTGCCGCCCTCTGAAAATTCTGCTCCAGAGCCAGCCAACAGCCTGTGGTCCTTCCCACATCTCCTAGGTAACCAGCAAGGGCATCCCTCGCCTCTCCTTAACCTTCTTCCTAAGGCCTGCTCATCCTCCCCTTCCCCTCTTTTTAACCTTCTTCTAGGGCCTCCTCATCTTCCCCTTCCCCTCTTTCATTGTCTGGCCCCTCCGTGATTGCTGGAACACTGACCACAGAGGGCAGCGGAGAAAATCCTTGCATTTGTCAAGTTCAAAGACTGCTGGGAGGTCAGGCCTGCTGTTTCCCTGAAAAGCACTTCATTTACTAAATATTAATCAGATTAGAATGCCCATCACCCTGGGAGATTGATGAATTATGGCTGTTATTTTTTAAAAAATCCGCAGTGTCAGGATACCGGGGAAGCTTAAGGCTGTGGCCAGAGCTGTCATATCAAGGGGCAGAGGTTGACGTCCTTGGGTCCTGAGCGGGCGCAGCCCTCTCCTGCTCGTTCAGCGATTTGAACAACCAGCACTGCCCTCCAGCCCTGGAATGCTTCGTCCTCCCAAACTGAAACCATACCCACTAAACAGCTCCTGTTCTCCCTCCCTCCTTCCCCAGCAGCCACTACCCTGCTTCCTGGCTCTTAGGAGTTTGACTCAGTGCCTTATATAAGTGGAGTCAGGACAGTGTTTGTCTTTTTGTGACTGGCTTATTTCACTGAGCATCATGTCCTGAAGATTCAATCATGTTATAACACATGGCAGGATTTTCTTCCTTTTCAAGGCTGAACGATATTTCGTGTTTTTTTGGATATACTCCGTTTTGCTTATCCTTTCTTTTAACTTTATTTATTTAATTGGAGGATAATTACAATATTCTGATGGTTTTTGCCATCCATCACTATGAATCAGCCAGAGGCATACATGTGTCCCTTCCCTCCTGAACCCCCACAGAGCACCAGCATCGGGTACCCTGTGGCATGCATCAGACACCCCCTGGCTATCTGTTTTACATATGAAAATGCCTGTGTTTCAATGCTAGTCTCCAATCATCCCTCCCTCGCCTTCTCCCACTGAGTCCACGTTAATATGCAATATTTGTCTTTCTCTTTGTGTCTCACTTCACTCGATGGACACCTCGGTTGCTTCCACCTTTTGGCTACTGTGAATATGGCTGTGCAGATACTGTTTTGCTGTGGAGGTTTTTGTGGAAATGACAGAGGCCAAGGAGGGTCCAGTTGGGGCCTGCTGAAGCTAGAGGAGCTGGACATTTGTGTTCTGGCTCCCAGCCTAGCAGCTTCACGTCCTTCCACCTCTAGGGCCCGAAACTCAGTTGTGTGAGGGGTCCCACCACCACCAGGCCAGGTGCTGGAGACTTCCTTCTGGGCCAGGGTGCCTGGCACAGAGACTGATACCAGAGATGCTCCTTTACACGATGCAGGTAGTTCAGGGAGAGATGCCCACGGCAGCTGGGGTCAGAGCCCACCTCCTAACCCTTCTGTGCCTTGGTCTGCTTTCCATAAAGTACAGGGATTCCACTAGACGAGCATTGGCCTGACTGCGGGATGTGGAGATAGCTTTGAGCAGGAGAGGGAGAGAGAGGGCATTGAAGACCATGTTGAGAGGGTTCTTGCTCAGAGCTCAGCTCCAGAGGGGCTTCGTGGCTGGTGTGTGTCTTTGACCTCCCCGTGTTCTCTGGCCTCCCCTTCCCATGTGCACCACAGCCTCGCACTTTTTTGTTTATTCACCATGTGTATATTTTCACAGTTGCTTTCTGTTTATGCTAGTTAAAGGTGGTAGTTTACTCACTAAGTCGTGTCCAACTTTTACAACTCCATGGACTTGTGAGCCCCAGGCTTCTCTGTCCCTGGGAGTCTCCAGGCAAGAATACTGGAGCGGGTTGACATCCCTGTCGCCAGGGATCTTCCCCATCTAGGAATCGAACCTGGGTCTCTTGCATTGCAGATAGAGTCTTTACTGACTGAGCTACAAGGGAGGCTGATGGTAGTAATTTCTAAAAATACTTAATGTGAAAATAATTTCAATTTTTTACAAAGTGAAAAAATAACCAAAATAATATAAAGAACACCTGTTTAGTGACTTCCACCTTTTAACCTCCCATTTTCTTTCTTACCTGCATTTTCTCTCCATCTCCACACTCTTTCTCTCACACATACACACACTCACGCACACTCACATTATTTTTTTCTGGATAGGATGTACCCAGCATGCCCCTTCCATCCTAGACTCTTTAACCTGCAGTTGCTGAGCACGGGGCATTCTCTGTTGTGACCACAGCACAGTCAACACCTCCCTAACGGCTCCCTCCCATGCACATTTCAGTAGGTCCACTGCCTCGTGATGTCCTGTGTAGCGTATTTCCTCGCTCCAGGGACAGAATCCCGTCCAGGGTCAGCTTGTGCCTCGAATTACCACGTCCCTTTAGCCTCCTTTACTCTGGACGTTTTCGCACTCCGTCTTTCTCTTTTGCAACTTTGACATTTTTGAAGAATACAGAATCTTCCCCACCTTTGTTTTAAGAGAACGTGCCTCATTCTGTCTTGGATGTTCCTCTGTGATCAAGTTGAGGCTGAGTGTTCGTGGCTGGAGTGCAGCGCAGGGGACATGTCCTCCCCAGGGTATCTCCTCCGCAGGCCCGTGATGCCCTTCTGTCCCTGGTGGGCCATGTCCATTTTGGCCTCCAGGTTAAGGTGTGGCTCACTTTCTCCACTGTAACATTGCTTTCTCTCTTCTTAGCAGCTAATTTGTAATCCATGGGGAACGCTTGAAGATAATGCAGTGGCCTCATTAAAATTCTCCCTTGGAGGGCTTGCGTTTATTCACCATGTTTGTATATTTTCACAGTTGCTTTCTGTTTATGCTAGTTAAAGGTGGTAGTTTACTCACTAAGTCGTGTCCAACTTTTACAACTCCATGGACTTGTGAGCCCCAGGCTTCTCTGTCCCTGGGAGTCTCCAGGCAAGAATACTGGAGCGGGTTGACATCCCTGTCGCCAGGGATCTTCCCCATCTAGGAATCGAACCTGGGTCTCTTGCATTGCAGATAGAGTCTTTACTGACTGAGCTACAAGGGAGGCTGATGGTAGTAATTTCTAAAAATACTTAATGTGAAAATAATTTCAATTTTTTACAAAGTGAAAAAATAACCAAAATAATATAAAGAACACCTGTTTAGTGACTTCCACCTTTTAACCTCCCATTTTCTTTCTTACCTGCATTTTCTCTCCATCTCCACACTCTTTCTCTCACACATACACACACTCACGCACACTCACATTATTTTTTTCTGGATAGGATGTACCCAGCATGCCCCTTCCATCCTAGACTCTTTAACCTGCAGTTGCTGAGCACGGGGCATTCTCTGTTGTGACCACAGCACAGTCAACACCTCCCTAACGGCTCCCTCCCATGCACATTTCAGTAGGTCCACTGCCTCGTGATGTCCTGTGTAGCGTATTTCCTCGCTCCAGGGACAGAATCCCGTCCAGGGTCAGCTTGTGCCTCGAATTACCACGTCCCTTTAGCCTCCTTTACTCTGGACGTTTTCGCACTCCGTCTTTCTCTTTTGCAACTTTGACATTTTTGAAGAATACAGAATCTTCCCCACCTTTGTTTTAAGAGAACGTGCCTCATTCTGTCTTGGATGTTCCTCTGTGATCAAGTTGAGGCTGAGTGTTCGTGGCTGGAGTGCAGCGCAGGGGACATGTCCTCCCCAGGGTATCTCCTCCGCAGGCCCGTGATGCCCTTCTGTCCCTGGTGGGCCATGTCCATTTTGGCCTCCAGGTTAAGGTGTGGCTCACTTTCTCCACTGTAACATTGCTTTCTCTCTTCTTAGCAGCTAATTTGTAATCCATGGGGAACGCTTGAAGATAATGCAGCTCTCCTGCGCCTCATTAAAATCTCCCCTGAGGACCCTCCTGCCCTGGTGGTGGGGCAACTACTATGGAAAACCTTACTGAGGGCTTCCCCTGGTGATCCAGTGGGTAAGGACACCGCCTTGCAGTGCAAGGGGCGCTGGTTCCATCCCTGGCCTGGGAAGATCCCACATGCTGCGGAGCGGCTGGACCCATGTGTCCAATTACCGAGCCGGAGCTCTGGAGCGCATGCGCCCAGAGCTGGCGCTCTGCAACGACAGAGGCCACCGCGATGGGAGGCCCACAGGAGCCAAAGAACAAAGACAGATGAAAATAGATAAATGAAAGACCAATAGAAGCGGCCCGCCCGCTCCCCTCCCTCCCCAACCCCCGCCCAAAATAAATAAATAAATAAATAAATCTTTAAAAAAAGAAGAAAACCTTACTGATGTTCCTTTAAAAAGTAAAAATAATGTTATATGAACCAGCAATCCCACTCCTGGACGTATATCCAGAAAACATGAAAACCCTTAATTGGCAAAGATACAAGCATCCCAGTGTTCATAGCAGCACTGTTTACAATATCCACGACATGAAAGCCACCCAAGTGTCCATTGACAGATGAATGGATAAAGAAGGTGTGAGATATATATATATATATGTATATATATATATATAGAGAGAGAGAGAGAGAGAGAAAGAGAGAGAGAATATTGCTTGGCCATACAAAAGAATGGAATAATGCCATTTGCAGCAACATGGGTGGACCTAGAGATTGTCAGACTCAGAGAAGGACCAATACCATACAATATTACTTGTACGTAGAGTCTAAAAGAAATATACAAATGAACCTATTTACAAAACAGACTCACAGACAGAAAATCAAATATATGGTTATAAAAGGGGAAAGTGGGGCAAGGGATAAATCAGGGGTTTGGAATCAGTAGACACACACTACTATATATAAGATAGATAAGCCACAGGACCTACCATATAGCACAGGGAGCTATGTTCATTATCTTGTAGTAACCTATAATGCAAAAGAAACAGAGAAAGAATATGCATTTATTCAGGTATATATATGGGCTTCCCAGATGGTGCAGTGGTAAAGGAATCCACTTGCCAATGCAGGAGATGCAAGAGACCCGGGTTCAATTCCTGGATCGAGACGATTCCCTGAAGTGGAAATGGCAACCCACTCCAGTATTCTTGCTTCAGAAAGCTTGGTGGGCTACAGTCCATGATGTTGCAAAGAGTCAGGTACTGAGCACACATAAGAATATATGTGTATATTTATATATATTCATGAATATACCTGAAACTAACACAGTATTATCAGTCAACTATACTTAAATTAAAAAAAATTTCTTTAGATGTGGCATTCATTGGGGATTCTTGCTTTACCAGAATGGTGTAGAATTTTGGTTTTCCAGTGTCAGTTCTCAGGATTCCACTGTAAGCAAGATTCATTCTTCCCACCCATTCATTCATTCATCCATCTTTTCTTGGCACAGACTTGTGGATTCTAGTTTTTTAGTGGTTTATGTTTCAGCACTGTATTTAATTAATTTTTAACCATTTTTTATAGCCATTTTTAATTTATTATTTATTTTCATCCATCTTCATTCTTTGGCCTGTGTGGGCCTCCCATTGCAGTGGCCTCTGCCGTTGCCGAGCACCAGCTCTGGATGCATGCATTCCAGAGTGCTGACTCATAAATGGACACGCCGGTCCAGCCACTCTGCGGCACGTGGGATCTTCCTGGGCCAGGAACCGAACCGGTGCCCCTTGCACTGCAAGGCAGACTCTTTACCCACTGGACCACCAGGGAAGCCCTGTATTTAATTAATTTGATGCCCAAATTGGCCCAGATTTGGACCTCGAGGACCCTTTTAACCTGGCCACTGTATCTTTGTGATCTGCCCCCTTCATTTTTCCAAACAGTCCTGACACTTTCTGTCATGACAAGGTATCCCAGGTTCATGTCCCACTGGCTCCATCCTTCCTTGGGTTTAATTTCTCTGAAAACCCCTGGTTCCTATCAACAGGCAGTGGTGTTAGAGGCCAGGATCTGGGCACCAGATGTCCTCGCGGCCAAGTGGCGTGTCTTGCATTTTGGCCCCTTAGGTGGAGAGCTAGGAAATACATGCTTGTGTGTAAACAAAACACACCTTACCAACACTCCCATTCCAGTCGGCGCCCAGGGTTCTTTCTTGTCTTGCTCCACTCCAGATGTGGTGCTTCTTTCTTTACAGCGAGAACCCTGGCTCCCAATGACATCAAAACATTTACAATTGGCTCCTATAATACATCTTTTAGTTAGAAGTTTCTGAATTGTCTATTGTTTGATAGGTAGAAAGTTCAGGATTATTTATAGTTCCCTGCCCCCTCCCCAAAATACTTCACCTGTCCCTAAGCTAAAGGTATAGCGTCAATTTTTTTTTTTTCTTTTTAAATTGTGTTTATTTACTTTTGGCTGTTCTGGGTTTTCACTGCTGCTACAGGCTCTTCTCTAGTTGCAGGGAGAGAGGGCTACTCTCTCGTTGAGGTGAGCAGGCTTCTTGTTGTGGTGACTTCTCTTGTTGTGGAACTCGGGCTCCAGGGCACACGGGCTTCAGTCTTTGCAGCCCATGGGCTCAGTAGTTGTGGCCTTGAGGCTCTAGAGCACAGGCTCCATAGTTGTGGCTCACAGGCTTAGTTGCTCTGCAGCATGTGGGATCTTCCTGGATCAGGGGTCAAACCTGTGTCTTCTGCATTGGCAGGCAAATTCTTTATCACTGAGCTACCAGGGAAGCCCTAGCATCAAGTTTTGTGTCATAAACTACTTGGATTTGTCTAGCTCTCCTTTCCTTTCCCCCTTCAGAATAGATATGGTATTCACTTGACATATATTTTAGTCTTTCTCTTTTTTATTTTTTTAGTTAAAGGCTCTCCCTTCCCATTCTTAGTGATTTAATTTCTCTCCCCCTTCTCTTTAAAAAAAATAATTTGGAATATTAACCAATTCAAAACTACCTATGCAAAAGCACTTGTACAAAGAAATGTCATTCCTCCCATGTTCCTTCCATCCTGTTCTCCTGCCTCTTATAGATAACTCACTTACTACTTTTTGGAATATCCTTCCTGTGTGTCTTTGTGTAAAAACATGCAGAGGTATGGATGCTTTCTTGTTTTCCCTTCCTTCTTACACATAGGATATAACCTACCATATCTAATCTTGAGCCCTTGGCTCTCTGCGAGCAGTGCTTTATCCAGAAATCGCTCCATATCAGTTCCTAGTGACCTTCCTCATTCTTTTCCCAGCTGCACCGTGTGTACCATAGTCTATTCAACCAGCCTCTGTGCTCGGACATTTAGGTAGTTTCCAGTATTTTGCAATTACCAATAATACTGCAGTGCATGCCCTTGTGCATGAGCGTTTACATATCGTTGGAAGTGTATCTTCCAGATAAATCCCTGCAAGTGGAATTGCTTAACTGAAAGACATAGGAGTGATGTGAAGTTTTCCTTGAAAGTGTATCTCAGTTAGGGAAAAAAAAAGTGAGAGTTCAAATGATTAAGTAAATGACAAGTAGTCCAGGCAACACAGAAACATGGCAGAAATGGTAAAGGCGGACCAGTGACCGAAGTCTAGCAGAACTGGACTAGGGCGTCCAGGTGGCTCAGCTGGTAAAGAATCCACCTGCCAATGCAGGAGGTGCAGGAGACGGGACTTGATCCCTAGGTTGGGAAGATCCCCTGGAGGAAGAACCCACTTAGCTATTCTTGCTAAAAAATTCCACGGACAGAGGAGCCCGGCGGGCTGCAGCCCAGGGGGTCACACACAAGAGTCAGACACGACTGACCATGTGCACGCAGAGCCCAGAGGACTAGGGTGTAGCTGCCGTCCCTTCAAACTCTAATAAAACAGAAGCCTGGTGAGGTGGGGGCTCGTGGCATCATAACCGAGGTTCAGATGGAGCCCCAACTTGTCCTGGTGGCTGTGGCATGGCACATGCGCCCTGGGAGGAAGCAAGGCCGCACGGAGGCAGGTGTGGAATCAGCACGGAGTTGGGCAGTGGGGCCGAGAAGGCTGTGCAGAGCCACACTGCATGTTCTGATTTGCCATAAAGTGGGGGTGCACTTTGACCCTCAGTCACCAAGGCCAAGTCCTCTTCAGCATCCACTTGTGAAGATGGCTGTAGAATCTGTTCTGGAACAGTTAGGATCTGGTGAGAGTTCTCCTCTTATAGATAACTCACTTACTACTTTGGAATATCCTTCCTGTGTGTCTTTGTGTAAAACATGCAGAGGTATGGATGCTTTCTTGTTTTCCCTTCCTTCTTACACATAGGATATAACCTACCATATCTAATCTTGAGCCCTTGGCTCTCTGCGAGCAGTGCTTTATCCAGAAATCGCTCCATATCAGTTCCTAGTGACCTTCCTCATTCTTTTCCCAGCTGCACCGTGTGTACCATAGTCTATTCAACCAGCCTCTGTGCTCGGACATTTAGGTAGTTTCCAGTATTTTGCAATTACCAATAATACTGCAGTGCATGCCCTTGTGCATGAGCGTTTACATATCGTTGGAAGTGTATCTTCCAGATAAATCCCTGCAAGTGGAATTGCTTAACTGAAAGACATAGGAGTGATGTGAAGTTTTCCTTGAAAGTGTATCTCAGTTAGGGAAAAAAAGTGAGAGTTCAAATGATTAAGTAAATGACAAGTAGTCCAGGCAACACAGAAACATGGCAGAAATGGTAAAGGCGGACCAGTGACCGAAGTCTAGCAGAACTGGACTAGGGCGTCCAGGTGGCTCAGCTGGTAAAGAATCCACCTGCCAATGCAGGAGGTGCAGGAGACGGGACTTGATCCCTAGGTTGGGAAGATCCCCTGGAGGAAGAACCCACTTAGCTATTCTTGCTAAAAAATTCCACGGACAGAGGAGCCCGGCGGGCTGCAGCCCAGGGGGTCACACACAAGAGTCAGACACGACTGACCATGTGCACGCAGAGCCCAGAGGACTAGGGTGTAGCTGCCGTCCCTTCAAACTCTAATAAAACAGAAGCCTGGTGAGGTGGGGGCTCGTGGCATCATAACCGAGGTTCAGATGGAGCCCCAACTTGTCCTGGTGGCTGTGGCATGGCACATGCGCCCTGGGAGGAAGCAAGGCCGCACGGAGGCAGGTGTGGAATCAGCACGGAGTTGGGCAGTGGGGCCGAGAAGGCTGTGCAGAGCCACACTGCATGTTCTGATTTGCCATAAAGTGGGGGTGCACTTTGACCCTCAGTCACCAAGGCCAAGTCCTCTTCAGCATCCACTTGTGAAGATGGCTGTAGAATCTGTTCTGGAACAGTTAGGATCTGGTGAGACCCTCTCCTCCAAAAGCTGTTACCCCCTCCTCTCATGCCCACCTAGCACTTTGCGTACAGTTTCCAGGAGCTGACAGAATCACTGGTTTTAGGAGTTTAAAAGGAGAAGAAGCTGCTTGGCCTTTGGAGAACTGTTGGCTATTTTAATCTAGGAAATTCAGTGGAGCGCCTCTTCCCACAGCTACGCCAGCTGGAGCAGGCCTGTAAGGAGGGGGTGGGGAGGCACTGGGGTGCCGCTGTGAGAACCAGGGCACCACGGCTGAGGTTCGGAAGCTTTGTTGTGTGTGGAGAGGCCTTTGGGGGCCTGGTTCTTCCCCAGGAGTGACCTGGGAGGTGGGGGTAGAGCAGGCTTGGTTTCCGCTGCTGCCTTTCCAGCTGTGTAAGTAGTTACTGTAGGACTTCCCTTGGTGGTCCAGTGGTTAAGACTCAGCGCGTCCACTGCAGGGAGCACAGGTTTGATCCCTGGTGAGGGAGGTTCCGCATGCTGCAAGGTATAGCAGGAAAAAAAAAAAAGAGTCATTATACTTCTGGGTTTCTGTTTCCTGATATTCAGTATCTAGAACCAGACTAACGGTTTTCAGGCCATTTTGTGAGGATTCTAGAAAGGAGCCTCAGAGACCTCTGTGGAGGGCACGAGGAAACCCGTGGTCAGAGACATTCAGGCTCCCACCCACCCTGAACCTGTCCCAGCTCTGTGCTCCCCTCTTCCCCTGGGGGTGTGCTGGGAAGTTGTCCTTTAGAACTAATGTGCACCTGCAAACTCCACTTGGTGAGCGCTAGACTGGATTATCTTTAACCTTGCCTCTGCTCTAGAACTCTTAGAGGATCCTGGGGGATTAAAAAGCCAGAAAGGAACAGCAGCGTCAGAGCAGGTGGAGGCACTAGGGCTCGGCCCTGCCACCTTGAAGAGTCCTTGGAGCTGAGTTCCTGCCATGTCAACCGGGCAGGCCAGGAGGAAGGGGCTTCTCAGCAGGGTGGGAAGCAGGTCAAAGGTCATGGGGCAGAGACCAGAGGCTGGCACCATTGTCTCACATGGTACTCTTCAGAGGTCTTTGACGGCATGCCCAAGCAGTAATTAAATACCTAATTAAACATGCAACTCTCCAACATATATACATTTATTATAAACTGTATATATTTGTATTAGTGTGCAAAGGTTATATACATTGTAACATGAACAAAATAGATTTTTAAAGATGATAATAAATAAAACCATCACAATATGGTATAGTAATTATCCGCCAATCAAAATAAATTAATTGAAAAAATAATTGAAAAGAGGTATTGCTTAGTGAATCATCTTGCATGCCCACTGAGGTATCTGCACCCCACTTTGGAGAAGGTGGGGGTAATTGGGAGGCTCCTGAAGGAGGCTGGTAGAGGGAGGAGGGGCGAGCAGGAGAGAATGGCGCTTCTCGGCTGGAAGGGCCTCCTGCCCTCTGCCGTGCCTGCGGGCTGCGTGGATTGCTGTCTACTCAGTAGCTCTTGGTGAATTGGCTCACTTGCTTTTTCTTAAATTTAGCTTTATCGTAAGCAGGGACATCCACAAAAGAACAGCTTTTCTATACAGTTGGAATTTTCTTCTAATACACATTAAAATAAAACCAAACCCATGCAAAAAACACATGCCACTCAGAGATCACGTGCCACCCCCCACCTGTGGGATGGGTCGGCCCCTGGGGGACTCTGATCTGTGGCGTCTGACTCTAGATCACACTGGAAGGAGGGGCCTGATAAGAGTGGGCCCCTTCCCCAGGCCAGACCCATGGGGCTTGTCAGGGTCGAGGCAGGTAGAGATGCAGCCTCCAGCCAGAGGACAGTCACAAGCATGGTCATACGAACAGAGGACCAGGAGGGAGACCAGGAAGCAGCGCCCCCTGTGAGGACACTGCACACATAGATCGCGGGCTGGGGATTGCCAAGCATCATTACCAGCCCTGCCTGCCCCTAGGCAGAGCCATCAGACATGGGTTCAGTCCAGAGCCATGTCATGAGGGCTGGCCTCATGCTGGACCCTGGACTAGACACTGCAATGCTGGTGAAGAACAAGACAGGCAAGCAGCTCCTCTCAGGAAGCCCACATCCTAGAGGGGGCAAGGCAGACTGGAAACCAGAAACTAACAGAGACTCTCGAATCCAGGTGCAGGCCCCCCTCAATCCAAAGATAGAGTGGCCCTATGAGTGAAACCTTTTGTAAGGTGAGATGGGGTAAAACCAAGATGCAGTTACCCTTGGACACACCTTGCAGCGTATGCGCGGAGCAGAGACCCAGCTCAGCACTATGGCGGCTTGCCCTGAGGTGCTGGCTCTGGTACCCAGGAAGGAGCCTGGCGGGGCTGCTCCCAGCCCTCGGTACACGCCACCTCTGTAGCAGCTGCCGCAGCACCAACACTGAACACTCTTTCCGCTTTTCGTCTATTTTTGTAAAAGGGAAAATCCTTTTCAGGTTTCTTTCAGATAGCGAAAACCAGTAAGGTACTAATATAGGTCTTTCATGAAAGCAAGGTGGCTTAAAGTGAACTTTTCAAAAAGTAGGGATACCTGTAGCTATAAATACTATCAAATAAAATCAAGATGGGGGGAGGGACAGATCTTTATGGAAGAGTCCCAAGTAATTTGTGCGGCTGTTCCTCGCTCAAGGAGCTAGAACATAGCTCCCTAGTCTGTGCAGGTGGGCTACGCCTAGTGACTTGCTTCCAAGGGGTGTGGAATGCGAGCAGAAGGAGTAGCCAGTGGAGAGCCCTGACCAGCTTTCTCAGCCAAGTGGAGTGATCAGCGCTAGGTCACGTCGACAGCCTGTGCGCTTGACAGCATGTGAGGAGAGGGTGCTTGCCTTCTGTGGTCTTCCTCTCAGAACCCCCTGTGGTAGTCTCTTGGTCGTGTCTAACTGTTGCGACCCCACAGACTGTAGCCCACCAGTCTAATAATCAGAAAAATGTCACTCAGATCCAGATTGAGAGGTGTCCTATGCCTGACCAGTCTCCTCAAACCGTAAGGTCATCTGGAGGAAAGAAGGTCCGAGGAACTGTCGCAGCCAACAGGAGCCCAAGGAGGTGTGATGGCTGGATGGTTATCAGATGGGGTCCTGGAACCAGAAAAGGATACTGGGGAGTAAGGATGCTAGGGGAATCTGAATGAAGAATGGGGTTGAATTCATAGTAAGTTAGAGAGACACAGGGAAAGCCATAGGGAAGATGTTTGAGAAGACATCCCTGAGGTTTGAGCAGAGCCTGGAGGGACATGGTTGAGGGGTGTCTGGGGAGGGAGGACTTGGGTGACAGCGTTCCAGGCAGAGCTAAGAGTCGTGCAAAGATCCTGGGGCAGGAACAGGCCAGCGCCGGTCAAAGGCGAGTGACAGGGAAGCACAACAGAGCTGGCGGGCAGAGGGTCAGAGGTGAGGTCAGTGGTGGACAGGGGCTAGGCCGCGTGTGACCTCGGTGCCGAGGACTGCATGTGGACTTTGTTCTGAGTGTGATGGGCAGGCCAAAGGGAATTAGGGCTGATTTTTGCTTAAAATCGCTTGGTTCTGTGTGGATAACAGACTGAGGGTGGGAAGCGGAGGGGCAGGAAGAGCAGTGGGAGGGCCCTGCTCCAGTCGGGTGGACGACGGCAGAGCCCACGTGCACCCGTGCTTCACAGTCCATCATCGTCCCCTCCCGTGTCTCCTGAGGCAGCACTGGAGTTCTGTCCACACCCAGCGTCCAGGAGCTCTGTAAAGGGGCAGCTCAGCCGTCCCCCTCTGACTCAGGACATTTTCCTTTATTGGTTCAGACCTTTTTCTGAAAATGAAAATGTAAATTAGGCTCAAATCGGGTCCTATGAAAGTTGCCCTCATTTAATTGGAAAAAATAAAGTGAGGTCCCTCCCTCTCTGCCCACCGGAAGCCGTAAGTGGGAAGGGAGAACAAAGACTTCGGGCATGGGAGAGCCTGGGCTACAGTGTGAACAGTTTCGGAACATTTTCAGCAGATTCGGTTATGTTTGATTAACCGCATGTCATTTCTTCCATGCTTCTCAACTCCTCTGGGAAGGAAGTGTGGTATCAATAAAATAGAATAAATAACCATTGAAGAAAAATTCTTGAAGTAAATCATTGCAATCTGGGCTTTCCTGTCAAAATCAGGCGCCTTTTCTCTGTGTTTCCAAGATGAAAGGAGAGAAGGATGCGGGCCTCTCTCACTTCTCCTGGAGGGATGTTGCGAACCAGAAAAGGATACTGGGGAGTAAGGATGCTAGGGGAATCTGAATGAAGAATGGGGTTGAATTCATAGTAAGTTAGAGAGACACAGGGAAAGCCATAGGGAAGATGTTTGAGAAGACATCCCTGAGGTTTGAGCAGAGCCTGGAGGGACATGGTTGAGGGGTGTCTGGGGAGGGAGGACTTGGGTGACAGCGTTCCAGGCAGAGCTAAGAGTCGTGCAAAGATCCTGGGGCAGGAACAGGCCAGCGCCGGTCAAAGGCGAGTGACAGGGAAGCACAACAGAGCTGGCGGGCAGAGGGTCAGAGGTGAGGTCAGTGGTGGACAGGGGCTAGGCCGCGTGTGACCTCGGTGCCGAGGACTGCATGTGGACTTTGTTCTGAGTGTGATGGGCAGGCCAAAGGGAATTAGGGCTGATTTTTGCTTAAAATCGCTTGGTTCTGTGTGGATAACAGACTGAGGGTGGGAAGCGGAGGGGCAGGAAGAGCAGTGGGAGGGCCCTGCTCCAGTCGGGTGGACGACGGCAGAGCCCACGTGCACCCGTGCTTCACAGTCCATCATCGTCCCCTCCCGTGTCTCCTGAGGCAGCACTGGAGTTCTGTCCACACCCACGCGTCCAGGAGCTCTGTAAAGGGGCAGCTCAGCCGTCCCCCTCTGACTCAGGACATTTTCCTTTATTGGTTCAGACCTTTTTCTGAAAATGAAAATGTAAATTAGGCTCAAATCGGGTCCTATGAAAGTTGCCCTCATTTAATTGGAAAAAATAAAGTGAGGTCCCTCCCTCTCTGCCCACCGGAAGCCGTAAGTGGGAAGGGAGAACAAAGACTTCGGGCATGGGAGAGCCTGGGCTACAGTGTGAACAGTTTCGGAACATTTTCAGCAGATTCGGTTATGTTTGATTAACCGCATGTCATTTCTTCCATGCTTCTCAACTCCTCTGGGAAGGAAGTGTGGTATCAATAAAATAGAATAAATAACCATTGAAGAAAAATTCTTGAAGTAAATCATTGCAATCTGGGCTTTCCTGTCAAAATCAGGCGCCTTTTCTCTGTGTTTCCAAGATGAAAGGAGAGAAGGATGCGGGCCTCCGTCTCACTTCTCCTGGAGGGATGTTGCGGGGGCTCCCTTCATGGCCGTCGAGTGTCTGCTGGCTGCGGACCCTCCAGTGGGGACACACAGTGGGGAGCGGGGCTCCATCTGGAGCACAAGCACATCTGTAACCCCAGGTCCAGGGCCGCGCAGGCTCCCCCCGGGGTCTGTTTGCCTCCAGAGATAGAGATGGTGATCATGGAGCGCAGCAAACTCCCAGAGCTGGCAGCCAGCACCTCGGTGCAGGCGCAGAACACCACGGACGAGGAGAAGAGCGCAGCCACTGGCCTGGACAGCGTCCAGTGGAGCAGGTAGCCGCGGGGCGGCGGGAGGGCTGCCCCTGAGCCAGTCATCTGGGAAGGGAGCTGCGCCGCTGTTGAGCGTCTGGGATGAAGTGGGCGGAGGGGAGCGCCCCGGGCAGGCCTTGCCTCTTCCTGCCCCTCCAGGCGGCCTCTTCTGCCTCCTGGCTCAGCCGTCCTGCCTCCTGCTTCTCCAGCCCCTGACCACTGGAAGCGCGGTGCCTCTTGAGAGGCCTCGCCTTGGGGACAGAGCCAACCCTCAAGGCCACGGTAGTCACCCTTTGGAATGAACACCCGAGGTGTGGCATCACCACACCAGGCACTTTAACGCGGGTTCTGACGGGTGTGGCCATGTACACGCCACTCCTGGCCATGCTCTGCTGCCCCCAGGAACAATTCCCGGCGGGGCTGCATTTGGATTTTATTGTCTCAATTCCCCCGGCTCGGCATTCCGGGAGAGGGCCAAATGGGCTACCAGTAAAGTGAGGTCCCTCTCTGCCCACGGAAGCCGTAAGTGGGAAGGAGAACAAAGACTTCGGGCATGGGAGAGCCTGGGCTACAGTGTGAACAGTTTCGGAACATTTTCAGCAGATTCGGTTATGTTTGATTAACCGCATGTCATTTCTTCCATGCTTCTCAACTCCTCTGGGAAGGAAGTGTGGTATCAATAAAATAGAATAAATAACCATTGAAGAAAAATTCTTGAAGTAAATCATTGCAATCTGGGCTTTCCTGTCAAAATCAGGCGCCTTTTCTCTGTGTTTCCAAGATGAAAGGAGAGAAGGATGCGGGCCTCCGTCTCACTTCTCCTGGAGGGATGTTGCGGGGGCTCCCTTCATGGCCGTCGAGTGTCTGCTGGCTGCGGACCCTCCAGTGGGGACACACAGTGGGGAGCGGGGCTCCATCTGGAGCACAAGCACATCTGTAACCCCAGGTCCAGGGCCGCGCAGGCTCACCCCGGTGTCTGTTTGCCTCCAGAGATAGAGATGGTGATCATGGAGCGCAGCAAACTCCCAGAGCTGGCAGCCAGCACCTCGGTGCAGGCGCAGAACACCACGGACGAGGAGAAGAGCGCAGCCACTGGCCTGGACAGCGTCCAGTGGAGCAGGTAGCCGCGGGGCGGCGGGAGGGCTGCCCCTGAGCCAGTCATCTGGGAAGGGAGCTGCGCCGCTGTTGAGCGTCTGGGATGAAGTGGGCGGAGGGGAGCGCCCCGGGCAGGCCTTGCCTCTTCCTGCCCCTCCAGGCGGCCTCTTCTGCCTCCTGGCTCAGCCGTCCTGCCTCCTGCTTCTCCAGCCCCTGACCACTGGAAGCGCGGTGCCTCTTGAGAGGCCTCGCCTTGGGGACAGAGCCAACCCTCAAGGCCACGGTAGTCACCCTTTGGAATGAACACCCGAGGTGTGGCATCACCACACCAGGCACTTTAACGCGGGTTCTGACGGGTGTGGCCATGTACACGCCACTCCTGGCCATGCTCTGCTGCCCCCAGGAACAATTCCCGGCGGGGCTGCATTTGGATTTTATTGTCTCATTCATTTGCTGCTGCCACGGGCCCCACTGCCTGTCGGGCCTGCCTGGCGACTCAGCCGGCACAGCGTCAGGCTGCCGTCCACCTCTGACTTCTCGCCTGCTCGTTCATTTCAACGAGGGCTGCTCAAACTATTGCAATACTGGAACCTTACAGACGCCACCCTTTCCAGAAGGTTCCAGAAGGAATCCGGTGGAGGGCTGCTCCCGAAGGTGCAGCAAAGCGTTAGGAGGGCTTCTCCGTCTCAGCACTGTTGCCTTATCCGATGTCTGCAGGTCCCTCCAAATCCACGTCAGGGGTCGTGCACAGACAACAGCGTGGTTTGTGTCTGCCTGCACGGCGTTCACTTCCTGAGCTCTCATGGCGTGGTGCATGGGACACGCGCATGTGCGCATGCCCTGTTTATTAATCCAACTTGAAGTGAAGGCTCGGAGCACACCAGGTTTTTCCTACAGGTCTTGTTTATCTCTTTGCTTGGCACGTGTTTCAGGTTAATTTTTGTATCAGTTGCACAGGGGTGCCACTTTCAGTTTTAGTTGAATACAAATCCTTGCAGCAAATTGTGGGCTGTGAATTCTATCGACAAGGACCTTTTTGATTTTGTTTTGTGGCAGAACGAAACAAAACAAAAAAAGCCCCGAGGCTCTGAAAATTAAGGAAATCATTCTAAACACAGAAAGGGAGAGGGACACCATCTTTAAAAGGTGCTTGGCACAGCTTTAGTAGAATATGAATCATTAAAAAACTGAAAATGAGTTGTCATGAGGGATGTGCACCTGTTTAATATATTATTGTGTGTCTGACTTTTGTGACCCCAGGAACTGTTCTTATATTATTATGTGTCTGATTCTTGTGACCCCAAGAACTATAGCCCACTAGGCTCCTCTGTTCGTGAGAGTTCCCAGACAAGAATACTGGAGTTGGGTAGCTATGCCCTTCTCCAAGGGGATCTTCCCCACCAAGGGACTGATCCCACATCTCCTACCTTGGCAGGTGGATTCTTTACCACCGAGCCACCTAGGAAGCCTGTTCAGTTTCTTAGGGTCTGATAAATGAAAGCAGCATGCATTTTGCATGGTGTGGTAATACTTTATCTTTCCTAAAAGGAGGAAAAACACCGTGTATTGTCAAGAACAAAAAGTGAGCCGGCCAAAATCTTTTTTTTTTTTTTTTTTCTGGCCAAAATCTTATGTTTAGGTATTAGAGATAACACTTCTTTTTTTTTCGCCTGAATCATAGTGAAGAGAGGGATTTTCTTAAGTTGCTTGAGATTGTTTCTTAACTTCCAGTGACTTTGGCAAATCTTCTGCCATGTGGGTCACAGTGGAAGCTGATCCTATGTCCTGAGTTGAGCCACATGCAGACTCGTGGGCCGGGACTGTGGACTCCAGCTGTGCGTGGCTCTGCGGCTGGCCCAGGTGGGGAGGAGCGCGTCCTCTGCAAAGGCACCGGGTTGTTCACTGTCAGAGACACCCTCTCTGTCTTCCGCCCTCTCACCTCCTGGCGCTGGGCGAGGGCACTCACGAGGAGGGGAGGGGACGTGTGTCCTTGACATGAATTGAAGCTCGACCTTGGCGCGCTCGTCCAAAGAAGCAACGTAGAACAGAGTGGCACTGTCTTTCTATTACCCGTACACTGGCTGTCTCTGCATTCATGGGGAGATATAGAACTAAGAAACCAGAAACTATCCAATATAATTTCTCTTAAAAAAAACTTTTGAAATTCACAAAGTAACAGGCACTCAGAAAATGTGAAAACCTTGAATAAAGAAAGGAAAAAGGTCTTCATAATTCAAAAGCAACTGTTATGAGCATTTTCATGATTTCCTGTCACTCGGTTTTCAGTGCCAATGAGGGTGCACCTGTTTAATATATTATTGTGTGTCTGACTTTTGTGACCCCAGGAACTGTTCTTATATTATTATGTGTCTGATTCTTGTGACCCCAAGAACTATAGCCCACTAGGCTCCTCTGTTCGTGAGAGTTCCCAGACAAGAATACTGGAGTTGGGTAGCTATGCCCTTCTCCAAGGGGATCTTCCCCACCAAGGGACTGATCCCACATCTCCTACCTTGGCAGGTGGATTCTTTACCACCGAGCCACCTAGGAAGCCTGTTCAGTTTCTTAGGGTCTGATAAATGAAAGCAGCATGCATTTTGCATGGTGTGGTAATACTTTATCTTTCCTAAAAGGAGGAAAAACACCGTGTATTGTCAAGAACAAAAAGTGAGCCGGCCAAAATCTTTTTTTTTTTTTTTTTTTCTGGCCAAAATCTTATGTTTAGGTATTAGAGATAACACTTTTTTTTTCGCCTGAATCATAGTGAAGAGAGGGATTTTCTTAAGTTGCTTGAGATTGTTTCTTAACTTCCAGTGACTTTGGCAAATCTTCTGCCATGTGGGTCACAGTGGAAGCTGATCCTATGTCCTGAGTTGAGCCACATGCAGACTCGTGGGCCGGGACTGTGGACTCCAGCTGTGCGTGGCTCTGCGGCTGGCCCAGGTGGGGAGGAGCGCGTCCTCTGCAAAGGCACCGGGTTGTTCACTGTCAGAGACACCCTCTCTGTCTTCCGCCCTCTCACCTCCTGGCGCTGGGCGAGGGCACTCACGAGGAGGGGAGGGGACGTGTGTCCTTGACATGAATTGAAGCTCGACCTTGGCGCGCTCGTCCAAAGAAGCAACGTAGAACAGAGTGGCACTGTCTTTCTATTACCCGTACACTGGCTGTCTCTGCATTCATGGGGAGATATAGAACTAAGAAACCAGAAACTATCCAATATAATTTCTCTTAAAAAAAAAACTTTTGAAATTCACAAAGTAACAGGCACTCAGAAAATGTGAAAAACCTTGAATAAAGAAAGGAAAAAAGGTCTTCATAATTCAAAAGCAACTGTTATGAGCATTTTCATGATTTCCTGTCACTCGGTTTTCAGTGCCAATGTAAGTGGAAATTCTGCCCTCTTTCTCCCAATAGCTAACACCATACCATGTCTGTTATTTCTGCCTTTGGTTCTCTTAAATATAATATCAAACCCCAAGCATCTGTTTCACTTTATTGTACTTTTAGTAAACAGAAATTCTAATGGCTTCGTAATACTTCATCTCATAAAAGATGGTCCATCTGCCCAGCCCTCCCTCTGCTACTGGAACGTTTGGTTCCTCGTAATATTCCCACATGAAAATACAGTCCAAATTCCAAGCCATTGACTTGCCACAAAGTGTGTTTTATACTTTCTCCTGCTCTTGAGTTTGGAAGTGTTATTGCTGGGGGCCAAGAGAAAGCCAGATCCATACATGGCAAAACTGTTCACGCATCCGAATGGCGATGGCTGGTCGGGATTCGGAAAGTAGAACCTGAACCTCAGTGTTCCTTAAAAGATTCTTCCTTTCATTTCCGTGTCACACATGTTTATTTGAAATGTCATAACAAGTTCATTTTACTGCCTTTCTGTGTTTTTCAATACATTCTTTTAAATGACATTCAAAATTGATTTAAAAAATTTTTTTTTAAATTTTTATTTATTTCTTTGTTTTTGGCCATTTCTACTGATCTTTCATTTATTTATCTTTGTTCTTTGGCCTGTGCGGGCCTCCCATCGCAGTGGCCTCTGTTGTCACAGAGCACCGGATCTGGGTGCATGCGCTCCAGAACTCCGGCTCGGTAGTTGGACACATCGGTCCAACCTCTCCACAGACGGCACGTGGGATCTTCCCAGGCCAGGGATTGAACTGGCACCCCTTGCACTGCAAGGCAGTGTCCTTACCCACTGGACCACAAAGGAAGCCTTTCAGTACATTTTTTGAGTCAGTGATAGCTTTCTGGAGTTGAGAAGTCAAAAAAGTATAATGGTTATGCAGCGAATAGGTCTCCCTATTTCTCTGTCACATCATCTCACACCCCCTAGTCAGCACTGTTGGCTTTAGCTCCTGTCCTTTGAGGGGTTAAGTATGCCCTTGTTCGCTCATGGAGGCTCTCTGCTCTTCTGGCTTCAAGCTGGCATCCAAGGGCAGCCACAGACAGTCACAGGGTCAGAGCCTCCTTCCAGCGAGCCAGATCTGTACATGTGCTGTTATTCTTGTGTTGAAGTCTTTCCAGGTCAGGCCCCTCACCCGGCAGGACAGCGTCCAGGCTGTGTGGTTTGTGATATTTGTAGCCGCTCGCTAGATCTCACCCACAAAGCATCAGAGGTGAGAGACTTATGATTGACCCCTTTCCACCAGGGAAGCTTGACCCAAGAAACTGCTGGGCCAGGACCTGCCAAAGCAAGACGGTGGAGAAGTGCCCGAGGAATCCTCAGAAGAGAAGTGTAGCCACAGCTTACGTGTCGAGCACTTTCCGCCTGGGCCTGGGCCTGTGTGAAGGCCGCTCTGTTGTTACTTCACTTGAACCCTCACAGACCTGGACGTGTCCAGTCCCGCCTAAGGGACAGGAGAGTGTACCTTACTCAAGGGTTTGCAGCTCAGAAGAGGCAGAATCAACAATTTTGGTAGAAAATCCACTTTTGCCCGCTTTTTATTGTGTCACACATGTTTATTTGAAATGTCATAACAAGTTCATTTTACTGCCTTTCTGTGTTTTTCAATACATTCTTTTAAATGACATTCAAAATTGATTTAAAAAATTTTTTTTTAAATTTTTATTTATTTCTTTGTTTTTGGCCATTTCTACTGATCTTTCATTTATTTATCTTTGTTCTTTGGCCTGTGCGGGCCTCCCATCGCAGTGGCCTCTGTTGTCACAGAGCACCGGATCTGGGTGCATGCGCTCCAGAACTCCGGCTCGGTAGTTGGACACATCGGTCCAACCTCTCCACAGACGGCACGTGGGATCTTCCCAGGCCAGGGATTGAACTGGCACCCCTTGCACTGCAAGGCAGTGTCCTTACCCACTGGACCACAAAGGAAGCCTTTCAGTACATTTTTTGAGTCAGTGATAGCTTTCTGGAGTTGAGAAGTCAAAAAAGTATAATGGTTATGCAGCGAATAGGTCTCCCTATTTCTCTGTCACATCATCTCACACCCCCTAGTCAGCACTGTTGGCTTTAGCTCCTGTCCTTTGAGGGGTTAAGTATGCCCTTGTTCGCTCATGGAGGCTCTCTGCTCTTCTGGCTTCAAGCTGGCATCCAAGGGCAGCCACAGACAGTCACAGGGTCAGAGCCTCCTTCCAGCGAGCCAGATCTGTACATGTGCTGTTATTCTTGTGTTGAAGTCTTTCCAGGTCAGGCCCCTCACCCGGCAGGACAGCGTCCAGGCTGTGTGGTTTGTGATATTTGTAGCCGCTCGCTAGATCTCACCCACAAAGCATCAGAGGTGAGAGACTTATGATTGACCCCTTTCCACCAGGGAAGCTTGACCCAAGAAACTGCTGGGCCAGGACCTGCCAAAGCAAGACGGTGGAGAAGTGCCCGAGGAATCCTCAGAAGAGAAGTGTAGCCACAGCTTACGTGTCGAGCACTTTCCGCCTGGGCCTGGGCCTGTGTGAAGGCCGCTCTGTTGTTACTTCACTTGAACCCTCACAGACCTGGACGTGTCCAGTCCCCGTCTAAGGGACAGGAGAGTGTACCTTACTCAAGGGTTTGCAGCTCAGAAGAGGCAGAATCAACATGTGAACCCTGGCTGTCTGGCTCCACAGTCTAAAATCATCCAGACTTGTTGGTGCCTTCTCGGCTCTTGTGAATCTATTGTGTTGCCCCATTTTCTTCACGCTCTTGCCTCTCTTTGAAGTGATGCCGTGGTGTGTCTGCTCTCTGTCTGCCTACTAGCATGGCAATGCCCAAAAGACCCCACTTATCACCAGTATCTGGGACCGCGGGAGGACCACTGTTGAGTGATCAGTCAGTTAGCCGTTCCTTTGTCAGTTTCCCTGGACATGGCAGCTTCCTGGGGCAGAGCCTGCCTGTCACTCACCTCTGTGTCTTCTGAGCCTGGTGCTGGATTAGGTACACAGTGGCCACACTCTTTGCTGCTGGTGCATGTGTGCTCAGTTATGTCCGACTCTTGGCGACCCCATGGAACCGCAGCCCACCAGGCTCGGCTTGTCCATGAGCTTCTCCAGGCAAGAAGACTGGAGTGGGTTGCTATTTCTTCCTCCAGGGGAATCTCCCCAACCCAGGGGTCGAACTTGTGTCTCACGCACTGGCAGGAAGGTTCTTCACTCCTGAGCCGTCTGGGAAGCTGCTGGTGGGCGGTGGTGGGAAGGGCAAAGGCAGCCGGCACCTGTGTGCAGTGAGGCTCACTCAGGCCCCTCTTTTCAGACCCTTCCTGGATATGGTGTACCACGCCCTGGACAGCCCGGACGACGATTACCACGCGCTCTTCGTGCTCTGCCTCCTCTACGCCATGTCTCATAACAAAGGTAAGCTGCTCAGCTCTTCTGTCTTCAGGGAAAAGGAAAGCGGCTTTCCCTGAAGAAGTTCCTTTTGGTTTTGGCGGACTCCCACGCAACTTCTCCACAGCCTCGTTAGCATTTCTCAGGTGCTTTTCTGCAGACTGAAGCCACAGGAATCAGTTACTCAGGCGACAGGGGGCGGCGGGTTGGCGAGGAAAGTTCAAATGTTGACCATTCAACCCAGCATGACTGTGTTCACGCCGTGGTTTGCTCTCGACCCCTCGGTTTACAACTGACTTAGGCTTCCGACCTCGTTCCTACCATCAGAGCAGAAATCAGTCAAATTGTAATCTTGGTTTTGCTATTTATAATAGGTGATGTGCTGTTCTGGGGTTAGAGCTAAAATAGGCTCTGAGTGGATTGTGTGGAAGCGTAGGTTTCCTTTCTGAAGAAAGGTGTGGTTCTCTGGCTTCCCCTGTGGAGGCCGAGCGGTCAGGATGAGACTCCCGCCGAGCTGACGGTTTCGATTAGGATCCATTCATTCACTTCCTCCCTGAGAACCGCCACGGGTGTGCACCACCTGGCCCAACGCAACCAAGTGCTGAACCTGCCACATCAGAAGCTCTTTGAAGGAGAAGTCAAGAATATTCCTTCTGGCCCCTGCCAAGCACTGGGCTCAGCACAGATTAGATGAAACTGCATCGAGTGATGTTTTAGTAGGCTTTTCAGAAGCTTGTTCGGAGGGAACTAAGGGTGGGTTTCACTGAGACAGCCTATGGCTGGATTCATTTAGAAAGCAGTCAACAAAACAGAGTATGTTTTTATTGTGAAATCATTAATTGTGATAAGTAGGTTGTATACACACATGCTCAGTCGATTCAGTCATGTCCGCCAGGCTCCTCTGTCCATGGGATTCTCTCAGGCAAGAATACTGAAGTGAGTTGCTGTTTCCTCCTCCAGAAGATCTTCCTGACCCAGGGATTGGACCTATGTCTCCTGCATGGGCAGATGGATTATTTACCACTGAGGGTTCAATGAAAAAGTCCTCCCCTCCCAAATTTGTCCTCCAGTTCTTTTTCAGAGGCCATTTGTGTTACCAGTTTCTTGTGTGTCTTTTAAAGATACCTGTGCAAACCCAAGTACAAGATTTCATTTCAACGGGTTCCGTACCCCCAGCATGAATGGAGGGTCATTCTTTACTGTCTGTCCTGTGCCTTGTTTTTGTCACATCATGTATCAGCACATCACCCCGTCCCTGTGGAAGTGCCTCGTACTTTTAAACTGTGTCCGACTCCTTGCGACCCTGTGGGCTGTAGCTCCCTAGCTGCAGCTCTGCCATTCCACTTATAGAATGATACTGAGACCATTTCCAGGTTTTTCCTTCTCAAGACAGGACAAGCCATGGCTGCTCGTCTCCTGTATCAGTCACTCCACCCACAGCCAAGTGTGGAGATCTAGAATGAAGTGTGAATCACTCAGTCCTGCCCTGCTCTTTGCAGCCACGTAGACTGTAGCCCACCAGGCTCCTCTGTCCATGGAATTCTCCAGGCAAGAATGCTGGAGTGGTTTGCCATTTCCTTGTCCAGGGGATCTTCCCAACCTGGGGCTCAAACCCGGGTCTCCTGGACTAGCAGGCAGGGTCTTTACGATCTGAGCCACCTGGGAAGCCCAGAAGCAGCACAGCAGGCTCCAGATCCACTGGTGTCTCCCTCCGCAGTCCCGGGTACTCCCTTGGCTTCTGTGATCCCCTCCAGCTCCTGGCTTGGTGCCTGGCACACGGGAGCCCTCAGTTCCTGGGAATAAACAGAACTCCAAGTCTGACCCATGGGAGTCGGTCCCTTCCTTGGCTTGCTTGCCATTCCGCTGACCCTGCCTTCTGTGCCCGCCTCGCTCCAGCTCTGCCGTCTGACCTCCTGCCCTTCACACGCTGCAGGCTTCCACCTGGGTGACTGAGCACCACCTTGAAACGGTCTGTCTACCACACACTCGTTGCCCATAAATATACCCTGACCTCATCACACTTCCTGCCATTTCTGGTTCAGCTGAATTTGCCAACCAAGGTTGAAACTGCCACGACCTTTAGCTCTTTCCCTCCTTTGATCCCAGTATTTAGTCATCAGATATTGTCATTTCTCCCTCGTGAGCCTGTCTGATCAGCAGAATGTAACTGAGCCCAACTCAGGGCCTGACTCTAAGCTTAGTGCTGCTGGCAAGGACCAAAGGCAGGAGAGCAAGCGAGACCCTGAGCCCATCCCCCCAGTAGCCATCACCACTACCTCCCCGAGGGCTCAACACACGGAAACCATCCTTCGCAGCGTGGCCGGGCGATTCCCTCTAAGACTGTGTTATCCGTGTCCTTCCTCGGCTCAGAAGCCTCTGGGACCGCCTTCTCTCCCTTCAGCTCCAGCCTCCAGTAACCTGTCATTCTGTGTACCAGATGGCACCCACCATCCTAACGTGACCTCATTCCCCTGACTGCCCATCACAGACCCCTGGCTCCCGCCCAGGGGTTCATACTCTGTGTAGAGATTGACTCTTTCATGGAGATAAACTTGGAGTGACTTTCATGGTACTCATTCACATTCTTTCAATTGCAAGCTTCGGAAACCACCTCACATTAACTTAATAAAAAGAAAGAATCCTACGGGAATATCCCTGGGGCAGTTTATGGTATCCAAAAAGTTGCTGAAAAGCTGAGAGAAGGGCAGGAACCAACCAGCTCTGGGGCCTTGCCTTAGGTGGATGGTGATTTGGGCCTCCCAAGTGGTGCTAGTGGTAAAGAACCCATCTGCCAGTGCAGGAGATATAAGAGATGTGAATTTGACCCCTGGCTTGAGAAGCTCCCCTGGAGGAGGGCATGGCAACCCACTTGGTATTCTTGTCTGGAGAATCCATGGAGAGAATCGTGTGGACAGAGAAGCCCGGCAGCCTGCAATCCACAGGGGCGCGAAGAGTGGGAGACAAGGGAAGTGACTTAGCCCGCACGTTTGCAGATGGTGATTTGGGTCCAGCAAGTCTCAGGCGGGGAGTCTGTCTCCATTCAGATTTCAGATTGGTGGGCAAGAGGTCTGATCGCTCCAGGTCAATGATGGGCCTAACTCTGATGGGTTGTGGCTGGGGGTGGGGTGGGATGGGGTCAGGTCATACAGCACAGAGTGGCATTTCAGCTCTGGGTCTGGAACTGTTTCCAGAGAAGTCGTGGAAGCCTGGCAGCCACCCCGGTCCACGCCAGTGTGGCTACCTGTTCCTGGCTAACCTGCCGCCTTCTTGTACTGCACCTGTGTCTTTTCTTGCTGTTTTCTCTGTCCTGACATCACCACTTGTTGAAATTCCGCCTGTCTGTCAAGGTTCTGCTCAGAAGTCACCTTATCCTAGAAGTTTTCTTTGAGCCTGGCAGGTGATACTCACCATGGGTTAGAACCAGCTAGTGTAGCAAGGTGCGTTTTACACTTCGCAGGATTTGATTTGCTAAACCTCCGTGAAGGAGTTTTGCGTCAGTTCCTGAGTGTTACTGGTCTCTGGTCTCCCTGGAATTCTCTTGTTTGCTATGTTCACCCTACAGAATGAATGGAGAGATAGCCCCTCCCCCTGAATTTCCTGGAGGAGTTTTCGTGCAACTGGTATTATTTCTTTCTTTACTATTTGGTGGAATTTACAAGTCAAGCCATCTGGGCCTGGAGTTTTCTCTGAGAAAAGGTCTTAAAGTACTCCATTTCCTTAGTAGATACAGAGCTATTCAAGCTTATCTATTTCTTCTACACAAGCTTATCTATTTCTTTTATACAAGCTGTGTCTTTCCAGGAATTTGTCATTTCAACTAAACTGTTGAATTTATTGGCATAAGCTTTTTTACTATGTTCCTTTATTAACCCACTCTAGTATTCTTTCCTGGAGAATTCCATGGACAGTGGAGCCTGGCAGGCTATAGCCAATGGGGGTCACCAAGAGTTGGCCACGACTGAGTGACTGTCCCTTTTACATTCTCTTAATGTCTGTTGGCTATTCTGGAGTGGAAACTTGACGAACCGGCACCTGCAATCCACAGGCGCAAGAGTGGGAGACAAGGAAGTGACTTAGCCCGACGTTTGCAGATGGTGATTTGGGTCCAGCAAGTCTCAGGCGGGGAGTCTGTCTCCATTCAGATTTCAGATTGGTGGGCAAGAGGTCTGATCGCTCCAGGTCAATGATGGGCCTAACTCTGATGGGTTGTGGCTGGGGGGGGGGTGGGATGGGGTCAGGTCATACAGCACAGAGTGGCATTTCAGCTCTGGGTCTGGAACTGTTTCCCAGAGAAGTCGTGGAAGCCTGGCAGCCACCCCGGTCCACGCCAGTGTGGCTACCTGTTCCTGGCTAACCTGCCGCCTTCTTGTACTGCACCTGTGTCTTTTCTTGCTGTTTTCTCTGTCCTGACATCACCACTTGTTGAAATTCCGCCTGTCTGTCAAGGTTCTGCTCAGAAGTCACCTTATCCTAGAAGTTTTCTTTGAGCCTGGCAGGTGATACTCACCATGGGTTAGAACCAGCTAGTGTAGCAAGGTGCGTTTTACACTTCGCAGGATTTGATTTGCTAAACCTCCGTGAAGGAGTTTTGCGTCAGTTCCTGAGTGTTACTGGTCTCTGGTCTCCCTGGAATTCTCTTGTTTGCTATGTTCACCCTACAGAATGAATGGAGAGATAGCCCCTCCCCCTGAATTTCCTGGAGGAGTTTTCGTGCAACTGGTATTATTTCTTTCTTTACTATTTGGTGGAATTTACAAGTCAAGCCATCTGGGCCTGGAGTTTTCTCTGAGAAAAGGTCTTAAAGTACTCCATTTCCTTAGTAGATACAGAGCTATTCAAGCTTATCTATTTCTTCTACACAAGCTTATCTATTTCTTTTATACAAGCTGTGTCTTTCCAGGAATTTGTCATTTCAACTAAACTGTTGAATTTATTGGCATAAGCTTTTTTACTATGTTCCTTTATTAACCCACTCTAGTATTCTTTCCTGGAGAATTCCATGGACAGTGGAGCCTGGCAGGCTATAGCCAATGGGGGTCACCAAGAGTTGGCCACGACTGAGTGACTGTCCCTTTTATTATTCTCTTAATGTCTGTTGGATCTATAGTGGCTCTAGTAGTTTGAATTTGTGACACTATACTTTAGGTCTTCATTTTTTTTCCCCAGTTTGACCCTGAATTTATCAGTTTCATATTAATTTTATTGGTACTTCAAAGAATTTTCTTCTGGTTTCACTGACTTTTCTCTATTATTTGCCTATTTTATATTTCATTAATTTCCGTTCTTTGTCTCTGACCTACAGTTGCTTGCTTCACATTTATTCTTTTTGTAGTTTTCTAAGGTAGAAACTTAAATCATTGATTTTTTTTAACAACTCTATTTTATTTGACTCTTTAAATTAACATACAGTAAAATTGACTCATTTTGTGTGTAGTTCTATTAATTTTAGCATATTTATGAACTTATGTGACCACCACTATAATCAAGATACCTTGTAGTTCTATCAGCCAGAGTTCACTCACGTTATTCCTCTTCAGTCATACTTTCCACATACTAGTCACTGATTTTTTTTTTTTTTGGCCACTTCTATTGGTCTGTCATTTATTTATCTTTGTTCTTTGGCCTGTGTGGGTGGGCCTCCCATCATACTGGCGCCTCTCACTACAGAGCACCGGCTCTGGGCGCATGCGCTCCAGAGCTCTGGCTCGGTAGTTGGACACATCGGTCCAGCCACTCTACGGCACGTGGAATCTTCCCGTGCCAGGGATCAAACCAGCGCTCCTTGCACTACAAGGCAGTCTCTTTACCCACTGGACCACCAGGGAAGCCCCTAGTCATTGATTTTTGAACCTTCTTTGTTAAAATACAAGTTTAATGTTATGTAGATTTCTCTAAGCACTGTTTAGCTGCCTGCAATAAATTTTTATGTATGTGGTTTAATTTTTGTTCAGTTTAAAATATGTTAACAATTTCTCTTCCAATTTCTTTGTCTATTCACCACCTGTGTAATTTCTAGCCATGTTTCTATTCTCGATTTTTCTTCTGGTTTGATTTTAGGTTATGTTTTCCTTTTAGTTTTCTCTTTGCATGTCTGGTATTCTTTGATTGGTTGACAGTTACCATGAATTTTGTGTTTGTGGATACTGAATTTCTGCTCCTTTTGTTGTTTTTGGGCTTTGTCCTGGGACATGGTGAAGTTTCTTGGAGTCGGTTAGATCTTTGTAGAGGCTTATTTTTAAGTCTTGTTAATGCTAGTCCAGAAAGCCTTTAGTCTTGGGCTCACCTGGCCCCAGTACAGAGGCCATCCCCTTCTGAGGACTCCACTCGATGAGCCGTGATTGGGTTGTCCTTCCTCGCTGACCGGTGGGAAAGTGAGCTCTTCTCAGACTCGTGTAAGCGCCAGGGCTTGTTCCATCCGCCTCCTTTCTCCTTCCTCGCCTGCATGCCCAGGGCAGAACTGAGCCGAAACCTCAGCAGGAAGCCCCTGCAGATACGTGTGCCTCCCCCGTCTCTGCTACTCTCTCCAGTTGGTTCTAGCCACTCGCCTCTGAACTGCAGACTCTGCTTTCTGACCCCAGAGAGACCATGGACTTCGTTTGGCTTCTCTCTGTGCTGAGGCCTGGGAGCTTTCCAGACAGCACCTGCAGCCATCCCGGGCCCACTGCCCTTGTTTCTTCTCTCTCGGGGTCACCCTCCTCCACTGCCTGCAGTCCTGCCCAGTGTGTTCTAACCGTGTTTTGTCAAGTTTGCCTAGTGGCTTGAGTCAGATGGGTAAATCCAATCTGTCTTGGCTGGAAGCTGTAGCATTGAAAAAATTAAGTTTCATTGAGGTGTAATTGATAAACAGTGAGCCACAGATATTCAAAGTGTACAGTTTGGTTAGTTTTGATACACGTGGTACCCCTGACACTTTCCCCGTAGTCAAGTCGGCGTACACCTCCTTCCCTCCAAACATCCTCTCCTGCCCTTTGGCACCCCTCTGCCTGTCTCTGCTCCACTTCTCTCCTGAGGCAACTCTGAACTGCTCCTTGTCTCTATAGCGTAGTCTGCACTTTATAAAATTATGTATAAATAGGGCTTCCCTGGTGGTCCAGTGGGTAAGGACACCGCCTTGCAGTGCAGGGGGCGCCGGTTCGATCCCTGGTCTGGGAAGATCCCACGTGCCGCGGAGCGGCTGGACCGAGGTGTCCAATCACCGAGCCGAGCTCTGGAGCGCATGCACCCAGGGCCAGCGCTCTGCGACAGCAGAGGCCACCGTGATGGGAGGCCCACACGGGCCAAAGAACACTGGATGAAAATAGAGAAATGAAAGACCAATAGAAGTGGCCCGCCGGTCCCCCTCCCTCCCCACCCCACCCCCCAAAAGATAAATAAATAAAATAAATGTTTTAAAAAAAAAAAATTATGTATAAATAAAATCATGCAATATGTACTCTTTTTTTTATTTTGGTCTCCTTGCAGGCTGCATAATTATTTTGAGATTCGTTCACATTCTTGTATGTCTCTGTGGTTCCTTTCTTCTCACCTTTGAGTAGTGTTCCCCTGTATGAAGGCACAGTCTGTGAACGGACATTTGGGTCATTTCTAGTTTTTGACGGTTAGAAACAAAACTGCCGTGAGCATTGATATATAAGTCTCTGGACACGCCTTTTTTTTTGGGCTAAATACTGAGAAATGGAATGCCTGCACTGTATGACAGGTGTGTGTGTGTGTGCATGTTTGTTCTTAAGAAACTGCCATACTGTCTCCCATACTGTGTGTCTGACGTACCGTGTGGTCTTACACCTACCGCCCGTGCACGCGCTTCCCATGGTCTCACGCCCTCACCCGTGTACGGCACAGCCACCTTTTATTTTGTTGTTGTTAGGTAAGAAATAGATTTATTCGGATTCAGAGAAAGCACACTCCACAGACAGAATGCGGGCCATCATAGAGTGAATCTAGCAGCCCCCAAAACATGGCGTTCTTAGCTTTTATGGGCTGGGTAAATTCCACATGCTAATGAATGGGAGGATTATTGCAGCTCTTTTAGGGAAGGGGTGGAACTGTCATGGCGCCTCTGGGTGTGTCATTCTTTTCAAAAATTGTGCCTTGCCCCTTTCCCTATCCCTTACATTCCCCCCCTCAGAGATTTTACTCCCATTTTCTTATGGGAGGCAGAAGGGCGAAGGTCCGTCTTCTGTAATTGCTTCAAGGTTGAGCATGGGTGTTGACACTCCCTATCTGGGAGTAAAAATCTCTGGGTACATGATCTAGGGGCCCTAGGGGAAGGGCAGCTCCTAGTTTTAGTCCATATGTGTTGAAATCCCTACATAGCCATCATCTTGATGTAGAGCAGTTATACGGAAGACCTACGGAATGGCCCCCGAGTCGGCCCCCCTCTGACAGCAGAGGCCACGTGATGGGAGGCCCACACGGGCCAAAGAACACTGGATGAAAATAGAGAAATGAAAGACCAATAGAAGTGGCCCGCGGTCCCCTCCCTCCCACCCACCCCCAAAAGATAAATAAATAAAATAAATGTTTTAAAAAAAAAAAATTATGTATAAATAAAATCATGCAATATGTACTCTTTTTTTTATTTTGGTCTCCTTGCAGGCTGCATAATTATTTTGAGATTCGTTCACATTCTTGTATGTCTCTGTGGTTCCTTTCTTCTCACCTTTGAGTAGTGTTCCCCTGTATGAAGGCACAGTCTGTGAACGGACATTTGGGTCATTTCTAGTTTTTGACGGTTAGAAACAAAACTGCCGTGAGCATTGATATATAAGTCTCTGGACACGCCTTTTTTTTTGGGCTAAATACTGAGAAATGGAATGCCTGCACTGTATGACAGGTGTGTGTGTGTGTGCATGTTTGTTCTTAAGAAACTGCCATACTGTCTCCCATACTGTGTGTCTGACGTACCGTGTGGTCTTACACCTACCGCCCGTGCACGCGCTTCCCATGGTCTCACGCCCTCACCCGTGTCGGCACAGCCACCTTTTATTTTGTTGTTGTTAGGTAAGAAATAGATTTATTCGGATTCAGAGAAAGCACACTCCACAGACAGAATGCGGGCCATCATAGAGTGAATCTAGCAGCCCCCAAAACATGGCGTTCTTAGCTTTTATGGGCTGGGTAAATTCCACATGCTAATGAATGGGAGGATTATTGCAGCTCTTTTAGGGAAGGGGTGGAACTGTCATGGCGCCTCTGGGTGTGTCATTCTTTTCAAAAATTGTGCCTTGCCCCTTTCCCTATCCCTTACATTCCCCCCCTCAGAGATTTTACTCCCATTTTCTTATGGGAGGCAGAAGGGCGAAGGTCCGTCTTCTGTAATTGCTTCAAGGTTGAGCATGGGTGTTGACACTCCCTATCTGGGAGTAAAAATCTCTGGGTACATGATCTAGGGGCCCTAGGGGAAGGGCAGCTCCTAGTTTTAGTCCATATGTGTTGAAATCCCTACATAGCCATCATCTTGATGTAGAGCAGTAGTAACAGGGTTCCTTAGCCTTCCTATGGATCCCCTTGATGATAGGGCATGTTTTGTGCCAACACCAGGGCATAAATATGTCTATAAATGACAAAAGACTTAAAAGGCATGATCAAACATCTGATTACAGTGCACAATAAAGGTGGGTTACAATAACCTGAATTACAAACAGTTACATGTAACTTAACATATTAAATAGTCTTAGTTAACTATTTTTCTTTGCCATATCACAGAGACCCTGTAAAACATCCCAAAGTTACTTTTTGGTCAGGTGAAATCATAAGTCACTGTGACATATTTTCTAATTGAAACTGTATGAAGATCTCTAAAGTAAGTACAAATCACTTAAAGGCAAAGAAATTTACCGCAATTTGTCAGACCATAATCGATTTGTCAAAAGCAGCATTTTAAGAATACTTTGGAGGGAGAGACCAAATCTAGTCTGGTCTTAACGCATCCCTGTTGAAATCCATTACCCAACCCAACTAAATCATGACCAGGAATAACTCTTTGTTTATATTAATTACACAGTGAGGGTGATTCCCTTTCTCCTCCAGAGACAGAGTGGCCCCTAACTTAGTTAATATATCTCTCCCCATTAAAGGGAAATGACAATCAGGCACAAACAGAAACGAATGCAAAAACAGCTGTCCATTAGCATTGCACAAAACAGGCTCCAGGAAAGTGTGCCCCTGTTTCTTTCCTGACAACCCCATTACGTACTCCTTATGACTGCTAAGGTTTCCAATCCTTTAGGGTAAGACTGAGAAGGTTGCAACACTGTCTATAAGAAATTTTATCAAATGGCCAGCCACATCAGTGACCACCTGAGGCTGGACTTTAGTTATGTAGGTAGTAATTCTAGGCAGAGCTACTTTTGGCCTTGGGCCCCGTTGGTCTTCTGATTGCAAAACCATCAATGGCTGAGGGGCCCCCATCACTCTCTGGCATCTGGGGCATTCACTGTGCCAATGCCCTGGCTGTTTGCAAAAGACACATCGACAGCAGTCTTTCTTTCCTGTGTCCCTTTTGTCCACACAGGGTACACTGGCCTTGCATGGGCACCCATGGGCCTCGTGGTATGCTGGGACCAGATTGGCCCAGAAAGGGCAGCCTCCTAGTTGGTGGTTTTTGAGCAGACAAAGCCATTGTAATCATTTGGGTCTTTTGCATTATTTCTCTGGGTGCGCTCAGCCTTTTCAGCCATATCCCTATTATTAAAAACCGAATAAGCCAATTGGAGCAAATCCATTCATTCACAGCCACCTTTTTTATTTCAGCCATGTTAATGAGTATGCATAGCTGATTTTAATTTATGCCCTAACGACTAATGGGGCGACCCAGGCGGCACTCATGGGGAAGAGCCTGTCTGCCAGCAGAAGGAGACATGGGAGATATGGGCTTGATCCCTGAGTCAGGAAGAGTCCCTGGAGAAGGAAATGGCAATCCACTCCATAGTCTTGCCAGGAGAATCCCATAGACAGCGGAGCCTGGCGGGCTACAGTCCATAGGGTCGCAGAGTTGGATACGACTGAAGCGACTTAACATACACACCACAACCACTAATGACATTGAACAGCTTTCAAGTTGTGTGTTGCAAAGATATCCTCCTGGTCTACAGCAGGACTTGTTTTTTTTTTCTTCACAATACCTCTGGAAGAGCAGAACTTAATTTCCATGAAGTTCCCACCCTCTTCTTCTTTTTTAAAAAGTATGTATTATTTTATTGTTAGCTATGCTGGTTCTTTGTTGCTGCATTTGGGCGTCCTCTGGCTGCCATGAGCAGAGACTGCTCTTCCTTGTGGTGTGTGGGCTTCTCACTGCGGTGGCCGCGGTCGTTGTAAGGTTTCCATCAAATGGAACCACTGTCTATAAGAAATTTTATCAAATGGCCAGCCACATCAGTGACCACCTGAGGCTGGACTTTAGTTATGTAGGTAGTAATTCTAGGCAGAGCTACTTTTGGCCTTGGGCCCCGTTGGTCTTCTGATTGCAAAACCATCAATGGCTGAGGGGCCCCCATCACTCTCTGGCATCTGGGGCATTCACTGTGCCAATGCCCTGGCTGTTTGCAAAAGACACATCGACAGCAGTCTTTCTTTCCTGTGTCCCTTTTGTCCACACAGGGTACACTGGCCTTGCATGGGCACCCATGGGCCTCGTGGTATGCTGGGACCAGATTGGCCCAGAAAGGGCAGCCTCCTAGTTGGTGGTTTTTGAGCAGACAAAGCCATTGTAATCATTTGGGTCTTTTGCATTATTTCTCTGGGTGCGCTCAGCCTTTTCAGCCATATCCCTATTATTAAAAACCGAATAAGCCAATTGGAGCAAATCCATTCATTCACAGCCACCTTTTTTATTTCAGCCATGTTAATGAGTATGCATAGCTGATTTTAATTTATGCCCTAACGACTAATGGGGCGACCCAGGCGGCACTCATGGGGAAGAGCCTGTCTGCCAGCAGAAGGAGACATGGGAGATATGGGCTTGATCCCTGAGTCAGGAAGAGTCCCTGGAGAAGGAAATGGCAATCCACTCCATAGTCTTGCCAGGAGAATCCCATAGACAGCGGAGCCTGGCGGGCTACAGTCCATAGGGTCGCAGAGTTGGATACGACTGAAGCGACTTAACATACACACCACAACCACTAATGACATTGAACAGCTTTCAAGTTGTGTGTTGCAAAGATATCCTCCTGGTCTACAGCAGGACTTGTTTTTTTTTTTTTTTCTTCACAATACCTCTGGAAGAGCAGAACTTAATTTCCATGAAGTTCCCACCCTCTTCTTCTTTTTTAAAAAGTATGTATTATTTTATTGTTAGCTATGCTGGTTCTTTGTTGCTGCATTTGGGCGTCCTCTGGCTGCCATGAGCAGAGACTGCTCTTCCTTGTGGTGTGTGGGCTTCTCACTGCGGTGGCCGCTCTTGTCATACAGCGTGGGCTCCAGAGCACAGGCTCGGTCGTTGTGGCAGGTGGGCTTAGTTGTGCCTCGGCATGTGGGATCTTCCCGGGCCAGGGGTTGAACCCATGCCTCCTGCACTGGCAGGTGGATTCCTTACCACTGGACCACCAGGGAAGCCCCCTGGGCCCTTCTTTACACACTTTTGCTCTGTGTGTGTTCTCTCCCACTCTGGACTGCCAGGCCTCTGAAGGTGGAGACTGAGTCTCTCTCCCGATGGCCTCCTGCTTTGTATGGTACTGAGGACTCAGCTCAGCATCTGGCACCCGCTCAGCGCCCTGCCGGAGTTGACTGACTGCCTCTTTGCCGCGGGGCAGCTCCCTAGCACTGCTCTCTCCCTGGCAGTCCGTGCTCAGGGCCTCTGCAGGGAGGGTGCTGTTTTGCAGGGGTTGGGGATGCCCAGCTCCAGCTGGCCCGGGGGCGCATGGGTGAGCTCCTTACAGGGGGCTGGCTTTCCTGACGGATGGGCTTCCTTCCAGGAGCCCCAGTGTGTACCCTGTAATGGAAAAGTGGGGGCTTGCATGCCTCACTCCTTCTTCCGTGAGGTGGAGGGAGAGACGACCCTGGTGAGGAGCCCGCCTACCTCTCTTGCTTCTCCCTAAAAGAGTGGCTCTATAATTGAGGGGATTTAGTTCCTTCTTCCACTTCCTGCTAATGCTTTCCACGGATTTGTTCATTCACCCTTCTCACAAGTTTTTTGGAAGCCATTCTTAGATGCCAGGCACTGCGGTTAATATTGAGAACCCAGCCGTAAACCAGACAGATTTTCTTGGAGGCGAGCGTGGCTACTGTGGAGGGAACAAGGCGAGAGGGCTGGAGGGGAAGGCAGTGTGATGGGTGTGATTTGTGGGTGTGGAGGAACCCGGGGAGCAGAGTCACTTAGCTCGGATGGTCGACTGGGGAGTGGTGCTTCTCTGACACCAGACATCAGAGCCGAGGCCTGAGAATGGGAAAGCTCTGGGGCAAGAGTGTTCCAGGCAAAGGGAACGGCAGGTGCAAAGGCCCTGGGGTGGGAAAGAGCTTACAGGTGCGAGGGGCAGAAAGCAGATCAAGGTGAGGCTGAGCAGGTGGTCAGGGACCGGATGGTGAAGGCCACAAGAAGGAATTCTGATTTTATTCCAAGTGCAGCCGGAAGCTGGATTTATGAGCAGAAGAGTGTCATGAGTGGATGGATCGTGGGATTTTTCCTCGGCATGTGGGATCTTCCGGCCAGGGTTGAACCCATGCCTCCTGCACTGGCAGGTGGATTCCTTACCACTGGACCACCAGGGAAGCCCCCTGGGCCCTTCTTTACACACTTTTGCTCTGTGTGTGTCTCTCCCACTCTGGACTGCCAGGCCTCTGAAGGTGGAGACTGAGTCTCTCTCCCGATGGCCTCCTGCTTTGTATGGTACTGAGGACTCAGCTCAGCATCTGGCACCCGCTCAGCGCCCTGCCGGAGTTGACTGACTGCCTCTTTGCCGCGGGGCAGCTCCCTAGCACTGCTCTCTCCTGGCAGTCCGTGCTCAGGGCCTCTGCAGGGAGGGTGCTGTTTTGCAGGGGTTGGGGATGCCCAGCTCCAGCTGGCCCGGGGGCGCATGGGTGAGCTCCTTACAGGGGGCTGGCTTTCCTGACGGATGGGCTTCCTTCCAGGAGCCCCAGTGTGTACCCTGTAATGGAAAAGTGGGGGCTTGCATGCCTCACTCCTTCTTCCGTGAGGTGGAGGGAGAGACGACCCTGGTGAGGAGCCCGCCTACCTCTCTTGCTTCTCCCTAAAGAGTGGCTCTATAATTGAGGGGATTTAGTTCCTTCTTCCACTTCCTGCTAATGCTTTCCACGGATTTGTTCATTCACCCTTCTCACAAGTTTTTTGGAAGCCATTCTTAGATGCCAGGCACTGCGGTTAATATTGAGAACCCAGCCGTAAACCAGACAGATTTTCTTGGAGGCGAGCGTGGCTACTGTGGAGGGAACAAGGCGAGAGGGCTGGAGGGGAAGGCAGTGTGATGGGTGTGATTTGTGGGTGTGGAGGAACCCGGGGAGCAGAGTCACTTAGCTCGGATGGTCGACTGGGGAGTGGTGCTTCTCTGACACCAGACATCAGAGCCGAGGCCTGAGAATGGGAAAGCTCTGGGGCAAGAGTGTTCCAGGCAAAGGGAACGGCAGGTGCAAAGGCCCTGGGGTGGGAAAGAGCTTACAGGTGCGAGGGGCAGAAAGCAGATCAAGGTGAGGCTGAGCAGGTGGTCAGGGACCGGATGGTGAAGGCCACAAGAAGGAATTCTGATTTTATTCCAAGTGCAGCCGGAAGCTGGATTTATGAGCAGAAGAGTGTCATGAGTGGATGGATGTTTTTGGAAGATTCTCCCAGCTGCTGGATGGAGAGTGGATAGGGGGGGTGGGGGGGTGAGCTGCATGGGGGAAAGCTGGGAGGCTTGTTAGGAAGCTGTTGCTGTAGTCCAGGCAGGGATAATGTGGACTGAATTATGGCACATTGGCCGTGGAGGTGGAGAAAATTGGAAGGCTTTATGCTGTGTTTTGGAATTAGAGCCAGGACGAGCTGATGGGGTTGAATGAGAGGGACCTGGGGCAGCTCTGCGTGGCCATTCACTAAGATGAAGTGACTTGGGTGGGAGGGGGTTGCCAGGGAAGGAGTCTGGGGGATGCCCAGGGCCCTACCTCTTGCCGCTGTGTGGCTAAGGGTGGCGACTCTAGAACAAGCCAGCGTGGACTCAGAGCAGGTTTGGAGAGAAAGCTGGAGTGTTTAAGTTCAGTACCCAGAGGCCCAGGTGCCTGGGACACCCCCTCAGGAGAAGCTGCCCGGGGAGGCGGGGAGCTGCACCTGGTTTCTGCTCCAGCCTGGCCTGCAGGCACAGGGCTGCCTTTGGTGGCTGTTGTTTGGTGGCGGCGGCCGTGGGTGGTTAATGTTTTTGTTAGGCAGCAGGTTAGCTGCACTTAACCTTCAGCCTCTCTTTTCCAGATCTATGCCCTCTCAGCAAGGCCCCTAATGAAATGGTCTCTTCCTGATAGATTTTTCATCATAAGACAATTTTAACATAAAAGCAATGTTAATAAAAACCAAATGTGAGCTCAGGCCTTCCAGTAAATCATAATAGATTAGATGCTGCCCCGAAATGAATATCGCGTGGTGGAAAGGGTGGACTGGTTGGAGGGAGGTGCTCGTTGTGAGTCAGCTGGGCCCCGAATGAATGTTGGTTCCTGTTGTAGCATTCAGCCTCTGTCCTTTGTCAAGTCTGCAGGGCCTCGGCCCAGGGAAAAGAGCCTTACAAGGTGCGAGGGGCAGAAAGCCAGATCAGGGGGGGTGGAGGCTGAGCAGGTGGTCAGGGACCGGATGGTGAAGGCCACAAGAAGGAATTCTGATTTTATTCCAAGTGCAGCCGGAAGCTGGATTTATGAGCAGAAGAGTGTCATGAGTGGATGGATGTTTTTGGAAGATTCTCCCAGCTGCTGGATGGAGAGTGGATAGGGGGGGCGGGGGTGAGCTGCATGGGGGAAAGCTGGGAGGCTTGTTAGGAAGCTGTTGCTGTAGTCCAGGCAGGGATAATGTGGACTGAATTATGGCACATTGGCCGTGGAGGTGGAGAAAATTGGAAGGCTTTATGCTGTGTTTTGGAATTAGAGCCAGGACGAGCTGATGGGGTTGAATGAGAGGGACCTGGGGCAGCTCTGCGTGGCCATTCACTAAGATGAAGTGACTTGGGTGGGAGGGGGTTGCCAGGGAAGGAGTCTGGGGGATGCCCAGGGCCCTACCTCTTGCCGCTGTGTGGCTAAGGGTGGCGACTCTAGAACAAGCCAGCGTGGACTCAGAGCAGGTTTGGAGAGAAAGCTGGAGTGTTTAAGTTCAGTACCCAGAGGCCCAGGTGCCTGGGACACCCCCTCAGGAGAAGCTGCCCGGGGAGGCGGGGAGCTGCACCTGGTTTCTGCTCCAGCCTGGCCTGCAGGCACAGGGCTGCCTTTGGTGGCTGTTGTTTGGTGGCGGCGGCCGTGGGTGGTTAATGTTTTTGTTAGGCAGCAGGTTAGCTGCACTTAACCTTCAGCCTCTCTTTTCCAGATCTATGCCCTCTCAGCAAGGCCCCTAATGAAATGGTCTCTTCCTGATAGATTTTTCATCATAAGACAATTTTAACATAAAAGCAATGTTAATAAAAACCAAATGTGAGCTCAGGCCTTCCAGTAAATCATAATAGATTAGATGCTGCCCCGAAATGAATATCGCGTGGTGGAAAGGGTGGACTGGTTGGAGGGAGGTGCTCGTTGTGAGTCAGCTGGGCCCCGAATGAATGTTGGTTCCTGTTTGTAATAGCATTCAGCCTCTGTCCTTTGTCAAGTCTGCAGGGCCTCGGCCCAGGGTGGGAGGGAAGGGGTTAGTTTTGCAGCTTTGTCTTCTTAAAGGTCCCTGCCCCACCCAGCACCCTTCTGCTCCTGCTCCACCATGTATCATTGTTCACCCGAGAGGAATCTTGGACTGTTGGCTTTCGTTTCACTGAGAAGTTACTGGAACGTGGACAGGAGGTATGAGAAAGATTGAAAGGTAATAGAATAAAGGGAGGCTTTTGCCCTGCGGAGAGCTGGCAAAAGATCGTTCTGGATCTCAACTGACACATAATCAAAACTGGAAGTACATTGGAAATCAGCCCAACATCTGGTTACCTTTCAAAATAGCTGGTCTGTAGTTTTCCCAAGCTGCCAGTGCTTCCGTGACTCCAGCCAAGGAGACAGAAGGGAAATAAAATTTTTTTGAACATGATTTTTACCTGGTGCTGTTGTGCAGGTTTGTCTGTCTACTTTTTTGTGTTACTTTGGTCTGGATCTGTTCCACCCCTGTCCTGAGTGGGGGCTTCCACTAAAGAGGAAGATCTAGAACTCAGGGGAAGCTTAGGAGCTGGTCAGTGACCTCACCGAGCCTCACCCTTCTCTTCTTTTTGGGATTCTTGGAGTGAGTGAGTTGGGAGTTGGGCCCAGCCCCGATCCCTGGGCTTGCTGGGTGGAAGCAATGTCAGGGGAGACCGGTTCTGACTCAGAACAGGATCCAACCCTGAGGGGAGAGAGCGAGGAAGGACGTGGACTGCTGGAATCTGGACTGCAAGCGTGGCTTCCCGGGCCCCGTGAAGCACATCTAGGTTTCTCTGAAATTTGCCTGTCACTCAGCACTTAAGGGCTGAAGCCAATAGGACACTGTGTTATCTACAGTGTTTGTTTCAGTCAGAGGGAAATGACTAGTGAAGGAGCTCGAGCGATTTGCAACAAAACCCGCTTCTCAGTGACTGGAAACCTCTGTGTGTGTCTGCCTGTCTGTCCATCTGCACACATGCCGGTTCCCTGTCACATGCAGATCTTTGTCATATCGTCACATTGATCTCGTTCATGCACAGCTGTCGGCCACTGTTTGGTCAGGACTCAGAAGAATGTCTTAGAGATGGAGGTGGTAGAAGGAGGCGGGGAGGGCATGGGGTGCCGCCAGCAGGAGCTCTGGGGAAAGGTCAGAGATGCCCAGAGGGATCCTTTACGAAGTCTTGCCACGTGTCGTGTAGAATGGACCTGCTGTCTGCCTCGCCTTGGCTGGTGGTACAATCTACCACACATAGAGTGCATGGCAACATTGAATCCATTTGAGAGATAGTGCTGCAGGCGGGGAGATCACCCTTGAGTAGCCCAGGGGACGGAGACCATGCCAGAGATGGCCAGCGCACAACCACATCATGTCACCTGCTAGCTTCCCTCCAGGGGTCCTGGCAGCCAAGCCATGGCGGTCCCTCCCCGCAGGGTCTGCCTCATCACGTCCACCCAAGAGATGAGGCACTCCCCCTGACCCTGCTTTCTCACTCTACCACACGCCCTGCCCAGCCTCTTGGCCTGGCAAGGGCTGGTCGTCCCTGGTCTGCTCACCCTTCAGAATCCAGCCCGAGCCACCCGTCCCCTGCACTGCCCCCAGACAGCTCAGTGTGCTTCTTTGGGCCTTCTGGAATAGCTTGACATTAACTAGGTTAGGTTGTTCCCCTTCCTGTCCTTTTGTTCTTTCAGTCTTTCCTCTTATAACACAGCTGATATGGAACTATATTAAGCCACATTCAAAGTAAAAATTCCCGTCTGTGCATGGTGGTGACAGTAACTATTGAACGTGTGTCCTGCCTCCAGCCCTGGGTAGGGCAGTTTCTGTAATTATTTCCATTGAACAAGGAGACCAAGGATCAGAGCGGTGGAGTATCAAAACACAATTCCTCCAGTGTCCTTCCACCCTGGCCACGGTGTGGCAGGAGCCCAGGGAGAGAAGGAGCCCGAGGGCAGGAGGAAGCCTGATGGGACAGGCAGTGGCTGGTGCCAGGGCAGGCGGCTGGCTCCCCCAGCAGGGGTGTCAGCCCCACCTGGATCCTGTCCGTCTTCAGGATCATCCTGGTCACGACTGTGCCCCTCGTGTGCTCTGTGACCCTGGGCAGTGGCTGACCCCTGGGCCTTCATTCCCTCCCTGAAGGAAGAGGGGGGCGCAGGAATCTGATCCTCTGAGGCCCTGAGGTGTTCCAGTCCTCACGGTTCCCCGCCTCCCAGAGACCAGAGCTGCCGGCTGAGGAAGGTCAGGACAACCTTCGCAGGTGTCTCTTCCTGAGAGAAGATTTTGCCACAGATTTCCTCATTTTGGGCAAACCTAAGGGAGCTGGGCCAGTAATAGGAAAGAGACAAAAATGGAACACACCTTGGAAATTCAAGGGCCAGCCTGAGTCTGGGTGTCCTTGGCCCTGCCAGCCACCACCGCGTTCCCTGGGGAGCCGGCAGCTGACTCCATCTGCTGTCTTCTTGGGAGTGGGATGACAGATGGTGGGGTCACGGAGGTGGGTAATGCGCCGGGCGGGCCCAGGAGCCACGTTTTCCCCAGAACCGCTGACTGACAGTTCCCAGAGGGCCAGAGATAAAAGGGTGACGAGAGAGATTCGCATGGTGTTGACATCTCTGGGATAAAAAACACACGCCAGAAAGATTCAGTCGACATCCCTCTTGCCATTTAATAAACAAGAATGCTTCAGAGTTAGACATTTAGCATTAAAACGAGGTACGGAACCTACAAATTCAATTTTCACCTCAATCAAATGTTTTTGACGAAGCCATGTTGGTGCAGCCATGCAAAAGGGAACTGCCCACCTCCAGCCCTCGGGCCACCCTCCCGCCCAACCCTGGTGTTATCTCCGTGGCATGACAGCCTCTGGTCCAGAGCTGGAAGGAATTCAATAAAGCAAGATATATTGTTATGGTTTATTGCGTCAACATGCAAGCGTGGGAGTCACTTAGAATCCAGATGATCGGCTCTTCACTGCTCTCCTCGCTTTTGTCAAGGTTCTAAATGAAGCGTCATCCAGGACTCAAGGGGCCGTATTTCAAGAGTTCCCAGAAGTGGCACCTTCCCCCCTTTTGTCGAATAACAGGAAAAGACGTGCTTCAGGCACAAACAATCCTTCCAGCTCCCCGGGCGTGGAGCAAGCGAAATGTTTGTTTCTTGGAGCTTTTCTACAGACGTAGTTTTCTAGTGGAGCTGCGCTCGACACGAGGAGGTGGATTTGCACCGTTCCTGTCCCGCACCCGGCCTGCCGATGTGGCCCCAGCCGGTCATCCTGCTCCCCTGGTCCCCAGTCCTGCTTTAGGAAGAGCGATACTTGGTTCTGTTCGACTGAGCGTGCCCACTCCCCTGTGGTATCATTCATCTTTGCAAGGCAGTTATTAATAGATTTCACTGGAAGAAAAGTGATTCCTCTGTCTCTTAAACATGGACCCGCTCTGTTTGTTTTGTCATGTCTGTGCTTTTCTGCGGGCCTGGTAGGGCTGCCGCCTGCGTGCTCGCCTCTCGGGGGCCCAGCTCACCCGTGTGGTGTTGAGAGCCGCAGATGCGATTGGTGGGCATGGCCGCAGGTTCCTTTCCATCTGGTCTGTTCCCCCTCCGTGGAACAGGGGTGACCAGCCCCAAAATGACAGCAGGAGCGTGTCACCAGTCAGGCTTGTGTGACCTCAAAACCTTTCCCATTCCCGCCCATCGCCCTTTCTAACACAGACCAGGCCTAGGCCACAGTGAGTAGCCGGTGAGCACTGTTTGGCTAAGACGTGAGACCTCGTCAGCATTGCAGCCAGGCTGCTTTCCGTTTATGGTAGCCGTAAGAATATGTGTGCTTTAGGGAGGTCCCTGGGGTCCAGTGGTCAGTATCCCTGCCCGTATGTTTTTGACGAGCCATGTTGGTGCAGCCATGCAAAAGGGAACTGCCCACCTCCAGCCCTCGGGCCACCCTCCCGCCCAACCCTGGTGTTATCTCCGTGGCATGACAGCCTCTGGTCCAGAGCTGGAAGGAATTCAATAAAGCAAGATATATTGTTATGGTTTATTGCGTCAACATGCAAGCGTGGGAGTCACTTAGAATCCAGATGATCGGCTCTTCACTGCTCTCCTCGCTTTTGTCAAGGTTCTAAATGAAGCGTCATCCAGGACTCAAGGGGCCGTATTTCAAGAGTTCCCAGAAGTGGCACCTTCCCCCCTTTTGTCGAATAACAGGAAAAGACGTGCTTCAGGCACAAACAATCCTTCCAGCTCCCCGGGCGTGGAGCAAGCGAAATGTTTGTTTCTTGGAGCTTTTCTACAGACGTAGTTTTCTAGTGGAGCTGCGCTCGACACGAGGAGGTGGATTTGCACCGTTCCTGTCCCGCACCCGGCCTGCCGATGTGGCCCCAGCCGGTCATCCTGCTCCCCTGGTCCCCAGTCCTGCTTTAGGAAGAGCGATACTTGGTTCTGTTCGACTGAGCGTGCCCACTCCCCTGTGGTATCATTCATCTTTGCAAGGCAGTTATTAATAGATTTCACTGGAAGAAAAGTGATTCCTCTGTCTCTTAAACATGGACCCGCTCTGTTTGTTTTGTCATGTCTGTGCTTTTCTGCGGGCCTGGTAGGGCTGCCGCCTGCGTGCTCGCCTCTCGGGGGCCCAGCTCACCCGTGTGGTGTTGAGAGCCGCAGATGCGATTGGTGGGCATGGCCGCAGGTTCCTTTCCATCTGGTCTGTTCCCCCTCCGTGGAACAGGGGTGACCAGCCCCAAAATGACAGCAGGAGCGTGTCACCAGTCAGGCTTGTGTGACCTCAAAACCTTTCCCATTCCCGCCCATCGCCCTTTCTAACACAGACCAGGCCTAGGCCACAGTGAGTAGCCGGTGAGCACTGTTTGGCTAAGACGTGAGACCTCGTCAGCATTGCAGCCAGGCTGCTTTCCCGTTTATGGTAGCCGTAAGAATATGTGTGCTTTAGGGAGGTCCCTGGGGGTCCAGTGGTCAGATCTCCACTTTCTCTGCCGGGGGCCCACCTGCAATCCCTGGTTGAGTAACTAAGATCCCACAGCTGTGAGGTGGGGCTATCTATCTATATATATACACTTTACTAAATATTTGTTTCAGTTCAGTTACAGAAGACGCTAAGGTGAGTCATACACGGGCGGCACTGGTCGGGTCAGCAGTTAGTTAGGAGGAGGACTGTGGGCGACCGAGGCTGAGCAGGCTAGGTTTGAGGGACCTTTCGGGATGACGGCGGCGGCGCTTACAGCAGGCTCTTCTCTCTGTTCCAGGCATGGACCCTGAGAAGCTCGAGCGGATCCAGCTCCCGGTGCCCACCGAGGCGGAGAAGGCCACCTACAACCACCTCCTGGCCGAGAGGCTCATCAGGATCATGAACAACGCAGCGCAGCCAGGTGCCCGGGCGTGTGGGCGGTTCACTGGGCAGTGGAGTTACCGGGCTTGGGACTCACACGGGGCACCGGGAGCCCCGGCTGCCAGACCTGGCCCTGCTGAGGATCCAGGCAGAGCTTAGCCACGCCCCCACCACAGATCCTGGCCCACCGAGACCCTCCCATCCAGCTGTGTCTGCATTCTGGGGTGGGCGGGAGCTGCAGGGCTGGATGTGGCTCCGTGACCGGCACGGTGGAGGGTGGCCTGGGTGCCGGGGCAGCCCCTCGCGGCAGGGGAGGATCAGCAGGCCACCTGAGGACGATGAGGAGCGCAGCCTGGATTTCTGAAGAGGAGAGGTTGGGGTAGCTCAGAGGGGCAGTCTGTAAAGTTTGCTTGAGAGACAGGCCCTCTGGAGGAAGAGCCAGCACCTCCCCAGGAGCTTGCTAAGAAAGAGCGTCCGCTTCTGCAGGCGGCAGGAGGGCTGTTTCTGGCCTGGCTCACAGGGCGGCTTGGCTGAGGCGGGCAGGAGCCAGGCTGTTCTCTGGAGAACATCTGTCCTGAGTGTTTCCAGGCCTAGGCCACAGTGAGTAGCCGGTGAGCACTGTTTGGCTAAGACGTGAGACCTCGTCAGCATTGCAGCCAGGCTGCTTTCCCGTTTATGGTAGCCGTAAGAATATGTGTGCTTTAGGGAGGTCCCTGGGGGTCCAGTGGTCAGATCTCCACTTTCTCTGCCGGGGGCCCACCTGCAATCCCTGGTTGAGTAACTAAGATCCCACAGCTGTGAGGTGGGGCTATCTATCTATATATATACACTTTACTAAATATTTGTTTCAGTTCAGTTACAGAAGACGCTAAGGTGAGTCATACACGGGCGGCACTGGTCGGGTCAGCAGTTAGTTAGGAGGAGGACTGTGGGCGACCGAGGCTGAGCAGGCTAGGTTTGAGGGACCTTTCGGGATGACGGCGGCGGCGCTTACAGCAGGCTCTTCTCTCTGTTCCAGGCATGGACCCTGAGAAGCTCGAGCGGATCCAGCTCCCGGTGCCCACCGAGGCGGAGAAGGCCACCTACAACCACCTCCTGGCCGAGAGGCTCATCAGGATCATGAACAACGCAGCGCAGCCAGGTGCCCGGGCGTGTGGGCGGTTCACTGGGCAGTGGAGTTACCGGGCTTGGGACTCACACGGGGCACCGGGAGCCCCGGCTGCCAGACCTGGCCCTGCTGAGGATCCAGGCAGAGCTTAGCCACGCCCCCACCACAGATCCTGGCCCACCGAGACCCTCCCATCCAGCTGTGTCTGCATTCTGGGGTGGGCGGGAGCTGCAGGGCTGGATGTGGCTCCGTGACCGGCACGGTGGAGGGTGGCCTGGGTGCCGGGGCAGCCCCTCGCGGCAGGGGAGGATCAGCAGGCCACCTGAGGACGATGAGGAGCGCAGCCTGGATTTCTGAAGAGGAGAGGTTGGGGTAGCTCAGAGGGGCAGTCTGTAAAGTTTGCTTGAGAGACAGGCCCTCTGGAGGAAGAGCCAGCACCTCCCCAGGAGCTTGCTAAGAAAGAGCGTCCGCTTCCCTGCAGGCGGCAGGAGGGCTGTTTCTGGCCTGGCTCACAGGGCGGCTTGGCTGAGGAGCGGGCAGGAGCCAGGCTGTTCTCTGGAGAACATCTGTCCTGAGTGTTTTCCCAGGGGCCCATCCTGGTCCCCATCGTTCCTGAGGAGATGTGGCTGGAGAACCCCCTCTCGTGGCCCCACCTCCCCTCCTCTGTGGAGGCCCGTCCCCAGAAATGAGGTTAAAGACCCAGAGGGGATGTGCTGAGAGCGGGATGCCCCTCCGTCAGGCAGTCACAGCTGCGTCTAGGGACAATGCCCGGGCACCTGAGTCCACCACGGCCCAGGAGAGTGGGGCTGGGGACACGCCCCTTCCCTTCTCTCAGCCTCGGCCCGCACAGCACCCGCTGCGGTGGGGTCTTGAGAGACTCTCTGAAGAGCATCTGTGGAGCGCCCGGCCGGTGCCCGGCTCATAGCGGGACAGTGGGGCCGTGTTAGTCAGAACTCGGTTGCCATTGACAGAAACCAGCTCAGACTTGCTGAGGCAGTACTGACAGACCAGACTGCTGGCCTCGTGATTTCAGGTCTGCGGGGCTCACACAGTGTTTTCAAGCTTGTCTCTGGGCTCTGCAGCCTGCCCTGCTGTCAGTCACTCCATCGTGTCTGGCTCTCTATGACCCCGTGGATGGCAGCCCACCGGGCTCCTCTGTCCATGGGAGTCTCCAGGCAAGAATACGGGAGACGGTAGCCACACCCCTCTTCAGGGGATCTTCCTGACCCAGGGATCGAACCTGGGTCTCCCACAGATTCTCCCAAACAAATAAGCTGCAGGTGGATTTTTTACTGTCTGAGCCGCCTTCTGTATTGGCCGGTTAACGACCAGCCATTCCTGTCTCTCCGTTCTCTGTCAGGCTCTCAACTTGCTGTAGAAGAGACACTGAGCACCTCGGTGAAGGCAGGGCTCAGGTTGTAGAGCACAGGGGTGAAAACGTGGGTGAGGTGGCCACTCTGGGCCCCGTCACTGTCCCTGTCTGCACTCGGCAGAGAGGGAGGGTCTTGAGCCCAAGGGCTCCAGCACGTTGTGGAGCTGAGATACCTCTCTGGCTGTGACTGGCTTTCCTGCTGGTCCCCTGTCCAGCCACTGTGACCAGGGCCCTGGATCGCCCTGACCAGCCAGGGGACTGTGTGCACCCTGGGGTGGGGGAAGCCCTCCACCTGAATCGCATGACTGAGGGCAGGGCTGGTGACTCTCCTAAGGCAAGAGGGGGCGCCGGTCGCTGAAGGACTGCTGGACAAGCAAAGCAACCTCGGACGGCCACTTTCCAGGTCTTCAGTAGTCAGAGTCACCCATTTTTTCTGCCTCCCTGCCCCTCAATAAGGGGACCTGGGGGAGCATCTGGAACAGGCAGCTTTGATGAGAACTTCCAGTTGTAGTCAATTGGGAAGGGGGTTGGCACATGGGGGTTCCCTTTGTGCCCCACTGGATGTCAGAGTGGCCCGTTGGCTGACCTCCTATCCCCAGGTCAGGAAGGCAGGGACTGTGCGTGAGGGCACGTGCTTAGCTGATCCCAGTGCTCTCTGCAGACGGCAAGATCCGCTTGGCGACGCTGGAGCTGAGCTGCCTGCTCCTCAAGCAGCAAGTGGTGACCAGCACGGGCTGCATCATAAAGGACGTGCACCTGGCCTGCCTGGAGGTGAGCCCTGCCCGCCCTCCAGGCCCACGGGTGTGAGGAGGCCACAGGGAGGCTGCTGGCTCCCCGTGCGCAAGGCACAGTGGGAGGAAACCAACCCAGACTCCCGCCGGCCCCTCTACCCGCTTGTCCCCCAGACCTGCCCTTCCACGGAGGTGGGCCCCAGTAGCCCACTTAGTGAATTTTAGTAGCTTCTCTTGTAATAATTTGGCTCTGTGTTTGTCTCCAGGATCTTTTTATATTTTTAATTTTTTGGCCTCTTTTATTGGTCTTTCATTTATTTATTTACATCCGTCTTTGTTCTTTGGCCTGTGTGGGCCTCCCATGGCAGTGGCCTCCCTCGTGCAGAGCACCAGCTCTGGGCACATGTGCTCCAGAGCGCTGGTGCGTAATTGAGCACACCCGGTCCAGCTGCTCCACGGCACGTGGGATCTTCCTGGGCCAGAGATCAAACCGGCACCCCTTGCACTGCAAGGCGGACTCTACCCACTGGACCACCAGGGAAGCCTTTTCTTTTTTTTTATATTACAAACGTTTTATTCATGTCAGACACATGTTTATTTATCTGTGGTTTATTGTGCTACTGTGTACACTCGTGTTTTAAAAGGCATTTGTTGTTTTCCCTCCAATGTTCAGTGTTTATTTTAGAAAGTTTAGGAAGTACAAAGGGGTAAAAAGTAACGATAGTTGACACTGCTGTGTGTCTCTCCAGCTTCACAGGCACACTCACAGACATGTTTACAAGTGAATTTTTCTTTTTGTAAGAGCAGAGTCATCATGGCAGGTTTTGGAGCCCATTTTCCTCACCCAGCTGTGCAGCAGCAGCTATCTGTGTCTCGTGTTAAATCATCTGTACTCAGTGGTAAAGAACCTTCCAGCCAGGCCAGGGCTCGATCCCTGGGTCGGGAAGATTCCCCAGAGAAGGAAATGGCAGCCCACTGCAGTATTCTTGCCTGGGAACTCCCCTGGACAGAGGGGCCTGGCGGGGGCCCTGGGGTCACAAAGAATCAGACATGACTCAGCGAAAGCAGCAACTAGATCAGCACGGGCTGCATCATAAAGGACGTGCACCTGGCCTGCCTGGAGGTGAGCCCTGCCCGCCCTCCAGGCCCACGGGTGTGAGGAGGCCACAGGGAGGCTGCTGGCTCCCCGTGCGCAAGGCACAGTGGGAGGAAACCAACCCAGACTCCCGCCGGCCCCTCTACCCGCTTGTCCCCCAGACCTGCCCTTCCACGGAGGTGGGCCCCAGTAGCCCACTTAGTGAATTTTAGTAGCTTCTCTTGTAATAATTTGGCTCTGTGTTTGTCTCCAGGATCTTTTTATATTTTTAATTTTTTGGCCTCTTTTATTGGTCTTTCATTTATTTATTTACATCCGTCTTTGTTCTTTGGCCTGTGTGGGCCTCCCATGGCAGTGGCCTCCCTCGTGCAGAGCACCAGCTCTGGGCACATGTGCTCCAGAGCGCTGGTGCGTAATTGAGCACACCCGGTCCAGCTGCTCCACGGCACGTGGGATCTTCCTGGGCCAGAGATCAAACCGGCACCCCTTGCACTGCAAGGCGGACTCTACCCACTGGACCACCAGGGAAGCCTTTTCTTTTTTTTTATATTACAAACGTTTTATTCATGTCAGACACATGTTTATTTATCTGTGGTTTATTGTGCTACTGTGTACACTCGTGTTTTAAAAGGCATTTGTTGTTTTCCCTCCAATGTTCAGTGTTTATTTTAGAAAGTTTAGGAAGTACAAAGGGGTAAAAAGTAACGATAGTTGACACTGCTGTGTGTCTCTCCAGCTTCACAGGCACACTCACAGACATGTTTACAAGTGAATTTTTCTTTTTGTAAGAGCAGAGTCATCATGGCAGGTTTTGGAGCCCATTTTCCTCACCCAGCTGTGCAGCAGCAGCTATCTGTGTCTCGTGTTAAATCATCTGTACTCAGTGGTAAAGAACCTTCCAGCCAGGCCAGGGCTCGATCCCTGGGTCGGGAAGATTCCCCAGAGAAGGAAATGGCAGCCCACTGCAGTATTCTTGCCTGGGAACTCCCCTGGACAGAGGGGCCTGGCGGGCTGTAGTCCGTGGGGTCACAAAGAATCAGACATGACTCAGCGACGAACGCAGCAACTATGCATCAGCAGCACTCCACGTCGTCACGTTAAACCATCTGGCCTTTGCCGGGTTTTACTTGGAGCCCCTTTTCCATCGCCCCCACCCCCGCACTAAGAGCCACTCCGTGGATTAAATGATGAGTCCAGCCCAGTCTGTCTTCTGTAGACCCAGGGTCTAGAAGTCATGGTTTGCCCAACTCACTCACCTCCGTGAGACCTGCCCCCTCACACCTCTCTCTTTTAACAGGGAGCCCGAGAAGAAAGCGTCCACCTGGTGCGGCATTTCTATAAGGTAAATTGCCGGAGCTCCGGGAGAGCAGCGTGGGTGTTGTATAAACAGGACTGAGGTGTCTCCAGTTACTTCTTGCCCCTGCGGGGTGTAGGATGTGATAGGTACACGCTGTAAGAGGCTCATCTCTTCCTCTCTGCGGCGGAGGTCTCTGTGCTATTCTGCCCACGCTCTCTTATCAGGACAACTTGGGAGGACTCACCTCTAGTATGGGATTGTTCATTTACCAGCTATATATGAGTTTATTGATGAATGTACATGCAGATTATCAATTATATACAGATTCTCGTACAACTAAATCATATGAACTTCTGTGTTTGTGGATTATATATGTCTGTCATGGCAACCCTCTCCAGTACTCTTGCCTGGAGAATCCTATGGACAGAGGAGCCTGGCGGGCTACAGTCCAGGGGTTGTGAAGAGTTGGACTCAATTGAGCAACTAACACTTTCACTTTCACACAAAAGAAGAACTTTCTAGTTTATTGATAGTTCTGATAACCTGAAAAACATATAAAGGACCTGTTGCTTTTCCTACTCCAACTGTATGTGTGTGTGAGAGAGAGAGAGAGAGAAAGAGAAAGGGAGTACCAGGGGAGAGAAGATGACTTGGGAGACAGGCCAGGTCAGTGCTAACAGCCCTGACCCACTCAACTGAGTCTCCCCTGCCCTCCCAGTTGCGAGCTCATCCAGGGTGGTCACAGTGACCTTGTGCATTAACTCGTTTTGTCTTCACATTGACCTGCCCAGACAGGGACTGTCTTTCCATCCTGCAGTGAAACAGGCTCTGAGAGGAACGACCGAGATTGGCCCCTGGTCTTGGAGTCTCAGAACGATTCCTCCCCACCGCCTGTTCTGGGAGGAACCGCAGGGACTCCAGAACCCCAAAGGCACATCTCAGAAACACGTGGAACGCGCCGCGTGATGTTAGCGTCAGGCACATCTAATCACAGTCTTCCCGCCAGAGGTGCGGAGCTTCTCTCGGCTTTAGCACGACAGCTTCACCCACGTTCTTATTTTCTCCAGCCATTCTCAGCAAACCGATCATGTTAAATACCTGAAACAGTAACCATTTTTATATTTTAATTATATATGAAGTGATGGCTATTAATTAACTGCGTCAACACTAAAAGTCTAATTACACCTACGTGGAAAAAAAGGAGAAAAACTTTGAGGTGACATTTGATATTCAGGTATTCGTTTGAGTGAGTGAGTGTGTGTCTGTGCGTGCGTGTTCACGTGTGTCTTTAACTTCCTGGTGATTTACGAGAACTTGCTAATAAGAAACAGATGACCCAAAACTGTGAACTGGAGTTTATCATACTTCGTTGTTTATGGAAAAAAAATATACACAATCTGCTCTTTCCTTCCTTCTTAGGGAGAAGAAATCTTTCTGGACATGTTTGAAGATGAGTACAGGAGCATGACGGTGAGCGAGGGCCAGGCGCACCCGAGGGTCTGCCGAGCTTGACCCGCGGACTCGGCTCGTTCTGGGCTTTCTGTCCGAACGGCAGAGCTGAGTGGGGAGGTGCATTCCCAGCAACACCTTTCGATCCTCAGCAGTGAAGCTTCAGACGACAGTCAGTCCCTTAAACTGGGCTGAACTGTAAGATGGGTTAGAAAGATTCATGTTGATATGAATAGTTTTGTTGTTGTTGTTAACCTTTTCTTTGTATGGGAGTATAGCCAACTAACAGCGCATTCTTAGTTTCAGGTGGACAGCGAAGGACTCAGCCGTGCATATACCTGTGTCCATTCTCCCTCACACACCCTTCCCGTCCAGGTTGCCCCGTGGCACTGAGCAGTTGCCTTTGCTGTGTAGTAGTAGGTCCCCGTTGGTTGTCCACTGTAAATACAGCCGTGTGTACATGTTGATCCCAGACCCCCTACCTTTCTCTTCTCCCCATCCTGCCTGCCTTCACCGCCCGACAACTCTAAGTTTGTTTCACAAGTCTGTTTCTGTTTGTGAACAAGTTGACGTGAGTAGTTTTTAATTGAGGACTGAGTCCTCTTCAGGTGCGTCCAGCGTGGCATGCGTGTGAAATCTCCCTATCCCTTGTCACCCTGCGTCACGGCTATCACTGTCCTGTTGCTGCCGGTAAGGAGGTAGGGGCGGAGGCCAAAGGCAGTGGCTAGGGACTGGAGCCTAGCCACTGAGGAGCGGAGCTGTCCCCTCCAGTGCCCCGCCCTGATCGGCATGGCACACCGCCACCTCCGTCTTACCATGCCCTCAGGATGCTCCCACGTGTGGCTCTTCCTGCACCTGCCGCACCAACCCTGGTCTCCCTGTCTCCACCCCGCAGGCGGAATCGCAGAAAAGACAGTTGCAGAAGACGGCAGGTTGTTCTTTCACCCCTGCATCCCCAGCACGGAACTGGCCCTTAGTCCAGACTCAGTAACTAGCAGCTAAAAGACCCTTTTCATGGACGTTTCTCACCAGAGAGTGAAGCAGTCCCAATTCACTGGGCGTCTGAACGGCTAGGCCTTTACCACATCCTCACTTGCAGCAAGTCTGAGCCTCCCAGAGGCTTTTCAGGGGACGAGTGTAAATTTGGATAGCTCATCTCCAGAAAGGCCCCAGTGGCCTCCGCGTGTGTGCTCCGTACCATTGATGGCCATACCCGGTGTTCCCCTCCACCCCCAGGAGAGCCTGTCAGCCTCCTACTCTTGGGACCATGACCCAGAGCAGAGAGGAGTCAGGGCCCGTGACGTCCCTATCTGCAGTGTAACTCTTCAGAAGTTTGGCTTCTTGTAGAAACAGGACTCACGTGTCACTTGACAATTCAGAAGAGCTCGGGCTCCGAAACCCCTGCTCCACCTCAGCTTTGCTACTTGAGAACTGCAGCCCCAGGTGGGTTGCTTACATTCTGAGCCTTGACTTTCCCATCTGTAAAATGGGACACAGACCACGTGGCTTTCCAGGCTGATTGTGAAATACCGAAGGACGGCCTCCTGTGGAGGTCCGGCACCGTGAATGTGCAAATATTTGGCTCCTCTCTGCCCCACCATAGGCGGCTGCTTGGGTTTTGTTTGTTTGTCTCATTGACAGATTTCCTGTGTGTCTTGCGCAATATCTGGCACTCCAGGGAATTAAAAGCTGACGTGTGTCCGAAATGAGCAGTTAAACCAGACTTTAGGAAAGCAGCTGCTAAACTCAACAGAGTAGGGCAGGCTCTCAGGGGCTGCAAAAAAAAGCTCAGCCTTCACTCTTTGTCCCGTCACCTCTTGCTTGGTACAGAGGCAGAATGGGCTGGAGTCCTAGAGGAGCTTTTTGGGAGGCTGTGGAGAGCAGAGGAGGGGAGCAGAGGGGGCTAGCTGTGAGGGGCCGCAGGCAGGCCAAGAAGGCCCTGCAGGGAGGCGGTGCGGCAGGGGTGCTGGGCCGGAGACAGTGCTCTGCCCCTCAGCTCCGGGATGAAGGAACTGATGGACCTTAGGCCTTGGCAGGAGAGCTCGTGCATTCAAAAGAAGGCAGGATGCTGAGAGACTCCCTGTTCACCCGGTCTCTGGGCAGCCGGGCCCTCTCCACAGCTAGCTTTATGTTACAGGAGAGGAAATGGTATGATATGATATGAAGTGGTATGACATGGTGGAAGCCCACTTTCTGAAAAAGGGAGACATAAGGAAGCTAATGATGCTTCAAGGAGTAAAGTTGATTCCGTAGAATATTGACCTTTGTGAAACGCCATTCCTTTATGACGCCAGGTGTCACTGTCCCACAGCACGGGCACAGGAAGCAGTTGGTGCTGGTGGCTCAGGCAGCAGAGAATCCGCCTGCAGTGCAGCAGACCCAGGCTCGGTCCCAGGGTCGGGGGTCCCCTGGGGAGGAGACGGGCACCCACTCCAGGACTTTCGCCTGGAGACTCCCATGGCCAGAGGAGCCGGGGCTGCCGCCCACGGGCCACCCAGAGCCGGACAGGACGGGGCAACTTACGCTGTCACTGATGCAGCACGGGTCCAGGAGGGGAGGCGATGGTTGCACGTGTCTTGGTAATCAGTGTAGGCTTCCTGGAAGCGGTGTGGAAGGAGGCCGGCAGCTCTGCCTCTGGCTGGCCCGGTGGCCGTGGGCAGGCACCTGAGCTCTGCCACGCAGTAGGAGGTGTGCCCTGCAGGGGCCTGGCCTACAGCAGGCACTGAGTAAGCGACTTGGCTGTACTACCCCAGGTAACAAGCTTAGGGGGCGCGGAGGGAAGTAGAAATGCTGGTTATGTAGGAGGGATTAGAGTGGATCTGGACCCAGGCAGGCCTGGGTCCTTGGCTTGGTTCTGCCACCAGCCAGCTGTATGGGCCTGCATCTTTTCCTCAGTTTCCCCGAGCCAGGCTCGGATGCCTCCCTGCTGGACAGGAGACTGCACACAAAGCCTGTCGCTCCCTGCCTGCCCGCCCCCAGGGCTCCTTAACTGGAAGCTGCGCCACTACACCTGTTCTTATCAAAACTGGAAGTGCCAGGGAGGGAGGGAGCAGCAGTCAGGCTTCCCTGCAGTGGGCAGGCCACCCTAAAAGGACCACCATGACAGGGCAGGCCTCCTTACTGTGGCCGCTCTTCCTGCTGAGGAGAGGGGAAGAGAGAGCGAGAGAGCAGAGCTTGTCACAGGAGGCGGGCTTCCACAGACTATGACTTTATGTTACAGGAGAGGAAATGGTATGATATGATATGAAGTGGTATGACATGGTGGAAGCCCACTTTCTGAAAAGGGAGACATAAGGAAGCTAATGATGCTTCAAGGAGTAAAGTTGATTCCGTAGAATATTGACCTTTGTGAAACGCCATTCCTTTATGACGCCAGGTGTCACTGTCCCACAGCACGGGCACAGGAAGCAGTTGGTGCTGGTGGCTCAGGCAGCAGAGAATCCGCCTGCAGTGCAGCAGACCCAGGCTCGGTCCCAGGGTCGGGGGTCCCCTGGGGAGGAGACGGGCACCCACTCCAGGACTTTCGCCTGGAGACTCCCATGGCCAGAGGAGCCGGGGCTGCCGCCCACGGGCCACCCAGAGCCGGACAGGACGGGGCAACTTACGCTGTCACTGATGCAGCACGGGTCCAGGAGGGGAGGCGATGGTTGCACGTGTCTTGGTAATCAGTGTAGGCTTCCTGGAAGCGGTGTGGAAGGAGGCCGGCAGCTCTGCCTCTGGCTGGCCCGGTGGCCGTGGGCAGGCACCTGAGCTCTGCCACGCAGTAGGAGGTGTGCCCTGCAGGGGCCTGGCCTACAGCAGGCACTGAGTAAGCGACTTGGCTGTACTACCCCAGGTAACAAGCTTAGGGGGCGCGGAGGGAAGTAGAAATGCTGGTTATGTAGGAGGGATTAGAGTGGATCTGGACCCAGGCAGGCCTGGGTCCTTGGCTTGGTTCTGCCACCAGCCAGCTGTATGGGCCTGCATCTTTTCCTCAGTTTCCCCGAGCCAGGCTCGGATGCCTCCCTGCTGGACAGGAGACTGCACACAAAGCCTGTCGCTCCCTGCCTGCCCGCCCCCAGGGCTCCTTAACTGGAAGCTGCGCCACTACACCTGTTCTTATCAAAACTGGAAGTGCCAGGGAGGGAGGGAGCAGCAGTCAGGCTTCCCTGCAGTGGGCAGGCCACCCTAAAAGGACCACCATGACAGGGCAGGCCTCCTTACTGTGGCCGCTCTTCCTGCTGAGGAGAGGGGAAGAGAGAGCGAGAGAGCAGAGCTTGTCACAGGAGGGCGGCAAGTCTGTAGGGCGTCTGAGCCGTCACTGCAAATGGGGAAGCATCTGCAGCTTAAAAACAAGAAGGCACGACTCTCCCACCAGGCCATCTCCAGGCTTCACCTGGAGCGAAGGCTGATGTGCTCTTGATCCATGGGGGTGGGGGTGAGGGCCGGCATCACCCGGCCAGCCCTTTCCTCCCTGCAGTGAGTGTCCTTTGATGTCTGTCTCCTAGATGAAGCCCATGAACGTGGAGTATCTCATGATGGACGCCTCCATCCTGCTGCCCCCGACGGGCACGCCGCTGACCGGCATTGACTTTGTGAAGCGGCTGCCGTGTGGCGATGTGGAGAAGACCCGGCGGGTGAGTGGGCATTGGAGCTAGCCTCTCCTGGGCAGCTGCTCACCAGGAGCACCCCGGGACGGGAGGGGTGAGTCTCCGACCACATCCAGACCTACCGTCCAGCCTGCCCTCCGGGAGCCAGACGGCGGCCCAGCCCAGCGCCCCACTGCCCTTCCACCAGGCCTTCCTGCCTGAACCGCCTTTAGTTTGGGGTTTTAATTTTGGCCATGCTGGGTCTTCCTTGCATCCTGTGAGCTTCTTTCTAGTTGTGGCTTGAAGGTTCAGTAGTTGTGGCACTTGCGCTTAGTGGCTCCATGGCAGGTGGAATCTTAGTTCCCCGACCAGGGATTGAACCCACAGTGGAAGGTGGATTCTTAACCACTGGACCCCCAGGGAACTCCCTGCCATGCGTGACAGCAGAGAGTGAAAGATGTCATGGCAGGCGGGGCGCCTCTCGGTACAGAGCCAGCCCTGCCCCAGAGCTTTGAGAGAGGAAGCAGGCGAGGTGGGGAGGGGGCAGTCGAGGCAGAGCAGGTGAGGCCGCTGTGTCCTCAGCCCCCAGAGCCCGGGGCCCCCGAGACGGTGCGGCGTTAAGGTGCTGAGGGATCTCAGGGCAAGAGACACGCCAGCGCAGCCGTGCTTGTCCTGTGGCCTGCGGGAGAGGCGTGTCAAGAGGGGAGTTCTCAGAACCTGGATGCCGCCTCCGGCGCTTCTGTCATCAGCACTTTTTTCTCTGACGCCGTCTCACAGGGCTGTTCGGGGTATTTTATCTCCCTGGTTAGATCGCAGTTTCTTTCTTAGAAAGCACCATAACCTTTTCCTAGAAAATCCTTCCCTGGAGACGTGGAGGTGAGGAGATAAATTAGAGGAATTCATCGCCCTCGGTAGAGCCTTCCTCTAAGATAATCCGCATGTAGCCACAGTGACCCAAGTGTTGTAACCTTTAGTGTCTGAGAGGCGGGACTGACTAGCTGGACCCGCCTCAGACTGGAGGATTCCCTCCAGCCTTCTTGCTGCTGCTTTTGCCTTGGAAGCCGGGTCGGGCCAGGCGGGGCGGGGTTGGGGCCCAGAGGAAGCTGCACTCGTGTCTGAAAGTCGGTCTGCATTCCCTGCCGTCTGCCCAAACCCACAGCCCTCACCGCAGGAGCCACCCCCTCTCCCAGCCTGCGCTGCTTTCCTTCCTCCTGCTTCCAGCCCGGGCTGCAGGCCCCGCGGCAGGGCGCCTGATTGTGGGTGGCAGCGTCTGCACCGGCCATCCTTGCTGTTGCCCTTTATGGGGGCACTGGTGCTGATAAATGGCTGTCATGTCTGCACGCCTTCATGGAGTGGGTACACTCATCCTTGACCTTTGGTTGGTCTCAGAGATGCTCCCTGGCAAAGCCACACACCCAGTCCAGCTCTTGGGTCCCGGGCCAGAGAGGACCCCATCCCCGAAGGTCTCCAAGGCCCCCGAGCCGGAAGGTTCAGAAGGCTGTGAACCCTGAGAGCTGCTGCCCCGGGTCTCATCCTGCCTGCCTTTTGGTCCAGAGTCCATCAGGTCTTCTTAACCATTATATGGGCTCATAGCCTTTGTGCTAAAGTGGATCATTCGTATCAGTTATTTATAAGAATGTCCTCACTTAGTTCTACCACCACCCTAGGAGGTTGGCAAGTATCATCCCCATTTTACAGAGAAATAAACTGAGGCACAAAGAAGTCAAGTGATTTGCTCAGGGTGCCCCGCTGGTAAGTTGCAGAGCCAGGGTTCAGCCCAGGCGGTGTGGCCGTTCTGACCTCTGCCTCCCACGGCTGTCTTCCTTGTAATTATTAGTCCAGCTCAGTGCTAGCACCAGGACACAAAGCCCCAGCCCTCAAGGAAGAGCGTCCTGGGGGCAAGGAGGGGAAGGGCAACCCCATCCCTGGGCCAGGGCCGTTTCTGCAGGAGCTTGAGGTCCCTGATCCCACCTACAGCAGCACTCGGGGTCAGGGCTGGGCACTGGGGCGGGGGTCAGCGAGGGCAGGGGGCGAGGATGACGAGGCCGCCTTCCCCTGTGGATGTGTCTAGAGCCCCCGTGAGGGAGGCTGGAGGTGCTGAAGGAGGCCCGGTGAAGGCCTCGGCCTGGTAGCTGGTCCCTGGCATCTTGTCCTGCTGACCTGGGGCAGGCGATCCTGATCCATGGGAGAAATTCAGGGCTGAGGCTTACAGCAGAGGCGGCGGCTTGGGCTTTGGGGTTCCTGCTCCCTCTGAGCCACTGTCTCCTCACCCAGCCAGCAGCGCTGCCCACCCCGCCAGGGTCCTCGGGAGAACTCAGCGAAAGGCAGAAGCAGAGGCCAGTGGTGGTGTCTGAGGGTGGGGTCTTCCTCCCTTACCGTCAAGTTTCGGGACTATGACGCCCCACCGCCTTGCCCCAGAGAAGCTTTAGGGCCCAAACTGTTAACAGGAGCACAGATAGAGCCCCTGGGGTCTCTTATGTGCCCTTCGTCTATCCAGCGGGTTTAAAAGAGCGACTCTCCAGTCCAGGGTCCCTGGGCTTTGAGCCAGGATGAAGGTAGGGGGCTAAGAGGGCTGGCCGCCTCCGCCATGTGCCCAGGACGCGCCCCCCTGGCTTCAGGATCCACTCGTGACGGGGAACTTGGACGCCTCACCTCGGCCCAGTCCCTGACGCAGGTCCGCTGTCTGGAGTCTTCGCACAGCTCAGCTCCTCGGCCCATGTCAGACGTCAGAGCACGGTGGTGTGCCGTGAGTGTGTGCTAAAGGAAGTGTATGGTTTAGCAAGCAATTGAGGGCTTGTGTGGTTTGTTTCAAGTTCTTTGCTTGTATCCAGAGAACATTCCATTTCGCCCTGTTGGATTCAAAGGTTTTCCTTTTTTTTTTCCTGCCAAGTGGAGACTTCTCTTTAGGAGGCTGACGCTTTTCAGAAATCCCACCCTTTATTTGCCTTAAGGACTTGTCAAAGAAGTTCAAACCACCCTTACTGCTGAATTGTTCCTTTGTACGATTTGTCAAAGAGCCACTGGACTCCTACTGTGCGCCAGGTGCTCAGGAGTGAGCGGAGAGGCGCCCCGCCTCGCTGGCCTGGAGAGAGGCAAAGGGCATGAAGGCTCTGAAGGAGAGACGGGCCGCTGCTGTCAGCAGAGTGACCAGGAGAACGTCTGAGCAGAGACCTGGAGAGTGAGGAGGAGCCGGCCAGGACAGTGGGAGCGGTCAGTGCAAAGACCCGAGATGTGAACGAATGAAGAGCGTCCCAGGAGTGGAGTGACCGAAGCGGAGAGAGGAGAGGAGGCTCACCGCTTGCAGGCCACAGAGAAGCATCTGGCAGTGGAGTCATGTTTCCCCTCTTGCCTTTTGCAGATTACAGCGTTTATTCTTCCGTTCGACGCAAGAATAGACAGAAAACAAATAATACAAAAATAAGACCAAAATAGCAAGAGTGCCACTGAGCCATTGCAGCTGAGGAGGGAATTTCATGTTGACATGAGGTCACAGGCCCTCCTGGGGTCTGATGAGGACAAGCAGGCAGAACCCTGGACTAGAGCCAGACCCAGCCCGCATGCAAGGGCAGTGGAGAAAAACAGCTAGAAAGAACACAGATGGGACTTACCTGGTGGCCCATTGTTTGAGAATCTGCCTGCCAGTGCGGGGGACATGGGTTCGATCCCTGATCTGGGAAGATTCCACATGCCTTGGGGCAACTAAGCCAAGCTGTAGAGCTTGTGCGCTGCGATGAGAGAAGCTGCCACACTGAGAAGCCTGCACATGGCAACCAGAGAAATAGCCCCGCTCGCTGTAACTGGAGAAAGCCTTCGCACACAACAGAGATCCAGCGCAGACATAAATAAATAACTAATAGTTTTTAAGAAAGAAAGAATACAGGTTTATAAGTTAGATCAGCTGAAGTGGAATCCAAACTCTAGCTGTGGGACCTTGAGCCAGTTGCTTACCCTCTCTGAGCTCCAGACCCTCCTCTGTGCCGCCTCTCAGCTCTTGCCCGGAGCAGACGGGAGTGAGCAGCTGTGAGGGGCTGAAGAGCAGTGGAGCTTTCTAGCGTCTTTTAAGGGAGAAGGAATAGAGCTTTTAATAGTCTAAACCTACTGATGCTTAACGCTAAAGACAAGAGAGTGAGGGAGAGGACTTTTTGGCAGATACCAAAATCTGAATTTAAGCCACTAGCCATCCTTATGGAGTCACCATGGGAGCCATTATGAAATCAAGATACTTGCAGGAGGTTTTATTTGTCCCTCCAGTTCTGTGTCCCTGTTCCCTCGTAAAACCACACACACCTTTTGTGTTTATCGCCCTTGCCCTTGAGGAAATAGGATAATTCGCTTTTACTTTTGGGGTGTGTATTGTGCATTAAAGGAGTTACAGTAACAACTCATAAAGTCTTGAAAGGAGGACGAAAGAATTGTCTGCGATTTCATCACCCCGAGCAAACAGCACAGACATTCTGTGCGGCTCCTCCCAGCTTTGTCTGCAGACCCGTCTTTTCATGGTGGCAGCGGGTATGGGCCATTGAGTTGCTTTCAGCCTCGCTGCCTTTCTTTCTCCATTGTGAGCAAGAAGCTTTTGTCATACTGTGATACACTTTTATAAGCCTGATTTCTTACTCGTGCATAAATGTTCACCTGGTGACTTTTGCCATAATTTCCTTAGGCATTTCCCTACTGGTGCACATTTTGGTTGCTCTTAGTATTACATTATCTTCAGCTAAATTGAAACGAGCAGCTTGACGAACACAGTGTTTCCTTTCTTTTGGCTTATTTCTTTAGGATAAGTTCCCAGAAGTGGAATTTCTGGTTCAAAGGGTATGAACAGGTTTCTTTCTTTTTTTTGTTTTTGGTGACTTTGTACGTATTGCCAAGCTGCTTTCCTAAAGGACTGTGCCTACTTTAAACCGCTTCAGCACTCTTTCAAGAATGACTGACTGGGGCTTCCCTGGTGGTCCAGTGGGTAAAGAGTCTGCCTTGCAGGGCAAGGGGCGCTGGTTCAGTCCCTGGCCTGGGAAGATGCCACGTGCTGCAGAGCGGCTGGACTGGTGTGTCCAGTTACGAGCCAGCGCTCTGGAGCGCATGCGCCCAGAGCCGGTGCTCTGTACCAAGAGAGGCCACTGCCATGGGAGGCCCCCACAGGCCAAAGAATAAAGATGGATAAAAACAAATGGGTAAAAAAATCAATAAAAGAGGCCACAAAAACTGTAAAAAAGAAATAAGTTACAAAAAAAAAAAAAGAATGACTGACTCCTCGGCCTCGGTGGGCTGCTAACCTGAGTGGCCGTCACCTGAACTCATCAGCTTGCACGTGCGGCCAGGGCGGCGGGAGCGAGGGCGAGGGCTGTGTTCCAGGGGCAGCCCTGGGGCTCAGAGTGTCCCCTGTACCATTTCCTTGTACCTTCAAGGTGGCCCTGTGATCAGGGTGGCGAGTACCCCTTCCCGGAGCTCCAGTCCGGGTGTCGTGTGAGACCCAGGTTGGGCTGAAGGCTGTCTGACTCAGAAGCCGTCCCCTGCCAGCTGAGGGGCTCTCTGATCTGCATTGCATGGAAACCAGCTGGAGACGTCTCTTCTTGATAGTTAAGCCTGGTCAGCTGCCACCCCTTTCCACATCTCATCTGTTCATCCCAAGTCAGTCTTCCTGTGGCCACATCTGAAAGAATAAGAATGCCTTTCTTCTTTTCAGTAATAGTTTTCAGTTTGCACATTTATGGAGCAAAGTCAAGAAAACAGTAAAAGCCTGGGTCCTATACATATGACCAGTCTGGGGTTATACCTATCTGTAAACAACAAAACTATGTAAAAATTAAAAGTAAAATTAACAACAACAACAACAAAAAAGCCTGGGTCCTAATCCTTCAGTCTGTTGTGGGCAAAGGCATGTGTTTGGAAGGACACACAGATCTCTGGAGTTGGTTATTAGGTGAATCACCTTGGGTGGGCTACCTGACGTCCCTAAGGCTTTGGTTTCCTGTCTATAAAATGGGACCACGCAGGGTGGTTTAAAAGGCTCCGATGGGGTGACACAGTACAGCGCCTGCCGGGACCTGGCAGGCTGTGGACAGGCGGAGGGAGTGGCGATGGTTTTAGGGGCAGTGGGATGATCTGATGACCCTATCGTGATGTCTTACCTTTCTTTCATGGAGTCTTGGAGTTGTGGAACTGCTCGGCATGGCCTCCCAAGCCCTGCAGACGCTGTGGCAGCCCCCCTTTCACCCAAGGGAATGAATCTTGGCCGCCTGGGAATCTTCCCTCATGTTCATGAGCGTGGGCTCCTCACACTGTGTTTGTTGAGAACCTACACCTCTTTCTTCCTTCTGAAGGCAAAAAATGTAAAAAGAAAAAAAAGAGGCCACAAAAACTGTAAAAAAGAAATAAGTTACAAAAAAAAAAAAAGAATGACTGACTCCTCGGCCTCGGTGGGCTGCTAACCTGAGTGGCCGTCACCTGAACTCATCAGCTTGCACGTGCGGCCAGGGCGGCGGGAGCGAGGGCGAGGGCTGTGTTCCAGGGGCAGCCCTGGGGCTCAGAGTGTCCCCTGTACCATTTCCTTGTACCTTCAAGGTGGCCCTGTGATCAGGGTGGCGAGTACCCCTTCCCGGAGCTCCAGTCCGGGTGTCGTGTGAGACCCAGGTTGGGCTGAAGGCTGTCTGACTCAGAAGCCGTCCCCTGCCAGCTGAGGGGCTCTCTGATCTGCATTGCATGGAAACCAGCTGGAGACGTCTCTTCTTGATAGTTAAGCCTGGTCAGCTGCCACCCCTTTCCACATCTCATCTGTTCATCCCAAGTCAGTCTTCCTGTGGCCACATCTGAAAGAATAAGAATGCCTTTCTTCTTTTCAGTAATAGTTTTCAGTTTGCACATTTATGGAGCAAAGTCAAGAAAACAGTAAAAGCCTGGGTCCTATACATATGACCAGTCTGGGGTTATACCTATCTGTAAACAACAAAACTATGTAAAAATTAAAAGTAAAATTAACAACAACAACAACAAAAAAGCCTGGGTCCTAATCCTTCAGTCTGTTGTGGGCAAAGGCATGTGTTTGGAAGGACACACAGATCTCTGGAGTTGGTTATTAGGTGAATCACCTTGGGTGGGCTACCTGACGTCCCTAAGGCTTTGGTTTCCTGTCTATAAAATGGGACCACGCAGGGTGGTTTAAAAGGCTCCGATGGGGTGACACAGTACAGCGCCTGCCGGGACCTGGCAGGCTGTGGACAGGCGGAGGGAGTGGCGATGGTTTTAGGGGCAGTGGGATGATCTGATGACCCTATCGTGATGTCTTACCTTTCTTTCATGGAGTCTTGGAGTTGTGGAACTGCTCGGCATGGCCTCCCAAGCCCTGCAGACGCTGTGGCAGCCCCCCTTTCACCCAAGGGAATGAATCTTGGCCGCCTGGGAATCTTCCCTCATGTTCATGAGCGTGGGCTCCTCACACTGTGTTTGTTGAGAACCTACACCTCTTTCTTCCTTCTGATCATTACAGGTTTTTAAATATTTCTTATGAAGACTGCTCTTTAAAACTTTAAGAGCAAGAACTTGCCTGGAGGTCCAGTGGTTTAGGCTCCAAACTTCCAAGGCTGCCAGCAGGGGTTCTTTCCCTGGTCAGGGAACTAAGATCCCACGAGCCTCATGGAGTGGCCAAAAAATAAAAGAAACGAACAAACATGTTAACAGTTGAATCGTACACTAATGCCACCACGGCCAGCATCTTTATCACAGGAAAGCTCATGTTTCTGCAGTCCTTCTGGTTGACTGAGGAATACCTGACGTCAGAATAGGTCCAGGAAGTAGGGTTGTTCTTCCAGCTTTCTGCTTTAGGAGGTTAAGTAATTGGCCCAAGGTCTCCTGCCAGTTTGTAGTTCAGTTGGTAAAGAATCTGCCTGCAATGCAGGAGATGTGTAAGTTGGAAAGATCCCTTGGAGAAGGGAAGGGAAGCCCACTCCAGTGTTCTTGCCTGGAGACTCCCATGGACAGAGGAGCCAGGCGGGCTACAGTCGACGTGACTGCAAGAGTCAGACACGACTTAGGGAGTAAACCACCCCTCCTTCCAGTACTGAACCAAGGAAGGGTTAGAGTATAGAGGTGCCCACGGGCATCCTCGTGCTGGGTCATCGGGAGCCAACGCAAGCCTGGCTCTTCACGGGCGGTCATCTGTTCCCTCTGCCCCTTTATTTCTGAAGGCCCCTTGTCACGTGATGGGCAGCCTCCTGTCTCAGTGGGCCAGGCCTACAGCCTCAGAGCAGGTGACCAGAAGAACCAAAAGCAGGCTGTGTGGTCACCAGTGGTGACGGCGGTTTGTCCCCATGGCCATCTCATGCCCAGCTGTGACGCGGAGGGAGTGAGGTGTGGCTGCCCCTTTACAGACCCTGTCGGCAAGGCTGGGCAAGGCTTGCCGACAGGGTCTGCTCCCCACAGCCCCTCAGGAGACCCACCCCATCTCACACGGGAGGAAGGTGAAGCTCGTGAGGCCAGGAGCCTTGCCCAGCTCAGTGGAGCTGGGGGTCCAATGCTGGCTCCCCACAGCCCCTCAGGAGACCCACCCCATCTCACACGGGAGGAAGGTGAAGCTCGTGAGGCCAGGAGCCTTGCCCAGCGCAGTGGAGCTGGGGGTCCAATGCTGGCCTTCTGTGACTGACTCTGAGGCTGTTTGCTTCAGTCAGGGCGAGTGACCTGGAGGCCGCCGGCCCTGTGGTTGCCCCTCCACTTCCTGGCCTCTGGTCGGTGGGCAAATCGGACCTAACCTGAGACTCCTGGGGAGGGTAACCTCCAGGGCAGACCAGCCGCAGGGTGAGGGGCTGCTTTCTGCACAAGCCTGTCTGGTTTCTGGGGCCTGGGTGTTTGGCTTTGTTCCTGTTCTCTGGACACTCCCGCTCACCCTGGGGTCTGTCAAGACTCTTCCTTGAGGGGCCGGGAGTCCTGTGCCCGCGCGGCTGCCTTTGTCCCTAGAAAGCCTACTGGGCAAATCTGAGGGCTCCTGGGGCACGGACGTCACTGCACACCTGCCAGGTGCTGGCCCGCCACCCTCAGGGGCACAGCTCCTGTTACAAGGCCAAGGGGCCAAGGCTCCCAGTGAAGGACTGTGGGGTCTGGTGGGCTCCAAACACCACCAGCATCTCACCTTCGGTCTTCCTCACCCCCACAGTCAGTAGGTAGGACCTTGAAACACTCATGGTCTGGATCTTCGGATTCTGGGCTGGTTTAGTTAGAAGAGTTCTGGTTCTGGCCCTCCCTGGATGTGAGCTTGGACCAGGTCACTTAGCCTCCTGGAGTCGCACACCTCGACTGTGGAGCGGGGCTGCCTGCTGAGCAGGGGTGCCGTGAGGGTCACATGACCCTTGGGAAAGGTCCTGGCCGGTGACAGGTGCTCAGTGAGCTGAAGTGGCCCAAACCCAAGCCTGTGGGTAACGGAAAACAGTCTGCCTCCTTGGCCATATTTCTCATCTTGGTTCTGAAAGCATCCAAGCTGTGATGCTGGGAGAGGGAGGCTTTGTTTTGTTCCTTTTAAATCAGGAGTCATTGCGTGGTTTGTCTATATGATGGAGCTTCTCACCAAAACAACTTCGGTTTCCCTCCTCTCTGCCCTCCAAACCGTGGGTCCAGGCCATCCGGGTGTTCTTCATGCTCCGTTCCCTGTCCCTGCAACTGCGAGGGGAGCCCGAGACCCAGCTGCCGCTGACGCGGGAGGAAGACCTGATCAAAACCGATGACGTCCTCGATCTGAGTGAGTGGGCCATCTCGAGTGGTGGGCGTGGGGGTGGGCGTGGGCGGACACCGCCGGGCTGGCTCAGGCGTCCCTGGGAGGGTCGTGTGCGACCTCCATGCTCTGCTGGGGTCAGTCCGTCGCCGTGAACCAGGAGAGTGTGTGTGTAGCACAGAGCTCTCAGAGAAAGGGCCCTAGACACTGGGCACGTGGAGTCAGTCTGTGGGCCCAGCTTTCTGGAGACCAGAGGGGGAGCTGTGCGGAGATTCTGCTGAAAGATCTGTGCGTGGTGATTGGGGTCTCAAGCTGGCAGGGGCACAGCTCCGGCATCCCTGCCCTCCATTCACCAGTCTGATCGGTTGCTTGTGTTAATGATGGTCTGTATGATTTTGATGACAAAAGGATTCTGCTGCTTTAAAAAAAAAAAAAAAAGAAAAGAATGCTTTCAAAAATGCAGATCACCAGGATTTAGGTAAAGGCGAAGGCTTTGGAGGCCAGAGAACCATGTGCTTAGCCTGCAACCCTGGGCTCCTGTGCCTTGCCGCGGTGCTCTCCTCTGCAGTTTGAGGCTGATACTTAAAGGAGACAGAGGGTATAATGCCTGGTCATGTTCCTGTAACCCTTCTCTCGTTCATATAACTTTTTCCTCTGTTGCCTGTGACATTGTGATATATTAGAACTCTTTGGTGTAAGAGCCAGAAAGGCCAACTCAAACTGACTTAAGGAAAAAGAAAGGCGAATTCACTGGCATCAGTGTAGATCTCCTTTCAGGCATGGCTTGATCTAGGTACTCAAGTGACATCCTCAGGAAACTGCCACCTTCCTTCCCTCAGCTCTTCCTTCCTCTGTTCTGGCTTCATCCTCCAGAGAGCTCTCAACAGACAGGGACAAGATGGCCGGCAGCACCTCCAAAGTCTGCTGAACTGGCTAAACAGCCCTGCACCCTCCTGTAGCTTTTATAGAAGTCCAGGGTCGCTCGGGGCTTTGCTCGGGTCGCCATGTACCTCCCTGGAAACCGTGGGTCCAGGCCATCCGGGTGTTCTTCATGCTCCGTTCCCTGTCCCTGCAACTGCGAGGGAGCCGAGACCCAGCTGCCGCTGACGCGGGAGGAAGACCTGATCAAAACCGATGACGTCCTCGATCTGAGTGAGTGGGCCATCTCGAGTGGTGGGCGTGGGGGTGGGCGTGGGCGGACACCGCCGGGCTGGCTCAGGCGTCCCTGGGAGGGTCGTGTGCGACCTCCATGCTCTGCTGGGGTCAGTCCGTCGCCGTGAACCAGGAGAGTGTGTGTGTAGCACAGAGCTCTCAGAGAAAGGGCCCTAGACACTGGGCACGTGGAGTCAGTCTGTGGGCCCAGCTTTCTGGAGACCAGAGGGGGAGCTGTGCGGAGATTCTGCTGAAAGATCTGTGCGTGGTGATTGGGGTCTCAAGCTGGCAGGGGCACAGCTCCGGCATCCCTGCCTCCATTCACCAGTCTGATCGGTTGCTTGTGTTAATGATGGTCTGTATGATTTTGATGACAAAAGGATTCTGCTGCTTTAAAAAAAAAAAAGAAAAGAATGCTTTCAAAAATGCAGATCACCAGGATTTAGGTAAAGGCGAAGGCTTTGGAGGCCAGAGAACCATGTGCTTAGCCTGCAACCCTGGGCTCCTGTGCCTTGCCGCGGTGCTCTCCTCTGCAGTTTGAGGCTGATACTTAAAGGAGACAGAGGGTATAATGCCTGGTCATGTTCCTGTAACCCTTCTCTCGTTCATATAACTTTTTCCTCTGTTGCCTGTGACATTGTGATATATTAGAACTCTTTGGTGTAAGAGCCAGAAAGGCCAACTCAAACTGACTTAAGGAAAAAGAAAGGCGAATTCACTGGCATCAGTGTAGATCTCCTTTCAGGCATGGCTTGATCTAGGTACTCAAGTGACATCCTCAGGAAACTGCCACCTTCCTTCCCTCAGCTCTTCCTTCCTCTGTTCTGGCTTCATCCTCCAGAGAGCTCTCAACAGACAGGGACAAGATGGCCGGCAGCACCTCCAAAGTCTGCTGAACTGGCTAAACAGCCCTGCACCCTCCCTGTAGCTTTTATAGAAGTCCAGGGTCGTGCTCTTGTTGGCCCAGCATGAGTCACATGACCATTCCAGAGCCAGTCAGTGTCAGCAGAATGCAGTTCACTGATAGGCTAGGCGAAGGTCACCTGCTCAGCTGTGGCCCTGAGAGGTGGGACCTGCTCATTCTGAACCCCCTCTCTTAGGGATGAGGACGGAGGGGGCCCCGCCTGCAAAGAAAACTCACCAAGAAGTGCTGGCAGCTGGAGAGGCAGAAACAGTGGATGGCCACTCTTTGTAGCAGACAGTAAGAGGGCCCTTGTTTTAAATCAGCTTTATTGAAACACAGTTTGCATCTAATTCACAGAGTTTTAGGGTACAGTTGAATCAGCCTTGATAAAACTATTCAGCTGTGTGATCAGCAGGTGTGATACAGACCCAAGAGGGTTGACATGGGAGCCAGATGCCCCTGCCCGTCTCTGTATTCTCTCCAGCAAATTACTGAAATCACTCCAACTTTCGTTTCCTCACCTGGAAAATGGGGGTGATCTTCCTTATATTCTGGGGCTGTTTTGAAACTTCAGTGAATATGAAATATAACATGACCCGGCGTGGTGCCTCACATGTAACGGTGCTCAGGAAGATGGAGTCAGTATTACCCGGCAGTCAGTTGCAGTCACAGGTGAGAAGAGCACACTGCCTGACATGGAAGGTTCTCGGGAATTGATGATTATGGGATGTGCCTAGTTACCGGACTCCATTTTCTCGCCTCTTCTTTGTCTGTGCTCTCTTCTTCCCTCCTCTCCCGGAAGAGCACAGCCTCTGCGACCCCTCTGTGCTCTCTGCCCATCTTCTTTGCCTCTTTCCTCCTTGAGAAACGGCCACAGGGATTTCTGTAAAGGTTGAAATTGATAGCACGGGCTGGGGAGAGCCATAAACCCATCTTTCTCTGATTGGATCCAAGGAAAGAGAGAAACAGTTTGCTTTCACAGGGGCCACTCCATCAGGGCGGCAGTGTTTGCGTTATGCTGGGAATTCATGCCTCTCTATACCGAAGCCCAAAGAAGGACAAGATGGCCGGCAGCACCTCCAAAGTCTGCTGAACTGGCTAAACAGCCCTGCACCCTCCTGTAGCTTTTATAGAAGTCCAGGGTCGTGCTCTTGTTGGCCCAGCATGAGTCACATGACCATTCCAGAGCCAGTCAGTGTCAGCAGAATGCAGTTCACTGATAGGCTAGGCGAAGGTCACCTGCTCAGCTGTGGCCCTGAGAGGTGGGACCTGCTCATTCTGAACCCCCTCTCTTAGGGATGAGGACGGAGGGGGCCCCGCCTGCAAAGAAAACTCACCAAGAAGTGCTGGCAGCTGGAGAGGCAGAAACAGTGGATGGCCACTCTTTGTAGCAGACAGTAAGAGGGCCCTTGTTTTAAATCAGCTTTATTGAAACACAGTTTGCATCTAATTCACAGAGTTTTAGGGTACAGTTGAATCAGCCTTGATAAAACTATTCAGCTGTGTGATCAGCAGGTGTGATACAGACCCAAGAGGGTTGACATGGGAGCCAGATGCCCCTGCCCGTCTCTGTATTCTCTCCAGCAAATTACTGAAATCACTCCAACTTTCGTTTCCTCACCTGGAAAATGGGGGTGATCTTCCTTATATTCTGGGGCTGTTTTGAAACTTCAGTGAATATGAAATATAACATGACCCGGCGTGGTGCCTCACATGTAACGGTGCTCAGGAAGATGGAGTCAGTATTACCCGGCAGTCAGTTGCAGTCACAGGTGAGAAGAGCACACTGCCTGACATGGAAGGTTCTCGGGAATTGATGATTATGGGATGTGCCTAGTTACCGGACTCCATTTTCTCGCCTCTTCTTTGTCTGTGCTCTCTTCTTCCCTCCTCTCCCGGAAGAGCACAGCCTCTGCGACCCCTCTGTGCTCTCTGCCCATCTTCTTTGCCTCTTTCCTCCTTGAGAAACGGCCACAGGGATTTCTGTAAAGGTTGAAATTGATAGCACGGGCTGGGGAGAGCCATAAACCCATCTTTCTCTGATTGGATCCAAGGAAAGAGAGAAACAGTTTGCTTTCACAGGGGCCACTCCATCAGGGCGGCAGTGTTTGCGTTATGCTGGGAATTCATGTTCCCTCCTCTCCTCCTGCTAGGAATGGCCAGCTGAAACAAAGGTTAAAAGTATTTCACTTATCAATTTTAATTGATTAGATCGCTAGTTGAGATCACTTAACTGAGCCTTTTTGGGTAGTTGGCCATTAAGAAAGTAATCGCTGTCTGTCTTTACCCAACCTGATGGCAAATTATGTCTTTGCTGAAGAGGGTGCCGGCCAGAAAATACTATGAATTATGGATTTTATGAGCACATTTCATGAGAGCAGGATATGCATGTGTTGATTTTCTGTGTCTGTGATTGTTCTTGAATGCTGGAGCTTCTCACTTTGCATTGGGGGAAAATTGACCATGCTTTGCACTTCACCAAAGGCCTTCTGTGTACACTAAAGGTAGGAAATGTCCTAATACAGGTGAAGATGTTCAGATTTGCTGAATGTTGGAGGCTGGGTTTGCTTCTTAGGAGGCTGTGTTTTGTCTCCCTGAAGCCTGAGGAAGCTGACTTAGGGAGAAGTGTTGGGGTCAGTCAACTTTTTCTAAGGTGATACGGTCTGCTTAAGTCGGCTTCAAGCAGTGCCAGCCCCACAGCAGAAAGCGTCACAGTAAGTGTATTTACTAAGCCTGTCACACCTCGAGGAGCAGCCGCAGTGTCAGAGCGTTCTGAAGCTATCACACTTGTCCTCCGGCCAAGAGCCCACCCCCAGGCCAGCAAGGTGGCTTCTGATGAAGAGCATCAGAGAGACCATCACCCCTTGGGGAAAAAAGTGAACTGTCCTGAAAGCCTGTTTTGTTTTCCATGGAGAAAAGAGCGGCATGGGTCAGAGGTCAGGGACTGGCAGCCATTAAGGAAGGCGGGGAGGGAGGGGTGCGGGAATGGAAGGGAAGACTCGAGTGGAGCTAACTAAATAAAAGAGATTCAATTTTGTTGTTCAGTCGCTCAGTCGTGTCTGACTCTTCGTGACCCATGGACTGCAGCTCGCCAGGCTTCCCTGTCCTTCACCATCTTCTGGAGCTTGCTCAACCTCATGTCTGTTGACTCAGTGATGCCATCCAACTATCTTGTCCCCTGTGTGCCTTTCTCTTCTGCCTTCAGTCTTTCCCAGCACCAGGGTTTTTTTCCAGTTGCCACTTTTGTAAATGCGGAGCTTCCCAGCCCCTCCACTGCTCTACGTGGAGCTGGAGACAGGGCCTGGGCTCCCCTGTACTCTGCCGACCTGGCCCCGTTGACACTTGATTTTGCAGCCCCTGCTGTGGTTGGAAATGAGCAGCTTTGTGACCTCACTCAGGGTCTTAAGAGGCTCAGGGGGCTCACCTTAAAGATGGCTCTGAAAGACTTTGCCAGGAGGGCTCCTGAAGATCAAACGACATCATGTTCATGAAGCCCACGGCACCTGGCTTGGTGTATTGCAAGTGCTCTGTGAATGGCAGCCGGTGTCCCCGAGGTGGCTGCTGAGTAAGTGAGCCGGAACTTGTACTGTGCGATGCCCAGGGCGCGGTGTTTCTCTGCTGTGATCACATTTAGAGGAGTGCATCCTGAAATATTTAAACCAAGACTTTAAAAATAAAGGAAAAGAAAGACAGCTCAGCCGTGTGGCCCCAGATGCAGGGGGTTGTACCGTGTCCGGCATGTAGGCGAGCACTGCTGCACGGCTGCCGCCGGCCCGCCCGCCCGACAGCCCTGTAGTGTCCTGAGGACAAACAGAGGAGAATCCAGGTTCCTGCCAGCCTGCCGTGTCTAAATAACAGGGCCAGGGACAGCAGGGGAAATTCCTCCATTATCCAGACCCCCTCAGGAAGTGCCAGGCATACTCAGGAGACCTCTGTGTGGGTCCTCGACATCGGCATGGTGGTAGCCGTGCCGTGTGTGTGGCAGCCACCTAATCTTGCATTCTGATTTTTAAAATCCATTGAACGAAACCCACCCCTTCATTCAGCTCCTTATGGAATACCAGCTGTATACCAGGCCCAGTGCTTGGATCTGGGATGTGACAGTGAACTACTAGAGCCAGGCTTCCCTGTCCTTCACCATCTTCTGGAGCTTGCTCAACCTCATGTCTGTTGACTCAGTGATGCCATCCAACTATCTTGTCCCCTGTGTGCCTTTCTCTTCTGCCTTCAGTCTTTCCCAGCACCAGGGTTTTTTTCCAGTTGCCACTTTTGTAAATGCGGAGCTTCCCAGCCCCTCCACTGCTCTACGTGGAGCTGGAGACAGGGCCTGGGCTCCCCTGTACTCTGCCGACCTGGCCCCGTTGACACTTGATTTTGCAGCCCCTGCTGTGGTTGGAAATGAGCAGCTTTGTGACCTCACTCAGGGTCTTAAGAGGCTCAGGGGGCTCACCTTAAAGATGGCTCTGAAAGACTTTGCCAGGAGGGCTCCTGAAGATCAAACGACATCATGTTCATGAAGCCCACGGCACCTGGCTTGGTGTATTGCAAGTGCTCTGTGAATGGCAGCCGGTGTCCCCGAGGTGGCTGCTGAGTAAGTGAGCCGGAACTTGTACTGTGCGATGCCCAGGGCGCGGTGTTTCTCTGCTGTGATCACATTTAGAGGAGTGCATCCTGAAATATTTAAACCAAGACTTTAAAAATAAAGGAAAAGAAAGACAGCTCAGCCGTGTGGCCCCAGATGCAGGGGGTTGTACCGTGTCCGGCATGTAGGCGAGCACTGCTGCACGGCTGCCGCCGGCCCGCCCGCCCGACAGCCCTGTAGTGTCCTGAGGACAAACAGAGGAGAATCCAGGTTCCTGCCAGCCTGCCGTGTCTAAATAACAGGGCCAGGGACAGCAGGGGAAATTCCTCCATTATCCAGACCCCCTCAGGAAGTGCCAGGCATACTCAGGAGACCTCTGTGTGGGTCCTCGACATCGGCATGGTGGTAGCCGTGCCGTGTGTGTGGCAGCCACCTAATCTTGCATTCTGATTTTTAAAATCCATTGAACGAAACCCACCCCTTCATTCAGCTCCTTATGGAATACCAGCTGTATGCCAGGCCCAGTGCTTGGATCTGGGATGTGACAGTGAACTACTAGAGCCAGGCTTGGCCTCCACTCTGTGGCCTCTTCTAGTGGGGGGCTGGGGAAGGGACCCCAGACAGGCCAGGGCGTGAGCACTAACCGCTCGGCCCAAGGCTGAGTGAGATGGCTCTGTGGAGACGACGAGCAGGGTCCATGGCGAGAGACTAACCAGAGAAAAGGCCTTGGAGGCTATGCAGGGAAGCCGCTCTGGGGGGGCACGTGCCAGGGGGCCCAGAAGATTCCATGAAAAAATGCTGCAGTGAGCCCTGCCCATTCGAGAAGGGCAGGTAGAAGGCAAGAGAGAAGTTGGTATGTCCCAGGCCGGCGTGGCTGGCAGGTGAGGAGCAGGGGAGAGAAGAGCTGGGCTGAGTTCAGTCTCCACTCCAGTGCAGGGGGAAGCCAGCAAAGGGTGTCCCTGCGGATAGCCGTCCTGACTGGGCTGCCAGGACCAAACCTGTCGGGTCACACGGTGCCCACAGGGGCCCGTGAGCTGTGTGCAGGGGCTGGAGAGGCCAGGTAACCTAGTGGCCCTGAGCATGGGCTCTGGAGCCAGGCTGTGCTAGGAGAAATCCTAGCTCGGCCCTTGCCATCTGTTAGCTTGTGACCTTCAGGGAGTAATGTGATTTCTTGGTGCATTGGTTTCCTCATGTGTGAATCAGGTGCATAGAGAATAGTGGGTGTGACGAGACATTAAGAAATATACACACACAGTCAGAGAGACAGAAAGGATGGGAACGGGGGGCTCAAGACCACCTGGGTCACGGCCCTGCACACATTCACCAGTCCGCTTTTATTGAGCGCTTAAGCATCCAAGTATTTGCAGGGGATGATATTAACACAGGCTGGGACCCTCCCACAGCCCTGATCAATAATTACCCTCCTGACTCTAAGAATGGAAAGGGCATGTTGTAGCTGGGGGGCAACTAGACCAGCAACAAGTCAAGGAGTCTGCTCTGTGTGCGCACGCGGCGTTCTAATGTGCGCTGACCCAGGTTCCAAAGTCCACAGCAGATTTCCCACCTGTTGCTGATCAGTATGACCCCAGCTAATGAGCCCATGTGAATCGAATCAACTTGTTTTTGTCTTAGTTCTTGCATTTCCAAGATGTTTTTCTCCTGGCTCGGCCAAAGCTGCAGAAACCTCCACTGGTTTGTTTCCTCACATGTGGCGTGCCTGGGACAGTGGCCGACACGACTGCAAGGAGGCCAGTTAGGTTGCAGCAGGAGCCTAGGGGCCAGTGACAGCGGGGAGCAGGACCTGGGGGTACAGCCTTTCCACCTCCAGCTGGTAGCAGGCCACTCCGCCTTGGTGGCAAAAGCCTGAGGCTCTTCCTTGACCCTCTTTCTCTGAGACTCAGTTTCCCGCTGGTCCCCACACCTAGGCAGTTGCTTCCAGATCCATCAGGCCATCTCACCCAGCTCCGGCCCTTAACACGTGGCTGTCCTGCCGTCATCTCTCGCCTGCCCTGTTGCAGTAGCCTCAGCCTGTCCCCGGCTTCTGCCTCGTGCCCTACAGTGTATTCTCAGCACGGTGTCCGAGATCATCCTCTCAAAGCATAAGTCAGACTGTGTCCTTCCTTGGCTCAAAGTGGTCTCCATCCCACTCCAAAAGTGGGTGGTTCCAGGGGCCTAAGAGGCTGGCGTCACCCCAAACCACCTGACGTCCTTGCCATCCTTGGGACACACCAGGCGCGTTCCTGCCGCTAGCCTCTGCGCTGGCTCTGTCCCCTTGGCCGCGGACCGCTCGTGCCCCAGAAAAGGCACAGCCATGGGCACATACAAGGCCCACAGTGCCCACACGTGGCAGCCATACTCCAAATTCTCCGTCCGCCTCCGAACCCGGCCCCAAGCCCCTCCTCTTTGTTATGCCTTGTTTGTTAAGGAAGAGGAATGTTCTGTGTTCCCTGCTTCCCCAGTTTCCAGCACTGCGTGTGCTTCCTGCCAGCATCCTTGCAGGTGAGAGCTGTTAAAGGAACTGGACCTCTCCGGCTATGTTCATCTGAATGCCTCAAGAGGCATTCCCAGCTCGAGGACCATGACGCGCCCTAAGCAAGTTATGTGGTTTCACTGAAGGTTTGTGACAATGTGAGCTCATCGATTTGCTTCTCTTGCCAGGTCAGGGCTAGTCTTTAGGCCCTGTCAGTTCTGGAAAAGTCCTCTGTGTTGTGTATCTTCCTGATGTCCCAGTCATTGTCGGGCGTTTCGTCTTGGGGAAAGTGAGAAACGATCATAAATAATAAAGACTATGAAAAACAAACCCAGAAGGCGGGCTATTCTAGAAGACACCTGATTTGCACTTCTCATAAAATGGGAGTATCAGGCAAGACTGAACAGAACAGAGAGGGCCAGGGTACTGTTTCTGGATCAGTAAACAAGAAGAGACCTGACAAATGTCCCTGAGATTGGATCGAGGAATAAAATCGAAGTAGATCTAGAGGGTTTTTTAGGGTTTAGTTGGAAAAATTTGCATAGGGCCTGTGATTGGATATGGTAATCAAGGTCAGTATGACCTTTCTTGGGCGTGATGATGGCATTGTGGTTCTGTGGGAAAACGTCCTTTTTCTTAGGAAGTACAGACAGAGGAGCTCAGGGGTAGAGTGCCATGCTACCCGCAACTTTGGAATGATTCAGAAAAGATAAGCGTGTGTGTGTGTGGGTACAGTGAGAGAGGAGGCAAATGCCACCAGTTATTAACCATTGGTGAATCTAGGTCAAGGGCCTGTGTGAGCTTATTTTGAAAGTTTGAACGTTTTCGAAATAAAAGCTTAATGAAGTGGGAGAAAAAAGGTCAAATCCTTGAAAATTCCATATTAAATTAATGAGGAGTGTTGTTGTTCACTTGCTCAGTTGTATCTGACTCTTTGTGACACCATGGACTGCATCACGCCAGGCTTCCTTGTCCTCCACTATCTCCCGAAGTTTGCTCAAAATCGTGTTCGTTGGGTCAGTGATGCCATCCAACCATCTCATCCTTTGTTGCCTCAGTGTCTTCCTACCCTCAGCCTTTCCCAGCATCAGGGTCTTTTCCAGTGAATCGGCTCTTCACATCAGGTGGCCAAAGTACTAGAGTTTCAGCTTCAGCATCAGTCCTTCCAATGAATATTCGGGATTGGTTTCCGTTAAGATTGACTGGTTTGATCCCCTTGCAGTCCAAGGGACTCTCAGGAGTCGTCTTCAGCACCACCGTTCGAAAGCATCAGTTCTTTGGTGCTCAGCCTTCTTTATGGTCCAGCTCTCACACCCATATATGACTGCTGGAAAGACCAAAGCTCTGACTATGCGGACCTTTGTCAGCAAAGTGATGTCTCTGCTTTTGTTTAGGATTTGGGTCTCTGGATGTAGAAAACCAGGTTTGAATCCCAGCTGTGTGACCACAAGCAAACTAGTTAACCTCTCTGAGCTTCTTTCCCCATCTGTGAAAGTGGGGAGATGAAACTGCCTTCTTCAGAACTGTTGTGTTGACAAAGAGTGAATCCATCAAGAATGCTCAGCATCTGGTAGAAACATTCATTAGCATTTTTTTAACCTGAACTGTACTTTGGTCACAGAACAGTTTTTCTAAACTAGGAGGTATTTTGGAGGAGTTTTGATAAAGCAGAGCCACATGACTGTTTCTGTCCAGGGGATCCATGGAGAAGTGGAGGAGGTTTCTGGAGACTGAATTAGATAAGTTTCTTGGGAAAAAATGACTTTTCAGGAAAGTGGGTGCCAGCTGATTGGAGAAGAATTGAAACCTGTAAGGGAGGCTTGATTCAGAGCCAGATGGCTCCTGGGTACAGTTTAGTTCAAGCTTTCAGGCCTGGCGCCCTGGAGAAGGGGTTTGTTCAGAGCCGACGCTGGAGCGGACTCATGTAGTTAGCGTGAAACCCAAGAGGCGAGTATGGATTTGGCGTTGGAGGTCCCACCTCAGGCAGGTGTGGTTTTTTGGTTCTTTAGCCCGTACGTTCCCTCCGTGTTGTCTTTAAAGGAAATTTGGTCCCTGCCGGTCTCCTCTCATCCCCACCTGCTGATTTGGAGCCATTCCTGACCTTGTTCCAGCCCCGGGGTCAGGGGGCAGCAGCCATCCCCTCTCTGCACCGCTGCGCCTTCCCAGCCCAGACTCTCCGCACCCTGTGTCTTCCACGTGAGGCCGCAGCCCAGGGCCTTTCCCCACTCTGGCCTCCGAAAGGCAAATTTAGCCCACATTTGTCCGTTTCACGCAGCCCTTCCCCACTGGTAGATGTCAGAGTTCCTGGCCCTCCGCTTCGGTCTACGGCTCCCTACGTCCGAGCCCACCTGGCTGTGGTGCTGCTGGAAGGTTCCTAGCCTCAGTGCTCCGCATTCCCCACCGCCAGGCTGGGCCTATGCGGAACTTCCTGCCTCCTCCCCAGGCGCACCTCAAACGTGCACTCAGCCCTTTGTTTTCCTGTCCCTGGTAACAGGGCCCAACACACATAGCAGGCACCTGATGAAGGCTTGTTGTATTGAGCCGGTTAAAGCTTTAGTGGGCATAGTTGCTCAGCCGTCTGTGCCTCTGAGACCCCGTGGACTGTAAGCCCGCCAGACTCCTCTGTCCGTGGAATTCTCCAGGCAAGACTACTGGAGTGGGTTGCCTCTACTGTTTCCGTGGAATCTCAGTGAACTGTACTTTGGTCACAGAACAGTTTTTCTAAACTAGGAGGTATTTTGGAGGAGTTTTGATAAAGCAGAGCCACATGACTGTTTCTGTCCAGGGGATCCATGGAGAAGTGGAGGAGGTTTCTGGAGACTGAATTAGATAAGTTTCTTGGGAAAAAATGACTTTTCAGGAAAGTGGGTGCCAGCTGATTGGAGAAGAATTGAAACCTGTAAGGGAGGCTTGATTCAGAGCCAGATGGCTCCTGGGTACAGTTTAGTTCAAGCTTTCAGGCCTGGCGCCCTGGAGAAGGGGTTTGTTCAGAGCCGACGCTGGAGCGGACTCATGTAGTTAGCGTGAAACCCAAGAGGCGAGTATGGATTTGGCGTTGGAGGTCCCACCTCAGGCAGGTGTGGTTTTTTGGTTCTTTAGCCCGTACGTTCCCTCCGTGTTGTCTTTAAAGGAAATTTGGTCCCTGCCGGTCTCCTCTCATCCCCACCTGCTGATTTGGAGCCATTCCTGACCTTGTTCCAGCCCCGGGGTCAGGGGGCAGCAGCCATCCCCTCTCTGCACCGCTGCGCCTTCCCAGCCCAGACTCTCCGCACCCTGTGTCTTCCACGTGAGGCCGCAGCCCAGGGCCTTTCCCCACTCTGGCCTCCGAAAGGCAAATTTAGCCCACATTTGTCCGTTTCACGCAGCCCTTCCCCACTGGTAGATGTCAGAGTTCCTGGCCCTCCGCTTCGGTCTACGGCTCCCTACGTCCGAGCCCACCTGGCTGTGGTGCTGCTGGAAGGTTCCTAGCCTCAGTGCTCCGCATTCCCCACCGCCAGGCTGGGCCTATGCGGAACTTCCTGCCTCCTCCCCAGGCGCACCTCAAACGTGCACTCAGCCCTTTGTTTTCCTGTCCCTGGTAACAGGGCCCAACACACATAGCAGGCACCTGATGAAGGCTTGTTGTATTGAGCCGGTTAAAGCTTTAGTGGGCATAGTTGCTCAGCCGTCTGTGCCTCTGAGACCCCGTGGACTGTAAGCCCGCCAGACTCCTCTGTCCGTGGAATTCTCCAGGCAAGACTACTGGAGTGGGTTGCCTTATGCGTGAACACTTAAGGCCTTTTCATTAACATGAGAGTGGAATTTCTAAAGGTTGTCAGGAGTAATTTGAGGCAGTTGGATTGTGAATCAAAAGCATGATGTTTGTTTATTGTTACCATAACATTTGACTAGCCAATTTTCAACACAGACTTTTTCATCACCGTATTGAAACATACCAAGAATCTTAAACCCACGTTGGTGTTTTCTAAAAATGTAGATTGTCCTAATTTCAGCAATTTCAAATCATTTTCCTAAGGGCTACAATGCTGCTGTGTTTCCCCCCTACCCTTCTGTGAACCTAGAACCTTGAACTAGAGTGATCAAAAAAAAAAAAAAAATCATGTTTGAATTAAACTACCAATTCTCTATGGAAAGTGAAAACATGGAATTAACAGTGGTTTTCCCCCCACCCCATGAATTAGGCTGCTTCTCTGTGTGCTTGATGAATAATGTGGCTGGCCCCTTTTTAGAAATGAAGTAGAAATACGGAGAAATGAAATTTGTATCTTATAAAGTGACTGGAAATGTGATTATAATACAGCTGTCAGTTTTGTTCAAGTGGAATATTTTAAAGCAAATCCAATTGCAGCATTATTTGGTTCTTTTAAAGCAGGATGATGTAGCTGTTTCCTATGTATTGATTATTTGATTGGTACCTGTCTGCTGGACCTTTTTTTTCCCTCAGTAGCGCTCATTGATGTGGTTTAATGTATATTCCTGTAATCTATCCCTGTTTTATAAACTTATAATCATAATTGAGCTACATTAGAGAGACGTGTTCTGCTGAAATCACAAGGTCATCTAATGGCTGTGCCCTCTGTGGTGGGTTATATATTAAAAGTAGTCCTAGATGGTTCTGCAAAAGACAAAAATGATGATTTTTTTTCTCTCTGCAAGGCAGAACTTCTAGATTTCATCCTGTGCATTAGGAGAGATAAGGCATTTGAGTGCAGAGACTGGCTTTTGCGCTTTCTCCTTCTTTGCCTAGTAAAAATGATCATTTCTGCTGAAAGCATGTTTCAATTCAAGTATTTCCCCCTAACTTCCAGTCCTTGCCAGACATTTGAAAATGAGGCCACAATTTTGATTGCCCTGGTCCCAGTGGACCTGTGGCTTAGCTTTGTTCCAGGAAGATCTTCTCTGAGGCACGTCCTACCTTCGGACAGTGGATGTGGCCAGGTCTCAGGGCAGCCAGGACCGTGGACGGCGTCCAGGTGGTGGTGGGGTCCCAGCTCTAGCACCGTCAGACTCTGTGACGTGGCCGCACTGCCCCCAACCTCGGTCTCTCTCTACCACCAAGACAGAGGCTGCCGGCCATGCTGGCACAGCGCTGGAGACTTTATGGGGCCCAGCATAAAAGCCCCTCACCCTTGATCGACTTTCCCTGTCTCTAGACAGAAATTTGGTCCTTGTCGTCACTTGGGCCAAAAGCCTTGGAGAATCCTGCCTCCGCTCATCCTTGTAACCAAGCTCTGCCAGTGCTGCCCATTCAGGCCTAAGCTAGACCCAGCGTCTCACTCCGGCTGAGCCCCTTCAGCTCCTCCACCCTGACCTGGGCCCTGGAAGCGACCCTGGGATGGGTGCAGCTCCCTCCTGGCCTGCCTCCACTCTTCCCGTCAGGTGGCCTGCAGACCCTCCAGAAGCTTGCCGGGCCCTGCCCTCTGCCCCCGCCCCTCTCCGGTGTGCTTCTCCAGGCAGAAGGCTCGCAGTGAGTCCCACCCCGGGCGCTGAAGCCAGCTTCCTTGATCATTTCTTCACTTCTGGCTGACGGAGGGGTGGCAGCCATGAGCTGCCACAGGAAACAGAAATCCGCGGGGTAGCCGGGTTGAGGGTTAACGTTGGGTTTCAAGACATCCCTCGCTACAGCCCACTCGCTGCGGCTGTCTGGGGCTCTGCCTACATGGGGCTCCCCACTCTGAAGCCACTGGTTTCCCCGCCCACTGCCACCACCTGGCCCAGCTGCCGAGGAGGGGGCAGGATCCAGCGGCTGCACAGGCCTTTGAGCAGAGGGTTAACTTCTGGCCCTGCTCTCTGATTAACCACAGAACACCCAAAACAAATCTCTGGGGAGACTGAGCAGCGATAGACAGTGCGTGACCTTTACCAGAGGTCCACGACAAGAGCAGGTGCCTGCCCTGAGCTGCCATCTCCCAGCCCTCCCCTCCCCTGCCCAGGACACCGGCCCATCGGCCCCAGCACCTGTCCTGCCGCCCACCCTGCTCTGCTTTCGGCGAGGGCTCTGCCTCCAGCCCACCCCGGTCCTCACCGAGAAGGCCAGGAGTGGGGGCAAAGGGACCAGCACCTTCTTCTGCCTCTTAGGGATGCTCCTTCAGAGGGGGCAGAAGCACCTGAGTCCACGCGGAGGGCTGAAGCCGAGGCATAGGACACGCCCTGTGCAACGTGGACTAGACCCCTGGCTGGACAGCGTCCGGCTGGAGACGGCCCGAGTCCCGTGAGGGGGACGCCCCAGTGCTGTTTTCTCCAGTGAACATCAGATCACGAATCTTGGGACATTTAAATGCTTAAATGTGTCATTGTCACTTTGACCTGCCTGGAAATAGGAGTGAAAATTGCTTGGCCATGTGGCCCTGCCTGTGGCCCCATGTCCATGGACCTGCTCCGGGGGCGGCTGCCCTGCCCCTCACGCTGCGGGTTGGGTGGGAGCGGTGCCGGCGGTCTCTGGCCCGGGGCTCCCTGTGTCAGAACCCGCCAAGTGCCTTAGAATCACTTTTTCTTTTTGAGAGGAAAGTACAGTTTATTCGAGTGAGGGAAGGGAGAGTCACTGCCTCTACAGCGGGCCGGCTTAAGGGAGAATCAGTATGGACGACGCTGCTAGAACAGCGGGTCGGCTCAAAGAAGACCGACCAGAATCACTTTTTTATTGTTCAGTCACTGAATCGTGCCCAGCTCTTTGTGACCCCACGGACTGCGGCACGTCAGGCCTCCCTGTGCCCCACCCGCCCAGACTCTGCCCAGGTTCACGTCCTTTGACTTGGTGATGCTGTCCGACCCTCTCTCTTCCTCCACCACCATCTTGTCGCTTTAGGGGTTTCAAAAGTGCTCTGAGCCCAGGGGCCACTTGAGGAGGTTCTGATTCACTTGTCCTGGGGATTGGCCCTGGCCTGCCTTTGAGCAGAGGGTAGCCCTGCTCTCTGATTAACCACAGAACACCCAAAACAAATCTCTGGGGAGACTGAGCAGCGATAGACAGTGCGTGACCTTTACCAGAGGTCCACGACAAGAGCAGGTGCCTGCCCTGAGCTGCCATCTCCCAGCCCTCCCCTCCCCTGCCCAGGACACCGGCCCATCGGCCCCAGCACCTGTCCTGCCGCCCACCCTGCTCTGCTTTCGGAGGCTCTGCCTCCAGCCCACCCCGGTCCTCACCGAGAAGGCCAGGAGTGGGGGCAAAGGGACCAGCACCTTCTTCTGCCTCTTAGGGATGCTCCTTCAGAGGGGGCAGAAGCACCTGAGTCCACGCGGAGGGCTGAAGCCGAGGCATAGGACACGCCCTGTGCAACGTGGACTAGACCCCTGGCTGGACAGCGTCCGGCTGGAGACGGCCCGAGTCCCGTGAGGGGGACGCCCCAGTGCTGTTTTCTCCAGTGAACATCAGATCACGAATCTTGGGACATTTAAATGCTTAAATGTGTCATTGTCACTTTGACCTGCCTGGAAATAGGAGTGAAAATTGCTTGGCCATGTGGCCCTGCCTGTGGCCCCATGTCCATGGACCTGCTCCGGGGGCGGCTGCCCTGCCCCTCACGCTGCGGGTTGGGTGGGAGCGGTGCCGGCGGTCTCTGGCCCGGGGCTCCCTGTGTCAGAACCCGCCAAGTGCCTTAGAATCACTTTTTCTTTTTGAGAGGAAAGTACAGTTTATTCGAGTGAGGGAAGGGAGAGTCACTGCCTCTACAGCGGGCCGGCTTAAGGGAGAATCAGTATGGACGACGCTGCTAGAACAGCGGGTCGGCTCAAAGAAGACCGACCAGAATCACTTTTTTATTGTTCAGTCACTGAATCGTGCCCAGCTCTTTGTGACCCCACGGACTGCGGCACGTCAGGCCTCCCTGTGCCCCACCCGCCCAGACTCTGCCCAGGTTCACGTCCTTTGACTTGGTGATGCTGTCCGACCCTCTCTCTTCCTCCACCACCATCTTGTCGCTTTAGGGGTTTCAAAAGTGCTCTGAGCCCAGGGGCCACTTGAGGAGGTTCTGATTCACTTGTCCTGGGGATTGGCCCTGGCCTGCCTTGTTGTAAGAGCTCCCCAGACGATGCCAGGGCAGCCAGTGCTGAAGGAGGAAGTCTCTGGAACTCCACGCTTGGTCTCTGCTTTGCTGCTCTCCACAAATTGCACTTCCTTCTCGGAGCTCTCCCTGCCCCACTCCTCACCCGCTGGGCATCCTGAGGGAGGCTGGCTTTGTGGCCCGATGCCGCGACCTCGCCTGTTGCTAGATTCTGCTGTCCACTCTTCAGGTGGGAACCGCGCACCGTGCCAGTCACCCTTACAGAGCCCTTGGGAAGGTGCCACGTACGAGTCACGTCTCCACCCCAGGGCTGAAATCGACCGCTCCTTGAGCCCTGGGGGAGGAGGAGGACATCGTGGCCAGGGAGATTCTCACGGGGCACTGGGCAGGGTCCTTAGGGCAGAGGCAGAAGGGGACCCTCGAGGGGGACACCGAGTCCCCATGCACCCATTCCGTGCCCCTCCGGTCGAGTGGCCGCCAGAGCCGCCACTGCGTCTAGACACTTCTCCCCCTGCTCACTTCCTGAGTGCAGCCTTCCCAGGTGGCTCTCGTGACAGAGAACTCCCCTGCGGCTACAGGAGACAGAGATGCGGGTTTGATCCCTGGGTCAGAAAGACCTGGAGAAGGAAATGGCAAGCCACTCCAGTGTTCTTGCCTGAAGAATCGCGTGGACAGAGGTGGGCTGCACAGTCAGACACAACAGAACTGCACATACATTACCAGCCATGCAGGCAGTGTACTTCTGCCTCAGTGAAGACAGATCACTTTTCCTCTCCAGCCAGGGGCACCTTGTCGGGGAGCAGAAGCATCTGGTGACCAGCAGGGCCTTCCCGACTACCACACCGGCCTGGCCCGGCCCGGCCCCTTCACCCAGTGCCTGCAGCCTGGGCGAGAGGCACCCTGGCCGCCCCAGCCATCTCCACAGCTCTGAAACCCCAGCCCATTCCGAACTCCCCAGTTGTCCTGAGCCAGTGTCAGGCCTGGAAACAGCTTGCTTGGCTTCAGGCACAGTCGTAAAAATGCCTCTGGAGCAAACAACTGTACCGGGAGGTCAGGAGCCAGTGGGCTGAGCCCACTTTTCCAGGTCTCCCCACATGGAAACCATTTTACTTATAACTGAGAGCTAGATGGTCTCGTCCCATCTTCCCTTCCTTCCTCCCTTGATCTGCTCAGGGCCATCTGTTCTTTTTCTGTGTATATATATATATATATATATATATATATATATATATATATATATACACCAGTGTCAAGGTGAAGTAGACCTTTCCTCTCCCTGCCAGATCCTCATGCAGAAAAACCCCTATGCGGTCTCCTGGATTATCTCTGGCATTCATCTGTTTCATCACCCATACCCAGGCCTTTGAATTTTATAGTGTGCTGTACGTTTTTTTTTCTAAGTGTAGTCGGGGTTTTCCAGAGCTGTGCAAAGCCAGGAAATAGGCATGTCATTTAAATAACTCCAGTTAACCTTTAGCCTGTAACTGGTGCCTCATAAAAATGCGCCTCCCTCTCGGGGGTGGGTCTCAGTCTCCAGAGCCGCGAAACTGATGATAATCTTCAGTTCTCTGTTCTACGCCGGGCCCCCTTCCCTCTGCTCCCTTCACCCCGGTGAGCCCCAGCCCCAGACTCACATGGAGGAGGCAGGAGGGGGAGATGTGAGTGCCAGGCAGTGTCTCAAGAAGTTTCTAGACTAGATGTAGGTAGCTTTGATACCCCTCCCTGGGATCTCTCCAGCCCCTGGCTGCTGCCTTGCCCTTCGCAGAGCCCACAGGAAGGATACTAAGTACCACCTGTTTGTCCTTTTACTTGGGCTGGGCGATGTTGTATTTGGTGCAGGTTAACTAATGTGACCCTCACAGCCTGGTCTTGTTAAATTATCCCCATCTTACAGACAAGGAAGCCCAAACTCAGAAGGCAGAATAACCTGCCCAGGGTCTCACTCTGTCAGGAAGTAGGGGAGCCAGGACACACAGGCAGGATTCAGACTGCAGCACTTGTACCCTTGCCTCTGGGCCACGAGTCCTCTTCCATTCATGAACACGTCTATCACGTATGGAGAGGTGGACCCAGCGCAGGTGCTAGCAGCATGAGGAAGCGTCAGACACAGCCCCTCCGGGCAGCTGCTGACATCCTGCAGGACTTGAAGCAGCAGGTGAATGTGGGGCAGCGGTGGAAGCGGCAGGGTGCAGTGGGAGAGAGCCGTTGGGCTTTGCTGGGGGTGGGGGTGAGCAGGGACAGACCTTGCTGCTGAGAGCCCCAGCCATTGAGCTGAGTGGAGTTCTGTGTGGGCGTCCAGGAGACAGGCTGGACGAGAGTGTTCCAGGAGGGGGTATCCTAAGTGGAGACACGTGGGTGGTGAGGCGACCTGGTCATGCCCTGCGTCTAGAACGTGGGGTGCTGTGTTTCCTCTGGCTGCTGTAGCCAGTGGCTGCAGACAGAGGGACTGGACACGATACAGATGCTCGTCATCGCGCCGTCCTGTGGGTCAGGAGTCCCCTTCAGCTGACAGCACTGGACTCTCCTTTCTGGAAGCCCCAGGGCAGAATCCGTTCCTTGCCTTTTCTGGCTTCTAGCGGCCTTCGATCTTGGCTCCTCCATCTTCAGGCCCACTGTGGTGGCTTCTGGCGTCACTTCCCTCTCGCCTCCCTCTGACATTTTTTTAAATTTTGGCCTCTTTTATTGTTTTTATTTATTTTCATCCATCTTTTCATCCATTTTTTGGTCCTGTGTGAGCCTCCCATTGCAGTGTCCTCTCTCGTTGCAGAGCACTGGCTCTCTCCAGAGCACTGGCTCTCTCCAGAGCACTGGCTCTCTCCAGAGCACTGGCTCATAATTGGACACACAGGTCCAGCCGGTCCACGGCATGTGGGATCTTCCCAGGCCAGGGGTTGAACCAGCACCCCTTGTACTACAAGGTGGACTCTTTACCCACTGGACCACCAGGAAAGCCCATCCCTCTGGCATTTTTAAGGGTCTCTTCTGATGAGACAGGTCTCAGTCAGATCATCCAGGATCACCTCCCATCTCAGAGCTGGTCATTTAATCCCACCCAGGACGTCCCTTTTGTAAGAAATCTCCATGGGTTCCAGGGACTCAAGCATGGACATCCTTGCCTCTGGGCCACAGTCCTCTTCCATTCATGAACACGTCTATCACGTATGGGTGGACCCAGCGCAGGTGCTAGCAGCATGAGGCGTCAGACACAGCCCCTCCGGGCAGCTGCTGACATCCTGCAGGACTTCAAGCAGCAGGTGAATGTGGGGCAGCGGTGGAAGCGGCAGGGTGCAGTGGGAGAGAGCCGTTGGGCTTTGCTGGGGTGGGGTGAGCAGGGACAGACCTTGCTGCTGAGAGCCCCAGCCATTGAGCTGAGTGGAGTTCTGTGTGGGCGTCCAGGAGACAGGCTGGACGAGAGTGTTCAGGAGGGGGTATCCTAAGTGGAGACACGTGGGTGGTGAGGCGACCTGGTCATGCCCTGCGTCTAGAACGTGGGGTGCTGTGTTTCCTCTGGCTGCTGTAGCCAGTGGCTGCAGACAGAGGGACTGGACACGATACAGATGCTCGTCATCGCGCCGTCCTGTGGGTCAGGAGTCCCCTTCAGCTGACAGCACTGGACTCTCCTTTCTGGAAGCCCCAGGGCAGAATCCGTTCCTTGCCTTTTCTGGCTTCTAGCGGCCTTCGATCTTGGCTCCTCCATCTTCAGGCCCACTGTGGTGGCTTCTGGCGTCACTTCCCTCTCGCCTCCCTCTGACATTTTTTTAAATTTTGGCCTCTTTTATTGTTTTTATTTATTTTCATCCATCTTTTCATCCATTTTTTGGTCCTGTGTGAGCCTCCCATTGCAGTGTCCTCTCTCGTTGCAGAGCACTGGCTCTCTCCAGAGCACTGGCTCTCTCCAGAGCACTGGCTCTCTCCAGAGCACTGGCTCATAATTGGACACACAGGTCCAGCCGGTCCACGGCATGTGGGATCTTCCCAGGCCAGGGGTTGAACCAGCACCCCTTGTACTACAAGGTGGACTCTTTACCCACTGGACCACCAGGAAAGCCCATCCCTCTGGCATTTTTAAGGGTCTCTTCTGATGAGACAGGTCTCAGTCAGATCATCCAGGATCACCTCCCATCTCAGAGCTGGTCATTTAATCCCACCCAGGACGTCCCTTTTGTAAGAAATCTCCATGGGTTCCAGGGACTCAAGCATGGACATCCTTGGAGGCCATTATTCTACCCGCCATGGGTGGGACGCGGAGACTGGCAGCAGACGAGATGGAGGCCCCACGTGACACCCTGCAGTTACGGAGTCTGTGAGAACTGACGGCAGATGCTCCGGCTGGGGACAACTACTCCTCAGATCCTCCTGCGTTATGTGACAAAACCAGCTCCCACCACGTCTTCCTGACCCTTTGGCCCCAGGCAGGGCTGAGGCATGCTGGCAGGGCCCCACTCTGGTGGGACAGGTGAAGACTCTTCTCTCCACACCTCCCGCTTCCGGCCACTGTCCACAGGGCGTCTCTGGCCTCTGTCCACTCATGTCCCCCGGGTCACCTCCCCTGGTTCCAGTACCCCCCTGCTTCTTGCTTTTCCTGCCAGCCTTCTCCACCCTTTCTCTGGATTCCTGCTGAGGCTCTTCCTGTGGTGGGTGTTCTTCCAGGCAGCTCAGGCTCCCTTGTGCTCAGACTCTCCTTTTTGACCTAGGAGATTCTAATGTCACCCTCTGCTGCCATCTGATTCCCCAGTCCTGGACCACCACACACACACTCGGCACTTTCGCTCAGGTCCTCAAACCCCAGGATCCTCATGGCTTCTTCTCACACACCGCTGAGCCTAGGCCAGCCACAGCAGAGAGTGCGGGTTTTCTCCAGCTCATTTTGGCCAGGAGACCTTGACTTTAATTAGAAGCCCCCATTTGGTTTTGAGAAGGACTTTTCTCCAGGAAAGGATTAGAGGGTCTGGTCATAAACTGGTCTATGGTAGAATGTTAGTCCTTGACTAAAACGGTTGAATGTAAAAATGAAATAAATGCGTTCTTGGGTTTGGTTTTATTTTTCTTCTCAAGAAATGAGAACATTGTTGACCATAATGGGAAAACATTCTGGTTCAGGCCTTAAGTATATGTATGAGAATTGAGGTTCTGCATAATTCTGCAGATACCTCCCTCCATTTTGATAGCTCTTGTTAAAAAACAACAACAACAAAAGAAACCACCATAACCTCAGATTATCGGGCAAGCCGCCTGCCAGTGCAGGAGACATAAGGGATGTGGGTTTGAACCCTGGGTCTGGAAGATCCCCTGGAGGAGGGGATGGCAACCCACTACAGTAGTCTTGCCTGGAGATTTCCATGGACAGAGGAGCCTGGGACGCTCCAGTCCATGAGGTTGAAAAAGTTGCACACGACTGAACATACACCCACACAACCTCGGACACTGTGTGTTGTGCCTGGATATGTGTGTGTGTGTGCGTGCATTTGAGCATCTGTATGCACGTGCATACCAGAAGGAAAGCTTCACGACTGACTTTATAGAATCCAGGTCCACTAATCCAGGTCCGCTCTCCCCTCCAGGACCTGAGCTCCCAGGTGGTCCCACTCCCCCCACATCCACCCCTGGCTGCCCCACCCTTAGACCCAGGTCCTGCCATGGGTCTAAGGAAGACAGTGTTTCTCTTGAAAGCAAATGACAGCCCCACTGCACTCCCTAAACGATACTGGGTGACACCAGGGCAGGAACTCACTGGGGTGAAAGTCTGGATTTGAAGCCTTGACACGGCTTCAGTCCTGACAGGTTTACAGGGACATCAGGAACGAGTCGGGTCCAGGTGGTCAAAGGGACTCTGCTTCGGTTCAGTGGCCATTTATATTTACTGAGGCCTTACTATGTGCCACCGGGGCCTGAGCCGGGCACTGGGAATAGAGACAGGCAGGCCCTGTGCCGCAGCTCATCAGCCGGGTGCATAGAGAATAGCGGGTGTGACGAGACTTTAAGAAATACACGCACACACATACACAGAGAGAGAGAGAGAGAAAGGATGGGAACGGGGGTGGGGGGGCTCAAGACCTCTTGGGTCAAGGCCTGGAACACGTTCACCAGTCCGCTTTTGTTCAGTGCTGAAGCCTCCAGGTGTTTACAGGGAATGATATTAGCACGGGCTGGTTTCAGTCACAGCCCTGTTCAGTGATTGTTCTCGTGGCTCTGAGGATGGGAAGGGCGTGTTGTAGCTGGGGGGCAACTGAATCAGCAAGAAGTTTAGGAGTCTGCGCTGACCCGGCGTTCCAAAGTCCATAGCAGGTCTCCCACCTGTTGCTGCTCAGTATGACCCCAGCTAATGAGCTCATGTGAATCAAGTTGACTTGTTTTTCTTAGATCTTTCCAGTATATTTCTTTTTTTTTTTTTTAAAGATTTATTTATTTATTTATTTTGGGCAGGGGTTGGGGAGGGAGGGGAGCGGGCGGGCCACTTCTATTGGTCTTTTTGTTTCTCTATGTTCATCTGTCTTTGTTCTTTGGCTCCTGTGGGCCTCCCATCGCGGTGGCATCTGTCATTGCAGAGCGCCGGCTCTGGGTGCATGCGCTCCAGAGCTCTGATTCGGTAATTGGACACATCAGTCCAGCCGCTCTGTGGCACGTGGGCTCTTCCCAGGCCAGGGCTCGAACTGGCGCCCCTTGCACTGCAAGGCGGTGTCCTTACCCACTGGACCACCAGGGGAAGCCCAGATCTTTCCAGTATATTTCTCATTCCCAATTTACTTTTCTCCTGGCTCAGCCTAAACCTCAAAAACTTTCACTGGCTTGTTTCCCCACAGCCCTGCCTCTGCAGTGCCTTTCTACAACCTCTCTCTCTTCTCTTGAAAGGAAAGACACGCTTTCTTCCTAAGGCCAGACTCACTTGCAGCTGGTGTCACTCCCGCCTAGGCTATCAAGTTGTCAAATTTCCAGACTTGTTGACCATATATTCTGGCTTGGCTATTTGCTTGCGTCTGAAATTATGTTTAGCTCTGAAAACTGTGGGAAGAGGAGCTAGCGCACGACCTGTGCAGCTCATCAGCCGGGTGCATAGAGAATAGCGGGTGTGATAAGACTTTAAGAAATACACGCACACACATACACAGAGAGAGAGAGAAAGGATGGGAACGGGGGTGGGGGGGCTCAAGACCTCTTGGGTCAAGGCCTGGAACACGTTCACCAGTCCGCTTTTGTTCAGTGCTGAAGCCTCCAGGTGTTTACAGGGAATGATATTAGCACGGGCTGGTTTCAGTCACAGCCCTGTTCAGTGATTGTTCTCGTGGCTCTGAGGATGGGAAGGGCGTGTTGTAGCTGGGGGGCAACTGAATCAGCAAGAAGTTTAGGAGTCTGCGCTGACCCGGCGTTCCAAAGTCCATAGCAGGTCTCCCACCTGTTGCTGCTCAGTATGACCCCAGCTAATGAGCTCATGTGAATCAAGTTGACTTGTTTTTCTTAGATCTTTCCAGTATATTTCTTTTTTTTTTTTTTAAAGATTTATTTATTTATTTATTTTGGGCAGGGGTTGGGGAGGGAGGGGAGCGGGCGGGCCACTTCTATTGGTCTTTTTGTTTCTCTATGTTCATCTGTCTTTGTTCTTTGGCTCCTGTGGGCCTCCCATCGCGGTGGCGTCTGTCGTTGCAGGGCGCCGGCTCTGGGTGCATGCGCTCCAGAGCTCTGATTCGGTAATTGGACACATCAGTCCAGCCGCTCTGTGGCACGTGGGCTCTTCCCAGGCCAGGGCTCGAACTGGCGCCCCTTGCACTGCAAGGCGGTGTCCTTACCCACTGGACCACCAGGGGAAGCCCAGATCTTTCCAGTATATTTCTCATTCCCAATTTACTTTTCTCCTGGCTCAGCCTAAACCTCAAAAACTTTCACTGGCTTGTTTCCCCACAGCCCTGCCTCTGCAGTGCCTTTCTACAACCTCTCTCTCTTCTCTTGAAAGGAAAGACACGCTTTCTTCCTAAGGCCAGACTCACTTGCAGCTGGTGTCACTCCCGCCTAGGCTATCAAGTTGTCAAATTTCCAGACTTGTTGACCATATATTCTGGCTTGGCTATTTGCTTGCGTCTGAAATTATGTTTAGCTCTGAAAACTGTGGGAAGAGGAGAGCCAACTGGGGGGCTTTTCAGGGGGTGCTTATGGTAAAGTACCCGCCTGCCAATGCAGGAGACATAAGAGACGCGGGTTCAATCCCTCGGCCGGGAAAATCCCTTGGAGGAGGGCATGGCAACCCACTCCAGTATTCTTGCCTGGAGAATCCCAGGGACAGAGGAGCCTGGTGGGCTACAGTCCATGACATCGCACAGAGTCAGACCAGACTGAAGCGACAGCAGCTGCTGAAAACTGTGGGCAGGGGAGAGCCAGCTGGCTACAGACAGATGTCTTCCCTGGCCCACCACTGTGGTGTGCCGGAGAGAGCAGGGAGCTCCCTCTCGGGGTCTTAGGTTGCAACTCCTCCTCCAGCAAGTCTTCCAGCCTACCCTCCCAGCCCCACCCCCTGAACCAGCAGTGACCCCTGGAGAGCAGGTCAAGGGCTATGAGAGGTCCTGTGGGCCTGAAGCTGCTGAGCAGGATGACCCTTTGTCAGCAGCTCAGTGGATGCCAGGCGCTGTCTGAGGATTTATTGCAGATGCACGCTGCCCGCAGCCGGAGGAGCCCAGCCGACATCTGACCTTCTCCCCCAGTGCCCAGATTCCCACCCAGCAAGCCCACTGCCTCCTCTCCCATCCTCTGCTGCCCAACCCTTACCCTTTGGGGCCTCTTCCTCCTAAGTGACCACATCTCCAGTTTCCCCCGTGCTGCTCTGGGTCGAGGGTGGAGCTAAAAGACCAGAGTCAACACCAGGTCCTCACTCGGAGCCCCAACCCTCTCTCCTGACCGGAGGACACCTCTTGCTAACCACCCCGCTGCCCGTCACAGAGTTGGCCTAAGGTGGGGGAAGGGATGACCCTGAGCTGCCTCTGTCTGGATTAACTCACCAGGATGGAGCCAGCAGTGGGCTTGGGGCCTGGTCAGGGAGGGGTTATAGGGAACAGGCTCCCTGGCCTCTGTCAGCGGCGGCCTGGCTCAGCTCCTGCTGCTCTTCTGTTCACCAGCAGAGTCAAAGCCTGAGCCCCCCAGGGCTGCCAGCCTGTGCAGTTGGGCCCTCAGCCTGCTGTTCGCACCCGGGTCCCGGCCACACTGCCCTCCTCGGGCTCCCTAACCATGCTTCTGACCCTCCCACGGGCCAGGTCATCCGCCCTGGACACTCTCCTGCCACCAGGGTCCCTCCACTTGGCTCGCTCACTGATATCCTGCAGATCTCTGCAGACAGCTCACTTCCCAGCAGCGCCTCTTCTGACTACCAGGTCTCTCTTCCGCACTGACCGCCGTGAGTCAGACACGACTGAGTGACTTGGTTCTGACAGCGTCTGTCATTGTCCCTCGCTGTGGGTCGGTCTCTTCTCGCTGGGAAGCTAGAGTGAAATCAGGATTGGATTTGATGGACCGGCATCTGTCTTCCCTGGCCCACCACTGTGGTGTGCCGGAGAGAGCAGGGAGCTCCCTCTCGGGGTCTTAGGTTGCAACTCCTCCTCCAGCAAGTCTTCCAGCCTACCCTCCCAGCCCCACCCCCTGAACCAGCAGTGACCCCTGGAGAGCAGGTCAAGGGCTATGAGAGGTCCTGTGGGCCTGAAGCTGCTGAGCAGGATGACCCTTTGTCAGCAGCTCAGTGGATGCCAGGCGCTGTCTGAGGATTTATTGCAGATGCACGCTGCCCGCAGCCGGAGGAGCCCAGCCGACATCTGACCTTCTCCCCCAGTGCCCAGATTCCCACCCAGCAAGCCCACTGCCTCCTCTCCCATCCTCTGCTGCCCAACCCTTACCCTTTGGGGCCTCTTCCTCCTAAGTGACCACATCTCCAGTTTCCCCCGTGCTGCTCTGGGTCGAGGGTGGAGCTAAAAGACCAGAGTCAACACCAGGTCCTCACTCGGAGCCCCAACCCTCTCTCCTGACCGGAGGACACCTCTTGCTAACCACCCCGCTGCCCGTCACAGAGTTGGCCTAAGGTGGGGGAAGGGATGACCCTGAGCTGCCTCTGTCTGGATTAACTCACCAGGATGGAGCCAGCAGTGGGCTTGGGGCCTGGTCAGGGAGGGGTTATAGGGAACAGGCTCCCTGGCCTCTGTCAGCGGCGGCCTGGCTCAGCTCCTGCTGCTCTTCTGTTCACCAGCAGAGTCAAAGCCTGAGCCCCCCAGGGCTGCCAGCCTGTGCAGTTGGGCCCTCAGCCTGCTGTTCGCACCCGGGTCCCGGCCACACTGCCCTCCTCGGGCTCCCTAACCATGCTTCTGACCCTCCCACGGGCCAGGTCATCCGCCCTGGACACTCTCCTGCCACCAGGGTCCCCTCCACTTGGCTCGCTCACTGATATCCTTCAGATCTCTGCAGACAGCTCACTTCCCAGCAGCGCCTCTTCTGACTACCAGGTCTCTCTTCCGCACTGACCGCCGTGAGTCAGACACGACTGAGTGACTTGGTTCTGACAGCGTCTGTCATTGTCCCTCGCTGTGGGTCGGTCTCTTCTCTCGCTGGGAAGCTAGAGTGAAATCAGGATTGGATTTGATGGACCGGCATCTGTCTTCTGAACATGTCCAGCTGGGAGTCGTCCCGTTGTGGCGGGAGGCCACCTGAAACTCAACAAGTTGATCGCTGTGTCTAAGCGAGGAGCAAGACGTGCCGCACTCTTCCTGGCGCTCCTTCCAGTCCCTGGCAGCGCCCGCCCTCCTGCAGCTCAGGTTTGGACGCTGATCACCCCGAGGAGAATCAACACCCTGCCGTCAGCCCCAGAGGCAAGGAGGGTCCGTGGCCAGAAGGCTGTGCATCGGCTGGAAGAGCTCACCGAGATTGCACTCCCTGCTTTGGGGAGGCTCCTCCTGGCCCCAAGTGTAAATCAGCAGTTCTGGCAGGAGCCAGCAAATGGGTGCCTTGGCAAGTGGGGGCAGGGAGCCCTCTTCCTGGGCACCTGTCGTCATCGTCGTTAGAGAGGCCCAGCGGCCCCTCTGCACCGCCTGTCCTCAGCAGGGGCCAAGCCCCGGACAGGTTCACAGATGGGTGGAGAAGCCCACGTCCTTGTCTCTGGCAGCACCATGGGAAGCGGCTTTCAGCTGGGCTGTCAGAGCAGAACGGGACGGACCCACTTTCATGATGGTCCGTGGCCACATCTGTCGCTTATGAAAAACAAGCAGCGTGGCAGTTCACTGAAGGAGAGAGAACACTCACCTCAGATTGAGTCCCCCAGGAGGCAGAGACTGGCCATTGGAGCCTTGCCCGGGCCAACCCCCAGCTCTGCCGCTAGCTACAAGAGACCCCAGTAACCCCCTCATCTTTTCAAGTGTCTGTTTTTCCACCTGTAGAAGGAGGGTAATGAGGCCTCACAACATAACATACGGCTGCAGAGAAGACACAGTGAGAAAACACATTTAAAACCACGTAGTGGACTTCCATGGTGTCCCGGTGGTTAGGAATCCTCCTCCTAGTGCAGGGGACATTCACTTGGTCCCTGGTGCAGGAAGATCCCACATGCTGCAGAGCAGTGAAGCCCGTGCTCCCTAGAGCCTGAGCTCTGCAACAAGCCACCACAATGAGAAGCCCGTGCATCACAATGAGAGGATAGCCCTGGCTCGCCGCAACTTGAGGAAGCCTGCCCACAGCCACAAAGATTGAAAAACATTCATTAATTTAACAACAGCCACCATTTAGCACAGCACGTGTGTGTGACAAGCCCTGAGCAGTCACCACCCACCCTGTGGTCCTAGGTCGCTGGATCCAAGCACAGCCATCGACTCGTAAGCTACTTTGTCTCGCCGTCTTTGGGGCTCTGGTCCTAGAGCTGAGCACTGCTTGCTCCGGGTGAGGGCTGTGGGAACAATGATCCTCCATGCCTGGACACCGTGAAGATGTATTTCCTGCTCGTGCGTCTTGTCCACATAGGTCAGCAAGGTGCCCCACTCCTCCGGTCACTCACGGCGATGATGACGGAGGCTCTGCGTCGTAGCTGCACCACCTGGCACCCGCCCCCTCCTCCCAGGGACAGCAGGGACAAGCGAGAGCTGCTTCAGCCCAAAGGGCGAGTTGTCTGCTCTCTGTCCCCACGGCCTCACCAAACTGTCCAAGCGGGGGCGACGGGCAGCAAGTTTCTGAGCCATGCTGGTGCACACACACCCTCTGCCTAACCCCTGGGAGCTTTCGAGGTCCACAACTGGCATCTGAGATGTGGGAGTCCAGGAGCGCCCAGGTTTATCCCGACTCAGCCAGGAAGAACGGGGAGGGCTTGACCACGAAGGAGGAGCAAAGACTGAAGCTTGACCGGGAAAGGGAAGATCTCAGTGAAGCAAGGCCTTGACTGATTTCAAGACATTAGCACGTTCTGGGCCAGGCTGAGAGGAGGCAGGCCCACTGGGAAAGTGGAGTTCATTGTAAGTGGCCATGTCCCTAGATCATCACTGTTGCTGGCCGACCGTCTGGCACTGGAGCAAGCTCTGGAACTACCCTGGGGCTCTCCTGACACCATCACCGGAGAACAGGGAGGCCAGCAGGGCACGGACACGGCCTGACCATCTTGGTCGGCCGCCCTGCAAGGCCTCAGCCCGTGTGGACGGAGGGAGGTGATGGCACAGGTGGCTGCAGCCTGGGAGGCGGGCGGGGCTGGAAGGAGTAGTTGTGGATGGGAGCTGACTCCCGGGCCGCCCGCTCAGCTCTGCCCTTGGTGGCTGTGTGCCATGGGCAGTGACGCCACCGCTCAGGCCGTCGGTTCCACGCTCCGTGGTGTAGGGAGAGTCATACATGCAGCCTGCTCAAGGGGATGTCATGAGGATACAGCGGGGTCACGTGTGTCGAGCAGAGCCCCATGGGCTGAAAGCGCTGTTACTGGTACTGCTGTGGTTGGTGGTGGGCTTGTCTTCGGTGTCCTGTCCGTCTTTTTGCAGCCCTGTAGGCTCCCCTGTCCATGGGATCTCCGAGGCAGGAGTGCTGACGTGGGTGGCTATGCCCTTCTCCAGGGGATCGTCCCAACCATGTGCATGGTTTTGGTGAAGATTTGGTCTGGGAAACTTCTTTGATTTCTGGCGTGTTCACACAAGCACCAAAGCCAAGGATAAGGCTCCAGCGGGTCCTGACAGGTGGGGGCATCGATGTAGTGGTTAGGAGCCCAGGCTGGGCCAGTCTCCCCCAGCTTAGGTCCCCACTTCTGTCTCTGTGCTCTGAGCAGGTGACTTAATCTCACCCGTAATACAGGACTCGTAAGCTTTAGGTACCACAACTGGCATCTGAGATGTGGGAGTCCAGGAGCGCCCAGGTTTATCCGACTCAGCCAGGAAGAACGGGGAGGGCTTGACCACGAAGGAGGAGCAAAGACTGAAGCTTGACCGGGAAAGGGAAGATCTCAGTGAAGCAAGGCCTTGACTGATTTCAAGACATTAGCACGTTCTGGGCCAGGCTGAGAGGAGGCAGGCCCACTGGGAAAGTGGAGTTCATTGTAAGTGGCCATGTCCCTAGATCATCACTGTTGCTGGCCGACCGTCTGGCACTGGAGCAAGCTCTGGAACTACCCTGGGGCTCTCCTGACACCATCACCGGAGAACAGGGAGGCCAGCAGGGCACGGACACGGCCTGACCATCTTGGTCGGCCGCCCTGCAAGGCCTCAGCCCGTGTGGACGGAGGGAGGTGATGGCACAGGTGGCTGCAGCCTGGGAGGCGGGCGGGGCTGGAAGGAGTAGTTGTGGATGGGAGCTGACTCCCGGGCCGCCCGCTCAGCTCTGCCCTTGGTGGCTGTGTGCCATGGGCAGTGACGCCACCGCTCAGGCCGTCGGTTCCACGCTCCGTGGTGTAGGGAGAGTCATACATGCAGCCTGCTCAAGGGGATGTCATGAGGATACAGCGGGGTCACGTGTGTCGAGCAGAGCCCCATGGGCTGAAAGCGCTGTTACTGGTACTGCTGTGGTTGGTGGTGGGCTTGTCTTCGGTGTCCTGTCCGTCTTTTTGCAGCCCTGTAGGCTCCCCTGTCCATGGGATCTCCGAGGCAGGAGTGCTGACGTGGGTGGCTATGCCCTTCTCCAGGGGATCGTCCCAACCATGTGCATGGTTTTGGTGAAGATTTGGTCTGGGAAACTTCTTTGATTTCTGGCGTGTTCACACAAGCACCAAAGCCAAGGATAAGGCTCCAGCGGGGTCCTGACAGGTGGGGGGCATCGATGTAGTGGTTAGGAGCCCAGGCTGGGCCAGTCTCCCCCAGCTTAGGTCCCCACTTCTGTCTCTGTGCTCTGAGCAGGTGACTTAATCTCACCCGTAATACAGGACTCGTAACCGTTTCTCCCCCGCCAAGGGGTTTTATAAGGATTCAGCAACAGAATCCATGTGTTCTCTCCTGCTTTGCTGTGAGGAATACCTGGGACGGAAACTCAGCAGTAGCTAATTCCCCTGTGAAGACTTAGCCCAGATGTGTGGCCCTCAGACAGTGGCCATTCCCGAGTCACTCTAGACCACTGCCCCAGGGACGACCTGTGTGCCTGGTCACGCCCCAGCTCTTGCCTTTCTGGAGGCTCGTGTCCCGTCGTTTAAATTCAGCACCCCACTGTCTCTCCCCTTCCACTCCTGTCCACCTCCTCTCGCCCGAGGCACCCAGCTACTAGTGCTCCCGTGTGGAAGGCATTCAAGTTCCACCCGGGAGGGGCTTGCCACATCGGAGAACCAGCTGTATGATTGCCCATTTAATCTTTTCTTTGAATCTGTTCACAATAACTCCCTCACGGGGCCAGGGACGGTAGGTTAAACAAATCCTAGCTTTTACCAGAAACCTTGGGATCCACAGCTAAGCTTGTATTTTTCTCACTACAGATGGAGATAAATATATTCAATTCAGTCACTCAGTCATGTCTGATTCTTTGTGACCCCATAGATAGCCGCAAGCCAGGCTTCCCAGTCCTTCACCATCTCCCAGCACTTGCTCAAACTCATGTCCGTTGACTCAGTGATGCCATCCAACCATCTCGCCCTCTGTCATCCCTTCTCCTCCTGCCTTCTATCTTTCCCAGCATCAGGGTCTTTTCCAGTGAGTCGGCTCTTTGTATCAGGGGGCCAAAGTATTGGAGCTTCAGCTTCAATTTAAATATAAATATACTGGATTGGCCAAAAAGTTTGTTCCGGGGATGTTATCTAGAATGACTAAAATAAACTAAGAGAATAATCGAATGACTGAACATAACCATGCACACACATGCCTTCTAAAACCATCTCACTTCCCCCAAGGTCTGCCCATGAGGTGTGCTTTTCATCACCCCAAGACCCCACTAGTTCCCCCATCAGGTTCTCAAGGCCTCCAGGAAGTATTGCTCCTTCTCTGAAGCTTGGCTCTCATTTTCATCCCACAGCAGTGGCGTGGTGAGGCTGTTGTAAACTACATTTAACATTCAATACCATCATTTTTAAGAATCCACCTGCCAATGCAGGAGACACAAGAGACGTGGGTTTGGGCTTCCCTGGTGGTCCAGTGGGTAAGGACACCGCCTTGCAGTGCAAGGGCGCCGGTTCAATCCCTGGCCTAGGAAGATCCCACATGGCGCGGAGCGGCTGGACCGATGTGTCCACTTACCGAGCCAGAGCTCTGGAGCGTGTGCGCCCAGAGCTGGTGCTCTGCGACAACAGAGGCCACCGCGATGGGAGGCCCACACGGGCCAAAGAACAAAGATGGATGAAAATAGATAAATAAAAGACCAATAGAAGTGGCCTGCCTGCCCCCCTCCCTCCCCAACCCACCCCCCCCCCAAAAAAAAGAGACGTGGGTTTTATCCCCCAGGTTGGGAAGATCCCCTAGAGGAAGAAATGGAACCCATTCCAGTATTGTCTGGGTCTGGAAAATTGTGTGAATGGAGGAACCTAGTGGGCTATGGTCCATGGGGCCACAAAGAGTTGGGCACAACTGAACACAGCATCATTTTTAATTTATGGGATGAACCTAAACCACTTACTATTTTTGTCTCGCCACCTATAGATATTCATTGTAGACTGATTTTGCTTGAGGGAGCACTGGTTTTCAGATGGCTGGGTTTGAGTAATACAGGAGGATTCATTCCCAGATTTCTTCTAGCCCCAGGGAAGAAAGTTCTATTCCTGTCTCAACACTTTTTCCAGGGAGGCAGGGAATGTATACAAGCACATGAGGTATCGCAGTCACCAGGGATATAGATTTTAAATGCTGATAAACGAGTGAGGAACCTGCATTTGTTCCCAAGTTCGCCAAGGCACTGGAGGTCCCCTTGCATGAGCTCACTGAGGGATTCTTTTTTTTTTTTTTTTTGGCCACTTCTATTGATCTTTCATTTATCTGTTTTCATCCATCTTTGTTCTTTGGCCTGTGTGGGCCTCCCATTGCAGTGGCCTCTCTCATTGCAGAGCACTGACACTGGGCTCATGTGCTCCAGGAAGTATTGCTCCTTCTCTGAAGCTTGGCTCTCATTTTCATCCCACAGCAGTGGCGTGGTGAGGCTGTTGTAAACTACATTTAACATTCAATACCATCATTTTTAAGAATCCACCTGCCAATGCAGGAGACACAAGAGACGTGGGTTTGGGCTTCCCTGGTGGTCCAGTGGGTAAGGACACCGCCTTGCAGTGCAAGGGGTGCCGGTTCAATCCCTGGCCTAGGAAGATCCCACATGGCGCGGAGCGGCTGGACCGATGTGTCCACTTACCGAGCCAGAGCTCTGGAGCGTGTGCGCCCAGAGCTGGTGCTCTGCGACAACAGAGGCCACCGCGATGGGAGGCCCACACGGGCCAAAGAACAAAGATGGATGAAAATAGATAAATAAAAGACCAATAGAAGTGGCCTGACCGCCCCCCCCCCCCAAAAAAAAAAAGAGACGTGGGTTTTATCCCCCAGGTTGGGAAGATCCCCTAGAGGAAGAAATGGAACCCATTCCAGTATTGTCTGGGTCTGGAAAATTGTGTGAATGGAGGAACCTAGTGGGCTATGGTCCATGGGGCCACAAAGAGTTGGGCACAACTGAACACAGCATCATTTTTAATTTATGGGATGAACCTAAACCACTTACTATTTTTGTCTCGCCACCTATAGATATTCATTGTAGACTGATTTTGCTTGAGGGAGCACTGGTTTTCAGATGGCTGGGTTTGAGTAATACAGGAGGATTCATTCCCAGATTTCTTCTAGCCCCAGGGAAGAAAGTTCTATTCCTGTCTCAACACTTTTTCCAGGGAGGCAGGGAATGTATACAAGCACATGAGGTATCGCAGTCACCAGGGATATAGATTTTAAATGCTGATAAACGAGTGAGGAACCTGCATTTGTTCCCAAGTTCGCCAAGGCACTGGAGGTCCCCTTGCATGAGCTCACTGAGGGATTCTTTTTTTTTTTTTTTTTGGCCACTTCTATTGATCTTTCATTTATCTGTTTTCATCCATCTTTGTTCTTTGACCTCTGTGGGCCTCCCATCACAGTGACCTCTCTCGCTGCAGAGCACTGACACTGGGCTCATGTGCTCCAGAGCCCTGGTTGAGTAGTTGGACATATCTGTTCAGCCATTGCGTGGCACGTGGGATCTTCCCAGGCCAGGGATCGAACCGGCGCCCCTTGCACTGCAAGGCGGTGTCCTTACCCACTGGACCACCAGGGAAGCCCTCACCGAGGGATTCTTGTGGAATCTTCCTCCACCTCCAGAGAAGGCACACCTTCATTTTACCTCTTGGAGGCCTGAAGCTCCCAGAAGTCATGTGGTTGGCCTTAGGTGGCATAGCTAAGATGTAGCAGAATCAGCCTAGGGACCCCGGCTGCCCGGCTCCCAAGACCCCTTGCTTTCCCCTTCATAGCTGAGGTGGAGTCATGCTGTCCTTAGCCAGAAGGGCAGAGATGTCTCCCGTTCAGGAACTTCTGCTGATGCTCATGGGCTGTTTTCCGTGTACCATTCTCATCTGGGGGCCTTGATAGAGGCCTAGAAAAAACTCATATGCGTTCTCACATGTAGAGAGAGCTGCTGAGAGAAGGCGGCCGTGACCCCGGGCTGAGGAGGCCCAGCGCTCTCCCGGGGCTTGTCCTCTGATGCGCAACCTCAGGCTTGAGGGTGTACCCGTGGCCTCAGTCATGGCCAAGACCTAGAGGCTCTGTCAAGAGGGCTTGGAAATAACGCACAATCACAGTCTGGGCCCTGCTTGGAAAACAGGCTCCTGCTTAATGCTGCCCCTGCCCATAGGCTGGGGTCCTGCTGTTGAGTCCATAATTCCATGGTTTTGTTTTGTCTGCTGTTGAAGGTCACCCAATAGGGACTTCTCTGGTGGCTCTGATGGTAAAGAACCTGCCTGCCAACGCAGGAGACTTGAGTTCGATCCTTGGGTCAGGAAGAGCCCCTGGAGAAGGAAAGGGCAACCCACTCCAGTATCCTTGGCTGGAAAAATCCATGGACAGAGGAGCCTGGTGGGCTACAGTCCATGGAGTCAGACACAACTGAGTGACTAAACCACCTGGTGGTCCAGTGACTAAGATTCTGAGCTCCCATGGAGGCACAACCTGAGTGCATCCATCTTTGTTCTTTGACCTCTGTGGGCCTCCCATCACAGTGACCTCTCTCGCTGCAGAGCACTGACACTGGGCTCATGTGCTCCAGAGCCCTGGTTGAGTAGTTGGACATATCTGTCCAGCCATTGCGTGCACGTGGGATCTTCCCAGGCCAGGGATCGAACCGGCGCCCCTTGCACTGCAAGGCGGTGTCCTTACCCACTGGACCACCAGGGAAGCCCTCACCGAGGGATTCTTGTGGAATCTTCCTCCACCTCCAGAGAAGGCACACCTTCATTTTACCTCTTGGAGGCCTGAAGCTCCCAGAAGTCATGTGGTTGGCCTTAGGTGGCATAGCTAAGATGTAGCAGAATCAGCCTAGGGACCCCGGCTGCCCGGCTCCCAAGACCCCTTGCTTTCCCCTTCATAGCTGAGGTGGAGTCATGCTGTCCTTAGCCAGAAGGGCAGAGATGTCTCCCGTTCAGGAACTTCTGCTGATGCTCATGGGCTGTTTTCCGTGTACCATTCTCATCTGGGGGCCTTGATAGAGGCCTAGAAAAAACTCATATGCGTTCTCACATGTAGAGAGAGCTGCTGAGAGAAGGCGGCCGTGACCCCGGGCTGAGGAGGCCCAGCGCTCTCCCGGGGCTTGTCCTCTGATGCGCAACCTCAGGCTTGAGGGTGTACCCGTGGCCTCAGTCATGGCCAAGACCTAGAGGCTCTGTCAAGAGGGCTTGGAAATAACGCACAATCACAGTCTGGGCCCTGCTTGGAAAACAGGCTCCTGCTTAATGCTGCCCCTGCCCATAGGCTGGGGTCCTGCTGTTGAGTCCATAATTCCATGGTTTTGTTTTGTCTGCTGTTGAAGGTCACCCAATAGGGACTTCTCTGGTGGCTCTGATGGTAAAGAACCTGCCTGCCAACGCAGGAGACTTGAGTTCGATCCTTGGGTCAGGAAGAGCCCCTGGAGAAGGAAAGGGCAACCCACTCCAGTATCCTTGGCTGGAAAAATCCATGGACAGAGGAGCCTGGTGGGCTACAGTCCATGGAGTCAGACACAACTGAGTGACTAAACCACCTGGTGGTCCAGTGACTAAGATTCTGAGCTCCCATGACAGAGTGCAATCCCCGGTCAGGGAACTAAATCCCACATCTAGAGATCCCATGTACTGCAAATAAGATCTGGTGCAGCCAAATTCACTTTTTTTAATTAAAAAAAAAATCACCAAATAATATAGAAATACAGTAATGTTGTTGAAAGCTCAGACAATTCATTGTGTAGAATGAAAAGTGAAAGTATCCTTTTACACCCCACCTCCCCCGGCATCCTGCGGCCCCTCCCCGAGCCTCCAGCCTCCCCAGCAGGAGCTGCCAGCTGGGTCTGGCACGTCTCCTCCTAGGCCCCTTGCTCCGCCCTGCACACCTGCAAGTGCGTAGCCACCTGCACAGACCTTGCCTTGTGTATCACTGCTGCCCCAGCCCTGGCACGGGACCCAGCCCTTAGTAAGCATGTACTACTAGTTGTTGAATGCATGACCATCCCTGTGGCTTTTACACAAACGGCGTCATGCGCTTCTCAGTCCGCAGCTTGGTTTTTGCAATTAAAAGCGGGGCTTTCCTGTGCTGGGATGCACGGATGGAGCTTGTATGTGCACTGTTGTGTGGAATGGAAGGGCCCAAAGTGTCGTCCTCCTCGGGAGCCACTCCCACTATGGCTCCTCACTGTTCACGGTCCCAAAATTCCAAAAGAGCCAGGCCTCCTGAGCAGCTGTGTTCCTGAGTCCGCTCAGTGTGAGGCGGGAGCCCTTACTGTGAAGTCGCAGGGGGAGAGCCAGGTATCTCTCTATGTATGACAGTGTCTGTCACGTTGCCCCCCGTGGAAGCAGCTGTACCCACTGGACCTCTAGCTGACAGTGGAGGGGAGCCCATTTCCTCACCCCTTGCCCATCCCTTCAACATTTGTGCCAGGGATGGCAAGGGCCCCGTCAGCCTTGTTAGGGAGGCCTAGGGGTGCAGGAACTCAGCCACCTGGGAGGTGCGCCCAAGCAGGGGGGCTGGCTCGAGACTCAGGGCTCCGCTCCCATCTTGGGTTCAGCCCACCCCACCCTCCAGGGCAACCCCCGCCCCCGCCAAACTAGTCGACCCCCTGCTCCCCTCTGTCTTCCCCAGCCCCCATCCTGGCTCATCAGAGAGGTGCCAGAAGAGACTTCCGGTCCTGGGAACGCTCGCTCCTCCCATTGGGCTGCAGGGGGGGCCGGCAGCTGTGTCTTCTCAAAGCTCCACCATCCTTCACGCTCAGAGTATCTGTTTAGACATTCCCAACCTGCTGCTTGGCAATTGTTTATTTTAAAAGAGACCCAGAAATACTCTTGCTTTGTTATTGGATTCACTGGCAAACCTCCTTCTCATAAAAGAGTACATGGCTGCATGAATTCTGTTTCCTCAGAAGAAGCACGGAAGGGGACCTCCCTCAAGGGACTGAAGCCTCGCCTGTCCCGTGGGCAATGCGTCGGCCTTCCCGTGGCTTAAGGAGAGCCTTCGAAATGTCTCACCTTTCTCCCGTGTTTGTGAATGATTCTTAGGGACTAGTCAGGAAAGGGATCCTGGGGGCCCGAGCTGAGGACAGGTTTCCTCAGGGAGCAGAGCATGACATCTGTGTGTGTGCTTAGTTGCTTCAATCGTGTTCGACTCTTGGTGACCCCATGGACTGTAGCTCCCCGGGCTCCTCTGTCCACGGGATTCTCCAGACATGCATAGTGGAGTGAGTTGTCATTCCCTTCTCCAGGGATCTTCCTGACCCAGGGATCGAACCCTCGTCATTTGTGTCTCCTGCATTGGCAGGTGGGTGCTTTACCACTAGCGCCTCCTAGGAAGCCCAGGTGATGTCTGAGAGCATTTCAAAGAGGGCCTCAGAGACTCTGCCCGCCGTGGGCCTTTTTATTTCTCCGTCTCTTCAGTGACTGCCCAGCTGCCTGCCCACTCCGGCCCACCGGCAGGCAGCCCCTCATCTTAGGAGGCTCCCATGGACTTTGCTTTTAAAAGCCACCAACCTCCTTTCTTAGTAAAGTCCTGAGCGAAACAGTTTCCCTCCTGTGTTTATATCTTCCCAGCTCACACCACAAACTGCTTCTATTAAAAGACCCAGGAGATGAATAACGGGCCAAAGAAAGACATCACTTATTCTGAAAGGGTGAAAGGGAAGTTGTGTGCAGCCTGGTCAGTGTCAGCTGCCCGATCAAGCAGGCCGCCTTTGTAGGGCTGCTCAGGCCAGAGAGTGGGGCTGGAGGCTAGAGCCTGCCTTGAGACAGGCTGGGCAGGGGGCCGGCAGCTGTGTCTTCTCAAAGCTCCACCATCCTTCACGCTCAGAGTATCTGTTTAGACATTCCCAACCTGCTGCTTGGCAATTGTTTATTTTAAAAGAGACCCAGAAATACTCTTGCTTTGTTATTGGATTCACTGGCAAACCTCCTTCTCATAAAAGAGTACATGGCTGCATGAATTCTGTTTCCTCAGAAGAAGCACGGAAGGGGACCTCCCTCAAGGGACTGAAGCCTCGCCTGTCCCGTGGGCAATGCGTCGGCCTTCCCGTGGCTTAAGGAGAGCCTTCGAAATGTCTCACCTTTCTCCCGTGTTTGTGAATGATTCTTAGGGACTAGTCAGGAAAGGGATCCTGGGGGCCCGAGCTGAGGACAGGTTTCCTCAGGGAGCAGAGCATGACATCTGTGTGTGTGCTTAGTTGCTTCAATCGTGTTCGACTCTTGGTGACCCCATGGACTGTAGCTCCCCGGGCTCCTCTGTCCACGGGATTCTCCAGACATGCATAGTGGAGTGAGTTGTCATTCCCTTCTCCAGGGGATCTTCCTGACCCAGGGATCGAACCCTCGTCATTTGTGTCTCCTGCATTGGCAGGTGGGTGCTTTACCACTAGCGCCTCCTAGGAAGCCCAGGTGATGTCTGAGAGCATTTCAAAGAGGGCCTCAGAGACTCTGCCCGCCGTGGGCCTTTTTATTTCTCCGTCTCTTCAGTGACTGCCCAGCTGCCTGCCCACTCCGGCCCACCGGCAGGCAGCCCCTCATCTTAGGAGGCTCCCATGGACTTTGCTTTTAAAAGCCACCAACCTCCTTTCTTAGTAAAGTCCTGAGCGAAACAGTTTCCCCTCCTGTGTTTATATCTTCCCCAGCTCACACCACAAACTGCTTCTATTAAAAGACCCAGGAGATGAATAACGGGCCAAAGAAAGACATCACTTATTCTGAAAGGGTGAAAGGGAAGTTGTGTGCAGCCTGGTCAGTGTCAGCTGCCCGATCAAGCAGGCCGCCTTTGTAGGGCTGCTCAGGCGTCACAGAGAGTGGGGCTAGGAGGCTAGAGCCTGCCTTCGGAGGCAGGAGTTCCAGCCCAGGCACTTGGAGCAGCAGAGCTGTGTGCCCCTGGCAGCTCTCCCTCCCCAACCCCTTCTTACCCTAGCCCCCACCCAGGGCTCCGAGTGTCCCACCCACCTCCGCAGGGCTGCCTGTCCGGAGGTGTAGGCACTGAAGAAGGAGGGGCCCTGACCCAGCAGCAGGGAGAGGGAGAAGGCGGACGGTGGGCAGGCAGCAGGCCCTGAAAGCCTGCCCTGCCACTGGTCAGCTGGGTGACTGCAAAGACACTGGACAGGAGTGTGAGGTTTCCTTCATCTGAAAAATGAGGAGAATCATCAGGAGGGCCCTGAGCACGGTGCCTGAAACACAGCAGGCTTCTAAGAAACTCAAACCGGAATTTTAACCACTGAGGTTGCAGGATGACCTACTACGCTTCTGGTTACTAAGCTGCAGCCCAGGCAGACCCGGAGCGCTCCCTTCTGAAGCACCCACAGCTCTCCACAGGGATGGCATGTCCTGATCAGGGGCACCCTGAACCCCCCACCCCCAGCGGGCCATTCTAAGCAGGGTCACCCTCAACTGGCAGGGATTTGCTTGGGATGCTTCTCAAGCAGCCCGCCTGCACCTACTGTCGAGTCTGCTGGACCTGGTAGGCAGGAGCCTGTGGGTGAGACTGAAAGGAAGCTCTGTAAGGCATGCTACGGCCAGCTCCTGCTCCCTGGCGCTCTCGGCATTTCCTTGAAAGTGGGTTTGCAAACACAGATGCGAACATAATTGATTCCAGCTCTCACCCTCAGAACTTTTGGTCTCCTTTCTTGCTTTTTTTTCTTCCTTACTTAAGAGGGGGGGCTTCGGTGTCAGAGCCCATCAGGGTTTGTTGCAAAAGGGCCTCAGATCGCCTATTGGAGAACGGGGTTGTCCAGACTTTTTTCCCCTTTTGTGTTTTTTATATCTTCCCAGCTCACACCACAAACTGCTTCTATTAAAAGACCCAGGAGATGAATAACGGGCCAAAGAAAGACATCACTTATTCTGAAAGGGTGAAAGGAAGTTGTGTGCAGCCTGGTCAGTGTCAGCTGCCCGATCAAGCAGGCCGCCTTTGTAGGGCTGCTCAGGCGTCACAGAGAGTGGGGCTAGGAGGCTAGAGCCTGCCTTCGGAGGCAGGAGTTCCAGCCCAGGCACTTGGAGCAGCAGAGCTGTGTGCCCCTGGCAGCTCTCCCTCCCCAACCCCTTCTTACCCTAGCCCCCACCCAGGGCTCCGAGTGTCCCACCCACCTCCGCAGGGCTGCCTGTCCGGAGGTGTAGGCACTGAAGAAGGAGGGGCCCTGACCCAGCAGCAGGGAGAGGGAGAAGGCGGACGGTGGGCAGGCAGCAGGCCCTGAAAGCCTGCCCTGCCACTGGTCAGCTGGGTGACTGCAAAGACACTGGACAGGAGTGTGAGGTTTCCTTCATCTGAAAAATGAGGAGAATCATCAGGAGGGCCCTGAGCACGGTGCCTGAAACACAGCAGGCTTCTAAGAAACTCAAACCGGAATTTTAACCACTGAGGTTGCAGGATGACCTACTACGCTTCTGGTTACTAAGCTGCAGCCCAGGCAGACCCGGAGCGCTCCCTTCTGAAGCACCCACAGCTCTCCACAGGGATGGCATGTCCTGATCAGGGGCACCCTGAACCCCCCACCCCCAGCGGGCCATTCTAAGCAGGGTCACCCTCAACTGGCAGGGATTTGCTTGGGATGCTTCTCAAGCAGCCCGCCTGCACCTACTGTCGAGTCTGCTGGACCTGGTAGGCAGGAGCCTGTGGGTGAGACTGAAAGGAAGCTCTGTAAGGCATGCTACGGCCAGCTCCTGCTCCCTGGCGCTCTCGGCATTTCCTTGAAAGTGGGTTTGCAAACACAGATGCGAACATAATTGATTCCAGCTCTCACCCTCAGAACTTTTGGTCTCCTTTCTTGCTTTTTTTTCTTCCTTACTTAAGAGGGGGGGCTTCGGTGTCAGAGCCCATCAGGGTTTGTGCACGGGGCCCATCGCCTATTAGCAAGAAGACCTTGGACAGGTTCCTAAAACTCTGAGGACCTCAGCTTCCTCATCTGGAGAACGGGGTTGTTGTGAGAGTGAAATTAGTTGGCTACCCAGCAAGTACCTGGCCTGTAATCCGATGCTTAGTGCGTGTCAGCTGTCAGGACCGCCTCACTGTCCCAACGGTCCGTCCCCACTCTTGCCAGAGCCTGGCGGGCTGCCACCACCACGTGCAGAGGCTCACGAGGAGCCAGGATGAGAACGTCCCTACCTGGAGCATCCCGGGGGACCCGTCCCCAGATCCTCGGTCTCCAGCGTCCCCACACCCCCCAAGCCTGTGGCACTCTGCAGCTGTGCCTAAGACGAGCCTTTGTCTTATGTGAGCTCAGCTAGACCTGCTCACTGAAGAGAGAGAGAGGTGGCAGCCTGACCTGGGCTAGTGGCTCATTCCTATCCTCCCTCACCCCGAGCCTGGGCCAAGCAGCCAGGACCTCTGGAAGAAGAAGCCCTTGTGCCTTAGCCAGTATACGTCCACGTCTCCAACCGAACGTGGATCTGAGTGCCTTGCTTGCGTGCGTGCTAAGTCACTTTAGTCGTGTCCGACTCTTGGTGATCCTGTGGATTGTAGCCTGCCAGGCTCCTTGGTCCATGGGATTCTTCAGACAAGAATACTGGCATGGGCTGCCATGCCCTCCTCCAGGGGATTGTGGCCTCCTAAGGAGCAGCCGGCACAGCCCGTGTGCTCAGCCAGACAAGCAGCAGGCCCCTGACACCCTGACTGACACTCAAGTGATTCCAGTTTGTCTCTCTCTGCTCCATTCCCCTCGGTGGAAGGAGGCGGTGAGGGATCTGCTTTCTCTCTGTGTCCGTGCTTCGTGGCTGTGAGTAGCTGCCACATACGTATCTCTCGGAGCAAAACTCACTTCTGAGGCAGGAAGCATCAGTCAGGCCGCCAGGGCAGGGTGAAGCACACCGGGTGGAGGGCATCGATGGGTGCAGAAGGGCAGAGTGTGCACAGGACTGAACAGAGAGCAGGATGTGAGAGCAGAGGGCATGGATGGGACTGGGGACGGTACGGTGGGGTCCAGGGGGCCCGTCAGGAGGAAAAGCTGTGTTTGAGCTCAGGCGTGACACACTGGAAGTGTGCTCCTGGAAGTTCCTGCTGTGGCCACGCTCACATGGCCACAGGTGGGCAGACAGTGGAAGGCGCCTCTTGCTGGACCCGCGCTAGAGGTTGATGCCGCGAACCCAGGCGACTATGAGGATGCGGCCGAGGGCCTGGCGGGTGGAAGGTCCCTTGGCCTCACGGCCGGCTGGCGAGGGTGGCGTGAGCACCCTTGGAGGGTTGGGCAGGTCTTCTCAGCCCTGTGGGCCACGGCAGTTTAGCTCTGTCTTCCTGCGTTAGGAAGCAGGACTGACCCCGATCTAGTCATTGGTCCCCAGCATTTTGCCACAAGGGACCAGTTTTGTGGAATATGGTTTTTCTGTGGACTGTGCGGTAGTGGGTATGGTTTGGGAATGATTCAGGAACATTGCGTTTATTGTGTGCTTTGTTTCTAGTATTACTATTTCAGCTCCACCTCAGAGCCTCAGGCGTTCAAGAAAGGACCTCTGGAAGAAGAAGCCCTTGTGCCTTCAGTACGCACGTCTCAACCGAACGTGGATCTGAGTGCCTTGCTTGCGTGCGTTAAGTCACTTTAGTCGTGTCCGACTCTTGGTGATCCTGTGGATTGTAGCCTGCCAGGCTCCTTGGTCCATGGGATTCTTCAGACAAGAATACTGGCATGGGCTGCCATGCCCTCCTCCAGGGGATTGTGGCCTCCTAAGGAGCAGCCGGCACAGCCCGTGTGCTCAGCCAGACAAGCAGCAGGCCCCTGACACCCTGACTGACACTCAAGTGATTCCAGTTTGTCTCTCTCTGCTCCATTCCCCTCGGTGGAAGGAGGCGGTGAGGGATCTGCTTTCTCTCTGTGTCCGTGCTTCGTGGCTGTGAGTAGCTGCCACATACGTATCTCTCGGAGCAAAACTCACTTCTGAGGCAGGAAGCATCAGTCAGGCCGCCAGGGCAGGGTGAAGCACACCGGGTGGAGGGCATCGATGGGTGCAGAAGGGCAGAGTGTGCACAGGACTGAACAGAGAGCAGGATGTGAGAGCAGAGGGCATGGATGGGACTGGGGACGGTACGGTGGGGTCCAGGGGGCCCGTCAGGAGGAAAAGCTGTGTTTGAGCTCAGGCGTGACACACTGGAAGTGTGCTCCTGGAAGTTCCTGCTGTGGCCACGCTCACATGGCCACAGGTGGGCAGACAGTGGAAGGCGCCTCTTGCTGGACCCGCGCTAGAGGTTGATGCCGCGAACCCAGGCGACTATGAGGATGCGGCCGAGGGCCTGGCGGGTGGAAGGTCCCTTGGCCTCACGGCCGGCTGGCGAGGGTGGCGTGAGCACCCTTGGAGGGTTGGGCAGGTCTTCTCAGCCCTGTGGGCCACGGCAGTTTAGCTCTGTCTTCCTGCGTTAGGAAGCAGGACTGACCCCGATCTAGTCATTGGTCCCCAGCATTTTGCCACAAGGGACCAGTTTTGTGGAATATGGTTTTTCTGTGGACTGTGCGGTAGTGGGTATGGTTTGGGAATGATTCAGGAACATTGCGTTTATTGTGTGCTTTGTTTCTAGTATTACTATTTCAGCTCCACCTCAGAGCCTCAGGCGTTAGATCCCGGGGGTCGGGGACCCTTGTTCAGAGCGATGCCCAGGGCGCCCCCTCTTCTCCAGGGCTCTTCCTGGTTCCGCACATCCCTTCTCAGCCCGGGTCCTGAGCTTGTGACAGGCCCAGCTGCTGCGTCACCTTTCAGTGACAGCAGATGCCACCCCCGGGGGCTTAAAGGGAAACTGAAAGGTGTCGTGAGTCAGGGGTTCCACTGGCCTGACCCAGAAGCTCCCCGCGCCAGTCCCAGTCAGGCCCTGGCGGAGAAGTTTCCAGCTCCTACGTGTGGTTACAGTAAACAGTCTGGAGGCCCCTGGCTCTGCCGGGGCCAGGCTTCACCTCCAGGTGCGAGCTTGTTGGGAGGAGGCAGGCCGTGTGCTTGTGGCTGAACGGGCCTCCAGCACCAGCTGCTGAGGGAGAGGGGGTGCCGAGCTGGCTGGCGGGAGACCTGCCCTCTCAAGCCTTAGGCCTTTGCAGACCACTCCCCCGCCCCCGGCGAGTCCTGCTTACCACAGCTGGCCGCACACAGCCGGTATTTCCCTTCTTGAGAACTGACCTCATGTGTCTTGTTTGCATCTCAGTTCTTTAGAAAGAATCTTTCCCTTTTCTCCCTTTGGGGCCCTGCATGCCTGCCTGGGTCCCCCCAGCCTCTCCCCCAACCCCGCCATCCAAATATGCTTATTTCCCTATTGGCCTTACCATGGAGATTATAATAGAACTCAAATGTAAAAATTGAGCTTGGCATGAATTTTACATGAACCATATTTAAATCAGTAAAGCCTGTAGAGTGAATGTAGTGATCCTTATTGTGAAGAAGCAGGGGCCCCCTTAAAGGGGCCATGGGCCTTTAAAAACACCCCCTCCTTGCCAGGAGGTGGAAAAAGCTGTCTCCTCCACCCCCACCCCGGTGGATCAGCCACAAAAAAGCAAGTAACCTTTCGCAGCCCTGGGCTTCCTCAGTACCCTGCATGCCTCTGAAGTCTCTCCTTTCTTCTTGGGAGGTGTGATCAAGCAGAGCCAAGTGAAAGTCAGATTTTCCATGACTTGTTTCTTTGAACAATTGCTAATCTGTTTTTTTTTTTTTTTTCAAGTTGGTAATCTGTCAAATGACATTCGGTTTCAGATGTGTGAGCTTGGGATCTTTGATGTAAATAGCAGGAAAAAGTGGGCGGTAATGTTATGGAACATGGAAAGCCTGCCTTTTCTAAGCTGTGCTTTCAGAGCAGAAACCAGAGAGAAGAGAGACGGGAAGGGGAACAAGTTGCTGAAAGGAGAGAGGAGAGTGAATGAGAAAGAACGAGAGAAAAAAAAAACCATGAGGGACAAGGCTGTGTGAGCCCCAGGCCCAGCCCGGCCGCAGCATGTTCTCCCTCTGGTCCGGGGCTCTCCCCGCCTCCCAGCTTCAGGTTGATGGCACCTGGCTTCTCTCCGCAGCCAGCTGCGTCTTTGGGGGAGCAGGGGAGTGAGTGAGCCCCGTGGCCGGGCAGTTGACTGCACACCTCTGGATGGTCAAGCATGATGGGCACCTGAAGCAGGCAGTGATGTAAGATTTGCACCAAATGGACCTTTGCTTTGGAAGTTAATATTTTTTCATTAAATTTTTTTTTGACCACTTCTATTGATCTTTCATTTATTTATCTTTGTTCTTTGGCCCGTGTGGGCCTCCCATCACAGTGGCCTCTCTAGGTACAGAGCACCGGCTCTGGGCACATGCGCTCCAGAGCTCCGGCTCAGATGTTGGACACATCGGTCCAGCCGCTCCGTGACACGTGGGATCTTCCCAGACCAGGGATCGAACTGGCGCCCCTGGCACTGCAAGGCGGTGTCCTTACCCACTGGACCACCAGGGAAGCCCCATTAACTTCTTTTTTTTTTTTTAAGTATTTATTTATTTGGCCACATTGGGTCTTGGTTACGGCACACGGGATCCTTGATCGTTGCAGCAGCATTCGGGATCTTTTAGTTGCAGCATGTGGGATCTAGTTCCCTGACCAGGGATTGAACCCCCGCGCCCCCTGCCTTGGGGACTTGGCATCTTAGACCACCAGGGAAGTCCCTCACTAACTGGTAATTACACAAATCCTATACAAATATGCTGTTCTTGTAAGACAATAAAACTAGGCCATTCCTGTACCTCTCCCTTCGGCCACTTCCCCAAGGTAACAGGTGACGCTGGAGCCTGTGTCCTTCCGCTCCCCTCTCCCAGGAAGCACTAGGGGCCTGCAGGAGAAGTACAGGCCCACCAGAATGTTTATAAATGTGTTTTATTGTGAAAGTGTTACCAGTTCACTCTGGAAAATTTAGAAAATAGAAGCACCTTTTTTTTTTTTTTTTAATTTGGCTGTGCCAGATTTGGATCTGCCCCGACCAGGAGTCGAACCTGGGCCCCCACTGTCAGGAGTGTGGTGTGGTCACCACTGGGCTACCAGGAGTCTCAAGAGGAGCAGTTTAAAAATCTTACAACCATACCATACCCCGAAGGGAACCATGACTTTGTTTTACCAAAAGCATGGTCGTTCTGTGCAGGCCATTAGGTGACCTTCCGCAGCCCGTGGGCAGGCCTTTCCGCCTCCACGGTGTGCTTCCCAGCATGCTTTTCAGAGGGGGGTTTTCCTGAGGCAAAAAGGTTTTGTCAACAGATGACACTAATATTGTACTTATACAAACAACACAAAGCCCTGATTGTTTGGGCATTAATTTTTTTTGACCACTTCTATTGATCTTTCATTTATTTATCTTTGTTCTTTGGCCCGTGTGGGCCTCCCATCACAGTGGCCTCTCTAGGTACAGAGCACCGGCTCTGGGCACATGCGCTCCAGAGCTCCGGCTCAGATGTTGGACACATCGGTCCAGCCGCTCCGTGACACGTGGGATCTTCCCAGACCAGGGATCGAACTGGCGCCCCTGGCACTGCAAGGCGGTGTCCTTACCCACTGGACCACCAGGGAAGCCCCATTAACTTCTTTTTTTTTAAGTATTTATTTATTTGGCCACATTGGGTCTTGGTTACGGCACACGGGATCCTTGATCGTTGCAGCAGCATTCGGGATCTTTTAGTTGCAGCATGTGGGATCTAGTTCCCTGACCAGGGATTGAACCCCCGCGCCCCCTGCCTTGGGGACTTGGCATCTTAGACCACCAGGGAAGTCCCTCACTAACTGGTAATTACACAAATCCTATACAAATATGCTGTTCTTGTAAGACAATAAAACTAGGCCATTCCTGTACCTCTCCCTTCGGCCACTTCCCCAAGGTAACAGGTGACGCTGGAGCCTGTGTCCTTCCGCTCCCCTCTCCCAGGAAGCACTAGGGGCCTGCAGGAGAAGTACAGGCCCACCAGAATGTTTATAAATGTGTTTTATTGTGAAAGTGTTACCAGTTCACTCTGGAAAATTTAGAAAATAGAAGCACCTTTTTTTTTTTTTTTTAATTTGGCTGTGCCAGATTTGGATCTGCCCCGACCAGGAGTCGAACCTGGGCCCCCACTGTCAGGAGTGTGGTGTGGTCACCACTGGGCTACCAGGAGTCTCAAGAGGAGCAGTTTAAAAATCTTACAACCATACCATACCCCGAAGGGAACCATGACTTTGTTTTACCAAAAAGCATGGTCGTTCTGTGCAGGCCATTAGGTGACCTTCCGCAGCCCGTGGGCAGGCCTTTCCGCCTCCACGGTGTGCTTCCCAGCATGCTTTTCAGAGGGGTGCCTGAGGCAGTTTCTGGCAGTAAACATAGGACTGTTTGGTGCAATTAAATATTGTGTTCTCTGTCAACAGATGACACTAATATTGTACTTATACAAACAACACAAAGTTACCTTTTAAAATAAACTTAAAAGGGAGGGAAAGAGGCTTCCTTAGTGGTCCAGTGGCTGACTCCCCATTCCCAATGCAGGGTGAGCCCGGGTTCGATCCATGGTCGGGCAGCTAGATCCCGCATGCGGCGACTAAGACTTGGGGCAGCCAAATAAATACATTTAAGGAAAAAAAAATTTAAGGGAGGGGCAAAGCTTAGGGAAAATAGCAAAAAAAATGGTATGGATGAAGGTACAACCCCACTGGAAAAATCCCCCAGGGGGTACTGAAGTTTAAGAAACGCTATTCTAAGAGCATTTTTGAAGAACTACCTGTGTAGCACCCCCATCATGTGAGTCTGCCAAGGTTTAGTTTCCTTTAATCTGTGAGTTTTTCCCTACCTCTCCTCCCATCCGCGCTTCCCCATAGCCGGATCTCTGTAGGCCCTACCAGACAGTTGTTAGAAGTGGGCTTGCAGGTTCAAGCTCCATTGGAAGGTTTTCTTTCCTGTTGCGAAGTTTTCCTCCAGGAAGGTTGTGCCAGTGCAGGCAGCTGGGTCAGGAACCAAAGGCTGGTTTCCAGATTTTAAAAATCACACGTGTAAGTCAGTGCCTTCCCATCATTTACTGATCCCCCTCATCCGAACAGTTTAATCAGCACCTTCACCCTTGACAGATTTCATTCTGTCTTCTGGGGGCCTCTGTAAGTGCCTTTTAATATTTCCATTGGTAATCTTTAATTAGAATTTGATGTGTCAGAAATATTTGTAAAAGGCTTAGCTCAGTTCACTTCCTTCCCTGACCTGTTAGTTTGTGTCTTTCTTTGCCTGAGTCAGTAATGGCGGAGCGTGCTGACATACAGGCCTGCGTTCAGGGCTGTTCCGATTAGCTCTTGAGGAAGCCGTGAGCAAGGCATCAGGCCCAGGATGGCACTCCAGCTCCACGCGTTTCCTGGTTTTTGTTTTTGTTTTTGTTGTTTCAACACACCCTCCGCATGCATGAGACCCCCCACCAGCTTTCCAGCCCTGTCTGGTGAATGACCTGAACACGTCTTACCCCAGGGTCTCAGATGAGGGAAAAAATTTTGTGATTTGTTTTGGATTAATGATGGGCTGCAGATTTCTTGTGTTTTATTATTATGTTTTGTTTTATTTTGTTTTTTAATAATGATTTGAACAATTAGAGAGGCAGTTCCTATCTGTCCTGTTCCTGCCAGGCTCTTTCTGTCCATGGGATTTCCTAGGCAAGAATACTAGAGTGAGTGGCCATTTCCTTCTCCAGGGGATCATCCCGAGCCAAGGATTGAACCCTAGTCTCCTGCATTGGCAGGCAGATTCTTTACAACTGCACCACCAGGGAAGCCCTCTTGTGTTTCTTTTAAATTTTGGCCTCTTTTATTGATTTTTTCTTTCTTTTCATCCATCTTTATTCTTTGGTCTGTGTGGGCCTCCCATCTCCGTGGCCTCTCTCTCTGCAGAGCACCGGCTCTGGGCGCATGTGCTCCACAGCGCTGGCTCGTAATTAGACACACTGGTCCAGCCGCTCCGCGTCATGTGGGATTTTCCCAGGCCAGGGATCGAACCGGCGCCTCTTGCACTGCAAGGTGGTGTCCTTACCCACTGGACCACCAGGGAAGCCCCCTCTTGTGTTTTAATAGCAGGATCGTAAGCCTCTTCATCAAGGTCGGGTTCACTGATGGTCGCTGCGATCCTGGCCAACCGTGGTCCTCAGCTGGACCAGTGGGATGTGGAGGAGCGTCTGCCTCCTCAGCTGATGCTAGAAGGCAGTGGTCTGTGGACTCTGCTGTGGAATGGAGTTGCCTGGAGACTGCCAGTGCTCAGATCACTCCCTGGACTAGTGAAATCAAATGTGTAGAGAGCCGAGTCAGTGATTTTAAAGATCCCAGAGTGATTCTACACAGAACAGAGTCTGGGGACCACTGCTGTAAAACTTGATTAGACTTCAGTGGCAGGCTTTCACAGGGACCTAGCAGAAGGTGCTAAGTGCCCACCCTTCCAAAAACGAAGCGTCTGGACCTTTCCTTCCAGGTGTGTTAGATACAGAGGAGTAACTTTCCAGTTCATTCGTTCCATGACTGCCCAGGCCCCATGGAGGCCAGGACAGTGGCCGGAAGACAGAAAGCTGGGCAGTGGACACCAGACCCTGCTTGTCTTTGGAGGCCTGGCTGCTGAAGAAGCCCATGAGGAGTCCCCACCCAGGGATTATTATGTTGGGCTGCAGATTTCTTGTGTTTTATTATTATGTTTTGTTTTATTTTGTTTTTTAATAATGATTTGAACAATTAGAGAGGCAGTTCCTATCTGTCCTGTTCCTGCCAGGCTCTTTCTGTCCATGGGATTTCCTAGGCAAGAATACTAGAGTGAGTGGCCATTTCCTTCTCCAGGGGATCATCCCGAGCCAAGGATTGAACCCTAGTCTCCTGCATTGGCAGGCAGATTCTTTACAACTGCACCACCAGGGAAGCCCTCTTGTGTTTCTTTTAAATTTTGGCCTCTTTTATTGATTTTTTCTTTCTTTTCATCCATCTTTATTCTTTGGTCTGTGTGGGCCTCCCATCTCCGTGGCCTCTCTCTCTGCAGAGCACCGGCTCTGGGCGCATGTGCTCCACAGCGCTGGCTCGTAATTAGACACACTGGTCCAGCCGCTCCGCGTCATGTGGGATTTTCCCAGGCCAGGGATCGAACCGGCGCCTCTTGCACTGCAAGGTGGTGTCCTTACCCACTGGACCACCAGGGAAGCCCCCTCTTGTGTTTTAATAGCAGGATCGTAAGCCTCTTCATCAAGGTCGGGTTCACTGATGGTCGCTGCGATCCTGGCCAACCGTGGTCCTCAGCTGGACCAGTGGGATGTGGAGGAGCGTCTGCCTCCTCAGCTGATGCTAGAAGGCAGTGGTCTGTGGACTCTGCTGTGGAATGGAGTTGCCTGGAGACTGCCAGTGCTCAGATCACTCCCTGGACTAGTGAAATCAAATGTGTAGAGAGCCGAGTCAGTGATTTTAAAGATCCCAGAGTGATTCTACACAGAACAGAGTCTGGGGACCACTGCTGTAAAACTTGATTAGACTTCAGTGGCAGGCTTTCACAGGGACCTAGCAGAAGGTGCTAAGTGCCCACCCTTCCAAAAACGAAGCGTCTGGACCTTTCCTTCCAGGTGTGTTAGATACAGAGGAGTAACTTTCCAGTTCATTCGTTCCATGACTGCCCAGGCCCCATGGAGGCCAGGACAGTGGCCGGAAGACAGAAAGCTGGGCAGTGGACACCAGACCCTGCTTGTCTTTGGAGGCCTGGCTGCTGAGAAGCAGACGGCCCATGAGGAGTCCCCACCCAGGGCGAGATGGAGATGCAGAGCCTGTCAGCCTCAGGGCGCCTCTGCTGCAGAGCTCCCTGCGGATGTGTCCTCTGCTGGGGGCTGGGTGACTATGGACACTCGTGGGCACTGGACTCCCTCGTTGAGTAAGCCAGCAGCCAAGAGGACAGGTGGCCGGAACGTCCCATTCCTTGCGCATCAGGGAGCTCTCAGGCCCTGGGTCACACTGCCTGGGGTCACCAAGGTTTCCCGAGAAGTCCTTCTTACGCGGAGCAGCTGCCAGAAGTGAAGAGGGGCCGTTTCCCACAGTCCATACATGGTCAGCTCTCAGCAGTCTCTTTGAGTCCCCCTAGCCAGGAGCCACGCATGGCTGTCTAAATTTCAATTAATGAAAACATTAAGTAGGAACTTCCCTGGAGGCCCCAAGGATAAGATTCCATGCTTCCTATGCAGAGGTCATGGGTTCAATCCCTGGTTTAGGAACTGAGATCCCACATGTCATGGCCAAACAAAACCCTCACAAAACATTAAGCAGGACTTCCCTGGTGGGCCAGTGGTTGAGTCTGCCTGCCTGCCAGCAGGGGGCATGGGTTCGGTCCCTGGTTCAGGAAGTTTCCATATGCCAAGGAGCAACTCAGCCCATGAGCCACAGGTATTGAGCCCATGTACCACAACTGCTGAAGCCCACCAGCCCTAGCATGCGTGATCCACAACAAGAGGAGCCACCCAATGAGAAGCCTGTGCACTGCAACTAGAGAGCAGCCCCGCTTGCCTCAACTGGAGAAAGCCCATGCGCAGCAACAAAGACCCAGCACAACCCAAATTAAATACATACATAACGTTTTTTAATATATAAACAAAGCTAAAGATTCTGTCCCTCAGTCACACGAGCCATGTTTCAGGTGCTCAGTAACCATGTGGTTGGCACGACAGAGAATGAAACTTTTTATTTTATTTTCATTTAAATTGCGATACTTGACAGTATAGATGAAGGACATGTCTGTCAACCCATAGAATCCTAGGAGGCCAACGAGAGGGATGAAGTCAGGAAATGGGGAAAACGCGGGTCTCAGAGTCTTTCAGAATCCCAGCTCTGTGATGTTCACCCTGTTGACCCTCAGTTGCCCTCCGAGATGGTGGAGGACAGGGAAGCCTGGCGGGCTGCAGTCCACGGGGTCACAAAGAGTCAGACGTGACTGAGCAGCTGAACAACTCGCTTTGGAGCCCACAAGCCACAGGAAAGATTCTGAGTGCCGCAACTAAGACCGATGCAGCCAGATAAACAAATATTTTTTTAAAAAGTCCATCACGGGGTTCTCGATGCCAGCCATGTGCGGCACGGAGGTGGGCATGTGGGGTGCCCAACTCCTTAGATTCCCCGCTTGCTTGCCACCTGTTGCCCCCTCTCACCATCCCTCAAAACCCCTGTCTCTCTTAACCTTTCCTCCTCTCTGCCTGTTGGCGGAGGTCCTCTGCCAAGAACCCAGCAAAGCCGCCGAAGGCACTGATGTTTTTGCAGCCCAGCCAAAATGGGAATCTCTAAAGGCAGCTGTCTGAGCACAGGCAGTCAATCCCAGCCGATCTGGATTCTTCCAGCTTAGTTTAGAGTGGCCCACAGAGTCTTTTCACAGGATTGGGGTTTGGTTTTAAGTGGTTTCAAATGTGTGGGGGGACTCAGGCCTAGCCCACCATGCATACTTCCTGCCTAGGGTCCTGGGAACGGACCGCACTGAAAATCACAGGGGCATCGCCTCCAGCAAGTGCGTAACTCCTCCTGGTCTCAGCTTTCTCATCTGTAATCTGCAGATAATAGTACCTTCTCTGTCAGGTTGTTTCAGGTGCTTAAAGCACGGAGCCAGGTGCTCATTAAAATACTCAGTAAACTGCATCGGTTATGATTTGAAATAAGCACAAATATACATCTGCAAGTGACACTTTTTTTTACTTAATTGAGGGATAGTTGATTTACAGCATTGTGTTAGTTTCTGGTATGCTGTAAAGTGATTCAGTTATACATGCATCTGTATTTTTATAGGTTATTCTAAGATACTGGACATAGTTCCCCGTGCTTGCTGTAGCACCTTGTTGTCTAGTTTATATATGGTAGTGTACATCTGTTAATCCCAAACTCCTAATTTATCCCTCCCCACCCCTTCCCCCTTGGTGACCATAAGTTTGATGTCTATGTCTGTGAGCCTGTTTTGCAAATAATTTTATTTGTGTAATTTTTTTTTAGATTCCATGTATGTGATATCATGTCCACTTTGTCTGACTAACTTCACTTGGTATGATCATCTCTAGGTCCAGTGTTGACACAAGTGGCACTGTTTCATTCTTTTTATGACCGAGTAATACTCCGTTCTATATGGGCTTCACTGGTGGCTCAGTGGTAGAGAGTCTGCCTGCCAGTACAGGAGACACGGTTTCCATCCCTGGGTCGGGAAGATCCCCTGGAGCATTTGTTGAATATGGTATGAGTTATTTCCATCATGAGGGAAAGAAAAGTTAATGGAAAATCATAATACCTGTTACCTTGTTCCCTGAGCAACTGCTGTGTACCATGAGCCTATTCAACTGTCAGGACTTTTTTCTTTCTTTCTTTAATACACTTTTCTTTTGGAAAAAAGTTGAAAAGTTAGTTACAGAGGGTTCTCATCTACTTCTCACCAAGTTTCCCCCGTGATTAACATCTGTCATCCCATGGGATTCGGATGGTAAAGAATCTGCCTACAGCATGGGAGACCTGGCTTCCATCCCTGAGTTGGGAAGATCTGCTGGAGAAGGAAATGGCAGCCCACTCTAGTGTTCGTGCCTGGAGAATCCCATGGACGGAGGAGCCTGGCAGGCTGTAGGCCATGAGGTCTCAGAAAGTCAGACACGACTGCCCAGCAAAAACAACAGCAATCGCGTCTTCTTGATCCATTCACTGTCAGTGGATTCGTGGTTGCTTTCATGTCTTGGCCATTGTCCGTAGTGCTGCTGTGAACACTGGGTGTATGTATCTTCTTAAATTAGCGCTTTCTCCAGATATACCCCCACGAGTGGGTCTGCTGGGTCGTATGGCAACTCTGTTTTTACTTTTTGGGGAGCCTCCATACTGCTTTCCATAGTGGTGGCCCCAGTTTACATCTCCATGGAGAGTGTAGGAGGCTTCCCTCTTCTGCAGGTGGAACTTCCGAATGGTCTATTTGCAGGGTTTACACACGAACTTTGAAAAGAATTTCTTTACATGCGGGTCAGGTGTGGCCTTCGCATTGTGAAAGCACACTCTATACTAATAGATTTATTCAAATTATTTGTTTATGGTCTGTCTGCATCCTCCATAGTCTTAGTAAGCCCTCTTTTTCATGTACATTATGAGTTCCAGACTGGGTCCTAATTATAAACTTCCAATTAAATTCCTGAATTAAGCTTCAGTAAATAGCCACAAGCAAAACCTTTAGTTGCCATGACAACCTTTCCTGACTGCAGTTCTGGGCATCTGATTACACCCCTCGGTATGGCTTTAATAAATAGCTCTTACCAACGGGTTTCCCAGCGCCTGCAGCCTCGCCCTCCACCAGCCCTCCTGCCTTGTTCCCCGTACTCCAGCCCCTCCCCGCCAGGACAGACGTCTCCCAGACAGGGTCCCACATGCCTCTGAGCCACAGCTCACACACTCCCCCCTGCCGACTGCGACGTGTGAGTCGCTTAGTCATGTTCCACCATTTGCAACCCCATAGACTGTAGCCCACCCAGGTCCTCCGTCCATGGAATTGTGCAGGCAAGAAGACTGGAGTGGGCTGCCATTTCCATCTCAGGGGGATCTTCCAGACCCAGGGATCGAACCCGGGTCTCCTGCATTGCAGCCAGACTCTTACGCCGTCTGAGTCACCAGGGAATTCTGTGAGGATCACCTGCCTTGAAAGTAAAAGGAATGAGTGACTGAATGAATGAGTGAGTTTCCCTTCCTAATTTTGTTCTTTGTAAATTTAGTAAAAGTAGTTCATGTTCTGCTTTACTTTCAAAAGAAGAGAAAACTCACAGGGGAAAATAGTTGAAATTCTTGATTCTTATCTCGTTTGCAACACAGTTTAGTAATTTAAAAGAAGGCCATCTGATTGGCTGCCAAGGATGATAGAGAGTTAGCTGGTAAGATTTAGTTTCCTATTAACTGCATCACTTTAAATCATACACTTTGGAAGTGTTGTTCTAGAGCCAAAGGTTTATCGATACTCCGTGTGAGCACTCGCAGTGAAAAACGGAAGGCAGGCACTCTGGTGTGTAAAGGATACGGCTTTTGTTGAAGCCCAAAGGTATGGCTCGTCTCCACCAGAGGTCTCCCATATTTTACTGTTAATGTTTGAAGTATACTGAATTCCCACCAGCTAATTAAAAATCAGACGGCTATGCCGGTAAGCATTCACTCTGCAAACTAATTTCTGCCAAACGGCCATAAATGTGTCCCCTGGTATGAAATTTAGACGTTCTTTCCCATCAGAAAAGAGGCATGTGGTGTAGTCCCAGCCTCTTCGTTGGAGGGAGAAAAAAACTAAGGTCCACTGGGAAGGGTCTCTTGTGCAGCCAAGGCCACGCAGCCTCCTAAGTGCCCAGCTGGGGGCAGGCCCAGGGCTCTTCTCGCTCTCAGCTCCCTGTTCTCACCAAACCCTGCAAAACGCTCATTCTGTTACTCCGTCCATGCCAGGCACTCTTCTAGCACTTGACGAACATCCCCAAGCTCCCACAGCCATGGTACTATAGTTCCCGCGTGGTGGATGCGGTACCCAAGGTCCAGAAGATGGGCAGCAGTGTGCCAGGGTCTCACGCTGGGCAGTCTGGCCCCTTCTCCATGCTCTACACCATGAGACTACGCTGGCTCGGAGGATTAAGACCGGAAGAAGAGACAGGTGTCGGGGGAGGACCCCTGTGATGGGCCAGGGAAGGTGTGTGGATGACCCTCCAGCCACTCAGAGGGACAAAGAGCTTGAAACCCTTTGAAAAGGACTGGTGACAAGTAGGAGGCTAGTGCTGGGCCATGGAAGGTCAGATGTGAGAGCAGATCAGAGAAGAGCCTGGGAACCCTCCACAGAGGACGGTGGCTTGATTGGGCCTGAAGCACTGCTCTCCTCCTCTGGTCAGTTTCTGGACTTCTTCCAGGATTCAGTTAAAACCTCACCTCCCACAGGAAGCCTTCCCTGCGACCAAGCTGTGTCAGTGGGTTTCTTCTGGCTTTCTGCAGCCCCTGGCCTTTCCCTGCTGTGGCCTTCGTCATTATAATGTAGTGGTCAATTGTCTAGTGTCCCCCACGAAACCCCAGAAAGCCCTCGAGGGCTAAGGCTTGCCTATCTGTGTGGCTGGAAAGTGCTTCGGAGATACTAGAATGAAGTCTGAGGCAGTGGAGGGGAAAGAGGATAGAAAAGGTGGTATCTGCAAAGCCATTTCTTTCTTACCAGTGTCCTGTCTCGAGAGGAGGGTCCCAGTTGGATATTAGCCAGGTGGAATATTCCCCACCTAAGAAGGGTCCTGAAGGTCAAGCTCAGAGCCATTGAGGTCCAGCTGGATCTGTGGGGGCACAGATCCCCCACGTATGCCTTCTCTGTGCTGTGTGCTTAGTTGCTCAATCATGTCCGACTCTTTGTGACCCCTTGGGCTGTAGCCCACCAGGCTCCTCTGTCCATGGGGTCTCAAGGCAAGAATACAGGAGTGGGTTGCCATGCCCTCCTCCAGGGAATCTTTCCAACCCAGGGATCGAACTGAGATCTCCCGCATTGCAGGCGGATTCTTTACCATCTGAGCCACCAGGGAAGCTCATGCCTCCTCTAGGGATGATATGAGTATAAATCTCAGTGGTTTTTAGCTTCCAGGGGAACACTCTAGCTGATGTCCTCTGCTAGGAGGACTCCCTTCCCTCCACCTCACTCCCCATTCCCACCCAAGGACAGAGGATCCCCCGGGCCAGGATCTGCTCTCTACAATACCTTGTGACTTTTCTGAGGAAGTACCAAAAGAGGAAATCGGAGGGAAAAGAAGATTTGGCCCTATCTTCAAGAACCTGCTCTCCAGAGGGAGAAAGGAGATGTGTCCACATGACTCATGTGGAGAAAAATCACAGGCCTTTTCCTGTGCTTATCTCATCTGGCTCCCCACAGAATCCCTGTGAAACAGGTGGTGTGCCCATTTTCCAGATTCAGAAACTGAGGCTCAGAAAGGTCACCCAGAACAGGGATCTCCTTCATCTCTATCACTGAGTGCCTGACACCTGGTGGTGGTCTCAGGGCAGATATCGGGTAGAGAGACAGGTGGAAGAGGAAGAAGAGGAAGGGAAAGGCAGAGCCGTGATTCCAGCCGACTGCAGCCTGACTGTGCCCTAGGGAGGGCCCAGAGCAGGGAAATCTTGGGAGTGAGCAGGGCACGGGGGCTCCTGAAGCCCAGGGTGCCCTCCTTCATTGGCCACGGACCTTCTGAGCTAGCAGGAAGGAGACAAAACCTTGCCAGAAGTCGACTCTGTCAGTCAGTCTGTCTTGCAGTGCATGGGAAAGAGCTTAGGTAGTCAAGTCTTTTCTTGGAAATCTCAAGTGTTCCCTTCGGCCACCTCAGTTAGGTAACTGTATTTACTCATGCTAAACAGGGCACCATTGAGGCGGGTAGCCCCACCAGGTTTTCACGCCCCTGCCTTCTCTGTGCTGTGTGCTTAGTTGCTCAATCATGTCCGACTCTTTGTGACCCCTTGGGCTGTAGCCCACCAGGCTCCTCTGTCCATGGGGTCTCAAGGCAAGAATACAGGAGTGGGTTGCCATGCCCTCCTCCAGGGAATCTTTCCAACCCAGGGATCGAACTGAGATCTCCCGCATTGCAGGCGGATTCTTTACCATCTGAGCCACCAGGGAAGCTCATGCCTCCTCTAGGGATGATATGAGTATAAATCTCAGTGGTTTTTAGCTTCCAGGGGAACACTCTAGCTGATGTCCTCTGCTAGGAGGACTCCCTTCCCTCCACCTCACTCCCCATTCCCACCCAAGGACAGAGGATCCCCCGGGCCAGGATCTGCTCTCTACAATACCTTGTGACTTTTCTGAGGAAGTACCAAAAGAGGAAATCGGAGGGAAAAGAAGATTTGGCCCTATCTTCAAGAACCTGCTCTCCAGAGGGAGAAAGGAGATGTGTCCACATGACTCATGTGGAGAAAAATCACAGGCCTTTTCCTGTGCTTATCTCATCTGGCTCCCCACAGAATCCCTGTGAAACAGGTGGTGTGCCCATTTTCCAGATTCAGAAACTGAGGCTCAGAAAGGTCACCCAGAACAGGGATCTCCTTCATCTCTATCACTGAGTGCCTGACACCTGGTGGTGGTCTCAGGGCAGATATCGGGTAGAGAGACAGGTGGAAGAGGAAGAAGAGGAAGGGAAAGGCAGAGCCGTGATTCCAGCCGACTGCAGCCTGACTGTGCCCTAGGGAGGGGCCCAGAGCAGGGAAATCTTGGGAGTGAGCAGGGCACGGGGGCTCCTGAAGCCCAGGGTGCCCTCCTTCATTGGCCACGGACCTTCTGAGCTAGCAGGAAGGAGACAAAACCTTGCCAGAAGTCGACTCTGTCAGTCAGTCTGTCTTGCAGTGCATGGGAAAGAGCTTAGGTAGTCAAGTCTTTTCTTGGAAATCTCAAGTGTTCCCTTCGGCCACCTCAGTTAGGTAACTGTATTTACTCATGCTAAACAGGGCCATTTTCTGAGAGGAAATTATGCAATGTCCTATGCAAATGTGGCATTCTGGAGAGTGCGTATTGAGATAAGCGTGGTTGCCGGTGCGTTGTCAAGATCAGATCGCCCAGCCTCTGGTGGCAGGCTGTGTGTCACCTGATAAGGGAGATGGCATGCTCTACTTGGAATCGCCACTCACTTGGGTTCTGTTTCTGGTAACTACATTTCCACCAAGTTGTCTCTCTGTGAACTACATTGAGTTGTAAAGAAGGAACGAGCAATAAAGCATCTGCAAGTTGCATGTCCTCACGTAGACTGAAGGAGTAGGAAGGAGCTGCCTCGACTCGTGGAAACAAGGAAAGTCGTACCCTTGCCCTTTGTTCTCCCAAGAAGAGAGTCTCTTGAAATTTCCCAAGGGGGGAAGGTGAAGACAGGACATAGGTTTTCTTGGCCACTTCGTGAAACTCAGTCGCCCTATTTTGTTAAAGAGGGCATGTGCATTCCAAGCAAGAGAGAAGAGGGAGCCAGAAGTAGCACCCTCCCTAGCCTGTGGGCGTGCCCCTCTCCTGCCCCACCCAGACCCCCGCTCCCGGCCTTCGCCTCTGTCTGAAAATAGCCGTGGGCCCTCTTTCCAGCGAATTCTTGCTCCTGAGTCACTTAACAGTCGCCAGGGCGCTGGCCCGTCACACAGTAACTGCTCAAATAGTTGCCGAATAAACAAATGACAGATTTGTCGACCCATATCAACAAAGTGAATGTGATGTGAGGTCCTCCGTGGCCCTGGAGTCCACTGGGTGATGTCTAGATGGGGCATTCCTGGTGGCTCAGTGGTAAAGAATCCATCTGCCAGTGCAGGAGACATGGGTTCAATCACTGATCTGGGAAGACCCCACATGCCACGGAGCAACTAAGCCTGTGCGCCACAAACTATGGAGCCTGTGCTCTAGAGCCCTGAAGATACAACGGAGAAGCCACTGCAATGAGAAGTCTGTGCACCACACCTAGAGAGTAGCCTCCACTTGCCACAACTAGAGAAATCTCAAGTGTTCCCTTCGGCCACCTCAGTTAGGTAACTGTATTTACTCATGCTAAACAGGGCCATTTTCTGAGAGGAAATTATGCAATGTCCTATGCAAATGTGGCATTCTGGAGAGTGCGTATTGAGATAAGCGTGGTTGCCGGTGCGTTGTCAAGATCAGATCGCCCAGCCTCTGGTGGCAGGCTGTGTGTCACCTGATAAGGGAGATGGCATGCTCTACTTGGAATCGCCACTCACTTGGGTTCTGTTTCTGGTAACTACATTTCCACCAAGTTGTCTCTCTGTGAACTACATTGAGTTGTAAAGAAGGAACGAGCAATAAAGCATCTGCAAGTTGCATGTCCTCACGTAGACTGAAGGAGTAGGAAGGAGCTGCCTCGACTCGTGGAAACAAGGAAAGTCGTACCCTTGCCCTTTGTTCTCCCAAGAAGAGAGTCTCTTGAAATTTCCCAAGGGGGGAAGGTGAAGACAGGACATAGGTTTTCTTGGCCACTTCGTGAAACTCAGTCGCCCTATTTTGTTAAAGAGGGCATGTGCATTCCAAGCAAGAGAGAAGAGGGAGCCAGAAGTAGCACCCTCCCTAGCCTGTGGGCGTGCCCCTCTCCTGCCCCACCCAGACCCCCGCTCCCGGCCTTCGCCTCTGTCTGAAAATAGCCGTGGGCCCTCTTTCCAGCGAATTCTTGCTCCTGAGTCACTTAACAGTCGCCAGGGCGCTGGCCCGTCACACAGTAACTGCTCAAATAGTTGCCGAATAAACAAATGACAGATTTGTCGACCCATATCAACAAAGTGAATGTGATGTGAGGTCCTCCGTGGCCCTGGAGTCCACTGGGTGATGTCTAGATGGGGCATTCCTGGTGGCTCAGTGGTAAAGAATCCATCTGCCAGTGCAGGAGACATGGGTTCAATCACTGATCTGGGAAGACCCCACATGCCACGGAGCAACTAAGCCTGTGCGCCACAAACTATGGAGCCTGTGCTCTAGAGCCCTGAAGATACAACGGGAGAAGCCACTGCAATGAGAAGTCTGTGCACCACACCTAGAGAGTAGCCTCCACTTGCCACAACTAGAGAAAGCTTGTGCACAGTAACGAAGACCAAGCACAGCCAAAAAAATAAGTAAGTAAAAATTTAAAAAGAAATGCTAGAAAGAGCACTGCTGGTAGCCCTCAGGCCCAGACTCTTCCTGTGACATTCCTGCTATTCAGGGATGACCCTGGTGCTCCAGTGGCTAAGACTTTATGCTCCCAATGCTGGTGGCCCAGGTTCAACCCCTGGTCAGGGCGCAAGATCCTGAATGCTGCAACTAAGACCCAATACAGCCAAGTAAAATAAATAAGCAAAGCTATTTTTAAAACATTCCTGCTATTCAAAGTCAAGAACCAAATAGATTTTCCACAGCTCAGGCTCAGGCTGTGTCACTCAGTCACGTCTGACTCTTTGCAACCCCATGAATTTTAGCCAGCCAGGCTCCTCTGTTCATAGGATTTTCCAGGCAGGAATACTGGAGTGGATTGCCATTTCCTTCTCCAGGGGATCTTCCAGACCCAGGGACTGAACCTGCGTCTCCTGTATTGGAAGGTGGATTCTTTACTGTTGAGCCACCTGGGAAGCCCTTCAGAGCAAGAATTAATAATACCCTCGGGCTGCCCAGCCTGGGTGCGTTCCGCTCGCTGCCATGTACTTGTCCACCTTTTACAACAACCCTAGGAGGTCAGTCTTTTCCCCCAGCCTGTTCTTTCGAAACTTTCCAAGAAACCAAAACTGATGGATTGTATGAGGAACGTCCTGATACACACACAAGGGTGAATGCTCAAATAGTTGCCGAATAAACAAATGACAGATTTGTCGACCCATATCAACAAAGTGAATGTGATGTGAGGTCCTCCGTGGCCCTGGAGTCCACTGGGTGATGTCTAGATGGGGCATTCCTGGTGGCTCAGTGGTAAAGAATCCATCTGCCAGTGCAGGAGACATGGGTTCAATCACTGATCTGGGAAGACCCCACATGCCACGGAGCAACTAAGCCTGTGCGCCACAAACTATGGAGCCTGTGCTCTAGAGCCCTGAAGATACAACGGGAGAAGCCACTGCAATGAGAAGTCTGTGCACCACACCTAGAGAGTAGCCTCCACTTGCCACAACTAGAGAAAGCTTGTGCACAGTAACGAAGACCAAGCACAGCCAAAAAAATAAGTAAGTAAAAATTTAAAAAGAAATGCTAGAAAGAGCACTGCTGGTAGCCCTCAGGCCCAGACTCTTCCTGTGACATTCCTGCTATTCAGGGATGACCCTGGTGCTCCAGTGGCTAAGACTTTATGCTCCCAATGCTGGTGGCCCAGGTTCAACCCCTGGTCAGGGCGCAAGATCCTGAATGCTGCAACTAAGACCCAATACAGCCAAGTAAAATAAATAAGCAAAGCTATTTTTAAAACATTCCTGCTATTCAAAGTCAAGAACCAAATAGATTTTCCACAGCTCAGGCTCAGGCTGTGTCACTCAGTCACGTCTGACTCTTTGCAACCCCATGAATTTTAGCCAGCCAGGCTTCTCTGTCCATGGGATCTTCCCGGCAAGAATACTGGAGTGGGTTGGCATTTCCTCCTCCAGGGAATCTTCCAGACCCAGGGACTGAAGCTGCATCTCCTGTGTCTCCTACATTGCAGGTGGATTCTTTACTGTTGAGCCACCTGGGAAGCCCTTCAGAGCAAGAATTAATAATACCCTCGGGCTGCCCAGCCTGGGTGCGTTCCGCTCGCTGCCATGTACTTGTCCACCTTTTACAACAACCCTAGGAGGTCAGTCTTTTCCCCCAGCCTGTTCTTTCGAAACTTTCCAAGAAACCAAAACTGATGGATTGTATGAGGAACGTCCTGATACCCACCATCCACATTCTACCACGAAGAATTTACCCGTACACTGCGGTGTGTCCACTTACCTGTGAATTTTGTTCAATAAATATAGTATCTATGCTTTCAGTTTACAGATCTTTACATTAAGTGTGGGGGAACGTTTGTGTAGGGTTAGCGAGCACAGTATATAGAATGAAAAGTACTAGGGTTTAAGTCCTGATCCTGTCCAGAGCATTCAGCTTCCTGCCCTTGGCTGTCATCTATCACTTCCTTTGCTTCGGAGGCAGAAGGAACAGAAGTGGATCTTCAGCTGTGCATGAGGTCAGCACCCCTGGCCCCCTTGTTGTTTGAGGATCAGCTATACCTCTTTTATCACATCTCTTCTATCTAGCCATCAGCCTAGCTTTTCTTTCTTTTTCTTTCTTCTTTTTTTTTGCAAAGTCAACTGCAGACAGCAGTACCCTTCTCCCTACAAGCATCCATGTGCATATCACAGAGTAGAGCAGTACAGCCCTCTTAGTACCCTGGCCTGCAGATGAGGCAGCCACAGCCGAGTCGCCAGCCCAGGCTCAGCCCAGCCAGGTGGCAGGGCCGTGTCTCAGCACCAGACAGCCTGGTTGGGGACTGCTCCCTGCAGCCGCCCTTGCCTTCCAAGCCGTGGTTATGGGTGGGGAGCAGAGCTGGGGGCCTCCAGAGCTCCCCTCACCGTGTTTCAGGTACCTGCCTCTTGGAACTCTAGGGAAGGAGGCCGAAGGCCAGGTTGCCAGTGTGGGTTCTGGGGTAGCTGGGGTTGTCCTGGATTCAGCTTTGGAGCCGAACATTAGGTCACAGTTTCCCAGAGCGGCTGGGTTTCAGCACGTGTCCTAAGACCTCCACCTCTAATTGCTCCTCCCCCTTGCACATCCAAGGAATCCCAGTACCCCTTCCCTTCATTCCTGGAGGGACCAGACTCCTGTGCCTGGCAGGGGACGTTGCCAAGACGTGTGCTCTCTATCCAGGAAATACCGCACTCTCCAGCTGCCCCCGTGCCGTGCTGGGAAGGAGGGCTTTAGGGAGCTTCAGAGACGACGAAGTAATTGATTGCTCCTTGCAGCAAATAACCCCTGAGCTGTTGCTGGGTTGATGGAGGAATGGTTACTTAATTTTCTTCCGAGGATTGATTTGACTGTCAGGAGAAGCAGCCAGCCTAATTGAGTGTGCCGGTTCACACCCTCAATGGCAGCCCTGGCATCTCTTCTCGTTTTGACTCTGGAATGTCACGGGTGGTGCGTGGAGTCTCCCCGGGAGCTCAGCCAGGTTCGAGAAGGTGCTGGGCTCACCTGGATAGGCCGGTTCTCCTTTGAAGAGTCTGTGGAGTCCCCAGGCCCTGTCACCCCAGCTCTGCCCGGTTATGTTTCAGTCAGCACAGGACTTCCTCTCCTTGGCACTCAGAGAAGCTGCCGAGGAAACAAGGGTGACTCTCTAAGGCCCCAGGACAATGATTGTTTTCAGTTTTGTAGTGGTCACTGTTGGAGCGGTGACATTTGGGAGATGGATTGCACTTTCCCAGTGGGCTTCTGATTGACAACCTTGTACCGCCTGCGCCAGCCTCTCCCCCCATGATATACACCCCCCGCCCCCCTCAGAGAGCCAACAGGAGCCCAGTGATTGATCCCTTGCTTCCCAGCCATGCACCACTGGTCAGTTAAGGCCTCCCCTTTGGTCGCGTCCCGTCATCAGAGCCACAACCAGGCTGGTTTTCCCGTCAGGGCTTCTTCAGCATCATTGGTATCTTCGCCGTCTCGCAAGGCTGCCTTCTGCCCACTAGTTTGAAGATTTCTTGAGGGCAGAGCTCCTGACCAGAGCCCTGGGGTGGCAGATGCCCAGCGGGCCTGAAAGAGAAGGTCCCAGGTCTGTCGCTGTAAAGGGCTGCCAAGGGCCAGTGAAGGAGGAGAGCTTGCCCAGGAGCACATGGCAGATTTGAGCCGCCGGCCACCGTGAGATCAAGCCCCTGGTTAACCCGTCTGCCGAGAGCTCGGGTCATCTGACTGTCCCCCTGCTAGACCCAGCCAACACCCTCCACCCTTGAGAGCTAGCTTGGATTGGGGGGTACCCCCTCTTCTGCAGGAAAACTGGAGTTGCTTCTCTCTGTGGCCCCATCCTAAAGACTAGAGCCCCAGGTCTCAGTCAGCTTGTTCAGAATGCCTTGAAGGCCACGCGTTCCCTCTGGCTCGTCGCTCACCAGTCAGCCATGCGTCCTTGGGGATGCTACTTGAAATTCTGCAGTTTGTGTCCTTGGGAGGCAGTGAACCAACACCCTGTCTCCCTTCCCCCATCATAGGACCTCAGGAACTTGTCGAGTTGGCACTCATTGCCCACAGAAGTCCCAGTTGTCATGTCAGCAGCATTACAGAACCGTTGGAGGCCAGGGCAGGGGATCCTTGTCCAAAGACACAGTCCTGACAGTCTTCCAGCTCATGACTTTAGAGGACCACAGCCGCCAGGGACCCTGTATCCCACCAGACCAGCCACCAGCACCCTGGGAAAGTCAGCCGTCCCCTTGTCTTAGCTCACTCTGCAAGAGCTCTGCAGTTTCTTCCTTAGTAACAAACCAGTCAATCCCAAAGTAAATCAACCCTGAATATTCACTGGAAGGACTGAGACTGAAGCTGAATCTCCACTACTTTGGCCACCTGATGCGAACAGATGACTCATTGGGAAAGACCCTGATGCTGGGAAAATAGAAGGCAGGAGAAGGGGACGACAGAGGACGAGATGGTCGGATGGCCTCACTGAGTCAATGGACGTGAGTTTGAGCAAGCTCCAGGAGATGGTGAGGGACAGGGAAGCCGGACGTGCCCCTGGGGTCGCAGAGAGTCAGACAGGACAGAGCGACTGGACTAAAGCCCTGGCAATCCTGCAGGTCTGGAAAAGAAACCCAGTCTGCTGTCGGATCCTTTGAGAGGCCAGGACCACACATTCCTTGCAGAAGGACTTAGATGCTTTTGGACTCACAAAGGAAATCCTGGTCTCCTATGAGGTGTGAACGTTCCCTGTGGGCCTGGTATCTTGAAATTCCCAGCGGGTGAGCCTGCCTTCCTCAAGAGGCCTGTGACTTCCTGCCACCCCTTCCTGACCTCTGGGTAAACCCAAGAGGCAGATTTGAGCCGCGCCACCGTGAGATCAAGCCCCTGGTTAACCCGTCTGCCGAGAGCTCGGGTCATCTGACTGTCCCCCTGCTAGACCCAGCCAACACCCTCCACCCTTGAGAGCTAGCTTGGATTGGGGGGTACCCCCTCTTCTGCAGGAAAACTGGAGTTGCTTCTCTCTGTGGCCCCATCCTAAAGACTAGAGCCCCAGGTCTCAGTCAGCTTGTTCAGAATGCCTTGAAGGCCACGCGTTCCCTCTGGCTCGTCGCTCACCAGTCAGCCATGCGTCCTTGGGGATGCTACTTGAAATTCTGCAGTTTGTGTCCTTGGGAGGCAGTGAACCAACACCCTGTCTCCCTTCCCCCATCATAGGACCTCAGGAACTTGTCGAGTTGGCACTCATTGCCCACAGAAGTCCCAGTTGTCATGTCAGCAGCATTACAGAACCGTTGGAGGCCAGGGCAGGGGATCCTTGTCCAAAGACACAGTCCTGACAGTCTTCCAGCTCATGACTTTAGAGGACCACAGCCGCCAGGGACCCTGTATCCCACCAGACCAGCCACCAGCACCCTGGGAAAGTCAGCCGTCCCCTTGTCTTAGCTCACTCTGCAAGAGCTCTGCAGTTTCTTCCTTAGTAACAAACCAGTCAATCCCAAAGTAAATCAACCCTGAATATTCACTGGAAGGACTGAGACTGAAGCTGAATCTCCACTACTTTGGCCACCTGATGCGAACAGATGACTCATTGGGAAAGACCCTGATGCTGGGAAAATAGAAGGCAGGAGAAGGGGACGACAGAGGACGAGATGGTCGGATGGCCTCACTGAGTCAATGGACGTGAGTTTGAGCAAGCTCCAGGAGATGGTGAGGGACAGGGAAGCCGGACGTGCCCCTGGGGTCGCAGAGAGTCAGACAGGACAGAGCGACTGGACTAAAGCCCTGGCAATCCTGCAGGTCTGGAAAAGAAACCCAGTCTGCTGTCGGATCCTTTGAGAGGCCAGGACCACACATTCCTTGCAGAAGGACTTAGATGCTTTTGGACTCACAAAGGAAATCCTGGTCTCCTATGAGGTGTGAACGTTCCCTGTGGGCCTGGTATCTTGAAATTCCCAGCGGGTGAGCCTGCCTTCCTCAAGAGGCCTGTGACTTCCTGCCACCCCTTCCTGACCTCTGGGTAACAGCACACACCTGGAAGACTTGGCGGTATTTTCTGGGTGTCCGTAAAGGCCAACTGTGGTGGTGCTCCTAGGACTGGCCCTGAAGCCCAGGGTATTGAATTTCAAAGCACTGGAGTTCCGCTGGCCTGGAAATCCCCCCATAGGGATAAAGACCTCTGTTCTAAATGTGTTTGGAGCCACCCAGCCAAGAATTAAATTACAGTATTGGCATCCGTATGTTTTTAGGAAGGGATCATTTAAATACAGCAAGAGTCAATCAGCCCCGTGTACTGGTCGCTAATGAGCGACGGCCTGTCAAAGGGAGCCATGGAGGATGGCTTCAGTCCATGGGCTGAAAGGACAGCTTTCAATACAGGGGGACCAGAAGACGCTAGCATCCTTCCGTCCAGGGGACAAGTGCTGCTTCAGCGCCTGCCACTGCCCAGTCCCCTCCTGAGGATACAGAGTGAGAACAGGTCAGGCCCCGCCTTCTTGGGTCTTCCGTCCAGATTAGGGATCAGGCTTCAGGACCCTTGGGGGCTGGCAGGCCTTGGGGTGCAGCAGCGGGCTAAGCTGGGCTGGAGAGTGGCTAGTGTGTGGGCCCATCACCCCATAGATGTTCTGAGAAACAACCGAAAACCACGATTCAGTTTCTCACTCTGAAGAGCCTGGTTTAGTCTAGAGCCTGCATCCAGCAAGCGGGCTCTACCTCCGGCAGGAGGCTTCTGACCCGTGAGTCAGGGCTCCAAAATGTCAGGGTGCTTCCGGGCAGTGATCCCTGCTGGTGGAAATCACACAGCCAGTTTTCACAGTGAGCACTGGGCGCTGTGCTGGCGGTGGCCCAGGCCTCCCTCACGTCCCCCAGCGGTCCTCTCAGGGTCATGAGTAACCTGAGATGCAGAGAGGGAGGGAAGGCGCTTGTCCAGGGCCACACAGCTTTTAACGGCAGAGCTGGGATTTAAACTCAGGTCTCTACAGTTCCAAAACCCAAGCCCTCATTCTGCCCTTCCTGGCAGGAGTCTCCTGGGTGACGTGTCCTGGTATCTTGAAATTCCCAGCGTGAGCCTGCCTTCCTCAAGAGGCCTGTGACTTCCTGCCACCCCTTCCTGACCTCTGGGTAACAGCACACACCTGGAAGACTTGGCGGTATTTTCTGGGTGTCCGTAAAGGCCAACTGTGGTGGTGCTCCTAGGACTGGCCCTGAAGCCCAGGGTATTGAATTTCAAAGCACTGGAGTTCCGCTGGCCTGGAAATCCCCCCATAGGGATAAAGACCTCTGTTCTAAATGTGTTTGGAGCCACCCAGCCAAGAATTAAATTACAGTATTGGCATCCGTATGTTTTTAGGAAGGGATCATTTAAATACAGCAAGAGTCAATCAGCCCCGTGTACTGGTCGCTAATGAGCGACGGCCTGTCAAAGGGAGCCATGGAGGATGGCTTCAGTCCATGGGCTGAAAGGACAGCTTTCAATACAGGGGGACCAGAAGACGCTAGCATCCTTCCGTCCAGGGGACAAGTGCTGCTTCAGCGCCTGCCACTGCCCAGTCCCCTCCTGAGGATACAGAGTGAGAACAGGTCAGGCCCCGCCTTCTTGGGTCTTCCGTCCAGATTAGGGATCAGGCTTCAGGACCCTTGGGGGCTGGCAGGCCTTGGGGTGCAGCAGCGGGCTAAGCTGGGCTGGAGAGTGGCTAGGTGTGTGGGCCCATCACCCCATAGATGTTCTGAGAAACAACCGAAAACCACGATTCAGTTTCTCACTCTGAAGAGCCTGGTTTAGTCTAGAGCCTGCATCCAGCAAGCGGGCTCTACCTCCGGCAGGAGGCTTCTGACCCGTGAGTCAGGGCTCCAAAATGTCAGGGTGCTTCCGGGCAGTGATCCCTGCTGGTGGAAATCACACAGCCAGTTTTCACAGTGAGCACTGGGCGCTGTGCTGGCGGTGGCCCAGGCCTCCCTCACGTCCCCCAGCGGTCCTCTCAGGGTCATGAGTAACCTGAGATGCAGAGAGGGAGGGAAGGCGCTTGTCCAGGGCCACACAGCTTTTAACGGCAGAGCTGGGATTTAAACTCAGGTCTCTACAGTTCCAAAACCCAAGCCCTCATTCTGCCCTTCCTGGCAGGGTGGCTCTCTCATGCTCTCTCCTCTCCTCCTCTTCCCTCTCAGCATCTTAAACTTCTGTTGGGAAATGGCTGTGTTTCTTTTCCCCTTCATTCTGCTAAACACTGCAGGACCTTCTGCACGTCCCACATCATCAGCCCCGGGCTGTTTTTCCAGGCTGGTCTTCCATGATGTGGTGTGCAGCCCCTTGGGGGTGCTGGAAGAACGTTAGACTTGTAAATGCTCCTGGGTACAGGACTAAATTGCAATAAATCACAGCCGCAGTTCTCTACTGCTGAGTAACAAACCACCCTAAAACGTAGTGGCTCAAAACAGCTACAGCCATTCATTTTGCTCACAGGTCTATACATTGCCCAGGGCTCAGTGGGAGGAGCTTGTCTCTGCTCCACATGGCGCCAGCCGGGGACTAGAGGGTTCACTGGGGGCGGTGGGCCCAGGGCCTTGGCTTCTCTCAATCACGTCTCCGTGGCTGCTATGGCTCCCTCACAGCGTGGCAGGTACATTCCCAGGGGTCTTTTATGACCTGGCTTCGGAAATCATACAGGTTTACCTCCACCGTACTTTGTGGGTCTAGACGATCACCAGGGCCCACCCAGGTTCAAGGAGAGAGGACACAGATGCTGCCACTTGATGGGAGGCAGGTCAAGGTCACACTGGAAGAAGAGCACAGGGGAGGGGAAGGGGCTTCTGTTGTGTCTTTTGGCAGCACTGGGTCTTTTTTTTTTTTTTTGGCCACTTCTGTTGATCTTTATCTATTCCCATCCATCTTTGTTCTTTGGCCTGTGTGGGCCTCCCATCACAGTGACTTCTCTTGCTGCAGAGCACCGGCTCTGGACGCATGCGCTCCAGAGCTCTGGCTTAGTAATTGAACACATCGGTCCAACCGCTCCGCGGCACGTGGGATCTTCCCAGGCCAGGGATTGAACCGGTGTCCCTTGCACTGCAAGGCGGTGTCCTTACCCGCTGGACCACCAGGGAAGCCCTGGCGCTGGATCTTCATTGCAGCACTCAAATTTTCTCCAGTTGTGGCCCACAGGCTCTCGAGAGGGCGGGCTTGGCACGTAGGATCTTACTTCCCCAACCAGGGATCTAGGGATCGAACCCACATGCCCTGCATTGGAAGGTGGATTCTTTTTTTTTTTTTTTTTAAATCTTTATTTTACTTTTAACTTTTACAGATTTTTGTTGTTTACAGATATGCATGTTCCCAGATTAGTCATTAGTCATATGTATATCCCCCCCTTCCCACCCCTCCCGACCATCACACAGCACCCCTGAATGATCCCTTTTCTCACAGAGCAATGACTATAGCTATTTTCTTCACTTATGATAGTACAGGCCTTCACGCGGAAGGTGGATTCTTAACCACCAGACTACCTGGGAAGTCCCATGGACAGGAATTGCTGTGGCATCTCTAGAAAGTATAGTCCACATGAAAGCACATTTCTGCAGAAAAGTATAGTCCACGTGGAAACACATTCTGGTGCTCTGCAGGTCCTTTCTGTCACATCAAGGGGGAAAGTCTCAAATTGATGCTAATTTGTCTAAGAACTTCTCTAACTCTTGGGACTCCCTTTTTAGGAGAAGAGCTAGGTTTCAGCTATAATTTAATAAAAAAACTTTTCAATCTGTTTTCACGATCACCTTATATATTGTAAGTAATTCTGGTTTTCCATTCACAACCATGACACAAAGTTTCCTTTTAAAATAAATTTATTTTCGTTAAACATGAGTGCTTTCAAGAGAAAAATTTGGCTCGAGTCCTACTTTGCTGTTGTAGGTTTGCTGGTACATGCGCACACGAGTAAGGCTGTTCCTTTGTCTGTTGTAGCAAAAGCTAATAAACAACCTGAACGGCCATCGGCTAGGGAGCTGTTGAATCATTAAGAGTCACGACTACAGTGGGAGGGGCTTCCCTGGTGGCTCAGTGGTAAAGAATGTGACTTCTCTTGCTGCAGAGCACCGGCTCTGCGCATGCGCTCCAGAGCTCTGGCTTAGTAATTGAACACATCGGTCCAACCGCTCCGCGGCACGTGGGATCTTCCCAGGCCAGGGATTGAACCGGTGTCCCTTGCACTGCAAGGCGGTGTCCTTACCCGCTGGACCACCAGGGAAGCCCTGGCGCTGGATCTTCATTGCAGCACTCAAATTTTCTCCAGTTGTGGCCCACAGGCTCTCGAGAGGGCGGGCTTGGCACGTAGGATCTTACTTCCCCAACCAGGGATCTAGGGATCGAACCCACATGCCCTGCATTGGAAGGTGGATTCTTTTTTTTTTTTTTTTTAAATCTTTATTTTACTTTTAACTTTTACAGATTTTTGTTGTTTACAGATATGCATGTTCCCAGATTAGTCATTAGTCATATGTATATCCCCCCCTTCCCACCCCTCCCGACCATCACACAGCACCCCTGAATGATCCCCTTTTCTCACAGAGCAATGACTATAGCTATTTTCTTCACTTATGATAGTACAGGCCTTCACGCGGAAGGTGGATTCTTAACCACCAGACTACCTGGGAAGTCCCATGGACAGGAATTGCTGTGGCATCTCTAGAAAGTATAGTCCACATGAAAGCACATTTCTGCAGAAAAGTATAGTCCACGTGGAAACACATTCTGGTGCTCTGCAGGTCCTTTCTGTCACATCAAGGGGTAAAGTCTCAAATTGATGCTAATTTGTCTAAGAACTTCTCTAACTCTTGGGACTCCCTTTTTAGGAGAAGAGCTAGGTTTCAGCTATAATTTAATAAAAAAACTTTTCAATCTGTTTTCACGATCACCTTATATATTGTAAGTAATTCTGGTTTTCCATTCACAACCATGACACAAAGTTTCCTTTTAAAATAAATTTATTTTCGTTAAACATGAGTGCTTTCAAGAGAAAAATTTGGCTCGAGTCCTACTTTGCTGTTGTAGGTTTGCTGGTACATGCGCACACGAGTAAGGCTGTTCCTTTGTCTGTTGTAGCAAAAGCTAATAAACAACCTGAACGGCCATCGGCTAGGGAGCTGTTGAATCATTAAGAGTCACGACTACAGTGGGAGGGGCTTCCCTGGTGGCTCAGTGGTAAAGAATCCGCCTGCCAAAGCAGGAGATGCAGATTCGGTTCCTGGGTCAGGAAGATCCTCTGCAGGAGGAAATGACAACCCACTCCAGTGTTCTTGCCTGGGAAATCCCATGGACAGAGGAACCTGGCAGGCTGCAGTCCATGGGGTCACGAAGAGTTGGACACAACTGAGCACATACCACAGTGGGAGAGGATGCAGCTATGCCAGTGAGGGGCATTCCCGGGGCGGGGGCGGGGCCTGCTGCTGGATCACGAAGGTGAGGCCTTCAGTGGCTGAAGCTCAAGGGTGTGTGTCGCATCTGTGGACAAGGCAGCGGCGGCGGGGTGTGTAGCTGCATGTGCTCTTGGAAATTCCTGCTGGTGGTTTAGTCGCTAAGTTGTGCCTAGCCCTTTGCACTCACGTGGACTGCAGCCCTCCAGGCTTCTCTGTCCATGGGATCTCCCAGGCAAGAATACTGGAGTGGGTTGCCATTTCCTTCTCCAAGAATTGAACCCTGACCTCCTGCATTACTGGTGGATTCTTTACCAACTGAGCACCAGGGAAGCCCTGGAAATTCGTAGTGGAAGGTTAACAAGAAATCAGGTGGTTGCCTTGGGGTAAGAGGGCTGGGGAGGTTTACCATCCACTCTAAAAAATGCCACGCCTTTTCAAATGGGAGCATGTGAATGTGTTATCTATTCAAAGAGATTGGTAAGCTTAATGTTTTCTTTTTCTTTAGTTAATGTTGTATTTTTCAGTTTTTATTCCTTTATTTTTTGGCCACACTGTGAGGCACGTAGGCTCTTAGGTCCCCACACAAGGATCAGACCTGAGTCCCCTGCAGTGGGCGTACGGTACCTTAACCACTGGAGCGTCCGGGAAGACCCGATTAATGTTTTCAAATAAAATGGCAAATCTTCCCTACTTATCCCCGCCACTTTTCAAATAATTGAACCAAAAGGCAGGGCCTAAAGGTGTGTGGGGGGGGCGGGGTGGGGGGGTGCTTCCCTGATAACTCATCTGGTAAAGAATCTGCCTGCAATGCAGGAGATCCTGGTTCAGCCCCTGGGTGGGGAAGCTCCTCACCTGGCGAAGGGATACGCTACCCACTCCAGTATCCTTAGGCTTCCCTGGTGACTCAGACAGTAAAAAATCTACCCGCAACTTGGGAGACATGGGTTCAGTCCCTGGGTTGGGGAAATCCCCTGGAGAAGGGAATGGCCACCCACTGCAGTATTCCTGCCTGGAGAATCCCATGGACAGAGGAGCTGGGCTGGCTACAGTCCATGGGGTCACAAAGAGTCGGACATGACTGAACGACTTTTTGTTCTTTTAAGAGAGGGAGGAGCTTGTCACTTCTCCCCAGACAGAGGTTCCTTCGTGGTCCTGGGATGCAATGGAGACATCTGTCATGCCACCCGCTCTGCCCTCAGGGCTGGTCCCTCCCTGATGGAGACTTGGACTCAATGATGGTTTGTGATCGGGAGCTGAAGCCTCCCTGCTGGCTGGCCCCCAGCCCCTTGAGGCAGGGCCTAGCCTCGTTTTTCACGGTCTGGTTCCCTAATGCAGGATCGAGCACCCCCACTTTTGTTGAACTGCACACCAGAACTTCTTCAGATCACTTCTTTGTCTGGCCAGTGTGGAAATGTGCACACCTGTGCACAGCAGGGCACCAAGCTCGGTGGCTGTCACCGGCGCTTCAGGACCAGGGGGCTGGCGGGTAACAGCTGGGCCTGGGGCTGCTCCCAAGCCCTGCTGGGCCCCAGGAGGTCCCGAGGCCCTCTCTGCTGGCGTGTGGGAAAAGAGTCACTTTTCCCTTTGCTTAGGCACACAGACAACATGATATTGTTGCTGCTGAGTCACTAAGTCACGCCTGAGTCTTGTGAGCCTCGTGGAGTGAGCCCGCCAGGCCCCTCTGTCCATGGGATATCCCAGGCAAGAGTACCGGAGTGGGTTGCCATCCTCCTCCTCGAGGGGATCTTCTCAATTCAGGGATCAAACCCTGCATCTCCTGGCCTGGCAGGCTGATTCCTAACCACTGAGCCACCAGGGTAGCCCACACTAAAAACATGCCTCTTTGAAAAAAATCAGAATACTGTGCATGAACTACAGTGGGCCCTCAGTCCCATCACCTCCCCTCCAAAGAGGTTATCACTCTGCACCCTGCCAGCCATCCTCTCAAGTGTGTCTTCTACACACACATGCTTGAGTCCATGGAATAGACACAGGATCGTCTTGTGTTTGATTTTACACAAATTGTGTCAGATTGCCTATGTCATGCCCGGATAGACTTTCATCCAAAAATTGGACATGAGGGGAAGGGGGCCCACTGCAGTATTCCTGCCTGGAGAATCCCATGGACAGAGGAGCTGGGCTGGCTACAGTCCATGGGGTCACAAAGAGTCGGACATGACTGAACGACTTTTTGTTCTTTTAAGAGAGGGAGGAGCTTGTCACTTCTCCCCAGACAGAGGTTCCTTCGTGGTCCTGGGATGCAATGGAGACATCTGTCATGCCACCCGCTCTGCCCTCAGGGCTGGTCCCTCCCTGATGGAGACTTGGACTCAATGATGGTTTGTGATCGGGAGCTGAAGCCTCCCTGCTGGCTGGCCCCCAGCCCCTTGAGGCAGGGCCTAGCCTCGTTTTTCACGGTCTGGTTCCCTAATGCAGGATCGAGCACCCCCACTTTTGTTGAACTGCACACCAGAACTTCTTCAGATCACTTCTTTGTCTGGCCAGTGTGGAAATGTGCACACCTGTGCACAGCAGGGCACCAAGCTCGGTGGCTGTCACCGGCGCTTCAGGACCAGGGGGCTGGCGGGTAACAGCTGGGCCTGGGGCTGCTCCCAAGCCCTGCTGGGCCCCAGGAGGTCCCGAGGCCCTCTCTGCTGGCGTGTGGGAAAAGAGTCACTTTTCCCTTTGCTTAGGCACACAGACAACATGATATTGTTGCTGCTGAGTCACTAAGTCACGCCTGAGTCTTGTGAGCCTCGTGGAGTGAGCCCGCCAGGCCCCTCTGTCCATGGGATATCCCAGGCAAGAGTACCGGAGTGGGTTGCCATCCTCCTCCTCGAGGGGATCTTCTCAATTCAGGGATCAAACCCTGCATCTCCTGGCCTGGCAGGCTGATTCCTAACCACTGAGCCACCAGGGTAGCCCACACTAAAAACATGCCTCTTTGAAAAAAATCAGAATACTGTGCATGAACTACAGTGGGCCCTCAGTCCCATCACCTCCCCTCCAAAGAGGTTATCACTCTGCACCCTGCCAGCCATCCTCTCAAGTGTGTCTTCTACACACACATGCTTGAGTCCATGGAATAGACACAGGATCGTCTTGTGTTTGATTTTACACAAATTGTGTCAGATTGCCTATGTCATGCGGTGACTTTCTCCACTCAGTTTTTGAGCCTAAACCTTGTGAAACATCTAGAGATCTCATTCATTCCTTGCCCTTACCATGTGGTTTTTTGTAAAGCTTTCCTTTCTCACTGGACCTCAGGGTCATTACAGACCCAAATCTCACTATCAACATCCTTATTCCTGTCTCTCAGCCCACGTGGGTGTTTTCCTAGGGACATTCCCATCGCCGGGTCATATGGTGTAAAACTTTCAGTTCTAATAAATAATGCTGACTTACCCTTCCAAATGGGGTATGTCAGTTGATTCTACCAGCAGTGTTTAAGGATGTCAGTTTTTCTATAGCTTCACCAATACCTGATGTTATCAGAACACTTTTATGTTTGCCAGTCGGTGGGATCCAGTTTGCATTTTTTCCTTGTTTAGCCAGGAGGGCGAGAGTGTGTGTGTGTGTGTGTGTGTGTGTGTTCATTCTCTAGTGCATGAATGGCCTGTGGAGTTCATCTTTTCTGCTTTCTTCATCTTTTGCCTCTTCGAGATATTTTGCAAATATTTCCCCCAGTCTTGCTATAAAGTCGATCATTGTCTGTGAGCTAAATTTTAATTCTGAGGTAGTCAGTTTACTGGTTTTACACTTATTGATTTGTATGTATTGATTCTTATTTTATCTTTAGAGACATCTCTTCCTGCTCCTAAGGTCACATGGATGTTCCATGTTTTCTGATAAATGTTGGTAGATTTTAAAAATAGAGTCCTCGGTGCCACCCCTTTGGAATGAAGTTGGAGGGAGAAGGGACACTAGAGACGAGGTGGGCTGAGAGATTTGGGCAGCACTGGTGTAGGGATGGGCTTCCCAGGTGGCACTAGTAGAAAAGAATCTGCCTGCCAGTGCAGGAGACTCCAGAGATGCAGGTTCGATCCCTGGGTCAGGAAGATCCTCTGGAGGATCGTGCCTGGAGACTCCCATGGACAGAGGAGCCTGGCCAGCTACAGTCCATGGGTTGCACAGTTGGACACGACTGGGCACACCTGCACACTCACAGTGTAGGCATGGCTGTCACCTGCACTGGCCTCCCCTGATGGTAGGCCAGTTCTGAGAGGCAGGCAGGAAGGTTAGGGGGGCCACCACAGCCCTTGACGGAAGGGCCTGGTCCTCCCACGACCTGCATCCCTCCCTCCCCGTACCTTGGTACCTGGCACCTGACACAGCTCCCCCCAGCTCTGAGTGAAATCCTCAGGGCGCTGCCTGCAGCAGGCAGCCCAGGAAGGACCAAGAGCAAGGGCAGTCAGGTTCCCTTCCTCAGTTCTCTCCCGAATCCTCCTGCAACAGGAATGCCCACAGCCCGCCTGTGGAGCAGCCGAGGGGAGAGGTGAGCAGCCGAGGGGAGAGGTGAGGTGCCGGACGTGTTCCTAAGATGCCACCCTGGAGGCCCACAAAGGTCACTCCAGCCAGGCTCCCTCAGTCTCCCTGAAGGACGCCTGGATGCCCTTCTGTTCAGTCTGCGGAAGCCGCTTCATTTCTCCTTAACTGCCCCACAGCTTCTGAAAAGCCGGGGGCTCCCTGCCTCTTGGAGTCGTCTCACCGGTGACAGTTGCCTTTTAGTTTTCTTATGAAATCTCTCACGGGGCTTTGATGTCTCAACTGCATTTCTGACAGTTGTTCCGCTTTGGGGTTTTGTCCTTCCTTTTTAGTTCTTTGTGGCAGAGGTGATAGGTCTTTCCTCCCTCATGAAGCCCCTAAAGGCCCCTGGGCTTTATAAGGGGTTTGCCTGCCAACAAACCCCACTGACACCCGGGCCTTGGCTGTGCCTGCTTTCTGGGGTCAGCCGCAGATGAACCTCTTCTGCAAATGTGGGGAAAGAAGAGCCAGGTTGTCCTTTTTAGGGGGAGGGGGAAGGAAAGAAAGAGAAACAAAAACAGGAAAGAGAAAGCATCCTTTATGAGTTGAGTTTTCTCTTTTTTAAAAGTAAAAGATGCTCATTGGGGAACATGATGTAAGTATTGAGTAAAGAAAGTAAACTTTACCTGTGTGTGTATGGGCTCAGTTGTGTCCGACTCTGCGACCCCATGGACTGTAGCCCACCAGGCTCCTCTGTTCATGGGATTCTCCAGGCAAGAATACTGGAGTGGGTTGCCATTCCCTTCTCCAGGGGATCTTCCCAACCCAGGGATCAAACCTACCTCTCTTGTGCCTCCTGCGTTGGCAGACAAGTTCTTAACCACTGTGCCCCCTGAGAAGCCAGAGTCTACCTCATGTAAAAGAAAATGTTTGCAAGAAAGAGTGTGAGGATTCCATTTCCGAGGCCACAGAAGGCTGGATGTCTTCTACGTGGAACTAGAAATTCTGGATAAAGTCATTTTTAGAACTCTTGTTAAATACTTGGCTAGACTCCTGGGAAAGGGAGGAAGTTCCTTGCCCTCGAGAATGAGCACATGCACTCCAGAGAGCTGAGCCTGTCTGGTGCTAGTATTTGCCACGGGGTTTCTGGCCTTGCCGGGTGGTCATACCCTGGGGGAAGAGACAGAATCAGGAGGCCTGTTGCAACTGATGTGCTGGAAGACATCCCAGGAAGCCAGATCTCAGCCTGTGCTCTCAGAGGGTTAAGCTGAGGTAGTGTGGGAGGTGAGGGGCGGGGAGGTGAGGGGCCAGGAGGTGGGACCAGGGGTGGAGGTGAAGGTGGAAGGCTAGGAGATGGGAGAAGGAACGGGGGAGGAGAGGGGGGAGGAAGCGGGGGAAGAGAAGAGAGCATAGGAGACACGTACCTGTCATCCCTTAGGTCTAAATGAAAAGCAGAAATGAGGGGAGGCAAAACCTTGACAGATACCGGAACCCAAGCTTATCCCCTGTGCTTAGGGCCAGAATTGTTACCATCTCTGTTACTTCCCCAGCACTAATAAAGTGAAGCCAAGTATCAGGTTCCAGAATATATCTGGGTGCTGACAGTGTCTACACCTGGAGTGTCACAGCGCACAGCTCTAAATTTACCAAACTCAAACTGGACGCGAAGGGTGGATTTTACAGTATACAAATTTCTCTCCATAGAGCTGTTTAAGAAAAAAAAAAAAAAAAGACCACCATTCTTCTAGTCAGAGGTGTCTTTTAATATTTTAGTATATTTCCCCGCATTTGTATTTCTTTGTAGGAGTACTATTTTTAAACAAACAAAAGTCACAGTTGTGAAATTTTTATCATTTTGTTCATGTAAGCGTGTTCTATCCTTCCCAGGGTCATTGCGGTTGTTTGTAGGTAGGAAATTTACTTGGATATTTAATGTGTGTTTCCAGCTTTAATGTGCATGTCGAATACCTTCTCATCTTAAAATAATTTCAAGCAAATCAGTGGTACAGAGAGCAGAAATTAAAGTTCTCCTGTTGATACCACACACACACACACTCTCTCTCTCTCTCCCACCCCCACCCCCCAATTCTCACTTCCCTCCTCTTAAGTAACCACAGTTCACACTTTGGTTAAACAACTTTTAAATGGGTATGTAATTTTCCATATGATGGGAAAAAAATCATACTCGAGTGGTTCCCCTCTGTGGGGGCATTTAGGTTGTTTCCTGGTTCAGCGATTTCTTTTAAAACATATTACAGAGGATTTCATTGAAGGGAACTCAGAGCAGACCATGCATGTAATGGCCCTGGTGATTTCAGAGCCATCAAGAGTGGGTACTAAATCAGACGTCAAGCCTGGGAATGACTTCCAGCTAAGAGAAGGGACTGAGCAAAAGCTGAGGACTCCCTGCTCAGTGCGCTCTCTACCTGCTCTCATTTCAAGGCATCAGACATCTCCAGATTGGGGACATTATTCCCCTCACTGATGGGAGACCGTGGTCTCGAGGGGCCAAGAGCCTCACCCCCGATCGCACACCATCTCACACAGAGCTCTGGGCTGTCAGACACCACGCTGAGGTCCTGATTCTGTAAACAAGCGAGGGGCTCTTCCTTTCCTGTCTTCACTTCATCTGGGCAAACACCATCCCAGGTGTAAACCACCACGCCTGTGGGAAGCACTAAAAGTGAGCAGTATCAGGTTCCAGAATATATCTGGGTGCTGACAGTGTCTACACCTGGAGTGTCACAGCACAGCTCTAAATTTACCAAACTCAAACTGACGCCAAGGGTGGATTTTACAGTATACAAATTTCTCTCATAGAGCTGTTTAAGAAAAAAAAAAAGACCACCATTCTTCTAGTCAGAGGTGTCTTTAATATTTTAGTATATTTCCCGCATTTGTATTTCTTTGTAGGAGTACTATTTTTAAACAAACAAAAGTCACAGTTGTGAAATTTTTATCATTTTGTTCATGTAAGCGTGTTCTATCCTTCCCAGGGTCATTGCGGTTGTTTGTAGGTAGGAAATTTACTTGGATATTTAATGTGTGTTTCCAGCTTTAATGTGCATGTCGAATACCTTCTCATCTTAAAATAATTTCAAGCAAATCAGTGGTACAGAGAGCAGAAATTAAAGTTCTCCTGTTGATACCACACACACACACACTCTCTCTCTCTCTCTCTCTCCCACCCCCACCCCCCAATTCTCACTTCCCTCCTCTTAAGTAACCACAGTTCACACTTTGGTTAAACAACTTTTAAATGGGTATGTAATTTTCCATATGATGGGAAAAAAATCATACTCGAGTGGTTCCCCTCTGTGGGGGCATTTAGGTTGTTTCCTGGTTCAGCGATTTCTTTTAAAACATATTACAGAGGATTTCATTGAAGGGAACTCAGAGCAGACCATGCATGTAATGGCCCTGGTGATTTCAGAGCCATCAAGAGTGGGTACTAAATCAGACGTCAAGCCTGGGAATGACTTCCAGCTAAGAGAAGGGACTGAGCAAAAGCTGAGGACTCCCTGCTCAGTGCGCTCTCTACCTGCTCTCATTTCAAGGCATCAGACATCTCCAGATTGGGGACATTATTCCCCTCACTGATGGGAGACCGTGGTCTCGAGGGGCCAAGAGCCTCACCCCCGATCGCACACCATCTCACACAGAGCTCTGGGCTGTCAGACACCACGCTGAGGTCCTGATTCTGTAAACAAGCGAGGGGCTCTTCCTTTCCTGTCTTCACTTCATCTGGGCAAACACCATCCCAGGTGTAAACCACCACGCCTGTGGGGAAGCACTGAAATGTCACTGGGACTCTGGGTTGGTTGGGTTTGGTTTTTTTTTTTTTTTTTTTTAGCTACTATTACAGTGCTTAATCCAATGGTAACACTGTACAAGTTACCTACACGCGAACCTTCAAGTTTCAAACTTTCAAAAATGTAAGCATGCGTTCACATGTCCCACTGCATAAGTGAGTCCCCATGGCTGGTGTACATTGACACATACGTGCATCCTCCACAAGCGGCTAAGCTGTTGTGGACTTTTCCCTACAACTCTGTGTAGAGCAGGGGCTTCCCAGGTAGCGCTCGCGGTAAAGAGCTCACCTGCCAGTACAGGAGGCTTAAGAGACTTTGAGTTCGATCCCTGGGTGGGGAGGCTCCCCAGAGGATGGCGTGCCAACCCGCTCCAGCATTCTTGCCTAGAGAACCCTGTGGACAGAGAAGCCTGGCGGGTGACCGCCCATGGGGCCCCAGTGAGCCGGACACGACAGAAGTGGCTTAGCATGGTCCTGAACAGAGTGCAGGAGTGCGGTGTCTTTATTTGGAGCCCAGACTGTCCAGAAGCTTGCATAAGAGGCACGTGGCGTAGCTGGCACTACTGTGCTTTTCAAGGCACTGCACTATAAGACTAAACACACTTTCTTTGTCTTTCGTGTTTGTTCTCTATGTATTATTTGTGTGAAAAGGATTATAAGCCTGTCGCAGCGCAGCAGTATGTAGCTGACTATGTCAGCTGGGCACCACAGGTGACTTTGTTGCACTTATGAACAAGTTGGATTTAGGAACCCACTGGACGCATGCACGGCCCTCACAGAAAGGAGCTCGTTCGCATGTCGGGGACTTACGGTGCTAGTGTTTTATGTTCTCCACGTGAGTTAGACCTCACAAACAGTGCTTCGAGCGGGTCGGGCACAATCCCCATAGCCCAGAGAGGCATGGTAAGTTGCCCAGCGTGGCTCAAGAGGAGGGACTCAGGTCCCCAGTGCATGTGACTCCTGGCCCGGGCTCTGGCGCCAAGTTGCACTGCCTGGCAGAACACACACCCACTTGAGAGCGTCGCTCACACTGGCCTCTCTCTGCTCTCTCTCCCCCTCCTTCCAGACAACAGCGACCTGATCGCGTGCACGGTGATCGCCAGGGACGGCGGCATGCTCCAGCGGTTCCTGGCCGTTGATATCTACCAGATGAGTTTGGTGGAGCCCGATGTGTCCAGGCTGGGCTGGGGAGTGGTCAAGTTCGCAGGCCTTCTGCAGGTACGATGGCTGAGAAGCCCGGAAGCTGGCTTCTCTATTGGCTGTACCAACCCCCACCACAGTGTTACGGTCAGGTTCTGGTGACATACGGGCCATGGGAACAGATTATCACTGACGTAAGTTAGAACAGATAAAGGCCAAGTTCTCCGACCAAAAGCCAGTTCTGATTCCTCTCAACCGTTACCAGATAGGGAGCTTTACCAAAAGCATGTATGACTAGAGCTACATGTCCTGTTTTTTAAACATTGCACACAGGCACTCGAAAAAGAGTGTGTGTATTTTTCATTCTGTCACATTGCATGTATTCCACACCTTGGTTTTTTCACTCAGTGGATGTTTGGGAGTGTGTCAGTCCATGAAGACTTCCCTGGTATTCTTGTACCTGTCGCCTGACTGTACACCACGGGGGAGTCAGTCAGCGCCCTGTGGCTGCTCCCAGCTTTCGAGCTTCACAGACAGTGCTACCGTGAACAAAATTGTCCCAACCCCCTCATCCACTTGGCCCAGGGTTCCCCTAGGACAGATACCAAGAAGTTGGGCCAAGCCCGTTTCCTCTCGAGCATGATTGTTGCCACTGGTGATTTATGGAAGCTCCCGTGTCCTCCTCCGCCTCTCCAGCAGGCCCGGGCTCTCCAGTTGCCAGGCGCCAAGCTGGAGCTTGAGTTTTCTTAATGTTTGTCTGATGATGGGTAACCGGTGCCAGCCAGTGGGTCAAGGAAGCATAGAACCAGCCGAGCTGAAAAAGGCATCCAGCTCACGCCCCCCAGACCCCCAGGCCCTGCTTGCCTGTGCAGGCCTGTCTTCTTGCTGGGCTGTCCTGGTGTTGCTGGCACAATCTCACCAGGGCCGGCCCACGTCCACCTCTAGAGGGACCCCGCCCTGAGAGGACCACCCACGTGTCTGAAGATGCTGTCGCATCCCTTTCCCAGCCTCCTCTTTGTCCAGACTTTTCCATTAAAAAAAAAAAAAAAAAAAAACCCTTTTCCAGAAGGTTGACGTGAGAAGCAAGTATCTGAAGAATCTCGCATTTAAAACAGACTTCCATGTCCGAGACTATCCATTAAGCAACTCAGTGCTTCTTATTTATCTCGGCTTATGATCAATTTCCCTTAGAATTTAGTATCAGGAAAGTGTTTTTCTCTCTCAAAGGATTCATACGTGTCGTCCATCAGACACTGAAAGCCCATAAACCTTTTCTCTTGGTCAACTTCCAGGAGCGCCTGTGTGTCAGGTGGCTCCTCCGCGCCGGCCTCTCTCCCTGCTTGAAAGCGTAGTATCTCACCCAATCCCCACTGCTGCGTCCCGGGCCAGATAGAATGCCTGTGAACAGTCCCCGTCTTGCTTCATGCGCCTTTTCAACATTTTACCCATCTCTAGCCTCTGACTTTTCACCTGTCTTCGGCACTCGAAAAGAGTGTGTGTATTTTTCTTTGTCATTGCTTTCACACCTTGGTTTTCACTCAGTGGATGTTTGGGAGTGTGTCAGTCCATGAAGACTTCCCTGGTATTCTTGTACCTGTCGCCTGACTGTACACCACGGGGGAGTCAGTCAGCGCCCTGTGGCTGCTCCCAGCTTTCGAGCTTCACAGACAGTGCTACCGTGAACAAAATTGTCCCAACCCCCTCATCCACTTGGCCCAGGGTTCCCCTAGGACAGATACCAAGAAGTTGGGCCAAGCCCGTTTCCTCTCGAGCATGATTGTTGCCACTGGTGATTTATGGAAGCTCCCGTGTCCTCCTCCGCCTCTCCAGCAGGCCCGGGCTCTCCAGTTGCCAGGCGCCAAGCTGGAGCTTGAGTTTTCTTAATGTTTGTCTGATGATGGGTAACCGGTGCCAGCCAGTGGGTCAAGGAAGCATAGAACCAGACGAGCTGAAAACGGCATCCAGCTCACGCCCCCCAGACCCCCAGGCCCTGCTTGCCTGTGCAGGCCTGTCTTCTTGCTGGGCTGTCCTGGTGTTGCTGGCACAATCTCACCAGGGCCGGCCCACGTCCACCTCTAGAGGGACCCCGCCCTGAGAGGACCACCCACGTGTCTGAAGATGCTGTCGCATCCCTTTCCCAGCCTCCTCTTTGTCCAGACTTTTCCATTAAAAAAAAAAAAAAAAAAAAACCCTTTTCCAGAAGGTTGACGTGAGAAGCAAGTATCTGAAGAATCTCGCATTTAAAAAAGACTTCCATGTCCGAGACTATCCATTAAGCAACTCAGTGCTTCTTATTTATCTCGGCTTATGATCAATTTCCCTTAGAATTTAGTATCAGGAAAGTGTTTTTCTCTCTCAAAGGATTCATACGTGTCGTCCATCAGACACTGAAAGCCCATAAACCTTTTCTCTTGGTCAACTTCCAGGAGCGCCTGTGTGTCAGGTGGCTCCTCCGCGCCGGCCTCTCTCCCTGCTTGAAAGCGTAGTATCTCACCCAATCCCCACTGCTGCGTCCCGGGCCAGATAGAATGCCTGTGAACAGTCCCCGTCTTGCTTCATGCGCCTTTTCAACATTTTCCCCATCTCTAGCCTCTGACTTTTCACGTCTGTCTTCCATCTTCCTGCTTTTGTCTCCAGCCTCCGTGGGAAGCAAATTCTATGCTCTCTGAGGTTTTAAATCAGATTTGCCCTAATACTTGCTCTACGTGAGTCCTTCTCTACCTTTCAAGTGTAACTTTCTTAAAACGTGTCTTTCTCGGAGCTAGCTTTTTCCTTTAGGGACCAGGAATTCATCAGAGACATACAAACGGTGCTAACAGTACCCCCTTCCCTTCTTCAGAGCAGCAGGAAAGGAACTGTTAGCAGGTGAAATCATGCCAGAAAGGGCTAGGAACTTGGGTATGTTATCTCTGGTTTCTTGGAAGCAAGAACTGTTTAGAGTCTGAGGCTTCCCTGGTGGCCCAGTGATTCAGAGCCCACCTTCTGGGGGCGCGGGGTGGCGTGGGTTCAGTCCCTGATCAAGACCCTGAGACCCCACTGCGGCTGGTGTCCTGCACGTTCACCTGCTGACTCGAGCCCTGGGGTCAGGACGGACCTGCCCCACGGCCGCTGGCGCCGTCCGTGCTTCCCACCCCATCGTCTCCCCCGGGCCTCTGCTCCTCCTCTGCTCTCTCAGACTTGGGGAGCTGATGGTCACCTCAGAGCAAAAGCAAAGTTCAACCCAGAGGCCCCTCGTCCTCGGTGAGACATGGGTCCACAGCTTCTGAGCAGCAGCCTTCCCCCGGAACCTAGCCAACACCCTCTCCTGGGCTCTCCCGCCCGCAGGACATGCAGGTGACCGGCGTGGAGGACGACAGCCGGGCCCTGAACGTCACCATCCACAAGCCTGCGGCCAGCCCCACTCCAAGCCCCCCCCTTCAGAAATTTTTTTTCTGGTTTTCAATTTTTTCCCAAGGATTCATACGTGTCGTCCATCAGACACTGAAAGCCCAGAAACCTTTTCTCTTGGTCAACTTCCAGGAGCGCCTGTGTGTCAGGTGGCTCCTCCGCGCCGGCCTCTCTCCCTGCTTGAAAGCGTAGTATCTCACCCAATCCCCACTGCTGCGTCCCGGGCCAGATAGAATGCCTGTGAACAGTCCCCGTCTTGCTTCATGCGCCTTTTCAACATTTTCCCCATCTCTAGCCTCTGACTTTTCACGTCTGTCTTCCATCTTCCTGCTTTTGTCTCCAGCCTCCGTGGGAAGCAAATTCTATGCTCTCTGAGGTTTTAAATCAGATTTGCCCTAATACTTGCTCTACGTGAGTCCTTCTCTACCTTTCAAGTGTAACTTTCTTAAAACGTGTCTTTCTCGGAGCTAGCTTTTTCCTTTAGGGACCAGGAATTCATCAGAGACATACAAACGGTGCTAACAGTACCCCCTTCCCTTCTTCAGAGCAGCAGGAAAGGAACTGTTAGCAGGTGAAATCATGCCAGAAAGGGCTAGGAACTTGGGTATGTTATCTCTGGTTTCTTGGAAGCAAGAACTGTTTAGAGTCTGAGGCTTCCCTGGTGGCCCAGTGATTCAGAGCCCACCTTCTGGGGGCGCGGGGTGGCGTGGGTTCAGTCCCTGATCAAGACCCTGAGACCCCACTGCGGCTGGTGTCCTGCACGTTCACCTGCTGACTCGAGCCCTGGGGTCAGGACGGACCTGCCCCACGGCCGCTGGCGCCGTCCGTGCTTCCCACCCCATCGTCTCCCGCCGGGCCTCTGCTCCTCCTCTGCTCTCTCAGACTTGGGGAGCTGATGGTCACCTCAGAGCAAAAGCAAAGTTCAACCCAGAGGCCCCTCGTCCTCGGTGAGACATGGGTCCACAGCTTCTGAGCAGCAGCCTTCCCCCGGAACCTAGCCAACACCCTCTCCTGGGCTCTCCCCGCCCCGCAGGACATGCAGGTGACCGGCGTGGAGGACGACAGCCGGGCCCTGAACGTCACCATCCACAAGCCTGCGGCCAGCCCCCACTCCAAGCCCTTCCCCATCCTGCAGGCCGCCTTTGTCTTCTCGGACCACATCCGCTGCATCATCGCCAAGCAGCGCCTGGCCAAGGGCCGCATCCAGGCCAGACGCATGAAGATGCAGCGCATCGCGGGTGAGTGCAGCCCGGCGGGTGCGCTTGAGCCATCAGGGCGGCTCCCACATTGACCTCGAGCACCCTCGTGACTCCTCGAGAAGAGGACACCTGCAGTGCTACAGGAACCGGTTGTGTCTTGGTGAGAGAGTGGAGGATCCCAAGTGTTCGATTTCTAGAAAGTCTAGGGCTGCTCGAAGAGGCGCAGGCTTCAGTGTGGACAGTGGTGCTCCCTCCCACATACGACGCTCGGGAGCTTATGTTTGCACAGTGCTTCGACAGTCTGATCCGTAAAACCACCCCAGAGATGAGCAGGGCCTGTTCTACCCATTTTATAGACAAGCAAACTGATGCTTAGTGACTTGCCCAAAGCCACACAAGCAGCAGGTTGGCAGAACCAAAGACAGAACTTTCTGCGTTCAAACCCGTCCCTTCCTCCTCTCTCTTCCCAGCTCTCTCGAGAAGCAGCCCTGCCTGGTGTGGGACCCGTGACCCAGCCCTGGATTTGAAAGTGTTGTTTCACATGGCGCTGGGGTTGTGGTGAAATCAGTGAGGAGGCCCTCCGGCGTCCCGTGTCAGGAAGGCCCCCAGCTTTCTCAGAAGCAAAGGTGCTGAAGTGAGGGCCTTCCCTTTGTCAGGGCAGATGGCACAGCGTCCCCGGGGGAAAAGGAAAAAACTGAGCCTGCATCGGTGTCCTGCACCACCTGCTGACTCGAGCCCTGGGGTCAGGACGGACCTGCCCCACGGCCGCTGGCGCCGTCCGTGCTTCCCACCCCATCGTCTCCCGGGCCTCTGCTCCTCCTCTGCTCTCTCAGACTTGGGGAGCTGATGGTCACCTCAGAGCAAAAGCAAAGTTCAACCCAGAGGCCCCTCGTCCTCGGTGAGACATGGGTCCACAGCTTCTGAGCAGCAGCCTTCCCCCGGAACCTAGCCAACACCCTCTCCTGGGCTCTCCCCGCCCCGCAGGACATGCAGGTGACCGGCGTGGAGGACGACAGCCGGGCCCTGAACGTCACCATCCACAAGCCTGCGGCCAGCCCCCACTCCAAGCCCTTCCCCATCCTGCAGGCCGCCTTTGTCTTCTCGGACCACATCCGCTGCATCATCGCCAAGCAGCGCCTGGCCAAGGGCCGCATCCAGGCCAGACGCATGAAGATGCAGCGCATCGCGGGTGAGTGCAGCCCGGCGGGTGCGCTTGAGCCATCAGGGCGGCTCCCACATTGACCTCGAGCACCCTCGTGACTCCTCGAGAAGAGGACACCTGCAGTGCTACAGGAACCGGTTGTGTCTTGGTGAGAGAGTGGAGGATCCCAAGTGTTCGATTTCTAGAAAGTCTAGGGCTGCTCGAAGAGGCGCAGGCTTCAGTGTGGACAGTGGTGCTCCCTCCCACATACGACGCTCGGGAGCTTATGTTTGCACAGTGCTTCGACAGTCTGATCCGTAAAACCACCCCAGAGATGAGCAGGGCCTGTTCTACCCATTTTATAGACAAGCAAACTGATGCTTAGTGACTTGCCCAAAGCCACACAAGCAGCAGGTTGGCAGAACCCAAAGACAGAACTTTCTGCGTTCAAACCCGTCCCTTCCTCCTCTCTCTTCCCAGCTCTCTCGAGAAGCAGCCCTGCCTGGTGTGGGACCCGTGACCCAGCCCTGGATTTGAAAGTGTTGTTTCACATGGCGCTGGGGTTGTGGTGAAATCAGTGAGGAGGCCCTCCGGCGTCCCGTGTCAGGAAGGCCCCCAGCTTTCTCAGAAGCAAAGGTGCTGAAGTGAGGGCCTTCCCTTTGTCAGGGCAGATGGCACAGCGTCCCCCCCCCGGGGAAAAGGCATTCTATTAATGCCTGAAATCACCAACAGCCTTTCTCAAGAAACCAGTGCCTTTTGGCTCAAGCACTGAGCAGTCCGTCTAGGGAGGAGGGGAGCATGCTTGAGGGGTCACCTAAAAAATCATCACTTGGTGGGCAGGGTTTGGGCCTCATGGATTCAGTTATTTCCTGCCCGTGCCCTGTTGACCCGCGTGGGCCTGCGTCCTGCATAGTCCTCATCTTATTTCTCACTTAGCGGAAACTTGGCGTCCAAAATCATTACAGAAGCATTCTGTAATGTGCAAAGTGACTTAAATCATTCAGTCCTTTCTCTAAAGATTTATTTCCAGAGGGTTTTTTTTTTTTTTTAATGTAAAGCAGTTTCTCACAGCTGGCATGAAGGCTAAATATTTCATTTGAAAATTGAAAATTATGCTGTAAAGTGGCTGTTAGAATGAACGTCTTGAGTATTTCTTTCTTTTTTTTCTGGCCATGCCATGTGGCCTGTGGGACCTTGATTCCACCATCAGGGGTCAAACCTATGCCCCAGCATTGAATGTGTGGAGTCTTAACCACTGTCACACTAGGGAAGTCCCACGCTTTTGGTATCTCTTAAATAAATTTCGAAAAGGCCCTCCAAATTGCTGTATCGTGAGATTTGTGTGTGGAAGGGAAGATGGGGACAGACGTGCACATACACTCTTAAATACCACAAGCACACGTATGTGTGTGTGCTCTCTCATACCACTCTGTCCCGCATGCATAGGCCTCTGGATTTTCATGGCAGAATTTGGAGAAGGAAATGGCAGCCCACTCCAGTATTCTTGCCTGGAGAATCCCATGGACACAGGAGCCTGGTATGCAACTGGCTACAGTCCATTGTGTCACAGGACTGGCCCTATTTGCTTCCGGTCTGAAATGGTACCCAAGGCTCAGCCTAGGTATGGGTGTATGGAGTGGGTGGGTGGGTGGGTGTGTGTGTGTGTGTGTGTGTGTGTGCCTCAGGCCGGGGCCTCAGTGTCCCGCCGGTCTCCCCCTCTCCAGGCTGCCTGCCTAGAATTGCCCAAGGAATGTGCCTGGCGGGGCCACAGCCACACCAGCTACCGCCACCCCAAGTCTCCTCCCCCACACCTCCATCCTACGCGCTGAGCTTAAACCCCAGGTTTGTTTCCACGTAGCTCTCCTGGACCTCCCGATCCAGCCGGCGACGGAAGTCTTGGGGTTCGGACTCGGCTCCTCCTCCACCCAGCACCTGCCTTTCCGCTTCTACGACCAGTGCCGCCGGGGCAGCAGCGACCCCACGGTGCAGCGCTCTGTGTTCGCCTCGGTGGACAAGGTGCCAGGTGAGCTAGCCCTCCCCGCGCCACCTCCTGCCCAGTGCGGGGCATGGAAGGGCAGGGTGACGGTTTCAGCACTTTCTGTATCTTGAGTCTTTGTAAACTTCCCTCCCTCTCTCAGAAACCCAGTTCCTTAGAACTTATCCACGTCCAGCTCACGATTAAGCACAAGCCCAGAAAAGAAGTCCGGGCTTTCTCTTTGGTGTTCCGCCACCAGGGTTTGGTTTTCCAGAGATTTGTTTGAGGACGTGGGAAGAACTTCTCAGAATTAAGACCTACGGCTTTCTTGGAAGTTTCTTGGAAACACTGAGCGTATTAGTAAGGAGGCTGTGGGAGGGTCATTTCCTTCTCCCTGTAGAATGGCTAGAAAGAGCTAGTGTGCGTGGTTCCCGTGTAAGCCTTCGAAGAAGTGAGATTTCGTGAGAAGGTGGCTGCTTGCCCCAAGTCCCCGTCACTGTCTTTTTTTTCCTGGGAGCTTCTGTTCCTATTTTAACCAAAGTGCATTTCTAGCTTTCCTCCCCACCTATCTAAAAGAGACGCATGAATAGGAAATTCAAAGTCTCCTAGCGGAGCTGAAAGTACCACTTCACAGAAAGGTCCAGTGGGCTCCCCCTTCCTGTTCTGATACGTTTGCTCTAAGTAGACACATATGCATCCTGACCTCTTGCGAGAGAACCTTGCCCTAGTTAACAAAAATTCAGACAACTGGCCAAGATGAGCCCTGTCACTTCACCGCTCCACACTTAGGCTTCGAACCTTAGCTGGAAATGTTGCAAGCTGTTTTCAAAAGCAGTTACCTATTTAAAAACAAAATGTGGTCAGGAGAACCTGACCCAAGCCAGGGTCCCTGTTCTGTCTCTCCTCCATCCCACATTGTATACTTTGACCTAATTAATTCATTTTAGAAATATAGTATATACTATCCGTGCTTAGTCGCTTCAGTCATGTCTGACTTGTGATCCCGTGGACTGTGGCCCTTCAGGCTCCTCTGACCATGGAATTCTCCAGGCAAGAATACTGGAGTGGGTTGCTATTTTCTTCTCCAATAAAGGGTAACCCAAATAGGACATGATAAAGTGAAGAACAAGATTACTTGGCCCCAGAAGTGACCACGGTTAATTAACAGTTTCTTGCGTGTCCTTTCAGAAATGTTTTGTTTTTACATCAGGGGTTATACCATACATGTGATTCTGCATCAGCACAGGCAAATCAACTTAGTGCTCATTCACTGTTGTATAGTATTTGATCGTATCAGTGGACCAAAAAATCTGTAACATTTCGTACGAATGAGCATATGACACTGGTCATTAACACTGGACAGTAACACAGGTCACTTCCAGTATCTTGTTCTTGCATTGTCACCGTGACCCTCCTTGGGGTATCCTTGGTAAATGTGCAGATCTCATGTGTCAGTAGGATAAATTCCCAGCGGTGGATCTGCCAAGTCAAAGGGGAAGTTTTTCATCCTAATACATATAGTCCCAGGAAGTACTCCAGAAAAAGTGTGCCAGTTCACGCTGCCACCGACAGCCTAAGACTGCTTCCGTTCTTACATCCAGTCTTAGGCTTTGAGACTGACTGTAGCTCGGCCTCTCTTCTGCCATGAAATACGAGATGATTCTGCCTGCGTAAGAGTCTAGAGGGTTCTTTATTAAAACTTCTCCAAATTTCTTCCTGCACGATAGAGATGGTTGCTAAGCAGACTTAAATGATGACCATAAATCTAGGTTAAGTAAATACAGACTAGCCTGATAAGAAATCATTTATTTCTTCTTTTACCTTTTTTTTTCATACACAATTGTAATTTTTCTTTTTTTGGCCGCACAGCAAGTGGGATCTTAGTTCCCTCACCAGGGACCGATCCTGCACTCCTTGCATTGAAGGGCAGCGTCTTCACCACTGGACTGCCAGGGAAACCCCCTACACAGGTGTAATTTTAGTATAACATGTCTATAAGCACCTCTTTGCAACTTTTTGAAATTGAAATGTAATTGGTATATAAGATTCTATAAGTTAAATCATTTCTTTAGGGTCATCAGGGGCTTCTTTGAGCTCAGGAACTAAAGGGTTAGGGAGAGAACTTGAGGCGAGTGTAAATGAGTGTAAACAGAGCCAAACTAGCATCCTGGGGCCTCTGCATAGGTGCCCCTCTGTCTGCAGAAGGCTTTGCGATCACTGGCTTCTCCCATCCCACCTGGCCTGCAGAGGTAGGGTGGGGTTCTGCGTGCTGGGGGCAGGGCCTGCCGCACAGAGGGCGTGGCGCAGCTCGAAGGCCCCGTATCTGGGTGGCTGGTCCCAGGGTCGGGGCTCGGGAGGTTGGGGAAGGTGGGACTATGGCAGGTCATAGGTGGCACCTGAGAGCAGCCACTCCCCCTCAGCAGCGTCTCCCCTCGACAGCTCCTGGCAGTGGGTCGGGGGGGAGTCCATTCTCACAGATGTGGCTGCAGGACGGCAGCTCCAGGGCCTTGGGCAGAGAGGCTTCGATGCCCTGCTGTCCTCGCCTGGCCGGTGATGTGACCTAAAGGGCGAGTGGAAGCCGCTGAGCCTTAGTATGACTCAGAGAAAGTCAGAGCTCCCTCATAGGGAACCCCGCCTCCCTACCCCCTTCTCCCGTCCCCCCGCCCCGCTGCCTCAGACTTTGGCCCCATAGCGGCCCAGCATCTTGGAATCGTCCTTCGTTTTCTCTTTCCCACACCCACGCCTGCTCTGCCTCCAGGACATACCTCGTCGTCTCCCCTCTGGGCCACCAGCATCTCTCCCTACCTCATGGCATCGGCACGCACGGATTTCTCGGCTTCCAGGCTCGTCCCCTCCCTTCCGTGCAGCCAGTGGCATCTTTCTAGAACATAAATCACATCACATCATGCCTCTGCCTCCAGCCCTCCAGTAGCTTCCCTGCTGCACTTAGAACAACATCGAGATCGCTCCCACACGCCTCCCTCTGCCACCCCACCCCACCTGCTCCTCTGTGTCAGCGTATCTCCAGGCTTGAGCCTTCGGACCCCTCTTTTTTTTTTTGAATGCATGGCATGTGGGATCTTAGTTTCCCAGCCAGGGATCAAACCCACGCCCCTCTGCCGCGGAAGCACAAAATCCTAACCTCTGGACTGCCAGGGAAGTCCCAGCACCTCCTCATACTCTGACAACTACTGAGGACCCAAAGAACTTTCATTTGTATGGATTAGACTTATCAGTATTTCAGAGATTAGAAATGAAAACATTAAAAAAATAATTAAAACTGAGAAATACTTTAAAAATTTACTTGTTTAAAAAAGTAATAACCCATCCTATGTAAACATAAATAGCACAGTTCTTTATGAACAATAACTCTGTTTTACAAAACCAAAAAAGAAAAATACTCGTTTTTTGCAAATCTCCTTAATATATGGCTTAATAGGAAACAGCTGGGTTCTTGCAGCTGCTTCTGCTTTCAACCTGTTGTGATGGCGTGGGCTCTGGAAAGCTCGTCTGTGTCCTCTCGGGAGAGGGAGTGAAAAAGGAAAATGCTGTCATTATCTTTATGAAAGTTCTGACCCTGGGAGGCCCCTCAGCTCCCCAGCCCAGCTTAGAGAACCACGGGTCTAGCCTGCTGCGCTCTCTCCTGCCCCGGGGCCTTTGCAACAAGTGTTCTTCGCTAGATCTGCGTGTGCCGGGCTACTTCCCAGTGATCACTCAGGTTTCAGTCCTCAGGCCACCTCCTCATAGAGGCCTTTCCTGAGTCCCCGGCCCCGCCCCGCCCGCATTGGCCTGGTTTATGTCCTCCGCGGTCCTGTGGCTCTGTACCTGGCTGAAGTTTTGGGGGCAACTTCCTGCCCCCTAGAGAGTGTCACTTTAACGGGGAACCTGGAGTACCCCCTAAAGGCGGTCCCACGGCGCCTCGCACGCTGCCTCCATTCAGTTTTCGGCTGAGTGAGCAGTGAGCCTCCGTTCTTACTCTCCGCCCAGCCTCAGAGCAGTGTCCATCCGATGCCTTCTCCTGCGCAAACCCCAGGGAAACGAGGACTTCCGGCAGGAGCCCCAGATATTGGGTGGTTTGGGCCCCTGGGTAGTTTGGGCCCCCAGGTCTTCAGCAGATCTCAGCAGCATCCGCCCTCCTCAGCATCGCTGCTTCTCCCAAGTGAGTGGGACGTGAGTGCACGACGGCGAAGTGGCAGACGCGCATTGGTTGCGCATTAGTGTCCCTGCACTCGCCTTCCTCAGAGCTGGCTGGAGGGGCTATTGGAGGCCCCGCCCAGGTGGGCCCGCGATGCTAGGGCATCTATATCACCACGGACCGCACTGTTGCAACATCCCCCTCCACCTGGGAATTCACTAGGGAAAACCAGTGCTGGCCACCTGCCCCTGGGAGGCGGCAGGAGGAGCCAGCTCTGTTGTGACACACCTCCCGATTTTATCTGTAGGTCTGGGTAATCATCATAGCACCGTCTGTCTCCCCTTTCAAAGCCATATATGATTATATTTGATGAGCACATACCTTTCATTTCCTTGGAGCAGATATTAAAGGGGAATATAAACCAGGGCTAATAGGCGACTGGTCACTTCGGTGTATTTTTCTTCTTCCATTTGGCTTGGAAAGAAATCACAAATTCTGTTTATTGGCTGGCTTCGTGTTTGTGGCTCCCCTCCCCACAGAATGTTCAGCTCCACGGGAGCAGAGGCTGGTGTGCGCCCCTGGCTGGGGAGGGAGGGTCTGCAGTGACTGGTGTGTCAGTGGACTGGTGTGACCAGTCTAGAGTCCACCTTTGAGGTTGGCGCTCCATGGCTGGTGCTTTCCGAGACCTGCTCCACTGGTGACAGTCGATTGTTAGAACCTGCCCAAAGGGGGCAGGAAGTCCAAAACTAACCCACAGTGCAGTCTCCCCATGGAGACCCGGGGACTGTCAGACTCCAGAGCAGAAGCTGTTCCCAGAAGTGAGCCCGGGCATCTGGGACGGTGGCCTCCAGTCTGAGGCCAGGGCTGTGCCTTCCCCAAGCCAACGAGACCCCCTGTCCTGGGCTCCTTCCGGCCCAGAGGCTGCTCGCAGGTGTTCACCTGGGAGTGGGAAAGCTGGTGACGGAGTACCGCAGTCCCTCTTGCTTGGGTCCTACCCAGGGTGGCAAAGTGTTAGGAGCTGAGTCATGTCTCTCTTTGTAACCCCATGGATGATAACCCTCCAGGCTCCTCTGCCCATGGAATTCTCCAGGCAGGAGTGGAGTTGCCATGCCCTTCTCCAGGGAATCTTCCCCGCCCTAGGGACTGAACCTGAGTCTCCTGCATTACAGGCAGATTCTTTACCAGCTGAGCCACCAGGGAAACCCAGGCCTGTCTAATTCTTACCCAAACAGAAAGGCTCTAGAGCCCAACCTGTTAGCAGATTGAAATGGGACACCTAGGCTTGTTGACACCCACTAGCGCTCACTGATGGGGGCTCAGAGTCATCCTTATAAAAAAATTGAGCACCGTCAACTGTTCCCCACCAGCCATTTAGCTCCAGGGGAAGGGTCTGTCTGCCTTTCTCACTGCTGTCCACTGTTCAGGGCAGTCCTGCACTGTCTGGCCCCACCTCCTTTCCACAGTTGGCTCTTCTCTCTTCTCTGTCTTAGACTCTCTTGGCTGATGATATAGCCGAGCATCTCAGCTGTGCGGGCATTCCGTCTGTACCTCCTGAGGACCAGGCACGTCCCCTTCAGGACCTCTGTCCTTGCACTGCCCTCTGGCTAGAGCCAGGAGCCCTTGCAAGCCCGGTGCCTTCTCAACATTCAGGGCGCATCTCACATTCCTCCTCAGAGGCCTCCCCAGGGGCCGACCTCCCCCAGTCCAGCTCCATGAGGCAGCAGGCTTCTATTTATTCAATCGAGGTGGAATTCATACGGTATGAAACTAACCATTTGAAAGGACACCATTCAGAGGCATTTAGTACCTTCACGGCCCTGTGCCCCCACCCCCTCTGCATGCATGCATGCTAAGTCACTTCTGTCGCCTCCAACTCTCTATGGAGACCCGGGGACTGTCAGACTCCAGAGCAGAAGCTGTTCCCAGAAGTGAGCCCGGGCATCTGGGACGGTGGCCTCCAGTCTGAGGCCAGGGCTGTGCCTTCCCCAAGCCAACGAGACCCCCTGTCCTGGGCTCCTTCCGGCCCAGAGGCTGCTCGCAGGTGTTCACCTGGGAGTGGGAAAGCTGGTGACGGAGTACCGCAGTCCCTCTTGCTTGGGTCCTACCCAGGGTGGCAAAGTGTTAGGAGCTGAGTCATGTCTCTCTTTGTAACCCCATGGATGATAACCCTCCAGGCTCCTCTGCCCATGGAATTCTCCAGGCAGGAGTGGAGTTGCCATGCCCTTCTCCAGGGAATCTTCCCCGCCCTAGGGACTGAACCTGAGTCTCCTGCATTACAGGCAGATTCTTTACCAGCTGAGCCACCAGGGAAACCCAGGCCTGTCTAATTCTTACCCAAACAGAAAGGCTCTAGAGCCCAACCTGTTAGCAGATTGAAATGGGACACCTAGGCTTGTTGACACCCACTAGCGCTCACTGATGGGGGCTCAGAGTCATCCTTATAAAAAAATTGAGCACCGTCAACTGTTCCCCACCAGCCATTTAGCTCCAGGGGAAGGGTCTGTCTGCCTTTCTCACTGCTGTCCACTGTTCAGGGCAGTCCTGCACTGTCTGGCCCCACCTCCTTTCCACAGTTGGCTCTTCTCTCTTCTCTGTCTTAGACTCTCTTGGCTGATGATATAGCCGAGCATCTCAGCTGTGCGGGCATTCCGTCTGTACCTCCTGAGGACCAGGCACGTCCCCTTCAGGACCTCTGTCCTTGCACTGCCCTCTGGCTAGAGCCAGGAGCCCTTGCAAGCCCGGTGCCTTCTCAACATTCAGGGCGCATCTCACATTCCTCCTCAGAGGCCTCCCCAGGGGCCGACCTCCCCCAGTCCAGCTCCATGAGGCAGCAGGCTTCTATTTATTCAATCGAGGTGGAATTCATACGGTATGAAACTAACCATTTGAAAGGACACCATTCAGAGGCATTTAGTACCTTCACGGCCCTGTGCCCCCACCCCCTCTGCATGCATGCATGCTAAGTCACTTCTGTCGCCTCCAACTCTCTGCACCCCCATGGACTGTGGCCCACCAGGCTCCTCTCCTTGGGATTCTCCAGGCAAGAGTACTGGAGTGGGTTGCTGCGCCCTCCTCCAGGGGATCTTCCCAACCCAGGGATCGAACTCACATCTCTTACGTGTCCTGCATTGGCAGGCAGATTCTTTACCACTAGCACCACCCGGAAGCCCCACCATCCCTTCTACTAGTTCCAAGACATTTCCCTTGGTCCCAGTCAACCCTGTACCCGCTCATCTACTCTGTCTCTAGATTGAACTGTTCTAGGTATTTCGTCTAAACCCTCCAGGGGTGTGACCTTTGTTTCTGGCTTCTTTAACTGAGCTGCGTGCTCTAGAGGTCCATCCCTGTGTGGCGTGTGTCAGAGCTTCTTTCCTCTCGTGGCTGAGTGACCCCCCAGTGTGTGGCTAAACCGCCTCTGGTTGTATCCAGTCTCACACCCACCGGCAGCCCTGACCATTGTCTCCACCTTTGAACCAATGCAGGCGGTGCCGCTGTGAGTGTGTGTGGGTCCTGAGTCTTTGTTTGCACACCTGTGTTCAGTCTTTGAGGCTGTCTGCACGAGTGCTATGGCCGGGTTGAATGGGAGTTTAACTTTTTTGAGGAACTGTTCTGCACCGTCGACGGAGCCCTCACCTGTAACTGAAGTTGCCCATGTCTTCTCGCCTGCATCACTCTGCCGCGCCAGCATGGAAGGTTCTGGGACTCGGTTTATCTTGCCCTCTCCAGCTGACGCTTCATGAGTGAGCAGGCACCCAGGGAGCAGGCAGGGGTGAGGCATGGTGGCTGTGGTTGGGGCTGGGTGGACAGTTGCCAGGAGACAGGGGCCTGGCTGCCTGGCTCGTTCCTGGGTCTGGCTCCTGCCCCCGTCCGTGGGGGGCTCAGGGTGCCGGCAGGAGGGTCAGCTTTCCTGGCTTCTTGTCCCGCGGGGCTCGGGGCGCCATCTGTCTCTGGGCAAACATTGAAATCCCTGAGCAGGAGGGCAAGCACTAAGCCTTCCCCAGGTGTGGTTTTGTCAAAGGCAAACAGACCAGCCTTATCAGTCCCTGACCTAGAACATTTAATAGTTCCGTGGAAAGGCAGCGTCGTTCCAGGGCCAGCCTTTGGCAGCTGAGTAACCAAAGAAGAATGCGTGATTGCCGTGCGCCTGGAGCCAGCCCAGCTGACCGCAAAGCCTCAATTGGACATCCAAAAAAATAGCAGGGGGCGGTGCACAGGAGAAAAAACATCGACGCTTAATTCATAGGCTCAGTTCTGACTTCTCCCCTGGGAAGAACATACTAGGTGCTAATGTCATCTCATGGCAATGTTTCTCAGAAACTCACTTTTCAGGCCTGTTATTTTTTTTGTTTCCAGTAATAAAATGAAAGCCAACTCTCTCCTTCCAGCTCCCGCAAGGAGGGGAAAATTTACCCTTTCAGGAGTCACATGGGAAGGCGAGCCCCACCCCACCCCCACCTCCCTCCAGTCTCCCCAGCCCCAGGTTAGCCCCTCCTTGCCGCCAGAGACTCCAGGCACTGGCTTGGTGAGTTATAGAAATTTGAATCTGATCCTGTGGCCTTTTTTTTTTTAAGCAAAATATATTAAGCTGCTAAACACTCTCTGCAGGACCCTCACCTGATCCTCAGAAGGAAGGTTTTACCATATTCCTTTTCTACCCGTAAAGAACCCAGCCATCCCACCAAGGTCACACCAACCCCTCTTCCCCAGCAAGGCTCTGAACTCAGGTCTACCCGGATCGGACCCTGAGCCCCCCACCACCAGGCCCATGCCTGACCCGGTTTTGATGCTCTTAGAGTGAAATCTCCCTACCCAAGGCCTCAGGGGTCTTGGGAAAAGCCGATCGTTGGCTCCAGCCCTCAGCTTGTTTGGGCCAGAAAAGCGGTGTTTCTGGAAGTGTGGGGTCCAGTTCAAGCAGGGGCCTGGCTGCCTGGCTCGTTCCTGGGTCTGGCTCCTGCCCCCGTCCGTGGGGGGCTCAGGGTGCCGGCAGGAGGGTCAGCTTTCCTGGCTTCTTGTCCCGCGGGGCTCGGGGCGCCATCTGTCTCTGGGCAAACATTGAAATCCCTGAGCAGGAGGGCAAGCACTAAGCCTTCCCCAGGTGTGGTTTTGTCAAAGGCAAACAGACCAGCCTTATCAGTCCCTGACCTAGAACATTTAATAGTTCCGTGGAAAGGCAGCGTCGTTCCAGGGCCAGCCTTTGGCAGCTGAGTAACCAAAGAAGAATGCGTGATTGCCGTGCGCCTGGAGCCAGCCCAGCTGACCGCAAAGCCTCAATTGGACATCCAAAAAAATAGCAGGGGGCGGTGCACAGGAGAAAAAACATCGACGCTTAATTCATAGGCTCAGTTCTGACTTCTCCCCTGGGAAGAACATACTAGGTGCTAATGTCATCTCATGGCAATGTTTCTCAGAAACTCACTTTTTCAGGCCTGTTATTTTTCTTGTTTCCAGTAATAAAATGAAAGCCAACTCTCTCCTTCCAGCTCCCGCAAGGAGGGGAAAATTTACCCTTTCAGGAGTCACATGGGAAGGCGAGCCCCACCCCACCCCCACCTCCCTCCAGTCTCCCCAGCCCCAGGTTAGCCCCTCCTTGCCGCCAGAGACTCCAGGCACTGGCTTGGTGAGTTATAGAAATTTGAATCTGATCCTGTGGCCTTTTTTTTTTTAAGCAAAATATATTAAGCTGCTAAACACTCTCTGCAGGACCCTCACCTGATCCTCAGAAGGAAGGTTTTACCATATTCCTTTTCTACCCGTAAAGAACCCAGCCATCCCACCAAGGTCACACCAACCCCTCTTCCCCAGCAAGGCTCTGAACTCAGGTCTACCCGGATCGGACCCTGAGCCCCCCACCACCAGGCCCATGCCTGACCCGGTTTTGATGCTCTTAGAGTGAAATCTCCCTACCCAAGGCCTCAGGGGTCTTGGGAAAAGCCGTATCGTTGGCTCCAGCCCTCAGCTTGTTTGGGCCAGAAAAGCGGTGTTTCTGGAAGTGTGGGGTCCAGTTTGACCAAAGCATTAATGGCGCCAGGCGCCTCCTGTGCATTAATTCTGCCCTCCACACAGCCCTGGGAGTCACTTCCCCTGCTGTACAGAGAGGAAACTGAGGCCCAGGCCGAGCCCACAGAGCTCCCAGGGGGTGACCGAGACCTGTACCTCTGCTTGTTGCCTCTCAATGCCATTTGCCTGAAGGCTCAGGTGGTAAAGAGTCCGCCTGCAATGCTGGAAACCCAGGTTCGATCCCTGGGTCAGGAAGGTCCCCGGGAGAAGGGAGCGGCTACCCACTCCAGCAGTCTTGCCTGGAGAATGCCGTGGACAGAGGAGCCTCGCGGGCTAGGGTCCATGGGTCCCAGTGCGTCAGACACGACTGAGCATCGATGGCAGAGCAGCTTCATCTGACGGCTCTGCCACCTGTCAGAGTGAGCGCTCGGAAGAGAGGGGTGACCCTGGCTCAGCCAGAGGTGTGGCTTCTGTGTGACACACCTGCTCCCGAGTCCACCCACTCTGTTGAATGGGGACAGACCTGCAAAGCTGTGCCACAGAGAGCCACCCTTCTCCCAGGGCCACTGCTCCCAAAACAGGCTTGGGGTCAGGGTCGCTCAGAGGCCGTCCTCATACAGATCTGTTCCCTGCCTACCATGAGTAAGAAGCAGAAATGAGATTTCAGAATCCTGCCTGAGCCAAAGAAGCAGGATTTGCCCTTCTCTCAAACGTGCCTGGCAGCTGTTTCTAAAAGGTCAGCCTTCAAGTGGGTGGCTCGAGGTGTGGGGTCGAACCCATGGGGTCCCTGCTTGCCAGGCCACTTCTTGGAGTCCAGAGGGCAGCCATGAAGAGGGAGCCTGAGGATGTCAGACTAGAGGACACAGGAAGGAACGACCTTCCCAAATCAGGACACCCAAGGTTCCCTTCCTGGAATGCCCTCCTCCCTCCCCACCCCAACTCCACCGCCACCAAAGTCACTTTCCCCAAAGACTCAGCAGGGCTTGTCTGAGGAGCCCTCTTGGGAAGCGCACACCCAGCAGGCAGGGCCAGCCACCGGGCCCCAGACAAGCTCTTCCTGAGAGGTGACAGCTGGGGTGAGAAAAGAGTTACGAAGAACTGAGCATTGCCCAATCCTCGGGGTCATTACCCACCTTAGACGCCGAAGCAGCCCAGTGCCCTGGAGACGTCTGGCGATGACAGAGCCTCGGGGAGCGGGGTTGCCAGTGGGAGCCTGGGCATCAGGTTGTGGGAAGAGGGCCAAACCCCGGCCTCACGCTGCCTTTTGACCTTGGCAACGTCTTGGAATGTTCTGTGGGCTCAGGCGGGCCCACACGGCCCAGCAGGTGAGTGCCAGAGCGAGCCCCAGCTGCTCGTGGGCACGCCTGTCCCTGCCTCCAGGTCCCAGCCCCCGTCACGCCTCAACCCCAGACTTCGTAGCAGGAGGGAGGCAGGTTTGTGACAAAACAGTTGGAAAGATGGAAAAGGAACAAGGAGAGGGAGAAGGTGCAGTGTCCTGCCCCGCCATTCGTTCTGCTCATCCTCCGTGTGGCTTCTGTGTGACACACCTGCTCCCGAGTCCACCCACTCTGTTGAATGGGGACAGACCTGCAAAGCTGTGCCACAGAGAGCCACCCTTCTCCCAGGGCCACTGCTCCCAAAACAGGCTTGGGGTCAGGGTCGCTCAGAGGCCGTCCTCATACAGATCTGTTCCCTGCCTACCATGAGTAAGAAGCAGAAATGAGATTTCAGAATCCTGCCTGAGCCAAAGAAGCAGGATTTGCCCTTCTCTCAAACGTGCCTGGCAGCTGTTTCTAAAAGGTCAGCCTTCAAGTGGGTGGCTCGAGGTGTGGGGTCGAACCCATGGGGTCCCTGCTTGCCAGGCCACTTCTTGGAGTCCAGAGGGCAGCCATGAAGAGGGAGCCTGAGGATGTCAGACTAGAGGACACAGGAAGGAACGACCTTCCCAAATCAGGACACCCAAGGTTCCCTTCCTGGAATGCCCTCCTCCCCTCCCCCACCCCCAACTCCACCGCCACCAAAGTCACTTTCCCCAAAGACTCAGCAGGGCTTGTCTGAGGAGCCCTCTTGGGAAGCGCACACCCAGCAGGCAGGGCCAGCCACCGGGCCCCAGACAAGCTCTTCCTGAGAGGTGACAGCTGGGGTGAGAAAAGAGTTACGAAGAACTGAGCATTGCCCAATCCTCGGGGTCATTACCCACCTTAGACGCCGAAGCAGCCCAGTGCCCTGGAGACGTCTGGCGATGACAGAGCCTCGGGGAGCGGGGTTGCCAGTGGGAGCCTGGGCATCAGGTTGTGGGAAGAGGGCCAAACCCCGGCCTCACGCTGCCTTTTGACCTTGGCAACGTCTTGGAATGTTCTGTGGGCTCAGGCGGGCCCACACGGCCCAGCAGGTGAGTGCCAGAGCGAGCCCCAGCTGCTCGTGGGCACGCCTGTCCCTGCCTCCAGGTCCCAGCCCCCGTCACGCCTCAACCCCAGACTTCGTAGCAGGAGGGAGGCAGGTTTGTGACAAAACAGTTGGAAAGATGGAAAAGGAACAAGGAGAGGGAGAAGGTGCAGTGTCCTGCCCCGCCATTCGTTCTGCTCATCCTCCGTGTGGTTTCTGTTCTCAGCAGCGGTGCTTACCCAGGTGAGTCATTGGAGGAGGTGGCTTAGCACGGCCCCGGAGCAGGCAGTCAGGTTCAGTCCCGGCTCTGCCTTGTCCTCGTTACATGGCCTTGGGTCAATTAGTCACCCCTCTGGGCCTGTTTATTCCTATAAAAAATAAAGATGATGCTTACCAGTATGAAGGTACTTAGCACAACTGCTCACAGTTCAGGTGGTACCCTTTACATTATGGTGATTTTTTTCTGGTTTAGTCACTCATTCGTGTCCGACCATTGCGGCCCTGTGGACGGTAGCCCGCCAGGCGCCTCTGTCCGTGAAATTATCCAGGCAAGAACACTGGAGTAGGCTGCCATTCCTTTCTCCATGGAATCTTCCCCACCCAGGGATCAAACCTGCGTCTCCTACATTGGCAGGCAGATTTTCTACCCCTGAGCCACCAGAGAAGCCGTATGTTTATTTTTTACCGCAATTAGAAGGAGGAAAGAAGGGATAGGAATGTCACCTACCTCATTAGGCTCCTTTGAGCATGAGTTCATTTCCCTCAGTGCCTAGGCCAATGCCTCCACATGTGTACAGTGTGTAGTGAAGGTGATCTCTGTTTTTTATGGCCATTGTTATTAGTCAGGGCTGACCCGTGGGCCCCCAAATGGTAAGTTCCCTTTCCACATGTTCAATCAGTTTGCACAAAGTTAATAATCCAGGAGCCCCTTCTGCTGTAAGTAACAAGCCATGTAGTCTTGCACATTTACTCATTTCAGAAAGGCTTCTATCAGGTGCTGATAGAAACACCCAGGGCAGAACGTGCTTCCTCCTGCAGAAGAGCCATGAGGATTTTAGTCACATGATTTGCTTGAGTTCCAGCAGCTAGTGGAAGGACAGATGCTGAAGCTGAAGCTCCAATACTCTGGCTATCTGATGCGAAGAGCCGGCTCACTGGAAAAGACTCTGATGCTGGGAAAGATTGAGGACAGGAGGAGAAGGGGGTGGCAGAGGATGAGATGGTTGAATGGCTTCACCAACTCAATGGACATGAGTTTGAGCAAGCTCCAGGAGACAGTGAAGAACAGGGAAGCCTGGCATGCTGCAGTCGATTAGGTTGCCGAATCGGACACAACTGAATGACTGAACAACAACCACAGCTCTGAAGAGACAGAGCCAGGACCAGAGATGAGCAGAGACCTGCCTCCTGCACCTCTGGGCATAGCACATTCCCTCGCACCCGTGTCACTGGCAGATCATCAACTCCATGCCTGCCTGAGCCGGGCAGTTTCCGCTGAGCCACACTGTAGCTCTTGGGGGCTGGCTCCTCTCCTCTGTGTGCAACTAGGAAACCCGAGCTTGGAAAAGGGGAGTGCCTGGCCTGTCTGCTTCCCACTCCACGAACCCCGTGTCCTCAGTCCTGAAGATCATCTGCTGGCCAAACACCACCGGATCAGGTGTGCTTGGGGAGCCCTGGGGACAGTCACTGTCTTCTGTTACAGGAGCACAGAAACCGGCAGAAAACGTGGCCATATTCTGTGGATGCAGATCTCTGTGTCTGAAGGAAAAGTCCACAATATTATTTGAAGAAACTTTCTAAGCCTTTTTCTTTCTTTTTTTTTAAATTATTTGGTTATGCTGAGTCTTCCTTGCTGTGTGGGCTTTTCTCCAGTTGCAGAGAGGTGGGCAGGGGAGGACGGAGAGTGCTACTCTTCCTTGCAATTCCTGGACTTCTCAGTGCGGGGGGTGGCCTCTCTTCGTGCAGAGTACAGACTGTAGAGCACAGGCTCATTAGCTGTGGCACAAGGGGCTTAGTGGCTCTGCAGCATGTGGCATCTTCCTGGACCAGGGATCAAACCCATGTCTCCTGCATTAGCAGGTGGCTTCTTTACCACCGAGCCACCAAGGGAGTCCTCTAAGCTTTCTTCTATCAATGTCCTTTTTTTGCTGCCGAGTCATTTGCTTTATCAACTTTAGATTCTTGTTGGTGTACAAATGAAAACAAATGCTGAGGATCAGAGGCTCATTTGTGGGATAAAACCTAGAAACAGAAAATTCTTGCCCTTAATTCCATCTGTGACTTGAAGAAAGATGACTTTGGCTTGAATTTTTGTTTGTTTGTTTTTGGCCTTAAGGCATCTCTGACTAGCTCAAAGAGCCCCAGGGCTCCCCCTGGGTCAGAGTTTGAGAACCAGTGCCCCACTTCCCAAGAACCAGTCACGGTGCAGAGTCAGTGGCGTGACTACGCGTGCAGACAGCTGGGAGGAAAGGTGTTAGTTCACAAGAGCCTGCGAGGTGGGAGAAGAACCAAAAGGGAAGGCGAGACTGGAGGCAGTCATAGGACTGAGGGCATCAGGTCTTCCCGTGCCCTCCCCTCCCATCTCTGCCCTAAATGGCCTCCCTCAGAGCATGGCAACTCCTGGGGACCAGGGCAGGGGATCCCCAGGAGAGAAGGAAGGGGAAGGGGTTAGGTGAGAAAAGAACTGACATTTTTTTTAAAAAAGACTTTAAAAAATTCCAAGGAAGTTACATGACAGACACGCTGACTGAGTTCAGGAAAGAGGGGTGCTTTCTGAGGTCTCTCGTGAATCCAGTAGTTGGTGTGCTGAGCCTACAGAGAGGACCAGATGGGGGAGATGGGCTTGCAAACAGGTTGTGCAGGACTCCCCTGGTGGTCCGGTGCTAAAGAGTCCTCCTGCCAGTGCAGGGGACTCAGGGTCAGTGGCCCAGGAAGATTCCACCTGCTGTGAGGGCAGCTAAGCCCATGCACCGCAACTACTGAGCCTGCGCCCTTGAGCCCCTACTCTGTGACAGAAGAAGCCACAGCAGCGAGAAGCCCAAGCACCACAGCTAAAGAAAGCCCGAGCACAGCAACAAAGACCTGGTGAGGCCATAAATGAATAAACAGGTTGTGCAGAGCAGAGAGGCACGTGTGGTGAGGAGGTGAGGACAGCACGTGAGGGAGCAGGTGACATCAGGGGGCTCGGCTGTGGAAGATGGCAGGAGACAGCCTGGAAAGCTGGGCGGGGTCGGATGGCGAAGGGCTGCTGGAGGGTTGGCCTTCTGTCCTGGAAGCCACAGGGGAGGTTCTCAGCAAGAGGAGCAGCGAGTCAGGAGGTGTGGGTTTTGATCCACCGGAGACTGATGGGCAGAGGAGAAGGGGTGCAGAGAAAGGACGGAGGCGCACTCAGCCCCTCCCTTGGCGCTCAGCACAGGTGCAGCGTGGGCTGTGCCCGTTTTGTGGATGAGAACAAGGCTCCACAGAGGTGCCTCTCCTCAGCTTCAGTGTGTATCCTTCTGTTTGCTTTTCTGGGCATTTATATACTATACTGGGGCTTCCTGGGTGGCACTAACAGTCAAAAACCCACCTGCCACTGTAGGAGACAGAAGAGACTCGGGTTGAACTCCTGGGTTGGGGAGATCCCCTGGAGACGGGAACAGCTGCCCTCTCCAGTATTCTTGCCTGGAGAGTCCCGTGGGTGGAGAAGCCTGGTGTGCTCCAGTCCGTGGGGTCGCACAGTCGGACACAATAGAAGCGACTCAGCACACACACACTGCACTTGTCATACAGTGTTATGTTGCTTTATTTCTTTGTAACCTAAATAAGTTCTATTTCACTCCTGAGTGTGTCTTGCGTTGGTTCTCTGTGGGTCCTAAGAGTGCCCTCATTCATTTCTGAGGTCTCGTGAATCCAGTAGTTGGTGTGCTGAGCCTACAGAGAGGACCAGATGGGGGAGATGGGCTTGCAAACAGGTTGTGCAGGACTCCCCTGGTGGTCCGGTGCTAAAGAGTCCTCCTGCCAGTGCAGGGGACTCAGGGTCAGTGGCCCAGGAAGATTCCACCTGCTGTGAGGGCAGCTAAGCCCATGCACCGCAACTACTGAGCCTGCGCCCTTGAGCCCCTACTCTGTGACAGAAGAAGCCACAGCAGCGAGAAGCCCAAGCACCACAGCTAAAGAAAGCCCGAGCACAGCAACAAAGACCTGGTGAGGCCATAAATGAATAAACAGGTTGTGCAGAGCAGAGAGGCACGTGTGGTGAGGAGGTGAGGACAGCACGTGAGGGAGCAGGTGACATCAGGGGGCTCGGCTGTGGAAGATGGCAGGAGACAGCCTGGAAAGCTGGGCGGGGTCGGATGGCGAAGGGCTGCTGGAGGGTTGGCCTTCTGTCCTGGAAGCCACAGGGGAGGTTCTCAGCAAGAGGAGCAGCGAGTCAGGAGGTGTGGGTTTTGATCCACCGGAGACTGATGGGCAGAGGAGAAGGGGTGCAGAGAAAGGACGGAGGCGCACTCAGCCCCTCCCTTGGCGCTCAGCACAGGTGCAGCGTGGGCTGTGCCCGTTTTGTGGATGAGAACAAGGCTCCACAGAGGTGCCTCTCCTCAGCTTCAGTGTGTATCCTTCTGTTTGCTTTTCTGGGCATTTATATACTATACTGGGGCTTCCTGGGTGGCACTAACAGTCAAAAACCCACCTGCCACTGTAGGAGACAGAAGAGACTCGGGTTGAACTCCTGGGTTGGGGAGATCCCCTGGAGACGGGAACAGCTGCCCTCTCCAGTATTCTTGCCTGGAGAGTCCCGTGGGTGGAGAAGCCTGGTGTGCTCCAGTCCGTGGGGTCGCACAGTCGGACACAATAGAAGCGACTCAGCACACACACACTGCACTTGTCATACAGTGTTATGTTGCTTTATTTCTTTTGTAACCTAAATAAGTTCTATTTCACTCCTGAGTGTGTCTTGCGTTGGTTCTCTGTGGGTCCTAAGAGTGCCCTCATTCATTTCTGACTGCTGTGGAGTAGTCAGTCACATGGGCAAACCACTGTTTGTTTAACCAGTCTCCCACTGATGGATGTTTAGGTTGTGGCCAATTATTTTATTTTGTTTTTTTTTGGTCTTTAACAAATAAGAGCGCCTCCACTCCCCCTTGCGTAAGGATTTCCCTAGGGTAAGAAGCATGAAACCGGCCCAGATGTATCAGGCTATGGAAGGAACAGAATTTGGTGACAAATAATGCGTGTGGGTGGAGGGCCACAGGGCTGACTATCCGGAAGCCTCAGTTTCTCTCGGGGTGTTCTCTGCACCTTTTTTCCCCCTCCCTTGGCTGCCCCGCGCTCACTGCAGCCCACAGCGGCTTCTCTTGTGGAGCCAGGCTCCGGAGCGTACGGGCTCAGTAGTGACAGCTAGCAGGCTTGGCTCAGTTGCCTTTGTTCTGTGTGCATTTAACAGGGACATCTCCATGGGGCCTACTTCTGACCCAGCAAAAGCCTCGTTGCTCATGGACATTGTTCTGTCCAGGAGGCCTGCAGGAGCTGTGATGGTTGGAAAGGTTCCCAGGGGCTAGCAGGGGCCTCCAACGGCTGGCCCACCCATGGCTTGGCTTGTTGTCGCAGACAGAGTGTGTGATGACGTGCCGGAGCCCCCAGTGGGCTCTGCCCCCCGCCACCCTACTGAGCATCCAACCCTCCGTCAGCCTTCTCTCTGTAGTCAGAATCCCATGACTGAAATACAGCTTCTTTTATTTGTGGCTGTCCAGCCGTGGCATTCTGTATAAATGTGCTTTTCTCCAAAAACACACACAGAGTATTATTGAATGTTTTGTTTTCTTAGCATCTCACATCCCCAAAGGGCCAGAAGTCAATATTATCCCTGCGTGACGGGAATGGCTGTTTTGTGACATCTTTCACACTGAAGCAGCCTGCCACCTTAAAGCCCCAGAGTCGTCAAAAAAAAAAAAAGAAAAAAACATTCTAAGCCCAGCAGACTGGGGCTGATGAATGGTTTTTACTCCGTCCCCGCTCTCTGCCTGGTGTGAATGCAGGTTCTTAAAAGCCCCGTCCTTACAGCGCGATTCGATTGTAGATGTGTGACATCCTCAGTTTTCAACCGTGCTCCAAGTGACTCCCCACCAAAAAATATTAGCGAGTTTATGAAAAATCCGGATGCGTGGTGTATGCAGTACACGCTTCGAGCATCACAGGTGTTTTTTTTTAAGGCCCCAGGATAAAAGTCCCTTTGACTGAATGCCAGCCCTGTGTGAGGCACCCGGCCAGTCGCTTTACAGAAAACCAGGAGGCAGAGATGTAAGAAACTGTCGTGAGACTAATCCCGCTTCTGCAGCCCAGTGAGTGAAAGTCAGCAGCGGTGTGACCCACGCCTCATCCCAGAGAGGTCTGGTTTCAGGCTCCTGTTCCTTCTCACGCGTCTGCCTGCTTCCTGAGAAGCAGGTTCTCATCTGCTCCGTGTTCTTGCCTTTCCAGCTAAGCTGACTTGAAGCCTCCGTGGCACTTCTAGGGTAAAGCCTCCCTTTGTTGTGGCTTTCTGAGTGTGTGGGCTTCCTTAGCTACAGTTGGGCCCAGATGCTGGGTCCCACGCACCCTCCAGGCTTGTGAATCGAGCGGGTCCCCGTCAGTCTGATGGAGCGAGCCTCCCCCGGCACCTCCCCCGCCCTTCAGTAAAGTGGAGAATGTTCTGAAATCGTTAACATTTCTAAAACCTGTGTGTTCTGGAAAAATGCTTTCTGTGTGTGTGCGCTGGGTTTCCCGCCCAATGCCCAAGGGAGGTAGCCAGCCCCTCAGCTTAGCAGCCAGTGCCCTTAATGGTGTCCAGGGCCTGGAAAAGGCTGCAGCCTGCTTGTCATCCCCTCTCTGAGCAGAACAAATGCAGAAAGCACCCTGAACCGACTCCCAGCCCCACTGGCTCAGCAGAGGGGCGCCCCAGGCTGGCTGGGCACCCACAGGAAGCTGCTGGCCTCAGGCTGCTGAAAGGCCACCAGCACTAGGGCACCGGTGTGTGCCATCATGCTGTTCAAACCTGCTGCCTCCCTGCCAGGGGGCCCCTGCCATGAGGAAGTTGGGGACATGTGTCTCCTGGAGCCGGCCTACCTGGGTTTAAGTCGGCATCATCTATGTGACGTCAGGAAGTTCCATGCGGCCCCTGAGCCTCAGTCTCCTCTTCTGTCAAATGGGGCTGTTGCTGGCACCCGCCTCACTGGGGCCGGAGCCCAGCCCTGTAGGTGCCTCCCGCCGTCTGAGTATCTCAGCAACTGCTGGTTGAGCTGGGGTGAGCCAGAGGGCTCAAGCAGCCCCCCACCTCGAGTGCCCCTTGCAGGGCAGCTGGCCCGGCTCCTCCAGTCCTCTCTACGGGGCACACACAAGGTTTCTAGCCAGTGCTCAGGCAAGGGGACCTGCCCAGATGGAGCCACCGAAACAGGACCCCCCTCAGGGGCGCACATGCTTCCAGGCCATCTTACAGCAGAAGCCACCCTGGGGAGACACACCTAGAAACGGGGTGACTGCTGTTCTAGAGGTCGTGGGGCCATCCTTTCCAAACCCGTGCACCGGGAGTGAGGAACATGGGTAGGGAGAAGACCTCTGCGGTGGCAGGGCCAGGCGGGGAGGGCATGTGGATTCCATTCTGAGGCCCTTGGGGGCGCCACACCTGATCCTGCCGGATGGGGAGTGGACCCGAGACAGTGGGGTGGCAGCCCATGGGGCCCACCTGGAAGCCGCGCACTGGGCGGGTAGGGGTACACCCTTGGCTAGCGCTGTTGGTGGCAGGTTTGGCTGCAGCTTGCCGGGCTGTGTCAGGCCGGCTCCTGAGGATGGCGCTGTCCTCGTGGGTCTTGGCAGGCATCTCCCATTGCTGGTCTCAGCACCCCATGAAGCGGGGAGAAGGAGAAACTGAGGCTGCCAAAGCGAGGTGGCCAGCCAGCTCGCATCTTCAGGAAGCAGGCATGTGCTTTGACCTCTGCCACCTGAGCTGTCCTCGGGTCAGAATGTCTTCATAGCTCAGGCACCGCTGAGGAGGGCCTCTTGAGGCGCCCCACACTGTCAACCTCGGGCCAGGGGTCTCCCCAGTCAGGAGTCACAGTGACGTACAGGGAAAGGCCCTGTTTCGACCCCCCACTTAGCATCTGAGGCTCAGAGAGGTTAGGTCATTGGCCCCAGATCACACAGTGGTCCGTGGTGGTGTTGATCACTCCAAAGCCATCTCGCACCCCACGAATCGGCTCAGTCCAGTGTCCAGGGATCCTGCTGAGGGCTTGGGGATCTGATGAAATGGTTGGCCTCACCCTGGAGGAGTCACAGTTGGAAGCTGAGACACCATGATCTCAGCCCACACATGGTATCCCCTCACACATGGCTCCTAAGCTCCCGTTCTCACTCCCGGGCCAAGAAGGGTTTTCTGCACACGCCGGTCAGAGCTTGCTGACCAATCAGGCCTGAGGTGCCCGAGCCTGGCTGGCAGCACTCCGTGGCTGTCTGGGTTTCCTCAAGCAGTTGACATTTGCCCACTAGGTGTGATGCATCAACAGCTTTTTCTCCTACTTTCTGTAGCTTGGGCTGGCCATCAGCCAGAAGCTCTTTTGAAAATATATAATAAGGTGCTGACCTGCCGTGGAAAATGTTGGCGCACCAGCCAAATACAGGAGCCTCTGCAATTGAGATTTAAGGTCCACTGGTCAAGGGTAAATTTAGAAACCTTCTGGAAAGTTCTGGGGCTGGCAGACGATAGGAAAGTCCTGCCAGAGGTGAGAGTCTGGGGACTTCTTTAGCCATTGGGCCTCACAGCACCCCCGAAATGGGAACTGGGGGAAGCAGTGGAGGTCACCTTTTCATTCGTTCTTTTGTTCCACGAACATGAATCGAGCTTCCACTGAGTGTCAAGCACTGTGCTTGGGTTTGCGGGGACAGCCACGAGCAAACCAGACATCCACGGCCCTGCCACGTGGAGCTTGCCCTCTTCTGAGATAGCAGGCGTTATGCGTACAGTCGTACCAGGGAAAAACTAGTTGGTGACAGAGAGCCTGAGCTTCTCTAGTGGGAATCAGAGAAGCCTTCCCCGAGCAGGCGCGTTGGCAGCGGAAAGCTCCATGGGACACAGTGCCTAGGGAGGTGATGTGTTCCAGCATATTTGGGGCCCTGGGTCAGGAGGCACCTGAGCCACAGGGCAGTGGGGGCGGGCTCCCCAGCTCACTGTCGGGGCATCTGCTGCACTTCGAACCCTGTTCCTCACTGTTCAGGGAGTCACCACCTCACCTTCAGATCCGCCACAGAGGGGCAGGCAGGTGCTCACTTTGTGTTTGAGGTTTCCCGAGGCCCAGGGTGGCTAAGGAGCATGTCTAGACAGACGCACATGGCCAGTCAGCAGCACCTGCGCCCATCCCAGCTCGTCTGACTCTGACCTCAACCCAAAGCCTCAATCCGAGTTCTCTTTTTTCTTTTTTTGGGGCCACTTCTGTTATCTTTCATGTATTTATCTTTGTTCTTTGGCTTGTGTGGGTCTCCCATCGCAGTAGCCTCTCTCACTGCAGAGCACCGGCTTCTGGGCTCATGTGCTCCAGAGCACTGGCTCATAATTGGGCACACCGGTCCAACCACCCCTCGGCATGTGGCATCTTCCCGCGCCAGGGATTGAATCAGCATCCCTTGCACTGCAGGGTTGACGCTCCACCCACTGGACCACCAGGGAAGCCCAGGCACAGCCTTCTTGGAAGCAGAGTCCCAGGCCAGGCAGGATGTCCTCCACCTGAGGTCCCGAGTTAAGCCAGCCGGCCCCTCAGGCCCTCCACCCTGGCTGCGGGTGTCTAGAATCGCCTTGGGGGCATCTGACACAAGGCCCCCAGGTCTGTGCCCAGTGCAGCCCTGTTAAAACAGAGTGAGGACAGACTTCCCTAGCAGTCCAGTGGGTAAACCTCCACGCTTCCAATGCAGGATGCACGGGTTCAATCCCTATTCGGGGAACTAGGATCCCACATGCCGTGAGGCACAGCCAAAAATAAATAAAACCAGAGCGAGGAGAGGGTCAGTTGTGCTTGTTGAAGCTCCCTGGCTTTTTCAAACATCCACCCAGTCTTGAGGACACTGTCAGAGGCCAAAAGATCTCCCTGAATCTTTCTTAATTGACTTTACAAGAGGGTTCTGGGTAACCACTAGGGGCAGATGCTGTGGCCTGATTGTCATTCCTTTCATTTGCGTCCGACTCTCGTGAACTGCAGCACGCCAGGCTTCCCTGTCCTTCACCATCTCCTGAAGCTTGCTCAAATGCACATCCATTGAGTTGGTGATGTCATTCCTCTATTAATCCTCAGATGTTCACTGAGCGTCTGCCATGGGCTTGCACAGCATGCCATGACCTAGGTCTCTTCTCCATGAACGCACTGCCCCGATCATCTCATGGCGATGGATTGGCAGCTTGGCAAGCTGCTCATTCAGGAGTTCTCCTCCATCGCTGGATGAGTTAGAGAGAACAGGGGCTTCTGGTATGGGGCAAGCAGGCTATACTTGGCACCCTGGGCCCAGTTTTAGAAGAGGCCAAGTCATCAAGCTTGCCCCACTTTCAGGAAACCTTAGGAGCCACTGCCTTGCACCATGGTCTGCCTAGACTGGGGAGTGGACGGTTCTAGATGGGCCCCACCCTCAAGGAGTTCATGGTGTCCTGGGCAAAGTCCACCTCTCGCCTGCTTGTGCTGCATAATCTGGTCATGCGTGACCACGTGAGAACCCAGGACAGGTAGGGCAGAGAGGGCTCCTGAGGGAGGTCTGGAGGAGTCAAAGTCAAGTTGCTCAGTTGTGTCCGACTCTTCGCGATCCTATAGACGAGCCATGGAATTCTCCAGGCAAGAATACTGGAGTGCGTAGTCTGTCCCTTCTCCAGGGATCTTTCCAACCCAGGGATCGAGCCCAGGTCTCCCGCATTGCAGGTGGATTCTTTACCGTCTGAGCCACCAGGGAGAGGTGGGCTGGGTTAAATGCGGGGCATTCTGGGCAGGTGGCAGGACCAGGGCTGTGAAAACTTTGGTGCACATATGCGTCTCGCTAGCAGACTGAGCCACGAGGGCAGGAGGCAGCAAGAGATGAGGCCACATGGGCCTGCGCCCCTGTGCTGTTGGCCGTCCTGGGCTTCATTGGAGGCCCAGGGGAGCACTGATAGGCCTCGAGCAGGGGGCTAAAGGCCGTCCTCTAGATGACCATACCCATCCCCCAGAGGTGGAGACAGCTGTTCGCAGGGTTTGGCCCCAGGCCGGGCTACCCATGAGACCCCATGACCTTTCTTGGCTGCAAGGAAGATGCAGCCAAAAACATATCCTCATGGGGCATAGCAGCTGCAGACCAGACCACTAGTCCCCTCCAGGCCCAGAGCACCCAGCCCCTGCACTTCCTGGGAAGTGCAGCCTGAATCCAGTCCCTTCTCACCCTGTTTCCTAGGCCAGGGGTTTGCTGACCTTTTTTTAAGGGGATGTGGGGCCTCTGTCGGGATCTGACCCCGCCCACAGTTTAGCAGGACGGTGGACAGTGAACTGACGCACTCAGTCCAGCCACACTTCACTTGAAAAGTCAGGCCTGTGGCCAGCCTTGGGGATTTGACCTTTGGGAGGTTGTTTGGTGCCTCCTGACCTTGACCTTCAAACTTGGTTCCCCTGCTTCTCTTCTGGGCCAGTTTGGTGTTCTGAGCATCTCTCTAGAGACATCTTTTTCAGGTGTAAGTCCAACCAGGCGTGTCCTCTGCTTAAGTCCATCACTAGCTCCCATTTCACTCAGGATGAAAGCCAAATTCCTCACAGTGGCCCCCGAGACCCCACATAGTCTGCTCCTTCTGCTCCCCACAAGACTGACCCTGCCTCGTCACCACCATCCCCTGGCCATGGCAAGACAGTCACAGGGGCCTCGGCTGAGCCTCCACTGTGCCATATGCCCCTGCCTTGCAGCCCCTGCACTGGGTTGGCTTCTGCTTAGAACACTCTCATCCCAGGTACCTGCCTGGCTCTGTCCTCTATCTCATTCCTCAGACCTCACTGTCTCAGAGGGGTCTTCCCTGACTGTCCTGTGCCCCTTCCCAGCACTCCAGACGCCCCCTGCCCTGCTTAACTCTCTTCGTCGCATTCATTCCCTCCTGTCAGTTTGTTTCTTCATTGTCTGCTCACTCCACCCCATCCTCAATCCCATCCCATCCCATTATTGAACTGTAAGCTCCAAGACAGCAGACACTGTGTTTTGTTAACTGCTAAATGCTTATCTCCTGGAGTTTACCAACTGTTCCCGTATAGGTGGTGCTTAGAAAGCACTGGATGGGTGGATGGATGGGTGGATGCATGGGTGGATGGATAGGTGAATGGGTAGATAGATGGATGCATGGATGGTTGGGTAGATGGATGGATGGATGGAACCAACAAGTCTTCAGTACCCCTTTAAATGCTAGACATTGTTTGCTGTGGACTTGGGGGTAAACAGTACAGATTGGTCCCTTCACAGCTTCCAGGCCCTGTGGATGCCCTAGGCAGTCCAAAACTGCTAAGTGTGATTGGTGACCTGACGGGAGCCAGGATCATGTGTGACAGTGGGGTCTGATCTGGACAGGACCCCTGAGGGCAGGAATACATCGCATTCAGGCACCCACACAGACAAAAGAACCACTGATGCCTGCACCCACAGGCTGCCCGGATCCTGGAGGAATAAAAACACTGTCCACGTGATACCTGCTGCCAGTCTGGCTGGACACGTGTTCCCCTTTGCCGTCAGTTTCCATGCTGGCCCAAAAGAAGTGGGGCCCGAGGTCTCAGCTCTGCTTCCTAGCAAGATGTGTAGGCTCCTCACAACAGCGCAGATCTCCTCCCTTAGTTCGCAAAGAGCAAGAGGAATTGGACCCAGGGCGTTCTTCTGATGAATTCTGTCGGAAGAGAGAGTTCTTGAGCCCCAGCATGATGTAAAGAGCACGTGTTGTATATCACCCACAGAACAAAGAGGAGAACCTGGAGCAGGAGGTTCTTGAAAAGGCCGGGTGATGGGCTCGCTTCAGCACAGCTGGATGTGTTAAGAAGTAAACAGTTATACGTGTGTGTAACCCCCAAGTTAATTCACAGCTAGTTACATCACACAGAGGGGAGGGGATGAAAACATTTTAAAATCAATTGTAGTGATGGTTGCGTAATTCTCAACAGACTAGAAATCACTGGATTATATCTTTAATGGGCGTCCCAGGTGGCTCAGACAGTAAAGAATCTGCCTGCAATGCAGGAGTCCTGGGTTCAGTCCCTGGGTCATGAAGATCCCCTGGAGAAGGACGTGGCAGCCCACTCCAGTATTCTTGCCTGGAGAATTTCATGGACAGAGGAGCCTGGCGGGTTACAGTCCATGAGGTCGCATAGAGTTCAGACACAACTGAGCAACTAACACACACTCACATACCTTTAAATGAGTAGATTGTATAGTATGTGGTTATACATAGTATAGTATAGTATGTGGTTATACCTCAATAAAGTTCCATTGATGTTTTTCTTTGATTGGCTGCATCAGGTCCTAGTTGTGTTATGTGAGATCTTCGTTGTGCCTCACCTACTCTCTAGCTGTGGTTCGCAGGCTTAGTTGCTCCCTGACATGTGGGATATTAGTTCACTGGCCAGGAATTGAATCTGCATCCCCTGCATTCCAAGGTGAATTCTTTTTTAAAAAAATTTTGGCCTCTTTTTATTACTTATTTATTCTTTCACTTATTTATTTTCATCCATATCTGTTCCTTGGCCTGTGTGTGCCTCCTATTGCAGTGGCCTCTCCTGTAGCAGAGCACCGGCTCTAGGTGCATGCACTCCAGAGCTCCGGCTCGGTCGTTGGACACACCAGTCCAGCTGCTCCACGGCACATGGGATCTTCCCAGGCCAGGGATCAAACCGGCGCCCCTCGCACTGTAAGACAGACTGTTTACCCACAGGACCACCAGGGAAGGCCCCAAGGTGGATTCTTAATCAATGGGCCACCAGGGGGTCCCAAGGTGCTGTAGTTTCAAAACCAGCTCTAAACCAAGATGTCACAAGGCTGTCATCTTTTCCTAACGACCAGATTATCTCATTTGTGTCCCATTTAATTAATAAAACAGACCTATTTATGGGGTCACACAAAGGTGCTGTCACGTGGCACCCTTCCCTTCTCTAAAACCTGGAGCAGGAGGTTCTTGAAAAGGCCGGGTGATGGGCTCGCTTCAGCACAGCTGGATGTGTTAAGAAGTAAACAGTTATACGTGTGTGTAACCCCCAAGTTAATTCACAGCTAGTTACATCACACAGAGGGGAGGGGATGAAAACATTTTAAAATCAATTGTAGTGATGGTTGCGTAATTCTCAACAGACTAGAAATCACTGGATTATATCTTTAATGGGCGTCCCAGGTGGCTCAGACAGTAAAGAATCTGCCTGCAATGCAGGAGTCCTGGGTTCAGTCCCTGGGTCATGAAGATCCCCTGGAGAAGGACGTGGCAGCCCACTCCAGTATTCTTGCCTGGAGAATTTCATGGACAGAGGAGCCTGGCGGGTTACAGTCCATGAGGTCGCAAAGAGTTCAGACACAACTGAGCAACTAACACACACTCACATACCTTTAAATGAGTAGATTGTATAGTATGTGGTTATACATAGTATAGTATAGTATGTGGTTATACCTCAATAAAGTTCCATTGATGTTTTTCTTTGATTGGCTGCATCAGGTCCTAGTTGTGTTATGTGAGATCTTCGTTGTGCCTCACCTACTCTCTAGCTGTGGTTCGCAGGCTTAGTTGCTCCCTGACATGTGGGATATTAGTTCACTGGCCAGGAATTGAATCTGCATCCCCTGCATTCCAAGGTGAATTCTTTTTTAAAAAAATTTTGGCCTCTTTTTATTACTTATTTATTCTTTCACTTATTTATTTTCATCCATATCTGTTCCTTGGCCTGTGTGTGCCTCCTATTGCAGTGGCCTCTCCTGTAGCAGAGCACCGGCTCTAGGTGCATGCACTCCAGAGCTCCGGCTCGGTCGTTGGACACACCAGTCCAGCTGCTCCACGGCACATGGGATCTTCCCAGGCCAGGGATCAAACCGGCGCCCCTCGCACTGTAAGACAGACTGTTTACCCACAGGACCACCAGGGAAGGCCCCAAGGTGGATTCTTAATCAATGGGCCACCAGGGGGTCCCAAGGTGCTGTAGTTTCAAAACCAGCTCTAAACCAAGATGTCACAAGGCTGTCATCTTTTCCTAACGACCAGATTATCTCATTTGTGTCCCATTTAATTAATAAAACAGACCTATTTATGCAACATTTTCCTTAAGGCAATCCAAATGTGAAAAAAAAAAAAAACCACATTCTGGAATAACTTGGAAACCTTGATGCGATCCAGGCTCACGTGGCACCCTTCCCCTTCTCTAAAATGTGTCTTTTTTTTTTTCTTTTTTTTTGTTTCCTTTTGACTTTGAAACGACTCTGTTCTTGCTGGTAAGATAGTCTCCCATTCCCTTTTCTTTCCTGTAAATCATGAGACAAGTTTGCTTTTCATACCTTTCCAGAAATCTCTGTTGATTGTGGTCTGACCTCAGAATCATGACTTCTGGGAAGGAAAATAGGTATTAGAATCACTGCTGTGAGCCTTCGCTGAGAACCTCTGCAGTTGTGTCTGTGCTGTGGGTGAGACAGAGAGCAGGTGAGCACTGCCTGCCGTTCGCCTGCTGCCGGTTGCCGACATGCTGCTGCTGTGTCCAGCTCACCAGTGACTTTTAGAATTTGACCCCAAATACCCCGCGCGGGGTTACGTCTCAGAGATGATTCGGGCTAGTGTGTGCCTCTTTTTGTATGGTCTACACTGGTTGGGGTGAGGGGTGTCCAGAGATCAATGCTCAGAGTCATTCCTGGTGCTTGAGTTAGTAAGACCAGTATCCTGTAATTGAGCAGTTACTGTAGATCAGCCCTGTGCTAAGGACTGAGCTTCCCAGGTGGCGCTAATGGTAAAGAATACCTGCCAATGCAGGAGACAAAAGAGACATGGGTTTGTTCCCTTGATAGAGAAGATCCCCTGGAGGAGGGCATGGCAACCCACTCCAGTACTCTTGTCTGGGGAATCCCATGGACGGAGGAGCCTTGTGGACTATAGTAGATGGGGTCACAAAGAGTCGGACCCAGCTGAAGCAACTTAGCACACATGCCTGCTAAGCGTGGTTATTTGCTCTCTTAGTTTTTTTTTTCTTTTTCCCATCGGACCTCTTTTATTTATATTTATTTATATCCATCTTTTTTTTTTATTCTTTGGCATGTGTCCCACTGCAGTGGCTTCTCTCGTTGTAGAACTCCGGCTCTGGGTGCATGCACTCTAGAGCGCTGGCCCATAACCGGACACACCAGTTCAGCCGCTCCGCAGCATGTGGGATCCTCCTGGGCCAGGGATTGAACCAGTGCCCCTTGCACTGCAAGGCGGACTCTTTACCCACTGGACCCCCAGGGAAGCCCTATTCTTAGATATTTTTTAATAACCTTATTTTTGGTTATGCTAGGTCTTCGTGGCTGCACCAGCTTTCTTTAGTTGTGGTGACCGGGGGCTCCTCTTCGCTGCAGTGTACAGGCTTCTCCTTGCAGTGGCTTCTCTTGTTGCAGAGCGCAGGCTCTATAGCGCGCTCTAAGGCCTGTGCCCTAGAGCACACCTTCTAGAAACTACCAAAGCTCTAGGGCTTCAGTAGTTGTGGCACATGGACTCAGTGATCCCAGCTCCCAGGCTCTAGAATTCAGGCTCAATAGTTGTGGTGCACAAGGCTTAGTCTTCCCAGATCAGGGATTGAACCCATCTTCCTGCTACTGGCAAATGGATTCTTTGCCATTGAGCCACCAGGTAAGCCCTGTAATCTTATTTAATTCTCACAACAGTGTACAAGGTAGAGATTTCTTTTCCTGCATATTGCACCCAGACAATCCCAGGCTCAGGGCTACACAGGCAGCCAGCATTCCAGGGCTGGGACTTGAACCTGTCTGTTTCCAGAGCACTCGTCCAAACTCAGATGCTGTGCCCCTGTTTCCCTGTCTGCACCCTGGCACTCAGAACCCCAGGCCAGGCTCCATCTTTCTGTCCCTTCTTCAAGGAGAGTATGAAAACCCAGCCGTCTTGTAAGAGCAGCTCAGATACTGAGAACCCTATGGGCACCCTCGCCCCAAGCGATGGGGACAGGAGACATGCCCTTCACAGGCCCCGAGGGACCCCAAAGAAACCCTCTAACAGTTCTGTGGAGGAGGCAGGATGTACTTCTGTCCAAAGCAGTGCTATCTCGATTATTTATTAATTGTGAAAGGGAAGGAAAAAAAAAAGAATAGGGTTTCCTGGAAAGGGATAAAAGTTCAATATGATAAACTCCCGAAAAGCAGTCAAAGGCCAAAGAGGGCAGAAAAATAAAGGACGGAGAGCGTAAGAGAGATGATGAATCAAAGCGGCAGGCGTGTGAGCAGCGCCCTGGGAAGGGGCCATATTTCATGGCGACGGAGGTGCAGCGGAGCAGGAGCCGACGGGGGGCGGTGGCGGGAGTGAGTCAGAGAGAGCGGGACTCAGTCCCCAAGGTCACCAGGGCGCTGGGGATGAGATGGCGACGACAGGGATGGATGGAGCCGGTTGAGTGTCTGCCGTTGCTGCCGACCCCTCGGACACATATGTGACTTTAACGCGTGAATGTAGAAAATTGTCAATGGAGACTGTTACACCACAAGAAGATTCCTTTTTTTTTTTTCTTTATCCTTTGACCAAGTTGTACTGCTTCGGATATCTGAGTTCCCTGACCAGAGGCTGAACACATGCCTTTAGCAGTGAAGGTGCAGAGTCCTAGCCACTGGACCACTAGGGAATTAAGCTACAGAAGAAGTAGTCACCCCAGTCCCTCCGCCCCAGAAAAAAGCATCACTAGTATTTCAGTTTGCTTCTCACCTGTTAGGGCCTCCCTGGTGGCTCAGCTGGTAAAGAGTCCACCTGCCATGCGGGAGACCTGGGTTTGATCCCTGTGTCAGGAAGATCCCCTGGAGACGGGAACAGCTACCCGCTCCAGTGTTCCTGCCTGGGAACCCCAGGACAGAGGAGCCTGGCGAGTTACACGTGGGCCACAAAGCATCGGACACGACTGGAGCAACTGAACACGCTCACACACACGAAGGTCGCTGCGTCGTGAGCCACCTTGTGAGGACACCCTTACACAGAAACCTCTGTCCAGGTTTCCGTGGCTCCTTTAGGCACCATTCTTTAGGACTAATGGGAATACCAGTACTTACGGCGTTTTTCCCTGGCTGTGTCAATTGGCCCGTGAGATCTTAGTGTCTGACCAGGGATCAAACCCATGCCCCTCGCCTAAGAAGACAGAGCCTTAGCCACTGGACCTCCAGAGAGGTCTTCTAAGGCTTTCGAGAGCCCCTTGCTTTCCAGAAAGCGGAGCGGGGTGTACCCTCAGTCCACACCTGGACCCTGCATGTTCCCCCTACCCGGGCTCTCCAGAGATGCCAGCCTGCCAAGCCCTTCCGGCAGCTCTCTCCACAGCAGGTGTGCACGTGCTGCCAGCGGGGGCGGGCACGTCCTTTCTGGCAAGACTCTTTTTTTTTTTAATTTTATTTATTTATTTTTGTTTATTCTGGGTGTTCACTGCTGCCACAGGCTCTTCTCTAGTTGCAGAGAGTGGGGGTTACTCTCTAGTTGAGGTGAGCAGGCTTCCTGCTGTGATGAGTTTTTTTGTTGTGGAACTCGGGCTCTAGGGCACACGGGCTTCAGTAGTTGTAGCACATGGGCTCCATAGTTGCGGCTCTGAGGCTCTAGAGCACAGGCTCCATAGTTGTGGCTCACGGGCTTCGTTGCTCTGCAGCATGTGGGATCCTCCTAAATCAGGGATCGAACCTGTGTCTCCTGCACTGGACAGGCAAACTCTTCACCATTGAGCTACCAGGGAAGCCCAAGACTCATTTTTATTTCTTTTTTTTTTTAAAGATTTATTTATTTATTTATTTATTTATTTTGGGCGGGGGTCGGGTTGGGGAGGGAGGGAAGCGGGCGGGCCACTTCTATTGGTCTTTCATTTCTCTATTTTCATCCGTCTTTGTTCTTTGGCTCCTGTGGGCCTCCCATCGCGGTGGCGTCTGTCATCGCACAGCACCGGCTCTGGGCACATGCGCTCCAGAGCTCCGGCTCAGTGATTGGACACATGGGTCCAGCCGCTCCGCGGCACGTGGGATCTTCCCAGGCCAGGGATGGAACCAGCGCCCGTTGCACTGCAAGGCGGTGTCCTTACCCACTGGACCACCAGGGGAAGCCCTCATTTTTATTTCTTATTGCTGCCAGAGAGAGAGCAGGTCCTCAGGTTACCAGCACATAGAAACCATAGCTCCAAGTACCTGCTCAGGGCATGTTCCCTCTCAACTGCACCCACAAATAAAGCTTTCAGAAAGACTGGGCTCACTGTGCATCAGGCGTGAAATCAGTCTGTGAAATTTCACTCACAGGGCAGCTTGCCAAGGGAGACCAGGAGAATAAGTCCTCTGGTCAGTTCAGTCCATAAGCCCCTCATTGGTCTGGTTCCCTTACTCCCTCAAACAGCAAGATGATGGCAAACACTGGCCAGTTTGGGGACTGGGGACCGGCCGGGATGGGGTATTCAGCTGTTGCCTAAAGGGCTCTCTCCACAGCAGGTGTGCACGTGCTCCCCGGGCACGTCCTTTCTGGCAAGACTCTTTTTTTTTTTAATTTTATTTATTTATTTTTGTTTATTCTGGGTGTTCACTGCTGCCACAGGCTCTTCTCTAGTTGCAGAGAGTGGGGGTTACTCTCTAGTTGAGGTGAGCAGGCTTCCTGCTGTGATGAGTTTTTTTGTTGTGGAACTCGGGCTCTAGGGCACACGGGCTTCAGTAGTTGTAGCACATGGGCTCCATAGTTGCGGCTCTGAGGCTCTAGAGCACAGGCTCCATAGTTGTGGCTCACGGGCTTCGTTGCTCTGCAGCATGTGGGATCCTCCTAAATCAGGGATCGAACCTGTGTCTCCTGCACTGGACAGGCAAACTCTTCACCATTGAGCTACCAGGGAAGCCCAAGACTCATTTTTATTTCTTTTTTTTTTTAAAGATTTATTTATTTATTTATTTATTTTGGGCGGGGGTCGGGTTGGGGAGGGAGGGAAGCGGGCGGGCCACTTCTATTGGTCTTTCATTTCTCTATTTTCATCCGTCTTTGTTCTTTGGCTCCTGTGGGCCTCCCATCGCGGTGGCGTCTGTCATCGCACAGCACCGGCTCTGGGCACATGCGCTCCAGAGCTCCGGCTCAGTGATTGGACACATGGGTCCAGCCGCTCCGCGGCACGTGGGATCTTCCCAGGCCAGGGATGGAACCAGCGCCCGTTGCACTGCAAGGCGGTGTCCTTACCCACTGGACCACCAGGGGAAGCCCTCATTTTTATTTCTTATTGCTGCCAGAGAGAGAGCAGGTCCTCAGGTTACCAGCACATAGAAACCATAGCTCCAAGTACCTGCTCAGGGCATGTTCCCTCTCAACTGCACCCACAAATAAAGCTTTCAGAAAGACTGGGCTCACTGTGCATCAGGCGTGAAATCAGTCTGTGAAATTTCACTCACAGGGCAGCTTGCCAAGGGAGACCAGGAGAATAAGTCCTCTGGTCAGTTCAGTCCATAAGCCCCTCATTGGTCTGGTTCCCCTTACTCCCTCAAACAGCAAGATGATGGCAAACACTCGGCCAGTTTGGGGACTGGGGACCGGCCGGGGATGGGGTATTCCAGAGCTGTTCAAAGCCAGCCAGCCTGAAAGGCCTTTGGAGAGTAGATTTTGAGAGTGGGGCTTCCCTTGTAGCTCAGCTGGTAAAGAATCTGCCTGCCATGTGGGAGACCCCAGTTTGATTCCTGAGTCAGGAAGATCCCCTGGAGAAGGGATAGACTACCTACTCCAGGGTTTGGGGGCCTCCCTGGTAGCTAAGATGGTAAAGAATCTGCCTGCAGTGTGGGAGTCCTGGTTTGATTCCTAGGTTGGGAAGATCCCCTGGAGAAGGGAACGGCTACCCACTCCAGTAGTCTTGCCTGGAGAATCCTATGGCTTGTCCATGGGTCGCAAAGACTCAGACACTTTCACTTGAGAAAGTGTGAGCGACTTTCACTTTGAGAGCTGGAGCCAGGTGAAGACCTTGGGAAGTTGAAGCTTAATTCACAGGGATTTTCGGGAGTGAGGCCACCGAGGAATCTTGGCTGGAACCCAAGAGGGGTTTGCGTGCATGATGAGCAGCAGGACAGGGCCGGGTGCTCGAGCACCGCCAGCGAGGACGGGACGGCTGAAGACAGGGCGCTCCACTCAGCATGGCGAGGGCCCACCGAGGCGGAGGCCAGAGCGCAGGATGCGAGGAGGGATAAATTCAGCTGTTGTTTCGAGGAAACATCGACTCGGATGTAGCCCTGTCTTTTCAAAGACAGCAGCAGCTGCAGCCAGTCCTTCGGTCGTTTCACTTGAAAATGCAAAAGCCCAGGAAGGGATCTGCTCTGCACAGGCTGGTTTCCGCAGGGGCTTGACCAATGGTCCGCCCACCCGCTCCCTCGTTCCCCAGAAAAGGTACCGCTTTGCCTTCTGGGAAGATTTGAGGTTTCTCCTTCCCATCCTAAATGTTTGTCCTCACACGGAGTGGGCCAAGCCCAAAAAGCTTTCGGACTGGGCTCACTGTGCATCAGGCGTGAAATCAGTCTGTGAAATTTCACTCACAGGGCAGCTTGCCAAGGGAGACCAGGAGAATAAGTCCTCTGGTCAGTTCAGTCCATAAGCCCCTCATTGGTCTGGTTCCCCTTACTCCCTCAAACAGCAAGATGATGGCAAACACTCGGCCAGTTTGGGGACTGGGGACCGGCCGGGGATGGGGTATTCCAGAGCTGTTCAAAGCCAGCCAGCCTGAAAGGCCTTTGGAGAGTAGATTTTGAGAGTGGGGCTTCCCTTGTAGCTCAGCTGGTAAAGAATCTGCCTGCCATGTGGGAGACCCCAGTTTGATTCCTGAGTCAGGAAGATCCCCTGGAGAAGGGATAGACTACCTACTCCAGGGTTTGGGGGCCTCCCTGGTAGCTAAGATGGTAAAGAATCTGCCTGCAGTGTGGGAGTCCTGGTTTGATTCCTAGGTTGGGAAGATCCCCTGGAGAAGGGAACGGCTACCCACTCCAGTAGTCTTGCCTGGAGAATCCTATGGCTTGTCCATGGGTCGCAAAGACTCAGACACTTTCACTTGAGAAAGTGTGAGCGACTTTCACTTTGAGAGCTGGAGCCAGGTGAAGACCTTGGGAAGTTGAAGCTTAATTCACAGGGATTTTCGGGAGTGAGGCCACCGAGGAATCTTGGCTGGAACCCAAGAGGGGTTTGCGTGCATGATGAGCAGCAGGACAGGGCCGGGTGCTCGAGCACCGCCAGCGAGGACGGGACGGCTGAAGACAGGGCGCTCCACTCAGCATGGCGAGGGCCCACCGAGCGCGGAGGCCAGAGCGCAGGATGCGAGGAGGGATAAATTCAGCTGTTGTTTCGAGGGGAAACATCGCACTCGGATGTAGCCCTGTCTTTTCAAAGACAGCAGCAGCTGCAGCCAGTCCTTCGGGTCGTTTCACTTGAAAATGCAAAAGCCCAGGAAGGGATCTGCTCTGCACAGGCTGGTTTCCGCAGGGGCTTGACCAATGGTCCGCCCCACCCGCTCCCTCGTTCCCCAGAAAAGGTACCGCTTTGCCTTCTGGGAAGATTTGAGGTTTCTCCTTCCCATCCTAAATGTTTGTCCTCACACGGAGTGGGGCCAGGCCCAGGCTCTGAGTTTGCCCGGCTGTCAGCCAGGCTGCGGACATCTGATGAGCCTCTGTGTCTGCGGGGCCACCGCCCATCCCCATCCAGCTGTGCTGTCACTGAGCAAAGGACTCCTGGGGGCTGCCGGCAGGGTTTGTTTTATTTTTAAACCGGGCCCTTCTGCCATCCTCACGTAGCATCGCAGGCAGGTCTCTACCTGGGCGAGGCTGAGGGCACCGCGGTTCCTCCCAACAGAAGAGCGCCTGTCTGAGTGCACTCCACCGCCTCGCCCGCCCAGGGCAACGGCGTCTTTCATGCAGGCTCCCTCCCACACCGCGCGCTTGTTTGGAAGGGGAAGAGAGGCCAGTCTGTCAATATTGGGGCAGCCATCATCTGCGTTTGGGCGCCAGGGGTCATTGAAAGGCTGAGACGTTTCCAGGAATTCGTGGCTCTAAAAACGTGGGGCTGACCGTAAAGGATTTCCAGCGAGGGTCTGAGAGAAAGAAACCCAAATCTCAGCCCCGCCCCCACCCCTTGTCCATTGTGTCTCGGATTCTTGGGAAAAAGCGAAGTCAATGCACACGGTGATGCGTGTCCAAGTTAATAATAAATGTGGAGGAAGGAGAAAGGATGCTCAATATTTAAACATTGCAGAGCGCCTGGCTTGCTTTGCCAGCCACTGCCCTCCACCCACTTCCTGGACGGGTCTGTAAAAACCCAGCGTCCTTTCCCTAATTCTGCAGCCGGTGAGGTAGAGATGGAGGAAAAGCAGAGCCTCCTCTAGGCCCCACCCCCACCCCACGCCCAGCGGCTGTATTTCTGCTTGTTTTCTGCTGCCTTTCTGAAGGACAGGAAGAGACAGGACAACGTGGACACACATTTTTCTGACTCCTTGGGCATTCAAAGAGTTTTTTTAAGCTTTGGAGTCTTCATTTTCTCTTGGAGTTGGCTCATATTTTAACGTGAATTTTCCACTTCGTTCCTACTTGCTTGACTTAACCATGAGACACCACCATCACGTTGAGGAAGTGTCTATCTCAGTGCCCCTCTACTAGATGTGTTCCTTAAAAGTTGCCTATGAAGCAGAATTCTGTGAATCAATTCCTTTTTTCTTCTTGACACACATTATATAAAAGGAAAAGCATTCCTTTGTGGGGGGAGGAGGCAGAAAACATTTCGCCCCAAGACATAATAAAATCATGCTTAAGCATGCAGCAAACTTTAAAGTCTCTTAGTTAAAGGAAATCAATACTTTTATGATGAAATATTAATAATACTAAAAAAAAAAATAAGTCAAAACTACAAAGGCAGAACTGCCCGCGTGATCGCAACAGCAAACGCATTAGCTTCGCATCTGCAAGGCAGCAGAGAGGGAGAACAAGATGGCCCCTGAGCCGCCCGCCCCGCCAGGCCCCGGTGCGCCTCCTTTTCAGGCATGTTCCGTTGAGAAGGCACATACCTCTCCTTAGGCGGCAGCGTCATTCCCAAACATGTTGTCGGAGCCCCTGCCTTTCATAAACAAAAGCCACGAGCCCCCTTGCACACAGCCACACCACCCTGAACACGCCAGTCTCGTCTGGAAACAAAAAGATGCATCTGAGCTGGAGGAGGGGCACTCACGTGTGAGCGCACACACGCAGGTGTCCTGGGTGCTGGGAAAGCAGGGCCGGGGAAGGGCAGCTGTCTCCCGTCCCCGTCCCCCGGGAGTCACCCCAGTGGAGGTCTCCAAGAGGGACAGATTCATATTAGGTTGAACCAGGTGAAATTTCTGATTGTATTGATCATGTTGGTTGAACGGGGGCCATTTCAAGCAGCTCCACAATGCACTCAACTCTCCAGCAAAGAAATACTGACAAACAGAATGCAGTTACTTGTGTCTTTTTTTAATGACAATTTTTCTCTTTCCTTTCCTCTTGTCTTTCTCTTTCTTTCCTTATTCATTTATTTGGCCCCGTCACATCTTGTGTGCATCATGTGGGATCTTCATTGCAGCGCAGGGACTCCACCTGTGGCAGGCGGGCTCTGGAGCGCACAGGCTCAGGGGCTGTGGTGCGTGGGCTTAGTTGCTCCGCGTCACATGGGATCTTAGTTGTCTGACCAGGGATCATACCCGCATGCCCTGCATTGGAACATGGATTCTTAGCCACTGGACCTCCAGGGACGTCCCCAGTCGTGTGTGTCGTGAGCCCAGACGTAACAGATGAGATTCAGCAGATGAGGTGAAAGTAATGAGAAGCTCATTTTCTATGTCGTGTTTTCATATAAATCCCTTAGGCGTAGACACTGACGGTTACTTAGCAAAGCCATGTCCCGGTAACCGTCAGTCCTGACAGCAGAGATGAGAAGGGGCTGCCCCGCGTGGCGCTGTATTCCCTGGTCAGCTGGGCCGTTGCTTCTGTCAGATACCGCAGGTGCAAAGACCCTCCTAAAACCACCCCCCCCCCCCCCCGCCCCGAGTTCTTGCCTCACTGGGCCCAGGTTCCGGGCACACACATGCCAGCAGAGTGATCCAGGCAGCTTGTGCTAGCTGAACACTGGGACCATCACGCAGCCTGCCCTGCTTCACACAGGGGAGCCATGGGCTTGCGGGCCAAGGGTGCCCTCGAGACCCATGCCCGCTTGGGGTGGCTGGACCCCCGGCCCTCCCTTCCCCCGTGTCCTGTGTCCAGAGGGGGACTGCGGTCGCAGAGTTGAGTATCTGCCCTTGAGAACACCCCTGCGTGGCGGACAGAGCTGTGCATCCCCCACCCCTGCACCCGGGGGCCTGTGTCGCACGCTCTGCCAGGTCAGCAGGTGACAGTCCTGTCCACTCATGACCTCCGTCATAACTTTCAAAGTGCGTCCTTGGCGGATAGCCATTGCGGTCTCTGGGTGGCCCCTCGCACCTCATCCTGTCTCTGCCCCACGTAGCTCCAGATAGCATCTCCAGGTCTTACTGCCGGGGAGGTGTCCACCGACGTCACCGCCCGTCCGTCTGGCCTGGCCCAAAACCATTAAGGTGCGTGGTCGGAGGCCGTGACGCGGCCCTGCTGGAGGGGTGAGCCCCGCCTCGGTCCTGCGTGCATGCTCAGGGAGCCAGGGCCAGGGTGGGGGTGCTCTGGGGGGTGGGAAGTGTGTGTGGACTGCACGTGCAGAAGACTAAAACTAGCCCCCAGCCCCCTTGCACACGGCCCCCTCTTGGAACACACAGGCCACGTGTCAGCCCCTCCAGTCTGGATGCCCCGAGCAGGGCTGGGGGCGTGGAGACTTGCTGGGGCGTGCCAGGGGTCTTCGGGCCACTGAGAACCTCCGGAGGCTGTCCTTCTGAAGCAGGGCTATAGCTGACCCAGCCCAGCCCAGGCCAGTGGTTCCAGGCTAAGGCCTCCTCCTGGGGCCTGGAGGCCGGGCCCGGGACCCCCTGCCTGTGTCTGGAAGCACCCCCGATCGCCATCTAACCGGCCGCCTCTCACTGCTCTTCCAGCCCTGCTTCCTGCCTCAGTAAAGCGGCAGCCAAGATGGCCGCTGGTGGGCTTTCTAATGCCTCTGCTGAGAGACCTGTGGAGCTCTCTGCTTACTGTTGTACAGCGTAATGCCCCAGAGGAGGGCAGGGGCTGGACGAGGCAGGGCCCAGGCCGGACCAGGGGTGATCCCTTGTGCTAGCTGAACACTGGGACCATCACGCAGCCTGCCCTGCTTCACACAGGGGAGCCATGGGCTTCGGGCCAAGGGTGCCTCGAGACCCATGCCCGCTTGGGGTGGCTGGACCCCCGGCCCTCCCTTCCCCCGTGTCCTGTGTCCAGAGGGGGACTGCGGTCGCAGAGTTGAGTATCTGCCCTTGAGAACACCCCTGCGTGGCGGACAGAGCTGTGCATCCCCCACCCCTGCACCCGGGGGCCTGTGTCGCACGCTCTGCCAGGTCAGCAGGTGACAGTCCTGTCCACTCATGACCTCCGTCATAACTTTCAAAGTGCGTCCTTGGCGGATAGCCATTGCGGTCTCTGGGTGGCCCCTCGCACCTCATCCTGTCTCTGCCCCACGTAGCTCCAGATAGCATCTCCAGGTCTTACTGCCGGGGAGGTGTCCACCGACGTCACCGCCCGTCCGTCTGGCCTGGCCCAAAACCATTAAGGTGCGTGGTCGGAGGCCGTGACGCGGCCCTGCTGGAGGGGTGAGCCCCGCCTCGGTCCTGCGTGCATGCTCAGGGAGCCAGGGCCAGGGTGGGGGTGCTCTGGGGGGTGGGAAGTGTGTGTGGACTGCACGTGCAGAAGACTAAAACTAGCCCCCAGCCCCCTTGCACACGGCCCCCTCTTGGAACACACAGGCCACGTGTCAGCCCCTCCAGTCTGGATGCCCCGAGCAGGGCTGGGGGCGTGGAGACTTGCTGGGGCGTGCCAGGGGTCTTCGGGCCACTGAGAACCTCCGGAGGCTGTCCTTCTGAAGCAGGGCTATAGCTGACCCAGCCCAGCCCAGGCCAGTGGTTCCAGGCTAAGGCCTCCTCCTGGGGCCTGGAGGCCGGGCCCGGGACCCCCTGCCTGTGTCTGGAAGCACCCCCGATCGCCATCTAACCGGCCGCCTCTCACTGCTCTTCCAGCCCTGCTTCCTGCCTCAGTAAAGCGGCAGCCAAGATGGCCGCTGGTGGGCTTTCTAATGCCTCTGCTGAGAGACCTGTGGAGCTCTCTGCTTACTGTTGTACAGACGGTAATGCCCCAGAGGAGGGCAGGGGCTGGACGAGGCAGGGCCCTGGTCCTGGGAAGCAAAGGCCAAATCCTGGCCACCTTTGGGTGGTGGCCCTCTAAGAGACTCCTGGAGATCTAGTCCAGCGCGGCCCCCACCTGCCAGCAGACCCCCAGCCCCGTGACCTGGAGTGGGGCTCGTGTCCAGGGCAGCAGAGGCATACCAGCACACGGCCCCGGCACCCCCGGGCAGCCAGAGGGCCACTTAGACCTCGGGTCTCTTCTGTGGGTGGCAGCCCTCCTGGGCAGGCTTCCCCTGAGAGCAGGACACACTTGAAGGGGCCCGCGTTGGGATGGAGATGGCACAAAGGGAGCAAGGTACTGAAAGACCATTTTTTCTTTCCTGCAGGTTTTCAAGTATAGTCCTTAAAATCCAAGAGGATTTGCCTGAGGATAAACAGCTATAGGTCAAAAGACTCTGCGAGTCCCCAGCTATTTTTATATGTTGGACATGTTATCCCCTAGAAAATAGCCCAGAAATAAAAGCCTTTATGCATTCTGAGGTTATTCAGGCTCAGCCGAGGGAGGCGGTAGAAATACCCTCTTTCCAGATGAGCCCCCTGGGCCGGACAGGAAGTGCACACCAAGATGAGAAATCGCTGAGGGTCACCAGTGCGGGGAGATCGTGTGTGGTCCCTTGAGCCCAGAGTTTTTCGCCCACAACCCCGAAATGATAAATTCTGGGACTCACTACGAGGAGACGGAGGAGGGTCCTAGCAGGTGGTGAGAGGACAGTGGGGGTCTCTAGGGTCCTGCCAGCCTGCGCTTCTGAACCCTGACCCGTGTTGGTGGATTCTTTGATTTCTGAGCCAATTCTTGAGAGGCTCAGGCACGACCTGGCCTCTTCCGGCTGCATGGTTGCGCTGCTATTGAACTTAATTCTGAAGCTGGAACTGCAGTTAGGGGCCTGGAGGCCGGGCCCGGGACCCCTGCCTGTGTCTGGAAGCACCCCGATCGCCATCTAACCGCCGCCTCTCACTGCTCTTCCAGCCCTGCTTCCTGCCTCAGTAAAGCGGCAGCCAACATGGCCGCTGGTGGGCTTTCTAATGCCTCTGCTGAGAGACCTGTGGAGCTCTCTGCTTACTGTTGTACAGGCGGTCATGCCCCAGAGGAGGGCAGGGGCTGGACGAGGCAGGGCCCTGGTCCTGGGAAGCAAAGGCCAAATCCTGGCCACCTTTGGGTGGTGGCCCTCTAAGAGACTCCTGGAGATCTAGTCCAGCGCGGCCCCCACCTGCCAGCAGACCCCCAGCCCCGTGACCTGGAGTGGGGCTCGTGTCCAGGGCAGCAGAGGCATACCAGCACACGGCCCCGGCACCCCCGGGCAGCCAGAGGGCCACTTAGACCTCGGGTCTCTTCTGTGGGTGGCAGCCCTCCTGGGCAGGCTTCCCCTGAGAGCAGGACACACTTGAAGGGGCCCGCGTTGGGATGGAGATGGCACAAAGGGAGCAAGGTACTGAAAGACCATTTTTTCTTTCCTGCAGGTTTTCAAGTATAGTCCTTAAAATCCAAGAGGATTTGCCTGAGGATAAACAGCTATAGGTCAAAAGACTCTGCGAGTCCCCAGCTATTTTTATATGTTGGACATGTTATCCCCTAGAAAATAGCCCAGAAATAAAAGCCTTTATGCATTCTGAGGTTATTCAGGCTCAGCCGAGGGAGGCGGTAGAAATACCCTCTTTCCAGATGAGCCCCCTGGGCCGGACAGGAAGTGCACACCAAGATGAGAAATCGCTGAGGGTCACCAGTGCGGGGAGATCGTGTGTGGTCCCTTGAGCCCAGAGTTTTTCGCCCACAACCCCGAAATGATAAATTCTGGGACTCACTACGAGGAGACGGAGGAGGGTCCTAGCAGGTGGTGAGAGGACAGTGGGGGTCTCTAGGGTCCTGCCAGCCTGCGCTTCTGAACCCTGACCCGTGTTGGTGGATTCTTTGATTTCTGAGCCAATTCTTGAGAGGCTCAGGCACGTACCTGGCCTCTTCCGGCTGCATGGTTGCGCTGCTATTGAACTTAATTCTGAAGCTGGAACAGTTGCAGTTACTTTGGCTTTGCTGGTTGATGGTTTGGTCTGGTCACTACGTGTGTCCGACGCTTTGCAACCCCTTGGACTGTAGCCCACCAGGCTCCTCTGTCCATGAGATTTCCCAGGCACGAATACTGGAGTGGGTTGCCATTTCCTTCTCCAGGGAATCTTCCCGACCCAGGGATCGAACCCAGGTCTCCTGGACTACGGGCGGTTTCTTTGCCCGCTGAGCCACCATTGCTCTCATCTGGTGGGGGCCGGGGGCTGGGGGCAGGGGGACTTCAAAGTCAGCCTGATGGCATCAGTAGACCTGGGTGCTGTGTCTGTCCAGAGCCCACCGAAGGCTGAGTCCCGCACTCTGTCTCAGCCCAGCGCCTCCTCTCTCGCCCCAGGGAAGGGAGAAATCAGGACCGCGGTGCACTTGCTATCTTTGGCTTTGTGCACGAGGTCGCGGGGCTGATTGATTTTCTTTTTTTTTTTTTTTTTTACTGTTTCCCAGCATGGAGGAGTGGTGAGAAACGTAAGCACACTGCATCCTCACAACCTGTGCTGAGGCCCTGGGCGGCTGTGGGGTGGGGGGTGAATTTGCTAATGTAAGGCCAACCTGCCCCCCCCCACTGCCCTACGGTCCTCATTCCAGCCCTGACCGTGGAATCACAGAGCCTGGTTTTTGTCAGGGTGGATGGCTCTCCTCCCCGAATCTTAGATCTTTTTTTCTAAAAGAAGTCTCTTGGAAACTGGACTTTGTCAAAGCCTGAGCCTTTGTGAGCCTTAAAGGACTCGGGGTCGTGTCGTTCCTACTCAGACGGCGCACCTGTCAGGAGCTCAGCCGTGACACCCCTGCTGTCCCCCTGCAGCAGAGAGGCATGCGGCAGGAGACTCACTGGACTTGGTTTGCCTGGGGCAGCCTGCTTGTTTTTTAAAGAACAAAAACAAAAAAAAATGAATGTAAAGTGAATTGTCAGCACTTTTAAAAAATTAGGAAGTTTTGCACCCAAATCCCAATATCCAGATCCTCCTGAGGAACAGAAAGCCGTAGCCACTTTCTCAGGCGGCAACAGTCAGAGAAGCCGTGGAGCTGCAGTTTCGAGGTTTCCCCAGTCTCCACCGTCCCCTGTCATCTCCTCAACCCAGGCTGAGTGCCCCCGGTCTCATGTTCATTTTCCTGAGCGGTTTCTCAGCACCCCTATCGTAACCAAACACGAGCAAACAGACGGCAAGTTGTGAGGAGGGGCTGTCTGCCTTTCACCCCTGACCTCTCCTCTTTCACCACGGTTGCCCATCCAGCCCTTAGTGCTGGAGATTGCAGCCCGTAGGCTCAAAGGGTTGAGACACCCACCTGACCTGTTCGTGATTTTCAAAGACAGGCTCTGCAGGGATTCTGGAAAAGACTGGAGAAGGGAAGCCTGCCTTTGATCAGGCACCATGCAGCCCGGGGAGTTCTGTTTTCATCTTGTATATAAACTAGAATTTCACCATCAAGAAAAAAAAAAGTTTGCACAGTGCTGTGATGTAATGTTCTTTTCAGAATGAGGCTCCGTCTCCAGCCAGGCAGCTGGGTCTTCCAAGAAATCGCCTTCAGGGACCTCGCCCAGGAGGGCGTCAGGGGTCAGGAATCTCACACGTGAACTGGGATATCATGAGAGCGCAGTCACCCTAGCACAGAGTTCCCTGAGGTCTTGGCTGCCCAGAAGCAAAAGCCAAGTGGTGACGTCTGCTTCCCCTCGCTAGAAGTTCAGATGGAACTGTTCACTTTCCACCCACCTTGGTCATTGGGGTCTTGCCATTTACTGTGTTTTAGTGGCTTTCAGTGTTTATTAAATAGAGTTTTCAGTGTGTCATAGACATGGCATTGGGTTTGATTTTTAAGGCATCAGCTGCCTTGTATCCTTCCTGGGAGCAGGTGATCTGTCTGTGGGAGCATCTGTAGCAGCTGAGACCGTGAGGGCGAAGGGGTGCCGTTCAGTGGTCACAGTCTTGGAGATGAAGTCTCACCCCGAGGGGTGCCTTCCTCTTCCGTGCTTGGGAAGGGCCCCATTGAATCCACCCACCTGCTCAGGCAAACAGGTTTTCCAGTTTTTTCACCCAAAACAGTTGCACATCAGTCACATAACCAGTGTCTGTTACATATAACCATCATGTGCAGGGCAGGACAAGCTTTGGGCAGACTGTCGAGGCCAGCGCGGCCTCCCTGCTCCTCGGGGGTCCAGGAAGCCTTGGGCTCAGATCCCCGTTCTCTTGCCCACACACGTGCAAGCCTTCCCGCCCTCTACTCTCTCGTGGTCCCAGCTGTTTCCAGGTCTTGGCTCTCTTGCGTCATCTCTGTGTGGCCTGGTGTGAACCCAGATGGAAATTCAGTTCCTTTACTGTGTCCCAGCAAGAGTCTGCTTGGACCACAGAAGGAAAGAGTTGAAGAACATTTCCTGACGATTTCAGGGATCGTGGGGAAGGTCCCCTCCCCTGTCTCAGTTGGCCCTTCTCCTCTTTTTCCTCACTCTAGCAGTCCCAGATTTTCCCCAGGAAGTGTAGGGCAGCTTTCCTTACACTGGAAGCTCCGGGGACCAGCCAGCCAGCCAGTTCTTCGTCCCTACAGAGCTCAGCTCACACCCCTGCATTACTAAAGCTTTTTCGCAACTGACAGTTAAGATTAGATGCAACTACATAGTGGGGTGGGGGGGGGCAGTTTTTTCGCTCTTAGGAAGAGGAATCCTAGATGAAGGGAGTCAGGGGCTCCACAGAGACAGCAGGGATCTGAGATACTTCCTACCCGTGCTCTGCTGTCCTTAATACGCGATTCATCCCCAAGAGCCATGAGAGCTGCTGGAGTTCCAGCCATCACATCTGTGTTTCAGGAAGCAGAATGGAGGAGAGCATACCTCTTTCCTTTTAAGAACCCTTCCTAGAAACCAACTGCATCACTTCCACTTGTATCTCATAGGCTACTGCTTAGTCCCAAGGCTGTGCCTGGCTGTCAGGTTCTGTAATTGCAGATGAAGGGGAGAGTGGGTGCCGGGGGACAGCTCAGAGGATCGCCAACACTGTGCAAAGCACTCAGAGGATTGTAGGTGCTAGCTGTTAAAGTAATGATAGTTGTTGCACAAGTAGCAAAGCAACTTTGCAGTCAAGTTTCATATGTCCTACTTGGGCATATGCCTTCCATGGGCTGACAGAGCCCCAGGGCTGGACAGGGCAGGCTCTTGGGGCACAAGAGAAGGAACAGTTAACCCCACTGGCTGCAGAAACCCTTGCCCAAGCTGGCCTGGAGCCGTGTGAGCCTTAAAAGATAGGGAAGGGATTTGTGAAGACAGAAAAGAGGCGAAAGGGAATTCCAGACCAAGGGGAATCGTCTAGCTGAGGCCAAGAGCTAGCAGTTGTTTTGTTTTTTGACTGTGCTAGGTCTTTGTTACAGCAAGCAGACTTTCTCTAGTTGCAAAGAGTGGGGGCTACTCTCTAGTTGCAGTGTTCAGGCTTCTCTTGTTGTGGAGCACAGGCTCTAGGCATGCAGGCTTCAGTAGTTGTGGCACACAGCTTAGCTGCCCATTGGCACCTGTGATCTTCCTGTCCCCTGCATTGGCAGGTGGATTCTTTTTTTTTTTTTTAATTCATTTTTTTAAATTTTAATTTTACTTTTTCTTTTTATAGAGTTTTGTTGTTCAGATATGTATAATCCCAGATTAGTCATATCTATATCCCTGGCCCCCTCCCTCCTCCACTCCCCCTTAGTCCCCTCCAGCCCATCCCTCCAGGCCGCCACACAGCACCCCTGCAGGATCCCCTTTCCTCATAGTGCAATGATGATAGCTATCTTTTTTACATATGATAGTATAGGTTTTCATGCTACTTCCTTTATGCCTCCCAACCACTGTTCATTCCCCACAATGTCCATATGTCTATTCTCCATGTCTGTTTTTCCATTGCTTCACTGCATGTGTTATCATTACCACCCTACTAGATTCCATATATATGTGTTAGTGTATTGTACTTGTCTTTCTCTTTTTGACTGGCTTCACTTTTTGTGATAGGTTTTAGATCCAGCCACCTCATTAGGACTGATTCTTCTGCAGTTCTTTTTACAGCTGTGTAGTTTTTTTAAATAAAGTTTTATTGTCATGATCCATGTCCATTGAGGGCTGGCCTTTTCAGAAAGCACTCAGAGGATTGTAGGTGCTAGCTGTTAAAGTAATGATAGTTGTTGCACAAGTAGCAAAGCAACTTTGCAGTCAAGTTTCATATGTCCTACTTGGGCATATGCCTTCCATGGGCTGACAGAGCCCCAGGGCTGGACAGGGCAGGCTCTTGGGGCACAAGAGAAGGAACAGTTAACCCCACTGGCTGCAGAAACCCTTGCCCAAGCTGGCCTGGAGCCGTGTGAGCCTTAAAAGATAGGGAAGGGATTTGTGAAGACAGAAAAGAGGCGAAAGGGAATTCCAGACCAAGGGGAATCGTCTAGCTGAGGCCAAGAGCTAGCAGTTGTTTTGTTTTTTGACTGTGCTAGGTCTTTGTTACAGCAAGCAGACTTTCTCTAGTTGCAAAGAGTGGGGGCTACTCTCTAGTTGCAGTGTTCAGGCTTCTCTTGTTGTGGAGCACAGGCTCTAGGCATGCAGGCTTCAGTAGTTGTGGCACACAGCTTAGCTGCCCATTGGCACCTGTGATCTTCCTGTCCCCTGCATTGGCAGGTGGATTCTTTTTTTTTTTTTTAATTCATTTTTTTAAATTTTAATTTTACTTTTTCTTTTTATAGAGTTTTGTTGTTCAGATATGTATAATCCCAGATTAGTCATATCTATATCCCTGGCCCCCTCCCTCCTCCACTCCCCCTTAGTCCCCTCCAGCCCATCCCTCCAGGCCGCCACACAGCACCCCTGCAGGATCCCCTTTCCTCATAGTGCAATGATGATAGCTATCTTTTTTACATATGATAGTATAGGTTTTCATGCTACTTCCTTTATGCCTCCCAACCACTGTTCATTCCCCACAATGTCCATATGTCTATTCTCCATGTCTGTTTTTCCATTGCTTCACTGCATGTGTTATCATTACCACCCTACTAGATTCCATATATATGTGTTAGTGTATTGTACTTGTCTTTCTCTTTTTGACTGGCTTCACTTTTTGTGATAGGTTTTAGATCCAGCCACCTCATTAGGACTGATTCTTCTGCAGTTCTTTTTACAGCTGTGTAGTATTCCATTGTATATATGTACCAGAGCTTTTGTATCCATTCATTCGTCGATGGACATCTAGGTTGCTTCCATGTTCTAGCTATTGTATAGCGTGCTGCAATGAACATCGGGGTACAGGTGCTTCTTTCAGTTCTGATTTCATCAGGGTATAAGCCTAATAGTGGGATTGCTGGGTCGTATGGTGCTTCCATTTTTAGTTTTTTGAGGAATCTGCATACTGTCTTCTATAGTGGCTGTATCAATTTACATTCCCACCAGCAATGCAAGAGTGTTCCCTTTTCTCTGCACCCTCTCCAGCATTTATTGTCTGAGGATTTGTTGATGATGGTCATTCTGACTGGTATGAGGTGATATCTCATTGTAGTTTTGATTTGCATTTCTCTGATAATAAGCAGGTGGATTCTTAACCACTGGATCCCCAGAGAAATTCGAGCAACTGGTTCTTGTCACTCAGTCTGAGACCTGTGTGGCTACGAGAGGCAGGAGCCCCATCTCCACAGGCCCTCCCCAGCCCCCACTGATTGGAGGGGTGATGGGTAGGACTGGAGGAGGGAGCTAACAAAAAGGTCAGTGGGGGTTGGAACTTCCTTCCCCAGGTCCCATGGATTTGACCCAGAATCCAAAGATAAAGAGCAGAGATCAATAACTGAATTGCTTACGAGCATCAGGCAAATTGGGGAGGGGAAGAGACCAGCTCATTTCCTCCTTCCAGATGGTGCCACGTGGGAATAGGGCCCAGTGATACCAGATATTTCTGTTTTTGTAAGAAGCCAGAAATCCAACCTTGTGCACAGAATCTCCCAGTGTGTGAGTGGTGGTGCCTAAAGAAGCAGGCAAGCACAAACGTGATGAGAGCACAGCCTGGCACAGCTGCAGTCTTCCAGGCTGTGGCGGGCTAACACTGGACCCTGCCTGCCACAGCAGCCAGGCTCTCACGGGGAAGCTTAGCGGGTGCTCCCCACTAATAGCATTGTTGTTCAGTCACAAAGTTGTATCTGACTCTCTGCGGCCCTGTGGGCTGCAGCAGGCCAGGCTTTCCTGTCCTTCACCATCTCCCCAGGTTTGCTCAAACGCATGACTGTTATGTCAGTGATACCATTCAACCATCTCATTCTCTGTCACCCCCTTCTCCTCCTGCCTTCAGTCTTTCCCAACATCAGGGTCTTTTCCAATGAGTTCGCTCTTTGCAGCAGATGGCCAAAGTACGGGAGCTTTAGCTTCAGCATCAGTCCTTTCAGTGAATACTCAAGAGTTGATTTCCTTTTGGATTGAGTGGTTTGATCTTCTTGCCGTCCAAGGGACTCTCAGGAGTCTTCTTCAGCACCCAGATTTGAACGCATCAGTTCTTCAGCGCTCAGCCTTCTTTATGATCCAACTCTCACATCTGTGCATGACTACTGAAAAAAAAAAAAAAAACCCATAGCTTTGACTATATGGCCCTTTGTTGATGTCTTCTGCTTTTTAATATGCTATCTAGGTTTGTCAACAACAGCATGCATAACATGTATTCAGGGTGCACTTTTCAGTGTCTTCTCCTTTGCCTACCTCCTCGAAAGGTTGTGGGATTGGAATCAAATTCAGATTTATAGGGAAAAAGAAAACTCCTGACCATTTAAGCGAAGAGAGCCTCACCCACTGTATTGTGTTTTGCGTAAAGACATGAAGACTGTGGAGAAGAGGAGGCTTGTGCAGATCACGTGGCCATTGGGGCAGAGTCTGAATATTAAACTCGGGGTCCTGACTCGCAGCCCAGTGCTCCCTCTATCAGCAGACCTAAAATAGCAGGCTGACCTTTTGGTGGTTTTTTTGTGTGTGTTCGACAAATGCCAAAGAGTTACTCATGAGTTCGTCTTCCCAGAATAACTGTCAGAACAGGGCCAGAGGGCAGCAGGAAGACCCCAGCCTGACCCTGTGAAGCCCGAGGCTCCTGGAAAGCAGGAGATGCATTTCACCATTGGCCCACCAACCGCAGAGCATTGTTTCTGTCCCCAGCTTTGGGCAGGTTGTGAGTGAGTCCCGAGGAGAGAGCTCCGGAGGCCAGAACAGACCGAAGGCCTATGTTAGGGACCCAGCAGCTTCTTTCTGCCCAGCTCTCAGACAGCCCGCATGCCTTCCTTCATCCTCCCTCTTTTTCTGGTCTAAAATACTACTCAAAAAAGAAAAATACTATTCATAGTAAAAAGTCTTGGAAAATTCAGACAAGCACAAAAAATTAAAATAAAATTCACTCTAGTAAACCTCATGGTTCTCCCGTGACTTCTGCTTGAGTCCCTCCAGACTGTTCTGCTCCCCAAACAAGGAGAGGGGCAGAGCCTGGAATTCTATTTCTTTCTTTTTTTTATGGTGAAGAGTTTGAGATGAATTAGCAACTCTTTCTTTAAAAAATTAGGGAAATCTTTTTTTTTTTTTTTTTTTTTTAGTTTTTGGCTTTCTCTCCTTGCGGCCTGTGGGCTTAGTTACTCCACAGCATGTGAAATCTTCCCAGTTGCTGTCATGTCCAGCTGTTTGTGACCCCAGGGACCGCAGCACGCCAGACTTCTCTGTCTTTCGCCATCTCTCAGAGCCTGCTCAAACTCATGTCCATTGACTTATGATGCCATCCAATCATCTCATCCTCTGTCATCCCCTTCTTCTGCCTTCTGTTTTTCCCAACGTTAGGGTCTTTTCCAGTGAGTCGGCTCTTCACATCAGGTGGCCAAAGTATTGGAGCTTCAGCTTCAGCCTCAGTCCTTCCAATGAATATTCAGGGTTGATTTCCTTTAGGATGGACTGGTTTGATCTCTGCAGTCCGAGGGACTCTCAAAGAGTCTTCTCCAGCACTACAGTTTGAAATCATCAATTCTCTGGCACTCAGCCTTTTCTATGGTCCAACTCCCACATCCGTGCATGACTACTGAAAAAAAAAACATTGCTTTGACTGTATGGGCCTTTGTTGGCAAGGTGATGTCTCTGCTTTACAACATGCTGTCTAGGTTTGTCATAGCTGAAGTGTCTTTTTAGTTCATGGCTGTAGTCACCATCTGCAGTGAATCTGGAGCCCAAGAAAATTAAATCTGTCATCATTTCCACTTTTTCCGCATCATTTGCCATGAAGTAATGGGACCAGATGCCACGATCTTAGCTTTTTCCCTTCCCAGACCAGGGATCAAACCCATGTTTAAACCCAGGGATTCTTCTTCTTGTTATTTTTTTATCTTTTATTTTTTTACAGCAGTAGGAGTGGTGGAACATGCATTTTCAAAATTTTTTGGCCACTTTTATTGGTCTTTCATTTATTTATATTCATCCATCTTTGTTCTTTGGCCATCGCAGTGGCCTCTCTGGTCGCAGAGCACCAGCTCTGGGCACGTGCACTCCAGAGCACTGACTCGTAGTTGGACAGATCGGTCCAGCTGCTCCGCAGCACGTGGGAGCCTCCCGTGCCAGGGATCAAACCAGTGCCCCCTGCACTGCAAGGCAGACTCTCCACCCACTGGACCACCAGGGAAGCCCCGGGACGTGCTTTTTTGGGGTGGGGGGGCACTTCTATTGGTCTTTCATTTATCTGTTTTCATCCATCTTTGTTCTGGCCTGTGTGGGCCTCCCATCGCAGTGGCCTCTGTTGTTGCAGAGCACCGGCTCTGGGCGCATGCGCTCCAGAACTCCAGCTCGGTGATTGGACACATCGGTCCAGCCGCTCCGCGGCACGTGGGATCTTCCCAGGCCAGGGATCGAACCGGCCCCCCTTGCACTGCAAGGCGGTGTCCTTACCCACTGGACCACCAGGAGAAGCCCCAGGACATGCTTTTTAAACCTTCTTTTATTTAGTCTGTCTTGAGCATTTCCCTCCACACCCCATCTTCTTTTACAGCAGCATGTTTAACAGCCACCGAGGATTTCATCATCCTGGCGTAGGAGAGCTCCTTTGACTTTTCTCTAATTGGCGGATGTTTCCAATGTTGCCATTTCCCTGTCACACACCCCAATGCTTTGAATATCTGTGCCCACCCACAGTGCCGTCGGCAGCATCAGTTTCTAGATGTGGGATCAGCCAGATGATATGCAAATCCATACAGCCTTTCCTTCCGCATCTTGCAGGCAGTTCTCCAGACGTTCTCGGGAGGCCAAGAATTTTGTCTGCTAGTCCACAGCTGTAGTCACCATCTGCAGTGAATCTGGAGCCCAAGAAAATTGAATCTGTCATCATTTCCACTTTTTCCGCATCATTTGCCATGAAGTAATGGGACCAGATGCCACGATCTTAGCTTTTTCCCTTCCCAGACCAGGGATCAAACCCATGTTTAAACCCAGGGATTCTTCTTCTTGTTATTTTTTTATCTTTTATTTTTTTACAGCAGTAGGAGTGGTGGAACATGCATTTTCAAAATTTTTTGGCCACTTTTATTGGTCTTTCATTTATTTATATTCATCCATCTTTGTTCTTTGGCCATCGCAGTGGCCTCTCTGGTCGCAGAGCACCAGCTCTGGGCACGTGCACTCCAGAGCACTGACTCGTAGTTGGACAGATCGGTCCAGCTGCTCCGCAGCACGTGGGAGCCTCCCGTGCCAGGGATCAAACCAGTGCCCCCTGCACTGCAAGGCAGACTCTCCACCCACTGGACCACCAGGGAAGCCCCGGGACGTGCTTTTTTGGGGTGGGGGGGCACTTCTATTGGTCTTTCATTTATCTGTTTTCATCCATCTTTGTTCTGGCCTGTGTGGGCCTCCCATCGCAGTGGCCTCTGTTGTTGCAGAGCACCGGCTCTGGGCGCATGCGCTCCAGAACTCCAGCTCGGTGATTGGACACATCGGTCCAGCCGCTCCGCGGCACGTGGGATCTTCCCAGGCCAGGGATCGAACCGGCCCCCCTTGCACTGCAAGGCGGTGTCCTTACCCACTGGACCACCAGGAGAAGCCCCAGGACATGCTTTTTAAACCTTCTTTTATTTAGTCTGTCTTGAGCATTTCCCTCCACACCCCATCTTCTTTTACAGCAGCATGTTTAACAGCCACCGAGGATTTCATCATCCTGGCGTAGGAGAGCTCCTTTGACTTTTCTCTAATTGGCGGATGTTTCCAATGTTGCCATTTCCCTGTCACACACCCCAATGCTTTGAATATCTGTGCCCACCCACAGTGCCGTCGGCAGCATCAGTTTCTAGATGTGGGATCAGCCAGATGATATGCAAATCCATACAGCCTTTCCTTCCGCATCTTGCAGGCAGTTCTCCAGACGTTCTCGGGAGGGCCAAGAATTTTGTCTGCTGAGGAGCTCTCACGGAGGCCTGTGGGACTGTGCCCTTGTCCCAAGATCTCTGGCAAAACCACACATTTGCAAGCCCTTGGCAGCCTCTGTGTGTGTGTGTGTGTGTGTGACTTGTGCCCAGAGCGCTCCCGCCAAAGCTACTTCATTGAGAACAGGATGAAGCAAGAGCAGGGGCCCAGGGCCCCAGGCACAGGCGCTTTGTCCTGCATTCTCTGCAGAGTCCTTGGTCAACCCAGCTCCCAACTTATTGCCACCTCAGTTTGGGGAGGAGCCCTGTGAAGTTGTATGGGGAGTCTGGGCACGGAGCTAAAAAACCAAATAGAAAACATGGCTAAGGCTTTCTGAGTTCCCGTGCCCTGGAAAGAAGGGAGCTGGATTTTTTCATAGGAGCAAATGAGGGAAAGAAGCCTTCAGGTCCCTCCCCTCGGCTAGACCGCACCCAGGTGTTACCAGCGGTTGGTGGTGTTTTGCTCTGTCTTAACCCTCAGCACCTACAGAAAGGTGTGCCATATTGTTCGTTCATCTATGGCTTGATCCCTCATCTGTTCTCCCAGTGAAGGAACTTTAGTGCGCTGGCTGCGGCCTCCATATCTCGTCTACCACCCCAGCCACATGTCTTACCGTAAGAACCAGGGCTTTAAAGAGCGTGAGAGAGGAGCTGGGTGTCTTTGAAATGAAGGGATGGGCGGCCACCTTGGTGACCGCCACATCGCCCGTCCGTCCAGGCCAGGGCACTATCCAGAGTGGAGCAGGGTTGGCTTACTCTCCGCTCTGTCTCCAGACTCTTCAGCCCTCTATGTTCACGGTTCTGAAAGCATAAGCCACTGTGGGAAAGCCATCCTGACGTTCTGGTTTGTCAGGGCATGCTTCATGTTCAAGACAAAGAAACAGCTTGTAAACTTGGGGCTTTACTACTTGAAGTGATTAAGAAGTCAGCAGCTATTAAGCTGGTTCTGGGGGGCTGTGACTGCCCCCAGCCCAGGTATCTTCCTGACATTTGTCTGGATTTGCCTTGATGCTTGCCGTAGCTAATCTGAGCCCACCCCCGCCCCCACCCCCACTATGCACACGGGGCATCACACCATGGTTCTTGAAAAATCCTGCCCTTCTCCACTGTGGGAGGGAACTGACCCGCCACGCTCCGTCGAGGCCCCACATCCACATGCCGGCACATCGCTGGGGGTACAAATAGACCCAGCTTTTTGATCCTCAGACCAAAATAAATTTACACAAACATTAGTACAAAAGCGCTTCTCCACGGAGGGCGGGTTTGGGTTCCCCTAAGTCCTAAGGTGGGAACAGAGCATCAGGTCCCCTTGCAGGCGCCCTCCACCACCACCCCTCACACAGACCTGCCTCCGGAGACTCAGGGAAGTCTTGCTGGCAATCCAGTGAACCAGGTGGAGCCCAGGCTTTCCCAGTGCCCCCACCCTCTCCCAGGCTGTGCCCCCTGTTTCCACCCAGGGCCAGGGAGCGGCGTAGTTCAGGCTCTGTGGGCCACACAGCCCCTCTCGCAGGGACTCGGCCTCTCCAGGGAAGCAAGCAGCCACAGGCAGAATGGAAGCAAAGGGCATGGCCGTGTTCCAGTCGAACTTTACTTCCAAACCGTCAGATGCCTGCTGGACATTGTGCTGCCTTCCTGAGTTCTGAAAAACCCGGTCAGGCCTGGAGAACCTGCCGTGAGACGCGTCGGTGGGGGCAGGTGGTGGGCGAGTGTGAGGTGTGGGGCCCTGGTCAGGGTGCTAGGACGGGGAGCCTTGATCGACTGGCCAGGAGGGTCGGGATACCCTCTGGCACTGGGAGGAGGACCTGCCCACAACCCCAACCAGACTTGGTGCAGAAGCAGGGCCACAGAGCTCTGGGGGCTGAAGCAGGAGTCTGCGCCATCAGCGCGAGCTCCCAGGAGCTTTGGCGAGGCATTTGTTCTATGGAGCTTTCCAGTGGCTCGTAGATAAAATCAGAGGCCACAGCCCTTTAGGAAAACAAGCCGTCAGAGGCCAAGAGTCCCCGTCCCGGAAGGCACATGGAGGCGGGGCTCGGGGGCAGCTCGTTCAGGGTAGCCTGCCCCCACCGTGTGCCCAGCACCAGGCTGGGTGGGCGTTCTCCTTTGTAGCCCCCCTGCAGCAGGGTGGGCAGAGGCCAGGGACACACCCCTCGGCTAGGCCCGCTGGGCATGACACTGGCCCCTACATGGTTCTTGAAAAATCCTGCCCTTCTCCACTGTGGGAGGGAACTGACCCGCCACGCTCCGTCGAGGCCCCACATCCACATGCCGGCACATCGCTGGGGGTACAAATAGACCCAGCTTTTTGATCCTCAGACCAAAATAAATTTACACAAACATTAGTACAAAAGCGCTTCTCCACGGAGGGCGGGTTTGGGTTCCCCTAAGTCCTAAGGTGGGAACAGAGCATCAGGTCCCCTTGCAGGCGCCCTCCACCACCACCCCTCACACAGACCTGCCTCCGGAGACTCAGGGAAGTCTTGCTGGCAATCCAGTGAACCAGGTGGAGCCCAGGCTTTCCCAGTGCCCCCACCCTCTCCCAGGCTGTGCCCCCTGTTTCCACCCAGGGCCAGGGAGCGGCGTAGTTCAGGCTCTGTGGGCCACACAGCCCCTCTCGCAGGGACTCGGCCTCTCCAGGGAAGCAAGCAGCCACAGGCAGAATGGAAGCAAAGGGCATGGCCGTGTTCCAGTCGAACTTTACTTCCAAACCGTCAGATGCCTGCTGGACATTGTGCTGCCTTCCTGAGTTCTGAAAAACCCGGTCAGGCCTGGAGAACCTGCCGTGAGACGCGTCGGTGGGGGCAGGTGGTGGGCGAGTGTGAGGTGTGGGGCCCTGGTCAGGGTGCTAGGACGGGGAGCCTTGATCGACTGGCCAGGAGGGTCGGGATACCCTCTGGCACTGGGAGGAGGACCTGCCCACAACCCCAACCAGACTTGGTGCAGAAGCAGGGCCACAGAGCTCTGGGGGCTGAAGCAGGAGTCTGCGCCATCAGCGCGAGCTCCCAGGAGCTTTGGCGAGGCATTTGTTCTATGGAGCTTTCCAGTGGCTCGTAGATAAAATCAGAGGCCACAGCCCTTTAGGAAAACAAGCCGTCAGAGGCCAAGAGTCCCCGTCCCGGAAGGCACATGGAGGCGGGGCTCGGGGGCAGCTCGTTCAGGGTAGCCTGCCCCCACCGTGTGCCCAGCACCAGGCTGGGTGGGCGTTCTCCTTTGTAGCCCCCCTGCAGCAGGGTGGGCAGAGGCCAGGGACACACGCTCGCTAGCAGCTGGGACATGACACTGGGCCCACGTTCTGATGCCCCCGCTGCTGAATGAGGGCTTGCCCAGGTCTGCGCGTCTCCAAACGCAGCACCCTCGGCTCCCTCGGGCTGGGCAGGCCACCGCCCCATCACCGGCCCCCGAGTTGCTCAGAAGGCCAAGCGAAGCTGTGATTGCTAGCTTTTCATCAGAGCTTTTGTTCTTCCCAAGCCAACCTCACCAGACCCACCAGGGCCGAGCCGATTCCCTGGCAGGGAGCATCTTCAGGGTCTCCCCTCCTGCCCAGGGGCGCTGCAGAGCTTGGGTCCGGTGCCCTGCCTCTGGCAGAACTCGGCCATGTGAGCAGAGGCCCTGAGGTTTGGTCGCGAGGGTGTCCCACGTCCTTCTGTGAAGGTCACCAGGACGCCTCTGCTCCCAAGGCTGTGTGTCCCCTTCAAGGGCGCAGCGGACGCTCCACTAAGCCAGCATCAGGCACTGATGTATGGCTGTGTCTCCCTGCCCCCAACCCGCCCTGTACTCTATGGCTGTCTGCACCCTTTCCCACGAAACAGCTTTGAAATGTGTGTAGGCCGATCCCGTGCTCCACGAGCTCAGCTCCTTTCTGGGAGCGGATCCAGGCGGTGCAGGAACTGGCTCTGGGTCGGTCAGTGCCCGTCTTCAAGAAGGGGGCTTGCCCCCTGGGGCCTCACACCCAGTCCCCAGGGAGGAGGCGCCCCTCCCACCGGGCTGACCTCGGTCCCGCTGGGTCACAGCTTCCCACCTTGCCTCACAGGCTTCGCCGTGGCCCAGTGCATGAACCAGCGCGGCTCGTCCTCCCTGTCCTCGCCCTCGGCCAGCGGGAGCCCCAGCGGCAGCACCAGCCATGGCGACTCCGGAGGCGCCAGCTCGTCGTCCACCCCGTCGGCCGCCCAGAGCCCCGCAGGTATGGGCCGCGGGACGCAGTGCGGTGGGGGGGCTTGAGGAAACCCCGAGGCCGTCGCCTGAGACCAACACCCACCGTGTCGGGAGCCACTGCCTCTCAGGGCTCCACATCCACTCTGACTTGCCGTTGGTGGCTCAGCGCCCAGCAGGGAGGAAGGGCGCCCTTCACAGGCTGGTTCGCTGGAAGGCGTTCCCCGACTGTGGAGCTGGAGAGACGAGCCGCGGGTGCCGAGCGTAAATTCACCCCCACTGCCACCTCCAGAGTCGTAGGTGTCCCGAGGAGGGGTCTCCCAGACATGAGGGTTTGAACTGTAGCAAAAGAATTGTGTCTCTGCTAATTCCTTTTCCTCCCATAACATACCAGTTTCCTCTATAAATGTTTGGGGCCGTCCAGTCGTCCGTGACCAGGGATGCCTCTCGCTGCCCTTTGGGGAGTCTGTCAGGTTGGGCGGAGTCACAGCTTGCCCTCCAGTAACCGACACAGGTGTGGCGCAGAGAGACCCCTGAGCAGGGGTCCTGGAGGGACACGGGCATGTGATCCCCCAGTTCTCTGAGCTGCCTGAGCCCCTCACACGTGAGATCTTGGGAATGAAGGTGCCAGGCTTGTCTCCTGCACAACAGGGCCCTGGCGCGTGCCTGCGGCTTCCCACCCCGGCAGAGCCACCGGTCTGGAGGGCCTGGACATCTCTGATGGGAGAGACCCCGTCACTCGGGTCCACACACCCGTTTGGGGACCCTTAGGGTCCTTTGTGGTTCCTGCAGGGCCCCCTCCAGAGCCCTTGCCCGTTGTATTTCAGGGGCTCCTGCGCCTCCCCCTTGTGAAGTGATGGACTGACGGAGCTTGTCCAGAGCCACGGGCCAGGGCAGGAGCCGCTTCAGCGCGGGGAGATGGAGGCCCTCTGGCTGCGGGCCGCTCAGTGCCAGAGTGGAGAGCCCAGGGCGCTGCCCCTGGTCTCCGTGCCTGTGGCTCGGGGCGCCCCGACTGCCCGACCCCCTCCCTCCCGCCGTGAGCGCCCGTCAGCTCCCTCTCCAGCCGACACTGCTGAGGCCCCGGCCACAGGGTCCCCCTCAGGCCGCCTGACGTCGACCCCCTTTGGCTCAGCATCTGCTCCCTCCCTGCGCCAGCCCCAGGGAGGTGATGCCCACCCTGGCTGAGCTATTCTGAGCCCGACTGAAGGCTGGCTGGGTGTCCAGGCAGTGGCTGCCGCCATTCCCAGGCTTGTCGGTGGGAAGTTTAGACAGGGCTTTCCCAGAAGCTGAAGGCCGCCCTCAGCCTCCCCGGGCACCCGGGCTCATGCCAGCTTTGACGGGCGACGTGCAGGGTCCGGTGCTAATGCCCCACGTATGTGCCGCGTGCCCCTGCCTGTGTCTTTTGCACAACCCCCACCCGACACACATGCTTCCAGTTGCGTTTTGGGTGGAAGGTCTCTCCCTGGTGCCGCTGTGCGTGCCTTTCGCGTCGAAGGAGGCACAGCCCACAGCTAAGCAAACCAACGAGCCATGCATGTCCTTGCCTAAAACGGAAGCCACCAGAGACCCACACGGTCAAAATCAGGCCTGGCTGGGCAGGGGTCCACCTGAGCGTGCCTCCCAAGGCTCTGCATCTTGCCCACCTTGTATCTTGCGCTGGTTTCTTTGTTCTCGTCCCTACCCGCACCCGCCAGCTTGGTGCCTAAGACATGACTTCCCTTCTCTGAAGCGCAGGGGCTCTCAGCCTGCTGTCAGGTAGATAAGTGATGGCCCGGCCCCGCTGTCTGCTCCCAATCCGTGTGTCCCTGGCAGGCCTGCACAGGCAGGCGTGCGAGGCCCCGTTTTTTATGTTGCCTGACAGTAAAAGCCTGGGGCCCAGCTTCCCTGTCCAGATCTCTGCAGACACTGAAATAACTCACCTCCCAACGCAGGGCCAGCACTTCCCTCTCAACTGAGGAGCCCGCTGCTGAGCTCGGGAAGGAGAGGGTGTCCCCCGGGCTGGGATGGCAGGTCTCAGAAGGACATCCAGTCACTTCCTCTTGATGCCAGGCCCCCTGGCCAGCCTACGGCCACCAGTCCATCCAGAAAACAGCCCATGGGGTGTCCACATTCCCAGATGGTGCCAGCCTCTGCCTGGTGTCCGACCACACCTTGCTGAACGAAAGAGGGGCAGGTTCTGTTGGGACAGGTGCCCTTCGTCCGGTTTCCTGGCTTGATGTCCGCCCAGGGGGTGGGCCAGGGTTCAGGCTTCTGGTTGAAGGTCACCAGACGTTCCCCCGCAGGGCCTGGCCGCCCTCTGCCAGAAGCAGCCTGTTCAGAGGGCCAGCATCCTGGACGGGAGGGTGGGCCTGGACCTCGCCCTGCAAGCTACTCAGCCTGGACGACAAATAGCTGCCGCCCGGCCATGGGGGCCACGTGTCCTCAGAGTGGGTTTTGAGGGCACAGTGCTGAAGCAATCGGAAGGACTTCTGACCCCATGCTTCCAGAGCCTTCTGAGTCTGGGAAGTTCCTAGGGCGGGGAGCAGCTGCCAGGCCTCCTGCAGCCGGAGTTAGCGAGCTCCAGGGCTTCTCTGCTCTCGAGGCCACGCGGTGCACATCAGAGCGTGGTCAGGAAGGCCCCCGAGAGACGCTGTCCACCAGGGCATCAGGCGAGCCCCGTGCTCTTTGTCTCTGAGCAGTGGGGTGAAACCTGGAATTGTGCGGCTCAGACAGTCAGGAACCTGCCTGCCGTGCAGGAGACCCGGGTTTGACCCCCGGGTGGGGAAGATCCCTGGAGCAGGAAATGGCAGCCCACTCCAGTCTTCTTGCCTGGAGAATCCCATGGACAGAGGAGCCTGGCGGGCTACAGCCCACGGGGTCTCCAACAGCTGGACACGACTGAGCAGCTAAGACCTTCACGTCTGTGCATGAAAGGCAGGGGCGGTCCTCACACCGTCAGCCATCAGGGTGGCCCGCCCCGCCCCCAGGCCCTCCAGGCGTGCCCCGCCGCAGGACGTCCCCGGAGGCGCTGCTCCGCAGACCCATGTCGGGCGCAGCGCTCCCCAGCCCTTGACAGACACCCGCTCGTTGGATCCTGCCACCCTCCACCTCGCACCGTGCAGCTGGAAGCACGGAGGCCTGGAGGGGTCGCACAGCTTGGCCACGCCACTTAGCCAGTCGCAGGGGCCCAGACAGGAACCCAGCCCCGGAGGGCCAGAGCCCTGCTCCACGTCCTGAGACGACCCCGCGGAGAGCGCGTCACTGCGTCCCTCAGTCTGTCCCAGGAGCCTCCAGGGGGCGCCCCTGAGACCTGGGCTTCAGTTTGGTCCAGCTGGGGGTCACCAGGGAAGGGCAGGCACCTCTCCCCCCAACACGGTTGCCCTGGAGCCAGAGAGGAGCCTCGGCCCCTTCACAGAGGCCCAGCCACCGTGCAGAGCCAGGCCGTGCAGCTCCTGCGGGGGGAAGCCTGGCGACCCCCAGATCAGCAGCAGAGCGGACCCCAGACGGCCACGTGTCCTCTGCTGTGGGTTCACCCCCGAGGCGGCCGTGAGACTCTTCTGATGCTCGGCTGTGCTTTCTGCCTCCACCCTTTGTCCAGCCCAGGGGACCTTACGCTTCCTGCCGGGTCTGAAAGAGGCCTGTGTTTATCCCGAATACAGATTTCCTCAACTTCCCACGGGGCCTCCAGTCTGAGCAGCTCAGGTCTTGCGGACGTCAGACCCGGTCTCAGTAGGGTCCCTCCACCGGCCCAGCCCACAGGCGCCCCGCAGAGGCTCTTCTCTCTGCCTCTGACTGCCTCAGTTCCCCACCCCTGCCCGCCGTGATCACTTTTTCCAAATGAACAGATTTCGGTTGAGTTCCTGCTCGGCGCAGGCCCTAAAGCCTGGAACGGGCAGGCTGGCAGGGAGGACCATACAGAAAAGTGTCCAATTATAAACTATGAGCTGGGGGCTGCAGGCAGGGCTGAGGGTGCCCAGAGGAGGCATCACTGGGGATGAAAGCCCAGGATGAGGGGCTGACTGGAGGGCTTCCTGGAGAAGGTGGCCTTTGGGCCTCACACAGTCCCCCAGGGCCCGGCCCAGAGGCTGACTGGTGACTAGTATGTTCCTTTTCCCCACCTCCCTGGGATCTACCTGTCATTCTGTTCTTTCAGATACAGACCCCAGGGAGGAGTGGTCTGTCTTCAAGAGACAGAGCCCGTGTCCATCAGAGCCAAGGCCCCAGCTGAGGTTTCAGGCCCAGAACCGGCAGAGAGACCGTTGCCAGAAGGGGAAGGGACCTGCCTAGACGGCTCAGCAGTTTGCCAGTCTCCCATAGACCTACCCTTCTTGGCTGCGGACACTTGTTCCTGAGTCTCCTTCACACGCCAGCAGCAGATTGTGGACTCTTGACTGGCTTCTCAGCCAGCGAAGGCCTTCAAATCAGGGCCAAGACACATCCCTGACTGAGATGAAAGTGTTAGGTGCTCAGTCGTGTCCGACTCTTTGCAGCCCCATGGACTGTAGCCCGCCAGGCTCTTCTGTCCATGAGATTCTCCAGGCAAGAAGACTGGAGTGGGTTGCCATCCTCTTCTCCAGGAGAAGTCTTCCCAGCCCAGGGACTGAACCTGGGTTTCCTGCATTGCAGATGGAGTCTAATTACCGTCTGAGCCGCCAGGGAAGCCCCCAGACTGAAGGAAAGGTCAAAACTGAATTCTGTAACCACAGGAGCCAGCCAGAGAGAACTGGGGGCAAGGGGATTTTATTTTCGTTGTGAATTATCTAGCTGTTAAAGCTGGGCCCCAGGGGGCTTTGACTGGCTGTCGGGTTTTAACACCAAACCCAACACAGGAGTCCACCTGCTCCCGCCATTCTTAGCCTCTGAGCCACCAGGGAAGCCCCGCCCACCTCCTCTAAAGGCAGCGCGCTGGCCTCCTCACGTCCTTCCAGGGAGCGCAGGCTCCCGGCTCCGGCTCCGCAGAGGGGCAGGAACCCGCCTTCCCATCACCCGCACACCCGGCAGAGCTGGCCTCGTGGGCCTCGGCTTGTTCCCCAGGGAGAAAATTACGGGTTTGGGATCAGCCTTTTTCTTTTTTTTCTTTAAACATTTTATGGTTTTGAGAAACTGAAATTGCAGAAAACATATGGCGGGAAAGAACAGACCTGATTTTAGAATCAAATGTAAGATCAGAAGGAACGCTTGAGAACTCTGTGGATCACGCCTGTGTGCGCACATGCACCCACAGACACGCACGCCCACTCCGCGTGGGCTTCTAGTGAGAGAGCCCGGCTGAGAGCTCCGTGGCCCACACCGCACCACTCCAGCAGCCCTGCTGCCTCCGACCACACCGCCGCACACGTGTTCTGGGCGAGTGACGTGGAGGAGCAGGATGGGCACAGTTCTGTTAAGAAATGAAGTCAGACTGAAGGCCCGGCCGCTCTCTCCAGGTCTGTGTTCAGGCCCAGGGAATTCCGAGCTGGGCTCCCTCTGGCGCTTCCTCAAGGGTGTGTGGGAAGCAGGAAGAGCTGGGCTGCTGGTGGCCCGTCTCGGACGCCTGTCCCCGCCCTCCCTCCCGCACCTCCTCACCAGCTCCGAGACAACTGTCGGAGCCTGCCGCCGTCGCCCCGGAGCTCCGTCCCCCTTGGGCCAGCCGAGCGCCAGACAGCCCGGGGCCGCCCTGCGCGTCACCCACCTCAGGGCCTGTAGGCGGGCGGGCATCTTACGGAAAAAGCCCCCCAAATCAAATGTGCTCCCTTTTCTCCCCAGTGTTCTCTGTGACATTACTTTTCATTGTGGTAGAAAGACACCTAACGTCAAATACACCACGTTAACCCCTTTTACGCCCACAGTTCCATCCATGCTCCGTGTTGCGCTCCGCGACGGTCGCTGTAAGCTCTGCTCTAATCCAAGTTTGTCTCGGAGGTGGCGGTCAGTTCCTCCCCAGAGAGATGCTCCTAACATTTTTGTTACAGCTGATAGAGCCCGCCCCCAGCCGCCCGAGACCTGCTCTCAGATCTTGCTGCTGCGCTTCAGTCTTGGTCTCCAAGGTGTGGACGGCAGAGCGCGGCCGGGAGAGCGTCGGCTCGTGGCTGCGGAGGGGGGCCGGGGAGCGGGGCGCGGGAGGCCCTGCCCAAGCTGGGCCGGTGGCTGCCGGGGCCGCCCCGTCGGTGGGGACCAGGAGTCGACTTGTTTCTCTAACTGCTTCGGCTCCGGTCCCCAGCCACACACCCTTCCCTCCTCAGACGGGCCCAGGGACACAGGGTTTTCATCTGAACCCACGGGCAGTTGTGTTCCTCAGTCACCGAGACCGGGGGTGGCTGACCACCCCGCGGCTTCCTCCCCGACCGGCCCGACCTCTGCCGTCTTCACCCGGTCGAGTCCCGCGAGCGAGCGGACGCTGGGGTTCCTGGCTCGTCTTGGCCGCCCTCTCCCCCTGGGGGCAGGACGGGGCTGTCCCCCGCGCCTGGGGCCTGTGGCGGCGGCAACCCTGGCGCCCAGCCCCGCCCCTGCCCCGCGCTGTCGTCGAGGCTTCGCGTCCGTCGCTGCTCTGTGTCCGTGTCCCCTCTGTCCCGCTGTTAAAGGCTGTCTGTGATCTGTCGCTGTGTTTCCCTCTAGTCAGGAGTGGCAGGAAAGGACGCCGGCGAGTGTTCAGCCTGTCGGAGGCCGACAGTCACGGCGGCCACTGGGTTTAGCGCTTCGATCGGCAGCTGTCACGGCACCTCTGGCTCGGTCACTGCAGGCAGGTCTCCTCCGTTAGCCTCCCGGGCCCTCGGCGCCCCCGCACGCTGCACTTCCTCTCCCGAGGGTCCTGGACGCCGGGCAACGTCCCAAGGAGCCCTGGCCGCCCACCTGGGCCGTCTCCTCAGCTCCCGGCCCATTCCGGGCCCGTCCCGCCTGAGGACCCGCCGCCCCGGCCCTCGAGCCCTGTGTCGGCACCTCCGAGGCAGAGCCGGGCAGCCTGGAGACTCTGTTCCCCAGGCCGGGCACTGGCCTTGAGCTAAGGGTCCCCAGCCCCGTCCCCACAGGGCCCCGCGTCTAGACCACGAGGGTTGGGCAGTAGAATTTGCCACAGGCCACAAAGAAATCACCAGGGTGCTTTTTTTCCTTTTTCTTTTCCTCTCTCCCTCTTCCCTCCACCCCCACCTCGCTTGAAACTGAGCAGTAGATTCCATCTGGTTCCGACCAGAGGCCAGGGCCTTTCACTCGGGAGCACTGGTTGGACGGAAACCTTTCGTCTTCTCTTCTTGCATTCAGAGCTCAAGTAGGGGCCGCAGTGGGCTGTGGTCGCAGCCGCCCGCCCGCCGTGCTCCTCCTGGGGCCCCCCGCCCCCGCCCCCAGTGCCTCCCGTCTGGGCCGTGGCCCTGGCCGGGCAGGAGCCTTCGCCTTCTCTTGCGTTTGCAAGCTGCCCCCCGAGCTTTGCCCTCCGACCTGCTGTGCTGTCCTCTCCTCCCCACGTCGCTCGTCTCTCCTCCTGCACCCTGAGCTATCGAACCCTTGTCTTTGTTGGAAACTGTCAGCCGCTCGACAAGGGGCAGCCCTGGAGCCGCAGGTTGGCCTTGGAGGCACCAGCCAGGGACTCGGGACGCACAGCCTCGGTGTCACGGGGAGGCTGAGCATCCCACCCGGGGACCTGGCCCACAGGCTCTGCCGCTCTGGCCCCCCCATCCCCTGGCTCAGGCCCCGACCTGCGCCCTGGCAGCTCAGAAGCACAGGCAGGAAAGAGAGGCCGGAGGGTCCACAGCGACCACTGCGGGACCGTGCTTGACGAGAAACACTCCTTGCTGGGTAATTTCCCCCCAGTGAAATCCTGGCAGCCTTCTCCTTTCTTCCCCTGCCTCTTGAATGCATAAATGTGTAGCTAACATTCAGGAAGCAGGTCTTAGTTTAAAATTAAGTAGATAGATGGATAGGTAGGAAATAGATAATAGATAGAAATATGATAGATAGATGATAGATTGTAGATAGGAAATACAGATAATAGAAGATAAATAGATGATAGAAGATCGACTGATCGATCAATAGATAGAACAGTGTTGTAGGTGATGACGTAAGATGAGGTTATTTTTCCTGTTTAAAAAAAAATACAGGAAGAGGCTATTTTTCAGGGGAAAAATGGACTCTGCTTATAAGTGGAGCCTTGTTCCTTCCCTAAAGAAGAAACCAGTTTTGTGTGTGTGGCATCATTGGTTTGTTTTCTGATACATTTGACGGCAGGCTTCCGACACGCTTGATCGTTCTCACACACAGAAACCCCGGTAGGAATCAGGGAATGAGGTCTGCCGGCCTCATGAAAACCTGTGCACTAGCACAGGCCCTTGCAAAGAGGGAATTCCCCTGGAGAATTCTGGGAGAAACGCTCCAGAGCTCTGCTCTGGATGGCACAGAAGTGCCGTTTCAGACAGTCAGTCATCTCTAAACTGTCTCGCCAGCAGCTCAGCCCACACGTGGGTCCTTCCGTACCTAAATTCCTGGACAGGCTTTCGAAGGGAGGCCAGTCCGCAGCCAGAGCACCCTGAGCGCAGCCGATCTCGTCTGAAGCGGGGCGAGGCCGCCGGAGCTGGCGAGCCCACACTCAGAGCCCGGGGGTTCCCACGTCGAGCGGGTCCTATCGAACCCTTGTTGGAAACTGTCAGCCGCTCGACAAGGGGCAGCCCTGGAGCCGCAGGTTGGCCTTGGAGGCACCAGCCAGGGACTCGGGACGCACAGCCTCGGTGTCACGGGGAGGCTGAGCATCCCACCCGGGGACCTGGCCCACAGGCTCTGCCGCTCTGGCCCCCCCATCCCCTGGCTCAGGCCCCGACCTGCGCCCTGGCAGCTCAGAAGCACAGGCAGGAAAGAGAGGCCGGAGGGTCCACAGCGACCACTGCGGGACCGTGCTTGACGAGAAACACTCCTTGCTGGGTAATTTCCCCCCAGTGAAATCCTGGCAGCCTTCTCCTTTCTTCCCCTGCCTCTTGAATGCATAAATGTGTAGCTAACATTCAGGAAGCAGGTCTTAGTTTAAAATTAAGTAGATAGATGGATAGGTAGGAAATAGATAATAGATAGAAATATGATAGATAGATGATAGATTGTAGATAGGAAATACAGATAATAGAAGATAAATAGATGATAGAAGATCGACTGATCGATCAATAGATAGAACAGTGTTGTAGGTGATGACGTAAGATGAGGTTATTTTTCCTGTTTAAAAAAAAATACAGGAAGAGGCTATTTTTCAGGGGAAAAATGGACTCTGCTTATAAGTGGAGCCTTGTTCCTTCCCTAAAGAAGAAACCAGTTTTGTGTGTGTGGCATCATTGGTTTGTTTTCTGATACATTTGACGGCAGGCTTCCGACACGCTTGATCGTTCTCACACACAGAAACCCCGGTAGGAATCAGGGAATGAGGTCTGCCGGCCTCATGAAAACCTGTGCACTAGCACAGGCCCTTGCAAAGAGGGAATTCCCCTGGAGAATTCTGGGAGAAACGCTCCAGAGCTCTGCTCTGGATGGCACAGAAGTGCCGTTTCAGACAGTCAGTCATCTCTAAACTGTCTCGCCAGCAGCTCAGCCCACACGTGGGTCCTTCCGTACCTAAATTCCTGGACAGGCTTTCGAAGGGAGGCCAGTCCGCAGCCAGAGCACCCTGAGCGCAGCCGATCTCGTCTGAAGCGGGGCGAGGCCGCCGGAGCTGGCGAGCCCACACTCAGAGCCTGGTGCTCCGACCGCGCGCTGGGTCGCCACGTGAGCGGGGGCCTGACACCAGCACGTCGCCACCAGGCGTCCTTGCTGAGTGGAGCCAGTTCACTGAAATTCAGGGAAACCAGAAGCCGTGGGGGGCGTTTACTCAGCACTTCTGGGCTCAGATCGCACCTTGAGTCATTTTCTCCTCTAGTGCTCGCCCGTGTCCACCGCCGCCCTCCCAGGCAGTGGGTTGCTGTGGGCCTTATTTCTCTTAAGAAAGAAAGAAAGGCAGGGAGACAGAAAAGAAGAAAGGCCCTGTGCGGAAGTGATCCGGGGCCTCTCTGAGCTCACGGTGCCGGGGCGGGGTGCTCTGGGAGGGGCGACGTGTCCTTCGGGGGACTCAGCCTGTCGCTCTGCTCTCCCTCACGCTGGGGACCCCCCTCCTCGCCTCCATCCTGTCCTGTACACCCTTCAGTTTTATTTTGCGCTTGATTTTTCCGTTCTTTTGCTCTGTGTTGAGTTTGCGGTTCTGTTTTGTTTTGGCTTAACTTACAAAAAAAGAAGCACACACACACACACACACACAACTCACTTAAGTGGAATCACATTGAACCAAAAAATCACGTCTGCCATCAGCCCAGGGCCCAGAGTGCTTCTGGATTCCCGGTCCACACAGGGTCCTTGGAGCCCTGCTGACCCCGGGATCTGTAACAAGGGAGATTTGCTCGCCAAGCGAGGCACCCGCAGCCCCCTCACCCGTGTTTTCAGATCACTGGCGCAGGAAATCCTGGCAGTCTCGTCCCACGAGGAGCCCCCGTCCAGCTGGCGTCTCCACCAGCGCTGCTTCTCTTTGGAAAGCAAACAGGCTACTCACCCGGTTTTGAAAAGGACCAAAAGAAAGAAATTGTCGCCCCGAAAATAACTGCTCCAGGCCACCCCTCCCTCCTGACATGGTTTCTCTCCGTGGCCCTGGTGGAGGTGGGGGAGGGGCCCTCGGGATGGGAGTGGAGCTGGCAGTCACAGCCCCCTGCTGGGTGCCAGGTCAGCACTCAGAGGAGCAGCAGGCAAGAAAACGACACTCCAAGGTCTTGGTCGAGTTTTGCAAAGCCAGAAAGTTCTATAGAATTTCTTTTTTTTTTTCTTTAATATTGCAGTGAGTTCCCTCTTGAGTAATGTTCCAAATATAGACTCTGGGAATGGGCCTGTGGTGATAGGCACACCCAAGCCTGTCTCTCCCGAAACACACCTTTATCCTCAGGCAGGTGGTTCGTATTTGCAGCCTGTTTAGGCTGTTTCTTGGCAGGGGACCCAGGCTTCTGGAATCCGCTCACTGATCCCACATGGACCCTTAATTGTGTCCGTTGCACCACAAGTCAGGGTGACCCTGGGCCCTGGCAGGCTTCCCCCAGGCCCAGGGAGGTCCCCAGTAGGAGGAAGCGGAGGCCAGCTGTCCACTCCCTCCCTCGCACACTGTCTCCCACCCGCACGCCCCTGGGCCTTTGTTCGGGATGGGAGCAGAGGGTCCCAGCACTCGCAGAGCCCCTCCGAGCTGAGCGTGCCTCTGTTTCTTCTCCCCCTGCCCAGATGACCCCACGACCACGGAGCAGCCTCAGCCTAACCTCCCCGACCAGTTGCTGATCGTCAGCGAGACCGAAGCCGAGGCCAGGCCCGGGAGGAGCCCGGCGCCGAGTGCGGACGCGGAGCCCGTGGGCCTGTCGCCCAGCCTCCTCCCCGCCCAGCAGCCCACCATCTCCCTGCTCTGCGAGGACGCCGCCGACAGGCTGAGCGTGGAGTCCCTGACTCTCATCCCGCCCGTCGACCCCCAGAGCCTCCGTGCCCTCCCCGGCATGCCCCCGCCGCCCTCGCCAGCCCCGGGGGGCACAGGGACCCCGGGCGGACCGGAGCCAGCGGACCCCGCCGAGCCCTGAGCCGGCCTCCCTCCCCGTGTGCGGCCCCGCTGGCAGGGACCTGGCAAGGCTGGCGAAGGACAGACACCCCGGGAGCACCCGCAGTTCTCCTCAGCTCCGGGGAGCCCCTCAGACCATCTCGGCGTCCCTCTGCCCCCGTCGAGTCCCCCTTTCACTTCACACCTCCCCGAGGGCAGGCTGGGACCCGTGGCCACACCTCAGCGACCCAGAGGACCCTGCGGCCGCCTGGGGATGGGGCGGGGTTCCCGGTGTCAGAGCCCGGGGCGCAGCACTCGCTTCTTCCGCCAGCCCCTCCACGGTCTCGAAGGCCCTCCGCACCACCATCGCCAGCGCGCACAGAGGCAGCGGACTTGGTCACTTTGTAGAAATTTGTAAAAAAGCAAACTTGATAAACATCTCCTTTGGATATTTATTTCCTGCTTTTGTCAGCAGATGAAAAACATCTATATAAAAAGTTCAAAAAAAGAGAGGCTAAAGATGCCTCCACCGTAAGGTTTGAAGTCATGTTAGAAGTGTAATATTCCTGCTGAGATTTCATTTTCATTTTCCCTTAAACGTCCCAGGCTTCTGGAATCGCTCACTGATCCCACATGGACCCTTAATTGTGTCCGTTGCACCACAAGTCAGGGTGACCCTGGGCCCTGGCAGGCTTCCCCCAGGCCCAGGGAGGTCCCCGGGACGAGGGCGCGGAGGCCAGCTGTCCACTCCCTCCCTCGCACACTGTCTCCCACCCGCACGCCCCTGGGCCTTTGTTCGGGATGGGAGCAGAGGGTCCCAGCACTCGCAGAGCCCCTCCGAGCTGAGCGTGCCTCTGTTTCTTCTCCCCCTGCCCAGATGACCCCACGACCACGGAGCAGCCTCAGCCTAACCTCCCCGACCAGTTGCTGATCGTCAGCGAGACCGAAGCCGAGGCCAGGCCCGGGAGGAGCCCGGCGCCGAGTGCGGACGCGGAGCCCGTGGGCCTGTCGCCCAGCCTCCTCCCCGCCCAGCAGCCCACCATCTCCCTGCTCTGCGAGGACGCCGCCGACAGGCTGAGCGTGGAGTCCCTGACTCTCATCCCGCCCGTCGACCCCCAGAGCCTCCGTGCCCTCCCCGGCATGCCCCCGCCGCCCTCGCCAGCCCCGGGGGGCACAGGGACCCCGGGCGGACCGGAGCCAGCGGACCCCGCCGAGCCCTGAGCCGGCCTCCCTCCCCGTGTGCGGCCCCGCTGGCAGGGACCTGGCAAGGCTGGCGAAGGACAGACACCCCGGGAGCACCCGCAGTTCTCCTCAGCTCCGGGGAGCCCCTCAGACCATCTCGGCGTCCCTCTGCCCCCGTCGAGTCCCCCTTTCACTTCACACCTCCCCGAGGGCAGGCTGGGACCCGTGGCCACACCTCAGCGACCCAGAGGACCCTGCGGCCGCCTGGGGATGGGGCGGGGTTCCCGGTGTCAGAGCCCGGGGCGCAGCACTCGCTTCTTCCGCCAGCCCCTCCACGGTCTCGAAGGCCCTCCGCACCACCATCGCCAGCGCGCACAGAGGCAGCGGACTTGGTCACTTTGTAGAAATTTGTAAAAAAGCAAACTTCGATAAACATCTCCTTTGGATATTTATTTCCTGCTTTTGTCAGCAGATGAAAAACATCTATATAAAAAGTTCAAAAAAAGAGAGGCTAAAGATGCCTCCACCGTAAGGTTTGAAGTCATGTTAGAAGTGTAATATTCCTGCTGAGATTTCATTTTCATTTTCCCTTAAACGTCCCAAAGTTTGGGGTATAGAGTTCTCAGTCTGGCTTTCTGCATTGTCTTATGGGGTTCTTATTTCTTTGTTACTCAACTAACTGCAAGCCTGTGGAATGACAGAAGTTTCTTCTGGAAAATTTAGACAATTTTTTAAGCAAAAGTAAGGGAGGGACACGTATTCTCAGGTACACACAGAGCTGAGAGGGCCGAACGTTTCTCTGCCATGGCAGCCCAGGGGCCCACGGCATCCCCCAGAACTTTCCAGGAAAAGGGACAGTGCGATCAGGCCCCTGCTCAGGCCCGTCCTCCACCCCTCTGGACTGAGACCAAGTGGGACCGTCCTCCGCACCATTTCTGGCCGTCACCATCCCTCCATTTGCCTCAGAAAGAACTGCTGGGGACTGCAGAGGCGCTGGCCTCCGAGGCCGTAACGGAAAGAAAAGACCATGAAAACCGCCCTCCGCGTCCATCGCCAGCTGCTCAGCTGTGCGGGTGCCCACAGGCAGGGCCGCCCCGAGGCCAGCGCCTGTCCAGCAGCAGGGACACAACGTCCAGGCTCGCAGGGCCATCCACGTAGCTTGGGGTTGGTCCCTCTTCCCTCAGTCGCTGCTGCAAAGATGGCGAGCTTGTATTTTAAAAGAAAAGGACCCCAGTTCCTTCTCCGCGTGGGCTGGGCGTGTGCCGGCCGATCTTCCGCCATACCCGGTCCAGCTCCCAAGGTGTTCTTTCACCAAGTCACACACAGCCAAGCGACCCTCGCGTCTCTGGTTGAAGCTCAGACCTTCCAGAACTGGCCGCCACGTGCGCCCCAGGAGTGCCAGGACCCACCGCCTCGGTGTCAGCCGGGCACACCTCACCCGTTAAGAGAAGCCGGTCGCCGTCGCCGTCGCGTCCCCCGCCGTCCGCTGTCAGACAGGGCCTGCCTGGGCCACACTTCGGCCTCCTGAAGGAAATACACCGGGAAAGGGGCCTGGCGCCTCGTGGTGGATCTCTCCAGCCTTCAGAAACCCCTGAGCAGGTGACCCAGCCAGCACCAACAGAGGACAGACTTGGCTCAGACAGGAGGCCGTCTCTGCAGGAATGCCAGGGGCCCCAGCAAGGAGGGACAAGCCGTGACCTTCAGCAGGAGCGGGCGGGCGGCGGGGACGAAGGAAGGAGAAAGTGCGTGTTGTCAGGGGCAGGGCCCACGAGTGCCTCTGCGAGAATGAGGGGCGGGTTCACCCCCGAGACCCCCACCTCTGGTTTTGAAATTGTTCTGGAGCAGCAGAAAGGATGAAAGGCTGGTGGCCACCCAGCCCGTGGCGTGATCGCAAGGAACCGGCCCCACTCGGGGACCACCAGCCTGCCGTCTGAAGCCCATTGGCTCCAGGCGGGTTCAGGCTCTACCGGAGCAGGGTCGTGGCCAGCGGGGGCTGCACGCCCGGGGAGCCAGGGCAGCCTCTCCCGGGTGGAGGAGCTGCACGCAGCCCAGCCTCCCTGGGCTGTTGAGCAGAAGGTGCCGTCGGGCCACGCCTCCCGCTCATGCTTGGTGCAAGCGCAGGGCTCTCCGCCTTGGTAGGCTCCTGGGGTTGGTCCCCAGCAGCCCACGGCCGGCTGGCAGCCAGGTCCCCACCGTCTTGGCAGCGCTGGGCACAGCTGTGTCTTGAGGAGCAGCGGGGCAGAGAGAACCAGAAATTCTTGGTGAGCCGGGGCGGGGCGGGGGCCGTGGTCTGTGACTCAAGGGTACCCAGTCTCGGATCTCTGGGATCGGCCTCAGCAGGCCCATCCACCCTGCCATCTCCACGTCCCTCCAGAGACCCTTCCCCAGTCTCTGTCAGGCCCATTGGTTTGCCAGGTCAAGGGCCACCTTGGCCACGTGGACCCCCAAACATCAGCTTTGGAAGTTGCTGGGCAGAAGCGCGTGTCCTTGCTGGTTTGCCAGCGAGGGCCCCTCTCAGCGTCAAGCAGGCATATGCCCCGACCCGATGGGGGCGGGGAGCTGTCCCGCCAGCTCCGTCAGACCCTGTGTGCCCCCCTCCTGCCAGGCCTGCCCCGCCTGCCGCTCTCTGCAGAAGGGAGCTCCCCCTAAACACCTGCGCCATGACCGGCAGGCGAGTGCCAAGACGGCCTCTCTATAGACGTCCTCTAGGCTTCTCCAGGTCTCCAGAGCCACTGTTCCAGAAGGCACGTGGGTGACCAGCCCCCATCTTCCTTTCCTCGATGCAATAAATGAGAACTGTGTAACGTGGTCATGAGGACAGGGGGGCAGAAACTGCAAGGCTGCCTTCTGTTCCTCCAAGTTGAAAATATGTAAATGACGCTTGTCCCAGGGCAGAACGGGGTTGGGAAATCTCATGCCTTCTGGGCTGCAGGACCGTTCCAGGGAAGTACCTGCTCTCGCCAGCATGACTCACGCTTCGTGGGTACTGAGCACTAGGGTGGAAATGAAAACTGGAACTTCCTTGTAAATCTGAACTTGGCAATAAAACAGTTACCAGGAACGCGGCCGCCACTCCATGGCTCCATGGCAGGAAGGCCACCGCCGGGCAAAGGGGAAGGTTCTCTGCCGCCTGACCCCTGGGCCCGTGGCAGCTGCTGGGCAGGGTGCAGCAGATGGGTCCCCCCTGCACCCCTGATTCCTAAAAGAGAGGAGGGGCTGGGAGAACTCCTCAGGTGCTCCCTTCAGAAAGGAGCCCCAACCCCAGGCAGGTGCAGTGAGCCTGGCACATCCCTCCGCTGCTGGACTTTGAGCCTCGCTTTCCACGCCTGGAAAATGGGCTCGTTACAGCCCTGCCTCGCAGGCTGAATACTGGTCCAACACACAGGGCAAAGGGAGCCCATGTGGTGTCGCTGCTGTGCCCGGGGAAGCAAAGTGGGCTCCCCACCAAGGAGAGTCAGGTGAAGTTGCACCAAGAGGTGCCTTTCCTGAGCAGCGTGGGCCCTGAATCCCTAGAGACGGGAACACGGGTTCCTCCAGAAACCCTGACGTTCCCGCTCAAACCTGGCCCAGAAACAGCCGTACCTTCTGGGCCTCAAGGTAAAACCCAAGTTGAGTGCAAAGCGTGAAGGGGGCACCCAGCTTGTGCCAAGGGTTGAGGCGATGCTGATGGAACACAGAGCCGCTGCCCTGCGTCCAGCCTGACACTGGCCCCGGCAAGGCTGCCTTCCCCACCAGGTCTGGGTTCATCCCTGGAAGTCTGCCCGTGAGGCCCGGGACCGTGGTGATGCTGCAGTCCCCGCGGCTGACGTCGGCCCCCTGCTCTGCACAGGACCTGGTCCAGGGACTCCAGTCGTGACATGGAGTGCCGTGACAGCTTTGGCCTAGGAAAAGGCACGTGGAAAGGTCCCCAGGGAGAAGGGAGAGGACCAGCCTCCAGGTGGGGGGAAGTGGAGACCGCAGCTGTCAGCTCCCTGCCCGCCCCGCCAGAGGGGCTCAGAGCCTCGCTGGGCCGGTCCCCAGGGTGGGAGAACGGGCCCAGGAGCCCAGGGAGACGCCCACAAGCACCCTCCTGCAGCACCTTCCCACAGTGAGGACACCGAGGCCCGTGGGCTCCTCGACCTGCCCACAGGCCCCGGTGCAGCCCGGCCTGCGCTTTGTGCTGCCCTTGGGGCGTCCAGGCCGAGCGTCCTGGGCTGTTTACAGGGAGGGGGGAATGGGTGTCAGAACCATCTGGAGCACCTGTCCACAGTCCAGAATCACGAGCTGCCCCAGAGCCTCCGACAATGGTGGGAGACGAGGGCCCTCAGCAGACCCCGGCTTCTCCTCCTGGCCTCCTGGCTCTTAGCAGAGCGCCGGTCTCTCTTCAGAAGACAGAGTCCAGAGCCAGGTCACCCCTGCAGGCTTGCTTTCCTGCAGAGCAAGGGCAGGGACAGGCTTCACCATGGGTTCAGATTGGGGAGCAGACGGAGCGGGGCAGCACAGGCAAAGGGCTGGCTCTGGGCGCGGGTCCCTCGGGGGCCGCTTCCACCATCTTGGGCCTGTGTGGTAGCCGTGGGCCCATCAGCGCGTCGCCTAGTCTCCCGTTCTTTGTAAGGCAGGCCAAGGAGCCGCTGGGCTGGGTCTGCCCTTGGGCTGGATCTGCCCTTGGGCTGACCACTTTTCCTGGAGGTCTGGCTTTCCCCGGATGCCCAGCAGGCCTGGCTCGGCCTCCTGTGAAGGTACCTGGAAGATGAACGGGCAGATTGGGCGGGGGACGGCCTCCTGCCCATGAGTGAGCTTGCATCCTGCCTGGAGGGCCCCTTCCCAGCCGGCCACCTGCTGGAATCCCGTCCCCTGCAGTCCCGCCTCCTCGCCAAGGCTATGGGAACAAACCCTCAATATCTGCAATGCTTTTCTCTGAAGGAAGATGGGCTTGAATCACCAAAGCAGGAACAGGTGGGGCTTCCTGGGAACTGACTTGTGTGCTGATGAGGCCTTGCAGGGCCTCCCCTGACTCCCAGCCCCCGAACCTCAGCTCCACTCCCCCTCGCTCAGCCAGCTCTGGCCCTCCCGGTCCTCCCTGCCGTCCTGCCCAGCCTGGCTTCCCTCCAGAACAGTAGCAAGTAACCACCTGAACACACCCTGCTCAACCCCTAAGTGTCCCTGCCACCTGAAACCTTTCCTGGTTCATGCAGTCCTGGTATCCCAGTGCCAGGCTGGGCTCCGCATAGAGAGACGATGGTGAATAAGACAGACAGGAGGGTAGCAGGGTATCCTGACTTGAGCCTGTGCCCAACGCACCTGCCGGAGCGGCCCCACGAGGCCCCCAAGGCTGCTGCAGGAGCTTGAGCCTTGGTGCCGAGAGCAGTGGATGTTTTAGAGCCGAAACGTGGGGCCTCCCTGGTGGCTCAGTGGTCAAGAACCCATCTGCCAATGCAGGAATCACGGGTTCAAACCCTGACCCAGGAAGGTCTCACATGCCGTGGAGCTACTGAGCCACGCGCCACTACCGAGCCTGTGCGCTCGAGGCCAGGAGCCACAGCTGCTGAAACCTGCAGTCCTTTGAGCCCGTGCTCGGCAACAAGAGAAGCCGCCGCAACTAGAGAGTGGCCCGCACGCAGCAACAAAGCCCCAGCACAGCCAAAAATAAAGCTGTTTTTTGAAAAGCCCCAAAGTGGAGAGTTTAAAGCTAAAACGTGATGCAATTGGACACATGTTGCAAGAGATCCGGTGTGGGAGGGAAGACTGACGGGCCTGTGGGACTGGCCCCGAGGGAGAGAGCTGGGGTCCCCCGAACAGCTCCCAGCTGTCACCTCCTGTCTCCACTTCTTTCTTCTTTAATGTGTTTCTGTTTCACTCCTGTGCTTCTGTGGGCTACATCTCTTCAGTCGTGTCCGACTCTGTGTGATCCTGCGGACGGTAGCCCCCCAGGCTCCTCTGCCCGTGGGATTCTCCAGGCAGGAACACTGGAGTGGGTTGCCACGCCCTCCTCCAGGGGATCTTCCCAACCCGGGGATCCAACCTGCATCTCTTACGTCTCCTGCCCTGGCAAGCGGGTTCTTTACCACAAGCGTCACCTGGGAAGCTCCTGTTACTTCTGCTGATCGCCAAAGGATCGTGGAACCCTGGGGACAATTTGGCCAAGTCTAGAAAAAAATATGAGCATCTTCCACAATCCCTCCATGGAGGGACAACCCCCATGGGCATGCTGTGAGATTTCCTTCCAGTCTTTTTTCTATGCATCTTAGCCACCGACATACTACAGTGGATGTGATTTCATGGCCTGCTTTTGACCCTTAGCCCCATGGTCTCAGCATTGCCCTGTTGCTGGAAGTTCCATTTCCAAAGAATGTAGAAAGCACTGCTGCACGAATGTGTCCCTTGGGTTAGCTGTCACCCAGGGGTGAGCCTTAAGGCAGCTTCCATTTTTATTATTTTAAATCACCCTGCAATGAACACCTTTACCCATAAACCTTTGTCCACGTTTTGTGTTATCAATCCCTAGAAGAGTTTCTGAGCATAGGTCATAGAAACATCAACCACCTTCAGTTTCCGGCTGTAAATTCCCAGGAAGGTCTCACATGCCGTGGAGCTACTGAGCCACGCGCCACTACCGAGCCTGTGCGCTCGAGGCCAGGAGCCACAGCTGCTGAAACCTGCAGTCCTTTGAGCCCGTGCTCGGCAACAAGAGAAGCCGCCGCAACTAGAGAGTGGCCCGCACGCAGCAACAAAGCCCCAGCACAGCCAAAAATAAAGCTGTTTTTTGAAAAGCCCCAAAGTGGAGAGTTTAAAGCTAAAACGTGATGCAATTGGACACATGTTGCAAGAGATCCGGTGTGGGAGGGAAGACTGACGGGCCTGTGGGACTGGCCCCGAGGGAGAGAGCTGGGGTCCCCAGACAGCTCCCAGCTGTCACCTCCTGTCTCCACTTCTTTCTTCTTTAATGTGTTTCTGTTTCACTCCTGTGCTTCTGTGGGCTACATCTCTTCAGTCGTGTCCGACTCTGTGTGATCCTGCGGACGGTAGCCCCCCAGGCTCCTCTGCCCGTGGGATTCTCCAGGCAGGAACACTGGAGTGGGTTGCCACGCCCTCCTCCAGGGGATCTTCCCAACCCGGGGATCCAACCTGCATCTCTTACGTCTCCTGCCCTGGCAAGCGGGTTCTTTACCACAAGCGTCACCTGGGAAGCTCCTGTTACTTCTGCTGATCGCCAAAGGATCGTGGAACCCTGGGGACAATTTGGCCAAGTCTAGAAAAAAATATGAGCATCTTCCACAATCCCTCCATGGAGGGACAACCCCCATGGGCATGCTGTGAGATTTCCTTCCAGTCTTTTTTCTATGCATCTTAGCCACCGACATACTACAGTGGATGTGATTTCATGGCCTGCTTTTGACCCTTAGCCCCATGGTCTCAGCATTGCCCTGTTGCTGGAAGTTCCATTTCCAAAGAATGTAGAAAGCACTGCTGCACGAATGTGTCCCTTGGGTTAGCTGTCACCCAGGGGTGAGCCTTAAGGCAGCTTCCATTTTTATTATTTTAAATCACCCTGCAATGAACACCTTTACCCATAAACCTTTGTCCACGTTTTGTGTTATCAATCCCTAGAAGAGTTTCTGAGCATAGGTCATAGAAACATCAACCACCTTCAGTTTCCGGCTGTAAATTGCCCAGTGGCTTTCGGAAAAGGTTAGCCCACCAGTGCTTCTGCCGGCCATTTCTCCACAGCATCCTCAGCCCGAATGCTGCCGGTTTTTAAATTTTCTCCACGGACTTCCCGGGCGGGCCAGTGGTTACGAATCTGCCTGCCAATGAAGGGGACGTGGGTTCAGTCCCTGGTCCAGGAAGATTCCACATGCCACAGGACAACTAAGCCTGTGTGCCACAACTACTGAGCCTTAGCTCTGTAGCCCAGGAGCCACAATGGAGACCCAACAGAGCCAAAAATATATTATTTTTTTAAAAACCCTCCCCAGTTTTACAGTCCAGCTCAAAGCACACCTCCTTCCCCTCTCCATCCTCCACTCTCCCAGGCCAGTCGCTCCCCTCCCTCAACGCTTCCCCAAGCCCATCCCACCTGTTGATAAATTGCATCTCATAAATTGTTCCCAGGCATCAGGCAGATAAGTCCCCACCCAGCTTCCCAACCCCAGTCTGTCAACACATTTTGAGCCTCTATAGGATGCTGAGAAGCTTCCCCAATAGCCTTTGAGGTTAGCATTATGTCCTGTTGGGCTTCCCAATGGCTCAGTGGTAAAGAAGTCACCTGCCAGTGCAGGAGATGTAAGATACTCAGGTTCGATCCCTGGGTTGGGAAGGTCCCCTGGAGAAGGAAATGGTAACCCACTTTGCTATTCTTTTTTTCTTTTCCCCATCAGGCATCTTTTTCTTTTTTTGCATCTTAGCCACCGACATACTACAGTGGATGTGATTTCATGGCCTGCTTTTGACCCTTAGCCCCATGGTCTCAGCATTGCCCTGTTGCTGGAAGTTCCATTTCCAAAGAATGTAGAAAGCACTGCTGCACGAATGTGTCCCTTGGGTTAGCTGTCACCCAGGGGTGAGCCTTAAGGCAGCTTCCATTTTTATTATTTTAAATCACCCTGCAATGAACACCTTTACCCATAAACCTTTGTCCACGTTTTGTGTTATCAATCCCTAGAAGAGTTTCTGAGCATAGGTCATAGAAACATCAACCACCTTCAGTTTCCGGCTGTAAATTGCCCAGTGGCTTTCGGAAAAGGTTAGCCCACCAGTGCTTCTGCCGGCCATTTCTCCACAGCATCCTCAGCCCGAATGCTGCCGGTTTTTAAATTTTCTCCACGGACTTCCCGGGCGGGCCAGTGGTTACGAATCTGCCTGCCAATGAAGGAGACGTGGGTTCAGTCCCTGGTCCAGGAAGATCCCACATGCCGCAGAACAACTAAGCCTCTGCACAACTATTGAGCCTTAGCTCTGTAGCCCAGGAGCCACAATGGAGACCCAACAGAGCCAAAAATATATTATTTTTTTAAAAAATCTCCCCAGTTTTACAGTCCAGCTCAAAGCACACCTCCTTCCCCTCTCCATCCTCCACTCTCCCAGGCCAGTCGCTCCCCTCCCTCAACGCTTCCCCAAGCCCATCCCACCTGTTGATAAATTGCATCTCATAAATTGTTCCCAGGCATCAGGCAGATAAGTCCCCACCCAGCTTCCCAACCCCAGTCTGTCAACACATTTTGAGCCTCTATAGGATGCTGAGAAGCTTCCCCAATAGCCTTTGAGGTTAGCATTATGTCCTGTTGGGCTTCCCAATGGCTCAGTGGTAAAGAAGTCACCTGCCAGTGCAGGAGATGTAAGATACTCAGGTTCGATCCCTGGGTTGGGAAGGTCCCCTGGAGAAGGAAATGGTAACCCACTTTGCTATTCTTTTTTTCTTTTCCCCATCATGCCTCTTTTATTTATTTTTCATCCATCTGTTTTATTCTTTGGCCTGTGTAGGCCTCCCATCGCGGTAGCCTTACTTGTCGCAGAGCACCAGCTCTGGGCGGTTGCATGCACTCCAGAGCTCCAGCTCGGTAGTTGGACACATCAGTCCTGCCGCTCTGTGGCACATGGGATCTTTCCGGGCCAGGGATCGAACCAGCACCTCTTGCACTGCAAGGCGGACTCTTTACCCACTGGACCTCCAGGGAAGCCCACTTTGCTGTTCTTGCCTGGAGAATCCAATGGACAGAGGAGCCTACCGGGCTACAGTCCATGGGATCACAAGGAGTCGGACACAACTGAGCCTGCACACACATGTGCACATGTATGCCCGTTTGCAGAGGGAGCACTGAGACCCAACCAGAGGCCAAGTGATTTCCACAAGGTTGCACAGCTGCTAAGGGGTGTTGCAGGGGCTGCAGGAGCAGCCACTCTGCTTAACAGGCACTTCCTGTGCGTCCAGCCAAGTTAAGCAATTTACATGCCTGGTCTGATGTACGCCAATGACCCTACCCAGCTGGCAGGATTATTATCCCCGTTTTACAGATGAACCAAGCCCACCCAGTTCAAAAGTGGGGGAGCCTCTAGCCAGAATCCATGAGGCTCCCAGTCACGCCCTTCACCTCTCAGATAGCAAGGTCACCCTAGTGCAAGGGGCCTGGCCAACCAGGCCCCTCAGCGGCTCCAGCAACTTCGCAGGAACTGCCCAGAAGGTGCCCTACCTCTCTCCATGTCTTCCCTTGAACCTGCTTATCTCCTGCACTTTATTGACTCGGTTTTCCTGCCAATCCACCTGGGCGGGAACAACCCTTTGGGGGTAGCCGCTGCCACATACCTGGGAGACTGCACCCTCTGCCCTGCCTTGGTGACATTCGAGAAGTGACGCCAAGCCCCTCTGCCCTCCGGCCCCTCCTTGGGAGGCCCTGGTGGGCAGGAGGGAAGGTTTCACTTGCTCTTTTATTTGAATCTCAGGTTCGATCCCTGGGTTGGGAAGGTCCCCTGGAGAAGGAAATGGTAACCCACTTTGCTATTCTTTTTTTCTTTTCCCCATCATGCCTCTTTTATTTATTTTTCATCCATCTGTTTTATTCTTTGGCCTGTGTAGGCCTCCCATCGCGGTAGCCTTACTTGTCGCAGAGCACCAGCTCTGGGCGGTTGCATGCACTCCAGAGCTCCAGCTCGGTAGTTGGACACATCAGTCCTGCCGCTCTGTGGCACATGGGATCTTTCCGGGCCAGGGATCGAACCAGCACCTCTTGCACTGCAAGGCGGACTCTTTACCCACTGGACCTCCAGGGAAGCCCACTTTGCTGTTCTTGCCTGGAGAATCCAATGGACAGAGGAGCCTACCGGGCTACAGTCCATGGGATCACAAGGAGTCGGACACAACTGAGCCTGCACACACATGTGCACATGTATGCCCTTTTGCAGAGGAACAACTGAGACCCAACCAGAGAGGCCAAGTGATTTCCACAAGGTTGCACAGCTGCTAAGGGGTGTTGCAGGGGCTGCAGGAGCAGCCACTCTGCTTAACAGGCACTTCCTGTGCGTCCAGCCAAGTTAAGCAATTTACATGCCTGGTCTGATGTACGCCAATGACCCTACCCAGCTGGCAGGATTATTATCCCCGTTTTACAGATGAACCAAGCCCACCCAGTTCAAAAGTGGGGGAGCCTCTAGCCAGAATCCATGAGGCTCCCAGTCACGCCCTTCACCTCTCAGATAGCAAGGTCACCCTAGTGCAAGGGGCCTGGCCAACCAGGCCCCTCAGCGGCTCCAGCAACTTCGCAGGAACTGCCCAGAAGGTGCCCTACCTCTCTCCATGTCTTCCCTTGAACCTGCTTATCTCCTGCACTTTATTGACTCGGTTTTCCTGCCAATCCACCTGGGCGGGAACAACCCTTTGGGGGTAGCCGCTGCCACATACCTGGGAGACTGCACCCTCTGCCCTGCCTTGGTGACATTCGAGAAGTGACGCCAAGCCCCTCTGCCCTCCGGCCCCTCCTTGGGAGGCCCTGGTGGGCAGGAGGGAAGGTTTCACTTGCTCTTTTATTTGAACATGTATTCAACAAACATTGATTGAGCACCTACTGTGTACCAGGCGATGCGGAGGCAGCAGTGAGACGTCCAACAGAGCTCCACGCCCCTATGATTTATTGATCTAATTTTATTTTGGGTTGCCCCGGGTCTTTGTTGCTGTGTCCAGGCTTTCTCTCTTTGCAGTAGCTTCTCTTGTGGCGGGGCACCGGCGCTGGGCTCACGAGCTGCAGCGGTGGCGGTTCGGGCCCGGGAGCACACAGGCTTCAGCAGGTGTGGTGCACAGGCTTCGTGGTCCCGTGGGATCCCTGTGGGATCTTCCCAGACCAGGGATTGAACCTGTCTTCGATAAGCGTATAAACGGATTCTTATCCACTGCGCCACTAGGGAAGTCCATGACCTGGGTTTTAAGAGGGTCCCCAGACTGTGGCTTGGGCAATATTCTGGCTCAGGATAAGAGTGGAGGCTGCTCACCTGTGATGAGGCCCCTCAGCGTTGCCCCAAAGGCTACGTATATGCACACACACGTGTGTACAGACGTGCACATATGCACACGTGTGCACCTGAGTCCACACACACGTAGATCTTGAGGCGAGACAGACACAGGCTCCACGGCCAGCTTGCCTTGTGACCGAGAGCAAGCGACGCCTCGTCTTTGAGCCTCAGTCTCCCCTGCTGGTTAATGGACATCCAGACCACCTTCTTCTCAAAGCGGGCAGACTATGCAGATGGCCGGAAGGAGGGGTGTCCAGCGTCTGGCCCCCCGTGGCACGCGACCCTTGGGGCTCCCACACCTGCCTGGGAAGCTTCCAGGCTGACAAGGTAATCGTGAGAAACACACGTGGAACGCACGCTGTGATGGGGGCGTCTTGCTTTCCGGCCGTGCAGCACTTCACACGCGCGCGTCCTCGGCTTCACCTCCGTCGCCTTCCGCCCGCCTCAGCTTCGTCTCCATTCTCACCATCTCTCTCTCCTCCTCTGTCCTCGTCCTCAGCGTCGCCGCCGCCACCCCTGTCACCTGCAGCCTCTCCTCCATCACTTCCTCCTCCGCATGATGGTCTTTATCATCATCCTCTTCGTCCTCAGCGGCTTCTCCCTCACAGCCGCCGTCATCCTCGTCACTAGTCTCGACCAAGCGCCGCCTCTGCCTCGCCTTGTGCGGGGCGTCCTGTTGCGATGCCTCCCATTCCCTCCTCCCAATCACCTTGCAAGGTGAGTGCTGTGATCTCTGTGTTTCCAGGTGGGGAAACTGAGGCACAGACCGGTCACAAGACTTGCGATCTGGGGGATGTGGGGGGCGGAGCTGGGGTTGATTCCCACCCTTGCAGGCCTGCTCGGGGGCCCTGACCTTGCCCCCCGCCCGATCACGAGGCCCAGTCAAGACCTGGGCCCCACTGGCAGGCTCTGCAGGACGTCCTTGCCCTGGCGCATGTCTCCAGGCCTTGTCTGTGTCTCACTGAGGCCCGGCCTCTCCCACAGAGCTTTCCCTTTCTCTGGGCCAGGGAGGGTCGGTCCTGCTTCCCAGAGGGGACAACTGCGATAGGGAGAAGCAGACTCACTCTGGTAGGAAGCACAGGATTCGAACCCAGGTCCTCTCCCCGCACTGCACCCGTGGGGTGCTGATGACAGCAGGAACAGCCTGTGGGGCTGGGAGGGCGTGACCACCGCCCACGAGCATGTCTCCCTCCACCTGAAACCTCCTAAAAGCCCCCGCCCCTCCCATTGCCCTCCTGGCTCTCAGCAATCCCACCGTGTCCCCCCACATGAGAGAGACGGCCTAGGGGTCTCATAATAACCTCAGATCACAGGAAAGAAAGCAATTCTCAGGGCTTCCCTGGTGGTCCAGTTGGTAAAGAGACCGCCTTGAAGTGCAAGGGGCACCGGTTCAATCCCTGACCCGGGAAGATCCCCCCTGCTGAGGAGTGGCTGGACCGGTGTGTCCAATTATGAGCCAGCGCTCTGCAACGGGAGAGGCCACTGCGATGGGAGACCCACACAGACCAAAGAACAAAGATGAATGAGAATGAATGGATGGAAAATCAATGAAAAAAGGTCAAAAATTAAAAAAAAAAAAAAAAAGAAAGCAATTCTTTTTTCTTTTTTTTTAATTTCCTTCTGGTCCTTCAGGTGGAGGCAGAGGAAATCTCCACATGTGTGTTCTCTCTTTAACAAGTTGAACACCTGCTAATTTCCCCTTTAGCAAAAGAAAGAACCGCCCCTCCCCCACCCCAGACCTCTGGGGCCCAAACTGGTCTGTTTCCATTGTCCTGTCTCCAGTCACCACAACTGACGGCAGCTAGAGCTGGCATTCTGCTTGTGGCGATCCTGTGAAACGTCCCTTTTGATTCAAATTAGCTTTTCAAATTGTTGGGTTTAAAATAAATCTGTGAGCCATGATGAGACGTCACCTCGCACCTGTGAGAATGGCCATCAGGAAACAGAGATGACAAATGCTGGCGAGAATGTGGAACAAAAGGACCCTTCTGTGCCCCCTTCATGAGCATGTACCTTGGTGCGGCCACTGTGGAGAGCTGTGTGGAGATTCCTCAAGCCGTTGAAAACAGAGCTACCCTGCGTGATCCCGTGCGTCTCCTCCCGGGCGTGCACCGGAAGGAACTGAAACGGTCGTGTCTGAGAGAGGTCTTCACTCCCGTGCTCCCTGCAGTATTAGTCGCAACAGGCAAGACCTGGAAACAACCTCAGCGTCTTGTCAGTGGATGAATAAAGAAGACATGGACACACACACACACAATAGAATATTATTCAGCTGCCAAAAGGAAGGAAATCCTGCCACAACGTGAGACAGCATGGATGAACTTTAAGGGCATAAATAAAATAAGTGAGAGAGGACTTCCCTGGTAGCTCAGTGGTGAAGAGTTCACCTGCTGATGCAGGGGACACGGGTTTGATCCCTGATCTGGGAAGATCCCACATGCTGCGGAGCAACGAAGCCCGTGAGTTGCAACTATGGAGCCTGTGCTCTAGAGCCTCGGAGCCGTAACTATGGAGCCATGTGCTGCAACTACTGAAGCCCGTGTGCCCTAGAGCCCGAGTTCCACAAGAGAAGTCACCGCCACAAGAAGCCTATTCACCTCTACGATAGAGTAGCCCCCACTCCCTGCAACTAGAGAAGAGCCTGTGACAACAGTGAAAACCCAGAATAGCTAAAGATAAATAAATAAATAAATATTTTAAAAATGAGTCAGAGGAAGACAAATCACAATCTCATTTTAAAATTAAGTAATTAATTAGTTTTTGGCTGTGCCAGGTCTTTGTTGTGGCTCACAGGCTAAGTTGGCCCCGAGACATGTGGGGATCTTAGCTCCCTGGCCAGAGATCCAACCCGTGTCCCCTGCACTGGAAGGCAGATTCTTAACCACTGGTCCACCAGGAAAGCTGCTCGGACCATCTTATTTATATGTGGAACCAAACCAAAGGAGCTCCTAGAAACGTAGATCGGATTTGTGATTGCCAGTGGAAAAAGGAGACCGGCTTTGGCTCAGCCTTGGAGGATGCGGGTGGGGCTGTGTATCTTATTACTACTGTGCACGGAAGAACGTGACAACGGAGTCGTTCTGTGCCCCTTCATGAGCATGTACCTTGGTGCGGCCACTGTGGAGAGCTGTGTGGAGATTCCTCAAGCCGTTGAAAACAGAGCTACCCTGCGTGATCCGTCGTCCTCCCGGGCGTGCACCGGAAGGAACTGAAACGGTCGTGTCTGAGAGAGGTCTTCACTCCCGTGCTCCCTGCAGTATTAGTCGCAACAGGCAAGACCTGGAAACAACCTCAGCGTCTTGTCAGTGGATGAATAAAGAAGACATGGACACACACACACACAATAGAATATTATTCAGCTGCCAAAAGGAAGGAAATCCTGCCACAACGTGAGACAGCATGGATGAACTTTAAGGGCATAAATAAAATAAGTGAGAGAGGACTTCCCTGGTAGCTCAGTGGTGAAGAGTTCACCTGCTGATGCAGGGGACACGGGTTTGATCCTGATCTGGGAAGATCCCACATGCTGCGGAGCAACGAAGCCCGTGAGTTGCAACTATGGAGCCTGTGCTCTAGAGCCTCGGAGCCGTAACTATGGAGCCATGTGCTGCAACTACTGAAGCCCGTGTGCCCTAGAGCCCGAGTTCCACAAGAGAAGTCACCGCCACAAGAAGCCTATTCACCTCTACGATAGAGTAGCCCCCACTCCCTGCAACTAGAGAAGAGCCTGTGACAACAGTGAAAACCCAGAATAGCTAAAGATAAATAAATAAATAAATATTTTAAAAATGAGTCAGAGGAAGACAAATCACAATCTCATTTTAAAATTAAGTAATTAATTAGTTTTTGGCTGTGCCAGGTCTTTGTTGTGGCTCACAGGCTAAGTTGGCCCCGAGACATGTGGGGATCTTAGCTCCCTGGCCAGAGATCCAACCCGTGTCCCCTGCACTGGAAGGCAGATTCTTAACCACTGGTCCACCAGGAAAGCTGCTCGGACCATCTTATTTATATGTGGAACCAAACCAAAGGAGCTCCTAGAAACGTAGATCGGATTTGTGATTGCCAGTGGAAAAAGGGAGACCGGCTTTGGCTCAGCCTTGGAGGATGCGGGTGGGGCTGTGTAACCCCTGGGAGGACGGGGGACAGCTGAGCACAGAGGAGAAGCCCCCCTCCCAGCATGGTGTTACGGTGGACTGGCCGCAGCACGCACGAGCTGAGGGAGGGCCTGAGACGATGGCCACTCCCAGTGCCCACCCTCAGCCTCTGAAGGGCCTGCAGAAACCCTGAAAGTTCTCACACACGCAGGTCCTAAGAGGTCTGGAGTCCAGGTAGCGGCTGGAGAGTCTGTGGGTCCACTTAGATCACAGTGGCCGGATCTGCCAAGAAACGAGGGGCTGGACGCCAGGGTCAGGTCTCACCCAGCCACACTCTCAGCCCCCAACCCAGCGAATGGTCACCCCTAAACCCAGAACGGTCAGTGTTCCACCCTTGCCGCCCCAGCAGAGAGTAACTCAGCTTGGGGGCAGCTGGGATGGGCAAACCTTGCCCACTTCTCTGAAGGAAGCCTCCAGCAGCCTGTTCCTAGAAGGAAGGGCCTCACCCAGTGTTTACCTGGTGGCACTGGGGCCAGTGGCCAGGCGTGTCCTGCCACGTGTCTGCTTCTGGGGAGGGAGTGGTCAGGGCGCCGCCGGCAGGTCTCCCGTGGGTCTGCCCGCCTGCTGGCATCCAGCAGGTGCTATGGCCTCCACGATCTACTTCCTCTGCCTCCTCTCCCCTCCCTGTGCCTCGGTTTCCTCATCTGATTCACGGGCACCGTAATGCTTCCTTCCTGGAATTGTGCAAAGTAAATGAAACCACGTGTAGGCTGGCGGGCTGCTCAGGGAGCCTGACTTCATCCTGAGCCCATGGGACGCCCCCGTGGAGTCTCCAAGGGAATAAAATCTAATAAATAGAATGAATTTTAAAATATGGATTGACGGTGGCTCAGTGGTGAAGAATCTGCCTGCCAGTGCAGGAGGACAGGATTTGATTCCTGGGTGGGGAAGATCCCCTGGCGGAGGAAATGGCAACCCACCCCAGTATTCTTGCCTGGAGAGTCCCAGGGACAGAGGAGCCTGGCGGGGTTGTGGAGTCGGACACGATTTAGCAACTAAACAACAATTGATAAGCTCAGAAGAAAAGCAAATTACACAGGCCAGCAATAAAGAAGGAATTCCAAGCAGGCTGGGTGTGACTGAAGGTGGACGCTGGGACTTCCTGCCCATCTGAGGTTGGCAGACCATGACCTTGGAACAGAGCCTGAAGGGGGGCAGAGACAGAGAACCCACGTAACTCAGGACCCTGCAAAACCCCTCCAGAAAAAAGGGGGCGGCTGTCTGCCCACCCACCCCGGGATACAGCCGAAGACGAGGGAGGAGGCTGCATCGTCTAGTGAGAGCTTTAAAGCCTGAGCCCGGGAGGGGGAGCGGGGCAGGTGGGCCTGGGGTCCGAAATGAGGCTGCTCTGGGTTGCATCTTACGAAAACTCATCTCCCGCTGGTCAGCTCCCCGCGGCATCAGCCAGAGCAGCCTCCACAGGCCCCTGGGGGAGACGGCAGGCCTGCCGCACAGGCACAAGCCGGCGCAAGGTCCCCGCTGACGGTGAGCTCCTGGGGGAAACCCTTTGAAAGCAGCAGCGGAATCCCACGGGCGGGAGGAGCCTCTCCTGGGTGGTCTTTACCAAAACCGAGCGGTTAGCGTGCTGCCGTCCCCGCCTGAGGTCAGTACTGCCACCAAGCCCGTGCCCGTCCACACATCCAAAGCGGTGAAACCCTGCTTCTCTCCAGCGCCTCGTGGGAGACTGGGGTTCGTGTGGAGGAATGCCAGGGGTGGGGTGGGACTGAGCGTCTCATCCGGGTCAACGAGCTGAGGACAGAGAGAGATCCCTGGGCCGTGGGGAGATTGCGGGTCACTGAAGCCTCTGGAATTCCTCCGAGAACCTGAGGCAGGGGCGGGCCTCCCGCAGGGACCAAACGCAGGTGTGGGGAGCAAGCCAGCCTCCAGGGACCGTGGCCCTCAGGAGGCAAATCTCCAAGAGCTGGGAGTGAAGATGCGGCGATGGGATGGATGGATTGCAGGGACTCAGGGGACCAACCAGGTCCCTGCCCTCACGCATGCCTGGAGAGTCCCAGGGACAGAGGAGCCTGGCGGGGTTGTGGAGTCGGACACGATTTAGCAACTAAACAACAATTGATAAGCTCAGAAGAAAAGCAAATTACACAGGCCAGCAATAAAGAAGGAATTCCAAGCAGGCTGGGTGTGACTGAAGGTGGACGCTGGGACTTCCTGCCCATCTGAGGTTGGCAGACCATGACCTTGGAACAGAGCCTGAAGGGGGGCAGAGACAGAGAACCCACGTAACTCAGGACCCTGCAAAACCCCTCCAGAAAAAAGGGGGCGGCTGTCTGCCCACCCACCCCGGGATACAGCCGAAGACGAGGGAGGAGGCTGCATCGTCTAGTGAGAGCTTTAAAGCCTGAGCCCGGGAGGGGGAGCGGGGCAGGTGGGCCTGGGGTCCGAAATGAGGCTGCTCTGGGTTGCATCTTACGAAAACTCATCTCCCGCTGGTCAGCTCCCCGCGGCATCAGCCAGAGCAGCCTCCACAGGCCCCTGGGGGAGACGGCAGGCCTGCCGCACAGGCACAAGCCGGCGCAAGGTCCCCCGCTGACGGTGAGCTCCTGGGGAACCTTAGAAAGCAGCAGCGGAATCCCACGGGGCGGGAGGAGCCTCTCCTGGGTGGTCTTTACCAAAACCGAGCGGTTAGCCGTGCTGCCGTCCCCGCCTGAGGTCAGTACTGCCACCAAGCCCGTGCCCGTCCACACATCCAAAGCGGTGAAACCCTGCTTCTCTCCAGCGCCTCGTGGGAGACTGGGGTTCGTGTGGAGGAATGCCAGGGGTGGGGTGGGACTGAGCGTCTCATCCGGGTCAACGAGCTGAGGACAGAGAGAGATCCCTGGGCCGTGGGGAGATTGCGGGTCACTGAAGCCTCTGGAATTCCTCCGAGAACCTGAGGCAGGGGCGGGCCTCCCGCAGGGACCAAACGCAGGTGTGGGGAGCAAGCCAGCCTCCAGGGACCGTGGCCCTCAGGAGGCAAATCTCCAAGAGCTGGGAGTGAAGATGCGGCGATGGGATGGATGGATTGCAGGGACTCAGGGGACCAACCAGGTCCCTGCCCTCACGCATGCCTGGAGCAAGGAGCTGTGTGGGGTTCCCTGGGGCTGGAGCCAAGCACAGAGGAGTCCCTCAACCCAGGGGCAGAGGCACGCTCGAGGGGGACAGTGATATTGTTTTCTGGATACGGTGGCAGACCTGAGTTCAACTCCTGACTCCGCATAGTGGTGCTGAGGTTTCCTGTGCCTCAGTTTTCCCCTCTGTGTAATGGGGATAATAACAGCCCTCTTCCCTGGGGCCCTGGGAGAATTGTAGGCGATAACGCCCTTAACCAAGCCACTCCTGGGAGGCCAGGCCTGCCAAAGGATGGCTGGGCTTATTACTAATGAATGAAGATGAGTCACCCAAATGAGCCACCCTGACCCATCTGAGGCAATGAATGGGCAGATCAGAGAACTGAATCAAAGAATGAAAAGTTCCGTACTTACCGATAGGGAGGGGCTCTTAGCCTGGAGGAGGGGAGGAGAGGCTGGCCCTGACTCAGAACCGGGCCAGAGGTCAGGTGATGGCTCCCTACCGCGCTGGACACCCCACTTAATCACTCCCCAGTGATGATGTGCCAAGGGCTTTCACGGGATTCCCCTGAGTCACCTTTCCTGCAGGCGGGGCCTCCAGGTCAGCTACTCTGTGTCTTCTCCTCTCTCAGCCCCTCGCCTCCAGGCAGGGGAGACCCTGAATCAGGACTTTTGAGGGTCATGGGGAAGAGTGACAATCCAGGTTCAGCGAGAAGTGTCCAAGCACATCAGAGGCTGAGCTCTCCCTGGGCCAGGAGACCCCACCTATGGCTGCAGAGCGTGGAGATCCCTGGGGTGGAACCCAGTGGTCCTCCCGCCCAGCTCTGCACTGAGCCTCTGGGTGCTGACGTCACACACCCCCGTAGCCCTGCCGCCCAGAGGAAATAATAGTAATGGCCATGAAAGATTGATGGAGCCAGGCATAGCGCCAGGGCTGCCGTCCGCTTCCTCATCCAGTTCTCCACCTATGGGGGCCGAAAGGATGGAGCCCACAGGACAGCCGGGTGGCCACTGATTTTCAACCACAGAAATGACAAAAAACCCCCGATAGTCCCAAATAACCTTCCACTAGTGGTCTCAAATGGCCCGTTTTTGCAGAAAACGGAGGCTCAGGGTGGCGAGCAGCCTGGAGAAGGGGAGGGGAGTTGGGGAGACCCTCGGGAATGCTTCGGGAGGGGCAGGGACAAGGAGGCCCAGGGGCTGCCTCGGGGGACGGTGGGCTGCCCCGGGCCAGCCCCGCCGGGGAATTTGGTGCTGGGGATTTGCGCAGTTGGAGTCAGGCTGCGGCTTTCTGGCCCTCCCGCTGGGGCTCCCTTGGGAGTGGGGTGCTGGGCCCTCCAGGGGCAGCCCTCTCGGAAGCAACCTGCAGAACCTCCTGGGAGCCTTGATTGGCCTGAGAAAAGGGGATCAAGGCAGAGGGCAGGGCCGCTCACCTGAAGGAAGGGGTTGGTGAGGATGGTCTACAGGCAGGTTTGAGTTCAGTTTCCTCCAGGCACTGGAAGGCCTTTCTAGAGTGCCCTGACCCCCTAGGCAGAGAGGCCCCCGTGTAATCGGCCTGCGGGCTCACCAGCCCCAGATGGTTCTGGGAGTTTGGAGTCTGGCCAACCTCAACGAGAGGCAGATGCTTTCTGTGGAAGGGAGTGGCGACGGGAGGAAGCAATCCTGAAGCAGTTTCTCCTTCTGCTTCAAAGTGTGGTCACCCGTGAACCCTTCACTCCCCAGTGACCTCAGGCCTGGCTGGGGCACCGCCACCGCCATCCCTTAGCCCGTGGACAGGGCTGTGTCCGGTCTGCACACGGGGCTCTGTGCTTAATTCAGTAGCCCCCACACCGGGTCTCCAGCGGTCCCACCACCAGGCGGGCACAGGGTGCTCCTCCCGTCTTCCAAGAAGCCAAGGACAACCAGAGGGGTCGAGGAACCTGTCCAGAGTCCCACAGCGCTAGGAGGCGTCGCCTGACCAGGACACGGAACCAGAGGACGCCGGGCCCTTGTTCTTTCGGCCCCACGCACCTCCGTCGCCTCCAGAAACGTTTGCTGAAATCACAGACCTGGTTAAATTCCTTACAGTCCGTCCACATCATGGGTGTTTTGCATTAAAACTATGATTTAGAAATTTTGCTTCCTCTGAGAAAATGCCCCTGGTGTTTCATTAAATAGGAAAAAGCAACTTGTAACAGCATGAAAACTGCAACTCCGTTTTGTTCATTTGGAAAGTGTTTGCATAGAAAAACAAGCAAAAAAAAAAAAAAAAACCCAATTGGATGTTTACAATGCTGGCAGCAGTGACCCCAAAGAGGGGAGAGTGGGGTCCTCTGCGGAAGAATGGGGCCCAGCCCACCGGGCATGGCACCACCAAGCCGTCCTCTCATCTGTGACGAGAGCTCTCATGCATTAGGAAAGCGGGCACCCCCACTGATGGGCATCTGAAGACCCCAAGTCAAGGGAGAATGGCAGTGTCTGGGCGGGAAGGCTCAGGGGCCCTGTGGGTGGGGTGCAGGGACTGGGGGAGGCACGTGGATGCCCAGCTGCCTTCTCTGTCTGGGCTGCCTCCTCTCCCACCCTCACGGTCAAACCTGTCAGTCTTTGAGACCAGCTCAGGTAGCCCTTCCTCCAAGAAGCCTCCTGGATATCCCTACCAGGCATGTGCCTTCCTTAGCCCTTCCCTGGATTGCTCGCATGAGCCTCTTCCCCTCAATCCTGACCTCTCCAAGAGCCATGGACACGTCACGTGGTGTCCATTACATTTCTGTAACCTCAACCTCCCACATGGGGAGAGGAGCTTGGTGGGATTGCACTTCTCTTCCCAACCTTTCATACCTAATCTCTTGCAGTCCTCACCACCACCCTAAGGGGCAGCGACTACTGTTTATTCCCATTTTACAGATGAAGAAACTGAGCCTCAAGAAAACTAAGGAGCTCTTCCTGGGTCACACAGCCAGCAAAAGGCAGAGCCAGGATCCAGACCTGGGTTGGGCCATGTCTGCAGTGTCTTGGAGGGAGCTAACCTTCTACTACATGTTCAGAAAATGTTAGAACCTGGCTTCTCATTCAATAGCTGCAATGAGGAGTCCCAAAGCGTAGCAACCGACGGCAGACGTGAGCTCTAGGCTCGCAGTAACTTACACGTCAGTGGTGCCTTCCCTGTTTCTCCTCTTGCTCAGTCTTTAGAGGCAGGCCCGTGCATTCCCACTGTACCAATGGGGAGATTGAGGCCTGGGGTGGGGGGTGGTCCAGGGCAAGGCTGCCTAGCTCCGATAAGGATGAGCCCCAGCACAGTTCCTGAACTCCTGGATTCTGAGGCCAGCTCAGCACGTGAAGTCACTGAGCCCTGCCCAGCAGCTCCTGAGGGGCATCTGAGAAGTCTATTTCCAGCTCAAAGTCCAGTGGAGCTTTCGGGAAAGGAGCTGGGGAATGCGAAGGGATGGGGAGAGGGGGGTCAGGTAGCCGACCAGCACACTTCCTGCCGGAAGAAAGTATGCCTGTCACTTCTGGGAACCAGAGTGGCTCAGGCGGGACCCGGAGCTGCCCGAGTCAAGGGAGAATGGCAGTGTCTGGGCGGGAAGGCTCAGGGGCCCTGTGGGTGGGGTGCAGGGACTGGGGGAGGCACGTGGATGCCCAGCTGCCTTCTCTGTCTGGGCTGCCTCCTCTCCCACCCTCACGGTCAAACCTGTCAGTCTTTGAGACCAGCTCAGGTAGCCCTTCCTCCAAGAAGCCTCCTGGATATCCCTACCAGGCATGTGCCTTCCTTAGCCCTTCCCTGGATTGCTCGCATGAGCCTCTTCCCCTCAATCCTGACCTCTCCAAGAGCCATGGACACGTCACGTGGTGTCCATTACATTTCTGTAACCTCAACCTCCCACATGGGGAGAGGAGCTTGGTGGGATTGCACTTCTCTTCCCAACCTTTCATACCTAATCTCTTGCAGTCCTCACCACCACCCTAAGGGGCAGCGACTACTGTTTATTCCCATTTTACAGATGAAGAAACTGAGCCTCAAGAAAACTAAGGAGCTCTTCCTGGGTCACACAGCCAGCAAAAGGCAGAGCCAGGATCCAGACCTGGGTTGGGCCATGTCTGCAGTGTCTTGGAGGGAGCTAACCTTCTACTACATGTTCAGAAAATGTTAGAACCTGGCTTCTCATTCAATAGCTGCAATGAGGAGTCCCAAAGCGTAGCAACCGACGGCAGACGTGAGCTCTAGGCTCGCAGTAACTTACACGTCAGTGGTGCCTTCCCTGTTTCTCCTCTTGCTCAGTCTTTAGAGGCAGGCCCGTGCATTCCCACTGTACCAATGGGGAGATTGAGGCCTGGGGTGGGGGGTGGTCCAGGGCAAGGCTGCCTAGCTCCGATAAGGATGAGCCCCAGCACAGTTCCTGAACTCCTGGATTCTGAGGCCAGCTCAGCACGTGAAGTCACTGAGCCCTGCCCAGCAGCTCCTGAGGGGCATCTGAGAAGTCTATTTCCAGCTCAAAGTCCAGTGGAGCTTTCGGGAAAGGAGCTGGGGGAATTGCGAAGGGATGGGGAGAGGGGGGTCAGGTAGCCGACCAGCACACTTCCTGCCGGAAGAAAGTATGCCTGTCACTTCTGGGAACCAGAGTGGCTCAGCGACAGCTTGGTGCACTTTGACCCCGTGGAGCTCCCAGCTGTCACCGGCGGTGGCACAGGTGGTCCGCTGGGAGTCTGTGTCTGACATCCAGGTGTACCTGATGGTGGACAAGGCGCCCAGTGGGGGCTTCAGCCTGCTGTCTGGGGACAGGGGAGCTGGACCGGGCCACCCGGGCCAGTCATCCCAGCTGAGCTTGAGCTGGCGTGGCGGGGCCCAGCCCCTGCTGATGAGTCCTGCTTCCTGTTACTGTGGCTATGCAAATGGGGGGAAATCAGGGCCTCTCCTGGAGCAGGCTTCCCGGAATGATAGCATCGATTGTCCCGAGAAACCTAGCCCCAGCGGGGCCCCCACGGGAGGGGGAGGGTGCACGCGGCTGAGATGCCTTTCTCTCCCGGTGCAGCTGCTGATGCGGGAGCTGGAGCCTGCGGGCAGGGCTGCTAGCCCGCTGGGATGGCATCTTCCGTGCAGACCTGAGCAGGTTAGTCACGCGGCCAGCCCACCTGGCCCAGCCTGCCGGAGAAGTCAGGCTTCCACCTCTCATCGCTGTCTCCTCAGCTTGTGGGAAGGAGGGGAGCAGGAAGCAGAAGTGGCCTTGCTGGTTCTGTGTCCCTCTCCCGGAGAGGGTCCCACCCCAACCCCCTCTATTTACACATGAGGACACTGAGGACACCAGCCTGGGCCAGGGACTTGCCCAGGTCTCTCCCCCTCCCACTCACCCGCAAACCTCTGCTTGCCACCAGAAGCCTCCTGGACCTCCGGATCCACTTTCTGGTTCCTGCTGCTGCCTTAGCCTCAGGCCCCAGCTCAAACGTGGCTGACCAGCCCCCTGTGCCGGAGACGTTTTCCAAGGGGCTCTTCTTAAGCTCACGTTTGACTATTTCCTTCTTCCGCCCTGGCCTCAAGGCCTCATTCAAAGCCAGGCCCTAGGCCTTCGCCGGTGGGCCATTGGTGAGGAATTCCCTGCCGGTGCAGGGACACATGTACAGCACAGTGCAGTCCGGGAAGACCTCAAGTGCTGCGGAACAGTGCAGCCCACGGGCCGCAACTGTGGAGCCTGTGCCCTAGAGACCACAAGCCACAGCTACTGAAGCCCACACGCCCAGAGCCCTTGCTCCGCAACAAGAGAAGCCACCGCAGTGAGAAGCCTGGGCAGTGCAATGAGAGAGTAGTCTCTGCTCAAGACGACTAGAGAAAGCCCAGGCACAGCAACAAAGGCCCAGTGTAGCCAAAAATTCATTAATTAAAAAAAACAAAAAGGGCCCAAGGGAAGGCCGGTCATCTGGGCCCGCCACTCTGCATGACCTCATCCCTCAGCCCTCAAGCATACCCCTGGGGGATTGCCGGAACTTCTCCGAGCTCCCTCTTGGGCCTCAGTGGCTTTGCTCAAGCTGTCGTGTCTTCCAGGAATGGCATTTCTTCCACCATTGCTTCCGTAGTGCTTCTTCATCCTTTAAGACAGCATTGCCACCTCCAGGTAGCCTTCCGAGATACCCTCAGCAGGATCAGGTGCCTCCTCTGGGCTCCTCCCGGCTCTGAATGGTCCTCCATCATCGCACATGTCAGACTGAGCTGACCTGGCCCCTTTGGCTCCTGTCTCCTCCCCTGACTTGGGGGCTCCTTGGGCTCAGCCTACAGGATTGGTGACCTACTGGACGTGGTGGGGAGGTGGAGGGAGATGTCAAGGAATGAGTGACCGTGTATTGCACAGCGTCCCTCCCAGAATGCTGGGGGCGGAGCAACCATCAAAGCTCTGGTCACCTTTGAGGACCCCCAACCCACATCCCACGTTAGGAATCTTGACGCTCAGCTCACCATAGATCTTGGGGCGGGACAGACCCACCTTCTGAGGGCGGAGCCCAAACCGGCCACACCCACTTCCCCATCCTCCCTTGCGGCTCACGTGCAGTCATGTGACCTGGGCTCAGCCAATCCGAGGCGCCCACTGTCGAGTTTGCGCTGGGGTTCCGCTGCGGAAAGGAACGGTGCTTGAGGTCTGGAGGGAGCCTCGGTGACCTGGCTTCTCGGAGCAGCTGCGAAGGCGCGTGGGTAGCGCCGCGCTGGCTCTGTGGCAGAAATGGAGTTGGGGGCCTTGCCTCTTGGCCTCTTGCCTTCTTCGTGGGGACTTTCTTCCCTCCCAGGCGTTCGGTGAGCACCCCGGTATTTGTTCCGTGTGTTTTATTTAAATGAGCCGTAATTGGATTCTGTTGTTTGTCACGAAGAAACCTGGAAGCCCCTGTAGAGGAAGTGCGTTCAGGTGCAGTAACAGCCGACCGAGGTCAAGCTCAGGTCTCGGGGGCACATAAGGCATGTTGGGGATGACCGCTCCCCAGGCTTTGGAGCGTGGGGCTCCAGGCGGAGGGTGAGGTAGGAGATGTTAAGACAGGGCCGAGAGCCAGGACACTAGGCAGCCTGGACGCAGACTCGCAGGCGTGGGAACCAAAGACTGCTTCAGCTGGAGGCGTGCTGACCAGGTCAGAGCTGTGCTTTGGAAAGCTCACACTGCCGCTCGGGGGGAGGCTAGACCAGGCGTGGCCTTGGGCATGCCCCCCTTCTCTGAGCCTTGCCTGCACACGGAGGGGCCCTCGCCCTCCCGCCCTGCACCACCTCGAAGGTGCGTGAGCAGACCCAGGCAGGGCCTGAATGTGGACGCTGCAAGTCTTAAGGACTCCGTCTCTTCCTGTGTATTAAAGGGCTTCTGGACCTTTTTACTCTTCCTGGTCGTTTCCCCTGCTGCACGGCGGGACCTGTGTGGGACACGCCTGACCTCAGAGTGGACCAGACCCCCCTCCCTCCCTAGGAGCTTTGGGACATTGGAACGCCTCTCAGATCCTCCGGGAGTCCTTCCTGCCTGAGCGTCCTGGGGGCTCCTGGAAGGGAGGGGAGGGAGTGTTCTGTGAATGGACGGCCCCGACTGAGCCTCCGGCCTAAGAGTTCGAGCAGTAGCTGTTCCCCCTCCCACATCCGGCACTTCAGCGGGACCTCCTGGCCACGTGTGTCCACCCCTCCCTCTCTGTAGCCACCGCGCTGGTCGGCCCCTGGCCTGCCCGTGACGGCAGCCTGGACCCCGCTCTTCCCCGCAAGGATCCCGACTCCCCCCAACAGCTGCCTTCCAATATAGTCGTGCTATTCCTCTGGTCACTCAGCCTCGCCTGCTTTCAGGACGCGGTCCAGGGTGGGGCCTGCAAGACCAGGTGGAGGACCCCAGAGGGGGCCCCCGGCCCAGCCCTCTCCATCCTCCTACCCCACCAGCCTTCCCCGTCTGCATCTCTCGACCCTTGCGACTCCCGCCTCCTTTGTAAGCGCTGGCCCCTTGGCCCTGTGGGGCCGGCAAGTTGAAGTCTAGAGGGGGCTCCCACCTTGGGCGGCCTGGCGCCTCTGCTCCCCGAGGTTCCACCCTCGCCCAGGACCATTTGTCACGGCACTTGCTCGCCTAGACAGGAGGTGCGTGTCTCTTCCCTGGTCTCCGTCAAACCAGGTCCTGGGGAGGGCCGTGGGCCAGTACATTTACCTGTACACTCTTGGTTCATTCATCTAGATCACGCCTCCCCGCCTGGGGGCAGCTGCGTTTGCAACCTCTGAGGGTTGGGCCCACCTGAGAGGAGTTACCACCCAGCTCTGCCTTTACTAAGTACCTCTGCTGCTTTGTGGACAGTGCGGCCGAGGCGGGCAGGGAGCCCAGCCAGGAGAGCCCTGGATGTCCCTCTGAGAGATGAAGGTGGCTGTGGAGGTGGAGAGAAGCAAATCTTCCAGAAACAGAGGTCAAGTCAAGCGCATTCTGCAGGGCTTCCCTGGTGGTCCAGTGGGTGGACAGTCCACCTTGCAGTGCAGGGGACACCGGTTTGATCCCTGGCCCGGGAAGATCCCACGTGCCGTGGAGCAGCTGGACCGGTGTGTCCAATTACGAGCCAGCGCTCTGGAGCGCATGTGCCCAGAGCTGGTGCTCTGCAGTGAGAGAGGCCACTGCAGTGGGAGGCCCACGCAGGCCAAGGAATAGGGATGGATGAAAATAAAGAAAGAAAGAAAGAAAAAGACCAGTAAAAGAGGCCAACATGTTTTAAAAAAAATTCTCAGAGAAGAAGAAAAAGAGCGTTCTGCAGCAGCTGCGGCAGGCTTTGTGGGTGGCCCATCCTCGCCCCTCCTGTTTCGTTGCAAAAGATGGTCTCTGCAGCTCCTGCCCTTCTGTCAGAGCACCACCCATGGCTGGCACCAGCTTTGCCTGCACCCCAGAGAGCCCCAGGGCCTGGGCATCCACTCCAGCAAGGAGGTCGCCCCTACTGGTCAGAGGGACGTGAAAACGAGAAACTGCCACCTCGCTGGCCTGGTCAGATCCCCCATGGGGCGGCCTTCACTGCCCCGGCGTGAGGCTCCTGCGGGTCCGTCCCCTTGCGGAGCTTCCCCCACGCCCAGGGACGCGGCGGGAGCCTCATCAGGAGTCTGCTTCCCTGGCACAAAGCTGGAGTCTTAGGAGCTCCCAGGTTCCACCCTCGCCCAGGACCATTTGTCACGGCACTTGCTCGCCTAGACAGGAGGTGCGTGTCTCTTCCCTGGTCTCCGTCAAACCAGGTCCTGGGGAGGGCCGTGGGCCAGTACATTTACCTGTACACTCTTGGTTCATTCATCTAGATCACGCCTCCCCGCCTGGGGGCAGCTGCGTTTGCAACCTCTGAGGGTTGGGCCCACCTGAGAGGAGTTACCACCCAGCTCTGCCTTTACTAAGTACCTCTGCTGCTTTGTGGACAGTGCGGCCGAGGCGGGCAGGGAGCCCAGCCAGGAGAGCCCTGGATGTCCCTCTGAGAGATGAAGGTGGCTGTGGAGGTGGAGAGAAGCAAATCTTCCAGAAACAGAGGTCAAGTCAAGCGCATTCTGCAGGGCTTCCCTGGTGGTCCAGTGGGTGGACAGTCCACCTTGCAGTGCAGGGGACACCGGTTTGATCCCTGGCCCGGGAAGATCCCACGTGCCGTGGAGCAGCTGGACCGGTGTGTCCAATTACGAGCCAGCGCTCTGGAGCGCATGTGCCCAGAGCTGGTGCTCTGCAGTGAGAGAGGCCACTGCAGTGGGAGGCCCACGCAGGCCAAGGAATAGGGATGGATGAAAATAAAGAAAGAAAGAAAGAAAAAGACCAGTAAAAGAGGCCAACATGTTTTAAAAAAAATTCTCAGAGAAGAAGAAAAAGAGCGTTCTGCAGCAGCTGCGGCAGGCTTTGTGGGTGGCCCATCCTCGCCCCTCCTGTTTCGTTGCAAAAGATGGTCTCTGCAGCTCCTGCCCTTCTGTCAGAGCACCACCCATGGCTGGCACCAGCTTTGCCTGCACCCCAGAGAGCCCCAGGGCCTGGGCATCCACTCCAGCAAGGAGGTCGCCCCTACTGGTCAGAGGGACGTGAAAACGAGAAACTGCCACCTCGCTGGCCTGGTCAGATCCCCCATGGGGCGGCCTTCACTGCCCCGGCGTGAGGCTCCTGCGGGTCCGTCCCCTTGCGGAGCTTCCCCCACGCCCAGGGACGCGGCGGGAGCCTCATCAGGAGTCTGCTTCCCTGGCACAAAGCTGGAGTCTTAGGAGTTCACTTCCAGCAAATCCACCCTGAGGACAGTCGCTGATCAGATCCGGGGACTGAGAGTCCAGGCTGTAAGGGAGGCCGTGCAGAGATGGGGTGCACTGGCCTGGCGGATGGAGGCAGGGCAGGTGTGCATGAGTCCTTGTGGACAAGTTGCTCCGTCGGTCATGTTGCTCAGAGTACATCAGGAGTTGGAAAAAGATGCCCCGACCCAGGGACGCTCCCTTCCCAAGAAGTACTGATGCCCCGGGCTGGCAGGCTGGCGCAGCTGAGCCCTGGACAGCTGCACGGGGCAGAGGGACTGGAGGGAGCCTTCTTGCAAAGTGCCTCCCAGAGGACCAGGCTGGTCCCAGAAAGCGTGAGTCATGAACAAGGCAACCCCGTCGAGTCGCCGCCCTCCCCTCTCCCCAGGCCTGGGGGAGCAGTGCCTCCCAAGGGCCTGACCCAAAGGGGCGCCGCCTCGCATGTCGTCCTCTGAGTCGGGGAGGATGTGGCGACCCCTCCTCCGGTCTCCGCCTGATCCCAGCAGCCTGCAGTTCCCAAGGACGCAGCCCTCAGCAGGTGGCGAGTTGTGCCTCGGGGCTCGCTGGCCTCCCACGGGGACACAGCCTCAGCCAACTGCCTGGCACCCTTCTGCTCCTCCAGACTGGTGGCCCGGCACCCTGTGGAGGCCTGTGGCACATGGGTGCCGTCATCCAGACACCCTTCTCAGCACCGGACAGAGTGTGCAGCTCTGAGTGGCCTGAAGCCCAGGGCTCCCCAGTCTTGGGACCCCTCGGCCCCTCCCTGCACCCCCAGACCCTCTCACTCCCCCCGTGAAGCCCTGCAGTCGGTGGGCCTCTTCCCTGCCCCTCCCAGCTCTGAGTCCTGGGGCAGGACCGGAGCGCACACAGAGAGGATGGGGGGCTGGGTGGGCCGGTGATCCTGGAGTGGGGTCTGTCTCTCCCTGTGGTATCCCCCGCCCTTCATAACCCTCTCGCCCTGGAGTAGGCTGTCCCCTGCGGGCCACCAGTGCCAGCCTTCCTCCAGAGCTGGGGGCAAGGGACTGAGTGGGCTCCTCCTGTCTCCTGGCCCAGGGCAGGGTCCTTGAAGCCTGTTATTAGTAACAATCAAATCTGTTAGGGCTTCCCAGGTGGCTCAGTGGTAAAGAATCTGCCTGCAGCGCAGGAGACCAGGCTTCAGACCCTGGATCCAGGAGATCCCCTGGAGGAGGGCATGGAAGCCCACTCCAGTGGTCTGGCCTGCTGAATCCCGTGGACAGGGGAGCCTGGCGGGCTACAGCCCATGGGGTCACAGAGGGACAGGGGCCCGCTTGCTTTTCTTGCTCCTCTTAGTTGACGTGACCGAACGACTAAACAACAGCAAACCGATCAAGTGTTTATGCCTGGCCTTTGACTGAACATCAGGCCCTTGTGGTGGTACTGATGCTCCCCATTTTTCAGATAAGGCAGTTGAAGCTCAGAGTTAAGCCGCCTGCCCCAGGGCACACAGCCGGTACACAGTGGGATTCCTAGGGGCTCAGTCCCGGCCTGACCCAAGGAACGGCTGGTCCCAGAAAGCGTGAGTCATGAACCCCGTCAGTCCGCCTCCTCTCCCCAGGCCTGGGGAGCAGTGCCTCCCAAGGGCCTGACCCAAAGGCGCCTGCATGTCGTCCTCTGAGTCGGGGAGGATGTGGCGACCCCTCCTCCGGTCTCCGCCTGATCCCAGCAGCCTGCAGTTCCCAAGGACGCAGCCCTCAGCAGGTGGCGAGTTGTGCCTCGGGGCTCGCTGGCCTCCCACGGGGACACAGCCTCAGCCAACTGCCTGGCACCCTTCTGCTCCTCCAGACTGGTGGCCCGGCACCCTGTGGAGGCCTGTGGCACATGGGTGCCGTCATCCAGACACCCTTCTCAGCACCGGACAGAGTGTGCAGCTCTGAGTGGCCTGAAGCCCAGGGCTCCCCAGTCTTGGGACCCCTCGGCCCCTCCTGCACCCCCAGACCCTCTCACTCCCCCCGTGAAGCCCTGCAGTCGGTGGGCCTCTTCCCTGCCCCTCCCAGCTCTGAGTCCTGGGGCAGGACCGGAGCGCACACAGAGAGGATGGGGGGCTGGGTGGGCCGGTGATCCTGGAGTGGGGTCTGTCTCTCCCTGTGGTATCCCCCGCCCTTCATAACCCTCTCGCCCTGGAGTAGGCTGTCCCCTGCGGGCCACCAGTGCCAGCCTTCCTCCAGAGCTGGGGGCAAGGGACTGAGTGGGCTCCTCCTGTCTCCTGGCCCAGGGCAGGGTCCTTGAAGCCTGTTATTAGTAACAATCAAATCTGTTAGGGCTTCCCAGGTGGCTCAGTGGTAAAGAATCTGCCTGCAGCGCAGGAGACCAGGCTTCAGACCCTGGATCCAGGAGATCCCCTGGAGGAGGGCATGGAAGCCCACTCCAGTGGTCTGGCCTGCTGAATCCCGTGGACAGGGGAGCCTGGCGGGCTACAGCCCATGGGGTCACAGAGGGACAGGGGCCCGCTTGCTTTTCTTGCTCCTCTTAGTTGACGTGACCGAACGACTAAACAACAGCAAACCGATCAAGTGTTTATGCCTGGCCTTTGACTGAACATCAGGCCCTTGTGGTGGTACTGATGCTCCCCATTTTTCAGATAAGGCAGTTGAAGCTCAGAGAGGTTAAGCCGCCTGCCCCAGGGCACACAGCCGGTACACAGTGGGATTCCTAGGGGGCTCAGTCCCCGGCCTTGGGTATTACCCTCATGAACCTGTGTTGTAGATTCAGTCACACGTACTCAAGGGGGGCTTCTGGAAGCCTGAGAAACATCATAGAACGAATAATCACAGCTGCTACTCTCTGAGGGCTGCCCGTTTTTTTATTTTTACTTGATATTTGAGTGATCTTCCGGAAAAGATGATTCAGAGTGCCCAAGGAGCAAGCATGCCCCTCTGTCCCTCCGCCACCCGGTTCCCTCCCTGACGCAGGTTTCTCAGGTCTCCGTGGTGAGAGGGTTCGTGGCCTCACCCCGTCTGAGAGCACCGTGCAGGCTGCTGTGTAACAGATTGCTCCCGCGTCTGCTCCGTCACGTCCGTCGCGTCCGACTCTGGGCAGCCTACAGACTGCAACCCCCCAGGCTCCTCTCTCTGTGGGATTCTCCAGACAGGAATACCGGAGTAGGTTGCCGTTTCCTCCTCCAGGGGATCTTCCCAACCCAGGGACTGAACCCACTTCTCAATGCAGGAGCCATTGGCAGGCAGGTTCTTTACCACGAGCACCACCTGGGAAGCCCACTTTCGTGTTGAGTGGCTTAAAATATCAATCAACCTTCATTACCTTGCAGTTCCTGAGGGTCAGGAACTTGGGGGCAACTCAGCTGGGTAGTCCTGGCTCAGAGTCTTCAAGCTGTTGGCCAGGACTGTAGTTAGCTGAGGGCTGGAGGGTGGCTGAAGAGCCCACTTCCCAAGATGGGTCACTCACGTGGCTGTTGGCAGGAGGCCTCAGGTCCCAGCACACGAGTGCTTGGGTGTCCTTGCAACATGGCAGCTGGCTTCTCCCAGGGCGAGTCGTCCAAGAGGACGAGGTGGAAGCATCGTGATCTTTTGTGATTTAGTCTCAAAAGACCACGCATCTTTGCCATCTGCTGTTAATTACCCAGGTCAGCCTTGGTTAGGGTGGGAGAGGACCCCACAGGGGCATGAACCGTCAGAGGTGGGAATGACAGGGGGTCATCTGGTGGCTGCCGGCCACACATAGTCCTGCCCCTGGCTTTTTCCACTGGGCAGTGGTCTTCAGGATGATCTCGACCAGTACACCCAGGGTGATTTTATCGCTTTAGCTGCATTGGACACTCTGTGATTTATTTATCTCGTCCTCTCTTGAGGTCTCTGTCAGGGTTGTTCCTGATGTTTTGCTTTTACAGTCAGGGGTGCAGTGACTGTAAAGGAGTTATTTCCAGTATGTCTGAAGGAGTAATACTCAGGAACAGAATGGCTAAGTCAAGGGGTGTGGTGCTTTGAAAATGCAGTTATAAAAGTTTTCCCTATTTCTTGGATTGAGAAACGGAGTTCATATCTCCTCCCCTAAATCAGAGTGGCCTTTTTTCTTTTTTTATTGAATTTCCACATTAATTTTTTTAATGAATTACCACATTAAGTGTCCAACTCTTTGCGACCCCGTGGACGCCGGTCCACTGGGCTGCTCTGTCCTTGGGATTTTCCAGGCAAGAATGCTGGTGTGGGTTGCCATTTCCTTCTCCAACCACAAACTTAGCAGCTTCAGACACTCATTTACTTATTTATTTTTTAATTGGAGGATAATTTGCTTTACAGTATTCTGTTGGTTTCTGCCATACCCTTTCTTTATTTTTAAAGTTGTCATTATTTCTCTACTTGTCTGGCCGTGTCAGGCCGCAGTGGCGGCATGCAGGATCTTGCGTTGCGGCGTGTGGGTGCTCTAGTTGGAGTACACAGGCTCAGTTGCCCCATGGCATGTGGACTCTTAGTTCCCCAACCAGGGATCAAACCTGCGTCCCCTGCATTGCAAGGCAGATTCTTAACCACTGGACCACCGGAGAAGCCCTCCAGAGCAGCCTTTTTATGCATTTGCTGAGAGAACATTTCAGAAGCGCTGCTGTGTGACGCCGAGGCTGGGTCAGAAAAGGCCCCCCTCGTCTGCTGAAGCGCTTGCTCCTGGGGCCCTGAACCGCCCTGTGAGGCTGCCGGGCGGCGAGGAAGCCCAGGATGCATGGGGAGCCCACATGTTGGCACATGAGGGAGCAGTCCCAGTGACTCCGAGCCTTTGAGTCATGCCAGCCAAGAAGCCAGTCATGTGAGTTAAGCAGAAGCCTCAGACATTCTGAGTCACCCCCAGCTAAGGCCTTAGACTTCAAGGAGTGGAAGCAGGCCATGGAGAAGTGGCATGAAGGGGAGGCAGGTTTTATTTGTACCGAGTACTGAGCACACACCTGAGCCCATTTCCTCCTCCTGACAGTCCTTCAGGGCAGGTATTATTGTCCCCATTCTACTGATGGGGAGACTAAGGCTCCGAGAGGTCGAGCACCTTGCTCAAGACCTCACAGCAGATGACGCAAAGAGCTGAGATGCTAGTTTCGGGTCTTTCTGACTCCAGACCCACACTCTCAGGTGAACACAGGGCTCTCTGTAGAAGGTGGGAAGCAGGTCACTGGACCAAACGTGCAGGCTCAGCCATGTGGGATTGCTAGACCTGAGGACACAGCAGTTGAGGTCAGAAGTTCCATGCCCGGAGCCTCTGGGAGCTATTTTTGGCTATTTTTGGCAACAACCCCTTGGAAACTGTGTGTTAACTCTCTCTGCCGATGTGGTTCAGTCAGGGAAGATTGTGTAGGCTCTCTGTGATCCCTGGGAATTCTGTTCATTGGGAGTCTTGACGGACCAGAGGTTCTTAGCAACAGTCAGCAACTCCTTTCATTAACATATGGAGATAATATTCCTTTAGCAGGAAAAAAGCCTCTTAACGGTGGGATTCTGTCTAAGTACTTGGCTGGGGAATAGGTGAAAGTGAAGTCGCACAGACGTGTCTGACTCTTTGCGACCCACGGAGGAGCTATGGAATTCTGTAGACAAGAATACTGGAGTGGGCAGCCTTTCCCCTCTCCAGGGGTTCTTCCCAACCCAGGGGTAAAACCTAGCATTGCGGGTGGATTCTTTATCGTCTGAACCACCGGGGAAGCCCAAGAATACTGGAATGGGGTGCCATTCCCTTCTCCAGGGGGATCTTCCTGACCCAGGGATTGAACCAGGGTCTGCTGCATTGCACATGGATTCTTTACCAGCTGAGCTACGAGGGGGAGTAGGTTGGAGTTCCCAACCCCAGGTGATTTCTGCCCTACTGAAGGTGGGCGGTACTGCAGCCCACCGTGGAGGCGGGTGAGGACTCACAGGAGACCCACTTCCAAGGCAGTGGCGCCTGATGGTGAACCCCGCTGTCTCAGGAGTCTGGTGGTGTTCAGATGTGAGTCATATCTGACTTTGTGACCAGCCTACCAGGCTCCTCAGTCCATGGGATGTCCCAGGCAAGAATACTGGAGTGGGCTGCTATTTCCATCAACAGGTTTCCAACCCAGGGATTGCACCCATGTCTCCTGCATTGGCAGGCTGGTTCTTTGTCACTGAACCGCTGGGAAGCACCAGGAGTCAGGTGATCTGGGTTTAAGCCCCCACCCTGAGGTGCATCAGCTGGGAAAATGGAAACCACACCAGGCGTTATAAGCAAAGGAACGTGGTTACAGGGGTGACGAGGCTAACCTGGGGCTGATCCAGCAGGACAGCCCCCTGAGCACTTTGGGGAAACAGATCCCAGAAGCCAGGCCACCATGGGCACAGGGCGAGAGTGGAACTGCTCTGGGGATGGACTTCCCGCCGGAGCCGGAGCCACGGAAAAGTCCCCACTGCTGCCAAAGAGGCCACCTGACCCAGAGGGGGAGCCCCCGCCCCCCACTTCTCCCCTGCTCCAGCCTGCAGTCTCCCGTGGGGGTGAGGTCAGACGTGTGTGTGTGCACGCATGTGGTTGGAGTGCGTGAACAGACTTGTGCAAGGTGTGGGTCATTGTGGGGCAATGTGGGTGGTGCGAGTGGGGCTTCTCGGGGTGAGGGTCGGGCACCCCATCCTTCCGTAATTGAGCTTCAGAGGAGCCTTTTGAGACACCCCCAGACCACCCCTGCCAGGCCCTTAGGGCTCAAGCGAAGGGTCAAGGGTCAGGAACTGGGGTTCTCTGCCCTGAGGCTACGCTGCCTCTTGCTGGCTGTATTACCAGGTGACCCACATAAACTCCTCCTGTGCTCAGTGAACTGGGCATAAAAGCTGGACCTCAGAGGAGGGTCATGGGGATTCCAGGGGTGGGTGCTCAGAAAGTGCTGGGCTCCGGGCCGGCCGCGGGCAGGGCTTCCACGGATGGCGCTACCTCTTTTACCAGCGCCCCAGTTTCAAAGGTCACTCTGGAAACAGTGGTCTGAGTGCTTCAGTATCTGTGCAGAATTCTACCCTGCAGATTCCTCTCCTCCTTGTACTTACTCTGAAGTAGTGACAACAACCTCCAGTCAGCAGGCGTCTACCACACCAAGTGCTTCCGGGCATGCAACCCCCCGGGCACTCTCAGGTCCACTAAAGGGGAACGGAAGTCATAAACCAGCCTCTGGAGTGGGCTGCTATTTCCATCAACAGGTTTCCAACCCAGGGATTGCACCCATGTCTCCTGCATTGGCAGGCTGGTTCTTTGTCACTGAACCGCTGGGAAGCACCAGGAGTCAGGTGATCTGGGTTTAAGCCCCCACCCTGAGGTGCATCAGCTGGGAAAATGGAAACCACACCAGGCGTTATAAGCAAAGGAACGTGGTTACAGGGGTGACGAGGCTAACCTGGGGCTGATCCAGCAGGACAGCCCCCTGAGCACTTTGGGGAAACAGATCCCAGAAGCCAGGCCACCATGGGCACAGGGCGAGAGTGGAACTGCTCTGGGGATGGACTTCCCGCCGGAGCCGGAGCCACGGAAAAGTCCCCACTGCTGCCAAAGAGGCCACCTGACCCAGAGGGGGAGCCCCCGCCCCCCACTTCTCCCCTGCTCCAGCCTGCAGTCTCCCGTGGGGGTGAGGTCAGACGTGTGTGTGTGCACGCATGTGGTTGGAGTGCGTGAACAGACTTGTGCAAGGTGTGGGTCATTGTGGGGCAATGTGGGTGGTGCGAGTGGGGCTTCTCGGGGTGAGGGTCGGGCACCCCATCCTTCCGTAATTGAGCTTCAGAGGAGCCTTTTGAGACACCCCCAGACCACCCCTGCCAGGCCCTTAGGGCTCAAGCGAAGGGTCAAGGGTCAGGAACTGGGGTTCTCTGCCCTGAGGCTACGCTGCCTCTTGCTGGCTGTATTACCAGGTGACCCACATAAACTCCTCCTGTGCTCAGTGAACTGGGCATAAAAGCTGGACCTCAGAGGAGGGTCATGGGGATTCCAGGGGTGGGTGCTCAGAAAGTGCTGGGCTCCGGGCCGGCCGCGGGCAGGGCTTCCACGGATGGCGCTACCTCTTTTACCAGCGCCCCAGTTTCAAAGGTCACTCTGGAAACAGTGGTCTGAGTGCTTCAGTATCTGTGCAGAATTCTACCCTGCAGATTCCTCTCCTCCTTGTACTTACTCTGAAGTAGTGACAACAACCTCCAGTCAGCAGGCGTCTACCACACCAAGTGCTTCCGGGCATGCAACCCCCCGGGCACTCTCAGGTCCACTAAAGGGGAACGGAAGTCATAAACCAGCCTCTGGAAAATCAGCAGTTTCCACGGCCCCCAGGCCTCAGCAGTCCCACTCCTGGGGCTAACCCCAAGACCCAGGTCCCCTTCCCCCACAGGCAGGTGCACGGATGTTCCCAGCAGCAGCCGTACTCAGGGAACATTGCTAAAGAGAGCATCCCCACCTACCCACCAATAGAATAATAGATGAACAGTGTGATGCAATCATAGGATAGAATACTACTCAGCAAGGAAAAAGAACACACTCCCACCTCCTGTAATTGCATGGGCCAAGGTCGCAGACACCGCAGTGAGTGAAAGAGGTCAGATATAGGACTCACACACTATGTGATTGATTCCACTTATCTGAAGGCACAATTCATCCACAGTGACTGAAATCAGAACTGGCGACTGACCTCTGCCGGGAGGCGGGGCAGGGTGAGCTGAGGGAGGCCTTCCTGGGTGTCAGGTTCCACGAGCATCCACCTGTGTCAAGACAGACCAAGTTGGAGACTTTGTCTGAGTGCACGCTGTGACTGTATGTTTTATAATAAACACTTTCAAAATGATTTTAAAACCTGATGGATTTTCGGGTCTTCCTGGGGTCCAGTGGTGAAGACGCCGAGCTGCCAGTGCAGAGGGCAGGGCTCAATCCCTGGTTGGGGAACTAGGACACGTGCACACGTGGGATCCTAGTTCCCCAACCCAGGATTTTTTCTAAGTGATAGATTCGAGGAATTGTAGGTGACCCACATAAACTCCTCCTGTGCTCAGTGAACTGGGCATAAAAGCTGGACCTCAGAGGAGGGTCATGGGGATTCCAGGGGTGGGTGCTCAGAAAGTGCTGGGCTCCGGGCCGGCCGCGGGCAGGGCTTCCACGGATGGCGCTACCTCTTTTACCAGCGCCCCAGTTTCAAAGGTCACTCTGGAAACAGTGGTCTGAGTGCTTCAGTATCTGTGCAGAATTCTACCCTGCAGATTCCTCTCCTCCTTGTACTTACTCTGAAGTAGTGACAACAACCTCCAGTCAGCAGGCGTCTACCACACCAAGTGCTTCCGGGCATGCAACCCCGGGCACTCTCAGGTCCACTAAAGGGGAACGGAAGTCATAAACCAGCCTCTGGAAAATCAGCAGTTTCCACGGCCCCCAGGCCTCAGCAGTCCCACTCCTGGGGCTAACCCCAAGACCCAGGTCCCCTTCCCCCACAGGCAGGTGCACGGATGTTCCCAGCAGCAGCCGTACTCAGGGAACATTGCTAAAGAGAGCATCCCCACCTACCCACCAATAGAATAATAGATGAACAGTGTGATGCAATCATAGGATAGAATACTACTCAGCAAGGAAAAAGAACACACTCCCACCTCCTGTAATTGCATGGGCCAAGGTCGCAGACACCGCAGTGAGTGAAAGAGGTCAGATATAGGACTCACACACTATGTGATTGATTCCACTTATCTGAAGGCACAATTCATCCACAGTGACTGAAATCAGAACTGGCGACTGACCTCTGCCGGGAGGCGGGGCAGGGTGAGCTGAGGGAGGCCTTCCTGGGTGTCAGGTTCCACGAGCATCCACCTGTGTCAAGACAGACCAAGTTGGAGACTTTGTCTGAGTGCACGCTGTGACTGTATGTTTTATAATAAACACTTTCAAAAATGATTTTTAAAACCTGATGGATTTTCGGGTCTTCCCTGGGGGTCCAGTGGTGAAGACGCCGAGCTGCCAGTGCAGAGGGCAAGGGCTCAATCCCTGGTTGGGGAACTAGGACACGTGCACACGTGGGATCCTAGTTCCCCAACCCAGGATTTTTTTCTAAGTGATAGATTCGAGGAATTGTAGGGAGTACAGACACCTGCCACCACAGGGACAGGGCTGCGGCTCATCATGCTCAGTGAAAGAAGCCAGATGCAAGAGGCCACATAGTGTATGATTCCACACACATGAAGCATCCAAAGTAGGCAGACCCACAGAGAATGAAAACCAGGGGCTGGGGGCAGGGGGCAGCACTGAACGACTGCTCAGGGGTACAGGGTTTGCTTTGAGGCTGATGAAAATGTTCTGGAACTCGATGGAGGTGACAGTCGTACCGCTTTGGGAAGGTCCTCAATGCCACTAACCTACACACCGTCAAATGGCAACTCTTCTGTGTATTTATCACACTTTTTATAAAGTAACTGATGGTAAAGCAAGACAGCTGAACTTCACCCTTGATGCTCAGCACGCCCTGAAAGTGCTGCCCTGTTTTCTCCACTCAGCTGGGGAGCCCAGAAAGGTGTGCAGCTCCTCCGGGGTCACACGGCCTCCCAGCCCTTGGCTGTGAGCCAGCACCCACCAGAGCAGGAAGAGTTCCTGGAAAGCAATCTGCCCCGAGTTCCTCGTAGAGATCAGAGGAGCCACAAGAGCCCCAGGCCAGGGCAGAGGTCCCCACCCTGGACCCCGGTGACACTCCCCCGGGGGTGGGGGGGGCGGGGGTGGGCAGGTCTCAGCCCTGAACAGCGTGTCCTCTCGCAGGCTGGGAACAGGCTGTTCTGTGAGTTTCCTGTCGCTGCTCGCTGGCCGCACCGCTGCCACCCCGCCTGGCCCTGAGAGGCTGGTCTCTGGGGCTCTGAGCCGGGTGGGGCCATCCTGAACTGACAGCCGGCACGGTTTATGGGCCACCTCCCGCTCGCCTCTCCTGGAAACTATTTTTTCCCTCCCAAGTTGTGCCTAACATCATGATAAAAGATAAAATACAGAGAAATAGAACGGATGCCCCACACCTGGAAATACCACCTTCCTCCCTTCTCTCACACACATGTATTGAGTACCTGCATGCCAGTCTCTGCTTCAGTTGCTGGAGACACGGTCGTGAACAAACCCAAATCCCTGGTTGGGGATGTCCGGACACCACCATTTTCTAAGTGATAGATTCGAGGAATTGTAGGGAGTACAGACACCTGCCACCACAGGGACAGGGCTGCGGCTCATCATGCTCAGTGAAAGAAGCCAGATGCAAGAGGCCACATAGTGTATGATTCCACACACATGAAGCATCCAAAGTAGGCAGACCCACAGAGAATGAAAACCAGGGGCTGGGGGCAGGGGGCAGCACTGAACGACTGCTCAGGGGTACAGGGTTTGCTTTGAGGCTGATGAAAATGTTCTGGAACTCGATGGAGGTGACAGTCGTACCGCTTTGGGAAGGTCCTCAATGCCACTAACCTACACACCGTCAAATGGCAACTCTTCTGTGTATTTATCACACTTTTTATAAAGTAACTGATGGTAAAGCAAGACAGCTGAACTTCACCCTTGATGCTCAGCACGCCCTGAAAGTGCTGCCCTGTTTTCTCCACTCAGCTGGGGAGCCCAGAAAGGTGTGCAGCTCCTCCGGGGTCACACGGCCTCCCAGCCCTTGGCTGTGAGCCAGCACCCACCAGAGCAGGAAGAGTTCCTGGAAAGCAATCTGCCCCGAGTTCCTCGTAGAGATCAGAGGAGCCACAAGAGCCCCAGGCCAGGGCAGAGGTCCCCACCCTGGACCCCGGTGACACTTCCCCTGGGGTGGGGGGGGCGGGGGTGGGCAGGTCTCAGCCCTGAACAGCGTGTCCTCTCGCAGGCTGGGAACAGGCTGTTCTGTGAGTTTCCTGTCGCTGCTCGCTGGCCGCACCGCTGCCACCCCCGCCTGGCCCTGGAGAGGCTGGTCTCTGGGGCTCTGAGCCGGGTGGGGGCCATCCTGAACTGACAGCCGGCACGGTTTATGGGCCACCTCCCCGCTCGCCTCTCCCTGGAAACTATTTTTTTTTCCCTCCCAAGTTGTGCCTAACATCATGATAAAAGATAAAATACAGAGAAATAGAACGGATGCCCCACACCTGGAAATACCACCTTCCTCCCTTCTCTCCACACACATGTATTGAGTACCTGCCGCATGCCAGTCTCTGCTTCAGTTGCTGGAGACACGGTCGTGAACAAACCCAAATCCCTGCTATTGCACCATTTACAGTCTGGAGGGATATTCTGTGTGCATGTGTGTGTGATTAACTACAGATGAAGATGGTGGAGAAGACAGGCTGAGTTGTTTGTTGAGCGCCTTCTGTCACCTGCCCTGTGTGCGTTACACATGCCCACTCAGCTGTTCTCAGGACACGCCCACGAAGAGGGTCGGGTCAGCGGGTAGAGGCCCAGAGAGGTGGAGCGACACGCAGCCAGCTGGTGGCCAGGGTTGGACCCGGGAGCTTCACCACCGCGCTGCACGGGAGACGGCAGTAGCCGACGGTGGAAATATTCATAAACCGGTTTCTCTGCAGCAGAGGCTGGTGGTTTACAGGCTGTTTTGTCTTGATGGGTTTTCTTGGTCCCCAGATCCTCCAGGCGTATTGAAACAGGCCCAGGTGATGTGGAGGTGTGTGTAAAGCCCGCTCTCCTCTCCCACCCCCAGGCAGTTCCTCCACTCCCAACTCCATGCCCACCTTGTGGGGCAGCCGCCCAGGCCGCCAGCCAGCTGGGGGCTGGGGAGTGGACACCGCCCCTTCCGGGGGCCCAGCCCGGTTTCTCTTTCTTTCGGCATCTGTCCTCCCCTGCTTCTGTCACCCGCAGCTATTCTTGGCCTCTGGCCCCTTTCACTTTCTGCTCAGCCTCTTCCTGCCTCCGTGGTTCCCCAGCATCCAGGCTCCCCCCACTACCTGCCCCAGCCTTCTCTCCATACTCCCTCCCCAGTGGCCTCGGCTCAGCCAAAACACCCTAAGGAGGGGGCCCGGTGCAGAGGGCGGGGTAGTCTAGGTCTGGGTTCCAGCCCCTGCTAGCCCCCTTCCCAGCCCTGTGACCTTGGCAAGCCTCTTCCCTTTGAGCCTCATGTCCCCATCTGGAGAGGGGCATCTGCTTGTGCTCTGTCTTGACCATGGGCAGGAGAAGGCTGCGGACTGGGACCGCGGGGAGGAGCAGGCTGTGGACCGGGAGCACAGGGAGGAGGCAGCTGTGGACCAGGAGCACGTGGAGGAGGCGGCTGTGGACCGGGACCACAGGGAGGAGCAGGCAGGCGATCAGGAGATGATCCCAGGCCTTTCGGCCTAGCACAGGACCTGGTGCACAGTGGCAGAGCAGTAGTTCCCCTGGCCCAGCAGGACTGAGTGCAGGTGGGGTGGCCGGGATAGCCCTGGATGGGGCTCAGCTCACCTTGGCAAGTCACTTCTCTTTTCTGGACTCAGTTTCCATATTTGTGAAGTGAGGCAGGTGGACCAAAGGATGAAGGGTCACAACCCTGCAGGATGAAGACCTGGATGGGAAACGGTTCTGGAAAGGCTCCCATGAAATAGGACACCTGAGCTGAATCTCAAGGGAGAGTGGTGTTCCTAGATCGTGGAGGTGTCTGCAGGGATAAACCGGTTTCTCTGCAGCAGAGGCTGGTGGTTTACAGGCTGTTTTGTCTTGATGGGTTTTCTTGGTCCCCAGATCCTCCAGGCGTATTGAAACAGGCCCAGGTGATGTGGAGGTGTGTGTAAAGCCCGCTCTCCTCTCCCACCCCCAGGCAGTTCCTCCACTCCCAACTCCATGCCCACCTTGTGGGGCAGCCGCCCAGGCCGCCAGCCAGCTGGGGGCTGGGGAGTGGACACCGCCCCTTCCGGGGGCCCAGCCCGGTTTCTCTTTCTTTCGGCATCTGTCCTCCCCTGCTTCTGTCACCCGCAGCTATTCTTGGCCTCTGGCCCCTTTCACTTTCTGCTCAGCCTCTTCCTGCCTCCGTGGTTCCCCAGCATCCAGGCTCCCCCCACTACCTGCCCCAGCCTTCTCTCCATACTCCCTCCCCAGTGGCCTCGGCTCAGCCAAAACACCCTAAGGAGGGGCCAGGTGCAGAGGGCGGGGTAGTCTAGGTCTGGGTTCCAGCCCCTGCTAGCCCCCTTCCCAGCCCTGTGACCTTGGCAAGCCTCTTCCCTTTGAGCCTCATGTCCCCATCTGGAGAGGGGCATCTGCTTGTGCTCTGTCTTGACCATGGGCAGGAGAAGGCTGCGGACTGGGACCGCGGGGAGGAGCAGGCTGTGGACCGGGAGCACAGGGAGGAGGCAGCTGTGGACCAGGAGCACGTGGAGGAGGCGGCTGTGGACCGGGACCACAGGGAGGAGCAGGCAGGCGATCAGGAGATGATCCCAGGCCTTTCGGCCTAGCACAGGACCTGGTGCACAGTGGCAGAGCAGTAGTTCCCCTGGCCCAGCAGGACTGAGTGCAGGTGGGGTGGCCGGGATAGCCCTGGATGGGGCTCAGCTCACCTTGGCAAGTCACTTCTCTTTTCTGGACTCAGTTTCCATATTTGTGAAGTGAGGCAGGTGGACCAAAGGATGAAGGGTCACAACCCTGCAGGATGAAGACCTGGATGGGAAACGGTTCTGGAAAGGCTCCCATGAAATAGGACACCTGAGCTGAATCTCAAGGGAGAGTGGTGTTCCTAGATCGTGGAGGTGTCTGCAGGGATAAACCGGCATATGCAAAGGTCCAGGGGCAGAGGATGTGTGGCTTGGGGAAGGGCAGAGGAGTGGAGAGGTGAGCAGAAGGAGGCTGGTCTGCAGGCAGAGGTCACACAGCGTGTCAGACCCTGCTCCCCAGACAGTGGGGAACCGTGAGAGGGCCATAAGCTTCCATGACACGTGCAGATCCCACCCGTACCGTGGACTTTCTGAGGCAGGGGATTTTGAGTTTATTGGTCTTTGAGCTGCCTTCATTGGAGTGGACAGGAAGATGTAGTCTATGAATGACATTTCCTGCTCTTTTAAAAGGACTAGTCTCCAGCTAGTAGTTAACCACATAAAATGGTCAGTTCCTTGGATCCGTTAGCAGCTGCTGCATGACCAACTTCTGCCGAATGAGTGATTTAAAATGATCAGCATTTACTACCACTCGCTGCCTGTGGGTTGGCTGGGTGGCTCTTCCGGGCCGGGCAGTACTCTGCTGGTCTCGTCCAGCACACTCTCAAGCCCAGACTCCACTGGTGGGTCGGCTGGGGCTGGCTGGTCTCGGGTGGCCTCCTCTGGGATGGTTCTTCTCTGCTCTGTGTGACCTCTCATCATCCAGAAGGCCAGTTCTCAAGGTGGATGCAGAATCCCAGGAAAACACGCAAAGCCAGAAAGCTTCTCGAGGCCCAGGCCGGGAAGCAGGACGCTCCTCCATCACCGCCATCGCCCCGGTCGGCTCCAGCAGCCCGAGTGCTCGGATGGGGGTGCAGATCGCTCACTGAGAGAAGCAGCAGAGTCATACCGTCCAGGACATGAGTACAGGGAGCGAGGGGAAACGGGCTCTGTTTTACGAAAGCAGTTTCACCCGCTTTCGAACGCTCATTCTGTATCAGTGAAGGAAGCTCCAGTCTGGTCAGCAGTGGTTTCAGCCGTGGCCAGGTGGCCCAGTTCTGGCCAGTGAGACAGGAAGAAAGCCTGCTGAAGGTTTCTGGGAAAGGTTCCCTTGCACCTAGGAACCCAGGGGAGAGGTGGTTTCTGTTTTTCTCCTGGATGTGATGCCTGTGTTTGCATCTGGCATCCAAGGACCAGCCTCAGGAAAGCCGACTCTGAGATACCAGAGCAGAGCAGTGAAGGAACATGGGTCCTTGGGGGCTGCGGGGGCTGCCGAATCTACCAGGCCAGCCACGCACCCTACCTCTGGATTTCCTTTTGAACAAGACAATGCATTTCCAGATTTTTTTTTTTAATTTGGCCAGTTTTATTGGTCTTTCATTTATTTATTTTCATCCATCTTTGTGCTTTCGCCTGTGTGGGCCTCCCATTGCAGTGGCCTCTCTTGCTGCAGAGCACTGGCTCTAGGCGCATGCGCTCCAGAGCCCCGGCTCAGTAATTGGACACACCGGTCCAGCCGCTCTGTGGCACATGGGATCTTCCCAGGCCAGGGATCGAACTGGCACCCCTTGCACTGCAAGGCGGACTCTTTACCCCCTGGACCACCAGGGAAGCCCCCCATTTCCAGCTTCTTTAAGTCACTTTATATCCAGTGTCCTGCTATTTGGACTAAAGCGCATGCTTGGTGATGCCCCGGGGCCTTTTATCGTGTCTGTGAACCAGAGCTGCCTGAGGAGACCAGGTCGGAGCTGGAGGCGCTGGCTTTTCTCTTCAGTAGTGCCAGAGGCCCCACGTGCACCCCCAAGCTCCCACCGTGCGCTGTGCACAGGGACCACCACATACCGTCTGCACCGAGAGTTCTTAGCCCCCAGTGGCTGAACCAGCAGGCACCAGCTGGATTCAGGAGGCCTGGGCTCTGTGAGTGGGACTCTGTCTGTTTTCACTGTGCAGTGCCTGACTTCTCTGAGCCTTAGGTGGCTCTTTCAGAAAAATGAAGAAACGAAACCTGCCTTTCGCATGGTTCGTGCTTAATGATAGCATTAGAGAACATCTTAGAAGCTCTGTCAGGTAATAAAAATTTGCATCCCTATCACTTTATATAGCTTCCAGTTTGCTTCCTAGTACCTAAGCAATAATAACAACAGTAGTCATGGCAGCCTGCCATTCTGGAGCCCTACTGTGTGCCAGGCCCACGACAGAGGACTTTATATGCGTGTCGTATGGAATCCTCGCAGCTCCTGGGCTCGGAAGGTTCCCACGCTTCCATCTCGCTCTTCATGCCTGCGTGCATGCTCGGTCCTGTCCTACCCCCTGCAGCCCCATGGGCTGTAGCTCACCAGGCTCCTCTGTCCATGGGAGTTTCCAGGCAGGAATACTGGAGTGGGTTGCTCTTCCCTGCTCCAGGAGACCTGCCGAGCCAGGGATCAAACCCTTGTCTCTTGCATCTCCTGCATTGGCAGGCGGGTTCTTCACCACTAGGGCCACCTGGGAAGCCCCATCTCCCTCTGAGTAGAAGCCAAAACCCTTTCAAGGGCCCACAAGTCCCTACCTGGTCTGATCGCACCCCACTTCCGTCTCTCTGACTCTCTGACCTTGTCTACTCTTCAGCCCTGACTCATGCTGTACCGGCTACGTTTGCCCCTTTCCTTGAGCATGCTGCCACAGGGCCTTTGCACACACTCTTGCTCCTGCCTAGAATGTTCTTTCTGTGTCCATGTGGGTAGTTGACTCACCTTCTTTAGTTTTATGCTTCTCAGAGAGGCTTCCCTGACCATCCAAATATAATAGCAACCCATTCCTGGCACCTCCTAGCCTCCCACCTGCTTGATTTTACGCCACAGCACTGATAACATCTGCATCTGACATCGTCCTGAGCGTGGTTCATTTCGCTTAAAAAGCATGGTTCGTGCTTGAATAACCCCACCGTTAGGCCCCCGAATTCTTAGCCCCCAGTGGCTGAACCAGCAGGCACCAGCTGGATTCAGGAGGCCTGGGCTCTGTGAGTGGGACTCTGTCTGTTTTCACTGTGCAGTGCCTGACTTCTCTGAGCCTTAGGTGGCTCTTTCAGAAAAATGAAGAAACGAAACCTGCCTTTCGCATGGTTCGTGCTTAATGATAGCATTAGAGAACATCTTAGAAGCTCTGTCAGGTAATAAAAATTTGCATCCCTATCACTTTATATAGCTTCCAGTTTGCTTCCTAGTACCTAAGCAATAATAACAACAGTAGTCATGGCAGCCTGCCATTCTGGAGCCCTACTGTGTGCCAGGCCCACGACAGAGGACTTTATATGCGTGTCGTATGGAATCCTCGCAGCTCCTGGGCTCGGAAGGTTCCCACGCTTCCATCTCGCTCTTCATGCCTGCGTGCATGCTCGGTCCTGTCCTACCCTCTGCAGCCCCATGGGCTGTAGCTCACCAGGCTCCTCTGTCCATGGGAGTTTCCAGGCAGGAATACTGGAGTGGGTTGCTCTTCCCTGCTCCAGGAGACCTGCCGAGCCAGGGATCAAACCCTTGTCTCTTGCATCTCCTGCATTGGCAGGCGGGTTCTTCACCACTAGGGCCACCTGGGAAGCCCCATCTCCCTCTGAGTAGAAGCCAAAACCCTTTCAAGGGCCCACAAGTCCCTACCTGGTCTGATCGCACCCCACTTCCGTCTCTCTGACTCTCTGACCTTGTCTACTCTTCAGCCCTGACTCATGCTGTACCGGCTACGTTTGCCCCTTTCCTTGAGCATGCTGCCACAGGGCCTTTGCACACACTCTTGCTCCTGCCTAGAATGTTCTTTCTGTGTCCATGTGGGTAGTTGACTCACCTTCTTTAGTTTTATGCTTCTCAGAGAGGCTTCCCTGACCATCCAAATATAATAGCAACCCATTCCTGGCACCTCCTAGCCTCCCACCTGCTTGATTTTACGCCACAGCACTGATAACATCTGCATCTGACATCGTCCTGAGCGTGGTTCATGGTTATGGTCTGCTAGACTGTAAAGTCCCAGAGGGCAGAGAACGCGGTCTGTTTTTGTCACTGCTGAGAACCCAGAGCTGGGAAGAATGTCTGACACACAGGAGGTGCTCAATTCATATTTGTTGAGTGAATGAACAAATACATACTCCTAGCAAGTAAATGCCAGGGTTACTCTCATTTTTCCCAGTATTTAGCACAGAGCCTGGACTTCTCAGGTGGCACCAATACAGGACACGTATGAGACGGGTTCAATCCCTGAGTCAGGAAGATCCCCTGGAGTAGGAAATGGCAACCTGCTCCAGGATTCTTGGTTGGGAAGTTCCATGGACAGAGGAGCCTGGAGGGCTGCTGCCCATGGGGTCGCAAAGCATCAGACACGAGTGAGCACACACGTGCGCTCCCAGTTTCCAGCTGGGGTGCCTGAGCTCGGGAGGGAGTGCACTCCGGCCTCCCACAGGAGGAGCGATGGTGGGACTCCATCTCACAATTGGCAGGACCTAGGCCTTGAACTCCAGAGCCAGGGCTCCCCCCAGGTACCTGCTCCAGGTCACTCTCGTCCTCTCTCCTGTCTCTGCTCCTGAGTGTCGGATGGAGCCTGACTCAGGCCTGGACTCTGTGAACGCCCTTGTTGTAGGCACACCTGCGACCTCTGGTGCGTCCCCTAACGGTGGCACGTGACAGGCAGAACCCTGGAGACTTGGAGCAGGATGAGGGGTCACCAGGGGCCACCCAAGGGGATGGAGACCTTTCTGAGCAGCAAGCAGATGACAGGAGGGAGCCCCAAGGGGCAGGAGCAGCCCCAGAGAGGACAGTATCCCTTTCAGCCCAGGGGTCAGAGTAGAGACTGTTCCATGACCCACTCAGGCCCTGAACCTTCCCCGAGCCCCTCTTTTCTGGGCCTGAGATCCCAGAGTTGATCTGGACTTGGATAGTAGAGTGGGAGATGGAGTCAAGATTCCTCAGACCCAACAGAGGCATGCCGGGCCCTTCGAGGGGGATTCTTTTCATTTCATCTCAGCTCTGTTCTGATGCTTCTGGTAGAGTGTCTCTGTGTTCACAGAGAAACTGAGTTTAGATGGTTAAGGAAACTTCCCTGGGTCGCTTAGCTAGGAAAGAATAAGTCTGGGTTGATGATGATGATAATTATAATGTGACTTCCTGGACGTCCCTGGTGGTCCAGTGGTTTAAGAAGCTGCTTGCCAGTGCAGGGCACGTGAATCCAGCCCCTGCTTCAGGAAAATTCCACATGCACCACGGGGCAGCTAAGCCTGTGTGTCACATCCAGTAGCCCCTGCTCAACACAACTAGTGCAAGCCCACATAGCCACAAAGACCCAGCGCAGCCAAACATTAATTAATTTAGGAAATGGCAACCTGCTCCAGGATTCTTGGTTGGGAAGTTCCATGGACAGAGGAGCCTGGAGGGCTGCTGCCCATGGGGTCGCAAAGCATCAGACACGAGTGAGCACACACGTGCGCTCCCAGTTTCCAGCTGGGGTGCCTGAGCTCGGGAGGGAGTGCACTCCGGCCTCCCACAGGAGGAGCGATGGTGGGACTCCATCTCACAATTGGCAGGACCTAGGCCTTGAACTCCAGAGCCAGGGCTCCCCCCAGGTACCTGCTCCAGGTCACTCTCGTCCTCTCTCCTGTCTCTGCTCCTGAGTGTCGGATGGAGCCTGACTCAGGCCTGGACTCTGTGAACGCCCTTGTTGTAGGCACACCTGCGACCTCTGGTGCGTCCCCTAACGGTGGCACGTGACAGGCAGAACCCTGGAGACTTGGAGCAGGATGAGGGGTCACCAGGGGCCACCCAAGGGGATGGAGACCTTTCTGAGCAGCAAGCAGATGACAGGAGGGAGCCCCAAGGGGCAGGAGCAGCCCCAGAGAGGACAGTATCCCTTTCAGCCCAGGGGTCAGAGTAGAGACTGTTCCATGACCCACTCAGGCCCTGAACCTTCCCCGAGCCCCTCTTTTCTGGGCCTGAGATCCCAGAGTTGATCTGGACTTGGATAGTAGAGTGGGAGATGGAGTCAAGATTCCTCAGACCCAACAGAGGCATGCCGGGCCCTTCGAGGATTCTTTTCATTTCATCTCAGCTCTGTTCTGATGCTTCTGGTAGAGTGTCTCTGTGTTCACAGAGAAACTGAGTTTAGATGGTTAAGGAAACTTCCCTGGGTCGCTTAGCTAGGAAAGAATAAGTCTGGGTTGATGATGATGATAATTATAATGTGACTTCCTGGACGTCCCTGGTGGTCCAGTGGTTTAAGAAGCTGCTTGCCAGTGCAGGGCACGTGAATCCAGCCCCTGCTTCAGGAAAATTCCACATGCACCACGGGGCAGCTAAGCCTGTGTGTCACATCCAGTAGCCCCTGCTCAACACAACTAGTGCAAGCCCACATAGCCACAAAGACCCAGCGCAGCCAAACATTAATTAATTTAGAAAAGAAGAAGAAGGTGACTTCCAAGGCCAGGTGATAAAAGCCACGTGGCTTCAACATTACCGCCTCTGAGCTCACTTGCCGCAGGGAAAGCCAGCTGCAGTGTCATGCGGGCCCTCCAGAGGCCCGGGAGGCGGGGTGGGGGTGGGGGTGGGGGTGGGGGTGGGGGGCAGGGGCGCGGGGGGAAGAGCCGAGGCCCCCCTGCTGGCAGCCTTGTGAGCGAGCCCTGGGGCAGGTCCTCTGGGCCTGCCGACACCGGGTCTGCACCCTCCTGAGACCCTGAGCCCAACCACGCAGCTGAGTCCCTCCCCGATTCCTGACATCCAGAGACGGTGTGAGATAAATAACCGTTCTTTTACGCAGATCTACGGGTTTTTTGTTTCTTTTTGTTCTTGTTCTGCTGTGTAACACATTATGACAAACTCGGGGGCTTAATGTGTCATCTCACAGTTTTCGTCGGTCAGAAGTCTGGCCCAGGTTTTTTGCTCATCGTCTCGCTGGGCCACAAGCACAGGATCAGCGGGGGCCCCAGCTCCTCTCTGCTTCCGAGCGCCTCCTCAATTTTGGCAGAATTCGTTCCTGTGGTTGTAGACCGGAGGTCCCCGCCGCCTTGCCGAGTGTCAGTGGAGCGGCGCTGAGCGCTGGAGGTGACCCACATCCCGTCCGCGCGCGGCCCCTCCTGCACTCCAGCAGCAGCTTTTCCGGTCTTTCCTGTACTTCAAACCTCTGACTTCCTCTCCGAGCCCAGAAGAGAGAGAAGATGCTCCGCTTCTGAAGGGCTCCTGCGAGGAAGTCAGAGCCCCTGGAAAACCTCTCTTTTGCAAAACCTGATACCTAGTTGCAAAAGCAGAATCCCTCATGTACTCGTCCTGGGGATGAGAGGGGGCGGCGGGAAGTGATGGGGGAGTATCTTAGAATTCTTCCTTCTGTTACACCAAGAGTTGGGGTGATTGGTACACAGACAGAAAACGAATGCCATCGCCGAGAAGTTTTTCCAATATGGAATGTCACACCCTTCAAATTTAGAAAAAAAGTTCCCCTCCATTTTCCGTGTTCTCTCTTTCATATTTATGGGTCGGATGTTGCCTCTCATGGGATGACCTTCTCATTTCTTTATCTTATAGGTTGTATTTTCCAGCTCTTTGTCTTTCTGGGAGCTTTTCCAATCTTCTCCATCAGGGCTCATAGTGAAGTTTTTCTTTCTGCTCTCACCTTGCTAGTTCTTTCCTGGCCCCTGAGTGTTCCTTTATGCAGCATCTCAGTCTTGGTTTATAGGTACAGCATCTCTTATTTCTTTGAAGGTGGTTGTTGTCTTGAATTTCTCTCCTCCCTGCTATGGGCCTGTTTTCCAGTTCTTTTCCTCCGTTGATGTCGACCTCTTATTTTCCTTGTTGAAGGCTGCCTCCTGTGTCCAGTGACCCCTAGCTATGAGTTCATACTGAAGATCGGGAAACTGAGAACAGATCATCAGAAGCTCCCTGGCCGTGAATGGGCGTGTGGACGGGTCGAGCCCCATCCAGGAAACGAGGCAGGGTCTGGCTGTCACGCTGGAGTCCCAGAGTCGGCATCTAAGGGGTCTTCTCCTACGCGGGTCAGTTTCTCCAGAGAGGATCCCCCAGCCTCCTGCCTGGGGAAGCAGGGCTGCCCGATTCCAGGGGCCACACTGCGGGTGGGGCCCATGGCTTTTCTCTTTACCCCTGGCCACATGCTCCGTTCAGCCTCCTGCCCTCAAATTCAAGGCTCCAGCACAGTTTTCGTTTGGATGGTATGTTTATTCGTGTGCGGGGAGAGGCTGAGAGGGCTGCTGTTGTTTAGTCGCTGAGTCGGGTCTGACTCTTCTGCAGCCCCGTGGGCTGTCGCCCGGCAGGCCTCTCTGTCCCTGGGATTTCCCAGGCAGGAGCGCTGGAACAGCTCGCTATGTCCCTCTCCGGGGGATCTTCTGCATCCAGGGACTGAACCCGCCTCCTGCCTTGGCAGGCGGTCTCTTACCACAGAGCCCCTGGGAAGCCTGGTGATGTGGAGTGAGAAGCTAAGAGAGATCGGAGGACTCATGGCCTCCAAATGATCCCTGTTTGCAAAATATTTATTTTCATTTTTTTTGTCCCTCTCCGGGGATCTTGTCTGCCATCCAGGACGACCGACGTCTTGCAGCTCTCTTTCATATTTATGGGTCGGATGTTGCCTCTCATGGGATGACCTTCTCATTTCTTTATCTTATAGGTTGTATTTTCCAGCTCTTTGTCTTTCTGGGAGCTTTTCCAATCTTCTCCATCAGGGCTCATAGTGAAGTTTTTCTTTCTGCTCTCACCTTGCTAGTTCTTTCCTGGCCCCTGAGTGTTCCTTTATGCAGCATCTCAGTCTTGGTTTATAGGTACAGCATCTCTTATTTCTTTGAAGGTGGTTGTTGTCTTGAATTTCTCTCCTCCCTGCTATGGGCCTGTTTTCCAGTTCTTTTCCTCCGTTGATGTCGACCTCTTATTTTCCTTGTTGAAGGCTGCCTCCTGTGTCCAGTGACCCCTAGCTATGAGTTCATACTGAAGATCGGGAAACTGAGAACAGATCATCAGAAGCTCCCTGGCCGTGAATGGGCGTGTGGACGGGTCGAGCCCCATCCAGGAAACGAGGCAGGGTCTGGCTGTCACGCTGGAGTCCCAGAGTCGGCATCTAAGGGGTCTTCTCCTACGCGGGTCAGTTTCTCCAGAGAGGATCCCCCAGCCTCCTGCCTGGGGAAGCAGGGCTGCCCGATTCCAGGGGCCACACTGCGGGTGGGGCCCATGGCTTTTCTCTTTACCCCTGGCCACATGCTCCGTTCAGCCTCCTGCCCTCAAATTCAAGGCTCCAGCACAGTTTTCGTTTGGATGGTATGTTTATTCGTGTGTGCGGGGGGGAGAGGCTGAGAGGGCTGCTGTTGTTTAGTCGCTGAGTCGGGTCTGACTCTTCTGCAGCCCCGTGGGCTGTCGCCCGGCAGGCCTCTCTGTCCCTGGGATTTCCCAGGCAGGAGCGCTGGAACAGCTCGCTATGTCCCTCTCCGGGGGATCTTCTGCATCCAGGGACTGAACCCGCGTCTCCTGCCTTGGCAGGCGGTCTCTTTACCACAGAGCCCCTGGGAAGCCTGGTGATGTGGAGTGAGAAGCTAAGAGAGATCGGAGGACTCATGGCCTCCAAATGATCCCTGTTTGCAAAATATTTATTTTCATTTTGTTTATTTGGCCTCACTGGGTCTTAGCTGGGGCCTGTGGACTCTTAATTGTGAGATGGGAGGTCTAGTTGTCTGACCAGGGCTTGAACCCAGCGCTCCTACCTCAGGAGTGCAGAGTCTTAGCCACTGGACATTGTCCCTTTGCAGCTCCATGGTGCCAGGTGACTGGGTCTGAAAAGGAACCAGGCGTGCTCTGTTGTCAGGGTTGAAGGCCTACTCATTTCTGAGCACCTGCTCCGTGCCGGGCACTGACTCTAGACGAGGATTTTGCCCCTCAGGGACCACCTAGCCATGTCTGGAGACCTGCTTGGTGTCCCAAGTAGGGGGTGGGCGTGGGTACAACCAGTGTCTCATGGCTAGAGGTCAGGGGTGCTCCTGACATCCTGCCGGGCACAGGACCGTCCCACAGCAGAAAGGTCAGGCGTGCCAAGCTGCAGAGTCCCTCTCTAGCATGGTGAAACACGTTCCCTGGCTCCACGGGAAAGGAGCAAAGATGTTCCGTCTCCTCGGCACCCGCCGTGGGTGTTCACAGCAAGCCTCCACCCGGAGGTCCTCTGCTCTCAGCCTGGGCCAGGGGCATTGGGGTGGGAACTGCCATCCAGCCCTCCTGCCCAGGCCCCCAGCCCCCTCCGCCTCTGCGGAGGAGCACAGGGTGGCAGCAGCTGCCCGGGTGCGAGGTGGCCCCGACCATGGCCCCGCTTGACGTTGGTCTCCACCGAGCCATGTGACGAGAGCAGGCCACAAGAAAGAGGTTTCAAAAAGCGTTATCGCTTCCTGGAACTCCAACGCGGCGACTTCCCCGAAGACCGGCTGTGCCGGGCGGGCAGGCTGCGCCTGGCAGGGACCAAGCTGTGCTCGGCGGGGACCAGGCTGCGCCCTCCTCTGCCGTCCCCGCGGCTGCCCCTTCCATCTCAGTCCGACTCCCTGGAAATACTGCACCGCTCCAGTCCCCGCACCCCTGCAGCTTGGCTGTCCGTCAGTGCCAGCCCCGGGAGTAGTGGGGCAGGGCTGACCCAGGGGGTCTTTCCAGTGGCCTCTGGGATGCTCGGACCCAGCTGGACCAGGCGGGGACCCCAGGCTAAGAGGGGAAGCTCTGGTAGTTCTGGCACTCATGGCCTCCAAATGATCCCTGTTTGCAAAATATTTATTTTCATTTTGTTTATTTGGCCTCACTGGGTCTTAGCTGGGGCCTGTGGACTCTTAATTGTGAGATGGGAGGTCTAGTTGTCTGACCAGGGCTTGAACCCAGCGCTCCTACCTCAGGAGTGCAGAGTCTTAGCCACTGGACATTGTCCCTTTGCAGCTCCATGGTGCCAGGTGACTGGGTCTGAAAAGGAACCAGGCGTGCTCTGTTGTCAGGGTTGAAGGCCTACTCATTTCTGAGCACCTGCTCCGTGCCGGGCACTGACTCTAGACGAGGATTTTGCCCCTCAGGGACCACCTAGCCATGTCTGGAGACCTGCTTGGTGTCCCAAGTAGGGGGTGGGCGTGGGTACAACCAGTGTCTCATGGCTAGAGGTCAGGGGTGCTCCTGACATCCTGCCGGGCACAGGACCGTCCCACAGCAGAAAGGTCAGGCGTGCCAAGCTGCAGAGTCCTCTCTAGCATGGTGAAACACGTTCCCTGGCTCCACGGGAAAGGAGCAAAGATGTTCCGTCTCCTCGGCACCCGCCGTGGGTGTTCACAGCAAGCCTCCACCCGGAGGTCCTCTGCTCTCAGCCTGGGCCAGGGGCATTGGGGTGGGAACTGCCATCCAGCCCTCCTGCCCAGGCCCCCAGCCCCCTCCGCCTCTGCGGAGGAGCACAGGGTGGCAGCAGCTGCCCGGGTGCGAGGTGGCCCCGACCATGGCCCCGCTTGACGTTGGTCTCCACCGAGCCATGTGACGAGAGCAGGCCACAAGAAAGAGGTTTCAAAAAGCGTTATCGCTTCCTGGAACTCCAACGCGGCGACTTCCCCGAAGACCGGCTGTGCCGGGCGGGCAGGCTGCGCCTGGCAGGGACCAAGCTGTGCTCGGCGGGGACCAGGCTGCGCCCTCCTCTGCCGTCCCCGCGGCTGCCCCTTCCATCTCAGTCCGACTCCCTGGAAATACTGCACCGCTCCAGTCCCCGCACCCCTGCAGCTTGGCTGTCCGTCAGTGCCAGCCCCGGGAGTAGTGGGGCAGGGCTGACCCAGGGGGTCTTTCCAGTGGCCTCTGGGATGCTCGGACCCAGCTGGACCAGGCGGGGACCCCAGGTGTCCAGAAACCCACCCTTTCTCCTCTCTGTCCCTGAGAGGGGCAGTTGGCAGCCAGACTGGGAACAGACATGCCTCGGCGTTGCCGTCTGCAAAATGGACACGAGTCTCCCATTCCACTTCCTCTGCCCAGCAGACAGGGAGCCCTTGGTAAGAGACACCCAATTTCTGTTTCTGTCTTGCTGGTAAGAGCCTTGAAAATCCAGAGAGGGGAGGGAAAAGTCCCATCTTGGTGGGGGCGGGGGGTGGGGGGACAGAAACGGAAGGTTCTTGGATGCCATTATCTCTGGGTGAGTGTGACGGCTCTGGAATAAGTCACTTCCTCGAGTCCCCACTTCACAGAAATCTAGGCTGTAAATATAGACCTGGCCGCAATGGGGCGGGGCAGCGGGGACACGGGGAGCAGGCGGGGAGGGCGGGTGACAAGGAGGAAGCAAGTGGAAAACGCGATCCTCCAAGCAGGCGGGCACCTCTAGCCCTGCCAGGGTGGGTTACTTAACCCTGTAGAAACAAAGACGCTGCGCGCTTGAACCCTGTGGTCAACGCTCTTGTGTTTTTGACCTGCACACTCAGCAATTTCATGTGATTCAGCCTAAGACAACCCCCCCACCGCAAGAATGTTTCGAAAATTAAACAAGAGAGTGTGATGTGCTCCGCGCCACGCCTCCAGCAAGTCAAGAAGGGCCCTTATGTCATAGGATAACACTGTCACCTCCCCTGTCTAATGCTAGATCACTAAGGATCCTCACAACCCTAAACGTTGCCCATTTTCTCCTCCGTCCTTCCCTCGGCAGATCCACGGCAGTTGGTGGATCGTGCAGCGTGCACCCGGCATGAGTGCGACCGTTCTTCCTTGCCACCAACCGGGACCACTGTCCCCCCGATGCCTGGGCATGCACGTGGTGCAGGCAAGAGGCTCCGCCTCTGTGCACACAGGTGCCCTAGTCAGCTCTGTCACTCTGTCATCTCGTCTCCCTTGTCATTCCAAGCACCCCTGCTGGGGCGGTCCCATTGCTGATTTGTGCAAGCCACAGCCAGCTCGTGGGTCGTCTTGAGGTTACGTTCAACCATGGTGGTAAGGCCAGAAGTCAACCTGCATTGGGGCGATTGCTTTGCCTAACCCCAGAGTAGGACTTTACATCCATGTCTTAAATGTCACCTTGGTGTCCACTCTCTGTCTTAATCCAGGGCCCACTGGGGATCCCGACTCTGTGGCCCAGTGGGTCCACCGTCCTTGCAACAAGCAGGTCACCTTAGATTCTCATGAAGGAATCCGGGGAGACAGAAGAAAGGCCAGGGCTGAGGCCAGAGCTCTGTGGCACGGCGCCCAAGACCTCTTGGCCAGTTGGGGTGTGGGTACGTGTCTGTGTGGTTAACAAGTTACAACGTCAAAGACCTGCCCGGAGTGTCGATGCCTCTGCCTGGATCCCCAGGTCCAGTTTTTGGTTTTGCCACCGGTAAACTGTGCGGCCCTTGGCAAGTCATTTCACTTCTCTGGGCCTCAGTTTCCTCATCTGAAACATGGGGATACTAACAGTCCTCCCCTGCAGAGGGTAAGGAAGACTAGGCGATGTCTGGCACAGCCGGCGCTCAGGATGAGCCTGAGTCTGACCATTACCCAGAGGCACATACTGTTGCTGCACCAGCGGCATCCTGGGAAGGTCAGCAGCAGTGTGGCCGAGGCAGAGCGGGGGCAAGACCCAGAGGCACATACTGTTGCTGCACCAGCGGCATCCTGAGAGTGTGATGTGCTCCGCGCCACGCCTCCAGCAAGTCAAGAAGGGCCCTTATGTCATAGGATAACACTGTCACCTCCCCTGTCTAATGCTAGATCACTAAGGATCCTCACAACCCTAAACGTTGCCCATTTTCTCCTCCGTCCTTCCCTCGGCAGATCCACGGCAGTTGGTGGATCGTGCAGCGTGCACCCGGCATGAGTGCGACCGTTCTTCCTTGCCACCAACCGGGACCACTGTCCCCCCGATGCCTGGGCATGCACGTGGTGCAGGCAAGAGGCTCCGCCTCTGTGCACACAGGTGCCCTAGTCAGCTCTGTCACTCTGTCATCTCGTCTCCCTTGTCATTCCAAGCACCCCTGCTGGGCGGTCCCATTGCTGATTTGTGCAAGCCACAGCCAGCTCGTGGGTCGTCTTGAGGTTACGTTCAACCATGGTGGTAAGGCCAGAAGTCAACCTGCATTGGGGCGATTGCTTTGCCTAACCCCAGAGTAGGACTTTACATCCATGTCTTAAATGTCACCTTGGTGTCCACTCTCTGTCTTAATCCAGGGCCCACTGGGGATCCCGACTCTGTGGCCCAGTGGGTCCACCGTCCTTGCAACAAGCAGGTCACCTTAGATTCTCATGAAGGAATCCGGGGAGACAGAAGAAAGGCCAGGGCTGAGGCCAGAGCTCTGTGGCACGGCGCCCAAGACCTCTTGGCCAGTTGGGGTGTGGGTACGTGTCTGTGTGGTTAACAAGTTACAACGTCAAAGACCTGCCCGGAGTGTCGATGCCTCTGCCTGGATCCCCAGGTCCAGTTTTTGGTTTTGCCACCGGTAAACTGTGCGGCCCTTGGCAAGTCATTTCACTTCTCTGGGCCTCAGTTTCCTCATCTGAAACATGGGGATACTAACAGTCCTCCCCTGCAGAGGGTAAGGAAGACTAGGCGATGTCTGGCACAGCCGGCGCTCAGGATGAGCCTGAGTCTGACCATTACCCAGAGGCACATACTGTTGCTGCACCAGCGGCATCCTGGGAAGGTCAGCAGCAGTGTGGCCGAGGCAGAGCGGGGGCAAGACTGCCTCTCGGGGCCACGTCAGAGGGCGCCTTGGAGGAGCAGCCCCGCTCCTCTCAGGACAGAGTGCTCACGGCCCTGCTGACCCGCAGCCCCTGCCAGCCCTGCCCAGGGATGGGACCTCCCCCGAAACAAAAATGACTTCCCTTCTCTGCACAGAGATGGTCCCATCCGTGAAGAAGGGGCAGAGCCTCAGTGGACAGTTGAGAGCGTCCAATGAGATGTGCCTCACCGGGACAGCACGGGTCCCTTCCTGCCCCTAGCTGGACCTCGGCTTCCTTACCGAGGAAACAGATCCCATCATTCCGACCTTGGCAGCCAGTGACTTGGAAGGCTTGCTCACAAAATGCTCAAAGGAAAAAGCAGGTTAGGATTTGGCGTATGAAGAATGGTGTCTTCCTTGTTTCACGTCCCAGGAGATGTTCCAGTGTCTCCTACTTAATAGTCTATGGGAACTTAAGTAGAATCTGTATCCTACCATTGTGTGAAAATTGTGTAAGTCTTAATTATGTTGAATTGGTTCATGGTACTTCTCAGGTCTACTCTGTCCTATTATTCTGTGTATTCATTCTATTAATTTTTGAGAGTTTGATATTGAAACTCCAGCTGACAATCTTAATTTATCTGCTTAAAGACATAATTGTAATATGTAGTAGAACTGTATATCTAACTTTGTCTGGTATTTTCCAGTTCTCCTGTAAATGTGTTATCATAGTTTCGTAATTTAAAAAAAAATTAAAAAAGAGAAAAAACCAGAATGGTGTCTTTTTTAAGAAAAAAAGTATGTATCTGGAAATCAGGAAAACGTACAGAATGTATTTTATACTAACGTTATTGGTAGATTCTTTTACAAAGTTAACAACAAATGTGGCGACTAAAAAAGGTTCCGTGGCCTGATATAGGATGTGATAGTGATAGGAGAGATTGGGGGAGGCCCAGTGGGGATATGGAAACTCTGTGCTTTCCACTCAATTCTGATGTGAATCTAAAACTGCTCTAAAAATAAAGTCTGTTTTTTAAAAAAAAAAAAAAGGAAGGAAAAATTTTAATGTGGATTTTTTTCCCCAGAACACGAGAACCCCCATAAATCAGGAGGGGTGAAAGGGTCTATATTCCAGCCTTCCTTGAGAGGAGACGTCAGCTGGATAGGGGAGTCCCCAGGGCCCCGGCTCCTGGCGAAATGCGTCCTGCTTCTTTCAGAGCTATTTGGCCTCTTAGGATGAGTGGTTCCATTTCACTCCCTCACCCTTTGTTCCAGGCACCCTTGACCCCTGACCTTTGCTGCTCTTCCAGCTCTGACTAGCCAGGTCTCTCAGGGGTGCTGGTGACGGTAACACAACTCAGACAGCCCACGCCGAGGAGGAAGCATGCGGTGTGTGTCCCAGGAAAGTCCAGAGGTGGATTTCAGGCACGGCTGGAGCTAGGGGCTCCCACCATGCCTCAGGGTTGTCCCGTGCTCCTTCTCTTCCTTGTTTTTTGACCCGGTGGGCACAATCGCTGCCAGCAGGCCTCAGTTTAGAGGAGAGTTCCTGCAGAAAGATCCAAGGAGGGTCTCTGACTGGTTCAGCTTAGGTCATGTGCCCACCCGAACTGGAGCCCATGGAGGGTGAATTCCTGTTGTGCCCCAGCAAGTTGTGTGATGTAGGCAAGTCACTTGATGTCTCTGAGCCTCATTTTTTTCTCCTAACCTCATTTCTCTGCAGAGTGGTGCTGAGGATTTAAACGACATGTGCAGGAGCCCAGGACCTGGGGTGGAGGGTCTGTTCTGGTGAGACAGCCACGGGCAGGATCTGGATGCCACCTGGAGCACACTTAGGAGAGAGACTAGGCTGCATTCGGATTCCACTCTAGCTGTGAGGTCTTGGGCAAATAGGTCACCATGCTTCTCTGAGCCTTAGTTTCTCCACCTGCGAAAACCAGAGAAACTTGCCTATGTAGGAACAGTTACACAGAGTCGTTGGAAGGACTGATGCAGAAGCTGAAGCTCCAATCCTTTGGCCATCTGATGCAAAGAGCCGACTCACGGGAAAAGAGCCTGGTGCTGGGAAAATGGAGGGCAGGAGGAGAAGAGGGCGACAGAGGATGAGATGGTTGGATGGCATCACTAACTCAAAGGACAAGAGTTTGAGTAACTCCAGAAGATGGTGAAGGACAGGGAAGCCTGGTATGTTGCAGTCCATGGGGTCGCAGAGAGTCTGACATGACCGAGTGACTGAACAACAACAACAAGATTGTGGGAGATTAGAGAGGTTACTTTGCATATGCTGTTCCCTCTACCTGAGATGCCCTCCCCCACCCCCAGTTCGCCTTGGCTGCCCAGGTGAATTCCTTCCCAACTTAGGCTTTTGGGCTCAGAGAGTGACACCCTCAGGGAGCCTCCCCTGACTTCACCTCTTGATTCTTCAGCTGATTATTGTTTTCCAGGTGCCCACCCCCCAACAACCCTCCAGCCACCTGGGGCCGGGATCAGGGGATGCCAAAGCCCCGTCTCTTTTTCTCCTAACTCTCTGAACGGCCCAGATTCATCTCCTTCCTTGCATCTGGGCACACCAGAAGCAGGCGCAAACACCTGTGGGAAGACTGCGTGACTCCTAAGCTTTCTGGAGGGGTCCCCCCAGCTCTGGCATGGGCCTTTGGCCCCACCTCTGCTGGGAGCATGGCACCCACCAGGGGAGGGGGCCCTTGGGTGAGGGAGGAAGTCCAGGCTGCAGCTGGTAGCCCAGGCAGCTGACTTCTAAGAAACCAGCTGAGGGACAGGAAGGCTGGGGCAAAGCTCAGGATGGCTTTTACTTTCAGTTTTATGGGACTGGAGCATTGCAGGTGCCCAAGGTTCTTGGCTGGGAGGGGATGGTGTTACAGGCGTGGCTTTTGTCAGATGTCAAGAACACAGCTGCCACTTCAGGACTCGGATCAGGCCCGGAGCCCAGAGAGGTCCTGCCCGGCCCCATCCACAGCAGTGAGGGTAGGAGCCGGGGCTGCCGGGGAGGCCTGTCACCCGGCCTGGCCACCAGGGCTTCCTCTTTATTCACTTGCCCTTTCTTTTGTACATGATTTGGATCACTTATGCCTTCACTCACTCATTCATTTACTCATTCATTCACGCCCCCGTCTGTCCACAAGTCGTTTCTCTCCCTCCTAGGCCCTCTCTGTCTTCTCTTTCCTTCCTATTTTCCCTTGTTGTCCTTCTTCTCCTGACTCCCTGTCTCCCCATATCTGCCCCTTGCTCCCTCTCTCTCTGCTTGTCTCCACCCCTTGCTTCCCCGCTCTCTGTGACTCACTCACCCTTATATTTTTTCCCTGGGAGGTGATGGCCCAGTGGAGCCCTGAAACAAGAGAAACATCAAAGACTCCCCTTGCTAAACTAGTTGCGCCTCTACCTGAGATGCCTCCCCACCCCAGTTCGCCTTGGCTGCCCAGGTGAATTCCTTCCCAACTTAGGCTTTTGGGCTCAGAGAGTGACACCCTCAGGGAGCCTCCCCTGACTTCACCTCTTGATTCTTCAGCTGATTATTGTTTTCCAGGTGCCCACCCCCCAACAACCCTCCAGCCACCTGGGGCCGGGATCAGGGGATGCCAAAGCCCCGTCTCTTTTTCTCCTAACTCTCTGAACGGCCCAGATTCATCTCCTTCCTTGCATCTGGGCACACCAGAAGCAGGCGCAAACACCTGTGGGAAGACTGCGTGACTCCTAAGCTTTCTGGAGGGGTCCCCCCAGCTCTGGCATGGGCCTTTGGCCCCACCTCTGCTGGGAGCATGGCACCCACCAGGGGAGGGGGCCCTTGGGTGAGGGAGGAAGTCCAGGCTGCAGCTGGTAGCCCAGGCAGCTGACTTCTAAGAAACCAGCTGAGGGACAGGAAGGCTGGGGCAAAGCTCAGGATGGCTTTTACTTTCAGTTTTATGGGACTGGAGCATTGCAGGTGCCCAAGGTTCTTGGCTGGGAGGGGATGGTGTTACAGGCGTGGCTTTTGTCAGATGTCAAGAACACAGCTGCCACTTCAGGACTCGGATCAGGCCCGGAGCCCAGAGAGGTCCTGCCCGGCCCCATCCACAGCAGTGAGGGTAGGAGCCGGGGCTGCCGGGGAGGCCTGTCACCCGGCCTGGCCACCAGGGCTTCCTCTTTATTCACTTGCCCTTTCTTTTGTACATGATTTGGATCACTTATGCCTTCACTCACTCATTCATTTACTCATTCATTCACGCCCCCGTCTGTCCACAAGTCGTTTCTCTCCCTCCTAGGCCCTCTCTGTCTTCTCTTTCCTTCCTATTTTCCCTTGTTGTCCTTCTTCTCCTGACTCCCTGTCTCCCCATATCTGCCCCTTGCTCCCTCTCTCTCTGCTTGTCTCCACCCCTTGCTTCCCCGCTCTCTGTGACTCACTCACCCTTATATTTTTTCCCTGGGGGAGGTGATGGCCCAGTGGAGCTTTGAAAATTGAGTAGGAGTTTGCCAAGTGAAGAGGAAGCAAGAGAAACATCAAAGACTTCCCCCCAGGTTGCTCAGAAGGCCAAAGGAATGAGGAGAAATTGGGGAGGAGAGAAGCGACTGAGGAACGTGAAGGGGACAGTGAGGGGCTGGAAATGTAGAGCGGGGCTGGGCAGGGAAGGACCTCAGAGCCCAGGGGAAAGCGGTCCGATTTTAGTGTCAGGCAGCTGGAGCCTCTGGAATGCCCTGGGGTTGTCTGGCATGGTCCTAGTGCTGCTTCTATGACTTCGATCAGCTGTGAGATCTAGACAAGGAGCTCGGCCTCTCCTGGCCTAGGCTGCCCTGTCTGTGAAATGAGACAGCGAGGGCGCCCACCTAGAAAGAGGCAGCCGGTAGCAGTATTCCCTTGCAGAGGGGAGCCAAGGGTGTGTGGGACTGGGGGTGTCAGGGGATCCAATGAGCAGTTCAGCTGAGCACACCCCATTCCCTCCAGTGCCTGCAAAAGGGGACCAAGCTCACATCGCTGGTCCTCAGTTTCCCCATCTGCAATCTGGCGTGGGGGAGGTCCACTTTAAGACTCAAGGGTGCGTTCCTCAGCCGGCCTCCACGCCTCGCCCACCTGTCTGGCAGGAGCCTGCCAGGCTCCCCTGCCGCCAGGACCTGAGGTAGTTTCGCTTTGACCTGCCTTCCAGAAATGGCAGCCCTTCCTGTCACCAGGTTAGCACCGGGGAAACTTGGCAAAAGATAAGATTGGCGGCACAGAGGAGCCCCAGACCGGCTATGCTAGGCTTTCATTTTTAATGTCCCAAGCTGGGCCCCAGCCCTGCCAACATCATGCCTCCTACTTCGAATCACTTCCTTTTAATCCTCTATGCCTGAGACACCCGCAGACTTACCCCATTTCACAGGTAAGGAAACTGAGACTCCGCCAGTGCCCACAACAGCCAGCTGGCAGCCAAGCTGGGCAGTTTCCCAGGCACGGAATGGGTGCCCTGGAGGGTCCCTGGATGATGGGACCCAGGGACATTTTGGTAAAACATGGAGCTGCTGTGAAAGAGAGATTTCCTATTTCCCACTCAAGTCAAGGAGACAGTCTCACAGGGGTGCTGTTGTGTCTTAAACACGTCTCTGACACTTGACACGTCTCTCTCTCTTTTCTCCTCCCTCTGTCTCAACCACACACAGAACAGGCTTTGTTTGTTTGTGTTCTCAGTCATGTCCAACTCTTTGCAACTTCATGGACTGTACCCCAGAAGTCTCCTCTGTCCGTGGGATTTCCCAGGCAAGAATACTAGAGTAAGTTGCCATTTCCTCCTCCAGGGGATCTTCCCCACCCAGGGATCAAACCCTCATCTCCTGTGGCTTCTGCATGGGCAGGTGGATTCTTTACCCCTGCCCTCCCTGGGAAGCCCACACAGAAAGCAGACCTTCTCTGAAAGCAGAGCAAGACGCCAGCCTCTAGCTAAAACTTACATTGTTTGAATTTCATTGCATCTTTTCAAGGGTTACCTCTTTGTGGCAGGTGATTCTGGCTTTCTGTGTATAGTAATGATATATTTTCCAAGGAATAAAACTTACTCAAAGAAACCAAGTAACTTGAAGATTATCATTGACTAACATAACAACTGAAACTTGGATAGAGTTGGCAGAAATCATCAAAGTGGATCTCCAGTGTCCGCTGCATTGGCAACCTTAGCTTAAAGTTTAAAATAAGAGAATGACTGTAAAATCGGGTGGCCTGTATTGGAATCCTCTAGGTTCTGCCACCTAGCTGCTGTGTGATGCCGGGCACTTTATTTAACCTCTCTGGGCCTCAGTTTCTGCATCTGCAAAATGAGTATAATAACAAAAATAGCCCCTGTGTCGTATGATTCTTGTGAGGGTTAAGTGAAGTACAATGCATGAATTACACAGAACAGGGCCTCATGTCTAAGGCGCCTCTGGCACAATGAACAGCTGGCAGCCACCCCTGTTTGCCGCCTGTGGCAAGTTGGGAATGCTACCAAGTCTGTCCTGACTTCATGGCAGTGCTGATGCAAATTCACCTGGGCAGCCCGTGTGGTGCAAAATAGTAACAATTATTATAGCTCCTATATTTGGGTGATGATTCATTTTATTTCCGCTTACAGTAAATCATTTGATCCTCAAGGCCCTTCCGAACCAAGGCAGAGTGCATCTCGCTGAGCCTTGTTGCTCAGTTGCTCAGTTGGGTCCGACTCCTTGCGACCCCACGGACGCCAGGCTTCCCTGTCCTTCGCCATCTCCCAGAGTTTGCTCGAACTCCTGTCTTTTGAGTCGGTGATGCCATCCAGCCATCTTATTCTCTGTCACCGCCTTCTCCTCCTGCCCTCAATCTTTCCCAGCATCAAGGTCTTTTCCAGTGAGTTGGTTCTTTGCATCAGGTGGCCAGCGTTTTGGAGCTTCAGCTTCAGCATTGGTCCTTTCCGTCCAAGGGACTCGAGTCTAACTCTCGTTTTATAGATGAGGCCGCTATGGTCACATCGATAACAGGACTCAAGCCCAGGGCCTGGGTCCCAGTTCTTTCTGCTCCTCTGTGCCACCTCCCCCAGTGAAATGGTCGGGGGAGGGCCCCCCAAGGCTGTCTTACCCAGGCCTCGTCCCCTCCTCTCTGTCTTGCTCCTGGAGGCCCCTCCCAGCTGCACCCAAGTGTGGGAGGTATGGGAGGGAGTGTCTCGTCACACAAGCTGCTACAGGTCCCCAGGTGGGGCCAGCCCTGCCTGTCACCCTCGTGGCTCTGCCCTTGCAGGGATCCAGATAGTAGGCTCTCACCATTCCTGTCCACGCCCATCAGCATCCGCCTCCATGGCCCCAACCCCGACCCTCAGCCAGGACTGCCCCAGGGCCACGCCCACCGGGTCCCTATTTAACCTCTCTGGGCCTCAGTTTCTGCATCTGCAAAATGAGTATAATAACAAAAATAGCCCCTGTGTCGTATGATTCTTGTGAGGGTTAAGTGAAGTACAATGCATGAATTACACAGAACAGGGCCTCATGTCTAAGGCGCCTCTGGCACAATGAACAGCTGGCAGCCACCCTGTTTGCCGCCTGTGGCAAGTTGGGAATGCTACCAAGTCTGTCCTGACTTCATGGCAGTGCTGATGCAAATTCACCTGGGCAGCCCGTGTGGTGCAAAATAGTAACAATTATTATAGCTCCTATATTTGGGTGATGATTCATTTTATTTCCGCTTACAGTAAATCATTTGATCCTAAAGGGCCCCTTTCCCGAACCAAGGCAGAGTGCATCTCGCTGAGCCTTGTTGCTCAGTTGCTCAGTTGGGTCCGACTCCTTGCGACCCCACGGACGCCAGGCTTCCCTGTCCTTCGCCATCTCCCAGAGTTTGCTCGAACTCCTGTCTTTTGAGTCGGTGATGCCATCCAGCCATCTTATTCTCTGTCACCGCCTTCTCCTCCTGCCCTCAATCTTTCCCAGCATCAAGGTCTTTTCCAGTGAGTTGGTTCTTTGCATCAGGTGGCCAGCGTTTTGGAGCTTCAGCTTCAGCATTGGTCCTTTCCGTCCAAGGGACTCGAGTCTAACTCTCGTTTTATAGATGAGGCCGCTATGGTCACATCGATAACAGGACTCAAGCCCAGGGCCTGGGTCCCAGTTCTTTCTGCTCCTCTGTGCCACCTCCCCCAGTGAAATGGTCGGGGGAGGGCCCCCCAAGGCTGTCTTACCCAGGCCTCGTCCCCTCCTCTCTGTCTTGCTCCTGGAGGCCCCTCCCAGCTGCACCCAAGTGTGGGAGGTATGGGAGGGAGTGTCTCGTCACACAAGCTGCTACAGGTCCCCAGGTGGGGCCAGCCCTGCCTGTCACCCTCCTGGCTCTGCCCTTGCAGGGGATCCAGATAGTAGGCTCTCACCATTCCTGTCCACGCCCATCAGCATCCGCCTCCATGGCCCCCAACCCCGACCCTCAGCCAGGACTGCCCCAGGGCCACGCCCACCGGGTCCCTTCTGATCCAGCAGTCCTCTCTTAGGCTGAACCCTGACGCAGTCTTGCAGGTAAGTTGGGCTTTCCTGGTGGCCCAGATGGAAAAGAATCCACCTGCAAAGCAGGAGACCTGGTTCGATCCCTGGGTTGGGAAGGTCCTCTGGAGAAGGGCATGGCTACTCACTCCAGTATTCTTGCCTGGAGAATTCCATGGACAGAGGAGCCTGGTGGGCATGGGATCGCAAGGAGTCAGACACGACTGAGCAGCTTCCGCTTGCACTTGCATGTAAGTTGCCAGCCCACCCTCTTGCCTGGCTTCCCAGCCTGTGCTGGGGGGAAAGGTGAATGAGGCGCTCTGAGCCTGGGCTGGTCATATGGCTCTGAACATGGTCCTAAGTGTCAGAAACGCATTCACCCATGAATCCTGGAGCATTGTAGTTGGTAACATCATGACCTTGGGCCTCAAGCACCCGGAGTCAAACTCTGGCCTTGCCATTCACCCGCTGGGGTGAATGAGGGGCAATTCCTTCACCTTTCTGAGCCCACCTCTTGTGATGCAGCCTAGGTGAAGTGTTAGCCTCCTTTAGGCGCTCAGTAACTGGCATCATTTTAAGGCGGCAGCAGTGTGAGGATCAAGAAGCAGAGGGTTCAGTTCTGATTATCGGACACGTCTCACATGCTCAGGGCTTCCCAGGTGACAGCGGGTTTTGCAGAAGCCGCAGAAGACATGGGCTCCCTCCTTGGGTCCGGAAGACCCCCCTGGAGGAGGAATTGGCAACCCACTCCAGGAGTCTTGCCTGGAGAATCCCAGGGACAGAGGAGCCTGGTGGGCTACAGTCCCTACGGTTGCAAAGAGTCGGACACGCCTGAAGTGACTTAACACACATCACGTATTAAGCGCTTTCCAGACACCCTCTTAATCTCGTCTGTGGGGTGGGCCCAGTGATGAATCGAATTTCCCGGTGAGGAAAAGAGCGTTCAGGATCTAAGGGCTGCATGAGCTGGCACGGCCCTTGTGGCTCGCACTGGTATGGAGTGTAAGCGCTCTTTGGTCTCTTAAGAGGAGCTGGGAGGTCCAGCTTTTACGGCCTGGGCCCGACTGCTCTCTCTGAGCGGGTGGCAGGGTGGGGATGGAGGAGGGTGACGGCTGTGGGTTGGGGGTGGGGGGGTCTTCTAAGCTCAGCGGTCAGCATTAGGACCACACGGAGGCCAGAGGGGCGGGGGTGAGGGTAAGAGACCCAGGGGCGGGAGCAGGTGCCTGCGGCGTGGTGACGTCACCAGCGTGCTGCACCTGTCGGCCGGCGGGGCCTGCGAAGGCGCAGGCGACGGCGCTTGCACCCGCTTGTACAAGCCCTTCTTCACCTTGAAACCGCACGTGCCGCAGAAACAGCGTGTGCAAAGGCCCGGCAGCAGGAGGGAGTGTGGTGAGTTTCGAGTGTGCCCGCGCGGGCAGGGCCCTCGGCCGACTCATGGGGCCTCCGGGGCGTGGGGCCTTCGCCTGAGCGAGGCGGGGAGCTGCTGGAGGCCCGGGGCTTGGAGCTGCCGGCCCTCAGCCGGGGGGCGTGTTTTGAAGGGGGACGGTGAAGTGGGGCCAAACAGGCGGTACAGAGCGTGGAACCTGTTTCCCTCTGGGCCGAGGGTCAGGACGCGGTGGGAGGGGCCGTCGAGCGCCCTCCCCGAGCACTGTGGCCCCTGCGTGAGTTTGCCGTGTTGAAGACCGCCGCGCCCCCCTCCCTGTGGGGCCTTGAGACCCCTAGAATCAGGCTAGACCTGTTTGATTCCCTAGAAGCCTGGAGCCCAGGTAGCCTCTGGCTGACGGTAGTGGCCGGCGGCTGAAGGGGCTGCCCAGGGGAGCAGGCTGCCCAGCAAGCCTCCAGGGCGCCCTGGGCACACCCTCCCGGGGTCAGGCCCAGTCCACCTCCTTCCAGGTCCTGTGCGCCTTCCCCCAGAGGTGAGGTCACCTGCTCCCAAGAAGCCCTCACTGGAGTCTGGGGGTGCTGTGCGCGGAGATCCGTTCAGGGTTTGGGATCCGCTCAGGGCTTGGGATCTGATCATAGTCGGGGTTTCTGGCGGATGCCTGCCCCCAGGCCTGGCCCCTGCTTGGTCTCAGCCTTGGCCTCAGCAAGTCCCGTGGCTGCCCCTGCCTCTCTGGCCCGATTGACTGGAGGTGAGGGGGGTCTGATCAAGAATGACCCACCTGCCCCCAACACACACACACACACCTGTCCCCAAACACAATGTGTGTGTAGTCAGGCCGGAAGCCTAAGGCCATCTCACGAGGCCTTCCTGTCTTAGTCCATCTCTGCCCAGGAGTCGGAAGATCTGGCCGCAGCACAGCTCTGGTCATGCCTGGGCTCCCCACCAGACTTCAGATCCACCGCCTCACCAGCGGCTCTGCCCCTGGCCTTCCCTTCCACTTCCCCTCCTGCCGCTCGCCTTCCCTCCGTGCCTTCGCGAACTCCTCCCCAGCTGGCGGCTTTTGCCGTCGTTGTTACCTCTGCCTGGACGCGTGCCTCCCTGGCGGCCTCTGGCCGGTTCCTCCAGGCCCCCGTGCAGTGTCCCCTTGGAGGAGGGAATCTTCCCGACCTTGCTTTCTAACATAGCCCCACCCACTGTCCAACCACCCAGCCGGGTTTTCATCTGAGTACTGCCACTACTTGGAATGTTCACATGCCTTTAGTTTCAGATTTAGTTAGTTACCGTCTGAGGCCCTTAACGTGAACTCCGTGAGAGCTGGGACGATTTCATATGTTCCTGTGTTGTCTGGGCTTAGAGGAATGGCTGGACCGTGCGCGTGCTCAGTGAATGTCTGTGACACGTTACCTTGTCATCGTTGACTGAGCCCCACATCCTCTGGAGACATAGCGCCAGGCTCTGGGCGAAATGCCTTCTGTGCCTCACCTCAGGAAGAGGCTCAGCCATCCACTTCCTGGCTGGGGGACAGTCACAGATCCACACATAAAGTTGGGAAGATGGAGCAGGCTGAGGGGAAGCCTGGGGACATGTGGTTTCACAGGGTTGCTCCCCTTTCCCTGCCCCACTCTTAGAGAAACCCATTGCCTCGAGAGTGCTGTGGACTTGCTGCAAGCCTTGGCGATCACGTCTGAGCTGTGTGACCCTGAGGAGGTGACTGTGCGTCTCTGAGCCTCCGTTTCCTTATCTCTAAAAAGGGAGTACAGTCTGAAGCCGAGGGAAGGCTTTGATGGGTGGGGGGACAGAGGCTGTCCCCACCGCTGCCCACCGTCCCCGTCCTTCTGAAGGTCTGCACCTCTCCTCTCCTCCGTGCCATCCACAGCCCCACTCACCGTGGCCAGTGGGAAGAACACCTCTGTCACACCTGGGCCCCTAACCCAGTCCCCCCCCCCACACCCCAACCCTCCTCTCACTTTTCATTCTTGTAAATTGACGTCAGCACTGCTGAATCATGAAGCTGAGGTTGGAGAGCCTCTGCACCCTGGGGAAGCCACAGGGCGTGCTCCGCCCCTCCTCGCCTTCCCCCCTGCTCTGCAGCGTCTGCTCTGGTGTGTGCCCAGCGAGCTGTCCCTCGGGGCCTGGCCTGCAGTGCCCGGGGGGCTTCTAGGTCATTTCCAGTCTCTGTATAAGTGTTAGTATAGCTTTAAAACAGAAACAAAGACTCACAAAGAGAAGGGGCCAGCTCCGGGGAGTGTGATTAGAGGAGCTTTAGTTTTGGCTGTTTTGCTAAGGGGAATGGTTTGTGTTTGAGTTTGGGTAAAGAAGATGTGACTTCACAGCTTTTGTCAAAAGGAGGGGGAAAGCCCTGGAAATAGTGTAAACTGCGATGTGTCCCTCCTTAGATGAGAACCTGTTTCTTTATCTGCCAAGTGGGGATAGTAATAGTACCTGTATCCTAAGGCTCGGGTGAATGGCTGCGCGTTTCAGTGTAGGCGACTCCAAACGGCGCCCGCCGGGAGACGCTGGCATAGATGGCGGCCGCCACCACTCCTGCTATTCCGGCCGCTGTTAGGCCCTCACAGGAGGTTCGTGGCACCCCGCCTTTGACGCAGTACTGTCTGCGTCTGAAATCTGGCTCCACACTAGCTGATGCCCTGCGCTGCCTCGCCGAGCCTTGGTTTTCTCATCTGCATAAAGGGGGAGAGGTTTCTAACCCACAGACCAGCTGAGAGGCTTCAGCAGGGTGGCCGGCCCAGCACAGTCAGCACTCACTCCACGTCTGCCAGACGCCCCAGCACTGCCTTCCTGGGCCTCTCCCAGCCCTCCCCAAACCAGGCAGGAGACAGGAAAGTCCAAACAAGCGCAGGACTTGAGCCACAAGCAGAGAACAAAGGGTGGGGGTTCCTCTGGAGGCGCACACGGGCGTTGTCACCTCCCCCTCCCACCCGCCTCATTAAAGGATGACACTGCCAGAGCTCTCTGAGATCCTGAATCTCTCCGCTGTCCTTCACCTCGGGCCTGGAACCCATTTAATCCCCAGGACAAGCCTGGGCCATTCCAGCTCTCCAGCTAGCAAGTTAATTCTATGCTGCACTTTCAAGTTGTGAAAGGTATTATTAAATATTAGGACACTTCATTATGAGCGTGTCCAGGGCTGCAGAGGGCCGTCTGCTCTGGTGTGTGCCCAGCGAGCTGTCCCTCGGGGCCTGGCCTGCAGTGCCCGGGGGGCTTCTAGGTCATTTCCAGTCTCTGTATAAGTGTTAGTATAGCTTTAAAACAGAAACAAAGACTCACAAAGAGAAGGGGCCAGCTCCGGGGAGTGTGATTAGAGGAGCTTTAGTTTTGGCTGTTTTGCTAAGGGGAATGGTTTGTGTTTGAGTTTGGGTAAAGAAGATGTGACTTCACAGCTTTTGTCAAAAGGAGGGGGAAAGCCCTGGAAATAGTGTAAACTGCGATGTGTCCCTCCTTAGATGAGAACCTGTTTCTTTATCTGCCAAGTGGGGATAGTAATAGTACCTGTATCCTAAGGCTCGGGTGAATGGCTGCGCGTTTCAGTGTAGGCGACTCCAAACGGCGCCCGCCGGGAGACGCTGGCATAGATGGCGGCCGCCACCACTCCTGCTATTCCGGCCGCTGTTAGGCCCTCACAGGAGGTTCGTGGCACCCCGCCTTTGACGCAGTACTGTCTGCGTCTGAAATCTGGCTCCACACTAGCTGATGCCCTGCGCTGCCTCGCCGAGCCTTGGTTTTCTCATCTGCATAAAGGGGGAGAGGTTTCTAACCCACAGACCAGCTGAGAGGCTTCAGCAGGGTGGCCGGCCCAGCACAGTCAGCACTCACTCCACGTCTGCCAGACGCCCCAGCACTGCCTTCCTGGGCCTCTCCCAGCCCTCCCCAAACCAGGCAGGAGACAGGAAAGTCCAAACAAGCGCAGGACTTGAGCCACAAGCAGAGAACAAAGGGTGGGGGTTCCTCTGGAGGCGCACACGGGCGTTGTCACCTCCCCCTCCCACCCGCCTCATTAAAGGATGACACTGCCAGAGCTCTCTGAGATCCTGAATCTCTCCCGCTGTCCTTCACCTCGGGGCCTGGAACCCATTTAATCCCCAGGACAAGCCTGGGCCATTCCAGCTCTCCAGCTAGCAAGTTAATTCTATGCTGCACTTTCAAGTTGTGAAAGGTATTATTAAATATTAGGACACTTCATTATGAGCGTGTCCAGGGCTGCAGAGGGCCGTCTTGAATTCTAAAATTGAAGCGCGATGTGTCTGCGAGGCCGCTTAACCCTACACCTGGAAATGACTTGACTCGACCGGTGCAGCTCAGCCCTGAGAGGCCAGCAGACCGGCCAGAGACACGGGAGCCGCCACGAACCCCGTGTCCTGGGCGCGCCCCGGTGAGGCTGGCCAGCCCAAGCTCCAGAACACACCGCCTCCTCCATCCACCAGGCATCCGTGCCTGCTGCCGAGGGCTCGGGCAGAGGGCTGCTTCCAGCAAGCCCGTGTCAGAGGCAGTGGTGGAGGCCCCGAGAGGCCAAGGGAATTGCCCAGAGCTGCCAGCAGGCCCTTCTGTCACCACAGACCACAGAGCGTCTTTCTGGTTCCAAGCTGTGTGTTCACCAAAAAGTACACGAGACAGAGCAGGGCGGGAAGAAGGAAGTCCAGCCCCAGCCCCGTCATCGCCATCCCAGCCCAGCATCTCTCCCTAGACGCCGTGTTCAGAATGTGCCACTCCTCCTCCCAAAACTCGCCAAGCCCCCACCCCCACCCGCTTCCTGGAAGAAGCTGTGGTCACAGAAGGAAAGAAGTTTCCCCTCTGTCATCCATTTCAAACAGACTTCTGGGAGGACGAGCAAAGAAAGGCCCAAGTGTCTTCTCTGACACCAGGGACCACAGGCCACTTCACCCTGCCTCAGTTTTCTCTTCCGTAAAACGGGCTGTAAGAGCCTTGCTTCATAGTGTTGTCTTTAGAGACCAAGTAAATTCAAGCACACACTCAGTGCTCAGCCACCAACAGCCATTTTACACACAAGGCCAAACCTAGACCAGCGTCTCCTCTCCCCCCAGAGCTGAGCATGACGCCATGCGGGCTTCCCAGCCGCAGCACTGGGTGCCACACACAGGCCCGTCCTAAGAATCTGGACTCACCTCAGGGCCTGGAACCCATTTAATCCCAGGACAAGCCTGGGCCATTCCAGCTCTCCAGCTAGCAAGTTAATTCTATGCTGCACTTTCAAGTTGTGAAAGGTATTATTAAATATTAGGACACTTCATTATGAGCGTGTCCAGGGCTGCAGAGGGCCGTCTTGAATTCTAAAATTGAAGCGCGATGTGTCTGCGAGGCCGCTTAACCCTACACCTGGAAATGACTTGACTCGACCGGTGCAGCTCAGCCCTGAGAGGCCAGCAGACCGGCCAGAGACACGGGAGCCGCCACGAACCCCGTGTCCTGGGCGCGCCCCGGTGAGGCTGGCCAGCCCAAGCTCCAGAACACACCGCCTCCTCCATCCACCAGGCATCCGTGCCTGCTGCCGAGGGCTCGGGCAGAGGGCTGCTTCCAGCAAGCCCGTGTCAGAGGCAGTGGTGGAGGCCCCGAGAGGCCAAGGGAATTGCCCAGAGCTGCCAGCAGGCCCTTCTGTCACCACAGACCACAGAGCGTCTTTCTGGTTCCAAGCTGTGTGTTCACCAAAAAGTACACGAGACAGAGCAGGGCGGGAAGAAGGAAGTCCAGCCCCAGCCCCGTCATCGCCATCCCAGCCCAGCATCTCTCCCTAGACGCCGTGTTCAGAATGTGCCACTCCTCCTCCCAAAACTCGCCAAGCCCCCACCCCCACCCGCTTCCTGGAAGAAGCTGTGGTCACAGAAGGAAAGAAGTTTCCCCTCTGTCATCCATTTCAAACAGACTTCTGGGAGGACGAGCAAAGAAAGGCCCAAGTGTCTTCTCTGACACCAGGGACCACAGGCCACTTCACCCTGCCTCAGTTTTCTCTTCCGTAAAGCGGGCTGTAAGAGCCTTGCTTCATAGTGTTGTCTTTAGAGACCAAGTAAATTCAAGCACACACTCAGTGCTCAGCCACCAACAGCCATTTTACACACAAGGCCAAACCTAGACCAGCGTCTCCTCTCCCCCCAGAGCTGAGCATGACGCCATGCGGGCTTCCCAGCCGCAGCACTGGGTGCCACACACAGGCCCGTCCTAAGAATCTGGACTCACTCAGAACCACGGAAAACCTCTGACCAAAGCACACGCTCTAGAAACCTTGTTTCTTAAAAAAAAAAAAAAAAACTTTTATAATAAAGTTTATTACCTAAACTGGTGGTAAAAAATATAAAATAGGATTCTGCACAGCAGAAAAATAAAGCCAGAGACCCTCCCCCAACCCCTGGTTTGTGCAAAGATACCGGGTATTTGTAAACATGAAGAGGTAGGAGGTTCTAGGTCCTGGCCCCAGAAACAGTTAAGTTAAGCTGCTACAACAACCAGGGGGACCCAGAGGGAGCACCGGGAGGGGGCACCCCTCAAGAGGTGGGGAGGGGTCTGCGGCCTGGTCTCCAGCCCAGGGTAGGAGGCGCCTCGCCCTCCATGCCCGCTCCCTCCAACCCAGGTGGGGAGGGCACCCACGTGGTTCTAGGGAAATAATTATTAATAATAGAAAATGAGAAGGCGCCCCAGTTAATGCTGCGTGCGTGGCCAGTCATATCTGGAAGGGGAAGGAGCTCAGGTAGTCACGGAGGACAGGGTTGAGGGGGATGCGCGCCAGGTTCTCGCGGCCCACGGTGGCCACGATGCGCTGGCGACACAGCTCCTGCAGCGGCCGCACGCGGCGCTGGCGCAGCGGGGCCCCCAGCATGCGGCGCGGCGCCGCCACGTAGTGCTCCAGCAGCTCGAAGAGGCAGTCGAAGCTCTCGCGGCTGCCGTCCAGGTGGAAGCGGCCGGCCTGGAAGTGCACGCGGATGCTCGTGGGGCCCGAGGCCATCTTCACGCTGAGGGCGAAGAAGCAGTTCCTCTGGCGGCTGTCGCCGAAGTGCCCCCGCGCGCATTGGCCGTGCACGCTCAGGGGCCCGTAGCTTATACAGCAAAGGCCCAAGTGTCTTCTCTGACACCAGGGACCACAGGCCACTTCACCCTGCCTCAGTTTTCTCTTCCGTAGGGCGGGCTGTAAGAGCCTTGCTTCATAGTGTTGTCTTTAGAGACCAAGTAAATTCAAGCACACACTCAGTGCTCAGCCACCAACAGCCATTTTACACACAAGGCCAAACCTAGACCAGCGTCTCCTCTCCCCCCAGAGCTGAGCATGACGCCATGCGGGCTTCCCAGCCGCAGCACTGGGTGCCACACACAGGCCCGTCCTAAGAATCTGGACTCACTCAGAACCACGGAAAACCTCTGACCAAAGCACACGCTCTAGAAACCTTGTTTCTTAAAAAAAAAAAAAAAAACTTTTATAATAAAGTTTATTACCTAAACTGGTGGTAAAAAATATAAAATAGGATTCTGCACAGCAGAAAAATAAAGCCAGAGACCCTCCCCCAACCCCTGGTTTGTGCAAAGATACCGGGTATTTGTAAACATGAAGAGGTAGGAGGTTCTAGGTCCTGGCCCCAGAAACAGTTAAGTTAAGCTGCTACAACAACCAGGGGGACCCAGAGGGAGCACCGGGAGGGGGCACCCCTCAAGAGGTGGGGAGGGGTCTGCGGCCTGGTCTCCAGCCCAGGGCAGGAGGCGCCTCTCCCTCCATGCCCGCTCCCTCCAACCCAGGTGGGGAGGGCACCCACGTGGTTCTAGGGAAATAATTATTAATAATAGAAAATGAGAAGGCGCCCCAGTTAATGCTGCGTGCGTGGCCAGTCATATCTGGAAGGGGAAGGAGCTCAGGTAGTCACGGAGGACAGGGTTGAGGGGGATGCGCGCCAGGTTCTCGCGGCCCACGGTGGCCACGATGCGCTGGCGACACAGCTCCTGCAGCGGCCGCACGCGGCGCTGGCGCAGCGGGGCCCCCAGCATGCGGCGCGGCGCCGCCACGTAGTGCTCCAGCAGCTCGAAGAGGCAGTCGAAGCTCTCGCGGCTGCCGTCCAGGTGGAAGCGGCCGGCCTGGAAGTGCACGCGGATGCTCGTGGGGCCCGAGGCCATCTTCACGCTGAGGGCGAAGAAGCAGTTCCTCTGGCGGCTGTCGCGCACCAGAAAGGTGCCCACGGGCTCGGCGCGCAGCCTCTCGTGCGCCCCGTGCACGCTCAGGGGCCCCCAGTAGAAGCCGCAGGCGTCCAGGAGCGCGCTGGTGCGAGTGATGCGCCGGTAATCTGCGTGCGAGCGGAACGTGCGGAAGTGCGTATCGCCCGGGGCCGGAGCCGGGGCCGCCGGGCAGGGCCGCGGGCGCGCCGGGGCCGCGGACGAAGAGGAGGTGGAGGAGGAAGAAGAAGGCTCTGGCCGCCGTCGGGGCTCTGCTGCCGTGGAAATTGCATTGTCGGCTGCTACCTGGTTGTGTGCTACCATCCTACACGCGGGGCCGGCCGGAGGGGTGGGCCATAGCGTCCAGGGGTGCGCTGATGGGGGAGACAGGCAGTGAGCAGGGAGTCCGGGTGGAGCTGGGCAGGTGAGGGCCCGGGAGGCAACTTGGGAGGGGTGGGGGGCTCTGGGCTGAGCCTCTCCTAAAGGGCCGAGGGCTCAAGGCCAAGTCCGCGCGGCCCTTTGAGCCTCAGTGGGCTCATCTAAAAAATGGGCTTCCCCTCCTGTGAAGCACTTCCAGGCGGCTGGGAGCTCGGTGGAGCCGAGTGCAGCCTCTGAGTTCGAGTACGAGAAGGGGGCGTGGAGAGAGGCGCCGGGGAGAAGCCAGCCCCGATTCCGGCCACCCGGGCTTCGGCTCACCGCCGCGCGGCTGCCGCCTACTGGCCAGGCCGGGAATTGGCGCCTCGTCCGGGGGATTTGGGCAAAAGCAGGAGAAAAGCTGCGCTGCGGGAACCTCAGGCGCGGGGTCTGCGGGGTGGGGCCAGCGGGGTCCAGCGGCATGGCGGCCGCGGCCCCGCCAAGCAGCCCCCGAGGCCGCCCTGCCACCCAGCTGTCCAGTGCGCCCCTCCCCTCTCCCTCCCGCTTCCTTGCTCAGTGTCCGTCTCACCTGGCAGCTGGGCGCGGGGCGCCGCGGGCGGGGCGGCGGGGGTCTCCGGGGCGGCTCTCGCGCATGCTCCGGAGCCGGGAGCCGTGCAGCTACCACGGCCGCAGCTCTCTGCTGCGCGCCCGCCCCTGCACCAGTCTTTTAAACTGACTTTGGAGGCGTGGGGTTGTCGAGGCCCCGCCCCTGCCAGCTCCACCCCTACAGGCCCGCCCTTTCGCGCCACTTTCGGTTTCTTTTTCTGTGCACCGCCGAGGCCGGGACTGCTCGACTGTTTGCACAAATGCGGGAGCCCTTCCCTTGGTGGCCCCCCAGCCCAGACCTAGCCTGACGCCTCTCCTAGGACCCGTCTGTCAAGATCTCTAGCGCTACTCTTGAACCTCCGGGCCACTTCTCAGACCCGCCCCCTTTCGGATCTGGCGGCTCTCCTGTGCCCCCACTACCTTCGGTCGCAGATTTCTGCCGGCAGGCCCTTTAGGGTACTCTGGACTGACCCTGACACACCCGTCGTCTCCAGCAGGTGTCTCAGCACCCACCTCTGGTAGATCTGTGTCCTCTACTCAGGGGCCAGACACCGCCACCCTATCCCGGAGCTCACCTTGGACCCCTCGGGACTGCTCCCTCCATCGCCCTGCCCCCGTCGTCCCCGAGCTTCTAGGCGGCCGCCTCCGCATCCCTCCCTTCCAGTCGCTGTCCCTGGTCTTGGCTTGGGCTTCCCAGGAAGCGGCGGGTTGACCACAGGCTTCGGAGGAACCTTTTTGCAGCACGGGAGGGGTGCCGCGACTGTAAGCCCAGTTCTTCGGAAACTGGGTGGGGCCTGGCAAGGTCCCCGGCGGCCTCGGTCTGCCCTCGCTCCTACCAGACAGCGGGAGAAACTGAGGCCCGGTGACTGGCGGAGGGGGCGCGCCTAACGAGGCACACACCCTCCTCTCTTTTATTTTGGGGAAAGGAGGGAGCAGCTGCAAATGCACTTTAGAGCCCAATGAAAAGAGAGTTCATGTTCAGATGTGATCATTCCAGAAGCCTACTTTGAGTTTTGCTGGCCAGCCCTGTCCCTCCCCACGCCGCTCCTTCACAGGACCACACCCCCCCTCGCCCCATCCCCACTGCTCCCTCCCCACACTCACGCCTGGGGCTTGGAATGCTGGGTACCCGCTAGGATTTGTGCGTTTGTGAATGTGCTGTCCGTCTGGCAGAAGGGCTTGCAGTAGGTGCCTGGCTGGTGCACGTACTTTTGAATGAAAGCACAAATGGGCTTGGGGGCTGGTGGCTGGTGAGCCTCACAGCCTGGAGGAGTCAGGGGAACAGCTAGGCTTGGCAGGGTCCAGCCTCTCGTGGGCACACACTACCCTCTACAGGCAGCTCTCAGGCTGCAGCCCAGCAAGCTGCTGGCCCCCAGCCCTGCCTGGCGCCAGGTCCTCCTGCCTGCCTCCCTGGCGCTCTCCTGCCCTGGCCCCAGGCGGATCCCAGGACCCCGTGCTTCCTTGTGAACCCAAGGGGGTGGCCTCAGCCTTGCTCAGGACCCCACTGTCGCCGGGAATTCCCGTTGGCAGCAGCTGCTGTGGGTCATGGTGTGGTTGTCCTGAGTCATGTGTGTGTATGTGTGCATGTGTGTGTGAGAGAGAGACAGACAGGCAGGCAGAACGTGGGCTTGGGTGCAAGAGCGCGAGAAGACGCAGAGCCATGCGTGTGCCAGTGGTCAGGTGCTGTGGTCGTCCTGAAGCGCCCGTGATGGGTGACGGTATAGGCAGTGGTTAGAAACTGGACCCGGGACACTCTAGTTTCCGATTCTAATTTTGCAACTTTCTGTGCTTATGACCTTGGACATATAATTAACTCCCTTGCCGTGTCTTCATCTGTGAAGAAGATAATAATACCACCCTCGTGGTGTGGGGACTCAGAGAGTGATCATGGGTCACGTGCTTGCACCAGGCCCTGTGTAAAAGTAAGCATTCAGTGGGTGTTTGCTTCTGCTGCTGCCATTCGGCGGCGACTCTCAGCGGCTGTGGCAGGGTGCTGGAGCTCATGGGCACGTGGCCTCGTCTTAGAAGTCCTAGCCAAAGGAAGGCAGGCCATGTAAGACCTGGGCAGAGGAGAAGGGGAGCATGAGGGGAGGTCTGCCAGGCCCATGGGTGCTGGCAGAGGGAAGGCAGCACCTCCTCGCTTGAGCTGGAGGCAGGTGGCCCAGGCCCAGAGAAGACTGCCAGGCTCAGCTGGCTCCTGCATGGCCCGTCTTCCTGCCGGCATGTCTCCTTGCCCAGAGCAGCGGGAGATCTGTAACTAGCTGATGGCCCATATGCTCCCAACCCTCTGAACCGTCACCTCCTCTCCCGGGTGCCAGGACCTCCTCCTTCTGGCCCCTCCTTGTTGGCCACCCATCCCCATGGAGCCCCCTTCTTCATTTCATTCACTGATGCCTGTGATGTATTAGGTCCTTTTCAGGGGGCACTAGTGGTAAAGAACCCGCCCACCAGTGCAGGAGACACAAGAGACGTGGATTCAGTCCCTGGGTTGGGAAGATCCCCTGGAGAAGAAAATGACAACCCACTCCAGGGTTCTTGCCTGGAGAATCCCATGAACAGAGGAGCCTGGCGGGCTACAGTCCACGGAACCACAAAGAGTCAGACACAACTGAAGCGACTTAGCACGCTCTCACGTGATGTATTGGCCTAAACTGGCTGGGTACTAAGTGTTTTACAGTCCTTAGATCATTGAATTGACACCTCCATCTGGTCTGCCCATTTTACAGATAGGGAAACTGAGTGGGGAGTCCCTTGCCGACGGGCACGCAACTCAGAAGGGGCAGAGTGGAGATTCATACCCAGGAGGTGAGACTCTGTCGCTTTAGCCTGTGTCTGCTGTGCTGACCCACTCTCCATTCCCCTCTCCACCTCTCCACTCCCCTCCCCAACCAGATTCCTGGTGATCTTGAATCATGGTCTGTCTTCTGGGAAAACAGTCGACACCAAAGAAATCAGAGCAATGCATTTGCATCCTGAGCCTGCCTGGGAGGAGTGGGGGCCATTCAGGCAACTTCTCTCTTGTTTGTAAGCTTGCAGATGCTCCAGGTCTTGGCAGCCACGCCTCTGTCCTGTCTCCCTGTCTTTCGCTCTGGCCCTCCTGGGTCTCACTTTCTTTTCTGTACAATGGCCCTGGCCTTGTCCTGCCCGCTGTGAGCAGATTCCGGTTGTGCAAGAGTGGCGAGCCGGGCGCAAGCTGCCAGGCACACGTGGGTTCTCCTCACCACCAACAGGGACAGTTACGGCAGCTTTGGTTTCATTTTCTGAAGTCCTGAGTTCAAAACGAAACCACATCCGGATACCAAAAGGGGAAAAGAAATACGCTGGTTGGCAGGCATCCGTCTCCTGGACTATTCTCCTTGGAGGGGCGGCCCCAGACTCAGGAGGCAGGGCCATGTTTTGTGGCGACCGTAAGCAAGCCGCTTGCCCTCTCCGGGCATCATTGGCCCCAGTTGCAAAAGGGGCTTTGGACGTTTTGTGCCTCACAGAACAGCCTGAATGCACAGCCCGTAGCAAGAGGCCAGGCCCACCAGTGCAGGAGACACAAGAGCGTGGATTCAGTCCCTAGGTTGGGAAGATCCCCTGGAGAAGAAAATGACAACCCACTCCAGGGTTCTTGCCTGGAGAATCCCATGAACAGAGGAGCCTGGCGGGCTACAGTCCACGGAACCACAAAGAGTCAGACACAACTGAAGCGACTTAGCACGCTCTCACGTGATGTATTGGCCTAAACTGGCTGGGTACTAAGTGTTTTACAGTCCTTAGATCATTGAATTGACACCTCCATCTGGTCTGCCCATTTTACAGATAGGGAAACTGAGTGGGGAGTCCCTTGCCGACGGGCACGCAACTCAGAAGGGGCAGAGTGGAGATTCATACCCAGGAGGTGAGACTCTGTCGCTTTAGCCTGTGTCTGCTGTGCTGACCCACTCTCCATTCCCCTCTCCACCTCTCCACTCCCCTCCCCAACCAGATTCCTGGTGATCTTGAATCATGGTCTGTCTTCTGGGAAAACAGTCGACACCAAAGAAATCAGAGCAATGCATTTGCATCCTGAGCCTGCCTGGGAGGAGTGGGGGCCATTCAGGCAACTTCTCTCTTGTTTGTAAGCTTGCAGATGCTCCAGGTCTTGGCAGCCACGCCTCTGTCCTGTCTCCCTGTCTTTCGCTCTGGCCCTCCTGGGTCTCACTTTCTTTTCTGTACAATGGCCCTGGCCTTGTCCTGCCCGCCGTGAGCAGATCCCGGTTGTGCAAGAGTGGTGAGCCGGGCGCAAGCTGCCAGGCACATGTGGGTTCTCCTCACCACCAACAGGGACAGTTACGGCAGCTTTGGTTTCATTTTCTGAAGTCCTGAGGTCAAAACGAAACCATATCCAGATACCAAAAGGGGAAAAGGAATACGCTGGTTGGCAGGCATCCGTCTCCTGGACTATTCTCCTTGGAGGGGCGGCCCCAGACTCAGGAGGCAGGGCCATGTTTTGTGGCGACCACAAGCAAGCCGCTTGCCCTCTCCGGGCATCATTGGCCCCAGTTGCAAAAGGGGCTTTGGACGTTTTGTGCCTCACAGAACAGCCTGAATGCACAGCCCGTAGCAAGAGGCCAGGCCCAGAGAAAATGCTTAGCACACATGACTTCTTGTCAAGGGGCAGTCCGGTCAGCCCTGTGTCCACGGTTGGCTGGGCCACCGCCAGACCTGGGGGCTGGTCCTCCTCTCACCCTTGGCGGCGCTGGCAGCCCCAGAAATGAGGGGCTTAGCCAGCCGCTGGGAGGAGTCAAGGTCTTGGCCCTCTGAGCTCCATTTTTCAGTTTCCCTTTCTAGTTCTGGCAGGGTCCCGCTGGGAAGGCAGCCCCTGGAGGTCATGTCATCTTGAAACTGCCTCTGTCGGGGGCTCCTCCCTCTTTCTTTCCAACCAGGAGTCCCATGGGAGTCTGTGCCTCTGGGGAGCTCCCGAGCTGTGGAGCTTAGAGCATGGAATTCTGGTTTCAGTCTGTCATTTAATGAGCACAGAGCCCGGGAGCAGCTTCTTCGCTTCTTTGTGCCTCAGTGTCCTCATCTGCAGGATAGGGGTAATGACATTTGTTCCACCCATTCAGTGTGTATTCGGTAGGCAGGCCGTGGCTAAGCAACTGGGCACACACACACACACACACACCCCTTTATTGAGGGCCTACTGTCCGCCGGGCACTGGGAACTCAGGGGTCTTCACGCAGTCATGGGGAGACAGGAAATAAATCCACGTGATCATTTGGATCGTGCAAAGTGCTGTGGAAAAACAGGGAAAAGGGAAGCACCAGGGTGATTTTGGCCAGGGCATGAGTGAGAGCAAGCAGTCAGGGAACGCCTCTTGGTTGGAGGTTGGAGTTGAGGCCTTTCTAAAAGGGGGGTGATGAGGAGTCCAGGTAGAATAGCCAGTGCAAAGCCCCTGTGGTGGGAGGAGCTGGCAGGGTTGAGGCTCAGAAAGGAGTCGCATGTAATTGGTAGTAAGAGCAAGGGGGTGGGTGCAGGGGTGAGGTGGAGAGGTTGGCAGGGGTTCAGCTGATGGCGCAGGCTTTGTGGGGATCTGGGAGGGGCTTAGATTTCACCCTGACTGCAGGAGACATTCCTTCCAGCCCAGGAGACGCTACAGGACTGCGGGGGGAAAGAACCCTCTGGCTGCTGACTTTCCGGACAGCTGGGGTAGTAGGCACAGTGATGTCCAGTGGGGGCCTTGGGACACACCTCACAGCTGTCCCTGAACACCCCTCTCAGATGTCCCCACACTGGCCCCTGAGGCAGGCACAGAGACAGTCCTGGGGCAGCCAGGACGTGTGTGCTGGTAGTCGAGAGTTCTGCTTGAGGGGCCCGACGCTGAGCTCTGGGGTCAGCCCGCCTCCCCGGGGGCCCTGGAAGAGGAGGCCCCATTCGCTGAGCCCAGCGTGGGCTGGATGACAGTCTGGGCATATTGTCTGATTTATTCGCCCCTCCCTCCATGGCTGTCCCCTTGGTTCAGCGGTCAAGAACCCGCCCACAGTGCAGGAGGTGCAGGTAGACCTGGGTTCAGTGCCTGGGCTGGGAGGATCCCCCTGGAAGAGGACATGGCAACCGGATCCAGTGTCCTTGCCTGGAGAGCACCATGGACGGAGGAGCCTGGCGGGCTTTAGTTCATGGGGTCGCAAAGAGTCAGCTGCGAATGAGTACGCACACACACATGGTTCTGAGAGGTGGAAATTATGCCTCCATTTCCCAGAGGAGAACATTGTTGCTCGAGGAGCCAGTGGGACGTGGTGAGAGTGTCTTGGAGAGCCCAGGGCTTGGCTTCTGTCCCACAGAGGCTGCCGCGTGACGTGGGCTGGAACCGAGTCCCGGCTGGTCCCAATGGTGGCGAGGTGGCATGTTTCTCTGGAGGGGAGGGGATGCCCGAGCCCGCGGAGAAGCCTCTTGTCAGGCGCAGGAGGAGTGGTGGCCTGAGCTAGTGGCTGGACGCCAGGCCCTGGGGAGAGCTGGTGGGAACATTCCAGCAGGCCCCTGATCCCCGTGTGATAGGTGAAAAAGGAAAGATTAGGTCAGAGATTATGTGGAGTGTTCAGTATAAACTGGCTTTCAGAATGCTGGTACCAGGTTAAGAGCTCCAAAAAAGGAGGGGCCGAAAAGAGGATTTCTGAGTGCCCTGGTTGTGACACACCAGGTCCCAGGCCCAGCTCCCCACCCTCCGTAGGAGACATTCCTGGGCACAGGACGGGGAAACCTCTGGCTGCTGACTTTCTGGACAGCTGGGGTAGTAGGCACAGTGATGTCCGGTGGGGGCCTTGGGACACACCTCACAGCTGTCCCTGAACACCCCTCTCAGCTGTCCCCACACTGGCCCCTGAGGCAGGCACAGGGACAGTCCTGGGGCAGCCAGGACGTGTGTGCTGGTAGTCGAGAGTTCTGCTTGAGGGGCCCGACGCTGAGCTCTGGGGTCAGCCCGCCTCCCCGGGGGCCCTGGAAGAGGAGGCCCCATTCGCTGAGCCCACCGTGGGCTGGATGACAGTCTGGGCGCATTGTCTGATTTATTCGCCCCTCCCTCCATGGCTGTCCCCTTGGTTCAGCGGTCAAGAACCCGCCCACAGTGCAGGAGGTGCAGGTAGACCTGGGTTCAGTGCCTGGGCTGGGAGGATCCCCCTGGAAGAGGAAATGGCAACCTGATCCAGTGTTCTTGCCTGGAGAACACCATGGATGGAGGAGCCTGGCGGGCTTTAGTTCATGGGGTCGCAAAGAGTCAGCTGCGAATGAGTACGCACACACACATGGTTCTGAGAGGTGGAAATTATGTCGCCATTTCCCAGAGGAGAACATTGTTGCTCGAGGAGCCAGTGGGACGTGGTGAGAGTGTCTTGGAGAGCCCAGGGCTTGGCTTCTGTCCCACAGAGGCTGCCGCATGACGTGGGCTGGAACCGAGTCCCGGCTGGTCCCAATGGTGGCGAGGTGGTATGTTTCTCTGGAGGGGAGGGGATGCCCGAGCCCGCGGAGAAGCCTCTTGTCAGGCACAGGAGGAGTGGTGGCCTGAGCTAGTGGCTGGACGCCAGGCCCTGGGGAGAGCTGGTGGGAACATTCCAGCAGGCCCCTGATGCCCGTGTGATAGGTGAAAAAGGAAAGATTAGGTCAGAGCTTATGTGGAGTGTTCAGTATAAACTGGCTTTCAGAATGCTGGTACCAGGTTAAGAGCTCCAAAAAAGGAGGGGCCGAAAAGAGGATTTCTGAGTGCCCTGGTTGTGACACACCAGGTCCCAGGCCCAGCTCCCCACCCCTCCCCTCCCTTGCTCCCACCCTCGCAGTGGCTTTAGGCGAATTGCCTTAATCCAGCGGCCCAGGGAACGGTCACAAAGTGCGGGCCCGACAGGCCCAGTGCCTTTCACCAGTAAATCTCCCAGGACCTCGCTCAGAGCCTTTTTACTCTGTTTTTCCACATGATTCTAACAGGCCGATCTGGTTCCCACCCTACCCCATCCCACAAGTGCAAAGTAGGTGCCACGAGCTGATGACACGAGCACCAGCAGTCACCTTTGGCAGCTGACGTAGAGGAGAACTAAAAAACTGCAGAAGCGGGCTTCCCCTGGTGGTCCAGTGGGTAAGGACACCGTCTTGCACTGCAAGGGGCGCTGGTTTGATCCCTGGCCTGGGAAGATCCCACATGCCGCGGAGCGGCTGGACTGATGTGTCCAATTACCAAGCCGGAGCTCTGGAGCGCATGCGCCCAGAGCCGGTGCTCTGCAGCGACAGACGCCACCGCGATGGGAGGCCCACAGGAGCCAAAGAACAAAGACGGATGAAAATAGAGAAATGAAAGACCAATAGAAGTGGCCCACCCGCTCCCCTCCCTCCGCAACCCGACCCAACCCGACCCCTGCCCCCCCAAAAAAACTGCAGAAGCTGTGCAAACTAGACATGAGGGCTGACCGTCACAGGCTGGGGAGATTAGGGGCAGGGGCAGGAGGGCTCCTCAGCGTTGGGGCCCGTGCACTGTGAGCAGGCTGTGGAGAATGGCAGACGCCACCACGAGGGGCTCACCGTGTCCCAGTTCTCTCGCTTGGGGCCTGTTGCTTCAGGACGCAGACCAGCCATAGGCTTGTGGTGTGGGAAGCCCCGTGTCTGCTGGCTGCAGAAAAGGCCTGTGGCCAGGCCCACAGGGCTGAGCAGGCTCTGCGAGGAGATGATCCTTGACCCAAATGTATTTATTTATTGACAGTGTGCAGGCTTTCTCCAGTGGTGGCGAGGGGGCTACTTTCTGGTTGCAGCGTGTGGCCTCTCGCTGCGGTGGCTTCTCTTGTTGTGGAGCGTGGGCATCAGGAGCTGCGGTTCACGGGCTCCGGAGCTCAGACTCGGTAGCTGTGTGCCTGGGCTTGGCTGCTCTGCGGTGTACAGGATCTTCCTGGACCAGTGATTGAACCCCTGTCCCCTGCCTTGGCAGGTGGATTCTTAGCCACTGGACCACCAGGGAAGTCCCTTGACCCGAATTTCAAGGGGCAAGTGAAACTCAGCCCACAGAGGAGAAGGGAGAGCCCTCCTGGTAGAGCGTGGCCTTAGCAAAGGCCTGGAGGCCAGATCTGGAGGACCTGAGTGGCAGGTGGTGGGAGATGAAGCTCAAGGAAGCAGGAGAGGCCCTGGCGCCTCCCGCTTGGTTTGTAGACAGAGGCTTGGCTGGGGAAGGCAGTGGGCAGCCAGCATTGGCCTCCCCTGCACCCAGCTGGCGAGTCCCTCTGGAAAGGGCCTCCTGGGTCATGCTGGACCAGCACGCGCAGACAGCACGGATACTACTGAGAGAAGACAGAGCCTCGCTTCACAGACACAGATGTTGCAGCAGCATCCAGTACTATCTCGTTCCCAAGCTGACAGAGCTTTGCTGAAGGCTTCTTCCACACATCCCTGATGTTCACATCCCTGTTCTCCCTATCTGCTCTTTCATGTCTTCATAGAAAATAAAGTTATCTCCCCTCTGCAGACATATTCCCAGGCACCTGCTTAGTCTGTGTCCTTCCAGATCTTTTCTAAGCACGTACATAACTGCTTTCTCCTCCATTACAGTGCAGTGTGAGTCTGTGTTCAGTTGTGACCTCCATCAAGGGAGTGTCTTCCTCCATCTTGCCCTCTCACCCAGCAGCATGTCCTGGCAATCTGGCTGGAGCACACAGACATCAACCCCATTCTTTTAAAAGCCGCACCGTAGTCCTCAGTGAACCTGCGTGTTCACTCAGCCCTCCTGTGGGTTGTTAGCCATTTTCCATTCTTGCAAGCCACACAGCCCTGAATTCTGGCACATGTGGTGAGAAACATTTTGCACACTCAAAAGTGTTCATAGACATCGCCCGTCACCGGCCAACCTCGAGTATGCTTATCTGCCCCCTGGGCAACTGCATTCAACCATATCTGCTTTGTTGGGTCCGCCTAGTGCCTGCCTTTTCTGGTTTTGCCCTTTCAGTGGGCACACAAGGGGCATCCCACTGTCTGCACATTATTTCATTTCTTCATCGAGTATATGCTGGGCATCTAATATGCGCCAGGCCCCAGGCCAGATACAGGGATGCAGCAATTGAGAACAGCATGGTGTTTCCCTGGTGGTCCAGCGGTTAAAGAGTCCCCTTGCAGTGCAGGGGGCACCAGTCAATCCCTGGCCCAGGAAGATCCTCCATGCTGTGGAGCGGCTGGACCGGTGTGTCCAATTACAGCCAGTGCCCTGGAGCGCATGTGCCCAGAGCCAGTGCTCTGCACCCAGAGAGGCCACTGTGATGGAAGGCCCTCACAGGCCAAAGAATAAAAGATGAATGAAAAAGAAATATAAATTAAAAAGAGGCATGATGGGGAAAAAAGAGAAAAAAAGAGCAGCATGGTGCCTTGGACCTCTTCACAGAGTCAAAGAAAGTGAAAGTGTTAGTCACTCAGTCATGTCCAATTTGCTTTGACCCCCTGGAGTGTAGCCCACCAGGCTCCTTGTCCATGGAATTCCCTGGCAAGGATACTGGAGTGGGTTGTCGTTTCCTTCTCCAGGGGCTCGTCCTGACCCAGGGATTGAGCCAGGGCCTCCCGGGTTGCAGGCAAATTCTTTACCATCCGAGCCAAGGCTCAAAGAGGTTAAGAGGCAGCCCTAGGGTAACCCAGCAAGGGAACAGAGGAGCTGAATCTACAGAGTTTGAGGTATTCTTTCCTCCTGAATTGTGCTCTGATGGGGTTTCTGCACAGGCTCTGCACCCTCTTCCCTGGCTGCACCCTACCGCCCCCAGGACTGTTGGGTCCCCTTCGTAGGTTCCCAGGGAGCTGAGTCAGCAGTCTCCCTACAGGTGGGGCTGGGTCTGTTCCTCAGGCCGCACTTCACCCCCAAATCCCAACACGGGGAGAATGTTCAGGGCCCCTCAGTGGCTAGCATCTATTTCCCTGTTTCCTGAATTTGGGTTTCCAGCAGGCCTTCCCCCAAACGACTGACACCCCACCCCAAACCAGGCAAGTGAAAGAACGAATCTGTGGTTTGACTTTTCTCCTCGTGTCACAGTGTGTCTGACCACGGGAGGGTAGCCGTGTGCCTGCAAGTGCTGGCTTGTGCTCCGGTGTGTGGGAGGGGAGGCGTGTGTGCACCTGCGTGTGCATGGGGGCGTCCACCCGTGAACCTCGGGCTCTGCGTCTGAGTGGCTGTGAATGGCACTTTCTTTGTATATGTAACTGGGTGTCCGTGTGTTCGTGCCACTTTTTTTTTCCGAGGGTTGGTTTCAGGGAAGTGGGGGGCTGAGCTGGGTCCGTCAAGCACCCTGGTGACCCGGTCTGTCTGCTTCCAGTCCACGGCCTCGACACAGAGCTGACGTCTCCACAGCAGAACTCCTGCCGGCCTTCCCTGGTGGTCCAGTGGATAAGGACACCGCCTTGCAGTGCAAGGGGCGCCAGTTTGATCCCTGGCCTGGGAAGATCCCACGTGCCGCGGAGCGGCTGGACTGATGTGTCCAATTACCGAGCAGGAGCTCTGGAGCGCATGCGCCCAGAGCCAGCGCTCTGCAACGACAGACTCCACCGCGATGGGAGGCCCACAGGAGCCAAGGAACAAAGACGGATGAAAATAGAGAAATGGAAGACCAATAGAAGTGGCCCGCCCGCTCCCCTCCCTCCCCAACCCGAACCCCGCCCAAAATAAATAAATAAATCTTTAAAAAAAAAAAAAAAAAAAAAAAAAGAACTCCTGCCTTCCACTGTCGCTTCACAACAGCACGCTGTCCAGGGAACAGGGAGGTCCCTGGCGCGTGGCCTCCGAGGGCCTCTGACCCTCTGTCTCCGTCTCTTCCCTTCACACGTGATCTCTGGAAGCACTTCCCACATTCTCCTGCCTCACGTGTCGTCAGTGGCTATCACGGCACTCTGCGGCCATGCTTTTTTGGTTTTTTTTGGCTGTGCTTGGGTCTTTGTTGCTGCACAAGGGCTTTCCCTAGACGGGGCGAGCGGCGGCTACTCTCTGCTTGAGGGGCACGGGCTTCTCGCTGTGGCGGCCCCTCCTGCTGCAGAGCGCAGGCTCGAGGGTGTGCGGGCCTCAGCAGTTGTAGCTCACAGGGTTAGCTGCTCTGCTGCATGTGGGATCTTCCCAGAGCGGGGGTCAGACCCATGTTCCCTAAGCCTTGGCAGGCGATTCCCAACCACTGGACCACCAGGGAAGTCCGGGCCTTCTGTCTTTAAACAGGGCACCAGGAGGTTTGGGGGCAAAGCATGAATCTCTGACCTCAGGCCTGGCCCTCCCTCCTGGCCATGCCTGCCCCCAGCTCTTCTTTTCTTCCTTCTGTCCCCTGCCACTCCGTCTCCATACAGAAAAGACACTAGACCCTGTTGCTTGCCTCACTGAGACTTCCCATGATTTGTCACAGCAAGTAAAATGTCCAATCTCCCCATGGCCCACAAATCCTGCATGGCCTGCCCCCACCCGCTGGTGGCCGCCTGCACGTCTGTGCCAGCCGCTCCAGTCTTGGAAAAAGCTCAGGCTCCTTCCTTCTTCCCGGCTTTGTGCGTGCTCTTCCCTTGGCCTGGACGGTGCTTTCCTTTGGTCCGCAGGAGGCCTTCCTTGACCTCCATCCCCACCCCTGTCCCACCAGAGCTGAATCTTTTGGCTATGTCGGGTCTTAGCTGCGGCATGCGGGATCTTTCATGCAGTGTGTGGGCTCGGTACTTGCAGTACGCGGGCTCTCTAGTTGTGGCCTGAGGGCTTAGTTACCCCATAGCATGTGCAGTCTCAGTTCCCTGATCAGGGATCAAACCTACAGCCCCTGCATTAGAAGGTTCTTAACCACTTGACCATCAGGAAAGCACCGTGACTGGCAAATCTTTTTCTGTCCTTTCTGTGGACACAGTCTTGTGTGTCCTCTGGTAAACAAATGATGTTCAGAGAGGTTGATCACCAACCCAAGGCCACACAGCTAGGAAACAAAATGAGCCAGGATTCAAGCTCAGGATGCGCTGGACTCCAACACACACATCCTAACCCTCTTCCTGCCTGTCTCCTGCCATGGTTCTGGCATGTATCCCATGTGTGAGTGTGTGTGTCCTTGGATGCCCGTACACGGGAGCATGTAAGACAAAGGAGGACTCTGCCCAAAGGCTCCAAAGGCTTCTAGGCGCCTCTACCTCCCGTGCATTGCTGATCTGTGTGAGGACCGGCTCCTGATACTTTTATGAGACCTCATCCCAAAGTATGTCCTCCCTCCCTACCCAGCCTCTCCTGGGTTTTGTGCTTCCAACCAGGCCCCCCAAAACATGACACGTTTAATGAAATGAAAACGCCGACTCAAGGAGCAGTCATCCAGTGTACACGCTTTAGTTAGTGTTGCATAGACATCACAGTAGCAACATGTTCCTGCAGAGTAGCAGCTTTTTCCTTCGGGTGTTCCACGGGTGATGGCATTTCTCCTCCGGGTGAGATCAACACAGGAACATGCTGGGAGCTGTCATCTCAATTGAGCTTTTGTCCTGAGGCGCAGGAATGGGAAAAGGAGCTTTAATTACAAAGGAGCCTCTCCTTTGGGTTTTGGATGCTGTGTGTCAACCCACGCAGGGCACAGCCAGGACTGGACAGTCTCATTCTTTCAACCATACCCAGCTTATCCACTTGGCTCTCTACCCAACCAGCCAACTGATGTGCCCGACCAGTGCCGGAGTCCAGGCTCATCACATCCATTCTGCTCCCCAGCCATTTAACAGATGCAGTCCGTCCTCTCACCCCTCCGTCCGCCCATTCACTCAAGCAGCCATCTAAACCTTGAACCCACCTCTCTGTCTATAACCAACCTTCTAGTTACTTATCCACCCAGCCTTATGCACCTGTCCACGCTTCCTTCTCGCGAATCTGCCATTTGTCCACCCGTCCAATTAAAGAACTGTCCGTCAGTGCGTCGTACACGCAGCTGCTCCAGTCTCGTCTCCCTCTCCACCCTTGCCTGTCATTCCTCTGCACTCTGCCTGGGTCTCCCCGCCCCCACAGCCCAGCTGGGCTGCTCCCCCTTCTCTGGGGGCCCTGTGGCCCCTCTCCCTCAGCTTGAAAGTACCTGAGCTCTGCCTCTTCCTCTTGTACACCTGCTGGCTCCTCTTGACCCCCTTGCTCTTGACCACCTTTCCCTCCAAGTTCTTTCTGTTCTGGGAGTGGCCACGCACGGGGGTGGTGGACCGCGAAGCACACTGGTGGGAGGGCATGGTGTATCTCTGCCCCCTCGGCGGCGGGCTGGGGCTCAAGCCCTGGCTCTGGTGGCCGAGTGAGCTGCGGGAATTCTCCCGGCTCTGGACGGAGCTGCGGCTCTGGCTGCTGCGACTCTGGCTCCTGGCGCGGCTCCGGCTCGGGACGCGGCTGTGGATCCGGGCGCGGCTCTGGCTGCAGCTCCAGCAGAGGTGGCTGCAGTTGCACTGGTTGCGGGTGTGGCTTTGGGGCCGGGAGTTGCTGGGCTGGGTGCAGGTGTTGGGACGATTCTGTGTCATGGTGTCCGTGGGGAGCCTCACTTGGATGGGCAGCCGCTGCCTCCTCCTCCTCATCTGGCACACCCAGCTCTCCAGAGGCCCTGGCAGCCCCTGTTGATGTATTTGGGAGTGATTGTGATGGCGCCGGCCACAGAGATGTAACAGATGTGGGCTGGCTAGGACAAAGCCCCCTGCCTGCGGGGTGGGCCAGCTTTCAGGGGACATCTCTGTTGGTTGAAAGCAAGGAGTTGGGCGGGTGGAGTTGGGTCCACATCCCAGGTCTGCTGCTTCCTTTCAGTTGCTCCGTCCTCCCCGGCATCTACCTCTCCAAGTCCCAGTTCCCCTGTCTTTGTAGAACATAACGAATATAAAGACAAGGAGCATAGGGACACCGGACTCCTCGGGACGCTGGACAGAGCGAAGGAGAGAATCGGTGTCCAGCAGTCGCCTCAGGGCCAACCCACTGTGAGAACTCAATAAACGTGTCCAAGCACGGCCGGCTCTTGTTCCAGCTCCATGCAGGCAGCCTGGAGTGGGGACGGGTGGGCGGCCACTGAGGCAGACGACCGGCACAAGGGTGGGGAGGCGTTGAGTCACTGGAGGACTTAGCAGGGGGAGGGTAAGACCAGCCAAAGGTGCTGATGTTTGGCAGAAACCCACACACGGTCATAAAACAGTTATCCTTCCATTAGAAATAAATAATAAAACTTAAAGATAAGAGAGAGTGGGCTTCCCTGGTGGTCCAGTGGGTAAGGACACCGCCTTGCAGTGCAAGGGGCGCCGGTTCTGTCCCTGGCCTGGGAAGATCCCACGTGCCGCGGAGCGGCTGGACCGATGTGTCCTATTACCCGGCCGGCGCTCTGCGACAACAGAGGCCACCGCGATGGGAGGCCCACGGGAGCCAAAGAACCAAGACGGATGAAAATAGAGAAATGAAAGACCAACAGAAGTGGCCCGCCCGCCCCACTCCCTACCCAACCGCACGCCCCACCAAAATAAATGTCAAAAAACAAAAATAAATAATAAGAGAGAGTCACCAAAGGGACTGACGGTAGTCCTGGGGCCTGTCCGCCTCCCCAGCAAGATTTAAAGCTGGGAGAACTAGAGGCAAGTTGAAAGCCCACTCTGTTCTGACGTCCAGTCTTGGGTCAGTTGTTTTGGGTCCTGGTTTTCCTCTTGGACAAAGGGTAGTCATCCCTCCCTTCCAGGCTTTCTTGTGAGCCTGAGACGCCACTTCAAGCCACGGGAGGCCCTGGAACGCTGTTCCCCTCCCTCCAGCTCCTGCGGGCTGACTCGGCTCCCCTCCCTGCCAGCGAGGCCCCATTGTGCATCTCTACTGAGACCTCCCAGCCTCCCGGGGAAGGAAGGCCCACCCATGTGTGTACACGAGGCCTGGTCGGAGCGCCCTAGTCCCTTTCTCTCCACAGCCACCCTCCCCTCCTCATTCCGTGGTCGGCACCCTTGGCCTTAGCTCTGGGCCACTCAGCCTGGCCCTCCCCTCAGCTCAGCCTCTGGAAGCTCCCTCCAGCTCCACCGCCCCTCCCCCGGCAGGCCCGCCCGCCCACTCTCTCCTCACTGATGCTCCTGACAGCTTTCCTTCGTCTTTGCTTTTATTGTAGTTTATTTCTTACTGGACAAGTCAAGTCACGGTGGAAACCACCCTCCTTTATGGAGCACTTCCTACTTGGCGAGACCATCCACCTTTGGCAAATCTCCCAGGTGTAATTAAGGATACATCTTTAGAGGACTACGGGGAGGGTAAGTACCAGCCAAAGGTGCTGAGGGGGTTTGGCAGAAACCCACACGGTCATAAAACAGTTATCCTTCCATTAGAAATAAATAATAAAACTTAAAAATAAGAGAGTGGGCTTCCCTGGTGGTCCAGTGGGTAAGGACACCGCCTTGCAGTGCAAGGGGCGCCGGTTCTGTCCCTGGCCTGGGAAGATCCCACGTGCCGCGGAGCGGCTGGACCGATGTGTCCTATTACCCGGCCGGCGCTCTGCGACAACAGAGGCCACCGCGATGGGAGGCCCACGGGAGCCAAAGAACCAAGACGGATGAAAATAGAGAAATGAAAGACCAACAGAAGTGGCCCGCCCGCCCCACTCCCTACCCAACCGCACGCCCCACCAAAATAAATGTCAAAAAACAAAAATAAATAATAAGAGAGAGTCACCAAAGGGACTGACGGTAGTCCTGGGGCCTGTCCGCCTCCCCAGCAAGATTTAAAGCTGGGAGAACTAGAGGCAAGTTGAAAGCCCACTCTGTTCTGACGTCCAGTCTTGGGTCAGTTGTTTTGGGTCCTGGTTTTCCTCTTGGACAAAGGGTAGTCATCCCTCCCTTCCAGGCTTTCTTGTGAGCCTGAGACGCCACTTCAAGCCACGGGAGGCCCTGGAACGCTGTTCCCCTCCCTCCAGCTCCTGCGGGCTGACTCGGCTCCCCTCCCTGCCAGCGAGGCCCCATTGTGCATCTCTACTGAGACCTCCCAGCCTCCCGGGGAAGGAAGGCCCACCCATGTGTGTACACGAGGCCTGGTCGGAGCGCCCTAGTCCCTTTCTCTCCACAGCCACCCTCCCCTCCTCATTCCGTGGTCGGCACCCTTGGCCTTAGCTCTGGGCCACTCAGCCTGGCCCTCCCCTCAGCTCAGCCTCTGGAAGCTCCCTCCAGCTCCACCGCCCCTCCCCCGGCAGGCCCGCCCGCCCACATCTTCCTCACTGATGCTCCTGCACAGCTTTCCTGTCGTCTTTGCTTTTATTGTAGTTTATTTCTTACTGGACAAGTCAAGTCACGGTGGAAACCACCCTCCTTTATGGAGCACTTCCTACTTGGCTGAGCACCACGCCCCACCCCTTCTAGGCAGCTTAGTTCCCTGAGCCTTAGTGACCTTCATACTGCACTGGACAGGGCCCGCCAAAAGATGTGTCCATGTCCCAACCCCAGGAACCTGTCAGCGACCATATTTGACCATATTTGGAAAAAGTCTCTCTGCAGGTGTAATTAAGGATACATCTTTAGAGCATCCTGGATTATCCAGGTGGATTTGCCTGAATCCAAAGGCAAGGGTCTTTATAAGAGAGAACAGAAGGCTCAGGAAGAAGAGGCCACGGGAAGGCAGACGCCAAGATTAGAGTCGTGTAGCCTCAAGCCACAGGACCACGGTGAACTAGGGGGATTCTCTCTTGGGGCCTCCAGGGACTGTGGCCCAGAGAACTCCGTGAGTTCGGACTTCCGGCCTCTAGAAGGTGAAAGGATATGTTTTAAGCCGCCGGGTTTGTGATAATTTGTTACAGCATCCCTGAGGAACTAAGTGTGCCTTATGAGGTGGGCGCAGTTATTACGGTTTACAGAAGGGCAGGCAGGCTCAGCGAGGCTGAGTGACCTGCCCAGAGCTCCCCGCAAGCCAGTGCCAGAGCCAGGGTTCAGGTGCAGGCTTGGCCCTCTCCCGTCTTAGCCTCGTGGCCCCTGAGGCCTCCGTGGGGATTTAGGGGAGCTCAGGTGGCCCTGTGCCCACGGCCTTGCCTTCTGTGGGCTCAGGGCTGACCGGAGGCCACGCTGTGAAGACTCGGGGGTCTGGATCCTCCCCTCCCCTCCCCCGCCCTCTCCTCTGACTGCCTACTTTCCCACCCTCGAGTACCTGGCAGAGACTGTGTTTCATGAATCTCAGGGCCCACAGTGGCTGGCGCAGTGCCTGGCATACAGCAAGGGCCTGGCAGATGTTTGCTGGGCAGGTCCGTGGGTGACTGGCTCTGTGGGCCTTGGGTAGAAGGACAGAGCTACTGACCATGTCGGTTGGTTGGGGCAGAGATGGGTGGTCAGACAGCAGGGCCAACCCCTCCAGGCCTCCCCTGGCCTGCTCTGTCTCTCGCCCTCAGGAGGAACCCTTGGCCTCTCCTTAGCCCTCACACAGCCCCCAGAGAAGTGGAGGTGTCCCTGGAGACTCCGCCCCCACCCCTCCCAGAAGCCCTGATCAGGATCGGTGGGGCAGAGGGTGGAGATCACATCTGTTACTTCTGTCGGAAAGAAAAGGGATAAGGGAGCCACGGCCAGGAGGGACGACAGAGGCATTGTGATGCTTCTTGAAGAAGGCCGGCCAGAGCGGACCCGGGTCTGGGTCTCCTGCCTTTGCCCGGCCCCGTTTCTGGGCTTCTCTGCCCACTGCTCTGATGAGGGCACTGGCTTGGTCCCTACAGCTGGGCCCCTGAAGCAAGGCAGACATGAGTCACTCACAGAGGTATAGATGGTCACCCTGAGTGTGAGGATGGCAGGACAGTCAGCGGCTGAGAAGATTCAGACCCCTCCACCTGCTCTGTCCCCACAGCTAGGGCCCGCAGGTCAGGTGGCGCCCCAGGATCCATCTTGGCGAAGCGCTCATGGCCTGCCCAGTTCCTCCCTCCGCGTCCCAGTCACTGCTCCCGACCCACTGAGCTGTGGAGCAGCCGTGAGTGTCAGAGACAGACAGGGATGTGCTCTATGTCTCCAAGGAACGGGCAGCAGGTCTGCTGAACCCCCATGTCTGTGCCTGTCCAGGGGTGTCTGGTGGTTAAGACTGCGCTCCCACTGCAGTGGGGGCCCAAGCTGCCAAGTGACGCGACCCCCCACGAAAGGCTGTCCGCGGTTAGAGCAGCAAGGTGGGCTGTGGGCTGAGGGAGACGGTGCGGCCCTGTGGCCTCCACCTTCCCAGACTCGGAGAGGAAGCCTGCCTGGAAAGAGGACTGCCTAAGGCGACTCCCGCCCAGGCTCCCGTGCCCTCCACCCCCAGCGGCAGGAGACGGCCGCTGAGAGGTCATGGGCAGTGGACCTTGTGAGGCCACACACACACACAGAGTCGGGTGGGGCGGTGGGGGGGACAGACTCGCGGAGAAGCACTCCTTGGAGACTCTTTATTGACTCTTCTGAAAGGTCTTCTCTCTGGGATGGCCGGAGGCTTCTCCTCCCGGGCCGGTACAGCAGGGCCAACCCTCCAGGCCTCCCTGGCCTGCTCTGTCTCTCGCTCAGAACCTCCCGCCCTCACACAGCCCCCAGAGAAGTGGAGGTGTCCCTGGAGACTCCGCCCCCACCCCTCCCAGAAGCCCTGATCGGGATCCGCGGGGCAGAGGGGGGAGATCACATTTGTTACTTCTGTCGGAAAGAAAAGGGATAAGGGAGTCACGGCCAGGAGGGACGACAGAGGCATTATGATGCTTCTTGAAGAAGGCCGGCCAGAGCGGACCCAGGTCTGGGTCTCCTGCCTTTGCCCGGCCCCGTTTCTGGGCTTCTCTGCCCACTGCTCTGATGAGGGCACTGGCTTGGTCCCTACAGCTGGGCCCCTGAAGCAAGGCAGACGTGAGCCACTCACAGGGGTATAGATGGTCACCGTGAGTGTGAGGATGGCAGGACAGTCAGCGGCTGAGAAGATTCAGACCCCTCCGCCCGCTCTGTCCCCACAGCTAGGGCCCGCGGGTCAGGTGGCGCCCCAGGATCCATCTTGGCGAAGCGCTCATGGCCTGCCCAGTTCCTCCCTCCGCGTCCCAGTCACTGCTCCCGACCCGCTGAGCTGTGGAGCAGCTGTGAGTGTCAGAGACAGACAGGGACGTGCTCTATGTCTCCAAGGAATGGGCAGCAGGTCTGCTGAACTCCCATGTCTGTGCCTGTCCAGGGGTGTCTGGTGGTTAAGACTGCGCTTCCACTGCAGTGGGGGCCCAAGCTGCCAAGTGACGTGACCCCCCACGAAAGGCTGTCCGCGGTTAGAGCAGCAAGGTGGGCTGTGGGCTGAGGGAGACGGTGCGGCCCTGTGGCCTCCACCTTCCCAGACTCGGAGAGGAAGCCTGCCTGGAAACAGGACTGCCTAAGGTGACTCCCGCCCAGGCTCCCGTGCCCTCCACCCCCAGCGGCAGGAGACGGCCGCTGAGAGGTCATGGGCAGTGGACCTTGTGAGGCCACACACACACACAGAGTCGGGTGGGGCGGTGGGGGGGACAGACTCGCGGAGAAGCACTCCTTGGAGACTCTTTATTGACTCTTCTGAAAGGTCTTCTCTCTGGGATGGCCGGAGGCTTCTCCTCCCGGGCCGCGTCGCGGGTCAGGAGCGCGTCTGCTTGGGCTCAGGGCTCTGCAGGGCCTCCGGATGGCCCCCGGCGCATTCCTCCTGCCGCTCCGCCTCCATCAGCAGCAGCTTGCCCTGCACCGGGAGCTCCTCCTCCTCCTCCTCCTCGTCCTCCTCCCCCTCCTCCTCTTCCTCGCCCTCCAACGACAAGGAGAAGTTCTCCTGGCTCATGCAGGCCACCAACGTCTTCATGGAGAATTCATGGCCCCGGCTGTGGCCCGCGCCAAGCTTGGCACAGCAGGAGCCCATCGCCTGCTTTGTCTGCCTCTCTGGACTGCGAGGAAAGGCCACTGGAGGGGGACGGAGGGGCCGTTGAGGGTGGTAGCCAGGGCTCTGACATCCCAAAGAGCCTCCTGCCCCACCCAGAGCCTCCCACCCAGGGTCACCTGCGTCTGAGCCGACCCCCGACTCAACCCAGGCTACCAGCTGTCCCCCTGAGCCCCATCATGAAAGGGCAGAACCAAGGCAGGATGGCGGGCCCCCACGGGCCTCTTCCGTCTGGCCTGCGTGCCCTGGCCGAGGCCCCCCTTTGGGCTGGGGTGAGAGCTGGGGATGGAATTGTCAGAAGTCGGAGAGCACACAGACTCCCCCCCACACCCCAGAAGCACCCAGCACAAGAGCGCTGTGGACAGCAGGGGTGAAGGGCAGCCTCGAGGGGGCCTCCAGGGGCACCGGAAGTGTGCGGCTTCTTGACCCAGCTGGCAGCTTCACAGGCACACTTAAATCATGTGCCCTGTACTTTTATAAAGTTACAGAACACCCTACGCTCTCCTCTTCTCCAAAGGCACCCTCTAAAGACAGTGGCTCGCAAGCCGTGGGGGTCACCAGTCTCTCCTGCTACACATGCCCGCAGCAGGAGTCCCAGCCAGGGAGGAGGCTAAGTCTCACGGCTCATTTCCAAGCACTAGGAATCCATTCTCTGACAATCCATGCTGCAGATCCTGTCCCAAAGCCTCAGTGGCTGTGGCAGACTGAATAAGGACCCTCCCGGGATGGCGGGGCCGTACCTCTCGCGCCTCCTGCTCCTGCAGACCCGCTTCCGCGCCTCGGCAGGCGCGCCTCCGTGCCTGTAGCAGCGGCCCCTGCACGCTGTAGATGGGGATATCCTCTGGGCTCAGCTCCTGCCTGCGGTCCGAGCGCTCTGACTCGTGCGGCCCCAGTCCTGCTGCCCTGAGCTCTGATGGTAACCCTCAGCGGGACTCCTCGGCGGGCAGCGAACCATTGTGCTCTCGGGTAGGGCGGGCAGCGGGCGCCCGGGCTGCAGCTGGCCTTGAAGGGGGAGGAGGCTGAGGTCTGTGCCCCACTCTTGCTGTTACTAGTGTGGGTCTGTCCGCGGCTCTGCGGGGGACTTGTACATAAGGGGGCCCCCACTGTGACTCGGCAGCCCCACCCCACCATTGTCCCCACCCGGGCCCCTCGCAGGCAGCCAGCCCTCGCCCTGTAAAAACATGTCCCCGTGCCTTGAAATGGGGGGACCCTCCCAAGAAGAGCGCCAGCCTTCTTGTCGAAATCCAAACCCACACCCCCACCCCAACCCCCGGCTGGTGGGAATCCACTCAAGGTCGTTCTGGAAGCTTCCTTGCTGTCTCTGCCAGGGTGCTATGGCCTCTCAGGGGGTCGGATGGGCTTATCTGTCCACAGTGTTATCTTTATTCTGTGCCAGAAATTCCACAAATTCCATACATTCATTCATTAACCGAGGCACAAAGAGGTCACATGTCTTGCTCATGGCCCCTAAAATGAGAATGCAAGGCTGGACGTCAGAGGCCTTATGTCCTTCTATGTCCTTGGTCCTCCGCCTCCTTCCCAGCCTCGCCACCCGCTTCCCTTCTCCCGAATGTGCGAATGTCTTCCCTCCACACCTGGCTCCTCCCGAGCCTCTCACGGTGCTTTGACGACCTGTGAAAATCACAGCAACGGCAGGGAGGACGAGGTGGGCAGGCGAATGCCCTCAGGCCCGAGTCCCTGTGAGCGGACACGCAGCAGGGACTTTCTGGATGGGAGCAGCTCATGGAGATAAAGAGGTCATCCTGGATTATCTGGGTGGGCTCAGAGGGGCTTCACAGAAGTCAGAAGAGGGAGGCAGGAGGGTCACAGGAAGAGACGAAGATGTTAAGCTGCTGGCTTTAAAGACTGAGGCAGGGATCCGGCAAGGAACTGGGAAAGGCAAGATTCTGCTTCTAAAAACCTCCAGAGCCTGCTCACACCTTGAGTTGAGCCCCATGAGGCCCATGTAATAATAAACTTGTGTTGTAAGCTATGAAGTTTGCGATGATCTCTTACAGTGGCGACAGGAAACAAATTCAGAGGCCTCGTCTTTATTAGTGCCCTCTGGCTCCCCCAGGGCGCTCGCTCAAAATGCCAACGCCCAGGCCTTACCCCCAGACCCTAAATCAGCATCTTCACCCCTCGATCTACTTGTGAAAGCCTGCCCGGGGCATCCACGTTCAGCCACCCCACCAGCGTCTTTCTGTCTGGCTACAAAACCAATCGAGCGGTGGGCTCGTGGAAGCGAGTTCCTCTCCGGCTCAGTGGCCTCACCTGCACAGATGACGCCTTTAATATGGGTCGCAGGTTGGGTGTGAGGTCTGGAAGTGGCGAATGCCCAGTACCTGTGCTCCAAGGCAGTCTATAAATGGAAGTTACTCCACGGTATTTCTGTGGCCCTATCTCTAGGCAACGGGGTCAGAGTGCTGGTCACTGATAAAACAAGGGCTTTGAGATGATGGTGACCCGAGCCCTCGTGTTAAAGATCTGACAGTTCTATCTGGAACCCAGGAGACAGAAGTGCTTTGTGAATCACCGTCCCGTCTCAGCGTATCATATGCTTGAGCGGGCCAGGTTGTCTTGTTTCCTCAAGCCGGGATGATGATAGTGTGCCTGGTTAAAGGAAAGCTTAGCTCAGCCACTGGACAGTTCCTCTCTCTGCACCCAGACACATAGTCTTTTTTGTGGAGGGAGTGGGGGGCACTTCTATTGGTTTTTCATTTATTTCCATCTTTGTTCTTTTGGCCCATGTGGGCCTCCCATTGCAACGGCCTCTGTTGTCGCAGAGCACTAGTTCTGGGCGCATGCGCTCCAGAGCTCCGGCTCAGTAATTGGACACATCGGTCCAGCCACTCCGTGGCACGTGGGATTTTCCTAGGCCAGGGATCGAACCAGCGCCCCTTGCACTGCAAGGCAGTGTCCTTGCCCACTGGACCACCAAGCCCCACGTAGTCTTTTTAAACAAAGGGAATTTCAGCTCTGGGTGGGCCCCGAAAAGAGGGGGGCAGAGCGTGGAGACGCAGCCGCAGCACAGGGACAGCAGCAGCTCGGAGGCGGCGGACGGCCTCTGTCCTGGAGCCTCCAGAGGGAGCCTGGCCGGCCCGCCCCGTTGCCCTGTGTCTCCCTCCCCCGCCCGCCTGGCTCTCGCTGGAGCACGCTAGACCTGCTTCCCATCTCGCCACAGCTCACCGCTCCCCCCGCTGCCCAGCACTCCTTCAGGTCCCTCAGACGGGAAGGTCAGGTGGAGCCGCGGGACCCCAGGGTGCCTCCACCGTCACAGGGTAACAACGAGGATGAGGCCCGGCCACGCCCCCTCCCCGGATCCCACGGGGAATGGAAGCAGTGCGTTCACGTGAAGGAGACCCCGACAGGCCAACAGGTTTCTCATCTCAAGCTTTATTTGGCAGATGACGTTTGCTCATTTAACTCAAGGTCTCGTGGGCTCTGAGGGGCGTTTGCTGTGGTCTCGTAAGGCGCTTCCCAGCAGGTGACTCTTTCTGGTGGGCCCAGGGAAGCTTACAGCAGCCTCCTGTATCGCCGCCGCCTCCTCCTCATCCTTCGGCAGCCTTTTAGAAAAAGTTGTAGTTAGGGGGCCCGTCTAGGCGATCTGGGGTGGGGAATGGGGTGCCGACGGGGTGGGGTCCCAGCGCTTCCCCAACCGCCCACTGCCCCCCACCCCGCCCCGGAGCCCTGGCCCGGAGGCCGGGAGGGTGCTCGGGACGGGGAGGGGCGGGGGGCCGTACCTCTGCGGCGCCTCCTGCTCCTGCAGACCCGCTTCCGGCGCCTCCGGCAGGGGCGCCGCCTCCGTTGCCTGTAGCAGCGGCCCCTGCACGCGCTGTAGATGGGGATATCCTCTGGGCTCAGCTCCTGCCTGCGGTCCGAGCGCTCTGACTCGTGCGGCCCCGAGTCCTGCTGCCCTGAGCTCTGATGGTAACCCTCAGCGGGACTCCTCGGCGGGCAGCGAACCATTGTGCTCTCGGGTAGGGCGGGCAGCGGGCGCCCGGGCTGCAGCTGGCCTTGAAGGGGGAGGAGGCTGAGGTCTGTGCCCCACTCTTGCTGTTACTAGTGTGGGTCTGTCCGCGGCTCTGCGGGGGACTTGTACATAAGGGGGCCCCCACTGTGACTCGGCAGCCCCACCCCACCATTGTCCCCACCCGGGCCCCTCGCAGGCAGCCAGCCCTCGCCCTGTAAAAACATGTCCCCGTGCCTTGAAATGGGGGGACCCTCCCAAGAAGAGCGCCAGCCTTCTTGTCGAAATCCAAACCCACACCCCCACCCCAACCCCCGGCTGGTGGGAATCCACTCAAGGTCGTTCTGGAAGCTTCCTTGCTGTCTCTGCCAGGGTGCTATGGCCTCTCAGGGGGTCGGATGGGCTTATCTGTCCACAGTGTTATCTTTATTCTGTGCCAGAAATTCCACAAATTCCATACATTCATTCATTAACCGAGGCACAAAGAGGTCACATGTCTTGCTCATGGCCCCTAAAATGAGAATGCAAGGCTGGACGTCAGAGGCCTTATGTCCTTCGTATGTCCTTGGTCCTCCGCCTCCTTCCCAGCCTCGCCACCCGCTTCCCTTCTCCCGAATGTGCGAATGTCTTCCCTCCACACCTGGCTCCTCCCGAGCCTCTCACGGTGCTTTGACGACCTGTGAAAATCACAGCAACGGCAGGGAGGACGAGGTGGGCAGGCGAATGCCCTCAGGCCCGAGTCCCTGTGAGCGGACACGCAGCAGGGACTTTCTGGATGGGAGCAGCTCATGGAGATAAAGAGGTCATCCTGGATTATCTGGGTGGGCTCAGAGGGGCTTCACAGAAGTCAGAAGAGGGAGGCAGGAGGGTCACAGGAAGAGACGAAGATGTTAAGCTGCTGGCTTTAAAGACTGAGGCAGGGATCCGGCAAGGAACTGGGAAAGGCAAGATTCTGCTTCTAAAAACCTCCAGAGCCTGCTCACACCTTGAGTTCAGCCCCATGAGGCCCATGTAATAATAAACTTGTGTTGTAAGCTATGAAGTTTGCGATGATCTCTTACAGTGGCGACAGGAAACAAATTCAGAGGCCTGGTCTTTATTAGTGCCCTCTGGCTCCCCCAGGGCGGGCAGCGGGCGCCCGGGCTGCAGCTGGCCTTGAAGGGGGAGGAGGCTGAGGTCTGTGCCCCACTCTTGCTGTTACTAGTGTGGGTCTGTCCGCGGCTCTGCGGGGGACTTGTACATAAGGGGGCCCCCACTGTGACTCGGCAGCCCCACCCCACCATTGTCCCCACCCGGGCCCCTCGCAGGCAGCCAGCCCTCGCCCTGTAAAAACATGTCCCCGTGCCTTGAAATGGGGGGACCCTCCCAAGAAGAGCGCCAGCCTTCTTGTCGAAATCCAAACCCACACCCCCACCCCAACCCCCCGCTGGTGGGAATCCACGCAAGGTCGTTCTGGAAGCTTCCTTGCTGTCTCTGCCAGGGTGCTATGGCCTCTCAGGGGGTCGGATGGGCTTATCTGTCCACAGTGTTATCTTTATTCTGTGCCAGAAATTCCACAAATTCCATACATTCATTCATTAACCGAGGCACAAAGAGGTCACATGTCTTGCTCATGGCCCCTAAAATGAGAATGCAAGGCTGGACGTCAGAGGCCTTATGTCCTTCGTATGTCCTTGGTCCTCCGCCTCCTTCCCAGCCTCGCCACCCGCTTCCCTTCTCCCGAATGTGCGAATGTCTTCCCTCCACACCTGGCTCCTCCCGAGCCTCTCACGGTGCTTTGACGACCTGTGAAAATCACAGCAACGGCAGGGAGGACGAGGTGGGCAGGCGAATGCCCTCAGGCCCGAGTCCCTGTGAGCGGACACGCAGCAGGGACTTTCTGGATGGGAGCAGCTCATGGAGATAAAGAGGTCATCCTGGATTATCTGGGTGGGCTCAGAGGGGGTTCACAGAAGTCAGAAGAGGGAGGCAGGAGGGTCACAGGAAGAGACGAAGATGTTAAGCTGCTGGCTTTAAAGACTGAGGCAGGGATCCGGCAAGGAACTGGGAAAGGCAAGATTCTGCTTCTAAAAACCTCCAGAGCCTGCTCACACCTTGAGTTCAGCCCCATGAGGCCCATGTAATAATAAACTTGTGTTGTAAGCTATGAAGTTTGCGATGATCTCTTACAGTGGCGACAGGAAACAAATTCAGAGGCCTCGTCTTTATTAGTGCCCTCTGGCTCCCCCAGGGCGCTCGCTCAAAATGCCAACGCCCAGGCCTTACCCCCAGACCCTAAATCAGCATCTTCACCCCTCGATCTACTTGTGAAAGCCTGCCCGGGGCATCCACGTTCAGCCACCCCACCAGCGTCTTTCTGTCTGGCTACAAAACCAATCGAGCGGTGGGCTCGTGGAAGCGAGTTCCTCTCCGGCTCAGTGGCCTCACCTGCACAGATGACGCCTTTAATATGGGTGCAGGTTGGGTGTGAGGTCTGGAAGTGGCGAATGCCCAGTACCTGTGCTCCAAGGCAGTCTATAAATGGAAGTTACTCCACGGTATTTCTGTGGCCCTATCTCTAGGCAACGGGGTCAGAGTGCTGGTCACTGATAAAACAAGGGCTTTGAGATGATGGTGACCCGAGCCCTCGTGTTAAAGATCTGACAGTTCTATCTGGAACCCAGGAGACAGAAGTGCTTTGTGAATCACCGTCCCGTCTCAGCGTATCATATGCTTGAGCGGGCCAGGTTGTCTTGTTTCCTCAAGCCGGGATGATGATAGTGTGCCTGGTTAAAGGAAAGCTTAGCTCAGCCACTGGACAGTTCCTCTCTCTGCACCCAGACACATAGTCTTTTTTGTGGAGGGAGTGGGGGGCACTTCTATTGGTTTTTCATTTATTTCCATCTTTGTTCTTTTGGCCCATGTGGGCCTCCCATTGCAACGGCCTCTGTTGTCGCAGAGCACTAGTTCTGGGCGCATGCGCTCCAGAGCTCCGGCTCAGTAATTGGACACATCGGTCCAGCCACTCCGTGGCACGTGGGATTTTCCTAGGCCAGGGATCGAACCAGCGCCCCTTGCACTGCAAGGCAGTGTCCTTGCCCACTGGACCACCAAGCCCCACGTAGTCTTTTTAAACAAAGGGAATTTCAGCATTGGGCCCCTTAGGGATGGGTGGAGTATAGCGTGGACTGGTGAAATCAGGCTCGACCTGGGAAGTGTTTCCTGGCTCTTGGGGGCTGGGAAGAGGGAAGGAGCGAGCCCTAATGGAAGCCTTTGCCTGTTTCTGTCATCAGCCCAGGGGAAACGAGGGGACTGTTTTTCATAAGGACACATTCGCTCATTCACTCACTCACTCACTCAGTCTACAAAACATCCGTGAGCACCCCCTGTATGCCAGGCTCTGGTGAGGCCCTGGCATGTGGTGATCAACACGGCAGATGTGTTCCTGCCGAATAAACTTTACACCCTACTGTAGAGAACATGAACTGAGACCCCATGGACTGTAGCCCTCCAGGCTCCTCTGTCCGTGCAGTTCTCCAGCCAAGCATACGAAAGGGGATCCCCATCTCCAAGGGATCGTCCCAACCCAGGGGTCACACCGTGGTCTCCCGCATTGCGGATTCTTTACTGACGGAGTCAATGAAATGGCCACACAGGGGTCACTGTAACTGAAAAGGGCTGAGGAGACGAACTCTGGGCTTTTAGGAGGAGGTTTGGTGGGGGACTTGACCTCAGGAGGGGCCCTTGGAAAGCCTCCCTAGGACAGTGGGTCAGAGCGGGAGGCGGGAGGAGCGTCAGGGGAGAGGAGCGGCGGTGGAGAAGTCCCAAGGCAGCGCCCGTGCGGGGCTGCATTTGTGTGAGACGGCCACGGAGGGAGAGCCACGTCGCAGAGATGGGCTGGTGGCTGCCCAGGAGTGGGTGGGATGGAAGTGGATGCTCCAGATACGGTGCAGGGTCTCCTTTTGGGGTGAATGGAATATGTTTTGGACCCAAAAAGCAGTGATGGTTATTCAACATGGTGAATGTTCTCAGTACCGCTGACTTCACACTTTAGAAGGCTGGGTTCAACATGATGTGAATTTTGCCTCCATTAAAAAAAGAGTCCTGAGGCTGAAAGGTGCTTGGAAGGTAGAAGGAACCAAAGGGAGGCCCGGGGGACGGAGCAGCGCGTGGGGAGAGGTGGGCGGGACAGCGCCAGACCACTCCCAGCTTTGTCTGACCTTTCCCACAGCCCCTTGAACTTGAGGGGTAAGGAGGGTAGCAACAAGAATTGGGTCACTCATAGTAGGAAACCAACGTAAGTGGCTTTGGCGGAGACGTTTTGTTTCACTTGAGAAGTCAGAGTTAACCCGCGCACACTACTTTGCACAAAACAGACAGGCAGCGAGCGTGCGGCCCAGGAGACTCGGCTCAGGGCCCCGTGGTGACCTCAGTGGGACAAGGCTCTTAGAAGAGGGGATACAGGTGCCTGTGTAACTGACCCACTTTGCGGTACACCTGAAACTAACCCGGCGTGGTAAAGCAGTTACCCTCCCATAAGAACTCACCAAAAAAGAATTCAGAGGTGACTTAGACGGTGGTTTGGGCCTCCTACACAAGGCACCTTTGGGGACAGTGGGGATCGTGTTTGCCAGCTGCTCTCGGGTGATTCTGAAAAGGGCAGTAAGGAGGGGTGTCTCCGCAGAGGAAGGGGAGAGAAAGGAATGCGGGAGGGAGGGAGGGCGTAAATGAGATAGCATGCTCTCAGACCCGTCAGCGTAGGTGAGGGGAAGTTCTCTGTATGGCCCTTAAGACTTTTCTCCAACTTTAGAGTTACTTCCAAATAAAATTTTAAGATAATTCTTCTGAAAAGGAAAAGAAGGGCTTCCAGGGCCCAGACTTCTTTTATCACCTGCCTCTGCCCTAGGCAAGTGCTCTCCATCCTCAAAGCAGCCCTATCATCCAAAATCAGGGCTGCCACGGACGGTGGTTTGTGGACTGCTCCAGGCTCTCAGCCGAAGGGTTGACTGGTACAGGCCAGGCCCAGCACCCACGAATGCTTCTGCCCACGGGAGCCTTCTTTTGTTCTAATCAGACTGCTCATGGTGGAAATCTTTCCCTAAATTGAATGAAGGCACGCCAAGGGGCTGGCCTTGGCCCTTCTGAAAATTCAGCTGTCTCTACGAGCGGTCATTCCTAGATGGAATGAAGAAGAAAAGGAGGAGGGGGGCCAAAGGAGTCATGACCCTATAAAAGAGCCTTCCCAGACACCTCCACCAGCAACTCCTTCCTCTGATCATTTGCCTTATGGCAAGAGCACCCTGTCCCTCAGGATACAGCTGGGGTTCTCAGAAAGGAGAAAGGGGCCAGTGGACAGTTCGTAATCCAGAGGGGTGCCAGAAACCTCCCCATCCCCCCCCTTGAACAAAGTAAGTGGCTTTGGCGGAGACGTTTTGTTTCACTTGAGAAGTCAGAGTTAACCCGCGCACACTACTTTGCACAAAACAGACAGGCAGCGAGCGTGCGGCCCAGGAGACTCGGCTCAGGGCCCCGTGGTGACCTCAGTGGGACAAGGCTCTTAGAAGAGGGGATACAGGTGCCTGTGTAACTGACCCACTTTGCGGTACACCTGAAACTAACCCGGCGTGGTAAAGCAGTTACCCTCCCATAAGAACTCACCAAAAAAGAATTCAGAGGTGACTTAGACGGTGGTTTGGGCCTCCTACACAAGGCACCTTTGGGGACAGTGGGGATCGTGTTTGCCAGCTGCTCTCGGGTGATTCTGAAAAGGGCAGTAAGGAGGGGTGTCTCCGCAGAGGAAGGGGAGAGAAAGGAATGCGGGAGGGAGGGAGGGGGCGTAAATGAGATAGCATGCTCTCAGACCCGTCAGCGTAGGTGAGGGGAAGTTCTCTGTATGGCCCTTAAGACTTTTCTCCAACTTTAGAGTTACTTCCAAATAAAATTTTAAGATAATTCTTCTGAAAAGGAAAAGAAGGGCTTCCAGGGCCCAGACTTCTTTTATCACCTGCCTCTGCCCTAGGCAAGTGCTCTCCATCCTCAAAGCAGCCCTATCATCCAAAATCAGGGCTGCCACGGACGGTGGTTTGTGGACTGCTCCAGGCTCTCAGCCGAAGGGTTGACTGGTACAGGCCAGGCCCAGCACCCACGAATGCTTCTGCCCACGGGAGCCTTCTTTTGTTCTAATCAGACTGCTCATGGTGGAAATCTTTCCCTAAATTGAATGAAGGCACGCCAAGGGGCTGGCCTTGGCCCTTCTGAAAATTCAGCTGTCTCTACGAGCGGTCATTCCTAGATGGAATGAAGAAGAAAAGGAGGAGGGGGGCCAAAGGAGTCATGACCCTATAAAAGAGCCTTCCCAGACACCTCCACCAGCAACTCCTTCCTCTGATCATTTGCCTTATGGCAAGAGCACCCTGTCCCTCAGGATACAGCTGGGGTTCTCAGAAAGGAGAAAGGGGCCAGTGGACAGTTCGTAATCCAGAGGGGGTGCAGCCAGAAACCTCCAGGGCCCCAGCTCCCCACCCACAACAAGGCAGGAAAGCCCATGAAGTTGAAGCCCTAGTCCAGTGAGTTGCATGAGAGCATGTAGCTGACATGTAGAAGGTAAGCACTGAATTCTCAGTTACTGGCTCGGGTCTAGACCAGCTCACGATGATCACCCCCAATCCTGCAGCACTTGGTACTTCTTGAAGATAACCTGTGTGGCCCCAGAGGAACCCCTTGAGACAACAGAGATGGGTATTTATCCTGTTTTGTAGATGAGGAATTTTTCAGTTTTTCTTTCTTATTTTTTTAAATTGAAATATAGATGCTTCATAATGTTGTTAATTCCTGTTGTGCAGCAAAGTGATTCTGTTATACATATATTCACTCGTTTTTTTTTTTTTTTAAATCCTTTTCCGGGCTTCCCTGGTAGTCCAGTGAGTAAGGACACCGCCTTGCAGTGCAAGGGGCGCTGGTTCGATCCCTGGCCTGGGAAAATCCCACGTGCTGCAGAGTGGCTGGACCGATGTGTCCAACTACCAAGCCAGAGCTCTGGAGCACACGTGCCCAGAGCCGGTGCTCTGCGACAACAGAGGCCACTGCAATGGGAGGCCCACATGGGCCAAAGAACAAAGATGGATGAAAATAGAGAAATGAAAGACCAAGAGAAGTGGCCCGCCTGCCCCCATCCCGCCCCAACCTGCCCCACCGCCCCCCCACACACAAAAAATCCTTTTCCATAATAGTTTATCATAGGAATTATTTTTAACTGCAGGATAATTAACATTGTGTTAATGTCTGCTGTACAATAACCAGATGAGGAATCCGAGTCACGTAGGGCGGATGCCTTACTCCCCCGGGTTTTTCCTGAGCACCTGCACTCTTGTAGGCTGTGGGAATACCACATGAATAAGAGAGGTGAGAGTTCACCTTCTGGTTGGGACAGACGATATCATTTAAGAGAACAAACAAATGAACGCACGACTTTGACGTTTATTGCAGGTGTACATAGAATAGGCTGCTGACTGGAGGGTTACTTTAGGGTGGTGACAAGGCCTTCCTGAGGAGGTGACATCTGAGCTGAGAGCCCAGTGAGACGAAGGAGCCCGCTCTGCCACCCTCCGCCCCGTGTGGGTGTCCCAGCTGGGAGGGAGTGAGCGACTTGGCTCCATGCAGTCACTCAGGGATGCAGGCCTCCTCAGACACAGGGCTTCCAGCGAGTCCCAGGCGTCCACGTCCAGAGGGAGGGCTGGCAGGGAAGGCTCCTCTGTGCGTTCCTGCCCCGACTGGGAGTGACACTGCACTTCCCTCCCCATGTCATTGGTGAGCCCGTCACAAGGCCCGTGGGCCACGAGGAAAGCCGGGAAGGCTGGGAAGCCAAGCCCATGACTGCCGCTTCCCAGCAACATGGTGCTGTGGAAGGGATTGTGGGTCTTTGCCACAGCCTGGAGGGACCCAGGGTGGCTGGCGGGGAACTCCACCCCAGGGAGGTCTGGGAAGGCTGCTCTGTGGAGGGCCTTGGCTGGCAGGAGTGGCCCATTGGTTTGAGGTCTCCAAAGAGGGACAGGAAAAAGCTTGGAACAGAAAGGAGGAAGCAGGGCTCACCCTTACAGTTTAGTGGAGGTGGTGAGCATGAACCAGACCCTCAGAGGAGGAGGAGAGGAGGCATCCTGGGAACAGGAAGGCCTTGGAGCTCCAGGACAGGGCATTTGGCCCACTCTGGAGCAGGGCTGCAGGGACCCCCAGAAATGCTGGGATTTGTGGATTTTCACAGCCAGCTGTCACCCTAAAACATACAGCACTTGCCACTAACTCATAGTGATTGCTTTATTATTTGTCTCCAAGGAGAATACCAGTTCTGTGGGATCAGGCACTTAATTTTGTTCACTGAGACCATCCTAGCACTGAGAGTAATCAGGTCATAAAAGACAGCCAGATATTTGTGGAAGATCTGAACAGCAGTAGGACACTGTGTGTGATCAGGTTCTCTTACTGTCATTTTCTAAATATGAGGTCATGGATTCAGAGGATGACTTTTGAAACGTCGTGTACCCTCTCCCTGCCCACGGCCCCAGTTCTGCTGGGGACGGCATCAGGCTGAGAAAGCTCTGAGATGCCTGCCACCTCAAACACACGCAGTCTCAGAAGGACACCCAGTCCTGTCCCCTGAGGTCCCGGTTGGTCAGTATGTCCTGCCCGCCCCCTCCCCTCCAGCACACATCCGTGACGTCACAGTGGCCACCCTGATCAGGGGAGAGGTCACCAAAGAGATGAAGGGAAGGGGAGGCGCTCCATGCGCCCTTCTGCCTTTGAGAAGGGTGGAGCAGGCACTTAATTCTCAGGATAATGAGAATAATTGACCTTAGGAAGATAATGTTTTAAATGTGCCGCTGCACCAGCACTCTGATGCCAAGGGCCTGTCCTGTGGGAGTTCTGACATGTAATCATGAAGGTGTTTTTAGGAAGGTTCTCCCTAGAGCACTGTTTATGGGAATAAAACTGGGAATACCTTACTGTTCATATTAACGAAGCAGTCCATTGTCACATCCATATTGCAACCGTTCGGAAGAACACTGTATTTCTTTTTCTTTTTTTTTTTAAATGGTTCTTCAAAGTTATACCTCCTGCTTCCAAATTCTAATACATTTCTTTTTTTTTTTTTTTTTTTAAGATTTATTTATTTATTTATTTTGGGCAGGGGTCGGGCTGGGTAGTGAGGGGAGCAGGCGGGCCACTTCTATTGGTCTTTCGTTTCTCTGTGTTCATGGCCAACAGGAAGGCCTTGGAGCTCAGGACAGGGCATTTGGCCCACTCTGGAGCAGGGCTGCAGGGACCCCAGAAATGCTGGGATTTGTGGATTTTCACAGCCAGCTGTCACCCTAAAACATACAGCACTTGCCACTAACTCATAGTGATTGCTTTATTATTTGTCTCCAAGGAGAATACCAGTTCTGTGGGATCAGGCACTTAATTTTGTTCACTGAGACCATCCTAGCACTGAGAGTAATCAGGTCATAAAAGACAGCCAGATATTTGTGGAAGATCTGAACAGCAGTAGGACACTGTGTGTGATCAGGTTCTCTTACTGTCATTTTCTAAATATGAGGTCATGGATTCAGAGGATGACTTTTGAAACGTCGTGTACCCTCTCCCTGCCCACGGCCCCAGTTCTGCTGGGGACGGCATCAGGCTGAGAAAGCTCTGAGATGCCTGCCACCTCAAACACACGCAGTCTCAGAAGGACACCCAGTCCTGTCCCCTGAGGTCCCGGTTGGTCAGTATGTCCTGCCCGCCCCCTCCCCTCCAGCACACATCCGTGACGTCACAGTGGCCACCCTGATCAGGGGAGAGGTCACCAAAGAGATGAAGGGAAGGGGAGGCGCTCCATGCGCCCTTCTGCCTTTGAGAAGGGTGGAGCAGGCACTTAATTCTCAGGATAATGAGAATAATTGACCTTAGGAAGATAATGTTTTAAATGTGCCGCTGCACCAGCACTCTGATGCCAAGGGCCTGTCCTGTGGGAGTTCTGACATGTAATCATGAAGGTGTTTTTAGGAAGGTTCTCCCTAGAGCACTGTTTATGGGAATAAAACTGGGAATACCTTACTGTTCATATTAACGAAGCAGTCCATTGTCACATCCATATTGCAACCGTTCGGAAGAACACTGTATTTCTTTTTCTTTTTTTTTTTAAATGGTTCTTCAAAGTTATACCTCCTGCTTCCAAATTCTAATACATTTCTTTTTTTTTTTTTTTTTTTAAGATTTATTTATTTATTTATTTTGGGCAGGGGTCGGGCTGGGTAGTGAGGGGAGCAGGCGGGCCACTTCTATTGGTCTTTCGTTTCTCTGTGTTCATCCGTCTTTGTTCTTTTGGCTCCTGTGGGCCTCCCATCGCGGTGGCGTCTGTCGTTGCAGAGCGCCGGCTCTGGGCGCATGCTCTCCAGAGCTCTGGCTCGGTAATTGGACACATCAGTCCAGCCGCTCCGCAGCATGTGGGATCTTCCCAGGCCAGGGCTCGAACCGGCGCCCCTTGCACTGCAAGGCGGCGTCCTTACCCGCTGGACCACCAGGGGAAGCCCCTGTATTTCTTTTTAATAGCTGAGTAATATTCCCTTGTGTGTATAAAACAATTGCCTTTTGCAGCAACATGGGTGGACCTGGAGATGATCATACTAAGTGAAGTAAGTCAGACAGAGAAAAGCAAATATCATGTGATATCGCTCATATGCAGACTCCAAAAGAAATGATACAAATGAACTTATTTACAAAATAGAAACAGACTCGCACACTTAGAGAATGAATTTATGGTTACTTTGGGGATGGATTTAGGGATAGATTGGGAGTTTGTGACTGACATGTACACATCGCTGTGTTTAAAATAGACAACCAATAAAGACCTCCTGTGTAACACCGGGAACTCTGCTCGGTGCTCTGTAATAACTTAAATGGGAAAAGAATTTGGAAAAGAGTAGACATGTGTATGCTTGTGTGCTCAGCTGTTCAGCTGTGTCTGGGTCTTTGCGACCCCATGGACTGTAGCCCTCCAGACGCCTCCATGGAGTTTTCAAGGCAAGAATACTGGAGTGGGTTGGCATTTCTTACTCCAGGCGATCTTCCCCCACCCAGGGATCAGCTCCACGTTGCCCGTGTCTCCGGCATTGGCAGGCAGACGCTTTACCACTGAGCCGCCTGGGGAGCCCAGATACATGTACGTGTATAACTTTATCACTTTCCTGTATTACCTGAAACTAACACATCTTTATTCAACTATACTCCAATGTAAAAGAAAAAAAAAAAAAGAGAGAGAGAAAGAGAACTGTAACTGTAGAATTATTTGTCCTGATGACAAAAGTAAGTCCACAGTGTAACAACACTAAGCAAACTGAAATACAGGACGTCACCCCATGTTTGTAAAAACTTTAAAAACATTCACATATGCATAGGGAAAAGTCCAGAATATAATGTATTGACTTAGCAGTGGGGAGTGAAATCATGGAAGGGTTCACTTTCTAGTTTATTCAGTTTTGTATTATTTGGAATCTTTTACCAGTCTAGGGCTATTGGCATTTGCTGAATACTGAATGAGCTATTTCCATCATGAGAGAAAAAATAATGGAAAATCATAATACCTGTTACCTTGTTCTTTGAGCAACTGCCATTTGTCATGAGGCTATTTAATTGTCAGGTTTTTTTTTTGCTCCTTTAATACACTTTTCTTTTGGAAAATTTGGAAAGTTAGTTACAGAGAGTTCCCATCTACCTCTCCCCTCCTCCCCCATTGTTAACACCTATGTCCTTGTTGGGCTTCCCTAGTGGCTCAGATGGTAGAGTATCTGCCTGCCACAGCGGGGAGACCCCCTGGAGCCCTAGAGAAGGGAATGGCTGCCCACTCCAGTACTCTTGCCTAGAGAACTCCATGGACAGAGGAGTTTGGCGGGCTACAGTCCTTGGGGTCACAGAGTCGGACACAACTGAGTGATTAACACTACATCACTGTTAACATCTTATGTCTTTGTTAATTTCTTTTATCATCTTATAGACACCAACGCTGTAATGTTACTATCAAACAATTCCAGATCCTATTTGGATTTCACCAATTTTTCCACTAAATGCCCATTTTTGCTCCAGGATCCAGTTCAGGGTGTCACATCCAGTCTTCCTTATTATTTTATTTGGCGTGGTGTGCTTGTCACAATTGATAAACCAGTTTTGATGCATTATGATTAACTAAAGTCTACGCCTTATGCCCATTCCCTTAGTTTTCCCTTAGCCTCATCCTCTCTCTCTTCCAGGATCCCACTTAATCCCATTTGATCCCTGGGCTCCTCTGGGCTGGGCTGCTTTCTCAGACTTGTCTGTGATGATTGTGATGGTTTTCAGGAGCACTGGGAGAGATTTTGCAGAATTTCCATCAATTAGGGTTTGTCTGGTGGTTTTCTCACGATTGAGCGGGATGACAAAAGTAAGTCCACAGTGTAACAACACTAAGCAAACTGAAATACAGGACGTCACCCCATGTTTGTAAAAACTTTAAAACATTCACATATGCATAGGAAAAGTCCAGAATATAATGTATTGACTTAGCAGTGGGGAGGGAAATCATGGAAGGGTTCACTTTCTAGTTTATTCAGTTTTGTATTATTTGGAATCTTTTACCAGTCTAGGGCTATTGGCATTTGCTGAATACTGAATGAGCTATTTCCATCATGAGAGAAAAAATAATGGAAAATCATAATACCTGTTACCTTGTTCTTTGAGCAACTGCCATTTGTCATGAGGCTATTTAATTGTCAGGTTTTTTTTTTGCTCCTTTAATACACTTTTCTTTTGGAAAATTTGGAAAGTTAGTTACAGAGAGTTCCCATCTACCTCTCCCCTCCTCCCCCATTGTTAACACCTATGTCCTTGTTGGGCTTCCCTAGTGGCTCAGATGGTAGAGTATCTGCCTGCCACAGCGGGGAGACCCCCTGGAGCCCTAGAGAAGGGAATGGCTGCCCACTCCAGTACTCTTGCCTAGAGAACTCCATGGACAGAGGAGTTTGGCGGGCTACAGTCCTTGGGGTCACAGAGTCGGACACAACTGAGTGATTAACACTACATCACTGTTAACATCTTATGTCTTTGTTAATTTCTTTTATCATCTTATAGACACCAACGCTGTAATGTTACTATCAAACAATTCCAGATCCTATTTGGATTTCACCAATTTTTCCACTAAATGCCCATTTTTGCTCCAGGATCCAGTTCAGGGTGTCACATCCAGTCTTCCTTATTATTTTATTTGGCGTGGTGTGCTTGTCACAATTGATAAACCAGTTTTGATGCATTATGATTAACTAAAGTCTACGCCTTATGCCCATTCCCTTAGTTTTCCCTTAGCCTCATCCTCTCTCTCTTCCAGGATCCCACTTAATCCCATTTGATCCCTGGGCTCCTCTGGGCTGGGCTGCTTTCTCAGACTTGTCTGTGATGATTGTGATGGTTTTCAGGAGCACTGGGAGAGATTTTGCAGAATTTCCATCAATTAGGGTTTGTCTGGTGGTTTTCTCACGATTAGAGCGGGGAGTCTGTGTTCGGAGGAGGACGACCACAGAGGGAAGGGGTCAGTCTCCCCACCTGCTGACAGGGGTACGTGCTCTCAAGCCCCCTTACCGTGGTTGAAGTGGATCACTTCACCATGACAGCTGGGCTGAGGCATTGCTGTCAGGTTTTTCTGGTGTATTTTATACAATATTCTTTGGAGGGAAATTACTCTGTGCAGCCCGCCTACAAGGGCTGAGGAGTTAGCCCCACCTCCTTGAGGGCAGAGTATGTGCATAAGCTACTTGAAACACTTCTGCACTGGAGACGTGTCTGTGGCCCCGCATTTCTTTACTCAGTCATCTCTTCACGTCAGCATAGACTCACAGACATTCTATACTGTGGGTTATAATCCAGTACTGTTTTGTTGATTGCATCAGTTGTTCCCACCTCAGCCATGGAGGGCTCTTCAGCGGGCCCCATATCCCTTTGACATGCCCATCATTGTGAGGTTTTGAGCACCTCTTTGCTTCCTGGTCCTATGATATACCTCAGGCCCATCTTGCACATCTCCTGCTTTAGATATAGAATCCATCGTTTCTCCACGGAGCCCTCGTTCGTTTTCACTGGAGACCACAGTCTGGAGGTGTGGCTTCTCCTGGGCCCTCTGGGAAATAGACTTGTGCGTAATAACCCATGTATGCACTCGCATGTGTGCTCAGTCAGGTCCAACTGTTTGCCAGCTCCTGGACTGCAGCCCGCCAGGCTCTTCTGTCCATGGGATTCTCCAGGCAAGCATACTGGGGTGGGTTGCCGTGCCCTTCTCCAGGGGATCTTCCTGATCTAAGGATTGAACCTGTATCTCCTGCGTCTCCCTCACTGGCAGGCGGAAGCCCCTGTGTGTGTATGCAAATCTATAAATATTTCTAGGTGTCGCCATCTGTATCACGGTTAAATCTAAGTTCCTCCTGATGTCTCTAACTCTGATCCACCACCGCATGGATCATTCTAGGCTCCTCCCCTTGGCTAGCTGTAACCTCTCACCCAACCGTGGGACACCTGGTTTCTAGAAATCTGTCATCCATTTTCTCACGTTCAGTTCCAGTGTCCATGCACAGTGATTTTAGACCTGTTAACCCTGACACTTTTCCTTTTAGACATTTATTCAGTTGATACCTAGTGAATGCCCTCTATGCGGAGCACTGTTCTAGGCACAGTAAACAAAGCCAAGACCCCTGGGGGGGGGGAAAAAAGGGGTCAGTCTCCCACCTGCTGACAGGGGTACGTGCTCTCAAGCCCCCTTACCGTGGTTGAAGTGGATCACTTCACCATGACAGCTGGGCTGAGGCATTGCTGTCAGGTTTTTCTGGTGTATTTTATACAATATTCTTTGGAGGGAAATTACTCTGTGCAGCCCGCCTACAAGGGCTGAGGAGTTAGCCCCACCTCCTTGAGGGCAGAGTATGTGCATAAGCTACTTGAAACACTTCTGCACTGGAGACGTGTCTGTGGCCCCGCATTTCTTTACTCAGTCATCTCTTCACGTCAGCATAGACTCACAGACATTCTATACTGTGGGTTATAATCCAGTACTGTTTTGTTGATTGCATCAGTTGTTCCCACCTCAGCCATGGAGGGCTCTTCAGCGGGCCCCATATCCCTTTGACATGCCCATCATTGTGAGGTTTTGAGCACCTCTTTGCTTCCTGGTCCTATGATATACCTCAGGCCCATCTTGCACATCTCCTGCTTTAGATATAGAATCCATCGTTTCTCCACGGAGCCCTCGTTCGTTTTCACTGGAGACCACAGTCTGGAGGTGTGGCTTCTCCTGGGCCCTCTGGGAAATAGACTTGTGCGTAATAACCCATGTATGCACTCGCATGTGTGCTCAGTCAGGTCCAACTGTTTGCCAGCTCCTGGACTGCAGCCCGCCAGGCTCTTCTGTCCATGGGATTCTCCAGGCAAGCATACTGGGGTGGGTTGCCGTGCCCTTCTCCAGGGGATCTTCCTGATCTAAGGATTGAACCTGTATCTCCTGCGTCTCCCTCACTGGCAGGCGGAAGCCCCTGTGTGTGTATGCAAATCTATAAATATTTCTAGGTGTCGCCATCTGTATCACGGTTAAATCTAAGTTCCTCCTGATGTCTCTAACTCTGATCCACCACCGCATGGATCATTCTAGGCTCCTCCCCTTGGCTAGCTGTAACCTCTCACCCAACCGTGGGACACCTGGTTTCTAGAAATCTGTCATCCATTTTCTCACGTTCAGTTCCAGTGTCCATGCACAGTGATTTTAGACCTGTTAACCTTTACCCTGACACTTTTCCTTTTATACATTTATTCAGTTGATACCTAGTGAATGCCCTCTATGCGGAGCACTGTTCTAGGCACAGTAAACAAAGCCAAGACCCCTGCCCTCATGGAGTGAATATTCTAGTGCAGGCAACAGTGTAGTAAGTGTGATAAGTATGTCAACCGTATAGTATGTTGAAAGGAAAGTAGAAAAAGTGGAGCAGGATGAAGAAGGTTGGACACGCTGGGTTGGCTGGGACAAGTGGCCAGGGTGATCAGGGAAGGCCTCGTGGATAAGGTGATGTTTGTGCAAATCCTGAAGACAAGGAGGAAATCAGTGATGTGAATATCGGGGAAGCGTGTCTCAGACAGAGGGAGCCGCAGGTGCAAAAGCCCCAGGGTGGGGCTGTGCCTGGGGCGTTCCAGGACCAGTCAGGAGGCCGGGGTGGCTGCTGCAGAGAGAGGTGAGGTGTTAGAGCTCACAGAGGAACGGCTACCGCATGAGAGATGGCTTCCTCGGCCACACTAAAGATTCGGCTTTACTCTGAATGAGATGGGGACCATGGGTGTGACTCAGCCCCCTCCCCCCAAGCTGCTGTTTTGGGAAGGGCGGAGGTGGGGGAGGGTGAAGGCAGAAGGCCCAGGTAGTGAAGCCCGTGCCCGCCAGGCAGAGGAGAGGTGATAGGAGCTCAGACCAGGGTGGTAGCCGTGCGCTTGGCAAGGACTGGTCAGCTTCTGGCCCAGTTTCGAAGATGGAGACAACAGGGCTTGCTCACAGCCTGAACGAGGGGAGCAAGAGAGAAAGGAGAGGACTCTTCCCTGGTGGTCCAGTGGCTGAGAATCTGCCTGCCAATATGGGGACACAGGTCCAGTCACTGGTCCCAGAAGATCCCACAGGCCATGGGGCGACTAAGCCCGTGTGTTGGAGCTCCTGAGCCCATGCGCCCTAGAGCCTGTGCCCTGCCAGCGGAGAAGCCGCCCCAACGAGGAGCCCATGCCCCACAACTAGGGAGTGGCCCCTGCCGTCCACAACTAGAGAAAGCCCAGGTACACAACTAAGACCCAGCGCAGCCAAAAATAAATAAAAGAGAGAGAGAGAGTCAAGGATGGAGCTGAGGTTTTGGCCTGGAAAGGACCAAGTCGCCATCAACTGAGGCGGGGCAGGCGCTGAGGCGAGAAGCCTCGGAGAAAGGTCCAGCGTTCAGATGTTGCCCAGGAGGTGCTGGGCAGGCAGTTTAGTGCCTGAGCCTGCCGTCTGGGCTGGACGTGATACAGCTGGGCTTTGTGAGCATTTAAATTCTGAGACTGGGTCACATCCCTGTCTCAGTTTCCTATTGCCGTTGTGACATTGTTACAAACTTCACAGCGTGAAACAACACAGATGTATCGTCTCACAGTTCTGCAACTCAGAATCCAAACCTGGTCTTCCCGGGGCTGCGGTCCTTTCTGGAGGCTCCCGGGGAGAATCCATCCCCTCTCGCCTCTCGAAGCTTCTGGCCGCCGCGTTCAGGGTTCTTCCTGCCCTCCTTCCTCAGCCAACTCTGACTCTGGCTCTGCCATTCCCTCCCTCCTGTTTTTTTCTGGTTTCTTCCGATTGCTCCAGGCCCACCTGGATACCTCGAGGATAATCACCCCATCTCAAGATCCTTATTTTAGTTTTCAAAATCCTTTTGCCGTGTAAGGCAACGTGTCCATGGGTCTGGGGATTCAGACATCTCTGGGGCCACTGTGAGCTCAACGGGATGAGTGGAGATGGAGACAGAGGCAGTCCCAAGCACTAGGCCTGGGCCACCCAGTGTTAGGGAGCTGGGGGGCTGAGGAGCAGCTGGGGGCCAGGGGAGCCAGGGGAGTGCACAGGGTCCGGGAAGCCTCAAGGAAAAGGGGCTCCGGGCGGAGGGAGTGGGGTTGGCGGCTCTCCATACAGAAGCGATGGGAGGCTTTGCTTTCTTCTCTTTGTACCAAGTCCGGGCAGATTTCCCCTCATGACACACCCAGGTTCACATAAGCCATGGCTTCAGGTGCTCATCTGCCACTTGGGGCTTGTGGCTTCTGTGTTAGAAAATGCAGCCCACAGTGATGAGCCGTGAGCTCTCACAGAGGCGCACAGACTAGGGGACCGCTTGTCCCAGCCCCCCTGGCCAGCGTTGGAGCCAACCTCACTGCCCTGGGGGCGGGGGAGCGGGCTGGCTGCAAGCTTAGGGTCATCCACTGGAAGGCCCCTGGCCCACTCCAAGACTGCTCGCCTGAGAGTGGGCTCCACCTATCACTGAGGGCATCAAAGAAACCCTTTCATTTGGAAGGTTCACTTATTTCTTTAAGTGAATTTCTCTTTTAAAACTTTCGAGTGGTTTTAAGTTCACAGATAACTGAGCAGGAAGTAAGGGGAGCTCTCATATTCCTCCTTTCGAGCCCCACCCCTCTGCCTCCTCCCCTTGTTCCCCCTGCTATTAACACCTTAGGACTTCTCTGGTGGTCGGGTGGTTAAGAGCCTGCGCTTCCACTGTGGGGGGCACGGGTTCCAAACCTGGTCCGGGAACTAAGATTCCCGCATGCCGAGAGGTGCAACCAAAAAATAAAAACACCTTGCATTGCTGGGGTGTATTTGTCACAATTGATGAACCATTGTTGACACGTGATGATTAGCTAAAGTCCATGGCTTGTATTAGACTTCCCTGGTAGCCCAGAGGGTAAAGAATCCGCCTGCGATGCGGGAGACCCACTTCTATTTCCGGGTCAGGAAGATCCCCTGGAGAAGTGATGTCCCGGCTCTAGCATTCTGGCCTGGAGGAGTCCACGGCCCATCCATGGGTCACAGACACAACGGAGCGACCTTCTGAGAAAATGGCTTATGTTAGAGTTCGACAAATGTATCGTGACATGTGTCCCTCATGAAAGTATCATATCTAATAGTTTCACGGCCCTAAAAGGCCTTTGGGTTCGAACTGTTCATCCTCCTTTCTCTTCCAAGTCCAGCAGCCTCTGATCTCTTCATGCCTCTGTAGTTTTGTCTTTTCCAGAATATTAATTACCTTTTAAAAGAATGCATGGGGCTTCCCTGGTGGTCCAGTGGGTTGAAGAGTCTGCCTTGCAGCGCAAGGGGCACCGGTTCGATCCCTGGCCTGGGAAGATCCCACGTGCCGTGGAGCGGTTGGACCAGTGTGTCCATTTACCAGCCAGCGCTCTGGAGCGCATGTGCCCAGAGCCGGTGCTCTGCAAGGAGAGAGGCCACTGTGATGGGAGGCCCACGCGGGCCAAGGAATAAGGATGGATGAAAATAAATAAATAAAAAGCCAATAAAAGAGGCCAACATTAAGAAAGAAAAAAATAAAAGAATGCATAGATCAATTTTGTAAGTATATTCACCAAGTACTCAGAGTAGATCCGGAGTTGAAGTGAGGGGCTCTCACTTTTAACTTTGTATGGCTCTCAGTGAATCTTTTTTAAGGAGGGCATACTCGTTAAAATTATGTTGTTAAGCCTGCTCAGGAATGCAAAGTGTCTTATCCCCAGTCTCTGGCTTACAGCATCCGCTGGCCAACCGTTTTAGGCGGCTCTGAACCCTATCCCCACTCCCCTCCTTCCTTGTTCCTCGTTCCTCGTTCCCCGGATATTACTGTTTATCATCCCAGGGCCCATCTTTATATTCATAGGCTCCCAATGAGAACACTGTGGCGTGCTGAAGCCTTTGGCTGGGGTCGTGCTTCCTGTGTCTCGTGGCAGGCGTTCCTTGCAGGGCTCTGTGTGAGGCTATGAGTGTGTCCCCTGGGGACACACAAGGCTGGGATGAGGACATCCGCACAGCTGCACACCAGCTTTCCTCTTGTGTCTCCGTTCCTTGTGATGGACACGGGGCTAATTCCAGTTCTCTCGGCAGCCCTGCTGGGATAGGGGCGGGGTTTCTCCAGATTGCACTTGTGAACTAGCTGTTCTCAAATTTCTGCACACATTAGAGTCACCTTGTGAAAACACCTATCACTGGCACCCAACCCAGGAGTTCGGGTTGTTTGGGTTTTGTTTTCCGTCTGTTCAGATTGTCTGGGGTGGAGCCTGTGGACTTGCGTTTCTTTCTGTTGTTTTTTTTTTTTTGAACTTATTTTATTGAAGTATAGTTGATTTAAAATGCTGTGTTCATTTCAACTTTACAGGAAAGTGATTCAGTTACATACTTTTTCATATTCCGTTCCCATGATGGTTTGTTAGAGGGTATTGAATAGGGTTCCCTGTGCTGAGACAGTAGGACTTTGTTGTTGCCCATCCTAACCGTAATAGAGTGCATCTGCTGGTCCCAGACTCCCGCTGCCCCCTCCCCAGCCCCCTTCCCCTTGGCGACCACAAGTCTGTTCTCTATGTGGGGCTTTTCCAGTTTCGTACATATTTTAGCTTCATGTCATATTTTAGCTTCCACACATGAGTGATATCATCTGGTACTTCTTTCTTTAACTTACTTCACTTACTAGTGGGCCTGCGTTTCTAACTGGTTTCCAGGTAATGCTGATCCTACTGATCTGAGGGTCACACTCTGAGGGCCCCTGCCCCAGTTGACACACATACACACATACACACACTCTCGCTCGCTCTCTCACACACCAGCCCTTTGTCCGTGTCCTCACGGATGTTCAGCATCGTCTGGCCTTACCTCGTTGCCTGAACCCTATCCCCACTCCCCTCCTTCCTTGTTCCTCGTTCCTCGTTCCCCGGATATTACTGTTTATCATCCCAGGGCCCATCTTTATATTCATAGGCTCCCAATGAGAACACTGTGGCGTGCTGAAGCCTTTGGCTGGGGTCGTGCTTCCTGTGTCTCGTGGCAGGCGTTCCTTGCAGGGCTCTGTGTGAGGCTATGAGTGTGTCCCCTGGGGACACACAAGGCTGGGATGAGGACATCCGCACAGCTGCACACCAGCTTTCCTCTTGTGTCTCCGTTCCTTGTGATGGACACGGGGCTAATTCCAGTTCTCTCGGCAGCCCTGCTGGGATAGGGGCGGGGTTTCTCCAGATTGCACTTGTGAACTAGCTGTTCTCAAATTTCTGCACACATTAGAGTCACCTTGTGAAAACACCTATCACTGGCACCCAACCCAGGAGTTCGGGTTGTTTGGGTTTTGTTTTCCGTCTGTTCAGATTGTCTGGGGTGGAGCCTGTGGACTTGCGTTTCTTTCTGTTGTTTTTTTTTTTTTTTTTTGAACTTATTTTATTGAAGTATAGTTGATTTAAAATGCTGTGTTCATTTCAACTTTACAGGAAAGTGATTCAGTTACATACTTTTTCATATTCCGTTCCCATGATGGTTTGTTAGAGGGTATTGAATAGGGTTCCCTGTGCTGAGACAGTAGGACTTTGTTGTTGCCCATCCTAACCGTAATAGAGTGCATCTGCTGGTCCCAGACTCCCGCTGCCCCCTCCCCAGCCCCCTTCCCCTTGGCGACCACAAGTCTGTTCTCTATGTGGGGCTTTTCCAGTTTCGTACATATTTTAGCTTCATGTCATATTTTAGCTTCCACACATGAGTGATATCATCTGGTACTTCTTTCTTTAACTTACTTCACTTACTAGTGGGCCTGCGTTTCTAACTGGTTTCCAGGTAATGCTGATCCTACTGATCTGAGGGTCACACTCTGAGGGCCCCTGCCCCAGTTGACACACACATACACACATACACACACTCTCTCGCTCGCTCTCTCTCACACACCAGCCCTTTGTCCGTGTCCTCACGGATGTTCAGCATCGTCTGGCCTTACCTCGTTGCCAGTCTGATGAATGGTTTGCTTTTCTCTTTTTTCCCCTTTAATTGTTGAAATGAAACCTCTCCTGTTTGAATACTTTTAGATGGATTTCCAGGAAAACTGCAAGGTTAGTGCAGAGAGTTCCCATAAACCGCCTCACCCAGATTCCCCCACTGTTCACATCTTACGTGATTGCATCACACTTGTGAAAACTAGAATCCTCACCTTGGAACATCACTAACAGTACTACAGACTTGATTCAGATTTCAAGTTTTTCCACTAATGCCCCCTTTCTGTACCAGGATCTAAACCAGAATTCCACACTGCATTTGGTGTACACCTTTTAAAGTTAATTTAGTAATAAGCAAACCTGGGGAAAACCCCCATACGCACAGATGTGGAGCAGGGGAAGGGGCAGTGCTAAAGGCCTGGTGCTTGGTTTCCTCCTCTCCTCTGGCCAGGGCGCTGCTCCTCTGGGCTGGTCAGTGAGATGGGGTGGGGGCCTTGTCATCCCTGCGGGCCCTGGAGCTGCTGTAATTAGAGGGAGCCCCGAGAACCTGGGCTTCTACCTCTTGGGAGAGGTTGGGGAGGGAGACTCCAGCGCCCTGGGGGGAGGAGGCTGGGGAGGGGGCAGAGGCTGGGAGGGGGCTGGACTTGGAATGGGGGTCGTTCCCTACTGTCGTGGATGTGGGCCAGTGCTGTGCTGGTGTGGGGAGACAGCAGGGGCCAGGAGCCTTCGGGGCCTCCCAGTGGGGGAGACCCTCAGTCAACAAAGACTCACACAAACGCACACGTGAAATGAATTGCCAGTTGTGTTAAAAGCCACAGAAGAAAACGTCAGGGTTGTAGGAGGGAGATGGAAGGGAAGACCTAGTGTAAGCTGAGGGTGTGGTCTGGGGAGGCCTCGCTGGGAAAGGGCTTTTAAGCTGAGACCCCACGGGACAGGCAGGCGTGGGCTGGCAGGCGCATGAGGAGGGATGCTCTGGGCATTGGACCAGCCCTGAAAGGAGAAAGTCTGGAGACTCAGAGGACGTGGAGAGGACCAGCCGGCTGGGGTGCAGTGAGGGCACCTGGCACAAGTGCAAAGGGACTTGGACATATGACCTTCCAATCTGCCACTCACCCAGCGGTGTGGGCAGCCCTTGGTTTCTTGGTTATACTTGGGGACGCCAGACTGTCACTACCCAGCACTAAGGGCCCCCCAAGTCCCATGGGCCCCCATGGGACAACCCCCCTTCCGCTCCTCCACTCTGCATGCCGCAGACACCTGGGATCCTGGGGCGCCACCAGCTAGCCCTCCAACACAAGGCGCTCCTGCCCTCGGGACCTTTGCACTGGCTGTTCCCTCTGCTTGGAGCGCTCTGGCGCAGAGCTCTGCCTGGCTGGCTGCTGCTTGTCCTGAGGTCCTTGGCTCTTCAGAGAGGTCCACCCTGCCTGATGTTCCTCCCCTGCCCCTCCTCTTTATCACAGCTGCCTGTGCTAGGCTACTTGTCCCTGATAGGATCTGAGATCATCTCTCTGTGCTTAATGCCGTAGACCTTGTCTGTATTGTCCCTGCCACAGCCCCAGGGCCCAGTGCGGGGAGTGGGGGTGCGTTCTAGATGCTCACTCAGTGGACCCCCCCACCCCACCCCCTTGGGTGGTTGGGACCCTCTCCCAGGGAACACTCCTCCAGGGCCATCTGAGATTCTCCCCTTCCATCCTTTGGCGACCATAGACAGCATCTCAGAGAATCGGAAGAAAACCATGGCCTGTGCCCACCCCAGCGCTCAGTATTTTATGTATAAGTTCAAGGTGGTACCAGCTCTTCTGCCACCTGGCTCTGCAGTTCTGGGTCTAAGGACACCTGACATACAGAAAATTCTGGAAAAATCAGATCAACAGACATGGGCCAGGCATCTAGAAAGGTGTGAGGCAGGCCCTGTTCTCCACACATGGGCTCCTTGGTGCACCATCTGTGCCCGGGGCTGTCTCTAAGGGGGTGTGACACCAGGGTCACACACCAGCCTCTGCACTTGAGGTGAGGTTACGGACGTGAGGCTGTTGTTGTCTATAACCAGAAGTCTTCATGGAACCAAGGACCTTTGAGTGGGATTTTGAGGGCTGAATAGGAGTTCACAAATCCAATGAGAAAGGAAAGAACAGGGTTTTCCTGGTAGCTCAGTGGTGAAGAGTTTGCCTGCCAGTGCAGGAGGAGACATAGGCTTGATCCCTGATCCGGGAAGATCCCGTGTGCTGTGGAGCAACTAAGCCCGTGGATCCATAGTAACTGAGCCTGTGCTCTAGAGCCGAGAACCGCAACTGTTGAGCCCATGTACCACAACTACTGAAACCCGTGAGCCCAGAGCCTGAGCTCTACAACAAGAAAAGTCATTGCAACAAGAAGCCTGCTCACCTCAGCTAGAGAATAGCCTCCACTCCCTACAACTAGAGAAGAGCCTATGGCAGCAGTGAAAACCCAAAATAGCCAGAAAAACATATAAATAAATAAATTGTTTTTTTTAATTGCTAAAAAAAAGGAAAGGGAAGGGCATTCATTGGGTGCTAAATGCATAAAAATCTCACTCTGAATGAACAGCAGTTTAGGGGGTCAGTTATTTTCCTTGTCATGACTTCCTGTTATGACTGCTGAGAAACTCAAGCAGACCTCACTGAGCAAATGAGTTGTGTGTGTCTGTGTGTGCGCTCATGCACACTCGCTTAGTTTGTGTCCAACTCTCTGAGACCATATGGACTATAACCCACCAGGCTCCCGTGTCCATGGGATTTCCCAGGCAGGAATACTGATGTACATTTCCATTTCCTTCTGCAGGAGATCTTCTCGACCCAGGTATCAAATAATTTCAAAAATAAATCAGAAAAGCCTCTGAAAAACACTATTTTTACTCAAAAGAAAAAGGCGGGGGGAGGATGTTTAATGTGACTCATGGGTCCTTTTGTAGATTTGCTGTGATGTGAAGTGGGGCCTCATAGGTCGGGAAACAGCTCTGAGTAGCCAGAGAGGAAAACCGGTCAGCAGTTTCTCATAAAGTTAAACACACACCTACCTTAGGACCCGACAGCCCCGCTTATAGGTTTTCACCCCAGAGGAAAGAAAGCCTGCGTCCACACTGAGACCGTTACACGGATGTCCATAGCAACTCGGTTTCTAGCAGCCCCCAGATGTCCATCAGCAGGAGACGGTGTAAACAAACAACTTGAGCCGTGTCTGTGCAGTAGCACATGTCTCAGCAATAAAACGGAGCAGGAAACCCATCACACGGCATCACACATGACCCTCACCCTCATCACGTTGGGCGAAAGAAACCAAGAAAGACATGAAACGTGTGACTGCTTGCTTTGTACACGGTTCAAGAACAGGCGTGGCTAACTGGTGTTTCTAGAGGGCAGAGCAGGAGTTACCTTGGCTGGTGAAGGGGAAGGGACTCAAGGAACCTCCTGAAAAGCTAGGAATGCCCTGGATCTTGACTTGAGTGCTGAATGTATTTAAAAAGGGGAGGAAAAAAAAACAGGGAGGGCGTGCTTCCCTGGTGGCTTAGGTGGTAAAGAATCTACCTGCGATGCAGGAGACCTGGGTTCAATCCCTGGGTCGGGAAGGTCCCCTGGAGAAGGGAATGGTAGCTCACTCCAGTTTTCTTGCCTGGAGAATCCCATGGACAGAGGAGACTGGTGGACTATGCTCCATGGGGTTGCAGAGCTGGATACAACTGAGCAACTCTTAGTTACTGAGCAACTCTTAGTTACCATGGCCAGGGGGTGAGGGTGGGAACAGGCATAAAAAAACCTTCTGGGAGGCTGAGAATGCCCTCGATCTTGATTTGAGTGGAGAAGGTATACAAAAAAAGTTGTCAGCCTAGACACTGACAATTGATGTAGCTCATACATTTGTTGTGTAAATGTTATTCCTTAGGAAAATCAAAAGCAGCTCTTGGCAGACCCCACTGCCCACATGGTCCCGGGACGATAAGGCACTTGTGTGACAGGAAAGAGAAACTCAGCCGCCAGCCGGGGTTAATTTTCACTTTCCCGCCTCGTCTGTGGTCGGTGGCGGGGCTATGCAGCCGGTTGCAAGCCGAGCGAGGCAGGCAGCATGTAAGCGGCTCCCCAGGCAGGGCTGCCTGGAGCCCTGGTACCCCCACCCCGGGGTCTCCAGGTCCCCAGGTCCTCGATCACCTCCCGGGCTGCAGCACCTCCCTGGTTCGCCCTCCAGTGGGGTCCTGTGTTTTCCCAGAGCCCCGGCCTCTGTGCTCTGTGTGTCCACGCTGGGGCTGTCAAGACAAGAATGCAGAAAACACGAATGATTCCAAACCCCTGGTTTTCTTAATTAAAATTTTAAAAATATCAGCCATAAAAAAAGAACAAAATTTTGTTATTGGCACCAACATGGATGGACTTGGAAGGGATCATGCTGAGTGAAATGTCAGACAGAGAAAGATAAATACTGTACGAGATCACTGATAACATGGAATCTAAAAAAATACACCATACTAGTGAATGTGACAAAAAAGAAACAGAGTCACTGATGCAGAGAACACACGAGCAGTGACCACTGGGGAGGTTGGGGCGTGACATCCGGGTAGGGGAGTAAGAGGTGTGAACTATTAGATATGAAATAAGCTACAAGGAGATATTGTACAACCCGGGGAATGTAGGCGGTGATCCGTAATATCTGTAAATGCATCAATGCCTTTAAAAATTTTGAATCAGTATGTTTTACATCTGTAACTTATATAATATTTTACACCAACTAGGTGCACGCGTGCTCTGTCGTGTCCGACCCTTTGTGAGCCCACGGACTGTAGCCCACCAGGCTCCTCTGTCCAGGCAAAGAGACTGGAGTGGGTTGCCATTTCTACTCCAATATCAACTCTACTTCAATTTTAAAACATGAGGGGACTTCCCTGGTGGCCCAGTGGTAACGAATCCACTGTCCAATGAAGGAGACACGGCTTCAAGTGCTGTTCCAGGAAGATCTTACATGTCGCAGAGCAGCTAAGCCCGTGCACCTCACCTAATTGAGACTGTGCTCCAGAACGTGGTAGCCCCAACTATTGAGCCCACAGGCTGCAGCTGCTGAAGCCTGTGCACCCTAGAGCCTGTGCTCCACAGCAAGAGAAGCCACCACAAGGAGAAGCCTGTGCACCACAGCTAGAGAGGAGCCCCAGCTCTCAGCCACTAGAGAAAAACCTGAGCAGCAACGAAGACCCATAACAGAAATAAGTAAATGAAATGATATATAAAAAATGAGGGCATAACGAGGGAATTCCCTGGCAGTCCAGTGGTTAGGGCTCCATGCTTTCACTGCCAAGGGCTTGGGTTTGATCCCTGGTATGGGAACTAGAATTCCAGAAGTGTGGCCAAAAAAACCCCAAACAAACAAAACCTAGAAAAGGGAACCCAAATTATGTCCACATATGTTTGTCTGAGATGAGTGGACTTTGTATTACATCAAACTGCTTCCCCTGTTTTTCCCTGAAGGCTGGGTTGAAGGAAGCAAGACAGTGGCCCCTTCAGCATAGCTGCCTTGTTCTGGTTGACATGATCCATCCACCGTATGGGGTGGTAGTTTTGTGGTTTGAAAAACAGACCAAAGGAAGCTAGCAAAATGAGAGAACAGGGTGCTCTGAGAACAGTTTATAGCTTTTCCAGACCCTCTGGGTCAGCTCCGGGGCATCTGTTAAAATGCAGGAGTCACCAGGAGAAGCCCTCGGGGTTGGTGACTTCAGCCCCTCCTTTTAAAAATGAGGGAGCCAAGGCTGTCCCACATTGACTCTCTCAGCCCCTCTTGGAAGCTCCCATCTTATAGATGGATCAACTGAGGCCGAAGGGAATGAACTGACTTATCCAAAGCGAGAGCTAACTGGGAAGACTCGGGTCTGAGGTTCTTTTCATCCCCCTGGGGGGAGCCTGGTGCAAGGGAAGACATGGCCTTCTCCTCCCCCAGACCCTTCTCTCTCACCCCGTCTGCCGCTGGGGAGTCTTGGCCTGAAATGCAGATGATGGCCCTGTGGCTGTCAGGAGCCTAGGGGTGGGCAGCAACCAGTCCTGCCCTCATACCCAGGGCTGGCATGAGGCCCTCCCTCATTTTCCTGCCTGGGTAATGAGTGAGGGTCAGCCTGCTCTGGGCCGTCAGGGCACCAGGTAAACACTAGCACTCTACTGCCTGAACAGGCAGGCCCTCCCAGGGCAGGCCCCTCCCTACTGCTCACCCCTCCCAGGCTTTTGGGACCAAAGGGCACTGCAGAAGGAGAGGAGGGAAGCCACTTATGGAGTCAGGCAGAAATGGGACAGGCAAGTTCAGCCCTCTGAGCCTTACTTTCCTCATCTGGTAAGATCAGCCTTTTAGGAGGCTTCCCTGGTGGTCCAGCGGTTGAGGGTCCGACTGCCAGTGTTCAATCCCTGGTCCAGGAAGTAAGATCTCACATGCAGTGGGGCGACTACTGAACCCGAGCCCCACAGCTACGGAAGCCTGTCTGCCCTCAAGCCCGTGCTTTGCAACAAGAAAAGCCACTGCAATGAGAAGCCCCTGCATCACACCTAGGGAGTAGCCCCTACTCAACGCAACCAGAGAAAGCCCTGGTGCAGCAATGAAGACCCAGTGCCGCCAAATAAATAAGTAATTTTAATTAAAAAAAAAAAGACCAACCTTTCAGGGTTAGGAGCACCACCAGAGTGCAGCCTGGTACATATGCCAAAGACAGTAGAAGGTGGTGGTTAGAGACATCTGGCGTTTTGCCAGACCCTCTGGGAGCTCCGGGCATCTGTTAAAATGCAGGAGTCACCAGGAGAAGCCCTCGGGGTTGGTGACTTCAGCCCCTCCTTTTAAAAATGAGGGAGCCAAGGCTGTCCCACATTGACTCTCTCAGCCCCTCTTGGAAGCTCCCATCTTATAGATGGATCAACTGAGGCCGAAGGGAATGAACTGACTTATCCAAAGCGAGAGCTAACTGGGAAGACTCGGGTCTGAGGTTCTTTTCATCCCCCTGGGGGGAGCCTGGTGCAAGGGAAGACATGGCCTTCTCCTCCCCCAGACCCTTCTCTCTCACCCCGTCTGCCGCTGGGGAGTCTTGGCCTGAAATGCAGATGATGGCCCTGTGGCTGTCAGGAGCCTAGGGGTGGGCAGCAACCAGTCCTGCCCTCATACCCAGGGCTGGCATGAGGCCCTCCCTCATTTTCCTGCCTGGGTAATGAGTGAGGGTCAGCCTGCTCTGGGCCGTCAGGGCACCAGGTAAACACTAGCACTCTACTGCCTGAACAGGCAGGCCCTCCCAGGGCAGGCCCCTCCCTACTGCTCACCCCTCCCAGGCTTTTGGGACCAAAGGGCACTGCAGAAGGAGAGGAGGGAAGCCACTTATGGAGTCAGGCAGAAATGGGACAGGCAAGTTCAGCCCTCTGAGCCTTACTTTCCTCATCTGGTAAGATCAGCCTTTTAGGAGGCTTCCCTGGTGGTCCAGCGGTTGAGGGTCCGACTGCCAGTGTTCAATCCCTGGTCCAGGAAGTAAGATCTCACATGCAGTGGGGCGACTACTGAACCCGAGCCCCACAGCTACGGAAGCCTGTCTGCCCTCAAGCCCGTGCTTTGCAACAAGAAAAGCCACTGCAATGAGAAGCCCCTGCATCACACCTAGGGAGTAGCCCCTACTCAACGCAACCAGAGAAAGCCCTGGTGCAGCAATGAAGACCCAGTGCCGCCAAATAAATAAGTAATTTTAATTAAAAAAAAAAAGACCAACCTTACAGGGTTAGGAGCACCACCAGAGTACAGCCTGGTACATATGCCAAAGACAGTAGAAGGTGGTGGTTAGAGCCAGGGACCTGGAGCAGGACTCATTGCCTCATGTCCAACTCTTACCAGGATCCTTGTCCATTGGATTTCTCAGGCAAGAATACTGGAGTGGATTGCCATTTCCTTCTCTAGGGGATCTTCCAGACCCAGGGATTGAACTTACATCTCTTATGTCTCCTGCATTGGCAGGTAGGTTCTTTACCACTGTGCCACCTGGGAACAGGACTTGCTTGGGTGCAAATCCCAGCTCTCCAGATATGCAGGCTGGATTTAGAAACAGTGATCAAACTGCCAACATTTGTTGGATCATAAAAAAAAAAACTAGAGAGGGCTTCCCTGGTAGTCCAGTGGGTAAAGAGTCCGTCTTACAGTGTAGGGAGCACTGGTTCAATCCCTGGCCCAGGAGGATCCTGCATGCCACAGAGCAGCTGGGCTGGTGTGTCCAGTTATGAGCCAGCGCCCTGGAGTGCATGTGCCCAGAGCCATTGCTCTGCAAGGAGAGAGTCCTCTGTGATGGTAGGCCCACACAGGCAAAAGAACAAAGATGCATGAAAAATAAATGATGACTTAGAGGCAAAAAAAAGCAAGAGAATTCCAAAATAAATCTACTTTTGCTTCATTGACTACACTAAAGCCTTTGACTATGTGGATCACAACAAACTGTGGAAAATTCTTCAAGACATGGGAATACCAGATCACCTTACCTGTCTCCTTAGAACCTGTATGCAGGCCAAGAAGTAACAGTTAGAACCTGACATGGAAAAAACTGACTGGTTCAGAATTGGGAAAGAGGTATGTGAAGGAAGCAGCTTATTTAACGTCTGTGCAGAGTACATCATGTGAAATGCCGGGCTGGATGACTCGCAAGCTGGAATCAAGACTGTCGGGAGAAATATCAGCAACCTAAGATATGCAGATGATACCACTCTAATGGCAGAAAGTGAAGAGGAACCAAAAAGCCTCTTGATGAGAGTGAGAGGAGAGTGGAAAAGCTGACTTAAAATTCAACATTCAGAGAACTCCCTGGTGGTTCAGTGGCTAAGACTTTGTGCTCCCAATGCATGGGGCCTGGGTTCCATCCCTAATCAGGCAACTAGATCTCATCTGCCATATCTAAGACCCAGTGCAGCCAAATAAAAACAAATTAAAAAACAAAAAACCTCAACATTCTAAAAAGCTAAGGTCATGGCATCTGGTCCCACCACTTCATAGCAAATAGATGGAGAAAAAGTGGAAGCAGTGACACATTTAATTTTCTTGGGCTTCAAAATCTCTGCCAACAGTGACTGCAGCCAAGAAATTAAGAGACACTTGCTCCTTGGAAGAAAAGTCACAATAACCTAGACAGAGCATTCAAAAAGCAGAGATATCACTTTGCTGACATATGTCCATATAGTCAAAGTTATGTTTCTCCAGTAGTCAACTCTGGATGTGAGAGATGGACCATCAAGAAGGCTGAGCACTGAAGAATTGATGCCTTTGAACTGTGGTGCTGGAGAAGACTCTCAAGAGTTCCTTGGACAGCAAGGAGATCAAACCAGTCCATCCTGAAGGAAACCAACCCTGACTATTTTAATTGAGCCAGCGCCCTGGAGTGCATGTGCCCAGAGCCATTGCTCTGCAAGGAGAGAGTCCTCTGTGATGGTAGGCCCACACAGGCAAAAGAACAAAGATGCATGAAAAATAAATGATGACTTAGAGGCAAAAAAGCAAGAGAATTCCAAAACAAGCCTACTTTTGCTTCATTGACTACACTAAAATCTTTGACTATGTGGATCACAACAAACTGTGGAATATTCTTAAAGACATGGGAATACCAGATCACCTTACCTGTCTCCTTAGAACCTGTATGCAGGCCAAGAAGTAACAGTTAGAACCTGACATGGAAAAAACTGACTGGTTCAGAATTGGGAAAGAGGTATGTGAAGGAAGCAGCTTATTTAACGTCTGTGCAGAGTACATCATGTGAAATGCCGGGCTGGATGACTCGCAAGCTGGAATCAAGACTGTCGGGAGAAATATCAGCAACCTAAGATATGCAGATGATACCACTCTAATGGCAGAAAGTGAAGAGGAACCAAAAGCCTCTTGATGAGAGTGAGAGGAGAGTGGAAAAGCTGACTTAAAATTCAACATTCAGAGAACTCCCTGGTGGTTCAGTGGCTAAGACTTTGTGCTCCCAATGCATGGGGCCTGGGTTCCATCCCTAATCAGGCAACTAGATCTCATCTGCCATATCTAAGACCCAGTGCAGCCAAATAAAAACAAATTAAAAAACAAAAAACCTCAACATTCTAAAAAGCTAAGGTCATGGCATCTGGTCCCACCACTTCATAGCAAATAGATGGAGAAAAAGTGGAAGCAGTGACACATTTAATTTTCTTGGGCTTCAAAATCTCTGCCAACAGTGACTGCAGCCAAGAAATTAAGAGACACTTGCTCCTTGGAAGAAAAGTCACAATAACCTAGACAGAGCATTCAAAAAGCAGAGATATCACTTTGCTGACATATGTCCATATAGTCAAAGTTATGTTTCTCCAGTAGTCAACTCTGGATGTGAGAGATGGACCATCAAGAAGGCTGAGCACTGAAGAATTGATGCCTTTGAACTGTGGTGCTGGAGAAGACTCTCAAGAGTTCCTTGGACAGCAAGGAGATCAAACCAGTCCATCCTGAAGGAAACCAACCCTGACTATTTATTGGAAGGACTGGTGCTGACGCTGAAGTTACAGTACTTTGGCCACCTGATGCGAAGAGGCAACTCATTGGAAAAGGCCCTGATGCTGGGGAAGATAGAAGGCAGAAGGAGAAGGGGACAACAGAGGACAAGGTGGCTGGATGGCATCACCAACTCAATGAACACGAGTTTGAGCAAGCTCCGGAAGAGGGTGAAGGACAGGGAAGCCTAGCGTGCTGCAGTCCATGGGGTGGCAAAGAGTCGTACACGACGGAGCGCCTGAACAGCATTGACCACCCTCACCAGTGGTGCTAGCCTGAGCGCAGGACGAAACTTCCCTTCTGTGCATCCAGCTCACCCTCTGCAGACATTGATTAACATCCTGTGGTATGCGCAAGGACGTGCTTGGCCTCAGTTACTCCCTCTGCCAAATGGAAGTAATGGTCCTGCCTCACAGGGTCTTGAGGATGATTAAATATTATTATCCCTGTGAAGCACGTTCACAGAAGGAGCCTGGTTTCCTGTCCCAGGAGCTCTGGTCCTTCCTCCAGTGGTGGCCTAATGACCGGCGGGACAGGGAGTGTGGGCTTGGCCTGCATTGTTTTCCAAATCAGGCCTCTCTGCTCCCTTGCTGGTCTGGGTTCTGAAACTCCTTGCTTGGGCCAGCCAACCCCTCAACTTCCATCCCTCTCTGGGGTCGTTTGTCCAGGATGCTTCCACCGATACTTTCCTCCATAAGAAAAGGAAAAATAAAGCTGTATCTTATGGCCACATTCATATGAAGTGACTATAATCCAGGCTGGAATCATTACTGCATATTCATTATCACCACATTTGTTTCTGCCTCCTATTTTAAAAGCACTCAAAACATTTCAGTGGGCCCCCGAAAAGTATCCTGGCCCCAGGGACTGTGCCTGCTTGGCCTGCAAAGAGGTCACCCTGACTGGGCTTTTTTTTTTTTTTTTTTTTTTTTTGGGGGGGGGGGGGGGGGGGGGGGGGGGGGCCGCCCACTTCTATTGGTCTTTCATTTGTCTATTTTCATTCATCTTTGTTCTTTGGCCCTTGTGGGCTTCCCTTCATGGTGGCCCCTGTTGTCACAGAGCACCGGCTCTGGGCGCATGTGCTCCAGAGCTCCAGCTCGGTAGTTGGACACATCAGTCCAGCTGCTCCGTGGCACGTGGGATCTTTCCAGGCCAAGGATCGAACCGGTGCCCCTTGGACTGCAAGGCGGTGTCCTTACCCACTGGACCAGCAGGGAAGCCCCTGACTGGGCTTTTTCAGAGCATAAATTGCCCTCCTCACCTCTCTTTGGGAGGCCTCCATTGCTGGAGTGGAAACCTGGCCCAGAATTTTCCAGGGGAACAGTGCTCCCTTTGCGGAATCCCACGTGAAAGGTTTACCCATCATCCCTGAAATCTGCTCCTCCTCCTGCTTTCCCGAAGGGAGGGGCATCCCCAGGGACAGGGCTTACTGAAGCCTGAGACATCACTGACTCAGCCCTGATAAGAGAATTCCTAGCAGCTGACCATGGAGACCTATACTATGTGTCCAAACTGTGGAAGCCCCCTCTCAGAATTTCATAAAACCCAGAGGTTGTCTCGTTGCATGGATGAGGCAACTGAAGCTAGAGAAACCAGAGAATTCGTCCCAGGTTGCACAGTGAGTGGGACTGGAAGCAGACCCTTCTCTTAGCTTCACAGGCTCAGCTAAGCAAGGGGTCCCCAAACACTTTTGACCTGTGTTCTCACATCCATAGAAACATTCAGAGCAAACCCCTGGGTATGTGGACCCCAACCCTTCCATCCTCTCTGGGGTCGTTTGTCCAGGATGCTTCCACCGATACTTTCCTCCATAAGAAAAGGAAAAATAAAGCTGTATCTTATGGCCACATTCATATGAAGTGACTATAATCCAGGCTGGAATCATTACTGCATATTCATTATCACCACATTTGTTTCTGCCTCCTATTTTAAAAGCACTCAAAACATTTCAGTGGGCCCCCGAAAAGTATCCTGGCCCCAGGGACTGTGCCTGCTTGGCCTGCAAAGAGGTCACCCTGACTGGGCTTTTTTTTTTTTTTTTTTTTTTTAGGGGGTGGGGTGGGGAGGGAGGGGAGCGGCCGCCCACTTCTATTGGTCTTTCATTTGTCTATTTTCATTCATCTTTGTTCTTTGGCCCTTGTGGGCTTCCCTTCATGGTGGCCCCTGTTGTCACAGAGCACCGGCTCTGGGCGCATGTGCTCCAGAGCTCCAGCTCGGTAGTTGGACACATCAGTCCAGCTGCTCCGTGGCACGTGGGATCTTTCCAGGCCAAGGATCGAACCGGTGCCCCTTGGACTGCAAGGCGGTGTCCTTACCCACTGGACCAGCAGGGAAGCCCCTGACTGGGCTTTTTCAGAGCATAAATTGCCCTCCTCACCTCTCTTTGGGAGGCCTCCATTGCTGGAGTGGAAACCTGGCCCAGAATTTTCCAGGGGAACAGTGCTCCCTTTGCGGAATCCCACGTGAAAGGTTTACCCATCATCCCTGAAATCTGCTCCTCCTCCTGCTTTCCCGAAGGGAGGGGCATCCCCAGGGACAGGGCTTACTGAAGCCTGAGACATCACTGACTCAGCCCTGATAAGAGAATTCCTAGCAGCTGACCATGGAGACCTATACTATGTGTCCAAACTGTGGAAGCCCCCTCTCAGAATTTCATAAAACCCAGAGGTTGTCTCGTTGCATGGATGAGGCAACTGAAGCTAGAGAAACCAGAGAATTCGTCCCAGGTTGCACAGTGAGTGGGACTGGAAGCAGACCCTTCTCTTAGCTTCACAGGCTCAGCTAAGCAAGGGGTCCCCAAACACTTTTGACCTGTGTTCTCACATCCATAGAAACATTCAGAGCAAACCCCTGGGTATGTGGACCCGGCAAGAAAGTATTCATGATGTGTTCATTTCCTCGGGCAGCTATAATGAACCACCACAGCCTGAGTGGCTTCAAACAACAGAAGTGTCTTCTCTCCCATTCTGGAAATTAAAAGACACTTGCTTCTTAGCAGAAAGCTGTGACAAACCCAGACAGCATATTAAAAAGCAGAAACATCACTTTGCCATCAAAAGTCCATATAGTCAAAGCTATGGTTTTTCCAGTATTTATGTACAGATATAAAGAAGCTGAGCACCTAGGAATTGATGCCTTCGAACCGTGGTGCTGGAGAAGGCTCTCGAGAGTCCCTTGAACTGCAAGGAGATCAAACCAGTCCGTCCTAAAGGAAATCAACCCTGAATATTCACTGGAAGGATTGGTGCTGAAACTGAGGCTCCAATACTTTGACCACCTGATGCAGAGACTCTGATGCTGGGAAGGATCGAAGGCGTCAGGAGAAGAGGGCGACAAAAGAAGAGATGGTTGGACGGCATGACATGGACATGAGTTTAAGCAAACTCCGAGAGAGAGTGAAGGACAGGGGAGTCTGGCGTGCTGCCGTCCATGGGCTTGCAGAGTTGGACACAACCTAGAGGCTGAACAACAACAACAACACATTTTACAGGCCAGAAATCTGAAACCAAGATGTCCCCAGGGCTGGTTCTCTTGGAGCCTCTGGGAGAGAATCCCCAGGCCCTCCCCACAGCTTCCGGAGGCCGTCATAGACCTTTCTTGTCCCTTGGATTGCAGATATGTCACTCCCAGCTCTGCCTGCGTAGTCACGCAGGCTTCTTGTCTCTGGAGTCAGGGCCCACTGTCGTCCAGAATGAGCTCCTCTTTTCTTTCTTTTTTTTTTTTTAAGCTTTTATTTTACTTTTAACTTTTACAGATATGTATGTTCCCAGATTAGTCATATGTATATCCCCCGCATCTCACCCCTCCAGACCGTCACACAGCACCCCTGCAGGATCCCCTTTTCTCAGAATGAGCTCCTCTTGCGAGCCTTCTTCTTCTTCTTCAATATTTATTTATTTATTTGGTTGCGATCAGTCTTAGTTGTAACATCCGGGATCTTTGATCTTACTTGCAGCATGAGGGATCTCTAGTTGCGACATGTGGGATCTAGTCTCATGAGCAGGGGTCAAACCTGGGCCCCTAAAAGGACTTGGAGGAAACTCTTTGAAAATAACGACAAGGATATGAATAATAGCAAACCCGCCTGCCATGCAGGAGACACAGGAGATTCAGGTTCAATCCCAGGGCTGGGAAGATCCCCTAGAGCAGGGAATGGCAACCACTCCAGTGTTCTTGCCTGGAGAATCCCGTGGACAAAGGAGCCTGGCCCACTACGGTCCATTGGGTCACAAAGAGTCAGACAGGACTGAGCGACTAGACCCACACATTCTGCTGTTCAACCCACAATATCCACCTACAGCCCAGCGCCAGGCACATCATGGGTGCTCAAAAATAAAAAAGTTCCCATTTAGGGCTTCCCTGGTGGTCCAGTGGGTAAAGACACCACCTTGCAGTGCAAGGGGCGCCAGTTTGATTCCTGGCCTGGGAAGATCCCACGTGCCGTGGAGCGGCTGGACCGATGTGTCCAATTCCGAGCCAGAGCTCTGGAGCGCATGCGTCCAGAGCCGGCGCTCTGCAACGACAGACGCCACTGAGATGGGAGGCCCACACGGGCCAAAAGAACAAAGATGGAAATAAATGAAATACCAATAGAAGTGGAAACACACACACACAAATTCCCATTTATTTACATAGATAAAATGTTCTGGCTCAGAGAAAGCATTTAGGTGCTCTGGCTTTGCCCGTTTAGAAGTTTTAGCAGATGCCAGTGGGTTTGACCACAGCTGGGACCCCTTCTCTCGTGACTGTGTTGGAAACACCTTTCGTCTCATTTCCCTCTTGGGAAACAACCACGATCCAGCTTCGGTCTGTGCACGCCCCTCCTGCGGCACCGTTGCCTGCCACAGGGCCTCTGTTCACCCAGCCTCAGGCCTCTGCTCCTGCCTGCCTGCACGCGGTGCTCTGGCCTGCACCCTCCTGGCTGCCAAGAGGTGTTTTGTAAAAAGTGCTGCCTTTGTCCACGGCCCTGTCCTCTTATGTAGAAAAGAGCCAGACGAAGACAGTTGTCCATTGAGTGGCTGAGATCTCTCCCGTGGCCCTGTGCATCTCTCTGACTCTGGCCCCCTCCCCAGTCTACAGGGCTCTTGTCAGTTTTTGGAATGGCAATCCTGTTCCCGCCTCTGGGCCTCAGTCTGGAATGCCCTTCTTACCATCAGATCGCAGCAAAATGTCCCAGGGCTCCCCACCCTCCCAGGCACGGGAGCCTTTCCCAACCTGCTCCTTTCTCTGTCCTCCACACACCTGGAGAATCCGTGGACAAAGGAGCCTGGCCCACTACGGTCCATTGGGTCACAAAGAGTCAGACAGGACTGAGCGACTAGACCCACACATTCTGCTGTTCAACCCACAATATCCACCTACAGCCCAGCGCCAGGCACATCATGGGTGCTCAAAAATAAAAAAGTTCCCATTTAGGGCTTCCCTGGTGGTCCAGTGGGTAAAGACACCACCTTGCAGTGCAAGGGGCGCCAGTTTGATTCCTGGCCTGGGAAGATCCCACGTGCCGTGGAGCGGCTGGACCGATGTGTCCAATTCCGAGCCAGAGCTCTGGAGCGCATGCGTCCAGAGCCGGCGCTCTGCAACGACAGACGCCACTGAGATGGGAGGCCCACACGGGCCAAAAGAACAAAGATGGAAATAAATGAAATACCAATAGAAGTGGAAACACACACACACAAATTCCCATTTATTTACATAGATAAAATGTTCTGGCTCAGAGAAAGCATTTAGGTGCTCTGGCTTTGCCCGTTTAGAAGTTTTAGCAGATGCCAGTGGGTTTGACCACAGCTGGGACCCCTTCTCTCGTGACTGTGTTGGAAACACCTTTCGTCTCTTTTCCCCTCTTGGGAAACAACCACGATCCAGCTTCGGTCTGTGCACGCCCCTCCTGCGGCACCGTTGCCTGCCACAGGGCCTCTGTTCACCCAGCCTCAGGCCTCTGCTCCTGCCTGCCTGCACGCGGTGCTCTGGCCTGCACCCTCCTGGCTGCCAAGAGGTGTTTTGTAAAAAGTGCTGCCTTTGTCCACGGCCCTGTCCTCTTATGTAGAAAAGAGCCAGACGAAGACAGTTGTCCATTGAGTGGCTGAGATCTCTCCCGTGGCCCTGTGCATCTCTCTGACTCTGGCCCCCTCCCCAGTCTACAGGGCTCTTGTCAGTTTTTGGAATGGCAATCCTGTTCCCGCCTCTGGGCCTCAGTCTGGAATGCCCTTCTTACCATCAGATCGCAGCAAAATGTCCCAGGGCTCCCCACCCTCCCAGGCACGGGAGCCTTTCCCAACCTGCTCCTTTCTCTGTCCTCCACACACCTGGGGATGGCCCTGCCTCCTTATTTGTTTGCCACCTGCCACCCTGCACCAGATCACAGTCCCCTTGAGAGCACAGACGAAGCCCAGCTCATGGCTGTGGCCCCAGCACCTGGCGAATCAGAGGTATTCTGAGAAGAAAGCGTTCTGTGTATGGTTACATTGTAACTGTGAACTGGAGGGCTTCAAAGGATGGAGGCTCCCGGGTAGTTGAAGGCAAAATGTGGTCGCCATGAAAGCATTCCTGGTTGTGTCCATCGGATTTTTTTTCTTTTTATTTTCTTTTTTCTTTTTCTTTTAATTTTTATTTTACTTTTTACTTTTACAGAGTTTTGTTGTTTACAAATATGTATGATCCCAGATTAGTCGTATTTTTTCTTTTTTTAATGGAAGGATAATTGCTATACAGAATTTTGGAGTGAGCAGTCCCCAAAGACTGAGAAGCATCACTCGATTTAAAACACCAGTGAACACATCCCCTGCCCTCATGGTTGCTCTGCTTTGCCTTCCCGTGCCTGTTCCATGCTGCAGCTGCTGTGTGGTCAGCAACCCTGTGGGCTGTAGCCCGCCACACTCCTCTGTCCATGGGATTCTCCAGGCAAGAATATGGGAATGGGTTGCCACGCCCTCCTCCAGGGGGTCTTCCTGCCCCCGGGACTGAAGCCACTGCTCACAGGCCACCTGCGCTGGCAGGTGGGCTCTTCGCCACTGCGCCACCAGGGAAGCCCCATTCCGTTCTGCTCCTGGTTAAACAGAGGCTTGCCTCGCTGTGCTGGTGACAGACCCTAAATAACATGAAGGAGCGCCTCGGTTGTTGGGTCGCTTGGACATGGCCCCAGGCACAGTTGGTGCCTCGTTAATGGTAACGTGCTGCAGGGAGGAAGTCAGATCCACTTCAACAGACCCTGGTCTGGCGACACTGTCCTTCTCTGAGCCCTGACTTCCTAATGTGTGAAACAGGGGCTTCCTCAGGCTCTTGTCAGTTTTTGGAATGGCAATCCTGTTCCCGCCTCTGGGCCTCAGTCTGGAATGCCCTTCTTACCATCAGATCGCAGCAAAATGTCCCAGGGCTCCCCACCCTCCCAGGCACGGGAGCCTTTCCCAACCTGCTCCTTTCTCTGTCCTCCACACACCTGGGGATGGCCCTGCCTCCTTATTTGTTTGCCACCTGCCACCCTGCACCAGATCACAGTCCCCTTGAGAGCACAGACGAAGCCCAGCTCATGGCTGTGGCCCCAGCACCTGGCGAATCAGAGGTATTCTGAGAAGAAAGCGTTCTGTGTATGGTTACATTGTAACTGTGAACTGGAGGGCTTCAAAGGATGGAGGCTCCCGGGTAGTTGAAGGCAAAATGTGGTCGCCATGAAAGCATTCCTGGTTGTGTCCATCGGATTTTTTTTCTTTTTATTTTCTTTTTTCTTTTTCTTTTAATTTTTATTTTACTTTTTACTTTTACAGAGTTTTGTTGTTTACAAATATGTATGATCCCAGATTAGTCGTATTTTTTCTTTTTTTAATGGAAGGATAATTGCTATACAGAATTTTGGAGTGAGCAGTCCCCAAAGACTGAGAAGCATCACTCGATTTAAAACACCAGTGAACACATCCCCTGCCCTCATGGTTGCTCTGCTTTGCCTTCCCGTGCCTGTTCCATGCTGCAGCTGCTGTGTGGTCAGCAACCCTGTGGGCTGTAGCCCGCCACACTCCTCTGTCCATGGGATTCTCCAGGCAAGAATATGGGAATGGGTTGCCACGCCCTCCTCCAGGGGGTCTTCCTGCCCCCGGGACTGAAGCCACTGCTCACAGGCCACCTGCGCTGGCAGGTGGGCTCTTCGCCACTGCGCCACCAGGGAAGCCCCATTCCGTTCTGCTCCTGGTTAAACAGAGGCTTGCCTCGCTGTGCTGGTGACAGACCCTAAATAACATGAAGGAGCGCCTCGGTTGTTGGGTCGCTTGGACATGGCCCCAGGCACAGTTGGTGCCTCGTTAATGGTAACGTGCTGCAGGGAGGAAGTCAGATCCACTTCAACAGACCCTGGTCTGGCGACACTGTCCCTTCTCTGAGCCCTGACTTCCTAATGTGTGAAACAGGGCTTGTGCGACCTGCCCTGGAATCCTTTTTTTTTTTAATTTTTAACTTATTTTTTATCGAGGTAACATGGGTTTATATCATATTTCACACATACAAAATTATATTTCTACTTCTGTGTACACTGTAGCCTGCTCACCACTACGGATTCGGTTTCTCCCCATCATAGTTGGTCCTGTTTATCCACTTTGCCCCCTGCCTTCTTCTCTGCTAAACAAACATCAGACTGTTCTCTGTTATCTACTTGTCTGTCCTTGTCTGATTTGTTCATTTATTTTGTGTGTTTTTGTTGTTGTTTGCTTCAATTTTTTAAAAATTCTATTTATTTATTTATTTGTTTTTGTATTTATTTATTTTTGGCTCTTCTGGGTTTTCCCAGCTACTCCAGGCTCTTCTCTACTTGCAGGGAGTGGGGGCTACTCTCCAGCTGAGGTGAACAGGCCTCTTGTTGCGGTGACCTTTCTTGTTGTGGAACTCGGGCTCTAGGGCACACGGGCTTCCAGTAGTTGCGGCACATGGGCTCAATAGTTGTGGCTCCGAGGCTCTAGAGCACAGGCTCCATCGTTGTGGCTCACGGGCTCGTTGCTCCACAGCATGTGGGATCTTCCCGGATCAGGGATTGAATCTGTGTCTCCAGCATTGGCAGGTGAACTCCTTACCACTGAGCTACCAGGGCCCAACCCTGTGGGCTGTAGCCCGCCACTCCTCTGTCCATGGGATTCTCCAGGCAAGAATATGGGAATGGGTTGCCACGCCCTCCTCCAGGGGGTCTTCCTGCCCCCGGGACTGAAGCCACTGCTCACAGGCCACCTGCGCTGGCAGGTGGGCTCTTCGCCACTGCGCCACCAGGGAAGCCCCATTCCGTTCTGCTCCTGGTTAAACAGAGGCTTGCCTCGCTGTGCTGGTGACAGACCCTAAATAACATGAAGGAGCGCCTCGGTTGTTGGGTCGCTTGGACATGGCCCCAGGCACAGTTGGTGCCTCGTTAATGGTAACGTGCTGCAGGGAGGAAGTCAGATCCACTTCAACAGACCCTGGTCTGGCGACACTGTCCCTTCTCTGAGCCCTGACTTCCTAATGTGTGAAACAGGGCTTGTGCGACCTGCCCTGGAATCCTTTTTTTTTTTAATTTTTAACTTATTTTTTATCGAGGTAACATGGGTTTATATCATATTTCACACATACAAAATTATATTTCTACTTCTGTGTACACTGTAGCCTGCTCACCACTACGGATTCGGTTTCTCCCCATCATAGTTGGTCCTGTTTATCCACTTTGCCCCCTGCCTTCTTCTCTGCTAAACAAACATCAGACTGTTCTCTGTTATCTACTTGTCTGTCCTTGTCTGATTTGTTCATTTATTTTGTGTGTTTTTGTTGTTGTTTGCTTCAATTTTTTAAAAATTCTATTTATTTATTTATTTGTTTTTGTATTTATTTATTTTTGGCTCTTCTGGGTTTTCCCAGCTACTCCAGGCTCTTCTCTACTTGCAGGGAGTGGGGGCTACTCTCCAGCTGAGGTGAACAGGCCTCTTGTTGCGGTGACGTCTCTTGTTGTGGAACTCGGGCTCTAGGGCACACGGGCTTCCAGTAGTTGCGGCACATGGGCTCAATAGTTGTGGCTCCGAGGCTCTAGAGCACAGGCTCCATCGTTGTGGCTCACGGGCTCGTTGCTCCACAGCATGTGGGATCTTCCCGGATCAGGGATTGAATCTGTGTCTCCAGCATTGGCAGGTGAACTCCTTACCACTGAGCTACCAGGGCAGCCCTGCTTCAGTATTTATTTGTATTTGTTTATTTGCCTGCTTCGGGTCTTAGTTGTGACATGCGGGATCTCGTTCCCTGACCAGGAATTGAGCCCAGGCCTCTTGCTTTGGGAATGTGGAGTCTCAGCCACTGAGCCACCAGGGAAGTCCTTGTTGTTTTTTATATTCCACATATGAGTGAAATCGTACTGTACTTTCCTTTCTCTGTCTGACTTATTTCACTTAGCAGAGGACCCTCGAGGGGTCTTATCTGTAACCCACCTTGTCACCAGTGGCGAGAGTGTGGCTTTTTCACAGCTTGCAGTTGTGAAGGGGTGACAGCAGAGCTTCTTGGCCCGGCAGCAGGCCGTCGGTCCTGGGAGCTACAGCTCTCCTCCGGGCCCCGCCCCTCCAACTCAGAGGGTCCATCTGGGCGGGGCGGCCGCGTCAGTCTGTTTGCAAAGGTCCTGGTTAGAGGACAGAATCTCAGTTGGTGATGAAAGTGAAGTTCTGACACGTGCAACACCACGGAGCAACCTTGAAAGCCTGCTGCGTGGGGGAAGCCAGGCACAAGAGACCACATTCTGCAGGATTCCGTTTATAGGAAATGTTCAGGCATGAATAGTGGAGGAGTGGTTGCCTAGGGCTGAGGGGAGGGGAGGAGGAGAGGATCCTGAACAGGTCCATGGCATCTACGGGGGGATGAGGACATTCTGAAATTGACTGTGGTGATGGTTACACAAGTCTGTGAATGCCCAGAACCCACTGGGAATGGGGGAAGCGAAGGGTTTGTGGGCCGTATCTTAATAGAACTGTTATTTTTAAAATTTCTAGAAGAGGAAAACTTTTCACCCTGGCCAAGAACCATAGAACTGGGGGTAGGTGAGCACAGAAGACCTGTGCCCACGGCACCGTGTAGAGGAGGCCAGGGCGAGGTGAACACCAGCCATGTAGCTCCAGGTGTGGGCTCTGGCCTCTTCTGCGGTTCTATTAGAATGTAGGTCCTGGGGTCCATCCAGCCCCTGTCCCCTGCCTGCCGCGTCCAGTGCTGTAGAGCAGAAGGGCTGGAATGTGGATCTTTACACACTTCCATGGGAGAGGACTAAACCCTCTGGTTTAAGATAGCTGTGAGCCTGAGATGCCCAGCCTCCCAAGCGCTCGGACCCTCTGCCCAGAAACTGCAGACTGCTGAATGCTCAGGGACTTGAGGACCCCTGGGCCCTGGGGACCCAGGACACGCCCACGAGTAGCTTGTGTGCACTGTCCTGTGACGGCCGCCAGACTGAGACAGAGAGCCAGCCGCTCCCACAAGCCCAGCACGGCCAGTACCCCACCCTCTGCCCCCGCCCCCAGGTCCCAGGCCGTCGGATCCTGTCACCAGAGTCCCTGCCCGGTCCCTCCTAAGCGCAGTCCTGTGGCGTGTCCTCTTTGGGGTCTGGCTTCTTCATCTGAACGCCGCGTCTGGATGCCTCCCTCTGCTGAGGTGCGGTCACCGTCGCTCATTCTCGTCCCTGTTCAGCGTCTGTCGTATGAACAGACTGTGGCTTATTAATCTGCTCTGTTATCAGTGAGTTCTGCGTTCCCAGCCTGGGCCGTTAGTGAGCAGTGCCGACGTGAGCACTCTTGTTGGTCTGTTGGTGAACACGCGGCCGCGTCTCTGGGAGCCCTTCAGGGACCCCGAGGCTGGCCTGTGGGACTGTAGGCCAGCCGTCCACGGGTCCAGCCCCGGTCCATGCTGCCAAACAGCTGTCTGCAGTGCTGTAGCAGCTTCACCCCATCGGCAAGCAGCAGCTCCCCCTGCCTGCCCGCACCTGGTCTCTTGTTCACGATGTCCCTTCTGCCGGGTGTGCCTGAGTGGCACCTTGTTTGGGTCGGGGTCACTGGTGAAGCCCAGGCCACCGGCGGTGGGGTGGAGATGGGTGCACATGAGTGCTTCGGGAAGACTCCCTGGACTGATGGCTTTGATGACCAGCTCATACCTAGTGTCAGGAACTCGGGGTGGGGCGCAACACAGCGTGTTTTAATAAGCCCCCCCTCCGGGCTTCGGGGACTGACCCACCTGTGAGAGTCACTGCCCCTACCTTGAGGAGGGGCATGGACTCTGCTCCTCACTAGGTGCGACACCTTGATGTGGTTCTTAACCCATCAGGCCTCAGTTTCCTCCTCTGTAGAATGGGCCTCATGACCATGCCTATCACCCCCTCCTCCCAGTATGTTTTCAAGAATCAGATGAACCAATGGCTACACAGCCACTGGGACTTGAACCCTGGCGCCTGGCCAGCGCTAAACAAATACATAAAAGACGGGGCTCTCCCTGCCTCGCAGGGGCTGGCGCCAGCAGGGCCTTGCACATGAGGGGAACACATAGCACATCTTCCGCCACCTTCCAGGCCCTCGTCCCAGGTGAAGCTCTAGCCTGAGAGGCTGCGAGGGATGTGGATGGGGTGAGCGTGTGTTCCCCAAGACGTTCAGAGGCCCCAGACCCTTATCTCTGGAGAAGGCCCAGCCAGGGCCCGCTCTCCTAACGAGCTACTGACACCTTCCTCTGGTTCTGTTTTCAGTTTCCTGGAAAACACTGACCTTCCCTGCCCTGGGCCCCTCCCCCGGCCCCCACCCAGGACCTGAGCACCAGAGGCGCCAGGCATCTTGAGCCCGGTCCAAGGCAGGCAGATAAGAAATGCCCCTTGTATCTACCAGGGCTGAAATCACACACACCCAGGGCTGGGCGGCTCCACCTCCGGGTGGCATCATGCAGAAATGCTCACAGGCGCTGGAAGAAGTGCAAGCAGCCTTGGCCCAGCCAAGCTGCAGTCATGAAAGACGAGGCAACCGTGTGCCCGGTAGCCTGGAGGCAGCGAGGCGGATTTACAGCACAGCCCACTCCACAACCCGGGTTTTATGCACGGATAGGGAGGTGAAGGGCAGGCGATAAGCGAGGGGCAGGTCTGGGTAGAGCGTCGTTGTTCAGTCACTCGGTCGTGTTCGACTCTTTGCGAACCCTGTGGGCTGCAGCACGCCAGGCTTCCCTTCCTCCACTGTCTCCCAGAGTTTGCTCCGATTCATGAGTGCTTCGGAAGACTCCTGGACTGATGGCTTTGAGACGTCACTGTCAGGAACTCGGGGTGGGGCGCAACACAGCGTGTTTTAATAAGCCCCCCCTCCGGGCTTCGGGGACTGACCCACCTGTGAGAGTCACTGCCCCTACCTTGAGGAGGGGCATGGACTCTGCTCCTCACTAGGTGCGACACCTTGATGTGGTTCTTAACCCATCAGGCCTCAGTTTCCTCCTCTGTAGAATGGGCCTCATGACCATGCCTATCACCCCCTCCTCCCAGTATGTTTTCAAGAATCAGATGAACCAATGGCTACACAGCCACTGGGACTTGAACCCTGGCGCCTGGCCAGCGCTAAACAAATACATAAAAGACGGGGCTCTCCCTGCCTCGCAGGGGCTGGCGCCAGCAGGGCCTTGCACATGAGGGGAACACATAGCACATCTTCCGCCACCTTCCAGGCCCTCGTCCCAGGTGAAGCTCTAGCCTGAGAGGCTGCGAGGGATGTGGATGGGGTGAGCGTGTGTTCCCCAAGACGTTCAGAGGCCCCAGACCCTTATCTCTGGAGAAGGCCCAGCCAGGGCCCGCTCTCCTAACGAGCTACTGACACCTTCCTCTGGTTCTGTTTTCAGTTTCCTGGAAAACACTGACCTTCCCTGCCCTGGGCCCCTCCCCCGGCCCCCACCCAGGACCTGAGCACCAGAGGCGCCAGGCATCTTGAGCCCGGTCCAAGGCAGGCAGATAAGAAATGCCCCTTGTATCTACCAGGGCTGAAATCACACACACCCAGGGCTGGGCGGCTCCACCTCCGGGTGGCATCATGCAGAAATGCTCACAGGCGCTCGGAAGAAGTGCAAGCAGCCTTGGCCCAGCCAAGCTGCAGTCATGAAAGACGAGGCAACCGTGTGCCCGGTAGCCTGGAGGCAGCGAGGCGGATTTACAGCACAGCCCACTCCACAACCCGGGTTTTATGCACGGATAGGGAGGTGAAGGGCAGGGCGATAAAAGCGAGGGGCAGGTCTGGGTAGAGCGTCGTTGTTCAGTCACTCGGTCGTGTTCGACTCTTTGCGAACCCTGTGGGCTGCAGCACGCCAGGCTTCCCTTCCTCCACTGTCTCCCAGAGTTTGCTCCGATTCATGTCCATTGAGTCAGTGATGCTATCCAACCATCTCATCCTCCGCTGTCCCCTTCTCTTGCCCTCAATCTTCCCCGGCATCAGGGTCATTTCCCGTAAGTCAGCTCTTCGCATCAGGCAGCCAAAGTACTGGGGCTTCCGCTTCAGCATCAGTCCTTCCAGTGAACATTCAGGGCGGATTTCCTTTAGGATGGACTGGTTTGATCTCTTTGCAGTCCAAGGGACTCTCAAGAATCTTCGCCAGCACCACAATTCAAAAGTATCAATTCTTCGGCATTCAGCCTTCTTTATGGTCCAACTCTCACATCTGCACATGACTCCTGGGAAAACTGGAGACGCCGTTTCAATCCCTGGGTCGGGAACATCCTCTGGAGAGGGAAATGGCAACTCACTCCAGTATTCTTGCCCAAAAATTTCCCGAGGAGCCTGGAGGGCTGTAGTCCAAAGGGTTGCAAAGCATTAGGTATGACTGAGGGACTAATCACACAACACACACCCGCGTGCGCGCGCGCACACACACACACACACACACACACACACGAGCATATGCTCCCATTTGTATAGTGAGAAGATCCTGGTCCATACAGAACATCCTTGGAAAGGGTCCCCAGAACCTGATCACAGGGGCTGCCTCCAGGAGGACAGGGGGAGGTTGGGGAGGGTGTGAGAGGAAAGCTGACTTTCTCCTCAAAGCCTCTGGCTGCTTGAAAATTTTCTTTACCTCACATGCATGCATTACTACTGTGGTTGAGTTTTTCAGCTTGTTTTTGTTTTTCCTCCAAAGAAAGAGAAGAAAGACACTTTCTTTCTTGAACTTGCTGGAGGGGCATCCCCTGTTGGTCGCTGTGTGAGAGACTCAGGTTAAAACCAGTCAGCGGGGCTTCCCTGGTGGTCCAGTGGGTAAAGAGGCCGCCTTGCCATGCAAGGGGTACCAGTTCAATCCCTGGCCCAGGAAAATCCCACGTGCCGTGGAGCGGCTGGACCAGTGTGTCCAATTACGAGCCTGTGCCCTGGAGTGCATGCGCCCAGAGCCAATGCTCTACAACGAGAGAGACTGCTGTGATGGGAGGCGCACACAGGCCAAAGAATAAAGATGGATGAAAATAAATAAATAAATAACCAATAAAAGAGCCCAAAAAAAGAAGAGAGAGATCAAATTAAAGTTTAAAAAAAAAAACAAAAAACAGGCAGGGCTCTGGATTCAGATAGGGTGGGTTCAGATCTTGGCTGTACTACTTAATCGCTGTCTCAGGAAAGGTGTCTAACCTCTCCTGGCCTTGATTTTCTCCCCTGTAAATGGTTCATTATTGATATGGTATATTCATATTGATATGATGTGGATATTAAAAATAGTTCCTTTAGGACTTCCCTGGTAGTCCTGTGGTTGAGACTCCCCTCTTCTTCCAGTGTAGGTGGTGCAGGTTCAATCCCTGGTCAGGGAACTAAGATCCTGCATGCCCCTTGATGTACCAAAAAAAAAAAAAAAGGTTTTTTTCCCTTTGAACCAGTGAATCCTGAAGGAAGCCAACCCTGAATATTCATTGGCAGGACTGATGGTGAAGCTGAAGCTCCAATATTTTGGCCGCCTGGTGCAAAGAGAGGACTCATTGGAAAAGACCCTGATGGTGGGAAAGATTGAAGGCAAGTGTAAAAGGAGGTTGTAACGCAATGACACGACAATCAGCAAGCCGCTAGGAAAGTTTATTTTGGGAAGTGTTCCCAGGCGAGGTTCACAGGTCCAAGAGGTGGGCCAGTGAAGTCGCACCCAGGGGACAAACTGAAGGTCTTTTATAGGGGAAGTAAACAAGGGTAGGGGACAAGTCAAGGGGACCATGAAGTGGTTCATCGGGTTCCTCTGGATGTCATGGAAAAAACTTGTAACCAAGCTGATTTTCTTCTTTTGGGTATTATTCCTTATCGCCAGTTGCGGGACCTTCGGGGCCAGTAAATGGGCCAGTGGTTTTATGGCTTCTTTGTTCCTCTGGGGCCTGTTTTTCAGATGACTCTTAGTCAGCCCGTTTATTTTGACCTTGCGGGCTGGGGGCTCTGATTCCCAGGCAACCTAACAGGGGTGACAGAGGACGAGATGGTTGGATGGTATCACTGATTCAATGAACGTGAGTTTCAACGAGATCTCGGGGATGGTGAGACAGGGAGGCCCGGCGTGCTGCAGTCCATGGGGTCGCAAAGAGTCGAACACAACTGCGCGACTCAGCCACAGCAGAGCTTGTTGGCTTCTGTGAGCCTGTGCACAGACACACCTGTAAAGGTGCCAGGTGGGCACATGTGCCCAGTACTGCAATGGTTCCCACTGCTGTGAGAGACGGTCAGGCGGAGATCTTCATGCCTATTCACAGATGGATAAGTTGAGGCACAAAGTAGCAGTGTCCAGGGCAAAAGGTCTGGTTGGGGCAATGGGCACCATGGACCAGCCAGTCCCCTGCTCTGTGACCCCCCTCCCCGCTCAGGGGTTTGGGCCGGGGCCCTTAGAAGGGCTCTCTGGGCAGTTGCAAAATACTGCACCTGGTGGCTGTGGCTCAGCCAGGCCCAGCTGAGGAGCTTCCAGAGCCGGCCAAGAAGCCCTGGGGTCTTGCTCGGCAGAAGCAGATAATGCTGGGGCCTGCCACTCGCTCAGCATTCCAAGAGCTCCCTGGAGAGTGGCGGCTGCCCTCCAAGGACCCTGCTAGGAGAAGCCGGGCTCTAATCTCAATCCAGGTCATGATTTGGGCGTATGTAAACAGGCTAAAAATCCAAGCCATACACTGTACGTAGGTTGTATATTTGTTGTTGTTGTTTAGTTGCTACGTCGTGTCTGACTCTGTGCAGCCCCGTGGACTCTAGCCCGCCAGGCTCCTCTGCCTGTGGGATTTCCCAGGCAAGAACACTGGAGTGGGTTCCTTTCCCGGGGCTCCACCGGTGAAATTACTAGGGGACAAGTCAAGGGGACCATGAAGTGGTTCATCGGGTTCCTCTGGATGTCATGGAAAAAACTTGTAACCAAGCTGATTTTCTTCTTTTGGGTATTATTCCTTATCGCCAGTTGCGGGACCTTCGGGGCCAGTAAATGGGCCAGTGGTTTTATGGCTTCTTTGTTCCTCTGGGGCCTGTTTTTCAGATGACTCTTAGTCAGCCCGTTTATTTTGACCTTGCGGGCTGGGGGCTCTGATTCCCAGGCAACCTAACAGGGGTGACAGAGGACGAGATGGTTGGATGGTATCGCTGATTCAATGAACGTGAGTTTCAACGAGATCTCGGAGATGGTGAGACAGGGAGGCCCGGCGTGCTGCAGTCCATGGGGTCGCAAAGAGTCAAACACGACTGCGCGACTCAGCCACAGGAGAGCTTGTTGGCTTCTGTGAGCCTGTGCACAGACACACCTGTAAAGGTGCCAGGTGGGCACATGTGCCCAGTACTGCAATGGTTCCCACTGCTGTGGGAGACGGTCAGGCGGAGATCTTCATGCCTATTCACAGATGGATAAGTTGAGGCACAAAGTAGCAGTGTCCAGGGCAAAAGGTCTGGTTGGGGCAACGGGCACCATGGACCAGCCAGTCCCCTGCTCTGTGACCCCCCTCCCCGCTCAGGGGTTTGGGCCGGGGCCCTTAGAAGGGCTCTCTGGGCAGTTGCAAAATACTGCACCTGGTGGCTGTGGCTCAGCCAGGCCCAGCTGAGGAGCTTCCAGAGCCGGCCAAGAAGCCCTGGGGTCTTGCTCGGCAGAAGCAGATAATGCTGGGGCCTGCCACTCGCTCAGCATTCCAAGAGCTCCCTGGAGAGGTGGCGGCTGCCCCTCCAAGGACCCTGCTAGGAGAAGCCGGGGCTCGAATCTCAATCCAGGTCATGATTTGGGCGTATGTAAACAGGCTAAAAATCCAAGCCATACACTGTACGTAGGTTGTATATTTGTTGTTGTTGTTTAGTTGCTACGTCGTGTCTGACTCTGTGCAGCCCCGTGGACTCTAGCCCGCCAGGCTCCTCTGCCTGTGGGATTTCCCAGGCAAGAACACTGGAGTGGGTTCCCTTTCCCCTCTCCAGGGGGTCTTCCCACCCAGGGATCGAAACTTACAGGCAGATTGTTCAACACTGAGCCACCAAGGAAACCCAGGTTGTATACCCCTCGATCAGTGAGTAAGATCTGTCTCTTGTATACACACACACAAACACACACACACACACACAATTTTGGGTGCCACAAGGACAGGGAATTAAACAGCACTAAATAACATTCAGACAAAAACCAGTCTGGCCCAAGAATGGTCTCAAGAGGAACTCAGAATAGTTCATGAAGCCCTGCCCAGGCCTGGCCACCCACAGTGCCCCTCAGCCCTCCCCTCCATACCCCCACCCTGATCACCCCACCAGCCGCCCTCCTCACCACGCTTCTCACCAGGTGCTGGGGAGGGGTGTGAGCCTCGCCTTTCTCGGAAACGCGTGTGGTCCCTGGGCTGGGAGACAAAGCCACCCTCTTAGGAGCTTGGCCCCCAGGAGGAGGGAGGGGGAGAATTTCCATAGGAGAGTTTCCAAGAAGTGGGATTATTTACTGCTGGGAGGGGAATGCGCGGGTATGTCACCTGACACTGCCGCCTTCCAGACCCGTCCTCCTTTGCTTAGTGAGGCCCAGACACGGGGTGATTCTGCAGCGGTGGGGTCCTCCTCTGCCGTGGCCCCCCGCCCCAGGACCTTCTGCTCACCCGCCCTGGGCTGCCCTTACCGTGTTCCGCCGCCCACCTTTATGTCCTCACTGTGCCCCGGCCCCACAGACCCCAGTGCTGAGTGCTGCCAAGCATGGGCTCTGGAACCAGTCGTCATGGGGGTCAGGATGGCTGACCCCCATGGGACTTGGGACTCTGCCCTTGGGACTCTGCCGACTTCTCTAGGCCTTGGTTTTCTTGTTTGAAAAACCCAACCTCCTGGGGTCATCTGTGAGACTCGCAAATAAAAGGTGGAGCCCTTAGGGGACTTCCCTAATTGTCCAGAGGCGAGGACGCTCCCTCTGCAAGGAGCCTGGATTCCATCCCTGGGTGGGGAACTAGGTCCCACATGCCACAACTGAGTGTTCACATGCTGAACAAAGATCCAGGATCCTGGGTTCCTGAGTGCAGCAGCTAAGACCCAGTGTAGCCAGAGAAATAACAGATTGTTTTTGCTTAAGTAACGAAGCTGAACATATTCTAAAGTGGAGGCCTTTGAACTTTCAACACGCAGTAAGTGCTCAACAGCCCCTACCTGGGGTCCACGTGGTCAGGTCATCCACTCCTCTGAGGTTTGGCCATGTTGCCATCCCTCTTCTTGACTGGGGAGCCAGACTCCCCCCAACCGTCCTCCTGATGGTTCCCACTCCCCTCCTGTCTGCAAAGGCCTTGTAAAGGCCGGCAGCTGGTCTACCAGGATTTGCTGTTCCCAGGAGGTCCCTGGCTGTGTTCAGAGCCTCCCTGCCAGTCTTTGGCTCTCTGGGGACCACAAGCAGAGGCCAGAATGACAATGGGATGGGAGTTGCTTCTTCTGCGGCTTCCTAGGATTCCCAGAGTCTTCCTAGGGACTCCCAGGTCGGGAGTGTGAACCATTCTTTGGAAGCAGAAGCTGAGCGCTGAGGGAGCCCGACTCTAGAAGACATGCCCTTCCGTCTTCGGGTCAGGCTTCTGGCACTTGGTCCCGTGTCTGAGACTGTGTCCGGGTGGCAGGACCCCGGAACCCCACCCTGTGACAGAGGAGGAACCTGCAGGACCCAGAGGCACCGTGTGGCAGACCGTGAGCATGCTGGGGCTCTGCCGCTATTCTGCTTCCTGTCAGAACCCAGACTTCAGCGGGTAGAGAGGGATGGAGGATGGGTGCTGGGACCACCCTGGCCAGGTCAAGAGTGGGCAAGTGTGCGAGTGGCAGCTGGGAGTGCCCTGAGGCCCTCAAACCTGGTCATCTCTGGGCCTTGAGGTTCGCACACCTGGGTTTGAATCCTTGCTCTTGCCACTTAGCAGCTGTGTAACCCCAGGCCCGTGGCCTCCACTTTGAGCCTCAGTCTCCTCAGCTGCCAAATAGGCGTGTTCCCCACTGCACCATGAGCAATCCCTGGTCTTTTTGCTATTGACATTGTCATTACCCTGCAGTGTCTTCCAAGACCTGAGACCAGCTGTGGGTTCCCTCTCCCGGGGGGTGGCCCATCTCTGCTTCCTGGCCAAGGACGACGCAAGGAAATGTCCATGGAAGCCACGTGCTGTTTCTTGTTGGAATCGTGTCCCAGGAGAGGCCCGAGAGCCAGCTTCTGGCTCCACCTCAGCTCCCAGGGAACCTCAGGTTATTCTCTTGTGAAAGGGCTTTGCTGACCTTAAAGCTCTGGTTCCCTGATTTTAGGATTTCAAGGATCAGCAGACTTGATTGGTGGCGTTAACGACTGACTTTAAAAATGTGCAAAGTAAGGAGTTGTGAAGAAACCAACTAATATCTACAGTTTTCATTCCTTCCTAAAGAGAAACATGTTCATTGGGCATGTGTGCATGTCTGTGCGCCCACAGAAGTGCACACACACATATGTGCTCACATTCAGAAGTTCATCATGTGAGAGGCCAAGCTGGTCCCTGAAAGTGCCCTCCTCTGGGGAATCCTCCCACCCGGGACTGACCCAGGTCTCCCGCTCTGCTCTGCTGGCACATTCTTTACTGTCTGAGCCCCAGGGAAGCCCTAATGTGGAGCAATTACAATAATTAGCACTTGCACTGCCAGGTCTGAACTCACAGGGGCCTGAGTGTAGGCTCGGCTGGGAAGTGGATGCCGAAGGACAAGAAGGGATGTGCCTGAGGCCACAGAGCTCTTAGGATGCAGATCCATGATCCTGGCCCAAGGCGGGGACAGCTCGTGCTCAGCACCCCTAGGCCAGTGGCCCCCCAACGTCAGCAATCATCAGTGAGAACATGTTTTCCTAGTAGGACCCCAGGTGACGCTGGCTTGGGGACCATGCTCTGGGAACCCTGTGGTTAGGTCTGACTCTAGGAAACCCCTGCTAATGTGCCCTGCTTTTCTCTCTTTACTTTGGAGACGTCAGCCTCAGTCTGGGAGCCAGCACATGGGAGCTGCGGTGGGATGAGGACGCCTGATTTGGACTGCTTCCCTTCCACCAGGGCTCAGTGATCCCATCTGACAAATGGGACTATTGTGACCTTCTCTGCCTCTCTCCAGGGGGCAGGGGAGCAGGGAGGGAGACAGGGCGATGGTTGGTGAGGAATCCTTTTACCAGGCACCCTCAGACAACAGTTAGTGTTTACTGAGCACCCATAGTGACCAGACACAGTTTATGTATTTAGTTATCAAACACTTATTGAGAGCTTCCTGGATTCCAGGCGGGCACTGCTCTGAGGTTTTACCTGTGTCAACTTGTTTAATTTCCATTACGAGAAGGATGGGCTTCCCTGGTGGCTCAGAAGGCAAAGAACCTGCCTGCCAAGGCAGGAGACCTGGGTTCGATCCCTGGGTCAGGAACATCCCCTGGAGAAGGGACTGGCAATCCACTCCAGTATGAGCAGAAGCGTCTGGAGGGCTGCAGTCCACAGGGTCGCAAGGAGTCAGGCACGACTGAGCGACGTACACTTTCACCTTCCTGAGTATGCGGAGATCCTTGTTTTACAGGTGAAGAAATGCAGGGACCGAGAGGGTGAGTCCCTTGCCTGAGGTCTCATAGCAAATAAGACATAAAGTCAGGGTTCCCAGCCAGACTCCAGGATCTGCCCCTTGTCCTCACTGTGGCCTGGGTTATGACAGCCCAGACCAGGGCTGGGGTGTGAGGAGGGCTCTGCCTGGTAGTAACCCTGGCTTGCTGGGTTGTAGGGGGTTAAGTAGTGGCCCCCAAAGAGACATGTTTGTGTTCTAAACCCCAGAACCTGTGAATGTGACCTTCTTTGAGGCAAGAACGGGGGACTTCCCTGGTGGTCCAGTGGTTAAGGATCTACCTTGTAATGTAGGGGACTTGGCTTTGATCCCTGGTCAGGGAGCTAAGAGCCCACCTGCCTCGGAAGAGCTCAGCCCGTATATCGTGTCTACCACCCAACACTAAATTCAAAAGAGGAAAAAATAAATAAGAAAAATTTTAAAAAGGTGCAGTTAAGTTAAGGATCTGGAAGTGAGACCATTCCAGGATGTAGGGTGGGCCCTAAGCCCGGTGAACGGTGTCCTCATAAGAGAAAGGCAGAGGAAGCTTTGAGACACACAGGCACGGCGGCGGGGCGGGCAGGAGTGATGTCAGACGTCTGGCCTTCAGAACGGAGAGAGTGCATTTCTGTAGTTTGAAGCCTTCAGGTCCGCTGGTTACAGCAGCTTGGGGGCGGACGTGCTGGCTGACCTGGGCACGTCCCTGCTCCGCTCTGGCCCTCTCGTCCTCTTGTCACCCGCACCTTGCAGCCGCCAGGTCCGCTGCATACAGGCCCCCAACGCCAGCTGCTCCGAGACCCCTTCAGGGCCTGGGGGGAGTGTGCGGACCGGGAGCCTCCCCTGGGACCAGTGCTGGGCGGGCCTCCATGGGTTTGCTCCTAGACCCGCCTCCCTGCAGACCCGCAAGGCTGGGGGGGCTGTGGGCTCCACGGCAGAGCTCTGTAACGCGGACAAGATACCCTTACCCCCAAGGCGCCAGTGGCCTCTTCTGGGAGATAAGACCCTCTGGCCCTCTGGGGTCACCGGGTGCGTTCACGGGGCTCCTCCCGTGAACGGTCTGGCCCTCATCGGCCACCTGTGTTGTTCTTGTTCCTTCCACGAGCCTTTGCCAGGCACCCATCGCCTGCATGACTGACCCCGCGACCCTTCTCAGAGGTGAAGGTTCTTGTTATGATACAATTCTCGCAGCTTTAGTCGTGAGGGAGACGGCAGACCAAAGAGGGTACATCCTCTGTGGAAGCCACCAAGCTCGCAGAGGGAGAGCCAGGACCCCAGCCCAGGTCTCCCCCACTTCTGAGCAGTGAGGGTGGCTGGAGGAGGGGGGCTTCCTGGTGGGTGGGGCTGGTGGGAGCAGATTGCTTGGACTGGCAGCGGTCTGCACAGAGAGGAGTGTGCGCGCCTGCCCGTGACATCTGTGCGTGTGCCTGTATGGGGAGACATGTGCACACACGTGTATGTGCACACATGTGTGTGTGCATGAGTTTCGCTTTCACAGTCAGTGCTGCTCAGAGGCCCGATTCCTGTAAACCTGCCCTTCTGGTCTCCAGCAGACACTGTGGTGCAGCAGCAGAGGCACTGAGGCCTGGGCTTGTTGACCTGTGGCTTCCTATGCTCGCTCCCCTGGCTGCAGCAGGTGGAGGGGATGTAGACGAGGCGGGACATCTGTCCCCCGCCGCCAGTCGCCGGCCTTGCTGGCTGTGGCATCTGTGGGCATGAAGCCAACTGTAGGAGCCCAAGGGAAGTCACACCCACCCCAAGGTGGCTAAGGCACAGCTACCTCAGGAAATGAGGGTGCATTTGGGGGACCTATCAGGCCCAACTGGACAGAAAGACTGGTGAAGAAATCTACCTATCAGGACTTCCCTGGTGGTCCAGTGACTAAGACGCCAGGCTCCCAATGCAGGGGGCCCAGGTTCGATCCCTAGTCGGGGAACTAGGTTCTGCCTACTGCAACTAAAGATCCTGCATGCTGCAGCTAAGACTTGACACATCAAAAGGAAGAAAGATGGCGGGAGGGAAGGGAAGGGAGGGAGAGATGAGGAAAGCCAGAAAGAAAGAAAGACCCAGGTATGGCCCTTGGTCTCAGTGTCTCCTCCTGTAAAAGAGGGGTAGTAAGTCCCCCATGCAGAGGAGCATGACACCACTCATGGAGCCATCACTGAGACCTTGGAGACTGAGTCGTGAATGGGACAGTCCTCAAGGCACCAGTCTCTTCTCCACTCATCTGTGCTTCCCTGAGTGAGCACAGAGGCTTGGGCTGGGACACATTAAAGAGCGGCCTAACCTTGCCCCTTCTGTTCCATCTGGAAGTAGCACTGGCTGCCTGTTGTTATTTTCCAGGGGCTAGAGGAGTGAGCGGTCCTTTGTTAATCCTGCATCTGCCCCCGGGTGGTGGGTACTTTCATCTTCAACCCATTTGGCAGATGAGGAAAGTAAATCCTCCTAAGGACCTTGCTCAGGATCCCATCCTAGGAGGTGGTCCAGCAGGGAATTCCAATCAAGTAGGGACGGGCTACAGAGTGGCTGCTGCGCCCTTTGGAGGCCTCTGGGGTGGGGGTGGGGACGTCCGCTCCGCCCCAGGAGTTGGGGGTAAGGCCATCGGGCTGGAGGAAGGGAGGAAGCAAAGGTAAGGAGGTGGACCTGAGCGAGAGTGTGGGGTCAGGGGAGAGCAGCTTGTGGTCAAGAGGGGCGTGGAGAGGCCAGGGGAGGTCAGAGCACAGGGGTCCTCGAGCCATGAGCCTGCTGGGGCTTGGGCAGGGGAGGGGTGAGGGGAGCCTCACGGGGAAAGGTGGGTGGTCAGTTCCTGGCGGGGTGACTTGTTCACTTCATCCTTGTCTCAGTCGCCCAGTGACTCAGGCTCCAGACCAGGGTGTCGACCTTGATTCTCCTCTGTCACCGCTCAGCGGCCCCAGGCGGCCGAGCTGAAACCAGCCACTGCCCCTGTCTCCTTGTGCGACCCGCTCCAGCCTCAGCATCTCCAGCCACTGCGGCTGCAGCCCCCTGGCGGCTCTCCCGGAGCCTGTGCCCCACCCTCCGCCCCGCCAGCCCAGCCCGTTTCCCCCACGGCAGCCATGCGCGGCCACGGAAAATAGAAACCAGAGCCCCGTTCTCTCCCCTCCCCAGCCCTCCAGAGGAGGGTACACCTCTGTTGCATTTAGAAGATGTGAGTCTCTGCCGGATCAGAGCCCCCACTGACCTCTTGACCTCACTGCCCCTCCCTCAGGCCACCCGCCCCTGCTGGCCTCTCCGCTCCTCTGACCCCGGGTCATTCCCACCGCAGGGCCTTCGCATCTGCCGTTCCCTCGGCCAGGAAGGCCCTTCCTGGAATCACTGATTCCTTCTCATCCTTCAGGTCTCAGACTGAGCATCACCAGCTGAGCTGTGCAGGCGCTACGGCCTGTCCAAGCTTTGTGACCCCATGAACTGCAGCACACGGGGATTCCCTGTCCTCCGCTGTCTCCCCCCTCCCCTCTGTCTTTCCCAGCATCAAGGTCACTTCCCATGAGCCAGCTCTTCACATCAGGAGGCCAAAGTATGCGAGCTTCAGCTTCAGCATCCATCCTTCCAATGAATATTCAGGGTTGACTTCTTTTAGGATTGACTGGTTTGATCTCAGTCCAAGGGACTTTTAAGAGTCTTCTCTAGCACCACACTTCGTCCGCTCCGCCCCAGGAGTTGGGGGTAAGGCCATCGGGCTGGAGGAAGGGAGGAAGCAAAGGTAAGGAGGTGGACCTGAGCGAGAGTGTGGGGTCAGGGGAGAGCAGCTTGTGGTCAAGAGGGGCGTGGAGAGGCCAGGGGAGGTCAGAGCACAGGGGTCCTCGAGCCATGAGCCTGCTGGGGCTTGGGCAGGGGAGGGGTGAGGGGAGCCTCACGGGGAAAGGTGGGTGGTCAGTTCCTGGCGGGGTGACTTGTTCACTTCATCCTTGTCTCAGTCGCCCAGTGACTCAGGCTCCAGACCAGGGTGTCGACCTTGATTCTCCTCTGTCACCGCTCAGCGGCCCCAGGCGGCCGAGCTGAAACCAGCCACTGCCCCTGTCTCCTTGTGCGACCCGCTCCAGCCTCAGCATCTCCAGCCACTGCGGCTGCAGCCCCCTGGCGGCTCTCCCGGAGCCTGTGCCCCACCCTCCGCCCCGCCAGCCCAGCCCGTTTCCCCCACGGCAGCCATGCGCGGCCACGGAAAATAGAAACCAGAGCCCCGTTCTCTCCCCTCCCCAGCCCTCCAGAGGAGGGTACACCTCTGTTGCATTTAGAAGATGTGAGTCTCTGCCGGATCAGAGCCCCCACTGACCTCTTGACCTCACTGCCCCTCCCTCAGGCCACCCGCCCCTGCTGGCCTCTCCGCTCCTCTGACCCCGGGTCATTCCCACCGCAGGGCCTTCGCATCTGCCGTTCCCTCGGCCAGGAAGGCCCTTCCTGGAATCACTGATTCCTTCTCATCCTTCAGGTCTCAGACTGAGCATCACCAGCTGAGCTGTGCAGGCGCTACGGCCTGTCCAAGCTTTGTGACCCCATGAACTGCAGCACACGGGGATTCCCTGTCCTCCGCTGTCTCCCCCCTCCCCTCTGTCTTTCCCAGCATCAAGGTCACTTCCCATGAGCCAGCTCTTCACATCAGGAGGCCAAAGTATGCGAGCTTCAGCTTCAGCATCCATCCTTCCAATGAATATTCAGGGTTGACTTCTTTTAGGATTGACTGGTTTGATCTCAGTCCAAGGGACTTTTAAGAGTCTTCTCTAGCACCACACTTCAAAAGCATCAGTTCTTTGGTGCTTAGCCTTTTTTTTTTTTAAGAACATTTTTATTTTATTTATTTTCATCCATATTTATTCTTTGGAATGTGTGGTCCTCCCATTGCAGTGGCCTCTCTCATTGCAGAGCACCAGCTCTGGATGCATGCGCTCCAGAGCAATGGCTTGTAATCAGACACACTGGCTCAGCCGCTCCACGGCACATGGGGATCTTCCCAGGCCAGGGATCGAATTGGTGCCTCTTGCACTGCAAGACAGACTCTTTACCCACTGGACCACCAGGGAATCCCCATGCTCAGCCTTCTTTATAGTCCAGCTCTCACATCCCTTTCCAAATGAAAACCCTCTCCATGACCCCTGCATACACATCACTCAAACCAGCCTGTGTCTTCTTCCCATTCACATAAAATCAGAGTCATTGTCTGTTTTGTTTACTCCTGCATCTTGCTGCCTGGCATGCAGCAGGGCATTTGGTGAATACTTGTTGAGTGGAGAAATGAGTGAAGAGATCAGGCTGAGTCTTTCGTTCTGTAAAATGGGACCGTGTCAAGCCCTCTAGGCAGGGAGGTGTAGCTCAGAGGTAATGCTTGTGAGCAGCCTGAGTTCTTCTCCCTCATTCAAGGACTCCCTGGAAGGAAGGGCCATCCGGCAGGCTCCTGGACTGGCATTGTTCAGCCCTCGTGCAGCCGGCCCTTTGCCCCCAGGTCCCTGAGGATGGCTGGGGGCTTGGCTCCCCAGGGCCCAGTCTCAGGCTCATGCAAACTCTATTTCCCAGCCCAGTGGCTCTGGCACCCAATACAGCCCATTTAAAAGAAACTTTGGGGGTTGACTCACACTTCCTTTGTCTCCAGCTGGGTTCACTCAAGAGTGGTTGTTTTGCAAGGCTGAGGTTTGGGTCGGCTGTCTGCTGCAGTGACCCTGTCGGGAGGGTCATGCCCCTCCCCCCGAACCTCAGTCTCAGGACAGTTGAGAAACAGCTCTTTGGGGCACTCGGGGGATTCCACTTTGGAGAAACTGCTCTAAGGCTTCGGCGGGTGGTCAGCTTATCCACTCCTCTGCCTCCCAGCCTAAGGCCTCCTAAAACCCACCCGGGAAGGGCACCTGCTCCCTTTGCGCGGCGGGCACTTCAGCACCTCAGGTCCCCCAGTTTTCCTTCCTGCTCCACGAATCAAGGCATTCCTTTTCCCTGCCTTGCTCAGAAGTTTTGAAGCATTTTTCTTTTTTTCTGTGCAATTGTCCATGGTGACACTCAGCGTCTGTTTTCTAGAATAGTTCCACTTTCACAGAATTGTGATCCCTCTGGGAAAGGGGTTCATTACAGTAAAATGTATTGGCCCAGGTTTCTTTCTTTCTTTCTTTCTTTCTTTCTTTGTGGCCACTTCTATTGGTCTTTCATTTATTCATTTTCATCCATCCTTGTTCTGTGGCCTGTGTGGACCTCCCATCGCAGTGGCCTCGCTCGCTGCAGAGCACCAGCTCTGGGCGCATGCGCTCCAGAGGTCCCAGGTTTCTTTTTTTTTAATTTTTAATTTTTTACAGAGTTTTGTTGTTTACTGCCCCACATCAACCTAAATCTGCTATAGGTATACATATGTCCCCTCCCTCATGAACTTCCCTCCCATATCCCTCCCCATCCCACCCCTCTAGGCTGTTGCAGAGCCCCTGTTTGAGTTCCCTTAGTCTTATAGCAGATTCCTCTCCCTCACCCCAATGTCCCTAAGTCTGTTCTCTATGTCTGTTTCTCCATTGCTGCTCTGCATATACATTTATCAGTACCATCTTTCTAGATTCCATATATGTGTGTGTCAGTATGCAATATTTATCTTTCTCTTTCTGACTTACTTCACTCTATATACAGGTTCTAGATTCATCCACCTCATTGGAACTGACTCAAATGCATTTCTTTTTATGGCTGAGTAATATATGTATCACAGCTTCTTTATCCATTTATCTGTCAGTGGACATTTAGGTTACTTCCATGTTCTAGCTACTGTAAACAGTGCTGCAGTGAGCAATGGGGTACATGTGTCTTTTTCAATTTTGATTTCCTACTACTATATGCCTAGTGGTAGGACTGCTGGGTCATATGATGGTTCTATTTCTAGTTTTATGTGGAATCTCCATCCTGTCTTCCATAGTGGCTCTATTCATTTACATTCCCACCAATAGTGCAAGAGGGTTCTCTTTTCTCCACACCCTCTCCAGACTTTATTGTTTGTAGACTTTTTGATGATGACCATTCTGACTATTGTGACGTGATATTTCATTGTAGTTTTGATTTGTGTTTCTCTAACAGTGAGCAATGTTAAGCACGTTTTCATGTGTTTGTTGGCCATCTGTATGTCTTCTTTGGAGAGATGTTTGTTTAGGTCTTCTTTCCCATTGTTTTGTTTGGGTTCTTTGTGTTTTTTTCAGTAGTATGAGCTGCTTGTATATTTTGGAAATTAATTCTTTGTCAGTTGTTTCATTTGCTATTATTTTCTCCCATTCTGACGGTTGTCTTTTGATCCTGTTTATAGTTTCTTTTGCTGTGCAAAAGCTTTTAAGTTTAATTAGGTCCCACTTGTTTATTTTTGTTTTTATTTCCATTGCTCTAGAAGGTGGGTCATAGAAGATCCTGCTTTGATTTATGTCATCGAGTGTTCTGCCTATGTTATCCTCTAAGAGTTTTAGGGTTTCTGGTCTTATAGTTAGTCTTTAATCCATTTTGAGTTTATCTTTGTGTATGGTGTTAGAAAATGTTCCAACTTCATTTTTTTGCATGTAGCTATCCAATTTTCCCAGCACCATTTGTTGAAGAGGCTGTCTTTGTCCCATTTCATATTTTCGCCTCCTTTGTCAAAAATAAGGTACCCGTAGGTGCATGGGTTTATCTCTGGGCTCTCTATCTTGTTCCATTGGTCTATGTATCTGTTTTTGTGCGAGTGCCATACTGTCTTGATAACTGTTGCTTTGTAGTAGAGTCTTACGTCAGGAAGATTAATTCCTCCTGCTCCATTCTTCTTTCTCAAGACTGCTTTGGCTGTCTGGGGTCTTTTGCGTTTCCATATGAATTGTGATTTTTTTTGTTCGAGTTCTATGAAAAATGCCATTGGTAATTTGATAAGGATCACATTGAATCTGTAGATTACACTCGGTAGTATAGTCATTTTCACAATATTGATTCTTCCAACCCAGGAACATGGAACATCTCTCCATCTGTTTATGTTGTTTTTTATTTCTTTAATCAGTGTCTTATAATTTTCTGTGTACAGTTCTTCTGTTTTTTTAGATAGGTTTATTCCTAGACATATATTTTTTAATTTTTGTTGCAATGGTGAATGGAACTGATTCCTTGATTTCTCTTTCTGATTTTTCATTGTTAGTATATAGGAATACAAGTGATTTCTGTGTATTGATTTTGTATCCTGTGACTCTGCTAAATTCGCTGATTAGCTCTAGTAATTTTCCGATTGTAGCTTTAGGGTTTTCTATGTTGATGTTAGCACGTCTGCTACCAGTCAGAGTTTGACTTCTTCTCCAGTCTGGATTCCTCTTATTTCTTTTTCTTCTCTAATTGCCGCAGCTAGAACTTCCAAGACTGTGCTGAATAATAGTGGTGAGAGTGGACACCCCTGTCTTGTTCCCGATCTTAGAGGGAAAGCTTTCAGTTTTTCACCATTGAGGATGATGTTTGCTGTGGGCTTTCATTGTGGCTGTCCCTGTGTTGAGGTAGATTCCCCCTATTTGGCCCAGGTTTCTTGTTGACAACACTGGAAGACTTTTCATGTAAATCAGGTCACACCATTCAGGGGGCAGGGGATCCTGGACTGGACTCTGTGTTCCCAGTTTTGATTTGAAAAACACATTCTTTGAAGTCACATGCATGCTGATCAGAAGTTGTCCTTGGCAAAGGAGAAAAGGTCAGCGAGAGCTTCTAGGTAATAGCCAGTTGCTTTTGGGGGTAATATTTAACCCTTTTCATCACATCTGCCCGTAGAAAGAACTCAAGCTTTGAAGACAGACCGACTCAGGGTCAGCCTCCTGGTTTTGTGGCCCTGGGCTAGTTACTTAGACCTCTCTGAGTCCCAGCTTTTTGGCGTAGATTTAGGGCACAGTTATCCCTGGATACTTCTTGTTTTCCTGGTTTGAAACTTAAAAAAAAAAAAAAAAAAAGATAAAATTCACATAGCATAAAAGTAACCATTTTCATGTGAACAATTCCATGGTATCTAGTACATTCACAGTGCTGTACAACCGCCACATTCGTCTCGTTCCAGAAGTGCTTCAGCAGCCCCAGCGGGGACGTGGTACCCATCAGCAGTCACACCCCGCTCCCCCAACTCCTAAAGCATAAATTTGCACATTTCTGATCTTTCCTGGGTCTCCTAGGCTGAGTCCCTTGAAGAAGACAGCGTGTTCCCACCGGGGCCACAGCCAGTGACAATAAGCAACCTGCTGTCAATTGCACCCGAGGGCTGGTCTCACTGTGTGTGTGGTGTGTGTGCGCGTGCAATTCTATGAATTTTTTTAAAAATGTAATTCACTTATTTTTGGACTGAGCTGGGTCCTCGTTGCTGGGTGCAGGCTTCTCACTGCGATAGCTTCGCTTGTGGCAGAGCATGGGCTGTAGGGAGATGAGGCTCAGTAGTTACGGCCCACAGGTTGAGTTGCCCTGCAGCTGGTAGGATGTTCCCAGGCCAGGAATCGAACCCATGTCCCCTGCATGGGCAGGCAGACTCTCAACTACTGGACCACTCTCCAAGACTCTGTTGTAGGAAGGCTGGGTGGCAGCCCTGGAACCTTAAACCATCCCCCGCCTCTGTGTTAAGGCATCCGCCACTGGTTAAAGGAATGTCTCTCACATAGGCCTCCTGTCCCATTGGCCAGTTTTGGACAAATGGAAGATTTTCTGAATGGTCACACCATTCAGGGGCAGGGGATCCTGGACTGGACTTGCCTTTTGATTTGAAAACACATTCTTTGAAGTCACATGCAGGCTGATCAGAAGTTGTCCTTGGCAAAGGAGAAAAGGTCAGCGAGAGCTTCTAGGTAATAGCCAGTTGCTTTTGGGGGTAATATTTAACCCTTTTCATCACATCTGCCCGTAGAAAGAACTCAAGCTTTGAAGACAGACCGACTCAGGGTCAGCCTCCTGGTTTTGTGGCCCTGGGCTAGTTACTTAGACCTCTCTGAGTCCCAGCTTTTTGGCGTAGATTTAGGGCACAGTTATCCCTGGATACTTCTTGTTTTCCTGGTTTGAAACTTAAAAAAAAAAAAAAAAAAAGATAAAATTCACATAGCATAAAAGTAACCATTTTCATGTGAACAATTCCATGGTATCTAGTACATTCACAGTGCTGTACAACCGCCACATTCGTCTCGTTCCAGAAGTGCTTCAGCAGCCCCAGCGGGGACGTGGTACCCATCAGCAGTCACACCCCGCTCCCCCAACTCCTAAAGCATAAATTTGCACATTTCTGATCTTTCCTGGGTCTCCTAGGCTGAGTCCCTTGAAGAAGACAGCGTGTTCCCCACCGGGGCCACAGCCAGTGACAATAAGCAACCTGCTGTCAATTGCACCCGCAGGGCTGGTCTCACTGTGTGTGTGGTGTGTGTGTGCGCGTGCAATTCTATGAATTTTTTTAAAAATGTAATTCACTTATTTTTGGACTGAGCTGGGTCCTCGTTGCTGGGTGCAGGCTTCTCACTGCGATAGCTTCGCTTGTGGCAGAGCATGGGCTGTAGGGAGATGAGGCTCAGTAGTTACGGCCCACAGGTTGAGTTGCCCTGCAGCTGGTAGGATGTTCCCAGGCCAGGAATCGAACCCATGTCCCCTGCATGGGCAGGCAGACTCTCAACTACTGGACCACTCTCCAAGACTCTGTTGTAGGAAGGCTGGGTGGCAGCCCTGGAACCTTAAACCATCCCCCCGCCTCTGTGTTAAGGAAACCCCGCGCATCCGCCACTGGGATTCTACAAGGAAATGTACTCATCACATACCTGGCCTCCTGTCCTCCTTGCTGTCCACCCATCAATCTACCTTACCTTTTCTTAAAAAATAAGTGTTGTATTAATTAATTAACTTTTTGGTTACACTGGGTCTTTATTACTGCCTTTCTCTAGCTGTGATGAGTGAAGATGACTCTCTAGTTGCAGTGCATGGGCTTCTCGCTGCTGTGGCTTCTCTTGTGGTGGAGCGTGGGCCCCAGGGAGCGTGGACTTCAGTAGCTGTGGCTCACGGGCGTGGCCGCTCCACGGCACGTGGGATCTTCCCAGACCAGGGATGGAATCCTTGTCCCCTGCGTTGGCAGGCAGATTCTTAACTACTGGACCACCAAGGAAGCCCTCTACCTTACTTTATGGTAGTTTTTCTTTTAAATATGCACCTGTAGTTTATTTTGGTTTTTCTAAATAGATAGTCACATCTGCAAACAATAGGATTTTTGTTTCAGCGCCAACCCAAATTCCTTACAACTTCTGATTCTCACACATTGGCTAGAAATCCCATTACTGCTGTCACTAAGTCGTGTCCAACTCTTTGTAACTCCATGGACTGAAGCCCACCATTCTCCTCTGTCCATGGGCTTTCCCAAGCAAAAATACTGGAGCAGGTTGCCATTTCCTTGTCCAGGGCCATCTTCCTTCTCGATGACCTTCAAAACAAATTGCAGACATCTGTACACCTCCTCATTCCCTACATACTTTGGCATGCGTTTTGTTAACTAAAGCTCCAAATATAACTTTTTGATAGAAAGTGACAGTGTTACTTGCTCAGTCATGTCTGACTCTTTGCAACCTCATGGATGGTAGCCTGCCAGTCTCCTTTGTCCATGGGGATTACCCAGATAAGAATTCTTGAGTAGGTTGCCATCTCCTACTAGTAGATGCATTCCCCCTAGTAGATCCATTCTACAGGAGATCTTCCTGACCCAGGGATCGAATCCAGGTCTCCTGCATTGCAGGTGAATTCTTTGCCATCTGAGCCAGCAGAGAAGCCCCTTTTTGATGGAACTTGTACTTAAAAAATAACTCTCCCTGGGCCACTGGATTTGCTCTGCCATGGCCCACACTCTGTCTGTGGAGTGTGCTTTCTCTGAATCTGAATAAATGCATTTCTTACCTAAAAAAAAAAAAAAATTTCCCTGGGGAATTAATTCACTGTGGTAATGACCCAGGATAGTGGGTAAGAGCCCACCTTCTCTAGGGGTCTGATTATTGAAAGACATGGGAGAGGGACTGTTTATTCCAGGTGGGGACTGGAACCCCGGCCCTACCTCTTACCAGCTGTGTGGTTTTGGACAGGTCACATCACTGTCTATACGTAGTTTCCCCATCCATTAAATGGACTTAAGAAAACCACTTACAGACTTACTTGGTGGTCTAGTGGATAAGAATCTGCCTGCCAATGCCAGGGACACCGTGTGGATCCCTGCTCCCGGAAGACCCCACATGCCTCAAGGCAGCGAAGCCCATGTGCTACAATTACTGAGCCTGAGTTCTAGAGCCCATGAGCTGCAATTACTGAAGCCTGAGTGCCTAGAGCCCATGCTGGGCAACCAGAGAAGCCACTGCAACAAGAAGCCTATGCACCACAACTAGAGAAAGCCCATGCACAGCAACAAAGACCCAGAGCAACCAAAAATAAGTTAATTAAAAAAAGAAAAGCAGTTACACCTTACGGTTATTCTGAGGAATCACAGAGCTTGCACACGAAGCACCTGGAGTGGTGCTTAGTACGCACTGAGCGCTCGGCTAATGACAGCCTTTGAGGTTCTATAGATGGGTAATCTCTCAGAGCAGACTCTTGCAGCATCTGCCCTCTTTTTGCAAACGCTCCAAATATAACTTTTGATAGAAAGTGACAGTGTTACTTGCTCAGTCATGTCTGACTCTTTGCAACCTCATGGATGGTAGCCTGCCAGTCTCCTTTGTCCATGGGGATTACCCAGATAAGAATTCTTGAGTAGGTTGCCATCTCCTACTAGTAGATGCATTCCCCCTAGTAGATCCATTCTACAGGAGATCTTCCTGACCCAGGGATCGAATCCAGGTCTCCTGCATTGCAGGTGAATTCTTTGCCATCTGAGCCAGCAGAGAAGCCCCTTTTTGATGGAACTTGTACTTAAAAAATAACTCTCCCTGGGCCACTGGATTTGCTCTGCCATGGCCCACACTCTGTCTGTGGAGTGTGCTTTCTCTGAATCTGAATAAATGCATTTCTTACCTAAAAAAAAAAATTTCCCTGGGGAATTAATTCACTGTGGTAATGACCCAGGATAGTGGGTAAGAGCCCACCTTCTCTAGGGGTCTGATTATTGAAAGACATGGGAGAGGGACTGTTTATTCCAGGTGGGGACTGGAACCCCGGCCCTACCTCTTACCAGCTGTGTGGTTTTGGACAGGTCACATCACTGTCTATACGTAGTTTCCCCATCCATTAAATGGACTTAAGAAAACCACTTACAGACTTACTTGGTGGTCTAGTGGATAAGAATCTGCCTGCCAATGCCAGGGACACCGTGTGGATCCCTGCTCCCGGAAGACCCCACATGCCTCAAGGCAGCGAAGCCCATGTGCTACAATTACTGAGCCTGAGTTCTAGAGCCCATGAGCTGCAATTACTGAAGCCTGAGTGCCTAGAGCCCATGCTGGGCAACCAGAGAAGCCACTGCAACAAGAAGCCTATGCACCACAACTAGAGAAAGCCCATGCACAGCAACAAAGACCCAGAGCAACCAAAAATAAGTTAATTAAAAAAAGAAAAGCAGTTACACCTTACGGTTATTCTGAGGAATCACAGAGCTTGCACACGAAGCACCTGGAGTGGTGCTTAGTACGCACTGAGCGCTCGGCTAATGACAGCCTTTGAGGTTCTATAGATGGGTAATCTCTCAGAGCAGACTCTTGCCCTCCCTTAGGCACTAGGGTTTGGTTTGTTCCTGGCCTGGTGAACGGGTGGAGTGAACGCGAGGCCTGGGCACAGCACTCCCTTAGCCTTACCTTTGTCCTCAGGCAGCAGGAAACACCCTCCTAACAGTCTTTGATCTCCCAGGGAAGCTGGGGTCAGGGAAGGCCCTGGGAAGGGTGGCTGGTGGGGAGGGACACACCCTCCACAGAGGGAGGGCTCACCCAGCATGTGCTGTCAGACACCAGCTGTCTGTCCATGTCAATAATTTGAGACGCCCATTTTGCAACTCTTAGAACTGGGGAAACTCTCGGCCCCTGGATATTTTGCATGGGGCACCAAGGATCTTCCCATCAGTGAATGCAAGCTGCTCAGGTGCCCAGAGTTCCACAGTCTGTGGTCTAGGATTTATAAAGTAAAAAACTGGAAATAGCCTATGTCAATCTCTAGGATATTAGGTAGGTAGGTGATGAGACAAATAGAATCTCACAAAGTCATTCAAGAGGAAGCAGAGGGGGCTTCCCGGGGGCTTCCCCTGGTGGTCCAGTGGGTAAGGACACCGCCTTACAGTGCAAGGGGTGCCGGTTCGAGCCCTGGCCTGGGAAGATCCCACGTGCCACGGAGTGGCTGGACTGATGTGTCCAATTACCGAGCCAGAGCTCTGGAGTGCATGCGCCCAGAGCCGGTGCTCTGCAACGACAGACGCCACCGCGATGGGAGGCCCACAGGAGCCAAAGAACAAAGACGGATGAAAATAGAGAAACGAAAGACCAATAGAAGTGGCCCGCCCACTCCCCTCCCTCCCCAACCCAACCCCCGCCCAAAATAAATAAATAAATAAGTCTTTAAAAAAAAAAAAAAGAGGAAGCAGAGGAATATTTGTTGATATGGAAGGATATTTATTATTAAGTGAAAACAATATACAAAACAATATTTGTATATATATTTGAAGACCTGGATGCTAATATACCAACCATGGATTGATATCTCTGAATGATTTTTAAAAATTATTTTCTTATTCTAGATTTCCTTTCCAAAATTTTCTACAATGAATGTGCATTCCTTTTGTGAAAATATATCGTAATGTATCTTACTAAATTATTTTATGTTATTCAAGTATAATAAATAAACATAGTAATGAAAAGAAAGGGCCGTTTTACTAGCTGTCCGTGTCCCTACCTCCAATCTTATCTCTCTACTTTATTCATTCTTACTACTATTCAACATCTGATAATATTTATTAGCCTCAGAGACGTAACTGTGCAAGGCGATATAAAGATGAATACCCACATTCTTCACATGATTTGCGTGCACGCCAAATTTTGAGGTGCGTGGAAGCAGGGAGTTCTTTATCTCCCTCCTTCATTTATTTTTTTCTCTTTTAATTCATTTTATCCATTCATCTTAGCTCGGGGCGAGGGCGTTTATTTACATCAGGTACGCATGCGCCCTCCTGGGGCGAGGGGGTGGGGCCGCCCGGTGTGGCGGCCTCGCCTCCCGGCCCCGACCATTGGCCGGCCCCGCCAGCGCGCCTCTGATTGGTCGCCGCGGACCTGGCCTCCCGGACGTCAAAGTTGGCGGGAAAGCGAAGGCGGGGCAGAATGGCGGCGCCCACGGACTCGTTGCGGGGCAGCGGCCCCGCGACCGTGAGGCTGCCTTCGTCGCCGCCGCTCAAGGTGCTGGCGGAGCAGCTGCGGCGCGACGCGGAGGGAGGGCCGGGCGCGTGGCGGTTGTCGCGGGCGGCGGCGGGCCGCGGGCCGCTGGAGCTGACGGCCGTGTGGATGCAGGGCACGGTGGTGGCGGCGGACGGCGGCGAGGCGCGGCTGCGGGACCCGAGCGGGGCCTTCTCGGTGCGCGGCCTGGAGCGGGTGCCGCGCGGGCGGCCCTGCCTCGTCCCAGGTAACAGCCGGATTCGAACCTGCGGCTCACCCCCGGCTGGTACCGCCCAGGGCGGGGGCCCGGCCGTCCCTCCTCCGGCCTTTGCCTTGCCGCCCGTGGGGGCCTCCAGCCTCCCCGCTGGTACCCTTCCCTCCTGCCGCTCCCCAGCCAGGCTCCGCCCGAGCCGCTCCGGTGATAAGCTTCACCCGCAGCCCGTTTAAAGACAGACGAGTTCCTGGGACTAGCCTTCCCAGTTGGAATCCCCAGGAGCGCGACCCCCGGCATCTGTGCTTGTAACAAAGCCTCCCCACCGGTGGTTTTTTTGTTTGTTTTTTACCCATTAAGTTTTGGAAAATATCCTAGTGGTGAACTTCTGTTCATACCTAAAGACGTGACTCAAAAGCCCCTTCCTTAGGCACGCTGTCCCCAGTTCCCAGGAGTGGGGCCCTGCCGTACCCTTCTTCGTGGAACTGCCTTAGGCTGTAGTCGCGACTGTTTCCTTTTAAACTAGTGTGCAAATTTGAGCCTGCCTCAGACTCCCCTGAGGGCTTGTTCTTTATCTCCTCCTTCATTTATTTTTTCTCTTTTAATTCATTTTATCCATTCATCTTAGCTCGGGGCGGGGCGTTTATTTACATCAGGTACGCATGCGCCCTCCTGGGGCGAGGGGGTGGGGCCGCCCGGTGTGGCGGCCTCGCCTCCCGGCCCCGACCATTGGCCGGCCCCGCCAGCGCGCCTCTGATTGGTCGCCGCGGACCTGGCCTCCCGGACGTCAAAGTTGGCGGGAAAGCGAAGGCGGGGCAGAATGGCGGCGCCCACGGACTCGTTGCGGGGCAGCGGCCCCGCGACCGTGAGGCTGCCTTCGTCGCCGCCGCTCAAGGTGCTGGCGGAGCAGCTGCGGCGCGACGCGGAGGGAGGGCCGGGCGCGTGGCGGTTGTCGCGGGCGGCGGCGGGCCGCGGGCCGCTGGAGCTGACGGCCGTGTGGATGCAGGGCACGGTGGTGGCGGCGGACGGCGGCGAGGCGCGGCTGCGGGACCCGAGCGGGGCCTTCTCGGTGCGCGGCCTGGAGCGGGTGCCGCGCGGGCGGCCCTGCCTCGTCCCAGGTAACAGCCGGATTCGAACCTGCGGCTCACCCCCGGCTGGTACCGCCCAGGGCGGGGCCTGGCCGTCCCTCCTCCGGCCTTTGCCTTGCCGCCCGTGGGGGCCTCCAGCCTCCCCGCTGGTACCCTTCCCTCCTGCCGCTCCCCAGCCAGGCTCCGCCCGAGCCGCTCCGGTGATAAGCTTCACCCGCAGCCCGTTTAAAGACAGACGAGTTCCTGGGACTAGCCTTCCCAGTTGGAATCCCCAGGAGCGCGACCCCCGGCATCTGTGCTTGTAACAAAGCCTCCCCACCGGTGGTTTTTTTGTTTGTTTTTTACCCATTAAGTTTTGGAAAATATCCTAGTGGTGAACTTCTGTTCATACCTAAAGACGTGACTCAAAAGCCCCTTCCTTAGGCACGCTGTCCCCAGTTCCCAGGAGTGGGGGCCCTGCCGTACCCCTTCTTCGTGGAACTGCCTTAGGCTGTAGTCGCGACTGTTTCCTTTTAAACTAGTGTGCAAATTTGAGCCTGCCTCAGACTCCCCTGAGGGCTTGTTAAAACGCTTGACAGCTGGCGCCACCCTCAGAGTGGGTGTGGGTGGGGCTGAGAATTTGCCTTTCTAAGCAGCTCCCAGGTGCTGCCCTCCTGGAACCACGTTTTGAGAACCACTGGGCGGGCCCACCGAAAGGTGGGGTCTGAGCCTTTCTCAGCGTTGGATTTTTGGCCCTGACCCTTTCCAGCTGTGCTCCCTGGGGAACTCTCCTTCACCTTTCTGGACCTCCTTCCAAAGGGACCAATAATTCCTGCCCTTTTGGATGGATTTTTAAAATGGCCTCAACACAGCTCCTAGGTCACAGTGCAGGTTGTGACCATTGTTTTTGATAATGCGATGCTCCTGCATGCTTCTTGGCCCACCCCGACCCATCGTTCAGCCTCCTGCTCTGTCTGCCCTCTACTCCAGGGTTTATCCAGCACCACGTCTGCCAACTACAGGCAGCCACTTCATTTTGCTTGGCCTATTAGCTAAGAGTGATTGTTTTTTCCATTTTCAAATGGTCGGAAAAAAGGAAGATCTCATGACCTGTGAAAAGTATATGAAATTCACATCTCCCTGTACATAAGTAAAATTTGACTGAAACACAGTCACTGAGGTATTGGCTGTTTTCCCGTAACAGCTACAGACTTGAAGAGTTGTGAGAGAGAGGCTATGGCCTGCAAAGAGCCTGAACTATACAGTATCTGGCCCTTGACAGTAAGAGTTTTCTGCCCATTGGTGTAGCATGTCGCAGGCGCTGTTTGATGTCTTGGCCCCTGTGCAGTGCTCTGAAGGCAAGCTGGGGCTCTCTCACAGGTGGCTGCAGCCCTGACCTAAGATTGGTGTCATTAGGGACCTGTGCTGCACTTAGTCATTCAGTTTCTTTGCACAATCCACTGACTGCAGCCTGCTAGGCTCCTCTGCCCATGGGATTCTCCAGGCAAGACTAGCCTTCCCAGTTGGAAAATTTTAAAGCCCCCCCTTTTTTTTAAATTTTTGGTTGGGAACTTCTGTTCATACCTAAAGACGTGACTCAAAAGCCCTTCCTTAGGCACGCTGTCCCCAGTTCCCAGGAGTGGGGCCCTGCCGTACCCCTTCTTCGTGGAACTGCCTTAGGCTGTAGTCGCGACTGTTTCCTTTTAAACTAGTGTGCAAATTTGAGCCTGCCTCAGACTCCCCTGAGGGCTTGTTAAAACGCTTGACAGCTGGCGCCACCCTCAGAGTGGGTGTGGGTGGGGCTGAGAATTTGCCTTTCTAAGCAGCTCCCAGGTGCTGCCCTCCTGGAACCACGTTTTGAGAACCACTGGGCGGGCCCACCGAAAGGTGGGGCCTGAGCCTTTCTCGGCGTTGGATTTTGGCCCTGACCCTTTCCAGCTGTGCTCCTGGGAACTCTCCTTCACCTTTCTGGACCTCCTTCCAAAGGGACCAATAATTCCTGCCCTTTTGGATGGATTTTTAAAATGGCCTCAACACAGCTCCTAGGTCACAGTGCAGGTTGTGACCATTGTTTTTGATAATGCGATGCTCCTGCATGCTTCTTGGCCCACCCCGACCCATCGTTCAGCCTCCTGCTCTGTCTGCCCTCTACTCCAGGGTTTATCCAGCACCACGTCTGCCAACTACAGGCAGCCACTTCATTTTGCTTGGCCTATTAGCTAAGAGTGATTGTTTTTTCCATTTTCAAATGGTCGGAAAAAAGGAAGATCTCATGACCTGTGAAAAGTATATGAAATTCACATCTCCCTGTACATAAGTAAAATTTGACTGAAACACAGTCACTGAGGTATTGGCTGTTTTCCCGTAACAGCTACAGACTTGAAGAGTTGTGAGAGAGAGGCTATGGCCTGCAAAGAGCCTGAACTATACAGTATCTGGCCCTTGACAGTAAGAGTTTTCTGCCCATTGGTGTAGCATGTCGCAGGCGCTGTTTGATGTCTTGGCCCCTGTGCAGTGCTCTGAAGGCAAGCTGGGGCTCTCTCTCACAGGTGGCTGCAGCCCTGACATAAGATTGGTGTCATTAGGGACCTGTGCTGCACTTAGTCATTCAGTTTCTTTGCACAATCCACTGACTGCAGCCTGCTAGGCTCCTCTGCCCATGGGATTCTCCAGGCAAGAATATTGGAGTGGGTTGCCATGCCCTCCACCAGGGGATCTTCCCCACCCAGGAATCGAACCCAGGTCTCCTGCATTGCAAATGGATACTTTACTCTCTGAGTCACCAGGCAAGTCCGTAGGTACCTGAGTGGGCATTGCATCTTGGTGAACCCATCTGACTTACCCACGGGCCCACATGCCTGCATGCCTGGGCCTGGCTCTTTCTTCTTGCTAATGAATACCAAGATGTGATTGACAAGTTGGTAACTACCTTCAGGTAGGGAGGCTGAGGAGTAAGCTGGCCACTGAAACACAAAGCGATGTGTCGTAGACTTGAGCCCGAGTGCAGGGTGCGGTGGGCACAGAAGAGGGACAGCCGGGCTAGGCCTGCGTGGTCGCGGGATGAGGCCTAACTGAAGGGCGTGGGGAAGGGAAGGATGTAGTGGAGGAGGAGAGACAGTGAGAGACTCATCGGGGGAGAGGGTGTGGGCAGAATGAACCAGACCCAGTAACCAGGTTGGCTGATCTCGGAAGCAAAGAACTCAGTCCCTTGGGTTCACCCATCGCTTTGTGTTATGTGCCTTGGGGCACGCAGGTTTCCTGTTACATGGATTCCACGTGGATTCCTGTGCGTGGATTACCTCGCCTGGTGGGATCTCTGTGGACTTGTTCTTTCCGTCCACAGTCTTCAGTCATTTTCCGAGGGTTCCGTCTCCCCCAGTGTGTCAGGACCATTCCGAGGGTACGGCAAGTGTATTTTTAGAATGAGCCCTGTCACCGAGCAACGCTGAGTCACTTGCTCAGGTCGAATGTGGTAGAGATGGGTTCAGGGAAACCTACAGTACGCTTGAAGAGTTGTGAGAGAGCTATGGCCTGCAAAGAGCCTGAACTATACAGTATCTGGCCCTTGACAGTAAGAGTTTTCTGCCCATTGGTGTAGCATGTCGCAGGCGCTGTTTGATGTCTTGGCCCCTGTGCAGTGCTCTGAAGGCAAGCTGGGGCTCTCTCTCACAGGTGGCTGCAGCCCTGACATAAGATTGGTGTCATTAGGGACCTGTGCTGCACTTAGTCATTCAGTTTCTTTGCACAATCCACTGACTGCAGCCTGCTAGGCTCCTCTGCCCATGGGATTCTCCAGGCAAGAATATTGGAGTGGGTTGCCATGCCCTCCACCAGGGGATCTTCCCCACCCAGGAATCGAACCCAGGTCTCCTGCATTGCAAATGGATACTTTACTCTCTGAGTCACCAGGCAAGTCCGTAGGTACCTGAGTGGGCATTGCATCTTGGTGAACCCATCTGACTTACCCACGGGCCCACATGCCTGCATGCCTGGGCCTGGCTCTTTCTTCTTGCTAATGAATACCAAGATGTGATTGACAAGTTGGTAACTACCTTCAGGTAGGGAGGCTGAGGAGTAAGCTGGCCACTGAAACACAAAGCGATGTGTCGTAGACTTGAGCCCGAGTGCAGGGTTCGGTGGGCACAGAAGAGGGACAGCCGGGCTAGGCCTGCGTGGTCGCGGGATGAGGCCTAACTGAAGGGCGTGGGGAAGGGAAGGATGTAGTGGAGGAGGAGAGACAGTGAGAGACTCATCGGGGGAGAGGGTGTGGGCAGAATGAACCAGACCCAGTAACCAGGTTGGCTGATCTCGGAAGCAAAGAACTCAGTCCCTTGGGTTCACCCATCGCTTTGTGTTATGTGCCTTGGGGCACGCAGGTTTCCTGTTACATGGATTCCACGTGGATTCCTGTGCGTGGATTACCTCGCCTGGTGGGATCTCTGTGGACTTGTTCTTTCCGTCCACAGTCTTCAGTCATTTTCCGAGGGTTCCGTCTCCCCCAGTGTGTCAGGACCATTCCGAGGGTACGGCAAGTGTATTTTTAGAATGAGCCCCTGTCACCGAGCAACGCTGAGTCACTTGCTCAGGTCGAATGTGGTAGAGATGGGTTCAGGGAAACCTCAGTATGTGGTGCCAGGGGCTGATGCCCAGAGGGTCAACTATCAGCTCTGCCTGGCTGCCTTCAGTCAGGGGCCGGGTGCAGAGCCAGCCCCGATGTTGGAAGCAGTGTGATTAAAGCGGCCTTGCTTGGGCACGCAGTGAGGTCTGGCTGCGTGCCTGCTTTTCCTGCTGTGTTTGGGTTTTTTTTTTTTATACAACTGAGTTTTGTGTGGTTAGACTGGCCAAGTTTTGCTTTCAAGGACAGCCACTTCCCCCAAGGGAATGGGAAGAGTGTCGTTTTTAATGTGTCATGAGATCATTGTGAATGGCAGCCTGCCCTCTCGTCAGCTTGCTTGCGTGTGCCCGGCCGGTGGCTGAAGGTGGTGGAGAGGGGTCCTGGACAGGCAGCTGGAAAGATGGGCTGGCGTGGCAGTGGCTGCTGACACAGGAGGGAAGGGTAGGACACAACTTCTGAAAGAATGACGGAGCCTGAGGACACAACCTAAAGCAATTAGAATTAAGTGGGTCCAAGATGGCAGACAGGTCCACTTCAACTAGACCTTGATCCTCAGTCAGCACGCTGAACGACACACCCAGAGGCGCCACGACAGTTCCAGGGTCAACCATCAAAGACCCAAACATGAGTGGTGGCCCACCTCTGGAAATCCTTCCCCACCCCTCCAACAGCTGGCATCCTCCTCCTCCTCAGCCTCTGAAATGACCCAGCCCATAAAAGGAAGCATGCCACGTTTCGGCCACTTCACTCGCCCTCTGTGATGGCCCCACTCTCTGTGTGGAGTGTGCTTTTCGTCTGAAAACCCCCTTTTTTTGGGTTCACCCACCCGCCTTGTGTTATGTGCCTTGGGGCACGCAGGTTTCCTGTTACATGGATTCCACGTGGATTCCTGTGCGTGGATTACCTCGCCTGGTGGGATCTCTGTGGACTTGTTCTTTCCGTCCACAGTCTTCAGTCATTTTCCGAGGGTTCCGTCTCCCCCAGTGTGTCAGGACCATTCCGAGGGTACGGCAAGTGTATTTTTAGAATGAGCCCCTGTCACCGAGCAACGCTGAGTCACTTGCTCAGGTCGAATGTGGTAGAGATGGGTTCAGGGAAACCTCAGTATGTGGTGCCAGGGGCTGATGCCCAGAGGGTCAACTATCAGCTCTGCCTGGCTGCCTTCAGTCAGGGGCCGGGTGCAGAGCCAGCCCCGATGTTGGAAGCAGTGTGATTAAAGCGGCCTTGCTTGGGCACGCAGTGAGGTCTGGCTGCGTGCCTGCTTTTCCTGCTGTGTTTGGGTTTTTTTTTTTTATACAACTGAGTTTTGTGTGGTTAGACTGGCCAAGTTTTGCTTTCAAGGACAGCCACTTCCCCCAAGGGAATGGGAAGAGTGTCGTTTTTAATGTGTCATGAGATCATTGTGAATGGCAGCCTGCCCTCTCGTCAGCTTGCTTGCGTGTGCCCGGCCGGTGGCTGAAGGTGGTGGAGAGGGGTCCTGGACAGGCAGCTGGAAAGATGGGCTGGCGTGGCAGTGGCTGCTGACACAGGAGGGAAGGGTAGGACACAACTTCTGAAAGAATGACGGAGCCTGAGGACACAACCTAAAGCAATTAGAATTAAGTGGGTCCAAGATGGCAGACAGGTCCACTTCAACTAGACCTTGATCCTCAGTCAGCACGCTGAACGACACACCCAGAGGCGCCACGACAGTTCCAGGGTCAACCATCAAAGACCCAAACATGAGTGGTGGCCCACCTCTGGAAATCCTTCCCCACCCCTCCAACAGCTGGCATCCTCCTCCTCCTCAGCCTCTGAAATGACCCAGCCCATAAAAGGAAGCATGCCACGTTTCGGCCACTTCACTCGCCCTCTGTGATGGCCCCACTCTCTGTGTGGAGTGTGCTTTTCTCTGAATCTGAATAAATCCACTTCTTACCTATCACTTTGTCTCTCACTGGATTCCTTCTGCGATGAGACCTCAAGAACCTCAGCTCCATTAGGTCCCCAAACCAGGTCTACGGTCTCAGGTGGAAGACTGTGGGTTGTGGCTGGGTTCAAGCCCCAGTGTGAGGTGGATGGTTTCCCTGCCCAGCTCTTGTGGCGACATGAAGGGAAGTTGAATTTGTTGCTTTGGGGCCGTCAGGAGTGGTCTGTGCAGAGAGAGGGCCAGCCCTGTGCACGGAGGCCAGTCACAGGCTCTGGTGTGGAGCAGGAACGGGGAGAGGAGACCAGTCTGGGGTCTGTGGCGCTGCCCTGGAGCAGGCTGTCTAACTGGCTCGTCCTCTGGGGACATCTCTTCCATCCCTTGGGCGGGACAGCTTTATGCAGTGTTGTGATTTGAAGCCCAGGAACCCAAGAAGATCCAGATGTCATTTCTTCGGGTTAAATGTGGAATGTAGTATTTTGATCCCCTTGGCCCTTTTTTTTTTTGGTCTCCATTTGGCCTCCCTGATAAAGTTAAGTCCTCTCAAGGACTCCCATCTCTTTTACTTTTTATTTCTCTCTCAATGTGAACCTGACGACCGGGCTTTTCTTCTTCCAGGAAAGTATGTGATGGTGATGGGGGTGGTTCAGGCCTGCAGTCCCGAGCCCTGCCTGCAGGCTGTGAAGATGACCGATCTCTCCGATAATCCCCTCCACGAAAGCATGTGGGAGCTGGAAGTGGAAGATTTACACAGGAATATTCCTTAGATGATATTGGAACCGTCGATAAAAAAACAGCTGAAGTTCTGAAACAACTTGGGTTCTTAACCGTGTGGATTTCATGGACATCCCTCAGTCTATATGTCTGAAAAGTGTATCGGAGAGCTTTGTTCCAAGGAGTGCCGGATGCAGGGCCTCTGACTGCTGGGGCGCTCCAGTGAACTCAGCCCCTGCTGCCCTTTGCTTTGACTGCCTGCTGATGAAAAGCAGATGTGTTGTTCTCTCCTCTCTCTTCTTTCTTTCTCTGTGATGGCCCCACTCTCTGTGTGGAGTGTGCTTTTCTCTGAATCTGAATAAATCCACTTCTTACCTATCACTTTGTCTCTCACTGGATTCCTTCTGCGATGAGACCTCAAGAACCTCAGCTCCATTAGGTCCCCAAACCAGGTCTACGGTCTCAGGTGGAAGACTGTGGGTTGTGGCTGGGTTCAAGCCCCAGTGTGAGGTGGATGGTTTCCCTGCCCAGCTCTTGTGGCGACATGAAGGGAAGTTGAATTTGTTGCTTTGGGGCCGTCAGGAGTGGTCTGTGCAGAGAGAGGGCCAGCCCTGTGCACGGAGGCCAGTCACAGGCTCTGGTGTGGAGCAGGAACGGGGAGAGGAGACCAGTCTGGGGTCTGTGGCGCTGCCCTGGAGCAGGCTGTCTAACTGGCTCGTCCTCTGGGGACATCTCTTCCATCCCTTGGGCGGGACAGCTTTATGCAGTGTTGTGATTTGAAGCCCAGGAACCCAAGAAGATCCAGATGTCATTTCTTCGGGTTAAATGTGGAATGTAGTATTTTGATCCCCTTGGCCCTTTTTTTTTTTGGTCTCCATTTGGCCTCCCTGATAAAGTTAAGTCCTCTCAAGGACTCCCATCTCTTTTACTTTTTATTTCTCTCTCAATGTGAACCTGACGACCGGGCTTTTCTTCTTCCAGGAAAGTATGTGATGGTGATGGGGGTGGTTCAGGCCTGCAGTCCCGAGCCCTGCCTGCAGGCTGTGAAGATGACCGATCTCTCCGATAATCCCCTCCACGAAAGCATGTGGGAGCTGGAAGTGGAAGATTTACACAGGAATATTCCTTAGATGATATTGGAACCGTCGATAAAAAAACAGCTGAAGTTCTGAAACAACTTGGGTTCTTAACCGTGTGGATTTCATGGACATCCCTCAGTCTATATGTCTGAAAAGTGTATCGGAGAGCTTTGTTCCAAGGAGTGCCGGATGCAGGGCCTCTGACTGCTGGGGCGCTCCAGTGAACTCAGCCCCTGCTGCCCTTTGCTTTGACTGCCTGCTGATGAAAAGCAGATGTGTTGTTCTCTCTCCCTCTCTCTTCTTTCTTTCTCTGTGTTCTCTCTCTCTCAAGCACACAGAATTTTCATGCTGCATTTTCCAAGTTGTACAAGTGACAGCGCTTTTTCCATTACCACCGCGGCCCTGTTTTACAAGGCCGAATCTGAACCTCAGTCATTCATTGCCTGCGGAGATGAAAAGCGTGGTTATGGGCAGGAAAAGAGGCTGCATAATAAAGGAATGACCTCATGGCTCCGCGTCTCCTCCATCAACAGCTTCCATAACCCGCTTGCGAGTCAAACAGCGTTTTCTGACCGCGGCCACTGGGGCCTCTCAGCGACACACCCCTCCTGCTTCAGAGGCCACCCAGACCAAGTGTGAGATCCCTTCTCTGCCGAGCTGGACGTGGATGCCCGCTCTTCCTCCTTCCCTTGGGGATGTTGAAACACTTTCAGAACTTCTTGATATAAAAATCAAGGTTAAGAGTGGCTTGCAGGCATGAACTAAACTCCTGCCTCATAACTTTTGATGAGACGTCAGGAGGGGCAGCCTCCTGGTTAGATAGCGTCTTCCTGGTGTTTCAGTAGGGGTTGCGGTGATTGTGTGGAATGCTGGGTGGCTGTCCTGATTCTTACCCAGCCTTCACTTTTCCTTTGATTATAAGAATCAGGGAGGGAGGTGCTCAGGTTATGTTCCTCTGTGGAGACTTTTGCTGGATTGTTGATTTCTAGCACTAATAAATTATTTCCTGTGCTGTATATATATTTTTTTACTTTACTTTTTAGGCATCTTAGACTTCTAGGGGGAAAAAAGGGTAGAACCTCCAGCGAGTCTCTTACAAGCCCTTGGTCTCCCCTGTTATAAGCATCTTGCACCGGTGCAGTGCCTTTGTTAAAACCAGTGAGCCAGTGCTGATACATTGCTGTTCACCAGAGTCCGTTTACGTCAAGAGTCGGGCTTTGTGATGTACGGTAGGCATGCTATCTTGTATCCAGCGTCATCGTATCGTACGGAACAGTTTTGTGGCCCTGAAAGTCCTCTGTGCTCCAGCTGCTCATCCTGCCCTGCCCTGTAACCCTGGCAACCACTGCTGTCTCCGGAGTTCATCGTTGGCCTTTACCAGGGCGTCATTTAGTTGGAATCCCACAGTCCGTATATAGCCCTTTCAGACCGGCTTCTTTCAGTTAGCAGCATGCATTTAAGGTTCCTCCATGTAGTTCTGTAACTTGCTAGCTTGTTTCTGTTTGTGCTGACCAGTCCCCCTCGTGATGGACGTACCATGGTTTGTTTGTCCGTTCACTTATGGAAGGACATCTGTTTGATTCCACTTTGGGGCCGTTATTCCTGGGGCTGTTGTAGACATTCGTGTGCTGGGTGTGTGTGGACATAAGTTTTCAGCACACCAGGGTAAATGCCCGGGAGCCCAGTTAGTGGTTGGAGGGTCAGCCTCTGTCTAGCCTTGTAGGAAACTGCCAGACTGTCTCAGTCCCCTCAGACCGCTATAACAAACCCCATAGGCTGGGGGCTTGAAAACATCAGAAATTTACTTTTCCCAGTTCTGGAGGCCAAGGTCAAAGTGCTGGCAATTCAGGGTCCTCTCCCTGTGCCCTCGTGATGGCAGAGGGGAGGTTCTTCCTACAAGGGCATGGATCCCCTTCGCCTCCCAAGGGCCCCACCCCCATAAACCGTCACTCTGCGGTCTAGGTTTCAACATGGGAATTTGGGGTGAGGGAGAGAAGCATATTCAGCCAGGACCCTTGTCCGTCCCTGTGGAGGGACGATGGATTCCGTCCTTCACTTTTCCTTTGATTATAAGAATCAGGGAGGGAGGTGCTCAGGTTATGTTCCTCTGTGGAGACTTTTGCTGGATTGTTGATTTCTAGCACTAATAAATTATTTCCTGTGCTGTATATATATTTTTTTACTTTACTTTTTAGGCATCTTAGACTTCTAGGGGGAAAAAAGGGTAGAACCTCCAGCGAGTCTCTTACAAGCCCTTGGTCTCCCCTGTTATAAGCATCTTGCACCGGTGCAGTGCCTTTGTTAAAACCAGTGAGCCAGTGCTGATACATTGCTGTTCACCAGAGTCCGTTTACGTCAAGAGTCGGGCTTTGTGATGTACGGTAGGCATGCTATCTTGTATCCAGCGTCATCGTATCGTACGGAACAGTTTTGTGGCCCTGAAAGTCCTCTGTGCTCCAGCTGCTCATCCTGCCCTGCCCTGTAACCCTGGCAACCACTGCTGTCTCCGGAGTTCATCGTTGGCCTTTACCAGGGCGTCATTTAGTTGGAATCCCACAGTCCGTATATAGCCCTTTCAGACCGGCTTCTTTCAGTTAGCAGCATGCATTTAAGGTTCCTCCATGTAGTTCTGTAACTTGCTAGCTTGTTTCTGTTTGTGCTGACCAGTCCCCCTCGTGATGGACGTACCATGGTTTGTTTGTCCGTTCACTTATGGAAGGACATCTGTTTGATTCCACTTTGGGGCCGTTATTCCTGGGGCTGTTGTAGACATTCGTGTGCTGGGTGTGTGTGGACATAAGTTTTCAGCACACCAGGGTAAATGCCCGGGAGCCCAGTTAGTGGTTGGAGGGTCAGCCTCTGTCTAGCCTTGTAGGAAACTGCCAGACTGTCTCAGTCCCCTCAGACCGCTATAACAAACCCCATAGGCTGGGGGCTTGAAAACATCAGAAATTTACTTTTCCCAGTTCTGGAGGCCAAGGTCAAAGTGCTGGCAATTCAGGGTCCTCTCCCTGTGCCCTCGTGATGGCAGAGGGGAGGTTCTTCCTACAAGGGCATGGATCCCCTTCGCCTCCCAAGGGCCCCACCCCCATAAACCGTCACTCTGCGGTCTAGGTTTCAACATGGGAATTTGGGGTGAGGGGAGAGAACGCATATTCAGCCAGGACCCTTGTCCGTCCCTGTGGAGGGACGATGGATTCCGTCCTGCACTGCCCTCCAGAGCAGCTGCGCCATGTTGCTTTCCCATCAGCAGCAGGTGGAGTTCCTGCTCTGCAGCCTCGCCAGCGTTTGGTAGTGTCTGTGTTTGGGGTATACTATACACACACACACACACACACACACACATACAAATATGTACATGTATACTCAGTTGCTCAGTGGTGTCCAGCACTTTGAGACTCCATGAACTGTGGCCCGCCAGGCTCCTCTGCCCCTGGGATTTCCCAGGCAAGAAGACTGGAGCGGGCTGCCATTCCCTTCTCCAAGGGATCTTCCCGACCCAGGGATCAAATCCAGGGCCCCTGCACTGGCAGGTGGATGCTGGATCACTGGCTATCTGGGAAGTCCCATACATATATATGCATTTATTTACATAAATATGCATATTATACATACATATGTATAAACACTCATACATATGTATTTGGGGCTATGTGGGCTCTTTGTCGCAGAGTGCAGACTTTCGCTAGTCGCAGAGTGAGGACTAGTTGTGGCTGAGCTGCCCCACGGCATGTGGAATCTTGGCATCAAACCCACATCCCCCTGCCTTAGAAGGTGGATTCTTAACCATTGGACCACCGGGGAAGTCCCTGGATGTGCTGTGTTTTTTCACTCTAGCATTTTCTTTGAAAGTTGGGGAAACTGGACAGTGTGCACTGGTCTCTTACCGGTCTGGGGTTGTTGACTGAGTGAAGCTTGTTTGGAGCTGGTTTATCTTCAGAGGTTGGTCGGTGTTGATGAGCTTCATTGGGCTCTGCAGCCCTATAGACTGAATCAGAGGCTCTCCTTTGTCCCACCTTCTCTGTACTTTAGTTTCCTCCTCTATAAAATGCAGATTATACTGAGCTCGCAGCACTGTGAGCACTGTGAGGACGAAATGAGGATGTGTGTAAATTGCCTTTGTGTGTGCCTGGCACTTGGTAGGCCCCAGCTCACTGATGCTGAGAGGAGTAAGTAGTGAGTTCACACTCACATCCTTCAGTTGCCTCTTTAAATACACACACACACACACACACACACACACATATATATAATGTGTATATATGTGTGTGTGTGCTGTGTGTATATACATGTATCCATATCTTAGAATAGTTTTAGATCCACAGAAAAATTACAAAGACAGTACAAAGAGTTCCCATCTGCCTGTACCCGGTTTCCTCTATTAATGTCTTCCATGCACGTGTGAAGGACAGGGAAGCCTGTCGTGGTGCAGTCCTTGGGGTCGCAAAGAGTCGGACACGACACGACTGAGCGACTGAACGTGAATATGGTACGTTGGCTACAAGTCGTGAACCAACACTGAACTGTTATTAACCAAACTCTACCCTTTATTTCAGATTTCCTTAGTATTTTCCCCAGTGTCCTTTTCCTGTTCTCAGAGCCCATCCAGGACACCCTATGACAGGGAGTCATCATGCCTCCTTAGGCTCCTGCTTGCTTTTTTTCTGGCCTCTTTTATTGATTTTTATTTATTTATTTTCATCCATCTTTATTCTTTGGCCTGTGTGCGCCTCCCATTGCAGTGGCCTCTCCTTGCAGAGCACTGGCTCTGGGCGCGCGCTCTCCAGAGCGCTTGCTCCTAATGAGTCACGCTGGTCGAGCCACTTTGTGGCACGTGGGATCTTCAGAGCCAGGGATCGAACCGCGCCTTGCACTGCCAGGTAGCCTCTTTACCCACTGGACCACTAGGGAAGCCCGACCGTTTGCTTTTGATTACATTGACAGTTCACTCTGATGTCGCCCACGGCATCTCTGTCATAGGATTGCCTAGGGATTCGAGGTTGACCGTCCCTGGATGTGCTGTGTTTTTTCACTCTAGCATTTTCTTTGAAAGTTGGGGAAACTGGACAGTGTGCACTGGTCTCTTACCGGTCTGGGGTTGTTGACTGAGTGAAGCTTGTTTGGAGCTGGTTTATCTTCAGAGGTTGGTCGGTGTTGATGAGCTTCATTGGGCTCTGCAGCCCTATAGACTGAATCAGAGGCTCTCCTTTGTCCCACCTTCTCTGTACTTTAGTTTCCTCCTCTATAAAATGCAGATTATACTGAGCTCGCAGCACTGTGAGCACTGTGAGGACGAAATGAGGATGTGTGTAAATTGCCTTTGTGTGTGCCTGGCACTTGGTAGGCCCCAGCTCACTGATGCTGAGAGGAGTAAGTAGTGAGTTCACACTCACATCCTTCAGTTGCCTCTTTAAATACACACACACACACACACACACACACACACATATATATAATGTGTATATATGTGTGTGTGTGCTGTGTGTATATACATGTATCCATATCTTAGAATAGTTTTAGATCCACAGAAAAATTACAAAGACAGTACAAAGAGTTCCCATCTGCCTGTACCCGGTTTCCTCTATTAATGTCTTCCATGCACGTGTGAAGGACAGGGAAGCCTGTCGTGGTGCAGTCCTTGGGGTCGCAAAGAGTCGGACACGACACGACTGAGCGACTGAACGTGAATATGGTACGTTGGCTACAAGTCGTGAACCAACACTGAACTGTTATTAACCAAACTCTACCCTTTATTTCAGATTTCCTTAGTATTTTCCCCAGTGTCCTTTTCCTGTTCTCAGAGCCCATCCAGGACACCCTATGACAGGGAGTCATCATGCCTCCTTAGGCTCCTGCTTGCTTTTTTTCTGGCCTCTTTTATTGATTTTTATTTATTTATTTTCATCCATCTTTATTCTTTGGCCTGTGTGCGCCTCCCATTGCAGTGGCCTCTCCTTGCAGAGCACTGGCTCTGGGCGCACGCTCTCCAGAGCGCTGGCTCCTAATTAGACACACTGGCCCAGCCACTCTGTGGCACGTGGGATCTTCCAGAGCCAGGGATCGAACCGGCGCCCCTTGCACTGCCAGGTAGCCTCTTTACCCACTGGACCACTAGGGAAGCCCGACCGTTTGCTTTTGATTACATTGACAGTTCACTCTGATGTCGTCCACGGCATCTCTGTCATAGGATTTATTGCGCCGTTAGGCTGGATTTCCCGATAGTACAGCCCTGGGGTTGGTTGTGTGGTAGCCTCGCTGAGACCTTAAACCCAAGTCAGCCACACGGAGGTTCCTTAATCCGAAGCCGGCTCTTCTGCTCGAAGACCAACCCAGGCTGCCGAGAACCATATCCTGCCCGCCCTGTCCTCACCTAACTTCTGGTAACAAACGCCTGCTTGAAAATCGCTGATGGGGCTGATACGGGTCGCCTGGCAGTGAACTACCTCAGGAGCATGGGAGGTGGGAAAACGAGGGTGCCTGTGTTTTTCCAACAGTCCCGCAGACGCCGATGGCTCCCTCCCCGTGGCTCGGAGCTGGCCCCGTGCCCTCCCAGCGTGTTAGCTGTTAGCTGAGCTCTTGCGGTTTGCCGGAATATTAAGAACTCTCACTGTTTCGCCTCGCGTTTCCTCCTTGACATCACCAGATGAAGACGCATCTCGGGCGGGGGTTTTAGTTTTCGGATGCCAAATCAAAGTTGGTTTATCAGCAAGCTCCCCTCACCAGACAAGGGCAGGCAGTGTGCTCAGGCTGCAAAGCTTCCCTTTTGAAATTGGCTCTTTTCTAAGAACTGAAAATAAGCACCCTGGGCCGTGACTTCACTTTTCTTGGAACTGCTTTACATTAGAAGAAAAAAAAGAAGAGCAAGAGAGAAAAAAAAAAAAAAAAACTCATTTAGCTGGTTTTGGATCACTGAGTTCCCTAATTCTCTTTGTTGCACATTCTTGTAAAGCTCAAGTTTTACCGCAAAATTCATCAGGTGAAGCAGGAAGGAGAAGGAATGAAAAAGTCGAGCGTTTTGTCTCCTGGCCGATGTTGTGTGTGATTTAACGGTGAAGAGGAGATGAGTCCGGAGGACACGCTGTGGACAGAACTGCCTCCCAACCTCGAGGATCCAGCTGTGACTTCGGGGGCCCTGAGAAATGGTGGCCACTAAATGGACTAGGTCCCATGTGCCGATAAGCCTCAGGCCACAGGCCAAGCTCACCAAGCTGCCGCCTGTGTGTCACGCTGAGAGACACGCATTTTTGGCCATAGTGACCTACATTTAGCAGACACCTTGGAGTCCGTGTGGAGGACGATTTTCGGGGTCCCCTGTGTCTGAGGATGAGGGAGAGTGGGGCTTAGCCACACCTGGACAGTCCCAGCCCTCTCCTTGCCTGTCTGACTTTGGGCTCGGAGGCCAGTCTGTGGAGTGGATGGGACCTGGCAGCATCATGGGAACCTGATCTAGATGCCCCCTTTCCCCGTGTAACTCTGGAGACAAGCACAGACATGGCTCCGAAATGTCTGTTGGTATCTCTGTCCCCATCGAAGGGGCCTCCGGTGATGCGACTGTGACCTGATTTATCGGTCTGTCCATGCACAGCACACATGGGCAGCTGGTAAGGGTTCCGCGAATGGCTGGTTTTCAGGTGGGAAGACAGAGGAAACAGGCATGCAAAGGCTCCAGGCTCTTGAATCCACACTCAGCCCCCAACACTTGCATCAAGCCTCTCCGGGTAGCTTATAACCAGCCTGAGGGCGCTTGCCAGACGCTGGAGAGCCTTCAGAAGTAAAGCTAGGGAAGACTCGGTGGAAACATCAAAGGCGGGAGGAGAAGGAGGGAGACAGCTGAGTCAAAAGGAGAGATTCATGTGGTTTGGGCAGAATCTAAAATGATAGTCCTGCGAGAATCATTAAACATCTCCTGATAAAGAATGCAAATTCAAGCTAGGGTTAGGAGCCACGGAGCTTTCCCCTGTTAACACTTCATTTGACTCTATCAGCGCCCCGGGGGGTGCTTCCTCCCGCCTCTGGGAAAACTGCCGCCGAGGAGATGGAGCCCTCTGCCCAAGGACATATGGCCAGCAGGCTGTGGCAGATGTGGGTATTGGGCCAGTTGCTGTCCCTCGCTGTCTGTGGGGGAGGGGACCAGGACCTCCTTTCTGAGAAAATCCACCGACCCTCTGGGAATGCTCGTCTTTACGCTTGGACGCTAGCACCCTCTGCTGGTCTTTCCCTGGCAGAGCTGCCCAGTTCCATCAGAAACGGTCTGACGCCAGTGACCAGAGTGGAAAGCCACAGAAGGAAGCAAAGGAACAAAGAGGCGAAGCTTCGTGGCTTTCCACCCAGGAGTTTCTCGTCCGTTAGGGCCAAGCCCTAATGCGGCAGGGGATGGGGTGGCGGCGTTGGGTTCGGCAACCAGATGGGTTTCCATGGGCCCACCTTTGAGTCCCCCAGCCCTGCTGTTTATTGACTGGGTGGCCTTGGGTGAGTCGCTTCATCTCTCTGAACCTTGTTTCTGTAACCTGTAGAAAAGGAACATCTGGGGTCAAGAGAGGCGAAGGCACTTGACTGTTATAGAATCCAGCCTTAGCAGATGCTCAAAAGACAATGTTCACTTCACTGCTCTTTCTGTCACCAAGCACTTCCTGAGAAGTTCCAGACTCTAGGGACCTGAAAAGCTGTGACCTGATTTTTCGGTCTGTCCATGCACAGCACACATGGGCAGCTGGTAAGGGTTCCGCGAATGGCTGGTTTTCAGGTGGGAAGACAGAGGAAACAGGCATGCAAAGGCTCCAGGCTCTTGAATCCACACTCAGCCCCCAACACTTGCATCAAGCCTCTCCGGGTAGCTTATAACCAGCCTGAGGGCGCTTGCCAGACGCTGGAGAGCCTTCAGAAGTAAAGCTAGGGAAGACTCGGTGGAAACATCAAAGGCGGGAGGAGAAGGAGGGAGACAGCTGAGTCAAAAGGAGAGATTCATGTGGTTTGGGCAGAATCTAAAATGATAGTCCTGCGAGAATCATTAAACATCTCCTGATAAAGAATGCAAATTCAAGCTAGGGTTAGGAGCCACGGAGCTTTCCCCTGTTAACACTTCATTTGACTCTATCAGCGCCCCGGGGGGTGCTTCCCCTCCCCCGCCTCTGGGAAAACTGCCGCCGAGGAGATGGAGCCCTCTGCCCAAGGACATATGGCCAGCAGGCTGTGGCAGATGTGGGTATTGGGCCAGTTGCTGTCCCTCGCTGTCTGTGGGGGAGGGGACCAGGACCTCCTTTCTGAGAAAATCCACCGACCCTCTGGGAATGCTCGTCTTTACGCTTGGACGCTAGCACCCTCTGCTGGTCTTTCCCTGGCAGAGCTGCCCAGTTCCATCAGAAACGGTCTGACGCCAGTGACCAGAGTGGAAAGCCACAGAAGGAAGCAAAGGAACAAAGAGGCGAAGCTTCGTGGCTTTCCACCCAGGAGTTTCTCGTCCGTTAGGGCCAAGCCCTAATGCGGCAGGGGATGGGGTGGCGGCGTTGGGTTCGGCAACCAGATGGGTTTCCATGGGCCCACCTTTGAGTCCCCCAGCCCTGCTGTTTATTGACTGGGTGGCCTTGGGTGAGTCGCTTCATCTCTCTGAACCTTGTTTCTGTAACCTGTAGAAAAGGAACATCTGGGGTCAAGAGAGGCGAAGGCACTTGACTGTTATAGAATCCAGCCTTAGCAGATGCTCAAAAAGACAATGTTCACTTCACTGCTCTTTCTGTCACCAAGCACTTCCTGAGAAGTTCCAGACTCTAGGGACCTGAAAAGCTGCATGGGTGTCTCTCCCTCCCCATCTGCCGCATCTCTCCTTCCTACCATCCATGAAATTTCCCTGCTTTTAAGGATTCCAGGTAATCGCCCATCTCTAATCACATCTGCAAAGTCCCCTTTGCTGTGTAAGGTAACATATTTCAGGTTCCAGGGACGAGGACACCTTTGGGAAAGGGTGTTCAGCCCATCCAGTGCTCTCTGCCTCCCAAAGATGCATATCTATCCCAAATGCAAAATACATTCACCTGCTTCCAAGGCCCTCAAAGGTCTTATTCAATTTACGTGCGAGCTAAGTCCTATCAATTGTGTCTGATTCTTTGCAACCCCATGGATTGTAGCCCACTAGGCTCCTCTGTGCATGGGATTCTTCAGGCAAGAATACTGGCGTGGGGCTTCCTTGGTGGTCCAGTGGGTAAGGACACCGCCTTGCAGTGCAAGGGGCACTGGTCAGATCCCTGGCCTGGGAAGATCCCACGTGCTGTGGAGCGACTGGACCGATGTGTCCAATTACCGAGCCAGAGCTCTGGTGCGCATGCGCCCGGAGCCGGCGCTCTGCGACAACAGAGGCCACTGCGATGGGAGGCCCACATGGGCCAGAGAACAAAGATGGATGAAAATAGATAAATGAAGGACCAATAGAAGTGGCCCGCCCGCCCCGCTCCCTTCCCAACCCACTCCTCCCCCCTAAAAAAAATGTTAAAAAAAAAAAAAATACTGGTGTGGGTCACCATGCCCTCCTCCAAAGGAGCTTTGAACCTGCACGTCTCTTATATCTCCTACATTGCCAGGCAGGTTCTTTAGTACTAGTACCACCTGGGAAGCCCCATCCCATTTATTCATTGGAAGGACTGATGCTGAAGCTCCAATACTTTGGCCACCTGATGCGAAGAGCCATCTCATTGGAAAAGACCCTGATGCTGGGAAAGATTGAAGGCAGGAGGAAAAAGGGACAACAGAGGACGAGGTGGTTGGATGGCATCACCGACTCAGTGGACGTGAATTTGAGCAAACTCAGGGAGAGGGTGAAGGACAGGGACGCCTGGTGTGCTGCCGTCCATGGGGTCACAAAGCGTCGGACACGACTGAGCAATAGTCCCATTTACGGCACCGCTCAGTCTTATTATCTAAATTGTCTGGGTCTGGTAGGGAGGGTCTGCATGTAGTTCATCCTGAGAGCAGTTCCTGTCCAGGTGGTGACCCTGTGGATCCCAGCAGACAAGTTGATCTCCCCAAATACAATAGATGGCAGCCCAGAGGGGGTGCAGTCTGGCTCTGGCCAGTGATCCCAGGGACCAGAGATGTGATGTGCAAGCAGGATAAAGAAGAAAGAGGAAACCATGAGGCTTCAGCATCTGAAAATAAGAGAATACCAAGCTGCCCTTCCACAGGAGGGGAAGAGGCGAGGAGTTCCTCCGAAGGGTCTGTGAGCACCTGGTTCTGTGTCCACTGGGGAAAAGGGAGAATCAGAACTTCTCATGAGACAGGGAGTGCCCTGCCCTGGGGTCTTCAGGGCAGACTTCCTCAGAAAACAGCCCCAGCCTGGGCCTTGTGCCGGCAGCCTCAGGACTGCCTAATGCGGCTGATGATCAGCCCCACTGGGCGGCTTTTCTCCTCCCACGTCATTGTTAATTTATTTACTTAATTGAAATATAGTTGATTTACATGTTATGATAATTTCTGCTCTACAGCAAAGTGACTCAGTTATACATATACATAATGCTTTCCATTAGGTTTATCACAGGACATTGAATGGAGTTCCCTGTATACAGTAGGGCCTTGTTGCTGATCCACTCTACATCTAATAGTTTACATCTGTTAACACCTGACTCCCAGATCCACCCCTTCCCCAACGCCCTCTCCCCCTCGAGAACCACAAGTCTGTTCTCTGTGTCTGTGAGTCTGTTTTGTCTTTTGTAGATAGGTTCATTTGGGGCGTATTTTAGATTCATGTGGTATATTTCTTTCTCTTTCTGACATACTTCATTTCGTATGATCATCTCTAGGTCTCTCCATGTTGCTGCAAATGGCATTATTCCATTCTTTTTTGTGGCTGAGTAGTATATTTTATTTATATATATATATATGTGACATCTTTACTCATTCATCTGTCAGTGGACATTTAGGTTTCTTCCATGTCTTGGCTATTGTAAATAGTGCTGCTGTGAGCATTGGTCTACCCACATCTTTAATTTGAATCCATGGGGGCGGTGCTCAGGAAAATCTAAGTGTTAGAAGACTCTCCAGGTGGATCTTGTAACCAACCAGGTGTAGCAGCTGCCGATCTCCAGCTTCCGGGCCTGGAGGTGCCTGGCGGAAGTCAGAACTGCCCTGGTCAACCTCTGAGCCCTTTGCCTCCCTGGATGGGGATCCTAATGTCCAGAGGAATTGGGCCTCGGCCAGAGGAAGGACAAGTGAAGAACCCAGAAGCTCGCGGGACCAGCTCAGAGGACCAGGGCGGCCAGTCATCTTCCAGCTTCCCTGAGGAGGACGGAAAAGGGAGGACGGAAACAGCCAACAGGGAGACGCTGGGCCAGACAACCCTCTGCTCTTGCCGGTCCTGGGGCATCCTCGGTGCTGAGCTGCTGCTGGCGGAGTCTTAAGGTACTGATACTGGTTTCCTTTTTTAAAAACATTTGTTTATTTATTTATTTTTGGCCGTGCTGGGTCTTCATTGCAGCACTTGGGCTTCTAACTGCTGAGAGTGGGGGCTACTCTCTAGTTGCCGTGTTCAGGCTTCTCATTGCAGTGGCTTCTCTTATTGCGCAGCAGAGACTCTAGCCTGCAGGCTCAGTTGTTGCGGCAAGCTGGCTCTAGAGCCGGTGTCCTTTTTTTTTTTTTTTTTGGCCACTTCTATTGGTCTTCCATTTATTTATCTTTGTTCTTTGGCCTGTGTGGGCCTCCCATCACAGTAGCCTCTCTCGCTGCTGAGCACCGGCCCTGGGCGCATGCACTCCAGATCCCTGGCTTGTAATTGGACACATCCGACCAGCGTCTCCGCGGCACGTGGGATCTTCCCGGGCCAGGGATCGAACTGGTGCGCCCCTCCCGGCAAAGCAGACTCCTTACCCACTGGACCACCAGGGAAGCCTCTCCACCGCTTTTTAAAAGTGAACTCATTTAAAGGAAACAGGTCAGTGAACAGTTGTGGGGGCGGTGCGAGAACGACTGATGTTTGGCCAGCCCGTGCGCCCTGACTCGATGCTGTGTGCTGTGGTAGCTACTAGAATCCGGTAGTGGTGGAGCGCTCGAGGTGTGGCCGGTGCCCCTGCCAGGCTGCTAGATTTAGTGCATGGAAACACAAGGCCCCCTGCTTAAGCATGCGCAGTGCGTGGTGACTGTATTCCAGAGGGGGTGCTGTGGAAAGGGGGAGGGGGAGAGAGAGTAAGCACCTGGAGAAGCCTGAGTCAGTCACGTGGAAGGCACACACGCTTTGGAACGTCCCTTGTGGCCCAGTGGTTAGGACTCGGGGCTTCCACTGCAGCGGGCATGGGCTCAGTCCCTGGTTGGGGAACTAAGCTCCCACATGCTGCAAGGTGCGGACCAAAACAAAACATCACGTGCCCTTGGTCTGATGTGTTGAGATCATCATTTAAGCTCTGTGACCTTCTTCCCTGCCAACAACCTGCAATGTTTGCGTCCTGGGGCATCCTCGGTGCTGAGCTGCTGCTGGCGGAGTCTTAAGGTACTGATACTGGTTTCCTTTTTTAAAAACATTTGTTTATTTATTTATTTTTGGCCGTGCTGGGTCTTCATTGCAGCACTTGGGCTTCTAACTGCTGAGAGTGGGGGCTACTCTCTAGTTGCCGTGTTCAGGCTTCTCATTGCAGTGGCTTCTCTTATTGCGCAGCAGAGACTCTAGCCTGCAGGCTCAGTTGTTGCGGCAAGCTGGCTCTAGAGCCGGTGTCCTTTTTTTTTTTTTTTTTGGCCACTTCTATTGGTCTTCCATTTATTTATCTTTGTTCTTTGGCCTGTGTGGGCCTCCCATCACAGTAGCCTCTCTCGCTGCTGAGCACCGGCCCTGGGCGCATGCACTCCAGATCCCTGGCTTGTAATTGGACACATCCGACCAGCGTCTCCGCGGCACGTGGGATCTTCCCGGGCCAGGGATCGAACTGGTGCGCCCCTCCCGGCAAAGCAGACTCCTTACCCACTGGACCACCAGGGAAGCCTCTCCACCGTTTTTTAAAAGTGAACTCATTTAAAGGAAACAGGTCAGTGAACAGTTGTGGGGGCGGTGCGAGAACGACTGATGTTTGGCCAGCCCGTGCGCCCTGACTCGATGCTGTGTGCTGTGGTAGCTACTAGAATCCGGTAGTGGTGGAGCGCTCGAGGTGTGGCCGGTGCCCCTGCCAGGCTGCTAGATTTAGTGCATGGAAACACAAGGCCCCCTGCTTAAGCATGCGCAGTGCGTGGTGACTGTATTCCAGAGGGGGTGCTGTGGAAAGGGGGAGGGGGAGAGAGAGTAAGCACCTGGAGAAGCCTGAGTCAGTCACGTGGAAGGCACACACGCTTTGGAACGTCCCTTGTGGCCCAGTGGTTAGGACTCGGGGCTTCCACTGCAGCGGGCATGGGCTCAGTCCCTGGTTGGGGAACTAAGCTCCCACATGCTGCAAGGTGCGGACCAAAACAAAACATCACGTGCCCTTGGTCTGATGTGTTGAGATCATCATTTAAGCTCTGTGACCTTCTTCCCTGCAAACCCATAACCCCTAGTATAACTCATGAAGAAACCTCAGACAAGTCCCAGTTGAGGGATGTTCTAGAAAACATCTTCAAAACTGCCCAGGTCATCAAAAACAAGGAAAGCTTGAGAAATCCTCACGACCAGGGCAAGCTGGATTGCCCTGGACCCACCCTGAGCAACGCCACATGTGGCTATTTAAATCCCAGAGTGGGGGATCAGGAGACATGGTGACTCAGTGTAAGGGGGAAGGGAATCATGGGATTGGAAATAACTAAGGAGGTCTGAACAGAATATTCACTTTAGTTAGTAATAATGTTAACACTGGCCTACTACTTGGAACCAAGGTACCCTATAAATGCAAGAGGTGGTCATGGGGGAGCTGGCTGTTAAGTATGTGGGGACTCTGTGTTGCTGTCATGACGTTTCTGTAGATCTAAAACTATTCTGAAAATAAAGTAGTTAAAAAAAATAAGGCTGCCCAATTAGATTTGAATCTGAGAAACAAAAACTTCCCTTAGTGTAAGTATGTCCTGTGCAGTACTGGAGGCTCAGTTATACTAATAAAAGGTCTATTTATCAGACATTCAAATTTAACCGGGCTGTATTTTTATCCAGCAAGCCAGCTCGCCAAACTGAGTTTTTAATTCTACTTGATGTTCATGAATTGGGATTTAAACAGCCATCTGTGGCTCATGGCTACAGAGGTCCTTGGGCGGCACAGGTGTAGGTTGTCTTCCCCTGAACTCAGCAGTTAAAGCAGGTGAGGCACCAGGAGGCTCAAGACCTGATCAGAATCTCTTAGTTTCAAGGGCAACCCTCTTCTCCCTGCATTTACTTGGTTCTGGCCAAGAAGAACGGTGCTTGAAGGGCCATGTGAGTCGGAGGGGCAGCGGCGGGCCTCTTAGAGGCCTGGAGAGGCATTGAGCAGGTCGAGTCTTTGGTGTATCCGGCCGTCAGGACTAGGCAGGTAGTATGGTGCCTCCTAAGAAACAGCAGCTCCTCTGACTCAGCAAGGTTGGTTTTCCGCCCAGGTCGTCACTGGCTGAAGTCAGGGTGTCAGCTGACTGAGGTCTTTTTTTTTTTTTTTAATTAATTAATTGTTTGGCTGTGCTGAGTCTCAGTTGTGGCACACAGGATCTTTTTGGTTGTGATGTGTGGGATCTAGTTGGGCTTCCCAGGTAGCCCTGGTGGTAAAGAACCCACCTGTCACTGTAGGAGATGTAAGACGCAGGTTGCGTCCCCCGGTCGGGAAGGTCCCTGGAGGAGGAGACGGCAGCCCACTCCAGGATTCTTGCCTGGAGAATCCTCATGGACAGAGGAGCCTGGTGGGCTACCGTCCATAGGCTCGCCAAGAGTCAGACACTACTGACGTGACTTAGCACAGGACCTAGTTCTTTGACCAGGAGTCCAACCCGGGCCCTGGGTCTGGGGGCTTTGGGAGTACTCAGTCTTAGCCGCTGGATCACCTGGGAGACCCCTGGCTGAGGTCTTCTCAGGAGGCTGTGGGAAGAAGCCATTTCTAAGCTCACTCAGATTGGTGGCAGAGCTCAGTTCCTGGTGTCTGCAGGACTGAGGTCCCCTCCCCTCCCTGGCTGTGAGTCAAGGACCGCTCTAGGTCCTGGGCCGCCTCATTCCTTGCCACGCATCCCCCTCCATCTTCAAGCCCCGAACAGTGCCAGACTCTTCCGCACATTCAGTCTGATCTCCATTGTACTTGTGGCCCCAGTTTAAAGGGCTTGTTCAATAAGGCAGCTGATTTGAGACTTTGATTACATCTCCAAATTCCCTCCACAGCCTCACCTAGGTTAGAGTTGGGAGAAGATGTGTACACGCCAAGGGTGTGATTCTTGGGAGTGGGCATCTTAGAATTCTGTGCATCACAGGGACCCTCCAAATGCAACAGCCTAAGGGCTAAAGCAGGTTCTAAAGACAGACAGCCTGGTTTTGCTGCAGGAAGGGGGACCTGCTTCCAGGGCCCAAGAGTGAACTCTTGTCTGACACTTGGACATGAATCATCCGAGGAGACACATGCGCTGCAAAGCAAGGGACTTTGTGGGGACGGGGTGCCCCGCGGGAAGAGCAGCAGGGTGGAGGGAACCAGAAGACGTGCTCTGCCTCGTGGCTTGCAGCCATGGGTTTGATGGTGATAGGGTTTTCTGGGTTGTCTCTGACCCATCATTCTGACTCTAGGTCCTTCTTGGTATTGCATGCATCCCTCAGCCAAGATGGATGCCAGCAAGAAGGATTCTTGCAATAGGACATGTGGACTGGCGTCTTCCCTCCTTTTGACCTTTCTTGAATTCTTCTGGTTGGTGGTAGCTTGTTCTGCATTCCTTACCAGGACCTCCTGTTTAAGATAATGCATGTGTGGTCACGAGGGGGCCCGGCCGGGGCAGGCAGGTTCAGTCACTGGTTCCCCTAGCGGTTTCAGAGCCCAGCGCCACCACCACTCCAGGTGTGGGGCCTAGGACCTCTTCTAGCCTCTGTTTCCTCAGCAGACTGACCTTGTTAGCTCTCCAGGTGGCCCGTGTCTGCACCTGAGGCTCTGGCCGTGGAGACGCACGCTCACGCTGTCCTCACTTTCTGCTGCCAGAGCCGCCCTGCCCATCACGAGACCTCCTCTGTCACTGCAGGCGTGAGAATGGCCTCTCCCCTGCTCTCCTCTACACACCCTGCCCTTCCACAAGGCCCTTTAAGGAGGCTGAGCTCATACCTTGGGATCTTGGTCTCTCCTCCTTGGCAGGCTGGACCAGACTTGGCAGGGGGTGAGAAATGTCGGGAGGAAGAGGGGAGTCTTCCAAAAAATGTGAGCATGTAGTAAAATGTGCATCCACATCTAACAGGAAGGTAATTGCACACACTGGGGGGTGTTACTCGGCTGAGGTGGGGAGCGCTTCTTGATAGAGGTTCATTTCCATCTTCTCCCTCCTTGTGCAGCTCATGGAAGATGGGACTCTGGGGGTTGGTCTTCTGGTGTGGGCATTCTGTCATGTGCATCCTGTCTTTCTCATGGTTATGGGCCTTTAGCACCAAGTCAGCTTGAAGACCTTGTGAACTTATTAAAGGAGAAAGAAAGAACGAGGCATCTTGGAGAACATGGGAGTGAGTGGCCAGTTTTGCAAAAGTTCCAACATGGGTGGTTTATAACTAATTGGAAAAACATGCCTCTTCTCTGTTGCCTTAATCCTTTCTGCAGTGCCTAGGCCTTAAGCATTCCCAGAAGGTTTAAGAGGGGGACAGTCGGCTCCCAGGGTGGTCATCACAGTGACGAAACGGGCTAAGAGCTCATGCCTGCGTCTGAGGGTCTGGGAGCTACTGCCAGCTTGGTCTAGGGAGCAGTGGGTCACCAGCCTTCTAGGCGAGTGTCAAGAGGCAGCTGTTGGCATAGGAGAGAGCAGGGGTTCGTTCCGGCTTTAAACTCAGCCTTTGGAACTAAAAATTCTGGAGGCAGAGTTTGGGACCCAGACAGGAAAAGAACACTGCCAACTGTTAGGTCCTCTGAGCTGAGAAAGCCCTGAGCCTTTGATCGTAAGCACAGAGCTTGGCTTTTCAGAGATGCAGAAGTGGATGGCCCCACAGTCGCTTCTTTGCTGGGTTTCTCTGTAAAAGAGCGTTCCCAGAGACAGATGATCTGGCTGGGTCCTGGTCCCACCAGGGTCCTCGAGAGGGGAACCTCCGTCAGCAGAGTGAAACAGCCTTGCCAGGGCGCCAGGACTCCTCTGGTCCAAGCGCTGCAGACACAAACGGCCCTCAGGCCGGAGAGACCAGCATGTCCCTGTCCCGGCTTCGCTGGCCTCTCTCAGTGTCTGGGCCTCACAGAGCCGCCACCTTGTTGCTTATAAGATGGGAGAATGACACCCTCCCCTCCCTGGGGTAGTTTCAGAATGAAAGGTAGCACGTGCAACACCCCCCAGCATGTCTCCAGGAGGGGGCCAAGGACCAAAAGGTGACGCTGCTGTTAGAGCTGTAAGGGCTTGCGGTTTCCTCTCTCTGTCTTCACTTCCTTCCCCAAACCCCAGAAGAGGCTTCGCAGGAAAGGAAGGGCTTTTCAGATCCTGGCGCGCAGCTGGGAAAGGCTGGTGCCCAGGGCGAGGGGGCCGGGTCGTGGGGTTGATCCACCAGGTCTGCCGAGGCACGGCTGGCCAACTGCCGAGCGCAGCAGTCCCCCTGCAAACGCTGCCTTTGTCCACCCCAGGAGGTGCCTCCACACCGACGAAGGGGAGAGTCGGGTCTCATTCGGCTCGGGACAGGCCACTCTGAGGAATACAGTAAGGACAGACCCGGCCTTGTGCTCCCACGAATTTTTAACACAGAGCACGTGCAACAGACTCAAGTCCTTGGGCACTGGCCCCTCTTGCTTCTTTGTTTTTTTTTCTTGGCAGCTCCATGCGGCCTTGCAAAATCTTACTTCCCAGACTAGGGAGGGAACCCATGCCCCCTGCAGTGGAAGCACAGAGTCATAGCCATTGGACTGCCAGGGAAGTCCCTTATTCCTCCCCGCCCTTGTTACTGTTAATGGCGCAGATATATGAACAGACCTCTGGCAAAAGTGCGCTGCCAATCTCAAAATAGTCTTAGGGTCAGCTACCCAGCTGTGTAAGGCTCCATGAGAAGGTGGCTCCGAGTTAGTTGATTCTAGAGCCTCCTTGTTGGGAGGGGCTCCATGGCTGGCCAGCCCCGTGTTTTATGGAAAGTCTGACCTGTGCCAATCACCCAAGAATCTGCATTAAATGGCTCTCAAGCAGGACCTGCTACATGGCGTGGGGAACCAGTATAAAATGAAAACACAGGGCCCCTCATCCAAAAATTAAGATTCAAGATGGCAGCACAGGAGAATCCGAGAATGCAGGAAAGCGTGGGTGTGCATCTGAGTGCAGGGCCCTGGCTGTACGCTTTGCTCACCTGTGACGCTGGCCCTGGTCTGGAGAGAGAGGCGGCGCAAGGCAGGCAGCAGCACACGGATGAATTTGGTTGCCCTACTTGGCACAAGTGGTGATGAATTCACTTGCCAATGCAGGGGACTTGAGTTGCAGGTTGATCCCTGGGACGGGAAGATCCCCTGGAGGAGGACATGACAGTGTTCTTGCCTGGAGGACCCCATGAAGGAGGAGCCCGCCGGGCTACAGTCCACGGGGGCACACAGATTCGGACCTGACTCGGCAACTGAGCATGAGCGCACACACCATCTGGATGAGTGAGCGCAACTCTTTGGACTGTTGGTTGGTGAAGGCGAATGGGCTGAGCAGAGCTGAGAGGTGGGCTGAGCGGGCCATGGAGTGCCAAAGATGGGGCAGGGCTCTAGACAGTGTCCTTTCTAGAAGAGGTCCCTGCTCTGATCACCTGTTGTGGGATTCGGAGTAAACCCAGACAGGGGCGTGTTACAATTGTCACTCCCTGAGTCAACGTTTCCTCAAGCCATGTTTCCTCCTAATTTGTCCTATCTGTTATTTTGGATTGTGTATTCTTATTTGGAAGGTGGAGGGTGGATGTTACTTGGGCTTTTTGTTTGTTTGTTTTACTGCTATTGGAGACCACGTTGGTGAACTTTGAAATCAAATCCATCACTGTCAGAACTGACACTCCATGGGCTCGGAAGCATAAACTGACCCGTGCTGAGAGCACTGGCTCCTAGTTTCCGTGGCCATTAGCCCTCAGCTCTGTGCACTCCTGCTGACGTGTTGCCCATTTGTGAAAACCCCAACTTCTCCGTCTTAAGTGAGATTTCATGGTCAGCTCAGATTGGCTGGAAAAGGACAGTCCAGCTGGAGAGCGGTTTGTATCTGAAGAGGATGGGTCAGGAAGGAATGCTAAGGAAACCATTGTTTGCAAGCTTCGGCTTATACAAATTACTGTCGGAAAGAACAAAGTGTCATTTTATGTTTTTCTCCCAGGTGATAAACAGGAAGGAAGCCTGTGAGTGGGTCAAGTGAGTCATAGAGTGTGGGAGGCTCCAGGGGGTGCCGTGGGACTCCTCTCTTTCCACTCGGGGCCCATTGCTGACTGGGGGCTTCCCTGCTGACTCAGACGGTAAAGAATCTGCCTACAGTGGGGGAGACCTGGGCTTGATCCCTGGGTTGGGAAGATCCCCCAGAGAAGGCAAGGGCTACCGACTCCAGTAGTCTTGCCTGGAGAATCCCATGGACCGAGGAGCCTGGCCGGTTGCATTCCATGGGGTCGCACAGAGTCGGACATGACGGAAGCGACTAAGCAGCAGCAGCAGCTGAGAACCCAGAGGGACAGAGGGAAAATTATGTTCTCTCCCTGTAAGTTCCTGGTGACTCAGGTGGGATGCCCCGGGATGCACTACTTGCCCTGGAGCCTGAAGAGGGGATCCTGAATAAACTGGCAAACGCCAGTTAAATAAACAGACCAAAGTCATCTCTCCCAGATTTCTCTGCAGTACCCCGTTGAGAGAGGAGGGTAACAATTTCTCATCCTTTCACGTCCCACTTCAGATGACTGAGAGAAAAACATGTGAAAACTAGTTCTTTGGATTGTTTCTCATCCTATTCTGCAGATTTGGGCGTCTACATAGGATCATTTTTCTTAGGTATGAACAACTTGGGTTTCTTTAGCTTTTAAAAATTTATTTATTTGACTACACTGGGTCTTAGTTGCAGCACACAGGATCTTTGATCTTAATTGCAGCATGTAGAATCTTCTTCTTCTTTTTTTTTAACTTTTATTTTACTTTTAAATATTACAGAGTTTTGTTGTTTACAGATATGTATGTTCCCAGATTAGTCATATGTATATCCCCCCCTTCCCACCCCTCCCAACCATCACACAGCACCCCTGAAAGATCTCCTTTTCTCACAGAACAATGACTATAGCTATTTTCTTCACTTTTGATAGTACAGACCTTCATGCTACTTCCTTTACACCTCCCACCCTCTGTTCCTTCCCCACAATGTCCATATGTCCACTGTCCATGTCTGTCTTTCCATCACTTCACTGCATGTGCCATCATCACCATCCTACTAGATTTCATAGGTATGTGTTAATATATTGTATTTGTCCTTCTCTTTCTGACTGACTTTACTTTTTATGATATGTTCTAGATCCAGCCACCTCATTAGGGTTGATTCTTCTGCATTTCTCTTTATAGCTGTGTAATATTCCATTGTATATATGTACCGGAGCTTTAGTAGCCATTCATTCGTCGATGGGCATCTAGGTTGCTTCCATGTTTTAGCTATTGTATAGAGAGCTGCAATGAACATTGGAGTACAGGTGCTTCTTTCAGATTTGATTTCATCAGGGTATAAGCCTAAGAGTGGGATTGCTAGGTCGTATGGTGCTTCTATTTTCAGTTTTTTAAGAAATCTCCGTACTGTCTTTCATAGAGACTGTATCAATTTACATTCCCACCAACAATGCAGGAGTGTTTCCTTTTCTCCGCACTGTCTCCAGCATTTATTGTCTGTCGATTTGTGGATGACGGCCATTCTGAGGCAGCATGTGGAATCTTCTGTGTGCCGTGTGAACTTCTTAATTGCATGTGGGATCTAATCCCTGACCAGGGCTCAAACCTGGGCCCCCTGTATTGGGAGCACAGAGTCTTAGCCACTGGACCACCAGGGAAGTCCCTGAACACCTTCTTTTAATATCACTTGCACCAAAGAGGTGGTGACAAATTCTCTCATCTTTGCCTGCAGTTTTCTTTCTTTTGCCTTCATTTTTGACAGATGTTGTTGAATATGGAATACTCGATTGATAGTGTCATTCCATTTTCTAATGGCTTTTGCTGTTTGTAATGAATTCAGCTGCCCTTGTTGTCATTATTCACATGAATATAATTTATTCATCCTCTAGCTGCTTTTGAGATTTCATCTTTCCTTCATTTCCATTAGTTTGATGTGCCTACATGTGACCTTATCTGTATTAATCCTGTTTGGGGTTTGCTAAACCTCTTGACTCTGTTTTGAGATCTTTAGTCAACTTTAATAAATTACTATCTACTGTCTCTCTCTTTATAAAATTATTAATTTATTTGGCTGCACCAGGTCCTAGTGCAGCATGTGGGATCTAACTCCCTGGCCAGGGATTGAACCTGGGCCCCCTGCATTGGGCATGCAGAGTCTCAGCCACTGAACCAGGGAATTCCCTCTGCTGTCTCTCAAGATATTCTTCTGCCCAATTCTCTCTTCTCCTTTTAGCACTCTAATTATAGTTCATAGAATCTATTCTTTATTTCTTTCTCTTTTGTCTTGTTATTTTTATTCGTAATTCTTGTTGATTTCTGTGCTTTAGTCTGGATAGTTACTACTGACCAGTCTTTAGTCCCTGATTCTTTCTTGGGGTGTCCTGTCTGCTATTAAACCCATTCAGTGGATTTTTCATTTCTAATATTTTTTTCCATCTCTTCATTCACTGTCTTGTTTTACCTCTAGATTCTTTAACATATTTTAAAGTCCTAGCATGCACATGTATATCTGCTAATTCCAACAGTCTGGGTCATGCATGGATCTGCTTTTATTAACAGTGTGTTTCTGTTTCACATAGCTAGTAATTTGAATTGTATGCTGAGCCTTGTGGATAACATGTAAAAATTCCAGATATATTATTTCTCTGAAGAGTGTTGAGTTTTTGTTCTTGCAGACAGTTGAAACACTGGCTGTCTGATTACTTTTGAACCTATCAAGAATTGGTCTTCAGCTTGATTAGAATGAGTTTTCACATCTCATAGAGTCTCTCTGTGTACATGCACAGTGTAGGGTTTGGCCGAGGACCTGAGGATCCTCTGTGCGTTTCTGTGCCTTCTTCTGTGTGGCTCCTTCTCTTCCTGTGCCTTGTCCTATGAGTCCAAGATACCCTAGCACCTTTTTTTTTTTTCTTCCGACTTTAACAGCATTTATTGGTTTTCTTTGATTGCCTCTGGTCCAGCTTCAACAACATTTATTGGTTTTCTCTGAGTGCCTCTGGTCCAGCTTTGGAAGGGCTTCCTGGGTTCCTCTGGCCTTGTTTCCGGGCTGCTGCAGCTGCAGCTTTTAAGGCCCCCTTTGTTTCTTCAGCTTTTGAACCTCTTGGAAAACCTGAATACACAGAGCCTTCCTGGTCGCTAAGAGGTGGTGGACTTTTCGGCGGTACAGAGAGGGAAAGGCGTACTTGATGCCCAGCTCCTTGCATGTCTTCTCAAAGACAGGATAGTTGGTCTTGCGCAGGTTTTTGAGCATCATTCCTCCAGTCAATGCTCATCGGCAAGTAGTGCTTGTGGGCTTGGTCCTTTCAGTGTTTGTGCATGTGTTCTTCATAACTGCGGATCTTGACGGTCAAGGCAACAATTCGAGCTTCCAGGGAGCTGGTGTCCTTTGGGTTTTCCGCGATCTTGTTCATCCATTGCTCTTTCTTGATTTTTAGCATCTCCTCCTTGTTGGCCACTTCCAAAGATAAGAGTCTTTTCATGACATCATCAACCTTCTCAATTTCCGGGACGTCCTGGTAGTCCTTCAGCAGCATGGAAGGGGGTGGGTCATCTTCTTGGCTGGGCCGGACTGGTTTCTGGGTGACATATGTGTGGGCAGCCTGGAGGATGAGACCTCCTGCACGTGAGGAAAGGTCCAGTTGGACGGAGAGAAGCTTGGCACACCCTCCACCTGGCAGCCTGAGGACTGGGGGCTGTGTCACTGCCTGGGATCGTATCAAACTCTGTGCCCTCCACGCTGCCATTAGCATGGTGACTTCTGACCCTAAGGGACCTGAGTCCAGATTTTTTTTTTCTTTTGGTTGGGCCGTGTCTTGGCTGCAGTGCATGGGCTTCTCCTTGCAGTGGCTTCTCTTGTTGCAGAGCATGGGCTCTAGGTGTGCAGGACTTCAGTAGTTACAGCAGGCAGGCTCAGTAATTGCAGCTCCTAGGCTCTAGTTGCCTCATGGCATGTCGGATCTTCCTGGACTAGGGATTGAACCCGTGTCCCCTGCATTGGCAGGCAGATTCCTAACCACTGGACCACCAAGGAAGCCCTACCTTAGCATCCTTGAACTCTGACCTGCCTCTCCTGCAGCTAACAGGACTGCTGCATTCTATTTATACATCCTTACTCAGCAGTTTGGAAAGTGCTCCTTTCCGAAGAAAGCCGTGGTGAGATTTTATCTCAAGAACTTCCCTTCTCTCAAGGACTCAGTTCTGTGCTGTACTGCCCAATTCCTGCAAACAATTGTTTTGTATATTCTGCTTAGTTTTAGAATTGTTTATGACAAGGGGAAGGATAATCCTTTGGGGTCGGCCATGCAGACTTTTAAAACTTTTTATTAGATTATATACATGCATTTGGGATTTCTGGGTTTTGAGTCATGCTTAGAAAGGACTTTCCTAGCAAGAGATGGTTTTAAAATTTACTTTTAGTACTTTTACTATTTAACTTTTTATGTTGAAATCTTCTACTCATTCAGGATTCATTTTGGTGGATTCTTTGGTGAAGGAATAACATAGAGGGACCTAACCATTTTTCCCTCCAGGTGCTACCCAGTTGTTGTAATACCAGTAATTAGAGAGTGCCCACCCCACCCCTGGATTTGAAGTCTTTAGTTGTATAATACATTCTTGAATGCGTTCTGTGTGTTTGAAGTTTTCTTCTGAGCCGCTGATTTGTTACGCACATGTGCTCAGTGGCTTCAGTCGTGTCCAGCTCTTTGCAGTGCTGTGAACCACAGCCCACCAGGCTCCTCTGTCCATGGAATTCTCCAGGCATGAATACTCGAGTGGGTTGCCATGCCCCCCTCCAGCACTGATTTGTTATACATATGTATACATATACAGACATACGTATTTGTTGGTATGAAATTGTTTTACTTCCTGTAATATTATCTCATTTAGTGTCTAGTAGGGTTAGTTCTTCACTATTCTTCTTTTCAGAAGCTTTCTGGTTATTTAAAATTTCATAAGCTTTACAGTTAGCTTGGCTAGTTCTAAAAATATGCACAAACATATACACAGACATGCACATATATCCCTGTGGGGTATTTTGATGGAGATCATGTTGTTCTAAGTTAAATGTATGAGATTAATTTTTCTCCGGTTCCTTTTTCGAGAAGTTACTTTTTGAATGGCTTTATTTTCTTCTTTGAATGTATTTGTTGAGTTTGGGCATGGCCGAGTCTTTGTTGCTACACGCAGGCTTTCTCTGTTCCTTTTTATTGCTGAGGGGTATCCCATAGTATAGACATACCACAGTTTGTTGATTTATTTAACAACTGATGCGTGTTTGTTCAGTTTGTGTGAGCATATGTTTTCATTTCTCTTGGGTAAGATACCTAGGAGTGGAATTGCTGAGCCATATGGTAAATCTGTTTTTAACTTTTGAAGAAAGTGCTAATTTCCCAGGGTGACCACACCATCTTATATTCCCACTAGCATGAGGGTTCCAGCCCCCCACACACCCTGAGTCTTGGTATTGATAATTACATCTTAGTGTTGGACCTTTCTAGATGGGAACACGTGCAGGGCAACTTTCTTCGCATCTGAAGTATTTTCCATCCCTCCCAACTTTTATAGACGTTTTCTTCACAGAGATTGTACACATCTCTGTGCACTTATTTCTGGGAGATTTATTGGGCAGAGGTTATTGTTGTAAGTAGTATATTTTCTTCTAACTTTTCCAACTGCTTACGGTTTGCACACAGGAAGGTTAGGCGTTTTGGCAGGTTCCTTCCATGTCTGACTCCCTAGAGAAATCTCTAGGTCTGCCACAGTTTTTGGTTGCTTCCCTGGTGACTCAGATGGTAAAGAATCTGCCTGCAATGTGAGAGACCTGGGTTCGATCCCTGGGTTGGGAAGATCCCCTGGAGAAGGGAACAGCTACCCATGCAGTGTTCTTGCCTGGAGAACTCCATGGACAGAGCAGCCTGGAGGCTACAGTCCCTGGGGTCTCAGAGTCAGACACGACTGAGCAACTTTCACTCACTCAAAATGAATTAGAACATTGCCCACTATCAACCCATCCTTGTCATACTGTACATGTCTCACTTGGTCCTGGTGACATCTCCCTTTTAATGCTCCTGTGAATTTTATTTGTTGTTATTTTATTTTGGAGTTTTGCATTGATTTTTACGTAAATGAAGCTGGCCTGTGGTTTTCCTTTGTCATGCGATGGTGGTTGGCTGTTGGCCTCTCCAGACTCCTGATGAAGAATTTAGAAATGTTTCTTCTTGTCCCCGGAGCAGTGTATGGAGCATGGAAGTTACCATCACCTGGGAAACCATCCCTGCCGGAGGCCAGGCCTCCTTTTCCCCATTCTCACCCTGGGGGCTTGGGGCTGCTGGTATCTTTCTAACAACTTTGTCAGTTTCTTCTTATAGAGTTAGATATTTTCTCCTTTGGTGCCTGTTGGTACCTTGGGCTTCCCAGGTGGCGCCAGTGGTTAAGAATCTGCCTGCCAACGCAGGAGACAAAAGAGACATGGCTCGCACATACGTTTATCGGTACCATCTCTCTAGATTCCATATATATATGTGTTAGTATACAGTATTTATCTTTCTCTTTCTGACTTGCTTCACTCTGTATAATAGGTTCTGGAAAAGCAGACACAGAGAACAGACTTATGGACATTGGGGGGAGGGAGGAATGGGCGAGAGGTATGGAAAGAGTAACGTGGAAACTTACATTACCATATGTAAAAGAGACAACCAGTGTGAATGTGCTGTAAGAATAAGGGAACTTACACAGGGGCTCTGCAACAACCTAGAGGGGTGGGATGGGGAGGGAGGGAGGAGAGAAGTTCAAGTGGGAGGGGACATGTGTATACCTTTGGCTGATTTGGATCTACGTATGGCAGTAAACAACAAAACTCTGAAAAGTAAGATTAAAAAAAGAGAGAGAGAGACATGGCTCGACCCCTGAGTCAGGAAGATTCCCCTGGAGAAGGAAATGGCAACCTACTCCAGTATTCTTGCCTGGGAAATTCCATAGACAAAGGGTCCTGGCAGGCTATTGTCATGGGGTTGCCAAGAGTTGGACACGACAGAACATGCACACACTCCTCATTTTTCCTAGAAAATATTCATTTCCTCTAAGTTTTCAAATTTGCTTATGTAGATAATCAGCCTTGATAATCTCCTTCTCATCTTGATCAGCTCAGCCCCTCCCAGCCCCGCTGGACTGACTCACTGTTAGTCACTTAGTTGTGTCCAGCTCTTTGCGACCCTAAGGACCAGAGCCCACCAGCCTCCTCTGTCCATGGAATTCTCCAGGGAAGAATACTGGAATGGGCTGCCATTCGTTTCTCCAGGTGAACCTCTTGATCCAAGGTTTGGACCCTGGCCTCTTGCATTACAGGTAGATTCTTTACCGTCTGAGCCACCAGGGAAGCCCTGGGTTGACTTAAGGTCATCATTTTTCCGTTCATTTATTAATTTGTGAGAATGTTTACATTCAGAGAATGCCTATATGCTTCCAGGGAACATTACACTGAGACACACATCACAACCCAGGCCCCGTGAGTCAGTGGGAACTCACTGGAAAGCATCTTTTATTGGACAGCTAAGGGTCTTGCTCCCCTCGGATCAGCTGAATGCCAAGTTTACAGGCCAACATGTTTCGGCGTGACCTCATTTCCACCCACTCCTTCCCTCTCTTTAAAATCATGAAGAAGAGGGGTTAGGTAATGAAAGCTGACTCAGTTTTCCCTAAGATATGGGTTGACTGGGTTACTCTCCTCCTCCCTTTGACAAGAGTCAGCATGAGCGGCTTCTCCTCTTCTACTTGTAAAACTCAGACTCACACTTAAACAGTGGCCACCTCCCCCTCCTTTTTTTAACCTTGGTCAATTTTGAGTTTTTTTTTTTTCTTTTACAGTTTTGTTATTTACAGATATGTATAATCCCATATTAATCATATGTATATCCCATCCCCCCCATCCTACCCCTGCTGACCATAGCATAGCCCCCATGTAAGATCCCTTAACCCACAGCACATTGACAGTAGTTACCTCTTCTACATATGCTAGTATAGGGCTCCATGTTGCTCTTTCCATATCTCTCACCCACTCTTCCCTCTCCCCAGTGTCCATAAGTCTGTTCTCTATGACCATTTTTCCATTGATGCTCTGCATGTGTATTTATCAGTATGATCTTACTAGATTTCATATATATATGTGTTAGTATACTGTATTTGTCCTTCTCTTTTTGACTTACTTCACTTTGTATAACAGGATCCAGATTCATCCATCTCATTAGGACTGAATCTTCTGTGTTTCTTTCTGCGGCTGAGAAGTACTCCATTGTGTATATGTACCAGAGCTTCTTTATCCATTCGTTCGTCAGTGGACATCTAGGTTGTTTCCATGTTCTGGCTATAGTGTAGAGTACTGCAATGAACACTGGGGTACAGGTGTCTCTTTCAATTTTGATTTCACCATGGTATAAGCCAAATAGGGGGATTGCTGGGTCATATGGTGCTTCTATTCTTAGTTTTCTGAGGAATCTCCATACTGTCTTCCATAGTGGTTGTAATCAATTTACATTCCCACCAACATTCAATAGTGTTCCCTTTTCTCCGCACCCTCTCCAGCATTTATTGTCTGTCGATTTCTTGATGATGGCCATTCTGACGGGTGTGAGGTGATACTGTAGCTTTGATTTGCATTTCTCTAATAATAAGCGACTTTGAGCGTCTTTTCATGTGTTTGTTGGCCATCTGTAGGTCTTCTTTGGAGACGTGTCTGTTTAGGTCTTTTTCCCATTTTTTGACTGGGTTGTTTGTTTTTTTTGATGTTGAATTGTCTGAGCTGCTTGTATATTTTGGAAATTAATTCTTTGTCTGTTGTTTCATTTGCTATGATTTTCTCCCACTCTGTGAGTTGCCTGTTCACCTTGTTTGTAGTTTCCTTTGCTGTACAAAAGCTTTTTAAGTTTCCTCAGGTCCCACTTATTTATTTTTGTTTTTATTTCTGTTATTCTAGTGGGCGGGTCATAGAAGATCTTGCTTTGATTTATGTCCTTGAGGGTTTTGCCTATATTCTTCTCCAAGGGTATGATGGTTTCTGGTCTTATAGTTAGGTCTTTAATCCATTTTTGAATTGATCTTTGTGTATGGTGTCAGGGAATGTTCCAACTTCATTTTCTTGCATGTAGTTGTCCAATTTTCCCAGCACCATTTGATGAAGAGGATGTCTCTGTCCCATTTTATAGTTTCGCCTCCTTTATCAAAAATAAGGTACCCATAGGTGCGTGGGTTTATCTCTGGGTTCTCTGTCTTGTTCCATTGGTCAATGTTTCTGTTTTTGTGACTGTTGCTTTGTAGTATAGTCTGAAGTTAGGGAGTCTGATCCCTCTAGTTCCATTCTTTTTTTCCCAGGATTAATGGCCACCCTTTACCATGGTCATAACCACAGCAGATGGCAAGAAGGGGACTGATGGCAGTGAAGGGGAGCAGAACATGCCACCCCACAATATGCCACTTTGATGTAAGGGTTGTTTTGAGCTGAAGACAGTTGAGAAGAAGCAGATAGGAGTGACGTGCTGCCCTACCACCTGTTTGCCTACAAGTGAAAGTGAAAGTCACTCGGTTGTGTCCAACTCTTTGCAACTCCGTAGACGAGCCGTGGAATTCTCCAGGCAAGAATACGGGAGTGGGTGGGTAGCGTGTCCCTTCTTTAGGGGATCTTCCCAACCCAGGGATTGAACCCAAGTCTCCCACATTGAAGGTAGCTTCTTTACCAACGGAGCTACAAGCAGGACATAAATCTGTAATGGTGTTTCCCTCCTCTCTCTACCAGAGGGATGGACATTAACTACTGGAGACACTGCTAGACCACACTGGTCGACCAAGAGCCAGGACACTGGCTGGCAAAGAGCCGGACACTACCGAAGCCACTGAGCAGGAGCACGATGCCAGGCCCTTGTCTGCACAGAATAATCTACGTAACAAACCCTGCCCAGACTAGCCCTACTCACCCTTGTTGTTCAGTTGCTCAGTCGTGTCTGACTGTTTGCGACCCCATAGTTTTCCCTATATTTACCTTCCCACCGCAATTTCCTGCCCCTAAAAGCTCCAAGTCCTTTTGCTTTGTCTTGTCACTTCTGTACAAATGCATTCTCCTTTTATGAAGTGACATAAGCCTGAATTCTAACCACTGCTTTGAGTTACTCGTCTCTGAGTCTGTCCATGCACGCAGGTGTTAATAAACTTCCGTTTCTGTCTTTGCTCAGCCCCATTTGCAGGGCCCCAGTCAATGAAATGAAGATGAGAAGAGAAAATAGGAATTTTCCCCTTCCCTGCAGAAGTTTCTTCTGGCAAACGGCTTACTGTTATTTTCCCAGAAGCTAGAATGCCAGCTTCAAGTAGGAAAGGGTGTTTGCCTACTCGCCAAGGTGCCCCTGGGTTTTCCTGGTGTGTGTGCTCAGTTGTGTCTTGACTCTGCGACCCCATGGACTGCAGCCCCCCAGGCTCCTCTGTCCATGAGATTCTCCAGGCAACAATACTGGAGTGGGTTGCCATTCTCTTCTCCAGGGGATCTTCGCGACCCAGGGATAGAAACCTGCGTCTCAGCAGTGAAGAATCTTCCTGCAATGCAGGAGACACGTGCAGGAGGTGTACATTTGGTCCCTGGATTGGGTAAATCCCCAGGAGGAGGAAATGGAAACCCGATTCAATATTCCTGCTCAGAAAATCCCCACGGACGAGGAGCCTGATGTGCTACAGTCCATGGGTTCAGAGTCAGACATGACTGAGCGACTAAACAGTAACAACAAGGTGCCCCCATTTTCTCCTCCCTCTTCTTCCTCACTCACTGCTGTCTTCACCTTCTCACACCCTCTAGGCTTTTGTTCCCCCAAACGTACACTGTTCGCTGCTCCTGCACCCCTCAATTTCAGAAAAGATCCTTCATGCCACTTATTTCCTCCCTTCCTTTCGTTCCCTTTCTAAGAAATTTATAGTAAAATACATGTAATATAAAATTTACTGTTCTAACCATTTTTTTGATAGGTAAGTAGTAGATTTATTACTATAGGACTCTTAAAAGAGATGCAAGTGGGCAGGTGAGGAAGCTCTATCCTGAATATTGAGTGGGCCATAATTTATAATAAAAAAGGGGAGGGTAGAAAACTGCCTTCTTCAAGTAGACGTGGATGCAGTTGTAAGGCGTACATCATTAGCTCCTCCTTCATTAGCTCCTCCATGTTTAGAAAAGAGCGAGTTTCTTTTGTATCTGGGTGATTTTAAATGTTATCCCTTCCAAGGTAGTCTCCCAACTGGTTATTAGTGCCCAAAAGTTGTTGCAAAGAAACAGCATGGAAGATGTCCCTAGTGGTGGTGATGAGGGCCTGGACTTGGTCTAGTTATAAGTTGGGAATCAAGGATCAGCACTTGTAAGGGTTTGAGCGAGGGCAATGAAAGCCATCTTCTGCGGTTAACAGAAGAGACAGAACAAAGAACAAGAACACAATACAGGAGAAAAACCTCACAGTCAAGGAGGACAGCCTAGACCTGCTGCTGGACCTGAAGAGAATTCAGTGAGAGACGAAGTGACTAAGTCCCTTTTCCAGTTGTGTCTTGACTCTGCGACCCCATGGACTGCAGCCCCCCAGGCTCCTCTGTCCATGAGATTCTCCAGGCAACAATACTGGAGTGGGTTGCCATTCTCTTCTCAGGGGATCTTGACCCAGGGATAGAAACCTGCGTCTCAGCAGTGAAGAATCTTCCTGCAATGCAGGAGACACGTGCAGGAGGTGTACATTTGGTCCCTGGATTGGGTAAATCCCCAGGAGGAGGAAATGGAAACCCGATTCAATATTCCTGCTCAGAAAATCCCCACGGACGAGGAGCCTGATGTGCTACAGTCCATGGGTTCAGAGTCAGACATGACTGAGCGACTAAACAGTAACAACAAGGTGCCCCCATTTTCTCCTCCCTCTTCTTCCTCACTCACTGCTGTCTTCACCTTCTCACACCCTCTAGGCTTTTGTTCCCCCAAACGTACACTGTTCGCTGCTCCTGCACCCCTCAATTTCAGAAAAGATCCTTCATGCCACTTATTTCCTCCCTTCCTTTCGTTCCCCTTTCTAAGAAATTTATAGTAAAATACATGTAATATAAAATTTACTGTTCTAACCATTTTTTTGATAGGTAAGTAGTAGATTTATTACTATAGGACTCTTAAAAGAGATGCAAGTGGGCAGGTGAGGAAGCTCTATCCTGAATATTGAGTGGGCCATAATTTATAATAAAAAAGGGGAGGGTAGAAAACTGCCTTCTTCAAGTAGACGTGGATGCAGTTGTAAGGCGTACATCATTAGCTCCTCCTTCATTAGCTCCTCCATGTTTAGAAAAGAGCGAGTTTCTTTTGTATCTGGGTGATTTTAAATGTTATCCCTTCCAAGGTAGTCTCCCAACTGGTTATTAGTGCCCAAAAGTTGTTGCAAAGAAACAGCATGGAAGATGTCCCTAGTGGTGGTGATGAGGGCCTGGACTTGGTCTAGTTATAAGTTGGGAATCAAGGATCAGCACTTGTAAGGGTTTGAGCGAGGGCAATGAAAGCCATCTTCTGCGGTTAACAGAAGAGACAGAACAAAGAACAAGAACACAATACAGGAGAAAAACCTCACAGTCAAGGAGGACAGCCTAGACCTGCTGCTGGACCTGAAGAGAATTCAGTGAGAGACGAAGTGATAGGTGAGAAGTGAATTTATTCAGATTCAGAAGAAAACGCCCTCCACAGACAGAGCTTTAAACATTTTTAAGGGGATAATTTGGTGGCATTAACTCCATCGACAGTGTTGTGCGTCCATCACCACTATTGATCTTCAGAACTTTTTGGTTTTCCCCAAATGAAGCTCTGTACTCATTGAACCCTAAGTCCCCCTTCCCTCGCTCCCCAGCCCTGGCAACCCTCATCTACCTTCTGTCTCTAAGAGTCTGACTGCTCTAGGAACCTCGAATAAGTGGAGTTCTATAGTATTGGTCCTTTGGTGTCTGGCTTACTTCCCTTGGGCTTTCCTGGGAGCTCAGCTGGTAAAGAATCCACCTGCAATGCAGAAGACCCCAGTTCGATTCCAGGGTGAGAAAATCCCCTGGAGAAGGGATAGGCTACCTGCTCCAGTATTCTTGGGCTTCCTGGTGGTTCAGACAGTAAAGAATCCACCTGTGATGTGGGAAACCTGGGTTCAATCCCTGGGTTGGGAGGATCCCCTGGAGAAGGGAAGGGCTACCCACTCTGGGATTTCTGCCTAGAGAATTCCCTGGTTTGTCCAAGGGGTTGCAAAGAGTTGGACATGAATGAGTGACTTTTACTACTTAGCATCATGTCCTCAAGGTTCATCCATGGTGTAAGATGCATCAGAATTTTCTTCCTTTTCAAGGCTGAATAGTATTCCATTGCATGGAGAGACCACTTGTGTGTGTGTGTGTGTATTTAAATAGTTTTTATTTATTTATTTACTTTTGGTTGTGTTGGATCTTTGTTGCTGGGCAAGCTTTTTTCTAGTTGCAGTAATTGGGAGCTACTCAAATTGTCAGTGCGTGGGTTTCTCATTGCAGTGGCCTGTCTTGTTGCAGAACCTGGGCTGTAAGGGTGAGAGAGCTTCAGTAATCGCAGCATGTGGGTTCAGTACTTAGAGCTCCCAGGCTCTAGAGCACAGGCTCAGTAGTTGTGGCTCACGGACTTAGTTGCTCTGCAGCATGCAAGATCTGCCCAAATCAGGGATGGGACTCATGTCTCCTATATTGCCAGGCTAATTCTTGATACCACTGAGACACCAGAGAAACCCTTTTATTTTGTATTTAAAATTTTTATATTATATATTGGAATATAGTTGATTTACAGTGTTGTGTTTCAGAGATACATCAAAGTGATTTAGTCATACATGTATGTATATGTATTCTTTTTCAAATTCTTTTCCCTTATATAGAAATACCAAAAGAGGTAAAGAATCCACCTGTCCATGCAGGAGACACTGGTTCAACCCCTGAGTCAGGAGAGCCCCTAGAGGAGGAAGCGGCAACCCACTCCAGTATTCTTGCCTGGAGAATCCCATGGACAGAGGAGCCTGGCGGGCTACAGTCCATAGGGTCGCAAAGAGTCCACCGAGCACACACATACACAGTGAAAATATGTTAATCCCAGCCTCCTGATAACCCTCACAACACCTTTACCCTTTGGGAATCGAAAGTTTGTTTTCTAAATCTGTGAGTCTGTTTGGTAAATAAGTTCATTTGTATCCTTTTTTAGATTCCACATATAAATATCATATGGTATTTGTGTTTCTCTTTTTGACTTCACTCAATATGATCATCTCTAGGTCGACCCTATTGCTGCACATGGCATTATGTCATTCTTTTTATGGCTGCATAATATTCTATAATACACCCTTATCCGTTCCTCTGTTGATGGACACGTAGGCTGCTTCCGGGTCCTGGCTCCTGTAAGTAGTGCTGCAGTGAATGCTGGAGGGCACGTGTCTCGATTTTCTCCGAGACCACTTGTGTGTGTGTGTGTGATTTAAATAGTTTTTATTTATTTATTTACTTTTGGTTGTGTTGGATCTTTGTTGCTGGGCAAGCTTTTTTCTAGTTGCAGTAATTGGGAGCTACTCAAATTGTCAGTGCGTGGGTTTCTCATTGCAGTGGCCTGTCTTGTTGCAGAACCTGGGCTGTAAGGGTGAGAGAGCTTCAGTAATCGCAGCATGTGGGTTCAGTACTTAGAGCTCCCAGGCTCTAGAGCACAGGCTCAGTAGTTGTGGCTCACGGACTTAGTTGCTCTGCAGCATGCAAGATCTGCCCAAATCAGGGATGGGACTCATGTCTCCTATATTGCCAGGCTAATTCTTGATACCACTGAGACACCAGAGAAACCCTTTTATTTTGTTTTTAAAAATTTTTTATATTATATATTGGAATATAGTTGATTTACAGTGTTGTGTTTCAGAGATACATCAAAGTGATTTAGTCATACATGTATGTATATGTATTCTTTTTCAAATTCTTTTCCTTATATAGAAATACCAAAGAGGTAAAGAATCCACCTGTCCATGCAGGAGACACTGGTTCAACCCCTGAGTCAGGAGAGCCCCTAGAGGAGGAACGGCAACCTACTCCAGTATTCTTGCCTGGAGAATCCCATGGACAGAGGAGCCTGGCGGGCTACAGTCCATAGGGTCGCAAAGAGTCCACCGAGCACACACATACACAGTGAAAATATGTTAATCCCAGCCTCCTGATAACCCTCACAACACCTTTACCCTTTGGGAATCGAAAGTTTGTTTTCTAAATCTGTGAGTCTGTTTGGTAAATAAGTTCATTTGTATCCTTTTTTAGATTCCACATATAAATATCATATGGTATTTGTGTTTCTCTTTTTGACTTCACTCAATATGATCATCTCTAGGTCGACCCTATTGCTGCACATGGCATTATGTCATTCTTTTTATGGCTGCATAATATTCTATAATACACCCTTATCCGTTCCTCTGTTGATGGACACGTAGGCTGCTTCCGGGTCCTGGCTCCTGTAAGTAGTGCTGCAGTGAATGCTGGAGGGCACGTGTCTCGATTTTCTCCACGTACATGCCCAGGAGTGGGATTGCAGGATCATATGGTAGCTCTATTGTTAGTGTTCTGTGGAACCTCTGTGCTGTTCTCCATGGTGGCTGTGCCAATTTACATTCCCCTCAACCGTGGAGGAGCGTTCACTTCCTCCACACTCTGTGCAGCATTATTTTTGGTCGCTTTTTTGATGATGGCCATTCTGACTAGTGTGATGTGGTATTTCGCTCTAGTTTTATATTTCTCTAATAATAGCAATGTTGAACATCTCTTCATGTCCTTTTTAGTTATCTGTATGTCTTCTTTGGAGCAGTGTCTTTAGATCTTCTGCCTATTTTTTGATTGGGTTTTTATTTTTTATTTTATTTTTATTTATTTATTTATTTATTTATTTATTTATTTATTTTTGTACATGTATGTTCCCAGATCATTCATATGCATATCCCTTGACCCTCCCCCCACCCAGTTCCCCCCCTCCCATACCTCCAGACCATCGCTCCAAGTGGTTGTAGGTACTCCTATTCCCCTAGCACAATGACAATAGCTATCTTTTCTACACATGACAGTATAGGTTTCCATGTTACTCCCTCCCACTGTTCGGTCTCCACAATGTCCTTATGTCCATTCTCTGTTTTTCCATGAGTTCACTGCGTGTGTTATCATGACCATCTTACTAGATCCCATATATATGAGTTAGTATACTATACTTGTCTTTCTCTTTTTGACTTCACTCAATATGATCATCTCTAGGTCGACCCTATTGCTGCACATGGCATTATGTCATTCTTTTTATGGCTGCATAATATTCTATAATACACCCTTATCCGTTCCTCTGTTGATGGACACGTAGGCTGCTTCCGGGTCCTGGCTCCTGTAAGTAGTGCTGCAGTGAATGCTGGAGGGCACGTGTCTCGATTTTCTCCACGTACATGCCCAGGAGTGGGATTGCAGGATCATATGGTAGCTCTATTGTTAGTGTTCTGTGGAACCTCTGTGCTGTTCTCCATGGTGGCTGTGCCAATTTACATTCCCCTCAACCGTGGAGGAGCGTTCCCTTCCTCCACACTCTGTGCAGCATTATTTTTGGTCGCTTTTTTGATGATGGCCATTCTGACTAGTGTGATGTGGTATTTCGCTCTAGTTTTATATTTCTCTAATAATAGCAATGTTGAACATCTCTTCATGTCCTTTTTAGTTATCTGTATGTCTTCTTTGGAGCAGTGTCTTTAGATCTTCTGCCTATTTTTTGATTGGGTTTTTATTTTTTATTTTATTTTTATTTATTTATTTATTTATTTATTTATTTATTTATTTTTGTACATGTATGTTCCCAGATCATTCATATGCATATCCCTTGACCCTCCCCCCACCCAGTTCCCCCCCTCCCATACCTCCAGACCATCGCTCCAAGTGGTTGTAGGTACTCCTATTCCCCTAGCACAATGACAATAGCTATCTTTTCTACACATGACAGTATAGGTTTCCATGTTACTCCCTCCCACTGTTCGGTCTCCACAATGTCCTTATGTCCATTCTCTGTTTTTCCATGAGTTCACTGCGTGTGTTATCATGACCATCTTACTAGATCCCATATATATGAGTTAGTATACTATACTTGTCTTTCTCTTTTTGACTTACTTCACTTTTTATGATAGGTTCTAGAGCCAGCCACCTCATTAGGACTGAGTCTTCTGCATTTCTTTTAACAGCTGAGAAGTACTCCATTGTGTATATGTACCAGAGCTTCTGGATCCATTCATTTGTCGATGGACATCTAGGTTGCTTCCATGTTCTGGCTATTGTATAGAGAGCTGCAATGAACATTGGCGTACAGGTGCCTCTTTCATTTTTGATTTCATCAGGATATAGGCCTAATAGTGGGATTGCTGGGTCATAGGGTGCTTCTATTTTTAGTTTTTTAAGGAATCTCCATATTGTCTTCCATAGAGGTTGTATTAATTTACATTCCCACCAGCAATGCAAGAGGGTTCCCTTTTCTCCACACCCTCTCCAGCATTTGTTGTCTGTCGATTTGTTGATGATGGCCATTCTGACAGGTATGAGGTGGTATCTCATTGTGGTTTTAATTTGCATTTCTCTGATAATAAGCGAGGTTGAGCATTGTTTCATGTATTTTGGGGCCATCGGTATGTCCTCTTTGGAGAGGCGTCTCTTTAGATCTTTTTCCCATTTTTTGATTGGGCTGCTCATTTTCCCTGTGCTGAGTTGTCTGAGTTGCTTGTAGATTTTGGAGATTAATTCTTTGTCTGTTGTTTCATTTGCTATGATTTTCTCCCACTCTGTGGGGTATCTGTTGAACTTTTTTGTAATTTCTTTTGCTGTACAAAAGCTTTTAAGTTTCATAAGGTCCCATATGTTCATTTTTCTTTTCAGTTCTGCTATTTTAGTTGGTGGGTCAGAGAAGATCTTGCTTTGATTGATGTCCTTGAGGGTTTTGCCTATATTCTCCTCTAAGAGTTTGATGGTTTCTGGTCTTACATTGAGGTCTTTAATCCATTTTGAGTTGATCTTAGTGTATGGTGTCAGGGAATGTTCCAATTTCATTTTTTTGCATGTAGCTGTCCAATTCTCCCAGCACCACTTGTTAAAGAGGCTGTCTTTGTCCCATTTTATAATTTCTCCTCCTTTATCAAAAATAAGGTACCCATAGGTACGTGGGTTGATCTCTGGGTTCTCAATCTTGTTCCATTGATCTATAGTTCTGTTTTTGTGCCAGTACCATACTGTCTTGATAACTGTTGCTTTGTAGTAGAGTCTGAAGTTAGGGAGGCTGATCCCTCCAACTCCGTTTTTCTTCCTCAGGATTGCTTTGGCTATTCGAGGTCTTCTGTGTTTCCATATGAACTGTGTTATTATTTGGTCTAGTTCTGTGAAAAATGTCAATGGAAGTTGAATAGGTATTGCATTGAATCTGTAGATGATATTTGGAAGTATGGTCATTTTCACAGTATTGATTTTTCCAATCCAGGAACATAGAATATCTCTCCATCTGTTTAAGTCTTCTTTAATGTCTCTCATGAGTGTCTTGTAATTTTCTGTGTACAATTCTTTTGTTTCTTTGGGTAGGTTTATTCCTAGATATTTGATTCTTTTGGTTGCAATGGTGAAGGGGATTGCCTCTTTGATTTCATTTTCTGATTTTTCATTGTTTGTGTATAGGAATGCCAGTGACTTCTGTGTGTTGACTTTATATCCTGCAACTTTGTTGAATTCATTGATTAGCTCTAGTAGCTTTGTAACCGTGTCTTTGGGATTTTCTATGTATAATATCATGTCGTCTGCAAAAAGAGAGAGCTTGACTTCTTCCTTTCCAATCTGGATTCCTTTGATTTCTTTCTCTTGTCTTATTGCTGTTGCTAGGACTTCCAGGACTATGTTGAATAGCAGTGGTGAAAGTGGGCACCCCTGTCTTGTTCCTGATCTTAGAGGGAATGCTTTCAGTTTTTCACCATTAACAATAATGTTCGCTGTAGGCTTCTCATAGATGGCTTTTATTATGTTGAGATAGGTTCCTTCTATGCCCATTTTCTGAAGAGTTTTGATCATAAATGGATGTTGTACTTTGTCGAAGGCTTTTTCTGCATCTATTGAAATGATCATGTGATTTTTGTTTTTCAACTTGTTGATATGGTGTATCACGTTGATTGATTTGCGGATGTTGAAGAAGCCTTGCATGCCTGGGATGAACCCAACTTGATCATAATGTATGAGTTTTTTGACATGTCATTGAATTCTGTTTGCTAGGATTTTGTTGAGGATCTTGGCATCTAAGTTCATCAGTGAAATTGGCCTATAGTTTTCCTTTTTTGTGTTGTCTTTGCCTGGTTTGGGTATCAGGGTGATGGTGGCCTCGTAGAATGTGTTTGGGAGTTTTCCTTCCTGTGCAATTTTTTGGAAGAGTTTTAGAAGGACAGGCATTAGCTCTTCTTAAATGTTTGGTAGAATTCGGCTGTGAAGCCATCTGGTCCTGGGCTTTTATTTTTGGGTAGATTTTTAATCACAAATTCGATTTCTGAGCTTGTGATTGGGTTGTTCAAAGTTTCTGTTTTTTTTCTGGCTCAGTCTTGGGAGATTAATCCTGTCCAAGAAACTGTCCATTTCTTCCAAGTTGTCCAGTTTGTTGCCACAGAGTTGCTCATAATAGTCTCTTAGAATCCTTTGGATTTCTGCATTATCTGTTGTAATCTCTCCTTTTTTGTTTTTGATTTTGTTGATCTGGTTCTTCTCTCTCTTTTTCTTAATGAGTCTGGCCAGTGGCTTGTCAATTTTGTTTACCTTTTCAAAGAACCAGCTTTTTGTTTTATTTATCTTTACTATTGTTTCTTTTGTTTCTTTCTCATTTATTTCTGCTCTGATCTTTATGATTTCTCTTCTTCTGCTGACTTTGGCATGTTTTTGTTCTTCTTTCTCCAACTGTTTTAAGCGGAGGGTTAGGTCATCTGCTTCATATTTTCCTAGTTTCTTGAGGTGGGATTGTATTGCTATAAATTTCCCTCTTAGAACTACTTTTGTAGTATCCCATAGGTTTTGCACAGTCGTGTGTTCATTGTCATTTTCTTCTAGGAATTGTTTAATTTCTCCTTTGATTTCCTCAATGATCAGTTGGTTTTTTAGGTATGTATTGTTTAATCTCCATGTGTTTCTGTTTTTAGGGTTTTTTTTCTGGTAGTTGATCTCCAGTCTCATTGCATTGTGGTCCGAGAAGATGGTTGATATAATTTCAGTTTTCTTGAAGTGACTGAGGTTAGATTTGTGGCCCAAGATGTGGTCTATCCTGGAGAATGTTCCGTGAGCACTTGAGAAGAAAGTGTATTCTTCTGCTTTTGGATGGAACGTCCTAAAGATATCGATGAGGTCCATCTTTTCCAGTGTGGCATTTAAGGCTTGTGTTTCTTTATTAATTTTCTGTTTTGTTGATCTGTCCATTGGTGTGAGAGGAGTGTTAAAGTCTCCTACTATTATTGTGTTATTATTGATTTCTTCTTTTAAGTCTGAAAGTACCTGTCTTATGTATTGAGGTGCCCCTGTGTTGGGTGCGTAGATATTCATGACTGTTATGTCTTCCTCTTGGATGGATCCCTTAATCATGATGTAGTGACCTGCTTTGTCTCTTAGAATCTTCTTTACTTTAAAGTCTATTTTGTCTGATATAAGGATTGCTACTCCAGCTTTCTTTTGATTTCCATTTGCATGAAATATCTTTTTCCAGCCTTTCACTTTCAGTCTATGAGTGTCTCTAGGTCTGAAGTGGGTCTCCTGTAAACAGCATATATATGGGTCTCGCTTCTGGATCCATTCAGCCAGCCTGTGTCGTTTGGTTGGAGCATTTAGTCCATTTACGTTCAAAGTAATTATTGATACGAATGTTCCTATTGTCATCTTCTTAGAAATTTGGGGTTTGATTTGTAAGGCTTCTCCTACTCTTGTATTTATTGGCTATATCAGGCCCTTTAACACTTGTTGTAGGGCTGGTTTTGTGGTACAGAATTCTTTTAGTTTTTGCTTGTCTGTGAAGCTTTTGACTTCACCATCGATTTTGAATGAGATTCTTGCTGGGTAGAGAATTCGTGGTTGCAGGTTATTCTCTTTTAGCCATTTAAATGTTTCTTGCCATTCTCTTCTGGCCTGTAGGGTTTCTGTTGAGAGATCCGCAGTTAGACGTATGGGGTTTCCTTTATATGTTATTTGTTGTTTGCTCCTAGCTGCTTTTAGTAATCTGTCTTTATATTTAGTCTGCGTTAGTTTGATTAGTATGTGCCTTGGTGTGTTTCTTCTGGGGTTTCTCTTGTATGGAACTCTTTGTGCTTCCTGGACTTGGTTGACTATCTCCTTTCCCATGCTGGGGAAGTTTTCAACTATAACCTCTTCAAGAATTTTTTCATAGTCTTTCTTCTCTTCTTCTTCTTCTGGAACTCCTATAATTCTAATGTTGGTGCGTTTAATAGTGTCCCATAGGTCTCTGAGGCTATCCTCAGTTCTTTTAATTCTTTGGGCTTTGTTCTGTTCTTCAGCACTTATTTCTACCATTCTGTCTTCCAGCTCACTTATCCGTTCTTCAGCCTCTGATACTCTACTGTTGAGACCTTCTATAGTATTTTTGAGTTCAGCAATTGAGTTGGTGGTCTCTATTTGCTTATTTTTCATTTCCTGCATGTCTTTTCTCAATGCACTAATTTCCTCTAATATTCTGTTTTCGGTGTTTTGCATCCTCATTAGTATAGTTTTTCTGAATTCTCTTTCAGATAGCTTGTCTATCTCCTCCTCTGTCATTTGAAGTGGTGTTTCTCTAGCTTGGTCCTTCATTTGTACAGTGTTTCTCTGACGTTTCATTATTAGGTTAGTTTTGTTTCTTTGTGTGTGTCTGTGTGTATGGAGTTCTTATTCCCACCAGGCTTCTTGGTTGAGTTCTCCCTTCCTTTGGGTTTCTGTCCTTGTAGAAGGGTTCAGTGGTTTGTGTCTTGGGTGGTGATAGACCTTGTTTACAGGTGAATAATCTGTAGTGTTGTATGTTCTTTGATAATCAGTGTGAGTCTTGGAATGGGCTTCCACTTCGAGGATCCTTGGTTTGATGATTGGTCAGGGGTGTAGGCTCTAGCTGTTCTATTTAACACTTGTTGTAGGGCTGGTTTTGTGGTACAGAATTCTTTTAGTTTTTGCTTGTCTGTGAAGCTTTTGACTTCACCATCGATTTTGAATGAGATTCTTGCTGGGTAGAGAATTCGTGGTTGCAGGTTATTCTCTTTTAGCCATTTAAATGTTTCTTGCCATTCTCTTCTGGCCTGTAGGGTTTCTGTTGAGAGATCCGCAGTTAGACGTATGGGGTTTCCTTTATATGTTATTTGTTGTTTGCTCCTAGCTGCTTTTAGTAATCTGTCTTTATATTTAGTCTGCGTTAGTTTGATTAGTATGTGCCTTGGTGTGTTTCTTCTGGGGTTTCTCTTGTATGGAACTCTTTGTGCTTCCTGGACTTGGTTGACTATCTCCTTTCCCATGCTGGGGAAGTTTTCAACTATAACCTCTTCAAGAATTTTGTCATAGTCTTTCTTCTCTTCTTCTTCTTCTGGAACTCCTATAATTCTAATGTTGGTGCGTTTAATAGTGTCCCATAGGTCTCTGAGGCTATCCTCAGTTCTTTTAATTCTTTGGGCTTTGTTCTGTTCTTCAGCACTTATTTCTACCATTCTGTCTTCCAGCTCACTTATCCGTTCTTCAGCCTCTGATACTCTACTGTTGAGACCTTCTATAGTATTTTTGAGTTCAGCAATTGAGTTGGTGGTCTCTATTTGCTTATTTTTCATTTCCTGCATGTCTTTTCTCAATGCACTAATTTCCTCTAATATTCTGTTTTCGGTGTTTTGCATCCTCATTAGTATAGTTTTTCTGAATTCTCTTTCAGATAGCTTGTCTATCTCCTCCTCTGTCATTTGAAGTGGTGTTTCTCTAGCTTGGTCCTTCATTTGTACAGTGTTTCTCTGACGTTTCATTATTAGGTTAATTTTTGTTTCTTTGTGTGTGTCTGTGTGTATGGAGTTCTTATTCCCACCAGGCTTCTTGGTTGAGTTCTCCCTTCCTTTGGGTTTCTGTCCTTGTAGAAGGGTTCAGTGGTTTGTGTCTTGGGTGGTGATAGACCTTGTTTACAGGTGAATAATCTGTAGTGTTGTATGTTCTTTGATAATCAGTGTGGAGTCTTGGAATCCGGGCTTCCACTTCGAGGATCCTTGGTTTGATGATTGGTCAGGGGGTGTAGGCTCTATGTCTGGTTTGCTATGGTGTTCTGTGATGCTAGTTCACACACTAGCATCTGAGGAACAAGAGGTCCATCCCTGATGGGTGACAGTCATAAAAGCATGCAGATGTTTTCTAACATAATCGTAAGATATACATACATATACAGCAATCCCACAACTGACCAGTTTTACAGAGATAAGGCACAGGAAATCTTTCTAGCAACTCATGCAATCACAGATGATACTTGCCCGTTAAGCTTTGAATTAATTAAAATAGTGCCTGAATAATAGATCTAGCACAAGGTCCTGGCTTGGATAATTACAATGAGAGCAATTTTAAATTAGGACATGTGCTCGGGGTGACAAGGAGGAGAGTCTATAAGTAATAAAAGGAAAAGATTTGTCTTGGAAGTATTTTATAGGATTAGGTAGCAAAGATTAGTGTGTGTACTGTTTAGTGTATTTGGAAGTGAATAGTGGAGACAGGAAGATAGGAAATAATTTATATAGAGGATATTGGTAGCTAGGAAGATGTTTTACATTTAGAACAGAGAAAGAAAGCAGTTGGAAAGAGGAAAGAGAAAAGAGAATTAGAGGTTTTCAAGAATTAAAATTAAAGTTAAAAATATATATATATAATAAAAGTCAAAAGAAAGTTAACAATTTAATCAAGATTATGATAAAATTAATAAGTAGAAATATTTATGACTGTTATGTCTTCTCTCCTCTTTTTCAATTCTCTTTCAGATAGCTTGTCTATCTCCTCCTCTGTCATTTGAAGTGGTGTTCTCTAGCTTGGTCCTTCATTTGTACAGTGTTTCTCTGACGTTTCATTATTAGGTTAATTTTTGTTTCTTTGTGTGTGTCTGTGTGTATGGAGTTCTTATTCCCACCAGGCTTCTTGGTTGAGTTCTCCCTTCCTTTGGGTTTCTGTCCTTGTAGAAGGGTTCAGTGGTTTGTGTCTTGGGTGGTGATAGACCTTGTTTACAGGTGAATAATCTGTAGTGTTGTATGTTCTTTGATAATCAGTGTGGAGTCTTGGAATCCGGGCTTCCACTTCGAGGATCCTTGGTTTGATGATTGGTCAGGGGGTGTAGGCTCTATGTCTGGTTTGCTATGGTGTTCTGTGATGCTAGTTCACACACTAGCATCTGAGGAACAAGAGGTCCATCCCTGATGGGTGACAGTCATAAAAGCATGCAGATGTTTTCTAACATAATCGTAAGATATACATACATATACAGCAATCCCCACAACTGACCAGTTTTACAGAGATAAGGCACAGGAAATCTTTCTAGCAACTCATGCAATCACAGATGATACTTGCCCGTTAAGCTTTGAATTAATTAAAATAGTGCCTGAATAATAGATCTAGCACAAGGTCCTGGCTTGGATAATTACAATGAGAGCAATTTTAAATTAGGACATGTGCTCGGGGTGACAAGGAGGAGAGTCTATAAGTAATAAAAAGGAAAAGATTTGTCTTGGAAGTATTTTATAGGATTAGGTAGCAAAGATTAGTGTGTGTACTGTTTAGTGTATTTGGAAGTGAATAGTGGAGACAGGAAGATAGGAAATAATTTATATAGAGGATATTGGTAGCTAGGAAGATGTTTTACATTTAGAACAGAGAAAGAAAGCAGTTGGAAAGAGGAAAGAGAAAAGAGAATTAGAGGTTTTCAAGAATTAAAATTAAAGTTAAAAATATATATATATAATAAAAGTCAAAAGAAAGTTAACAATTTAAAAGAGCAGAAAAAGTTAATAAGAGACCGAAAAGACTGAAAAGACCATTTTTATTTTTTGATACTGAGCTGCTTGAGTTGTTTGTGTATTTTGGAGATTTAATCCCTTGTTGGTCACTTCATTTGCAAATATTTTCTCCCATTCTCTGAGTTGTCTTTTTGTTTATGATTTCCTTTGCTATGCTAAAGCTTTTACATTTAATCAAGTCCCATTTGTTTATTTTTGTTTTTATTTTCATTACTCTAGGAGGTGGATCAAAAAAGATCCTGCTGTGATTTGTGTCCAAAAGTGTTCTGCCTATGTTTTTGTCTAAGAGTTTATAATGTCCAGCTTTACATCTAGGTCTTTAATCCATTCTGAGTTTATTTTTGTGTAGGTATTAGGGAGTGTTCTAATATCATTCTATTAGATGTCGCTGTCTGGTTTCCCCAGCACCACTTATTGAAGAGACTCTTTCCTCCATTGTATATTCTTGTCTCCTTTGTCATAGATTAGGTGACCAGAGGTAGTGGGCTTAATCTCTGGGCTTTCTATCCTGTTCCATTCATCTGTATTTCTGTTTTTGTGCCACTACTACAGCATTTTCATTACTCTAGCTTTGTAGTATAGTCTGAAGTAAGGACCTCTGATTCCTCTGCTCTTGTTTTTTTTTTGGCTTTTTGTTGTTGTTGTTGTTGTTGTTGGGCTGTATGGCATGTAGGACCTTAGTTCCCCAACCAGGGACCAGACCCATGCCCCTTGAAGTGGAAATATGGAGTATTAACCACTGGACCTTAGGAAAATCGCTATTTTTCTTTCTCAAGGTTGCTTTGGCTATTCAGAGTCTTTTGTGTTTCCGTACAAATTGTAAACCTGTTTTTGTTCTAATTCTGTGAAAAATGCCATTGGTAATTTTTTTTTTTTTTTTTTAAGATTTATTTATTTATTTATTTTGGTCGGGGGTCGGGTTGGGGAGGGAGGGGAGCGGGCGGGCCACTTCTTTTGGTCTTTGTCTATTTTCATCCGTCTTTGTTCTTTGGCTCCTGTGGGCCTCCCATCGCGGTGGCGTCTGTCACTGCAGAGCGCCGGCTCTGGGCGCATGCGCTCCAGAGCTCCGGCTCAGTAATTGGACACATCGGTCCAGCCGCTCCGCGGCACGTGGGATCTTCCCAGGCCAGGGCTCGAACCGGTGCCCCTTGCACTGCAAGGCGGTGTCCTTACCCACTGGACCACCAGGGAAGCCCTGCCATTGGTAATTTGACAGTGATTGCATTGAATCTGTAGTTTCCTTTGGGTAGTGCAATCATTTTCACAATAACAATATTCCAACCCGAGGGTGTGGTAGGTCTCTTCTTATGTTTGGGTTGTCTTTGATTTCTTTCATCAGTGTCTTTACAGTGGTAGGAGTACAGGTCTTTTGCCTCCTTTAGGTGGGTTTATTCCCAGATAGTTTCTTCTTTTTATGGCAATGATAAGTAGGATTGTTTCCTGAATTTCTGATCTTTCATTATTAGTGTATAGGAATGCAAGAGACTTCTGCGTATTAGTTTTATACCGTGAGATTTTACCAAATTAATGGAGCACTAGTAGTCTTCTGTTGGCATCTTTTGGATGTGTAGTATCATGTCATCTGCAAACAGTGACAGTTTTACTTCTTTTCCTATGCAGAGTCCTTGTATTTCTTCTCTGATTGCTGTGGCCAGGACTTTCAGAACTATGTTGAATAACAGTGGGTGAGAGTGAACGTCCTTTGTCTTGTTCTTGATTTTAGAGGAAATGCTTTCAGTTCTGCCCTGTTGAGTATATTTGCTGCAGATTTGTCATAGATGCCTATTAATATGTTGAGACAGGTTCCCTTTAAGCCCACTTTCTGGAGAGGTTTTTTTCTTTTTATATCATAAGTGAGGGTTGATTTTTGCCTCCGTAGATGCAGCTTTTTCTGCATCTATTGAGATGATCATATGGCTTTTATTTTTCAATTTGTTAATGTGATGAATCACATGGACTGATTTGCAGGTATTGAAAAATTCTTGCAGGTCGATCCCAGGCTCCTTAACTATCCCTTCCGCCATCCTTCCCCGTGGTAACCATGAGTCTATTCTGTAAGTCTGTGAGTCTGTTTCTTTTTGTTTTAACTTTTTTTTGAGGGGGGCACTTCTAATGATCTTTCATTTATTTATTTCCATTCATCTTTGTTCTTTGGCCTGTGTGGGCCTCCCATCACAGTGGCTTCTCTTGTTGCAGAGCACCAGCTCTGGGTGCATGCACTTCAGAGCTGCTGCTCCATAGTTGGACACATGGGTCCAGCTGCTCTGCAGCACATGGAATCTTCCCAGGCCAGGGATCAAACCGGCGCCCCTTGCACTGCAAGGCGGTGTCCTTACCCACTGGACCACCAGGGAAGCCCTGTGAGTCTGTTTTGCAAATAAGTCCTTTGATATGGTTTCTTTTAGATTCTGCATATAAGGGAATTCTGCTTGATATTATGTGGCAACCTGGATGGGAGGGGAATTTGGGGGAAAATGGATGCATGTATATGTATGGCTGGGTTCCTCTGCTGTCCACTTAAAACTGTCACAGCATTGTTCATCATCTATACTCCAGTATAAAATTTTTTAAAAACTCCTTGCATCCCTGAGATAAATCTCATTTGATCATGGTGTATGATCCTTTTAATGTGCTCTTGAATTCAGTTTGGTAATATTTTGTTGAGGACTTTTGCAACTATGATCATCAGTAATGTTGGAATGTAATTTTTTGTGTAATATGTTTGGTTTTGCTATCAGTGTGATGGTGGCCTTGTAGAATGAGTTTGGGAGTGTTCCTCTGCAATTTTTGGAAAAAGTTTCAGAAAGATATGTGTTTCAGATAGGCTCTTCTCTAAATGCTTGATAGGATTCACCTGTGAAGCCATCTGCTCCTCGACTTTTGTTTGGATTTTGATAAGCAAAGTTCAAAGTCCCACTGCAGATTTGTCATAGATGCCTATTAATATGTTGAGACAGGTTCCCTTTAAGCCCACTTTCTGGAGAGGTTTTTTTCTTTTTATATCATAAGTGAGGGTTGATTTTTGCCTCCGTAGATGCAGCTTTTTCTGCATCTATTGAGATGATCATATGGCTTTTATTTTTCAATTTGTTAATGTGATGAATCACATGGACTGATTTGCAGGTATTGAAAAATTCTTGCAGGTCGATCCCAGGCTCCTTAACTATCCCTTCCGCCATCCTTCCCCGTGGTAACCATGAGTCTATTCTGTAAGTCTGTGAGTCTGTTTCTTTTTGTTTTAACTTTTTTTTGAGGGGGGCACTTCTAATGATCTTTCATTTATTTATTTCCATTCATCTTTGTTCTTTGGCCTGTGTGGGCCTCCCATCACAGTGGCTTCTCTTGTTGCAGAGCACCAGCTCTGGGTGCATGCACTTCAGAGCTGCTGCTCCATAGTTGGACACATGGGTCCAGCTGCTCTGCAGCACATGGAATCTTCCCAGGCCAGGGATCAAACCGGCGCCCCTTGCACTGCAAGGCGGTGTCCTTACCCACTGGACCACCAGGAAGCCCTGTGAGTCTGTTTTGCAAATAAGTCCTTTGATATGGTTTCTTTTAGATTCTGCATATAAGGGAATTCTGCTTGATATTATGTGGCAACCTGGATGGGAGGGGAATTTGGGGGAAAATGGATGCATGTATATGTATGGCTGGGTTCCTCTGCTGTCCACTTAAAACTGTCACAGCATTGTTCATCATCTATACTCCAGTATAAAATTTTTTAAAAACTCCTTGCATCCCTGAGATAAATCTCATTTGATCATGGTGTATGATCCTTTTAATGTGCTCTTGAATTCAGTTTGGTAATATTTTGTTGAGGACTTTTGCAACTATGATCATCAGTAATGTTGGAATGTAATTTTTTGTGTAATATGTTTGGTTTTGCTATCAGTGTGATGGTGGCCTTGTAGAATGAGTTTGGGAGTGTTCCTCTGCAATTTTTGGAAAAAGTTTCAGAAAGATATGTGTTTCAGATAGGCTCTTCTCTAAATGCTTGATAGGATTCACCTGTGAAGCCATCTGCTCCTCGACTTTTGTTTGTTGGGAGTTTTTGAATCACAGTTTCAAAGTTCAGTGCTCATGACTGGTCTGTCCATATTTTCTATTTCTTCCTGGTCCACTTTGGGAGATAGTACCTTCCTAAGAATTTGTGCATTTCTTCTATGTTGTCCTTTTTTATTGGCATATAGTTGCTTGCAGTAGTCTCTCACGGTCTTTTGTATTTCTGTGATGTTGGTTGTGACTTTTCCTTTTTCTTTTCTAGTTTTCTGGACTTAAGCTCTGTCCCTTTTCTTCTTAATGAGTCTGGCTAAAAGGTTTACCAATTTTGTTTATCTTTTCAAAGAATCAGAACTTAGTCTCATTGATCTTTTCTCTTGTTTTCATCATCTCTATTTCACTTATTTCTACTCTGGTCTTTATGATTTCTTTTGTTCTACTTTGTTCTTCTTTCTCTTTGTTCTTCTTTCTCTCTCTTTGCACCTTGCTTTTGGTGCAAGGTTAGGTTATTTACTTGGGATTTTTCTAGTTTTCTGAGCTAAGACTGTGTTTCTATAAACTTCCCTCTTAGAACTGCTTTTGCAGTGTCCCACTGGTTTTGGATCATTGTATTTTCCCTTGTCTCTAAGTATTTTTTTGATTTCCTCTTTGATATCTTAAGTGATTCACTGGTTGCTTCCTAGACTGTTTAGCCTCCACATGTTTGTGGTTTTTACTTTTTTCTTTCTTATAGTTAATTTCTAATCTCATAATATTATGGAAGAAACCACTTTTTTAAATACACTCATTGATGGACACTTGAGTTGGTTCTTTTTTTTTTTTAAACATTAATTTTTTATTTATTCATCTTTTTGGGGGGTGGGGTGGGGAGGGAGGGGGACGGGCAGGCCACTTCTATTGGTCTTTCATTTCTCTATTTTCATCCGTCTTTGTTCTTTGGCCTCTGTGGCCATTGTGGTGGCCTCTGTCGTCGCAGAGCACCGGCTCTGGACGCATGCGCTCCAGGGCTCCGGCTCGGTAACTGGATACATCAGTCCAGCCGCTCTGCAGCACGTGGGATCTTCCCAGGCCAGGGATCGAACCGGCGCCCCTTGCACTGCAAGGTGGTGTCCTTACCCACTGGACCACCAGGGAAGCCCTGGTTCCTTTTTTTAAAAATTATTAAATATATTATTTGGATGCATTTGGGTCTTAGTTGTGATACATGGAATCTTCATTGTGGTGCAGGGGCTTAGTTGCCCCATAGCATGTGGGATCTTAGTTCCCAAACCAGGGACTGAACCTGTGTCTCTTGCATTGGAAGGCTGATTCTTAATCACTGGACTACCAGGGAAGTCCCGAATTGGGTCCTTTTTATTTTTCTTCCTTTTTAACTTTTAAAAACTCTCTGGGACACAAAGCGTCATAATAATTGTAAAGGGAATTTTAAAAGAAAATTACCCAGCTATACTGGAAGTTTTTTTGAATCAGAACTTAGTCTCATTGATCTTTTCTCTTGTTTTCATCATCTCTATTTCACTTATTTCTACTCTGGTCTTTATGATTTCTTTTGTTCTACTTTGTTCTTCTTTCTCTTTGTTCTTCTTTCTCTCTCTTTGCACCTTGCTTTTGGTGCAAGGTTAGGTTATTTACTTGGGATTTTTCTAGTTTTCTGAGCTAAGACTGTGTTTCTATAAACTTCCCTCTTAGAACTGCTTTTGCAGTGTCCCACTGGTTTTGGATCATTGTATTTTCCCTTGTCTCTAAGTATTTTTTTGATTTCCTCTTTGATATCTTAAGTGATTCACTGGTTGCTTCCTAGACTGTTTAGCCTCCACATGTTTGTGGTTTTTACTTTTTTCTTTCTTATAGTTAATTTCTAATCTCATAATATTATGGAAGAAACCACTTTTTTAAATACACTCATTGATGGACACTTGAGTTGGTTCTTTTTTTTTTTTAAACATTAATTTTTTATTTATTCATCTTTTTGGGGGGTGGGGTGGGGAGGGAGGGGGACGGGCAGGCCACTTCTATTGGTCTTTCATTTCTCTATTTTCATCCGTCTTTGTTCTTTGGCCTCTGTGGCCATTGTGGTGGCCTCTGTCGTCGCAGAGCACCGGCTCTGGACGCATGCGCTCCAGGGCTCCGGCTCGGTAACTGGATACATCAGTCCAGCCGCTCTGCAGCACGTGGGATCTTCCCAGGCCAGGGATCGAACCGGCGCCCCTTGCACTGCAAGGTGGTGTCCTTACCCACTGGACCACCAGGGAAGCCCTGGTTCCTTTTTTTAAAAATTATTAAATATATTATTTGGATGCATTTGGGTCTTAGTTGTGATACATGGAATCTTCATTGTGGTGCAGGGGCTTAGTTGCCCCATAGCATGTGGGATCTTAGTTCCCAAACCAGGGACTGAACCTGTGTCTCTTGCATTGGAAGGCTGATTCTTAATCACTGGACTACCAGGGAAGTCCCGAATTGGGTCCTTTTTATTTTTCTTCCTTTTTAACTTTTAAAAACTCTCTGGGACACAAAGCGTCATAATAATTGTAAAGGGAATTTTAAAAGAAAATTACCCAGCTATACTGTCATGCCCTTCCCATGTGAGCTGTTTCCCTTTTCCTCTATTCCTTACCAGCTTTTGTCCATATGCAGGTGTCGCGGGCAATGTATAGTTACTTATCTCTGGCTAATAATAATAATATCTCTGGCTAATAATAGCAGCGAGGAAACAATTACCTCTGTACTATTTTTAGAGAACTTCAACCTATACAATGTAGCTCCCTCTAATTTAAGAGAATAGAACTTCAACAGTAGGAAGGCGTGGAGTTCAAATCAAGATCAGATTTATTAACACAAAGAACATTAACTCAGTAGTTATTCATTTCACTGATTAGCATCAGTACATTGCATCAAAGTTAAAGTTCAGAACTTAAACAGCAACAATTCAAGGCTTTAAAATAATTCAGAATTTTAAAATCATTTCAGAACTTCATTTAAAGCTTCAAAAATATTTCAGAACTCTAAAGTTATTTCAGAACTCTAAAGTTATTTCAGAACTTTAACATTATTTCAGAACTCAATCAACAAAATAACAGGGCTTCCCCTGGTGGTCCAGTGGGTAAGGACACCGCCTTGCAGTGCAAGGGGCCCCGGTTCACAGTCAGTGTCCCCGCACGCCGCAGCCGGGAGCAGCACCGAGGGGCCGGGGGTTGGATCGAGGTGAGGGCCGCCTCCGCCCCGTGCTCCACGGCCGCGTGCTGTCTGCAGCTGCACACTCACCACTCTGAAGCAGCCCCCCAGGCTGGAGCGGGGGTCCCGGAAGAAGGCCCGGCAGGTGGGGCTCAGGCCCGGGCATGCCGGCCGGGTCTTCTGCACAGCCCTGCAGTCACCGCCCACCTGGGGGAACAGACCGAGCCTCAGGCCTCCTGCCTGGACCTCCTGGCTCCAGGGCAGCTCCCCAGGGGCCGCAGCCTCAGGAGGGGACCACCGCCCCCCGGCCTGAGAGCTTCCCTGCAGCTGCGAAGCCTGTGGGCTCGGGAGGCCCAGAGATGGGGCGTCCACACGGACGCTTCCCTCTCCACCCAGACATCTACTGCTGCCGCCCAGCCCCGAGGGAGGGGGCGGCCCCGGCTCCCCGCCAGGCGAGGAGGGGCTCCTCCAGGCTGCCGGCCAGCGTGCCGTCCGCAGCACCAGCTCACTGCCTGCCTCGTTGTCGTTTGTGCCCAGAAGGCCGGCGGACAGGCCTGTGGGGCAGGGAAGGGAGGACAGGCTGTGGGAGCCTGCTGGCCAGGAGCGTGGCCTGACCCCACGCCCTCACGCCTGACGCCCCTAAACACGGGCCCTGGCTCTGAACCTTCTCCAGAGGGAGGGGAGGAAAGGACGGAGGGAAGCATTTGTTCCCCTCCTGGGTCCTTCCCCGTCCACTGGCCCTCTCCCGAGCTCTTCGTGGGTGTTCCTGGGCTGCTCCACCAGGTCAAGGGGGCGGAACGTGGGGTCACAGCCCTGGGCTCAGAGCCTGGCGCCGCTGCTCATGGCTGGGGGTAGTGGGATGACTAAATGAACCTGGGTGTCAGGCCACCTGGGACAGGGGACACCAGCGGGGGACACACAGGAGAAGGAACTGACCACACATTTTAGCTCCGGAAACAGGGCGGGGGTCAAGCAGCCGGGCTGCATCCAGAGGTGCACCCCCCCACCCCACCCAGGAGTAGGGGCCGTCCCAGCGCTGAATGTGATCAAAGCCGGAAGAGCTGGCCGTTGACCCCCTTCCACTTGTGGGCTATTCTGATACCTGCTCAGGCTGTGAGCCCCAAGGACCAGCAGAGGCCCAAGAGCACCCCTGGGCCTCCTGCCCACAGCCGCCCAAGGACACAGAGTGACTGCCCGCTGGGATCTGGGGATCTCCGCCCGGAGCTGACTGCGCTGGCGCGGAGGCCGCCGGTGGGGGCCCAGACCCACCGTGTTGCCAGACACTCAGAGCAGGCTGCAGAGGCCGGCGTGGACGTCACAGGCGACAGAGACGCCGTCCTGACTGGTCAGTTTGACCTGGGGACGTCCCTCTCGGTCTCGGCAGGAGGCAGGTCCAGGTCCAGGCAGGCCTCCCCGGCAGGGAGGCGCTGTGGAGCTCGCAGGTCTGTGGGCCGGGCGGGGGCTGAGCAGGGCCGGCCCCACGGGGCACAGCCGTGTGGACAGGAGGCAGGAGAAGGGCCCGGGCTTCCTTCCCGCCCCAGTCGCGCAGGCTCACCTTCAGGCCGGGGTGGAGGACGAGGATGGCGTGGTTCAGCTCCACGGCCAGTGATGTGAGCCCTGAGCCCGCTCGGTTCAGCGTCAGTGAGAACGCGTTGTGAGCAAAATCCTGGGCCAGCAACCGGCGGCCGCAGCGGCCACCCGTGTCCCACACCCCGCCATCGAAGGTCACCACGTACCTGGCCCCGGCCACCACAGTGTGGTCTGGGGAGAAGGCGGCAGAGGAAGGGTGAGTGGGGTGCACTGTGCCGGCTGCCGGGGGGAGCGGGGCCGGAGCCCACAGGGTAGCCAGGGGCTGCCCGGGGCTGGCGTCCTCGGGGCTGGCCCACCCCAGGAGCGGGGGCTGCCTCCAGGAGCCACAGCTTCAAGACAGCTTGAGCTCCGGGGCTCCCCGCGGTGAGTGGTCTGCAGCCAAGTCAGCAGCGAAAAGGAACGGAGGAGGGGTGGGGCATATTTCAACAGTGACGACCCTGGAAATTCTGAGTGAAAATCCCGGGCACACGTTACATGACTCCATTCACACACAGTGACCAGACAGCAAATCCACAGACAGAACGTGGCCTGGAAAGGATATAGAGAAAAAGGAACCCTCCTACACTGTTGGTGGGGCTGTAAGTCAGTGCAGCCACCATGGAAAACAGTAGGTTGCTCAAAGTAGTAAAAACAGAATACCCCATGACCCAGCAGTCCCACGCCTGGACGTATATCCAGACAAAGCTCTAATCCCTAAAGGTACATGCACCCCTGTGTCCATGGCAGCCCTGTTGGCAATAGCCAAGACATGAACAGCCTCAATGTCCATCCACAGACGAACAGAGATGTGGTACATGTAGACACTGGAACATTAGCCACTACAAAGACTGAAATAACGCCATGTGCAGCAACATGGATGGACCTAGAGTCATACTGAGTGAAGTCAAACAGAAAGACAAATATATGTGGAATCTTAAAAAAAACAATACAAATGAACTTATTTACAAAACAGAAACAGACTCACCAGACTTAGGGAATGAACTTATGGATACCAGAGGGGCAGGTAGGGGGAGAGATAGCTAAGAGAGTCTGGGATTGAGTGTATTGAGTTGGCCAAAAACTTTGTTTAGGTTTTTCTAGATGTTACAGAGCAAACTTTTCAGCCAACCCGATACATACTACTATATTTAAAATGGATAACCAACAAGGGCCTACTGTATAAAACGGAACTCTGCTCAGTATTATGTAACAGCCTAAATGGGAAAAAAATTTGAAAAAGAGCAGAGAGATGTATGGGCTTCCCAAGTGGCTCAGTGGTAAAGAATCCACCTGCCATTGGAGGAGACGCAGGTTCGATCCCTGGGTTGGGAAGATCCCCTGGGGAAGGGAATGGCAGCCAAGTAGTATTCTTGCCTGGAGAATTCCATGGACAGAGGAGCTGGGCAGGCTATAGTCCATGGGATCGCAGAGTCAGACGTGACTTAGAGACTAAACAGCAAGATCCATGTATTTGTATAATATATATACTGATACCACTTTGTATAACTGAATCACTTTACACCTGAAACTAACACAAGACTGTTAAATCAACTATATTCCAATGTAAAATATAAAGTTCAAGACAAATGCTGTATAATGGCACTTGTATGTAGAATCTAAGATACGATACAAATGAACTTACCTATAAAACAGACTCAGACATAGAGAGCAGATGTGCTGTTGCCAAGCGGGGGGAAGTTGGGGGAAGGATCGAGTGGAAGTTTGAAATTAGCAGATGCGAAGTCTTATACAGACTAGATCGACAACGAGGTCCTACTGAATAGCCCAGGGAACTGTATTCAACATCACTAACCAGAAATGAAAAAGTATTCTAAAAGGTGTGCATCTGTGCCTCGCGGAGCCGCTCCACTGCACAGCACAGACTGACACCGCACTGTGAGCTGGTGGCCTCAGCACCTCAGGGAAGAGCGACAGGTAACGGGACACCAGCTTCCATACCTGGGCCTCCAAACAGAACCAAGCGCATCATTTGTAAAGGTGAATATAAATGGTATTTTTTCCATTTCTAATTTCTTGTTACCCTTCACTGAAGGTTACAGTTTATTAAATGATACCCACAGTTCAAAAAGAAAAGAGCAACCTCGGTGGATGAAACCTCAATGAAGCTATTGCAGAAAATTCACTATTAAAAAAAAGTAGTCAAGACTCCATCCAACAGGAGGAGGCACCACGTGAGCCAGGCCCTGCCCTCTTCCCGGTGGGGCGAAGGTGGCTCGCGAGCGGGCAGCTGTGAGCCACCCGGGCAGCGTGGCCTCAGAGCAGAGGCCTGGGGGGCAAGAGAAGCCGGCCTCCTGAACACACCCCTCGGCCAGAGGCCCGGCCGCTGTGGGATTCTCACCTGTGTGATCACGAGGCCCCAGGCTACACACCAGGGCTTGCCGGGCCCTGCCCACTGACTTGGGCACTGAAGGCACGCTCGCGTCATCACACAGTGGCGCGCTGCACTGCCCCCCACCAGGACCCCCCTGGGGACAGGGAGCTGAGCCAGCTCCCCAGATCACACTCAGGCTCGCAGGGCCTCCAGGCCCCCAGAGCCGTGTCTGGTCCTGGCCCTGCCTGTGGCTCTAGCCATGCCTCACGGTCTGGACTCAGTGGCCTTCCAGCTGCCTTGTGCTTCCCTGGCAGGGTCCCCCCTGGAGGGAGCGGCCTGGCCCTCAGCCACTTACCATGCCTCCCTGCTGGGCTCCAGGCTCAGGCTGTTACTCTCTGGACAAACGCCTGGATCTGCAGCCCAGCCCTAGTCCTGTTTGACCCTGGGAAGCCCGGTTACCTCTGTGCTCAGCCTGGGACCAGACGGGCCAAGCCCCAGATGCTTGGGCTTCCTTGTACTATCAGGGATGGTCCCGCTGCCCATCTGTCCCCACCAGGTCCTGCCACTGCATCCCAGAGGGCTGCGGGGCTCCCGGGGTGGAGGACACAGGACTCACATCCAGAGGGGGCCCCCAGCAGGAGGCGTCTGAGCCGGTGGTACTCGGCCAGCACGCTGGTCCCGTAGAGCGCTCGGAGCGGCCGCAGCAGCTTCTCCTCCACCAGGTGGCTGGTCATCCGGGCCACATCCAGGGGCTCGTCCCCTGCCGGCAGCATCGGCAGCGTCACCACCACCGAGCGGTCCCTGGAGGGAGCACAGAGGAGCGAGGAGACCCCAGCACAAGAGCCTCCCGACAGTCCCCCAAGGAGCTCGATGGCTCAGGCCTCAGAAAGCCAGCTGCCTCGGTGGGGTATCCAGAGGGCTTCTCAAACTCAACAGGTCAGAAACAAGCTCCAGACCACCCACTCCCACCAGGTAGGCTGATCAACAGCCCCAGAGACCCCAGGCCCCTGAGACCTACGGCTGCACCACCTTAGGGGGCAGAGGGACTCTGCAGGTGTGGCCACACTAGACTGAGACGGCTCAGCCACGTGGCCAGGGACTCAAGGTGGACCTGATGAGAGAGGCAGGAGGCTCAGAGGGAGATATCAGGTCAGAGGGCAGAAGACACTACAGGGCTGGCTTTCAGGATGGAAGAGGGCTTCCCTGGTGGTCCAGTGGGTAAGGACACCGTCTTGCAGTGCAAGGGGCGCCGGTTCGATCCCTGGCCTGGGAGGATCCCACGTGCCGCGGAGCAGCTGGACCGATGTGTCCAATTACCGAGCCGGAGCTGTGGAGCGCATGCGCCCAGAGCTGGTGCTCTGCGACAACAGAGGCCACCGCGATGGGAGGCCCACACGGGCTAAAGAACAAACATAGGTGAAAATAGATAAATGAAAGACCAATAGAAGTGGCCCACCCACCCCACCTCCCCAACACCCCCCGCCGCCAAAGAAAAAAGAAAGAAAATGCAAAAAAAGAAAAAAAAAAGGAAGAGACGCCACGAGCAAAGGAAAGGTGGCTTTCAGAAGCTGGAAAAGGGAAGAACCTGAATTCAGCTTGAATTTCTGACCTCCAGAACCACAGGATACTGCATTTGTGTTGCTTTAAGCCACGAACTTGTGGTGACTTGCTACGGCAGCCACAGGCCACTGACAAAGCTCCAGGCTGCTCCCTGCTCCCTCGCCACCCCAGATGGACCCCCCAGCCTTCCGGTCATCGAAGCCAAAGCCTTTCGAGCCGTCCCGGGCTGTCCTCTTTCGCCTGCTTCTGACCTGTCGGCCAGTCTCTACAGGCCTGTCCCTCTAACACCCTGACGTCTGCCTGCCTCACCCCCTCCACGACTGCCCCGCGCAGCGCAGCCGCCCTCCGGTCTACGCCGGGCTCCCACTTCTACCCGCTCCCCGCCCCAGTCTGCATGCTCAGCTCTGGGGCCAAGGGATCTTTTTACACGAAAGGTAGGTCGTGTCCCTCCTCAGCTCAAAACCTCCTGTGTGTTCCCATTTCAGCGTAAGAGACACGGGCCCCAGGCTGCCCGGAAGCCCATTACCCCCCCAGCTCCTCCACCCTGCACTCCAGCCCCCCGGCTTCCTTCCCATCCCCCCAGCAGCAGGTGCGTTCCCCGGGGCCTTTGCCCCGCTGTGCCCTCCGCCTGGAACTCTGTCCTCGACTCAGCCGGCTCACGCCCGCACCTTCCGAGCCCTTGCTCAACGCTGCCTGCTCACTGAACCCAACCACGCCTCGCTCTAAAATGCCCCCGAGGGGTCTTCCCTGGCGGCGCAGTGGTTAAGACTCTGCACGCCCACTGCAGGGAGCGCAGGTTCAATCCCTGGTAGGGGAGCTGGGATCCTGCATGCTACACCACACAGCCACGCTCATTCGTGCAGAGAGAAATGTTTTAACAAATAAAATGCCCCCCTCAATCCGCATGTCCTGCATTGTTTTTCGGTAGCATTTAGCACCTAACACACTAGCTCAGGGGCTGCCCAGGTGGTGCCGGTGGTAAAGACCCCACCTCCCAATGCAGGAGATGCAGGTTCAGTCCCTGGGTCTGGAAGGTCCCCGGGAGAAAGGCCTGGCAACCTCCTCCGTGTATTCTTGCCTGGAGAACCCCATGGACAGAGCAGCCTGGTGGGCTACAGTCCATGGAGTTGCAGCGTCGGACACGACTGAGCGACTTAGCCTCCACACTGGCTCAGAGGTGGGGGGACTGTGGCCTGTGGTCACAGCCAGCCTGCGCCCTGCACTTGGACAGCCTGCAAGCTAAGAACGGCTTTTGCATGTTTAAAGGACTCTTAATAAACACACAAAAAAACAAGGCTAAACAAGAGGCCATCTGGCTACAAAGCTTGCACACGTCACTCTCAGGCCCTTTCTGGGAAAGCTTGCTGCCCCCGGGGACAGACGGCCTGGTCCCTGTCTCCCTGGGTGGCCGAGGCTCTGTCCCACGCGCCACTGCGTCTGCAGCATCTAAGACAGCACCTGCGCAGAGGGAGTGCTCGTAGGACCTCTGCAGGATGAAGAACCGCCTCGGTTTCCTCATCAGTAAAGTGGGCACGGAAGAGCCCTGGCGGCAGGCCGTCCGGGGCGCGGATGAGATGGAGGGTGTGCTTGGCGGGGGGCAGGGCCGCAGAGGGGACATGTCACCTGGCCGAGGAGCTGTACCGGGCCAGCAAGGGTCTGCAGAGCCGCCTCCGTGCCCGTGAGGACGCCGCGTCGGCCCACGACAGCACCCGGTGGGCGGCCTGGAGGGGGTGGGGCCGTGAGAGCCGTCAGCGCGTCCCCACCTGCAGGCCGCCTCTGCCCCTCGCCCCACCCCACCAGCTCCAGGGCGCCCCTCGTGGCCTCCAGCGCTGCCCGACAGGCCCAGACCCCAGGTCCCGGCGTCCCGGAGACCCAGGCCTGCAGCCACCGCGCGGCCCCCTCAGCCCGCTCCCTCCACACCTCGTCCAGGGGCCGCACCGTCACCTCCAAGCAGGCGGCCTTCAGCGGGGCCAGGGCTCCTGCAACAGCAGCCCCGCCCACCGTGAGGCCTCCCGGTCCTGATGGCAGGTGAGACGCTGCCGCCCGCAGCCCCTGCGGGGAAACCAGCCCCCTGCCCCCGCCCTAACCCGGGCCTCCAGGAAAGACACAGGGGGTGCGACCTGGAATGAAGCGGGGACCCCAGAGACTGTTGGACTGTCAGCCCGGCAGGCCTGAGGCTGCCCGTCTGCAAGGCCCGTTCACAGGGGCGGCCCGGCTGGATTACTCCCAGACGGGACGAGGGCCTGGGCTGCTCGGACACCACGCTGAACACCCTCTCCTCCTGCGGGTCTGTGCCAGGCAGGGGCTCCCACCTGACCGCCCCACCATCGCCAACGAGGAGCCCCCCGCCCCAGGCCCTCTCACCACGCGGCCCAGCAGGGTCTTCTGGCAGCCACGTGCAGCCAGGCGGAGGCTCTGGTTGGCAGCCTGCAGGGTCAGGTGAACCGGAGCCTGGACGGGCTGCCCGCGGCCCTGGAGCAGGGCCTCCACCTCTGCCGCCCGCCTGTGGGCACAGGCCCGCAGCACCACGCTCTCCTCTTGGCTCCCTGGGGCCAGGAAGGGACCTGCTGTTGAACCCAAGACTCGTCCATCTGCCTCCCAGCCGCCCACTCCTCCTGCACTCCACGGCCTTCTATAGCTCCCTGCTGCCCACAAGCAGAGTCTCAAACGCCTGGTTTCTCCCCCATCCCCACACCCTCCTCTGGTCCCGGCCTTCCCCAGCCTCTCCTGGCCTCAGTCAATCCAGTGGCCACAGAGAGCCCCTCACCACCTCGTAGCTGGGGGTGCACGAAGCCAACCAGGGCTCCCCTTGCCTCCTGAGCTCTCAGCACCCCAATCTCTGTCTTCTCTTGGGCCAAGCTGGGTCCCTGTCCTGGCCACTGAGCCGCACCCTGTTCCTCCACTCACCTTCCTCGTGGGCCACCGAGGCCTGAGGGCAGTTTGGGGCCCGAGACATTGACAACCTCACTTTCTCGTCCCCGTCATCCGTATTTCCTTCCGGCTGGATCAGGCTTCGAGAAGCCGAGGTGGAGATCCGGCCCAGCAGGCCTCCCCGCTGAGCCTTGGGCCGCGGAGCTGGGAGGAGGAGGGCAGAGGCCTGAGCAGGGCCGGGCCCCTCCCCTCCCCTCCTCGCTCTTGCACCTGCTGGCCTCAGACCCAGGGAGAGGCGGCTGGGAAGGCTGAGGCTGAACTTTCTAGAAAAAGGCAATGCCCACCCAACGCCGTATCTTCAGGAGCTGGAAGAGGCAAGGAAGGCTTCTTTCCTGGAGCTTCTTGTGGGTGCCTGGCCCTGCTGACAATTTGATTTGAGCCTTCTAACTGCCAAACTGAAAGAAGACACCTCTCCCATGTTAAGCCACCGAGCTGGGGGTAATCTGTTACAGCCCTAGAAGTCTAGCTCAGGATACTCACAAGACACAGCTTCCTGAGTCTCCATCCCTCCAAATGTCCGAGTGGGTGGGAGGGGTGTACCCCAGGAATTCTTCCTAGGAGATTTCACAGTGCATGGCCGGTGAGCCTGGCAGGTGGGGCATCTGCAGGCCACACCTGAGGTGTCCATCCCGGAGGGCCTCCTGCATCTGAGCTCCGCCCTGGTCACGGTCACTTAGTGCCCGGGGCCCCAGCTTCCAGGGTGAGTGCCTGCCCTCCTGAATTGTGTCCCTTTCTCCAGCAGGTCGGTGTGAAGACTAAACCAGGCTGGGAAAGCCCTCGTCACGCCACGGACTCCAAAATGGAGCAAGCAGAGCGGGTGGGGGCGAGGGAGACATGCTCAGAGCCAGCCGCCCACAGGCTCAGGATGGAAGCAGAGGGACCGGCCGCTCCCTGACCGCCCACCGTGGGCTGGGCCCTAGGGGGCTCGCTCCCAGGCCTCCTAATCTGGGAAGTGAGCCTTGGAGCACTGGGATTACAGACCGGGGGTGGCTGGGGGCCTGGCTGGCCAGCAGAGAAATGAGAGCCAGCCTTGGCAAGCCTCAGAAGGGACAGTGCTCTTGAAACCATCACAGCTGGGAAACGAGGGCTGGGGGAGGCCCGCAGAAGTGCCTCGTCTCGCTCTGGGGCTGGCAGGAAGCCCCGCCTCAGGAGCGCCTCCTGTGTGCACAGGCTGTGCAGGCTCTCGTCTTTTTCCTGCCAGCGCTTCTGCGGAGGAGGTGGGGGTTCCCGTCTGACAGAGGAGAAGACGGGCTTGGAGAGGGAAAGTCACAAGGCCAAGGTCATCCAGCCAGGGGGACACAGAGACGAGCCGATGGCACCACAGATGAGGCACCTACTGCATGCCCAGGCTGTGTGCGTGGAGCGGAGGGGTGCCAGAACCCCACTGACCACCCCGTGAGATACACCTGATCCCTGCTTACAGGTGAGGAAACGGGGCTCCCAGACACCCCTTCCCAGGACCACGTGGCCAGGTGGGGGCAGAGCAGGTATTGAACCCTTTCTACCTCCCTGGGCTGCCAGGAAGGGAGGAGAAAGAGAAGACTGGGCCAATAATAGCCAATAATAAGAGCAGAGGGGGCTTCCTCAGGGGTGCTCGTGGGAAAGAACCCGCCTGCCGGTGCAGGAGACGCAAGAGATACAGGCTGGACCCCTGGATGGGGAAGATCCCTGTGTAGGAAATGGCAACCTGCTCCAGGCCTCCTGCCTGGAAAACTCCAGGGACAGAGGAGCCCGGCGGGCTACGGGCCATGGGATCGCAGAGTCGGACGTGACTGAGCCGTGGAGCACACGCACAGTAATAGCAGCTGTTCTAAGCAATCCACACATATGAACATATTTAACCCCTGAAATTATGTCTTCCCAGGTGGTGTGAAGACTAAACCAGGCTGGGAAAGCCCTCGCACGCCACGGACTCCAAAATGGAGCAAGCAGAGCGGGTGGGGCGAGGGAGACATGCTCAGAGCCAGCCGCCCACAGGCTCAGGATGGAAGCAGAGGGACCGGCCGCTCCCTGACCGCCCACCGTGGGCTGGGCCCTAGGGGGCTCGCTCCCAGGCCTCCTAATCTGGGAAGTGAGCCTTGGAGCACTGGGATTACAGACCGGGGGTGGCTGGGGGCCTGGCTGGCCAGCAGAGAAATGAGAGCCAGCCTTGGCAAGCCTCAGAAGGGACAGTGCTCTTGAAACCATCACAGCTGGGAAACGAGGGCTGGGGGAGGCCCGCAGAAGTGCCTCGTCTCGCTCTGGGGCTGGCAGGAAGCCCCGCCTCAGGAGCGCCTCCTGTGTGCACAGGCTGTGCAGGCTCTCGTCTTTTTCCTGCCAGCGCTTCTGCGGAGGAGGTGGGGGTTCCCGTCTGACAGAGGAGAAGACGGGCTTGGAGAGGGAAAGTCACAAGGCCAAGGTCATCCAGCCAGGGGGACACAGAGACGAGCCGATGGCACCACAGATGAGGCACCTACTGCATGCCCAGGCTGTGTGCGTGGAGCGGAGGGGTGCCAGAACCCCACTGACCACCCCGTGAGATACACCTGATCCCTGCTTACAGGTGAGGAAACGGGGCTCCCAGACACCCCTTCCCAGGACCACGTGGCCAGGTGGGGGCAGAGCAGGTATTGAACCCTTTCTACCTCCCTGGGCTGCCAGGAAGGGAGGAGAAAGAGAAGACTGGGCCAATAATAGCCAATAATAAGAGCAGAGGGGGCTTCCTCAGGGGTGCTCGTGGGAAAGAACCCGCCTGCCGGTGCAGGAGACGCAAGAGATACAGGCTGGACCCCTGGATGGGGAAGATCCCTGTGTAGGAAATGGCAACCTGCTCCAGGCCTCCTGCCTGGAAAACTCCAGGGACAGAGGAGCCCGGCGGGCTACGGGCCATGGGATCGCAGAGTCGGACGTGACTGAGCCGTGGAGCACACGCACAGTAATAGCAGCTGTTCTAAGCAATCCACACATATGAACATATTTAACCCCTGAAATATTAATCCCAGATCCCACAGGGCAGGTGCGGTGAGGATCCCCCACTTTCAGTTCAGCTCAGTGGCTCCGTGCAGTGACCGTCCTCCACTTCACAGGGGAGGCGAGGGGCGCGGAGGGAGGGAAGGCAAATTGCTAGCGAGGGAGAGGTGGTGGTGGGATTCCACCCTGCCCAGTCTAGCCACTGCCTCTCGGTTACAGGAAGGGCTGGCGTTGGGACAGCAGATGAGCTGTTTTGTCTCAGGACGGGGGGTGGGGGGGTCGGGGGTGGGCAGCCAACCCCAGGGGGTCCCAGCCAACCCCAGGGGGTCCCCCTACAGCTAAGCTCGGGTCCCCACCGGGACCTGCAGTTCCAACGCTGACCACTAGATGGCAGGACTGCACAGTCAGTGGCGGACTGCTGGCCAGAGAGGGGCAAAGTACCATCAGGGTATCTCCTATGGGGCAGGCAGCCACCTTACGTCTAGCTCCCCGGAGAAGTCGGGCATCCGGGCCTGCTGTGGTTGTGGAGCATCAGGCTGAGGTGCACGCCGTGGTCTGGGTCCGGGGCGAGGCCCAGCTGGCACCTGGAGTGTAGCAGGAGCCCTTCACGGCCCAGGGTGTGCTCCCCGGAGACGGAGAGGGCCTGGGAGGAGAAGGTGGGGTGTCAGCGGTCAGGGAGGCGCAGGGGCACTGGCGGCTCTCCCCAGGCCTGGTCCAGGCGACTGCCCCTCGCACCAGGAGGGCCAGGAGCCTGCCTCAGCCAACTCTCCTGCCTCCGCCTACAGACCCTCCTCCACTTGGCAGCCCTGCTGTGCTGGCCGTCGTGTCCAGCTCCGGGCCACCCCCTGGACTGCAGCCCGCCAGGCGCCTCTGTCCATGGGATCCTCCAGGCAAGAATACTGGAGCGGGCTGCCGTTTCCTCCGCCAGGGGCTCCTTCTGAGCCAGGGCTCGAACCTGCGTCTCCTGCATCACAGGCGGGATCTTTACTGCTGAGCCATCAGGAAGCCCTGGCGACCTTTAAAAAAATCGCAGATCAGACACTGTCCCCCTGCTCAAAGCCTCCGTCTTCCCACGGCCCCTCGGTCTCCTGGGCAGGTCCTGTGGGCCGGCGTGGTCTCCCTAGCCTCACCTCCTGGCTCTATCAAAGCCACCCTGTGTTCCTCCAGCCCTCCAGCACGCTCGGGCCCCAGGGCTTTCGCACCGGCTGCTCTCTCTGCCTAGTCCTCTCCTCCTGATTCATTCCTTAACGGTAGTCACCACATCTGACTGCACACCGTGCCTCTCGCTTGTTTTCTCTTCCTCTGCCCACTGCACTCTGAGCTTTGGGAGGGCATGCGCCTGCTCTATGCCTTTCCCCACCCTTGTCCCTGCACCCAGAATAGAGCCTGGCAGAAAGAAGACGTATAAATGCTCTCTGAATGGATGGACAGACTGGGGGCTGGCTCACTGGCTCGTGGGCCCAGTCGGGCTCACTGCCTGTTCTTTGAATACATTTTATTGGAAATGGTCGTATCCATTCACTTACATGTCATCCATGGTGGCTCTCATGGCACCATGACAGAGCTGAGTGGCTGCCACAGGGACCATATGGTCCACAAGACCTAAAATATTTATTGTGACTTCCGTGGTGGCCCAGTGGTTAAGAATCCCCCTGCCAATGCAGCGCACACGGTTCAGTCCCTGGTCCGGGAAGATCTCATTTGCCATGGGGCAGCGAGGCCCGTGTGCCGTAACTGCTGAAGTCCTTGTGCCTGAAGCCCATGCTCTGCACCACGAGAAGCCACAGCAATGAGAGGCCTGCACACCACAGCTAGAGAGCAGCTGCTACTCAATGCAATCAGAAAATGTCTGCACGCAGCCATTAGGACCCAGCCCAAACACAAATACATGCATACATAAGATATTCACAGGAAAAGTGTGTGATCCCCCGGGAGTTAGAGAGATGAGAGGATGCGGGCAATGGGAAGGTGCGTGGATGGATGGATGGATGGGTGGGTGGGTGGGAAGATAGGTGAGTGGAAGGAAGACAGAAAGACCAATTAAGCAGCTAACAAGCCTGGGGGAATGTTGGGGGGTCCCAGCACCTCCCCCAACGATAACAGCCACCTTTGTGCACCCGTCGAGCGCTCTCCCAGGGCCTCATCTGAAATCTCACGACCACCCTACCTGCTAGCGCCAGCTGCGTGGCCCGTCCCTCAGATGAGACACTGCTGCTCAGACAGGAGCGCGCTGCCTGGGGCGCCCGGAGGCCGTGCAGACCTGTGAAGGCGGCCCCCGGCTCCCTCGCTCACGGCCCTGCCCGGGGCCGCCCCGTCCTCTCTCCTCACCCCCGTCCTTGGGTCCTTCCCGGGGACAGACTCACCCTGGGCAGACGGCGGAGCCCAGGTGCAGGGAGTGGCGCAGCCAGTCTCCACGTCTCCCCAGAAGCTCCGCGTGACGCAGGGCCCCCGAGGACGTGCGCCAGCGTGGCCGCGGCGTGGAGCTTGTCCGGACGGGACGGCCAGTGCCTCTGGAAGGTGAAGCGCTGTGGGATGGGGGCTTGTCCCAGAGGAGAGAAAGCCCCTGGCCAGCAGGCCGTCGGGAGACCCTCACGAGAGAAGGGCAGGTGCCAGGAATCCCAGCATCAGAGCCCTGGCCAGCCCTTCACACTCCAGACAGGACTTTTTTGTTGAGAGACTGAGAGGATGGGCCTAAGGAGAGTCAGAGGGGACAAGGGGACTCCCCGGCCACTGTCCTTATCTCTCCACGGCACAACCCCTGCCCAGGAGCAGCACTCAGCCCTCAGGAGCCCCAGGCAGACGGCGATGCTGAGGAGACCCTGACCCTGACTGCAAACCTGAGTGCCTGACCTTCTCCCACCTCTTCCCAGAAGCCCGCTGAGCTCACCCACTCCTTCCCCGTGTGCTCCCCCAGGGTCTGCCTCATGCTGGCACCTTGCTCTCCTGACCTCCCAAACACTACAGTCAGGGAAGGATGATTGCACCCATTTCACAGATGAGAAAACCAAGGATCCCAGTGGAGAAATGAGTTGCCCAGGGTCCCCAGCACAATGAGCGCTTACACCCAGGACGCTGTGGCCCCAGAGTCAGGCCCCTTCCGCAGCTGGTGGAAGCACCCAGCTCCACAGTCCTCATCTCATAGGTCAGGTCCTGCCGCACCCGGCGTCGGTCCCAGGACAGGTCCGGCCACTCGCTGAACACGGCGGGGGTCTGTGCTAAGGCCCCACAGGCCCGGAGGGCGCCCAGGCCCCAGGAGCCCCGGAGCTGACGGGGAAGAGGGCGGTGGCTGTGAGGAGGCACAGGAAGCAGCACAGGGCCCGGAGCTCGGGAAAGCCCTGGGCCTGGCTAGACGGGCAGGCAGTGCCCACCTGCCCCGGGGAGGCGGCCGCGCAGCCATCCCAGGAGGCGCTCTGCGCCGCGGACCTGTCGGCCCAGGTCAGCTGCAAGGCCACGGCGGCCCTCCGCTCCAGGCCAGCTGCACCTGCGTGGCGAGGCGGTCAGTGGCTGGCGGAGGGAGCGGTGGGGCACGGGAGAGCTGAGGCCCCGTCTGTGTGTCTGGAGGCGAAGGCACGAGGCAGGGCGAGGCGGCAAGTCCGGCTCGGGCTGTGGGGAAGGTGGAGGCGCTGGTGGCCCCTGCCCAGCCCCGCAGGGGACGGAGGGGCAAGGGTAGAGGCACGGCCTCTTCTTCTGGCTAAGACAAGAGCTCAGAGCCACGCCCAGACGGGAGCCCAGGAGTGTCCAGATGGAAAACTCCTCCTTCTCAACACCCAGACCATCATTTCCAAAGACAGGGTCAGATGTGAGCCTCTCCTGGGGTCTGGGGTTGAAGCCCTGACCCCAGTGGGACAGCGTCACGGAGGTGGGGGACATAAGGACCCCACGGAGCCCGGCATGCTCTCCTGACCTGCTGCAAACCTGAGTGCCTGACCTTCTCCCACCTCTTCCCAGAAGCCCGCTGAGCTCACCCACTCCTTCCCCGTGTGCTCCCCCAGGGTCTGCCTCATGCTGGCACCTTGCTCTCCTGACCTCCCAAACACTACAGTCAGGGAAGGATGATTGCACCCATTTCACAGATGAGAAAACCAAGGATCCCAGTGGAGAAATGAGTTGCCCAGGGTCCCCAGCACAATGAGCGCTTACACCCAGGACGCTGTGGCCCCAGAGTCAGGCCCCTTCCGCAGCTGGTGGAAGCACCCAGCTCCACAGTCCTCATCTCATAGGTCAGGTCCTGCCGCACCCGGCGTCGGTCCCAGGACAGGTCCGGCCACTCGCTGAACACGGCGGGGGTCTGTGCTAAGGCCCCACAGGCCCGGAGGGCGCCCAGGCCCCAGGAGCCCCGGAGCTGACGGGGAAGAGGGCGGTGGCTGTGAGGAGGCACAGGAAGCAGCACAGGGCCCGGAGCTCGGGAAAGCCCTGGGCCTGGCTAGACGGGCAGGCAGTGCCCACCTGCCCCGGGGAGGCGGCCGCGCAGCCATCCCAGGAGGCGCTCTGCGCCGCGGACCTGTCGGCCCAGGTCAGCTGCAAGGCCACGGCGGCCCTCCGCTCCAGGCCAGCTGCACCTGCGTGGCGAGGCGGTCAGTGGCTGGCGGAGGGGAGCGGTGGGGCACGGGAGAGCTGAGGCCCCGTCTGTGTGTCTGGAGGCGAAGGCACGAGGCAGGGCGAGGCGGCAAGTCCGGCTCGGGCTGTGGGGAAGGTGGAGGCGCTGGTGGCCCCTGCCCAGCCCCGCAGGGGACGGAGGGGCAAGGGTAGAGGCACGGCCTCTTCTTCTGGCTAAGACAAGAGCTCAGAGCCACGCCCAGACGGGAGCCCAGGAGTGTCCAGATGGAAAACTCCTCCTTCTCAACACCCAGACCATCATTTCCAAAGACAGGGTCAGATGTGAGCCTCTCCCTGGGGTCTGGGGTTGAAGCCCTGACCCCAGTGGGACAGCGTCAGGAGGGGCTGGGAGGGGATCAGGGCTAGATGAGGGGCGGGGGGCATGGTGGGGTTAGTAAGGAGGACCCCACGGAGCCCTCTCCCCAGCACGCGAGGACACGCAGAGAAGGCTGCAGGCCAAGAAGGGGGCTCTCGTCAGAAGCTGGCCGTGCTGGCCCCCCTATCTGGGACTTCTGGCCTCGTCTGCGGTTCAAGCCACCCGGCCTGTGTATTTAGCTACGGCAGCCCGGGCTAAGACAGGCGGTCTGCCCGTCACCGGACCTCCTCTCCCCCACTGGCCTTGCCGCGTCCTCTCCCCTGCGCTGGTCTTCACGGCCTCTGGCTCCTCCAGAACCACCCAGCCCGTTCCCACCTCTGCCCTCACTGTTCCTCCTGCCTGGACTGCCGCTGTCCCTCCAGCCTGTCCCTTGTCCGCGGGGCCTCAGCTGACAAGTCACCTCCCCCGTGAAGCCCTCGCTGACGGCCCCATCTAGAGTGCCCCCCCTCCTGGGGACTCAATGGTGCTCTCTCAGCACCCTCCTTACTTGATGGAGGTGATCACAACTCTTCATTGATTCACTCGAATTTGGAGCTTTCTGTCGGGCACGCACTGGCCCGTCTTCCATCTCACAGGAAACGAGAAACCCTGAGGCCCGGAGAGGGGCTGGGGACCGCTCAAAGCCTCTCCGTCAGAGGCAGGGCCCCGCTGCCCCGCCTGAAGCCCCGCAGTGACCGGCGACACCGACCAGCGCCTCCGAGACGCGCCGGCCACGCCTGTGATGCTCCCCCACTGACGCGCGAGCTCTGGCGACGCGGGGACTGTGTCTGGGCCTCGACGCTGCGGGGCACCCGGCCGGTGCTTAGTGCAGTCCCGCTGAGGGAGTGAGGCCCCTGGGTCCCCGGCTGCAGGACGCTGTGACTCCAGACACGCCCGTGTCTCTGCTGAGCAGAGGGTCCTCCTCCCCCGGCACGTGGTCCCAGATGTCCCAGCCGCGGGCTCAGCCAGGCAGCTCGCCCACCCCCAAAGGCCCCACACCCAGCGCCCCCGCTGCTCCCCCCTCACCTGCCGTCTCTGCCTGCCGCCCCTGCTCTCCAAGGCCGCTGGCCTCGGCCCGCCGCCAGGGGACGCTGAAGGGGTGAGCCAGGGCCAGGCGGGCGGCCCGCTCGCCCTTCCCCAGCCGCAGAGAGGAGGACAGCGCCACCTGGGGAGGGGAGAGGCTGGGCGGGAGGCCTCGCCCAGAGAGGCTGCCCCTGCCCCTCCACCCACCCGGTTCATCGAGGCCAAGGGGGTGAGGCCGCGGACCCAGCCCGGGGGAGGCCCTCCGGGAGCTTCAGCCCAGTTTACAGAGGATAAGTTGAGGCCCGGAGAGCAGCAGATGGGGGCAAGCGTATGACAAAGCGGGGACTGAGGCTGATACACATGGTGGCTGGAGGCGATTCACGGGCTCGAATCTCAGCTCTGCCTTTCAGCAGCTCCGTTCCTCTCTAAGTGTCCATTTCATCTATGAAACGGGGCTGGGGTGCCCAGCACACAAGAAGCCGCGGGTATGCATCAGCCCCTGGGCTTCCTGTTACCATTCAGGCGGTGCTGGGGACTCAAGGGTTTTCCAGCACCCTCCTTACTTGATGGAGGTGATCACAACTCTTCATTGATTCACTCGAATTTGGAGCTTTCTGTCGGGCACGCACTGGCCCGTCTTCCATCTCACAGGAAACGAGAAACCCTGAGGCCCGGAGAGGGGCTGGGGACCGCTCAAAGCCTCTCCGTCAGAGGCAGGGCCCCGCTGCCCCGCCTGAAGCCCCGCAGTGACCGGCGACACCGACCAGCGCCTCCGAGACGCGCCGGCCACGCCTGTGATGCTCCCCCACTGACGCGCGAGCTCTGGCGACGCGGGGACTGTGTCTGGGCCTCGACGCTGCGGGGCACCCGGCCGGTGCTTAGTGCAGTCCCGCTGAGGGAGTGAGGCCCCTGGGTCCCCGGCTGCAGGACGCTGTGACTCCAGACACGCCCGTGTCTCTGCTGAGCAGAGGGTCCTCCTCCCCCGGCACGTGGTCCCAGATGTCCCAGCCGCGGGCTCAGCCAGGCAGCTCGCCCACCCCCAAAGGCCCCACACCCAGCGCCCCCGCTGCTCCCCGCTCACCTGCCGTCTCTGCCTGCCGCCCCTGCTCTCCGCAAGGCCGCTGGCCTCGGCCCGCCGCCAGGGGACGCTGAAGGGGTGAGCCAGGGCCAGGCGGGCGGCCCGCTCGCCCTTCCCCAGCCGCAGAGAGGAGGACAGCGCCACCTGGGGAGGGGAGAGGCTGGGCGGGAGGCCTCGCCCAGAGAGGCTGCCCCTGCCCCTCCACCCACCCGGTTCATCGAGGCCAAGGGGGTGAGGCCGCGGACCCAGCCCGGGGGAGGCCCTCCGGGAGCTTCAGCCCAGTTTACAGAGGATAAGTTGAGGCCCGGAGAGCAGCAGATGGGGGCAAGCGTATGACAAAGCGGGGACTGAGGCTGATACACATGGTGGCTGGAGGCGATTCACGGGCTCGAATCTCAGCTCTGCCTTTCAGCAGCTCCGTTCCTCTCTAAGTGTCCATTTCATCTATGAAACGGGGCTGGGGTGCCCAGCACACAAGAAGCCGCGGGTATGCATCAGCCCCTGGGCTTCCTGTTACCATTCAGGCGGTGCTGGGACCCGGGTGCCCTCCTCCCACCCAGTGGCCTCCCTATGGTCCCTTGGGGACCAGGCCCAGCCGGGTGGGCCCTGTAAGGCCCCTTGGGCAGGGCAGGACCCCGGCATCCCTCTCAGGCCACAGAGTGGGCTTCCCGAGTCTCCTTCCAGCCCGATGCCTACCTGGTCCTTACCATCCCAGCCCACCACCAGGTCTTCCTGGTGACTGCCTCTCGAATGCTCCGAGGCCGGGCAGAGGCTGCAGTGCCATGGCGGGGGGCAGGGCAGCAGGAGGGTGAGCACCACTGGGCGGCGGGGGCGGGGGGGTGGGGACGGGGGGTGCATAAGCGCGAGGCCAAGAGGCTGCAGAGGTCACTTGGGGGCCACACGCGGAGATCACCTCCACAAAATTCAACAGCTACTCCCTCACCTGGTCTCCAGGCCACTCCATAGGCCATCAGTGTCCCCGTGAGAGCCCCAAACCTGGACTTCCACAGCAGGGCCCAGTACCTCCTCCTGCAAGGGCAGGAATTTGTTTCTCCTGCCCCAGGACCCAGACCCAGGGCTGGCCTTGTAGACTGGTAAAGTTGGCACTCCAAAACCCTGCCTGGGCCGTCAGTCCTCGGCTCCCTCTGGCTCTCCGGGACCCCTGCCCAGCCATCGTGAGGACAACCCCAGACTGGCCTGCAGGACGGCGACACAGAGCAGGGCCTGTATGGTCCCGCCGAGGCCATCTCAGAGCACATGTGAGCCCGCCCGCCTCAAACAACGAAGAAAGTGCAGCCAAGACCAGGGGGCGCCTGACCTGCCCAGGGGGCAGAGCACCTGCCCAGCCTGGGGCCTGACCCAGATGCCGGAGTAAGACCAGAAGAGCTGCCCGCAGGCTCATACGCAGTGAGAAATGCTTCTTACTCAGAGTCACTGAGCTTGGGGCTATTTGTTACACAGCAGTGGCTGACGGATACGCCTTCCTGTATCTCTCTTGGGTCCCTCCCACGCACGGGTACCCAGGCCATTCTGAATGCTCCACACCCACCTGGTCACACTCAGCTGCCCTACATGCTCCTTCCATGCTGGGGTCTGACACAGCCCATAGCTGAGGCCTCACAGGCCCTCTACCCTCGATTTTCTTCCTTCCTCCCCAACGGCCGAGTCCGGCTGCCCTGACCTCTGCACCTCTCCACCCCATCTCGTGACGCCACCCAGCTGGTCCCGCCTTCCCAGACCCCAGAGCAGGGGTTCACCTGAGGCCCCCACTGCAAACAAGAGCACCCCCGAGCCCTCTGGAACGGGGCTGTCTCTGCCCGGCCCCTGGGGAGCTGGCCCAGAGCCAGCTGGCTCTGGCTGGTCCTCGAGGCGCCACGTGGTCACCAGTCTGGGGAGCACTGACCCAGAGCCTCAACCCCTCCCGCCCCCAGCCCGCCGGCTCCCGTGCTCTGTAGCCACACGGCAGGGCCACGTGCTGCTCAGCCCGTCCACAGCCCCCTGCGTGTGCACACACTCCCATGTGCACCCACGGGTGTGCACACCCTGCCGTGACAGGCTGAGGAGCCTCTCGTTTCCTGTGGCTTGCAGAGCACACGTGTGCTCCCCTGACCCTGGGGAACTCCCAGGGGCCACCCCGCAAGCCGTGCCCCCCGGCCGGGGTCCACACTGCGTCTCCGGCTTGGCCGGCCAGCAGGTCAGGCTCGGCTCTGTGTAGGCGGGCTCCTCAAACAAACCGACAGCCTGAGTCTGCACAGCCCCCTGGGGCGGGGCTCTTTCCCGAGGCCTCAGGGGTCACAGGCGCCCTCCCTGGGGCCACACTCGCCACCCGTGCCAACCGTCAAGTCCATCAGCCTCAGCTCCGCAGCCCCGTGGGGATGCTCGGGGTCGCCACGCCTCCCCGCCTCAGCCTCCCGTCTCACTGCACTCAGCACAAGCCCCAGCTCCTCGGCAGCGGGTGAGCCCCTGTGTGCCCCGGCTCCCCCGACCTCTCCCACCTCCTCTCCTCCACTCTGGCCACACTGGCCTTGCTGCTGCTGCTCCACCACAAAGCTTGACCCCCACCTCAGGGCCTCTGCACCTGCTATTTCTTCTCTTCTGCCTCCAGAGCATCGCCTTCTTGTCACTCAGGGCTCAGCCTGAACGTTACCTCCTGAGATCGGCCTTCCCAGACCACCTCACCTAGGGAACACCACACCCCCAAACCGAGCCCTGCTTGCTTTCACGGCCCTCCTCGCTCTTGGAGACATTGATGGTGTGTCTTGTTCAGTGTGTGTCCCTGAGCTTGGGGACCTGGGCCATCCTGCTTCCCAGTGGACCCTCCAGTGCCTGGAACAGCACCGGGGATAGGCAGGCCCTCAGCGATGATGCTCTGAGTGAGCGGCTGAATGGGCGGCCCCTGGGAGACTCACCCTGCAGGCCAAGGGTCCCGGTGGGCTTAAGGGCCCAGAGAGGCTTCCACTGAGGCTCCCCTTGAGGGCCACGCCCTCTCCATCCCACAGCGCCGTGTGGTGCAGGACGCGGGTGCCACGGGCTCGCTCATACCGGGTCTGCAGGACCAGCTCCCCAGGAAGGGCACGGAGCTGCGGGAGAAAGAGGGAGCCGGGTCACGGGGGCGCCAGGCCCCCATTCCCAAGCCGGCTAGGAAAGGCAAGAAGCTTTCAGAAGAGGCAACACAAGAAACAAAGCTCTGACGGTTTCCTGGGTTGGCAGATGACGTAATGGAGGGGCGTCTGGGTCGGAGGGGGTGTGACACACCAGAGACAGGTGCCCCCTCCAAAGAGGTCAGCCACCTCTCCGCTCCACTTCCAAGCTGTGTGGCCTTGGGCCAGTTTCCCAGCCTCTCTGATCCTCTGCTCCTCGTCTATCAAACAGGGTAAGAGCACAGCGCCAGCTTCAGTGGGACAGGGGAGCGACGCGCCCAGCCCGGGACCAGACCCGTGGACGGGCCTCGCGGGGCTGCCGCGGTTGGTGGTAAGATTCCTCAGACACACCCGCGGCTCACCGGCCCTGACCCTTCAGGCCCTTCCGGGGCTCCGGGCTGGTGAGGAGTCACAGAGACAGAAGCTGGCGGGCCAGGTGACAGGAGAAGCCACGGAAGACTCAACCGGAAAGGAACACGGAGAAAGAGCCTGGTGGCCAAAGCCGGGAAGGGCGCTCTCGGCAGCAGGAACAGCCTGTGCAAAGGCTCCGCGTGGGCCCTCTCCCTGCCGCTGGCTGCCGCAGGCGGATGGGGAGGGGAGCTCACGCTTGACTGTCCCCAAAGCCCACCCCGCTGCCCCCACTCGGTTCCAGACGCCATCTTTCTGGCCCGGCCCGTGGCTCCCTCGCTGGTGCCTCGGCGCCCCCGTCGGTCCCTCACCACACAGCAGCCGGAGTCGGGGTGCCCCATTTGGATCAGGTTCTCCAAGGCCTCCAGTTTCAGACAGAAAAATCCAGACTCCTCCCTGTGGCCTGACTCACCCTGCACGATTGGATTCCCACTCCTGCCCACTGTTTCCGCCCTGCCCACTCTGCTCTGGCCCAGCGGCCATTCCTCAAACGTGCCAAATTCATTCCTGCCCCAGGCCCTTTGCACATCTTGCTCCCTCCGCCTGGAATGCCCCGTCACCAGGTTTCCACGTGGCTGAGGTTTGCCTGTCGTCTCAGGCTAGCTCCAATGTCCTTTCCCAGTGGGCCTTTCCTGACCACCTCCCCGCCCTTCCCACCCTACTCACATCACCAGGCAGAGTCTCTCCCGTCTGAGCCACCAGGGAAGCCCTCCTCTATAGCAGCATCACCCTCTGGTGTATTTTCTTCGGCTGCTGTCGTCTACTCACTTTTTGTTGTTCTTAGTCACCAAGTCCTAACCCTATGGACGGCAGCCCGCCAGGCTCCTCTGTCGATGGGATCCTCCAGGTAAGAAGAGTGGAGCGGCTTGCCCTTCGTTCCTCCAGGGGATCTTCCAGACCCAGGGATGGAAGCCGCGCCTCCTGTGTCACAGGCAGATTCTCTGTCATCTGAGCCTCCAGGGAAGCCATGCTCAGGAAATGATGGGAAAGAAAGGGAGGGAGCGGAGGGAAGAAGGGACAGCGGAGAATCCACTCCAGCAAGTCTCGCCCGCACCCCAGCCCTGCCTGCACCGGATCCTCCCGGGAGCCAGGACGAGTCCTCTGTCCTCGGAGGGCTGCCCCGGGAACCTCCCGCCTCCGAAGCCTGTCCCGGCTCCCCCACGCACCTGGGGGAAGGTCTGTTGCAGCTTGACGGTGCTGCTGAGGCTGTTCTGAGCAGCCAGCAGCCCGGCAGCAACGTGGAAATGATGCTCCTCCAGCCTCAGCGCAAAGGCGCTCTCGGCTCCGCCCTCAGAGGACCGTAGCTGGGGCAGAAAAAAAGCAAGTCAGGTCTCCCCACCCAAGTCTCTCACGGGACAGTCAGCAAGGCGCTGCAAGCTCGCTCTGCCTCCCAGAGCCCCCAGACTTAGAGACCACAGCTCCCTGGAAGAGACGAGCTCTCAGGGCACGAGGGTCCTGAGCCTCAGCTCAGACCACCAGGTGTGGCCATGACAACGACTTCTGTGTCCTTCGTGCGCTCACACGGATGAGCAGCTGGCTACCTGCCTGGGGCGGGCGGGCGGGCAGCCTACTTGGCCTGTCATTGTCAACAGGAGGGGGCAGTTTAGTGCAGAGGCCAACGGACACTGCACCCAACAGGGGCTTCCCTGGTGGCTCAGCTGGTAAAGAACCGCCTGCCACATGGGGAGACCGGGGTTTGATCCCTGGGCTGGGAAGAACAGACCCGGGTTTAATTCTGACTCTGTCGGGCACGGGGTGCATGAGCTCTTCTAAAAGTGAAAGTGACGTCGGTCAGTCGTGTCCGGCTCTTTTGCAATCCTATGGACAAGCCATGGTTTCCCTTCTCCAGGGAATCTTTCCAACCCACGGATCAAACCCAGGCATCCCGCATTGCAGGCAATTCTTTACCGTCTTAGCCACCCGGGAAGCCCAAGAATAGTGGAGTGGGCAGCCATTCCCTTCTCCAGGGGATCTTCCTGTCCCAGGAATCAAACTGGGGTCTCCTGCATTGCAGGAGGATTCTCTGTCATCTGAGCCTCCAGGAAGCCATGCTCAGGAAATGATGGAAAGAAAGGGAGGCGGAGGGAAGAAGGGACAGCGGAGAATCCACTCCAGCAAGTCTCGCCCGCACCCCAGCCCTGCCTGCACCGGATCCTCCCGGGAGCCAGGACGAGTCCTCTGTCCTCGGAGGGCTGCCCCGGGAACCTCCCGCCTCCGAAGCCTGTCCCGGCTCCCCCACGCACCTGGGGGAAGGTCTGTTGCAGCTTGACGGTGCTGCTGAGGCTGTTCTGAGCAGCCAGCAGCCCGGCAGCAACGTGGAAATGATGCTCCTCCAGCCTCAGCGCAAAGGCGCTCTCGGCTCCGCCCTCAGAGGACCGTAGCTGGGGCAGAAAAAAAGCAAGTCAGGTCTCCCCACCCAAGTCTCTCACGGGACAGTCAGCAAGGCGCTGCAAGCTCGCTCTGCCTCCCAGAGCCCCCAGACTTAGAGACCACAGCTCCCTGGAAGAGACGAGCTCTCAGGGCACGAGGGTCCTGAGCCTCAGCTCAGACCACCAGGTGTGGCCATGACAACGACTTCTGTGTCCTTCGTGCGCTCACACGGATGAGCAGCTGGCTACCTGCCTGGGGCGGGCGGGCGGGCAGCCTACTTGGCCTGTCATTGTCAACAGGAGGGGGCAGTTTAGTGCAGAGGCCAACGGACACTGCACCCAACAGGGGCTTCCCTGGTGGCTCAGCTGGTAAAGAACCGCCTGCCACATGGGGAGACCGGGGTTTGATCCCTGGGCTGGGAAGAACAGACCCGGGTTTAATTCTGACTCTGTCGGGCACGGGGTGCATGAGCTCTTCTAAAAGTGAAAGTGACGTCGGTCAGTCGTGTCCGGCTCTTTTGCAATCCTATGGACAAGCCATGGTTTCCCTTCTCCAGGGAATCTTTCCAACCCACGGATCAAACCCAGGCATCCCGCATTGCAGGCAATTCTTTACCGTCTTAGCCACCCGGGAAGCCCAAGAATAGTGGAGTGGGCAGCCATTCCCTTCTCCAGGGGATCTTCCTGTCCCAGGAATCAAACTGGGGTCTCCTGCATTGCAGGAGGATTCTTTGCCAGCTGAGCTGCCAGGGAACGTCTATCTAGTTCCATGATCAACTAAGATTTCACTTTCTAACCACGCAAACTGGGATAATGATGCCTACTCTATTCATGTGCTGATATGAACTCGTGTGGTAATTTCCAGGCTGGCTGAATGGCAAAATCAGTTAGGGCACCAACTACAAATAAAGATTCTGGGCCCCTACCTAAGACCTGTAAAAACAGAACCACTATTTTTTTTAGAAACTGGGTCAAGAATTGTAATTTGTAAGCGCTGTCATTTATTTAGTGATGTGTGTGTCAGTCACTCAGTCCTGTCTGACTCTTTGTGACCCCATGGACTGTCGCCCACCAGGCTCCTCTGTCCATAGGATTTCCCGGGCAAGAATACTGGAGTGGGTTGTCATTTCCTTCTCCAGGGGGTCCCCCTAACCCAGGGATCAAACCTGGGTCTCCGGCACTGCAGGCAGATTCTTTACCATGGGAGCCAGCAGGGAGGCCCAGTTTAGTGATTTCCTTGTCAAAAACCTTCAACCTAAATCATGTCTTACACAAACCATCTGACACATTCAGAGGATTTTTGCAAAAATGACTGCCTGGACACTGCAAAATTATCAGTACAAAAGTTCTTTTTTTTTTTTAATTGACTATAGTTGATTTCCAATATTAAATCAACTGTGTTCGTTTCAGGTATATGGCTTCAGATTCTTTCCATTATAGGTTATTATACTGAATACAGTTCCCTGTGCTAGACAGTAAAAGGCGAAACTATTACCTGGCCCTTTACAGGAGAAGGGTGCAGACCTCTGTGTTAGATTAATAAATTAAAGAGACATGACAAGTGAGCACCCTGGCCGTGCGGAGCTGCATCCTGGATTTAAAACAAACAAAACAGCTCAGAAGAGCAGTACTGCACAGGCAGGATTGCTGCACAACTGGGAAATTTTATGATGAGCCGTATATTTAACAATATGATGTCACCTGTTCAGTTTCCTGAATTTGGTCGTCCTATGGTGCTCGACAAGAAAACACCCTCGTTCCAGGAAACACCGGCTTGTCTTCAGCAGGAAAGCGAGGCCTCCAGACACGGCCCAGTGGTGCTCACGGTGATACAACACCACACACGTGAGCACAGGAAACCACGTGACACGCAGAGTGAGAGGGTCCGTTGCCCAGTCGAGTCTGACTCTCTGGGACCCCGTGAACTGTAGCCGCCGAGGTTTCTCTGTCCGTGGAATTTTCGAGGCAAGAGGACTGGCGTGGGTGACCATTCCCTTCTCCAGGGAACTGTCTGGACCCAGGGACTGAACTCAGGTCTCCTGCATTGCAGGCAGATTCTCTCCCATCTGAGCCACGAGGGAGCCTGTGTGCACCGCCAGAGACAGAGAGTGAGGACCTGCCGTGCAACACGGGGACTCCACTCAGCATGATCCGTAACGACCTATATGAGAACAGGCTCTCAGAGGCAACGTCTCTGCCTACATAACTGAGTCACTCTGCTGTACAGCAGAAGCGAGCACGACTGTATAGATAACTCCATTCCAATAAACATGACTTTAAAAGAGAGAGAGAGAAAGAGAGGAGGTCCTAAGAGCTGTCCTCACAAGCAAGCGTGTTTGCCTTTCTTTTTCTGTTTCTCTGTGAGATGACAGATTGAACCAACTCATCACAGTCATTCCGCAACAGATGCAAATCAGATCAGTATGGTGCACACACTAAAGTAATACAGGGCTGGATGTCAACTATATTTCAATAAAATTGAGAAAAAAACCAAGTGGCCAATGTTTACTCATCTATAGTAACTTTTCTGTAGGTTGGAAATGGCTCAAAATAAGGACGGGGAGAAAGCTAAGAGGTTCCCGGAATGCTGGTTAGAGAAGTTGGCTGAGCACCGAGATTGCGTGTGACAGCCGGGCACACAGCCGGGGACTCAGCAGGTGCTCCATCAACCGAGGCAGCCGGGCCAGGGCAGGGGTGAGGGGCACTTTTTACGAGGCTGGGTGGCTGGTGGGGTAATGAAGCGACCAGCTGGTGCAGGTACTCGCTCACTCAAGCATCCTGGCATTCACTCACTCATTTCCTATCTTTCCCCGAGCACCTACTATGTGTCGGGCCCTGGGCCAGCTACTGGGTGCGTCTCCAGGATCTCCTGGTTTCAGGAAGAGGGGCAAACAGACCAAACAGCAGCCACAAGGGTGGGGGAATCGTGGGGCTCACTGGCCGTCCTGTCCACCCCCAGAACCCCTGGATGCTACACCCAGAGCAGATGCATGGGCGAGGGATATCCTGGGGGCTCCAGGTGAGAAAGGAACTTGTGGACCCAGGGCGGGAAGCCAGGCGGAGGCCCTAGGCCGTGGGCAAGGCCGAGGGGGCACCTGGGAGGCGGTACTGGCCCAGCTCAACGGCCGTGTCACCTGATCCGGAGGCTGGGAGCGTGCCAGGTCGGGGGAGGCAGCGCCAGGCACTGGGTGGGCAAGACTCCCTCCGACTCCCCAGAGCCTCGTGGGCCTGGCTCGGGGCTGCGGGAGCTGGCCCAGGGATGCAAACCTGGGCCTGTTTGGGAAACCCGGAGCCAGGGATTTCCAAGAGTGGCCCAGCGCAGTCTGCTGCAGGCCGGCGGACACACGTGGATGTGTGAGCACCCCCAGTGGGGCCGCCCGCGCGCCCCCGCCCGCCTCGGGCTGGGCATCTGGAGCCAGTGAGGAGCTCAGGGGTGGCCGGGACCCGGTTACCTTGGCCGAGGCGGAGGCTCTGCTGGGGCAGCAGCCGAGGAGCACTGGGAGGTGATGCCGGCCCGCGAGCCGCAGGTCTTTGCTGGAAGGAAAGGAGGTACGAGAGGCCTGACCTGAGGGCACCCTCAGGACCAAGCCAACCGCCCAGCAGAGGCGGGAGACCAGGGACACAGCCGCAGCCCGACGAGGGCTGTTCACACGCCCCGAGCCCTGAGGGCCGGGGGTGTCACGGCAGGGCTGCAGCGGCCCGCGTGCGCATCCCCGCTCCGCTCCACCTGGTCCTGGCCGGTCCGGCACGGCTGTTTCCCCTTCCGCACAGGCGCTCGGTGCTACCGGGGGTATGGCATCTCTAGGCCCGCCAATGCGCCCCTCACTCCGGATGGCAGGATTTAAACCCAGCTCCGTCCCGCAGCCCCGGGCGCACGGCACCCCGCCCTCGTCTCCCCAGGCTGGGGGCTCGAGGCTCCGCACCGCCGCCAGCCCCGGGGCCGCCTGTCCTGGGCGCCTCTGCACCAGGCGCGTTGACCTCAGCACGGCTGACAGCTGGGGCCACGAGTCATCGTCGTGAGCTGGCCCACCTCTCGCCCCTGCCTGCTAGAAGCTGACAGCACCCCGTGTCCGGCTGTGACAACCGGACACTTCCCCCGATGTTGCCAAACGTGTCTGGGTGAGAACGACTGGCCTACAGCATTACCAGTGGCTTCCTCATCTCCCTCAATGACCTGGAGCCTGGCACTGCACAGCTTCATCTCCCCCAGCCTGGCCAGCTCAACGGCCGTGTCACCTGATCCGGAGGCTGGGAGCGTGCCAGGTCGGGGGAGGCAGCGCCAGGCACTGGGTGGGCAAGACTCCCTCCGACTCCCCAGAGCCTCGTGGGCCTGGCTCGGGGCTGCGGGAGCTGGCCCAGGGATGCAAACCTGGGCCTGTTTGGGAAACCCGGAGCCAGGGATTTCCAAGAGTGGCCCAGCGCAGTCTGCTGCAGGCCGGCGGACACACGTGGATGTGTGAGCACCCCCAGTGGGGCCGCCCGCGCGCCCCCGCCCGCCTCGGGCTGGGCATCTGGAGCCAGTGAGGAGCTCAGGGGTGGCCGGGACCCGGTTACCTTGGCCGAGGCGGAGGCTCTGCTGGGGCAGCAGCCGAGGAGCACTGGGAGGTGATGCCGGCCCGCGAGCCGCAGGTCTTTGCTGGAAGGAAAGGAGGTACGAGAGGCCTGACCTGAGGGCACCCTCAGGACCAAGCCAACCGCCCAGCAGAGGCGGGAGACCAGGGACACAGCCGCAGCCCGACGAGGGCTGTTCACACGCCCCGAGCCCTGAGGGCCGGGGGTGTCACGGCAGGGCTGCAGCGGCCCGCGTGCGCATCCCCGCTCCGCTCCACCTGGTCCTGGCCGGTCCGGCACGGCTGTTTCCCCTTCCGCACAGGCGCTCGGTGCTACCGGGGGTATGGCATCTCTAGGCCCGCCAATGCGCCCCTCACTCCGGATGGCAGGATTTAAACCCAGCTCCGTCCCGCAGCCCCGGGCGCACGGCACCCCGCCCTCGTCTCCCCAGGCTGGGGGCTCGAGGCTCCGCACCGCCGCCAGCCCCGGGGCCGCCTGTCCTGGGCGCCTCTGCACCAGGCGCGTTGACCTCAGCACGGCTGACAGCTGGGGCCACGAGTCATCGTCGTGAGCTGGCCCACCTCTCGCCCCTGCCTGCTAGAAGCTGACAGCACCCCGTGTCCGGCTGTGACAACCGGACACTTCCCCCGATGTTGCCAAACGTGTCTGGGTGAGAACGACTGGCCTACAGCATTACCAGTGGCTTCCTCATCTCCCTCAATGACCTGGAGCCTGGCACTGCACAGCTTCATCTGAGAGTCCCCAGCCCCAGAGCCTGGCACCCACCAGGCTCCCAGACTGAAGAGCTGCAACAGTTATTAATATTTGAGGCCTGGGATGCACTTAGCTCGGGAGACCAAGAACGCCTCATCCACATCCTGTCCCCAGAGGTCCAAGAGGTTTTACTGGCTGTGTGACCTTGAGCAAGTCACTCGGCCTCTCTGAGCCTCCCTTTCCACACGTGTGCAGTAGCGGCCGTGGGGAGGGTTTGAAGAAGCGCTGTGGGTCGGGGCTCAGCTGAGGCCTCTCCCCACCCATCCCTCTCCTTTCAGGGCCCCCAGAGTGTAGGGGACCCCTCACCTGAGCGCCTGGTTCTGGCCATGGACACTGAGGACCAGGCTGGTTTGAGAATCACACGTCAGCTGCAGCGAAGAATGCATCTCCTCGTCTGCCCAGAGCTCCCGGAACATGAGCTGAAGACAGAGCGGGACAGGGTGAGGGTGGGGAACAGGCCGGGAGGGGAAGGGCCCGAGGACCCTCGCAGGCCAGCCCACACTCCGCAGCCCCGGCACGTCCCCGACCCCCTGCCAGCCCGGCATGGCAGATGCCCATCAGTCCCAGGCCCAGCTACCGGGTCTTGGACGGTGAGAACCCCTGGGCAGGGCCGGGGCCGGCTCCCTCGCTGCAGCCCAGGGTACCCGCGGGGGCCCCAGTGCGGACCTGAGCCCCAGGCGCCGGCCAGAAGCCAGCATCCCACAGACCCCCCCACCAACCCGCCGACGGTGGGGAGAGGGCACGCGGACGAGGCTGGGGGAGAAGGGGCTCGGGCCGCTCAGCGGGGGGGCACAGCGACACCACCCCCCTGCATTTAGAGGGACCCCCTGGCCCTGGACTCCGGGAACAGCCCTCCTCCCAAGACTGAGCAGAGCGGGCCAGGGGACTGCTGGCCCCGAGGTTGTCGGACTGACCCCTTAGAAGCTGACAGCACCCCGTGTCCGGCTGTGACAACCGGACACTTCCCCCGATGTTGCCAAACGTGTCTGGGTGAGAACGACTGGCCTACAGCATTACCAGTGGCTTCCTCATCTCCCTCAATGACCTGGAGCCTGGCACTGCACAGCTTCATCTGAGAGTCCCCAGCCCCAGAGCCTGGCACCCACCAGGCTCCCAGACTGAAGAGCTGCAACAGTTATTAATATTTGAGGCCTGGGATGCACTTAGCTCGGGAGACCAAGAACGCCTCATCCACATCCTGTCCCCAGAGGTCCAAGAGGTTTTACTGGCTGTGTGACCTTGAGCAAGTCACTCGGCCTCTCTGAGCCTCCCTTTCCACACGTGTGCAGTAGCGGCCGTGGGGAGGGTTTGAAGAAGCGCTGTGGGTCGGGGCTCAGCTGAGGCCTCTCCCCACCCATCCCTCTCCTTTCAGGGCCCCCAGAGTGTAGGGGACCCCTCACCTGAGCGCCTGGTTCTGGCCATGGACACTGAGGACCAGGCTGGTTTGAGAATCACACGTCAGCTGCAGCGAAGAATGCATCTCCTCGTCTGCCCAGAGCTCCCGGAACATGAGCTGAAGACAGAGCGGGACAGGGTGAGGGTGGGGAACAGGCCGGGAGGGGAAGGGCCCGAGGACCCTCGCAGGCCAGCCCACACTCCGCAGCCCCGGCACGTCCCCGACCCCCTGCCAGCCCGGCATGGCAGATGCCCATCAGTCCCAGGCCCAGCTACCGGGTCTTGGACGGTGAGAACCCCTGGGCAGGGCCGGGGCCGGCTCCCTCGCTGCAGCCCAGGGTACCCGCGGGGGCCCCAGTGCGGACCTGAGCCCCAGGCGCCGGCCAGAAGCCAGCATCCCACAGACCCCCCCACCACCCCGCCCGACGGTGGGGAGAGGGCACGCGGACGAGGCTGGGGGAGAAGGAGCTCGGGCCGCTCAGCGGTGGGTCACAGCGACACCAACCCTCTGCATTTAGAGGGACACCCTGGCCCTGGACTCCGGGAACAGCCCCTCCTCCCAAGACTGAGCAGAGGGCGGGCCAGGGGGACTGCTGGACAGTCCAAAACCGCAGGCTGAAAGAGACGCTGACGTTGTGCTCCGTGGCTCGTGAGGGAGTGGGAGGGCCTGATGGAAGGAGCGGAGCCCACACCCAGCGGCCCCGGCTGCTGCAGGGCACACGGCGTCCGTCCTCTCTCAGAGGTGGTGGGGTGCACCTCAGCGGAGGGCCCGCTCCCAAGCCCGCGCCCCTGCCCGGATGCCTGCTTGCTGCACGGGACCCTGGGTGGGTCACCTAGACGCTCACCTGTGACCCGAGGACGCGGACGACTGAAATGACCAGCAGCGCCACCAGAGCAGCCAGCCCTTCTAAAGCATCAGCTCCGGCCACACGCCGTCCGGGGGCGTTCCTGGTCTCGACCCCTCCATGCCCACAGCCCTCCCTCCAACAGCCAGTCACACCTCCATCTCACAGAGGAGGAGACTGAGGGCCCAGAGCGGCTAAGGAACGTGCCCGAGGCCACACGGCCAGCAAACGGCCGGCCTGAGACCGACCTCCAGAGACAGCTGGTCACAACTGCGTTGCTCTGCCTCTCGCTGGGGTGCTAGAGGATGAGGCACTGTGTGCGGAGCCCCTAGAACAGGGCCGAGCACACAACAGGCACGCTACGACAGGAAGGTGGGCTTTGATTCTGATTAAAAGAAGAGGGCTTCCCTGGTGGCCCAGTGGGTAAAGAGTCCGCCTTGCAGTGCAAGAGGCACCGGTTCGATCCCTGGCCTGGGAAGATCCCACGTGCCACGGAGCGGCTGGACTGATGTGTCCAATTACCGAGCCGGAGCTCTGGAGCGCATGCGCCCAGAACTGGTGCTCTGCGACGAGAGAGGCCACTGCAATGGGAGGCCCACCCAGGCCAAAGAATTAAGATGGATGAAAATAAATAAACGAAGGACCAATAAAAGAGGCCAAAATAAAATAAAAATACTGTGTACTATTATTAAAAAAAAAAAAAGGAGGAAGGGTGGAAAGGACACAGGAGCGCAAAGAGGCAGGGGCCCGTCCACACCAGCTCCTTGGCTGAGAGCACAGAGGTCACTGTTACTACTACTATTATTATTGTTATAACCTTTGCAAACTGTGAAGTGTTGGAGAGGCACAAGGCAAGACCGTCCCCGTCGACTGCACACAGGGGTCCTCTGCCCCCGGGAACAGGATGGGAGTGGCCAGGATTAGTCGGGGAGCCTGCCCCTCCTGGGTTGGCCACCCCCGCTCCTCACCTGGCTGGCAAAGGGCAGGCCCGACGAAAGAAGCTGAGCTCACCCCAAGTGGCCCCGGCCCTCCGCAGGGCAGGCGCCGTGTGGCTGACGTTCATCACCAGCTCCAGAGGGCCGCTCGCCGGCCGGGCCACCAGGGCTGCCACGTCCATGCTGACCCCACCATCCCTGCCTCGGAGGACCAGTGGGCCTGCGTCTGGGTCCCTAGAGGCAAAGAATGGCAAAGGCTGCAGGGGGCAGGGGTCCATTTCCCTTCCCAGTTTAGGGCTGCACCCTGTGGATACCAGTGAGATTGACCTGGGCCAGCCTTCCACCTCCGAGTCCCTGTGACATCATCTGTCATGAGCTTTCCCCCGGTCTGGGACTGGCCAGCTCTTTCTCTCATGGAGTTGCTGCTGCTAAGACACCTCTTCCGAGTAGCCTCCCCTGATTGCCCCCCGTAAAGTATTCCCTACCATGGTCAGCTCCACGAGAGCAGGGCCTTCAGCCTACGTCCTTCCCAGCCGTGACCCCAGGACTTAACACAACCCCAGGCACATCACAGGTGCTCAGAAACTACCGAAGGAGTGAATAAACCAATGATGCTTAATCAAATGTCAAATCAATATAAACTGATAGTAATCTGCAGCCTGCCTAGCCCACACATGCGGGCATCTCTTCCAGCCCCCTGCCTCCGAGCCGGTCTGCATCTCAGCTCAGCAGACAGGTGAAAACCCCCCAGCAAAGAAAATTCCAGGATCTTGCTCAGCCCCGTCATCTGGAAGGCCCTTCCTGGCCGTCACGGACCAGCTGAGAGCTCTGAGCCTCCATTCCCTCACCTACAGCGTGGGCGCAGGCCGCCCGCCTCAAGGGACACCGCCAACGTGAACTAACACACCTGCACGTGGGCACCTCGTAGGTCCAGGAGGGGTCTGTCGCCTTCCTTCATTAGGCAATGCGTAACCACGTGCACCTACTGTGTGGGGCCTGAGGAGGGAGGGAACACGCGTCGAAGGGGACCCGGGCCCCTTGCCCAGGGAGGTTCCTGACTGTGGGGACACCGGGAATGCTGACTCCAGGCAGAGCACGCCCCCGAGAGACGGGGACGGCAGTGCAGGCCACCAGGCAGGCGGCGAGCGCGCCAGGCCTCCGGACCCCGAGAACTGGGGCCGTGCGGAATTACCCCGGGACGACTGTCCCGTCACTGACCCACCGCATCCCCAACAGACCCTCCTCCAGCGCCGTCCGGGAGCCCACGGCCGTCCCGCCCCGGACGCGCCTGCGCACAGCTACTGAGCCTGCGCTCTGGGGCCCACGAGCTCACAACTCCTGAGCCCAAGCACTGCAACTCCTGAGGCCTGCATGTCCTGGAGCCTGTGCTCTGCAACAAGAGAAGCCACCGCAGCGAGAAGCTGGTGTACAGCAACACCGAGTACCCTCCTGCTCGCCACAACTCGAGAAAGCCTAAGCAAACCAACAAAGACCCAGCAGAGCCAAAATGAAATAATATATAAAAATACAATTCTAAAAATGTTCCGTGCAATCTTCCAAAACAACAAAAGGAAAAGAATCTGCCTTCCAATGAAGTCACTGAGAGTTGGATCCCTGATTGGGGAAGCTAAGATCCCACACGCCTCGTGGCCAAAAATCCAAACCATGAAACAGAAACAATATTATAAGAAATTCAATGAAGACTTTTAAAAATGGTCCATATAAAAATACATCAAACAGGGATTCCCCGGTGGTCCAGTGGGTAGAGTCCGCCTTGCAGTGCAAGGGGTGCTGGTTCGTGCTCATTTGTAGCCGGTCTGCATCTCAGCTCAGCAGACAGGTGAAAACCCCCCAGCAAAGAAAATTCCAGGATCTTGCTCAGCCCCGTCATCTGGAAGGCCCTTCCTGGCCGTCACGGACCAGCTGAGAGCTCTGAGCCTCCATTCCCTCACCTACAGCGTGGGCGCAGGCCGCCCGCCTCAAGGGACACCGCCAACGTGAACTAACACACCTGCACGTGGGCACCTCGTAGGTCCAGGAGGGGTCTGTCGCCTTCCTTCATTAGGCAATGCGTAACCACGTGCACCTACTGTGTGGGGCCTGAGGAGGGAGGGAACACGCGTCGAAGGGGACCCGGGCCCCTTGCCCAGGGAGGTTCCTGACTGTGGGGACACCGGGAATGCTGACTCCAGGCAGAGCACGCCCCCGAGAGACGGGGACGGCAGTGCAGGCCACCAGGCAGGCGGCGAGCGCGCCAGGCCTCCGGACCCCGAGAACTGGGGCCGTGCGGAATTACCCCGGGACGACTGTCCCGTCACTGACCCACCGCATCCCCAACAGACCCTCCTCCAGCGCCGTCCGGGAGCCCACGGCCGTCCCGCCCCGGACGCGCCTGCGCACAGCTACTGAGCCTGCGCTCTGGGGCCCACGAGCTCACAACTCCTGAGCCCAAGCACTGCAACTCCTGAGGCCTGCATGTCCTGGAGCCTGTGCTCTGCAACAAGAGAAGCCACCGCAGCGAGAAGCTGGTGTACAGCAACACCGAGTACCCTCCTGCTCGCCACAACTCGAGAAAGCCTAAGCAAACCAACAAAGACCCAGCAGAGCCAAAATGAAATAATATATAAAAATACAATTCTAAAAATGTTCCGTGCAATCTTCCAAAAAAAAAAACAAAAAGGAAAAGAATCTGCCTTCCAATGAAGTCACTGAGAGTTGGATCCCTGATTGGGGAAGCTAAGATCCCACACGCCTCGTGGCCAAAAATCCAAACCATGAAACAGAAACAATATTATAAGAAATTCAATGAAGACTTTTAAAAATGGTCCATATAAAAATACATCAAACAGGGATTCCCCGGTGGTCCAGTGGGTAGAGTCCGCCTTGCAGTGCAAGGGGTGCTGGTTCGATCCCTGGCCCGGGAAGATGCTGTGTGCTGAGGAGCAGCTGGCCCGCCTGTCCAGTCGCGAGCCGGTGCTCTGCAGCAAGAGAGGCCACTGCGATGGGAGGCCCACAGAGGCCAAAGAATAAAGATGGATACAAAATAAAAAATGATGACTTAAAGGAAAACTATACATATAAATAATTCAGATGGTAAATATGTATTTCACCCCAATTAAAGTAAACAGCACACATTTAAAAAACCTTCAGCTTGGAAGACTCCCGACAGGGCGTGAGCTCTCCAGCTCTCGTCATCGCTCATCTCGGTCGCCGGGCTCTCCACGGGGCCCCAGAGGCCTTGAGGCTGCAGTCTCCGCACCGTGTGCACACAGCCTAATCACCGAGGCCACAGCCACACGTCAGCCGTCAGTGACCGAACCCGCAGTGCCCGGCAGCGGGGACGAGGCCCCTCCGGCTTAGGTCCCCAGCTCTATAGAGGGAGGTGTCGGTCCACGCCTCAACAACGCTGACGGAACACCCACTGCACGCAGGGCCCTGCGGAAAGACCTAGGAACGCTGCCACTCACGCAACAGACGGGAACAAACACCTGATCCCGTGGAACGTCAGCACCAGCCGTGGGAGCCAGACCAGGACCACAGCAAAAGCAGCGCAAATCCGAGGACAGGAAGACGACGGGCAGAGAGAAAGCCGAGGAGAGGCCAGGAAGGGCGGAAAGCAAGGGGAAAGAGGTGGCTACAGAGGTCTCTGCCCCCAGGTCCTGCTCACAGTTCGCCTCTGACCCCAGTTCCTGACGCGGAGCCCAGAGCGCCTTGAGGACTGAGGAACGGAGGCGGCAGGAGGCTAGGGCATGGAGCTCGTAGGCCCCTTGGCTTCCCGGGTGACAGGAGTGTCTCCTGTGCTAATGCAGTGACTCTGGGGGGCTCCTGGATGGGGGCTGGTCGGTCGAGGTTGACTTCAAGGGTTCGGCCGCATGGCTGGAAGGGTGGACACGGTGTCACGTGCCATGAAACTTTTTGCAAAATGAAAAAAAAGGATTCCCGGTGGTCCAGTGGGTAGAGTCCGCCTTGCAGTGCAAGGGTGCTGGTTCGATCCCTGGCCGGGAAGATGCTGTGTGCTGAGGAGCAGCTGGCCCGCCTGTCCAGTCGCGAGCCGGTGCTCTGCAACAAGAGAGGCCACTGTGATGGGAGGCCCACACAGGCCAAAGAATAAAGATGGATACAAAATAAAAAATGATGACTTAAAGGAAAACTATACATATAAATAATTCAGATGGTAAATATGTATTTCACCCCAATTAAAGTAAACAGCACACATTTAAAAAACCTTCAGCTTGGAAGACTCCCGACAGGGCGTGAGCTCTCCAGCTCTCGTCATCGCTCATCTCGGTCGCCGGGCTCTCCACGGGGCCCCAGAGGCCTTGAGGCTGCAGTCTCCGCACCGTGTGCACACAGCCTAATCACCGAGGCCACAGCCACACGTCAGCCGTCAGTGACCGAACCCGCAGTGCCCGGCAGCGGGGACGAGGCCCCTCCGGCTTAGGTCCCCAGCTCTATAGAGGGAGGTGTCGGTCCACGCCTCAACAACGCTGACGGAACACCCACTGCACGCAGGGCCCTGCGGAAAGACCTAGGAACGCTGCCACTCACGCAACAGACGGGAACAAACACCTGATCCCGTGGAACGTCAGCACCAGCCGTGGGAGCCAGACCAGGACCACAGCAAAAGCAGCGCAAATCCGAGGACAGGAAGACGACGGGCGAGAGAGAAAGCCGAGGAGAGGCCAGGAAGGGCGGAAAGCAAGGGGAAAGAGGTGGCTACAGAGGTCTCTGCCCCCAGGTCCTGCTCACAGTTCGCCTCTGACCCCAGTTCCTGACGCGGAGCCCAGAGCGCCTTGAGGACTGAGGAACGGAGGCGGCAGGAGGCTAGGGCATGGAGCTCGTAGGCCCCTTGGCTTCCCGGGTGACAGGAGTGTCTCCTGTGCTAATGCAGTGACTCTGGGGGGCTCCTGGATGGGGGCTGGTCGGTCGAGGTTGACTTCAAGGGTTCGGCCGCATGGCTGGAAGGGTGGACACGGTGTCACGTGCCAAGGTGGAGAGATGGGGAGGGTCGGCCCGGCCGGCTTGGGAACGGCCAAGTGGGAGGTGCCCGCCGGGTGTCTGAGTGAAGCAGCAGCGGGCAGGTGGGTCTGCAGATCTGGGCTCAGGGCAGGGAGGAGGGGGACGCGGCAGTGCAGATGTGGCACGGCTCTGGGCAGCTGGGTGAGCCCGTGCAGGGCGTGTGTGTGGATGACGGGGAAGGAGGGCTGGGGACGGGCCCCGGGTCTGCTGGGAGGCGGGGAGGAGGATCCAGAAGAGGCACGTGGCTGGGCGAGGGCAACGAGGGTTAGCAGCCCCAAATTCCAGGTGAAAAGACGGGGGCTCGGAGGGAGGTCTGAACCTTTTCTACCATCCCCTCGCCTCTGAGGCACTTCCACAAAGGCTGAATGAATGAACGAGTCCATCGTCACGGGCGCCCGCGGAGGCTGACCTGCAGGCCCAGGCTGTCCCCCACCCACAGCGTCCGCAGCGCGGGGACATTGTGCTGCAGCCAGCACTCCAGGGAGACGTGCTCGGGCCGGCCGCAGAGTGACGGTCAGCTCCTCGGACACCTGTCAGGACGGGAAGACGTGGGGCCAGGGCCGTTGGGTGGGGCCGTCCCCACAGCTCCAGCCCCGCCAAGCGCATCCCGGCCCCGCAGAACCCCGACCTGGCTGCCGTCCACGCCGACCCGCAGGGCGTGTCTGAAGCTGGGCCTGAGCCGCTGGGCGGTCAGGCGCAGCAGGACCTGGGCCGGGAGGGCCGAGGCGCTGGGCTGAGGCAGGCTACGGGTAAGTTCGCCTCCCGCTGGGTCTACAACAGAGCGAGAAACACCAAGTCTCGCGGGAGAGATCGCCGAGAGGCATGTGCAGCACGCGTTCCCAGCCGCGCTCTCGACGACAGCCAGATGGCGGAGGCAACCCAAGTGTCCGCGGACAGGTAAACGGACCAACAAATGTGATCCATTCATCCAGAGCAACACTACTCAGTCTTAAAGAGGAAGGAAATTCAGTAGAGCTGGGGGAGGGAAAAGGAGGAGTCACTGTTTCAGTTTTTCAAGATGAAGAGAGTTCTGGACAAGGTGGTGAAGCCTGTTCAACAGTGTGAATGTACTTAATGACACTGAGCCATGCACTTCAAAGGTATTATGATGGCAAATTCTGTTATGTGTGTTATACCACCATAAGAATATTTTAAAATAAAATGTGCTTGATTAATTAAACTCATTAAACAATATACAATAAAAAACTGCCCAGATGCAAATGGACGGGATGAACAGATAAACTGCCAAACAGATACACCATGGAATATTATACAGCAGTGAAGAGGATTGCAGGATGGGTGAATCACACAAACATGTTGAATGAAAGGAGGCAGATGCAAAAGGGAGAATTTTCTTTTGACAGTCGTCGCAGGCACCTGCAGGCACCAGGTGAAAAGACGGGGCTCGGAGGAGGTCTGAACCTTTCTACCATCCCCGCCTCTGAGGCACTTCCACAAAGGCTGAATGAATGAACGAGTCCATCGTCACGGGCGCCGCGGAGGCTGACCTGCAGGCCCAGGCTGTCCCCCACCCACAGCGTCCGCAGCGCGGGGACATTGTGCTGCAGCCAGCACTCCAGGGAGACGTGCTCGGGCCGGCCGCAGAGTGACGGTCAGCTCCTCGGACACCTGTCAGGACGGGAAGACGTGGGGCCAGGGCCGTTGGGTGGGGCCGTCCCCACAGCTCCAGCCCCGCCAAGCGCATCCCGGCCCCGCAGAACCCCGACCTGGCTGCCGTCCACGCCGACCCGCAGGGCGTGTCTGAAGCTGGGCCTGAGCCGCTGGGCGGTCAGGCGCAGCAGGACCTGGGCCGGGAGGGCCGAGGCGCTGGGCTGAGGCAGGCTACGGGTAAGTTCGCCTCCCGCTGGGTCTACAACAGAGCGAGAAACACCAAGTCTCGCGGGAGAGATCGCCGAGAGGCATGTGCAGCACGCGTTCCCAGCCGCGCTCTCGACGACAGCCAGATGGCGGAGGCAACCCAAGTGTCCGCGGACAGGTAAACGGACCAACAAATGTGATCCATTCATCCAGAGCAACACTACTCAGTCTTAAAGAGGAAGGAAATTCAGTAGAGCTGGGGGAGGGAAAAGGAGGAGTCACTGTTTCAGTTTTTCAAGATGAAGAGAGTTCTGGACAAGGTGGTGAAGCCTGTTCAACAGTGTGAATGTACTTAATGACACTGAGCCATGCACTTCAAAGGTATTATGATGGCAAATTCTGTTATGTGTGTTATACCACCATAAGAATATTTTAAAATAAAATGTGCTTGATTAATTAAACTCATTAAACAATATACAATAAAAAACTGCCCAGATGCAAATGGACGGGATGAACAGATAAACTGCCAAACAGATACACCATGGAATATTATACAGCAGTGAAGAGGATTGCAGGATGGGTGAATCACACAAACATGTTGAATGAAAGGAGGCAGATGCAAAAGGGAGAATGCTGTGTGCTTCCATGAATACAACATTAAAGGATGAGCAATGGTTCCTGGGGAGTCAGGAGGGGACAGCTGAGGGACTCCACCTCAGAACCCCCATTGCTCTACTCATGAATCCTGATGCGCTCATCTGCCAGGGTGCCCTTTGGAACTCGTTCTCTCCTCAGAAGCACAGGGCCCGGCTCCCCTGCCGGGCCACCCTGGGTACCCCACCCGCCCACACCCTCACCTCGGTGGCACTGAGGACAAGCAGTCCCTGTAGTGCGCTGCCGTCCACGGTGACCAGCACCTGGGTGTCCACGGCCGTGGAGTTCACCACAATGTAGCCGGAGCCGTTGACTTGACCCGGGACCCCCAGGGCCTAGAAGGGTTTAAAGAGAAGGAAGCAGGGCTTTTTAACTAGGGTGGAGTCTCAAGTGGGCATCGGGGGTCCCATGATCCTCCTTGAACTGAAAATGGAATGGGGTGAGGATACGTCCCCATGAGTCTCTACAGGAGAGGCCTGGAGACTTTGAGCAGGTTCTCGGAGCGCCCGAGGGCCCGCCGCAGCGATCCTGCACTGTTTAACCGGCTTCCTCCAGGCTCCCACCCGCCAGCGCCTCACACACCAGGACCACACCTTTAACTCCAGAGAACCACGTCCTGTGAAGCCCCTGGCCAAGAGCCTCTGAAACTGGCAGCCGTGGCGTGTGCCCCTCCCCTCTTCTCCTCCCCCAGCCCCTCCAGCTCCGCAGGTGCACAGAACCCAGACGCCTGCTCCTGAGAGGCAGACGGGAGCCTATCCGGGGGGCCGGCTGCACGGCCGGCCCACGTGGGCACCTCTCGGCTCCGCCCACCAGAGCATCCCCAAGTGCGTTGGCAGTGTGGCTCCACCTAACCCTGGCCGTGGAGGAGGCCGCTGCACACCAGGGAGCAACGGTCATGTGCTCAAGGCCACCAGCGACAAGGGGCAGAACCACCATTCGGACTCCGGGCTTCCTGGCCTCACAGGTGGCCTTCCGTGCCCAGGACGGCTGCCCGACTCCTCACCTGCCTGAGAGAGTGCTTGACCCTGTAAATCCCATCCTTTTCTTGGAACCCTTTCCTCCCCAGCCTCCAGACCTCTTTCCCTTGGGGTTCCTCTTCCTCCAAGTTTGCTCTCGGTACCCTAGCCACTTCCTTCTCATCTTCCGCAGCTTTGCAGAAGAATGCTTAGACTCCATCCACCCCACAGCCATCTCAGTCAGTCTGTGGAGTTTTTTTTTTTTTTAACAGTTTTTCTTTTTGATGTGGGCATTTTTAACATCTTTATTGAATTTGTAACAATATTGCTTCTGTTTTATTTTTTGAATTTTCCCGTGAGGCATGTGGGATCCCTGTAGTGCGCTGCCGTCCACGGTGACCAGCACCTGGGTGTCCACGGCCGTGGAGTTCACCACAATGTAGCCGGAGCCGTTGACTTGACCCGGGACCCCCAGGGCCTAGAAGGGTTTAAAGAGAAGGAAGCAGGGCTTTTTAACTAGGGTGGAGTCTCAAGTGGGCATCGGGGGTCCCATGATCCTCCTTGAACTGAAAATGGAATGGGGTGAGGATACGTCCCCATGAGTCTCTACAGGAGAGGCCTGGAGACTTTGAGCAGGTTCTCGGAGCGCCCGAGGGCCCGCCGCAGCGATCCTGCACTGTTTAACCGGCTTCCTCCAGGCTCCCACCCGCCAGCGCCTCACACACCAGGACCACACCTTTAACTCCAGAGAACCACGTCCTGTGAAGCCCCTGGCCAAGAGCCTCTGAAACTGGCAGCCGTGGCGTGTGCCCCTCCCCTCTTCTCCTCCCCCAGCCCCTCCAGCTCCGCAGGTGCACAGAACCCAGACGCCTGCTCCTGAGAGGCAGACGGGAGCCTATCCGGGGGGCCGGCTGCACGGCCGGCCCACGTGGGCACCTCTCGGCTCCGCCCACCAGAGCATCCCCAAGTGCGTTGGCAGTGTGGCTCCACCTAACCCTGGCCGTGGAGGAGGCCGCTGCACACCAGGGAGCAACGGTCATGTGCTCAAGGCCACCAGCGACAAGGGGCAGAACCACCATTCGGACTCCGGGCTTCCTGGCCTCACAGGTGGCCTTCCCGTGCCCAGGACGGCTGCCCGACTCCTCACCTGCCTGAGAGAGTGCTTGACCCTGTAAATCCCATCCTTTTCTTGGAACCCTTTCCTCCCCAGCCTCCAGACCTCTTTCCCTTGGGGTTCCTCTTCCTCCAAGTTTGCTCTCGGTACCCTAGCCACTTCCTTCTCATCTTCCGCAGCTTTGCAGAAGAATGCTTAGACTCCATCCACCCCACAGCCATCTCAGTCAGTCTGTGGAGTTTTTTTTTTTTTTAACAGTTTTTCTTTTTGATGTGGGCATTTTTAACATCTTTATTGAATTTGTAACAATATTGCTTCTGTTTTATGTTTTGGATTTTCAGCTGTGAGGCATGTGGGATCTTAGTTCCCTGACCAGGGATTGAACCTGCACCCCTACATTGGACGGTGAAGTCTTAACCACTGGACCACCAGGGAAGTCCCCAGTCTGTGAGCTGAGATGTGCCTAAAGGTGGAGACCTCCAGTTTAGACCACACCCGACCTCTTGGCTGCCCCAGCATCTCCTCTTGGGTGTTTAAGAGCCTGTCAGACGGAACACTTCCCAAACAAGCCTGTGAGTCAGTGACTCTGTCCCCAATCCTCCTCCACCGCCCATGACCCGGCCCACCACGGGGACCAGCAGCCCAGGCCTCTCGTCACGCAGGACAGAAGCACAGTCGCCAGCCAGTGCCCCTTTCTCTCACACCCACATCTGACTTCTAGTCAGTCCTCTCTCCACCTCGGTGATAGATCCTGAATCCAATGTGCTCCCACCCCACGGGTTTTTTATAAAATGCGAGTGAGCACACGATGGCCCACAGTCCCATCCAGCCCTCTGCCTGCTGTAAATAAAGCTTTATCGGAACACTGTCAAGCCCATTCAGTGCATACTGTCTACGACACTTTGTATCAGAGTAGTGAGTAGTTACAACAGCAGCCGAAAATCCTGCAAAGTCGCAGAAATTTACCATCTGGACTTTTACAGAGACTGGTTTGCTGACTCCAGCCTTAGAGCATGTCCTTCCCTCTCCAGCCCTGCCTCAGGGCCTTTGCACGGACCATGCTTAGAAAACCCTTTCCTCTTGGGGCTTCTCTGGTGGTCCAGATGCTCAGACGTGGCACCCTCAATGCAAGGGTCCTGGGTTTGATCCCTGGTCAGGGAACTCGGTCCCACATCCTGCAACTAAGAGTTCACATGCCACAACTAAAGACTCCACACGCCTTAACTGAGACCCAGCACAGTCAAATAAACAAACACTAAAAATAGAGAAAGCCTTCTCCCTGGATACCCACAATCCTACTCTCTCCTCTCCTTCACGCCATCCTGTTTGGGGGCCCAGCCTTGACTGACATACAAAACTGCAGCATCGGCCCTGTTTTTCACAGCCCCCTTTTCCACTTTCTCTCCCTCCTGAGTCCTCACCTCTGTGTAACACACTCCGCAGTTTGGCGATTTATCCCGGGGCTGCCTGTCTGCCCCAGGCAGGCACTGACTCTGCCAGGCTTACAGCTGTACGTCCAGGGCACAGAGGGGTCCTCCACTCCTCCAGGGCTCACCCCACCTTGCATTTTGACAGTGGTCAGAAAGGAGGCTTGCCCCCCGGAGACCCTGGGGCCCACCCCTCGCGCGCCCCCGGCACACCCTCCCGCAGGGCCTCGCAGGAGCTCTCGGCCAACACCCGCCGCCGCAGCCGGCCGGCCAGCCGCGGCTCGCCGCTGCCCCGAAGCTCACAGGCCCCCACGTGCAGGCGCAGGTCCGGCCGGTGACCGGCCTCTCACGCGCGCTGGACGGTCAGCGAGGCCTCTGGGGGAAGAGGCTGCAGCGCAGGCAGCGTGTGGCTCAGCCTCGCCCGGGGGGCCGCCTTGGACGGGTGCAGGGTCCCCGCCAGGGTCAGGGAGGCCGTCTGGCTGGCCGCCGCCAGGACTGCTGATGCCTCCGCTTCTCCACCCGAGGACTCGGGGAGCCGCCGAGCCGCGCCCCTGCCGGGAGGCCCAGGTGCTGCTGGACTACAGAGACAGAGGGCACGGGGGGTCCCACACCAATGATTCTCCACCTTCAGCCCTCAAGCCCCATTACAGCAACGACGGAACGGCAGCCTCAGTCACAACCCACAGCAGTTATCCCCCACAAAACACAGCCTCGTGCTGAGCGCTTCACCAGAGCGCTCTCGTTCCACCCTGTTCAATGGCTCTGGGATTGGTAGTTAAGAATTCCCTTGTAGCTCAGCTGGTAAAGAATCCGCCTGCAATCCAAGAGACTCCAGTTCGATTCCTGGGTCAGGAAGTTGCCCTGGCGAAGGCATACGCTACTCACTCCAGGATTCTTGGGCCTCCCTGGTGGCTCAGACGGTAGAGTCTGCCTGCAGTGCAGGAGAGCTGGGTTTGATCCCTGGGTTGGGAAGATCCCCTGGAGGAGGGCACTGTCATCCATTCCAGTATTCTTGCCTGGAGAATCCCATGCACAGAGGAGCCTGGCGGGCTACAGCCCATGGGATTCTCCAAAGAGTCAGACATGACGGAAGCCACCAGGAGATGCACCAGGTGGGGGCGAGGGCCGCAGCGGCCCCACAGCCCGAGCCCATCCGCCCTCTGCAGGGTGAACGTGATACCAAGGGTGGCTGACCTAGAGACGGGGCTCAGGTCTCCGCTCCACCACTCACTCGGTCTCTCCAAACTGCAGCCTCCGTTTACCCATCTCTAAAATGGGAGTTGATCAGAGCCTCATGTGCTTCCGGGAGGTGGAAGGAAGTTACTACTTGTGAGCCTTGAGCCAGGCATCCAGAAAGCACGGGCTGGTGGAAATAGATCACGAACATCAGTGATCGCCAAGACCTTAAGCAACTCGCTCCACTGGGGCCCAAGACACACCCCATAGCGGGCATGGACCCAAGACGGGAATGAAAGGGTCCCTTCACCTCTCTGGCTCCAGTGCACTATGGGGGGAGAGGGTACAAGCAGCCTCTCCCTCCTGGGGGTGAGGATTCACGGGGCCTCGGGGGCACCCAGCACTTATGCTCTTGTTACTCTGTCTGAGTCTCATTCTTAGACTTGCATTCTTAACCCTGGGAACAGTGAACGAGATGTGAGCACAGAACCAACTTGAGCTGCAGAAAGGATACAAACCAGGGTCTCAGGAGGGCCTTCCGCGAAAGGGAGAAAATTAGTTCTGATCTTGCTCTTGGCTTGTAGTTGAGTCCCCAAATTCAAGTTACAACAGCCAAAAAAAAAAGGTTTCTCATGCCAAGAGCAGAGCTGGGCATTCAGCAGGCGGTTAATAATTGGTAAAGGGAGGTGGGAGCCCACACTGGCCGGCGGGGCGGGGGGCTCACCTCCAGCAGCGGGCACCGATTCACCAGGGCCAGGGTCCAGCTGCGTGTGGCGCTGGCCTCAGTCTGGATGTCCCGCGGGCGGTCAGGGGGCACGCACCCAGGGCCACCTCCAGCTGGGCCCCGGGGGGCTCGTCTCCCGCCACGGACACTCGGACGTGGCTGTTTGGGGGAAGCCCCAGCGCCTGGATGGGGCCCACACGTGCTGGAGGCCGGTGTCCAGGCAGGTAGGGCGGCCACAGGCTGCGTGGATGTGGGCCCGGGCAAAGGCGTCCCCGGATGACACCCAAGCCGCCAGGTTGGCCCCGACGGCGTGGACCAGGAAGGAGCCACTCACCGCCAGCACGGCTGGATTCTGCCGCCAAGAAAGGCACCGCGGAGGCCGAGCGGGGGTCCCTACAGCACCCCACCAAGTGTGCCCACCGTGGGACACCCTGCGGCACCCGCTCAGCACCCCCAGGCTCATGTTTCCCCCGCAGGTCGGCTCCTGGGACTCGCTCCTCCAGGGGAGCCCGGCACCCACCAGGTCAGGCCAGCGTGCCTCCCCAGGCCATCCTCAGGGCTCACCGGCTTCCACCGCACAGTCAGCGGGGCTGAGAGCGCCGCAGAGCCAGGCCTGCAACCAGCTGCCCACAGGGCCGCACGGACAGGGTCCAGTTCACCCAGAGCTCTGGGTCCAGGAGCCACGAGGCCCCAGGGTGCTCAGGAGTCCAGGCCCCGCACTCAGGCCTCCCCGCCACGCTTCCCCTTCGAAGGAGAGCATCTGCTACTGTCCACCTGCACTCTGGCCCAGGAGGGCTCAGCTAGGAAGTGTGGTGAGAGGCTGGAGGGAAGGGGGAGGGGCTGGCTGGGTGGTGGGTGGGAGGAGGGGCTGGGAGGGCTATGTGGGAGGGGCTGGGTAGGTGGGAGGGTGGGAGGGGCTGGGTAGGTGGGAGGGAGGGAGGGTCTGGGTGGGTGGATGGGCGGGAGGGGCAAGCTGGTGGAGGCGGGCAGGTGATCAGAGATGCTGCAGAGGCCCTGGGCGTCTCCCGGGAGCCTGGCTCGGGCCCCACCCACAGGCGGACCTCAAGGCTCTTACCTGGAGCCTCCGGAGGCCGTGGTGCAACCCCAGGGCCAGCTCCCGGTGGCCACCGGCTCCCCTCCTCTCCAGGGCTACATGAAACGGCTCTCCGTCCATGCTCACCACCAGCTCAGCCTCCAACCTGGGTCCTGAGCTCTGGGCAGAAGCAAAGCTGTGGGCGACCCTCGGACCCGCTGCCCCCACGGGGTCCAGGCCCAGCCTCCGCACCCACCTGCAAGTGTCTGCAGCGGACCACGGAGAAGGTGAGACCCCAGCGCCTGAGGCCAGGCACCGTGTGGTCCAGGCTGGCGTGGAGCTGGCTGCCCGGGGTGCCGGTGGCCGGGCCCTCCAGGCCGAGGGTGGCATCCAGCTGACCACCCGCACTCCGCAGCAGGACACGCACTGAGAGGGTGGAAGCCACGTGGGTGTGTGACAGGAGCATCCCTGCCTCCGAGGGGAGCCCTGGGCGAGAGGAACCACGGAGATGGTGCGCTCTGGGGGAGCCAGAGGGCTTCCCTGGGAGCTCAGCGAATGAAGGATCTGCCTGCAATGCAGGAGACACCGGTTCGATTCCTGGTTTGGGGGAAGATCCCTGGAGACGGGATAGGCAACCCACTCCAGTGTTCTTGCCTGGAGAGTTCCACGGCTTGTTCATGGGTTGTAGAGTCGGACACAGGGCCCCTGACCGTCCACCTCTCTCTGTAAGGTCCCCTGAGCCCTGCAGTGGGCTCAGCTCCCCAGCTCCTGCCTAAGACCACTGTGGCCACACCTAGCAAGTGGCAGACCTAACGTCCCCTTTGAATTCCTCACTCCCTGAAGGTAGGCCTGGGTTCTCAGAAAGCAGGGGGGGAACCAGGGTCCGACCCTGTGCTCTCCCCTTGTTGCTCCACCTCTGGGCCCCTCCGGGCTCCATGGAAAGGTCCTCTAGAAGCCAGAGCTGAGGATGTTCGAGCTATTTGCTAACTGCAATGCCAAAAACATCCTGGAAGTCCAGCTAAACCAGGCTTCCAAGCCCTGAAGCTGGACTGGGGGTGAGGAGTCCTGGGGAGAGACAGGGGGCGGGGGCTGTCTGCCCTCCAGGTTGGAGGTGCGTCCACGGCGGTGGTAGCAATTTAGTCGCTAAACTCTTTGCGACTTTGGTAGTCGCCCGACTCTGCGGCCCCGCAGGCTGCAGCCCGCCAGGCCCCTCTGCCCATGGGATTCTCCAGGCAAGAACACTGGAGTGGGCGGCCATTTCCCTCCCCAGGGGATCGGCAGACAGATTCTTCACCACTAAGGCTTAACCAGTGTCTGCACTGGGTAACAACTGGTGCTTTGGCTGAGTAACAGCCCAGGGAAGAGGGAGGCACTGGGAGAAGCTGGTAGGGGGAGGAAACAGAGCTAGAAGCTCTGCTGGGGACTAGGGGTTTCTTAACTCCCTTGGCTTCAGGCCCTGGGGTCCTTAAGGGAGGAAGCCACTGGGCCCTACCCACACCGCCTACCTGCCTCGCTCAAAGCGCTGATGTTGTGACTCAGGCTGCCCAACAGCTGGCTGTGCCCAGGGCCCCAGGTGCAGACCCCGCTCAGGGCCAGGGGGGCCGAGTCAGCACAGAGGCTGGCCTGGCCCCCGAGGCTCCCCGTCCGGGCCTGCAGCCGCCCTCTCAGCCGGAGCTCTCCTGGCCAGGCCTGGATGCTGTTCTGGGCAAGGACGCAAGTCACACTGTGCACGCTGGTGCCGTTCCCTGCCCTCTCATGCTTGTCCCGCAGGAGGAGTCCCAGCACAGCTGAGTCGGCAGTGACCTTGAGGGTACCTGCAGAGGATGGGAGAGAGCCCGTGCAAAGAAGGGGGTCAGCCAGGACACGGGGCTGCTTTGGGAAGGAAGGAGAACCGCGGGGCAGGAAGTTCCTAGATCCAGGATGAAATGCTAAGTCATGTCAGAGAGGGCATGTCTGAGGACAGGATCAAATTAAATCAGCTCCTCCCACCCCCACCCCCCAGGATGCGCCAAGGACCAAACAACCTAATTCACCCATAAAACAGCTTTCGCAAAAAAATCAGTAAGCCTGAAAAGGTGTGCCCTGTTAATACCAGTGCTGAATCCTGCTCAAGAGAGTCATAGATCACCAGGAAGGAATGGCCCCATTTTACAGGCAACAAAACTGAGACCCAGAAATTTTGGAAATATTGGAATTTTAGGCAGAAAAATAAATTGCTCAGAGGTCTATTGCCCCCACCTGCAGAAAAAGATCCCACACCCTGGGCCCAGTCCCACACCAACAAATAAGTCATGCTTTAGAGATATTCTTGCTCTTATCAAAGCCATTTAGGTCTCCTGACCCCACAGGTCTCCCTAGGGCCTTACTGTGGTCCAAGTGCCCAAGTTCCCTCCTGTCAATCAAGGTTTGTCTCTGGGGTCACCACCTCCAGGAAGCCTTCCTTGGTCCTTCTGCACCCCCAGGCTTGGTTAAACATCCTTGTTCTATGTTTCCAGACAGAGAGCTCATGCTAAACTCTATTAGAGTACTTTCCATACAGATACAGGTTTCTCACAGAATCTTGCCATCATCTGTTTTACAAATTCTTTCCATTGTAGGGCCCTGTATCACCATGTCCTATAAGATATTAACCTGTGTCCTTATCTGGAAAACATGGATAGTCAGAGGAAAACTTCATTTGATTACAGTGAAGATAAACTGAACTAATGTCAGTGGAATAGAATAGAACCTAAGAATAAACCCATCACAAATCCTCGCTTAATTTTTGACAAAAGTGCAAAGTGGAAAAAGGATAGTCTTTTCAACATATGTGTGGAACCGATTGGGAATCCACATGTAAAAAAAAAACTACCAGGAACCTGACCCAAACCTATGCACAAATAGACTCAAAACTGACCACAGAAGAAGAGGGAACCCTCCAACACTGTTGGTAAGAATGCAAATTGGTACAGTCACTAATAGAGAACAGCATGGAGGCTCTTAAAAACAACTAAAGGCAGGAACTTCCTGGTGGTCCCCTGGCCAAGATCCATGTTTCCAGTGCCAGAGGCCTGGGTTCAATTCCTGGTCAGGGAACTAGATCCCACGTGCAACTAAAAAATCCTACATGCTGCAACTGACCCACTGCAACCAAGCAAACAAATAAATATTAAAAAAAAAAAACTAAAAACAGAACTACTGTATGATCCAGTCATCCCACTCCTGGGCATATATCCAGAAAACATGAAGACTAATTTTTTTTTTAAAGATTTATTTATTTATTTTTTGGGGGGTGGGGTGGGGACGAAGGGGAGCAGGTGGGCTACTTCTATTGGTCTTTCATTTGTCTATTTTCACCCATCTTGTTCTTTGGCCCGTGTGGGCCTCCCATCGCAGTGGCTTCTGTTGTCGCATGCGCTCCAGAGCTTGCTTTAGAGATATTCTTGCTCTTATCAAAGCCATTTAGGTCTCCTGACCCCACAGGTCTCCCTAGGGCCTTACTGTGGTCCAAGTGCCCAAGTTCCCTCCTGTCAATCAAGGTTTGTCTCTGGGGTCACCACCTCCAGGAAGCCTTCCTTGGTCCTTCTGCACCCCCAGGCTTGGTTAAACATCCTTGTTCTATGTTTCCAGACAGAGAGCTCATGCTAAACTCTATTAGAGTACTTTCCATACAGATACAGGTTTCTCACAGAATCTTGCCATCATCTGTTTTACAAATTCTTTCCATTGTAGGGCCCTGTATCACCATGTCCTATAAGATATTAACCTGTGTCCTTATCTGGAAAACATGGATAGTCAGAGGAAAACTTCATTTGATTACAGTGAAGATAAACTGAACTAATGTCAGTGGAATAGAATAGAACCTAAGAATAAACCCATCACAAATCCTCGCTTAATTTTTGACAAAAGTGCAAAGTGGAAAAAGGATAGTCTTTTCAACATATGTGTGGAACCGATTGGGAATCCACATGTAAAAAAAAAACTACCAGGAACCTGACCCAAACCTATGCACAAATAGACTCAAAACTGACCACAGAAGAAGAGGGAACCCTCCAACACTGTTGGTAAGAATGCAAATTGGTACAGTCACTAATAGAGAACAGCATGGAGGCTCTTAAAAACAACTAAAGGCAGGAACTTCCTGGTGGTCCCCTGGCCAAGATCCATGTTTCCAGTGCCAGAGGCCTGGGTTCAATTCCTGGTCAGGGAACTAGATCCCACGTGCAACTAAAAAATCCTACATGCTGCAACTGACCCACTGCAACCAAGCAAACAAATAAATATTAAAAAAAAAAAACTAAAAACAGAACTACTGTATGATCCAGTCATCCCACTCCTGGGCATATATCCAGAAAACATGAAGACTAATTTTTTTTTTAAAGATTTATTTATTTATTTTTTGGGGGGTGGGGTGGGGACGAAGGGGAGCAGGTGGGCTACTTCTATTGGTCTTTCATTTGTCTATTTTCACCCATCTTGTTCTTTGGCCCGTGTGGGCCTCCCATCGCAGTGGCTTCTGTTGTCGCATGCGCTCCAGAGCTCCGGCTCGGTGATTGGACACATCGGTCCAGCTGCTCCGCGGCACGTGGGATCTTCCCAGGCCAGGGATCAAGCCGGCGCCCCTTGCACTGCAAGGCGGTGTCCTTACCCACTGGACCACCAGGGGAAGCCCCATGAAGACTAATTTAAAGGGACAGATGCATCCTAATGTTCACAGCAGCACTATTTAAAATAGCCAAGACATAGAAGTGTCCTACGGATCCACGGACAGATGAATGAATAAAGAAGATGTGATGCGCGTGCACACACACACACAGAGGAATATTAGCCACAAAAAAGAAAATATTGTCATTTGCATCAGCATGGATGGATTTGAAGATTATCATACTAAGTAAAGTCAGAGAAGACAAATATCACATATTACTTATATACAGAATCTAAGAAATTATATAAATGAATTTATTTACAAAATATAAATAGACTCACAGACATAAAAAACAAACTTATAGTTACCAAAGCAGAAGTAGTAGGGTGGAGATAAATTAGAATGTGAGATTAACAGACACACTACTATAAAACAGATGAGCAATAACAAGGACACGCTGAATAGCATAGGGAACTGTATTCACTATCTTAGAATAACCTATAATGGAAGAACATCTGAAAAAGAATATATACATATACATATATAAATCTTAATCACTTTGCTGTACAACTGAACACACCGTATTAAATTAAAATTTTAACTAAACTTTAATTTAATTAAAATAAATAAAACTAACCACATACCTAAAGTTAAAACCTAGTATCATAAAACTTCTTGGAAAAAAAACACAGAGAAAAATCTGTGGCCTTGGGTTAGGCAAATATTTCTTTCACGGCATCAAAAGCATGATTCATAAGAGAAACAAAAGGTAAACTGACTTCACCAAAACTAAAAACTTCCACTTTTCAAAAGACACCATTCAAACAAATAAAAAGGCTTCGTGGATGGCTCAGTAGTGAAGACTGTGCCTGCCTATTCAGGAGACACAGGTTCGATTCCTGGTCCAGGAAGCTCCCCATGCCGCAGGGCAATCAAGCCTGTGCTCCCCAGCTCCTGAGCCTGGGAGCCACAGCTTCTGAACCCTGTGTGCCCCAGAGCCTGTGCTCTGCAACAGGAGAAGCCACCACAGGGAGAAGCCTGTGCACGGCAGCTAGAGAGGAGCCCCGCTCCCCGCAACTAGAGAAAGCCTGAGCAGCAGCAAAGACCCAGCACAGTCGAAATATAAATACATAAAATTATCTAAAGAAATAAAAAAGACAAGCCACGGATATTTTCAAAATACATATCGGATCATAAACTTGCATAAGTGATTCCCAAATTCAGGAAGAACCCAAGCAATGCAATTTTTAAAATGAACAAAATGGTTTTTTGTTTTTTGGGCTTTTTTTTTTTTTTTTTTTTTGCCATGCCACCACAAGCCTTGTGTGATCTGAGTTCCCTAACCAGGGACTGAACCTGCAGCCCCTGCACTGGAAGCCCAGAGTCTTCACCTCTGGACCACCAGAGAATTCTCTCAAATGGGCAAAATGTTTGAACAGACACTTCACTAAAGAAGACTCACAAGTGGCAAATAAGCCGATGAAAAGATGTTCAACAAAATTAATCATTAGGGAGATTCAAATTAAAACCAAAATGAGTTGCAATTACACATCAATTAGAATAATAAAACAAAACTGAAAGCCATAAGCTGACAGTACGAATGGCGAGCCAAGACTCAGAGCAGCTAGGGTCCCCCACACCACCGGCGGGAGTGGAGAACGGCAGCCCCTCTGGAAGCAGCCTAGCAGTTTCCTATAAACACATATGTGCCATACAATCCCATTCCCAGGTGTTCACCCGAGAGAAATGAAACCACATGATCCCACAAAACCCACAGATCCATAATTATTGAAGCTTTATTCGTAATCAGAAAACACAGGACACAACCCAAAAATCCTTCAACTGTGAATGGCTAAACTGCAACATTGGGATTTCCCTGTGGTTAAGAATTCTGCACAGGTCCCTGCAGGAGACCTGGGTTCAATACCTCAGTCGGGAAGATCTTCTTGAGAAGGGAATAGCTACCCACTCCAGCATTCTTGCCTGGAGAATTCCACAGACAGAGGAGCCTGGCAGGCTACAGTTCATGGGGTCACAAAGAGTTGGACACGACTGAGTGACGAACACTCCCTCCCTGATCAGGGAACCCGGACAGCTAAGCCCACGTGTCACAACTACTGAGCCCGCCTGCTGCAACCAAAGATCACACATGTTGCAACTAAGACCCAGTACAGTCAAATAAATCAGAAAAAAATATATTTTTTTAATTGCAGCATGTCCACACAATGGAATTAGTACCAATAAAAAGGGGGGAAACTACTGATACATACAACTTGAATAAATCTCTACCACATTATGCTGGGCAAAATGCCATACTCAGAAAGTTTCTACACTGCATGATTGCATTCATGTGATATCCTGGAGCAGCCCAGACTACAGGGACAGACAACCACTGGGTGGTGGCCAGGGACAGGGGTGGGGCAGAGGTTTACGACAGTCAGTCACAGGAAGGCACGGTTGGAGCTGACAGAATTGTTCTGCATTAAAACAACAATTCCATCTAGACTGTGTCAGTGGGTACACAACTCTATGAGTTTATCAAAACTCAAAGAATTTGTTCCCTATATGTAAATTATGACCTAAGAAATTGTATCTCAGTAACTGCCTTCTTTGCAAAGCAGAGACACGGATGTAGAGAGCAAACATACGGACACCAGGGGGTACATGGGGAGGGGTGAATTAGGAGATTTGGGATTGGCATATACACACTACTATGCATAGATTAGAACACTCATAAGAACCTACTGTACAGCACAGGGAACCCGACTCTATGCTCAGCTGTCACCTAAATGGGAAGAAAATCCAAAACAGAAGGGATATGTATGTGGGTATGGCCAATTCAAGCTTCCCTGCTAGCTCAGCTAGTAAAGAATCCACCTGCAGTGCAGGCGACCTGGGTTCGATCCCTGGGGTGGAAAGATCCTCTGGAGAAGGGCATGGCTACCCACTCCAGTATTATTGCTGGAGACTTCCAGGGCTCATCCTTGGAGTCACAAGGCATTGAAGACGAGTGACTTTCACTCTCAGAGCTGATTTACTTTGCAGTACAGCAGCAGATAGATAACACCATGTTGTAAAGCAATTACACTCCAACACATTTCTTTTAAAAATAAAGCCATAAATGTTAAGAGATCAGCATGAAAGTCTGTTAGTGATCAGCTGCAAATTGTAAGCTTCAGAAAGGTAAACGGGAGACCGTCAGCATAAATTAAACTTGAGAACAGGACCCTGCTGTGACATGTTTTACTGATTATGCTTACATTTTTTCAAACCTACGTCATATAACCTTTAGACAGGTATTTCATTATGCAATTTGCTTTTTTGTTCTGGATGTGGACCATTTTTTAAGTCTTTATTGAATTTGTTACAATATTGCTTCTGTTTTATGGGGGTGGGGGGGGGGGTTGGCTGTGAAGCATATGGGATTTTAGTTCCCAGACCATGGATTGAGCCTGCACCCCTGCACTGGAAGGTGAAGCCTTCACCACTAGACTGCTAGGGAAGTCCCTGCAATTTGGTTTTGCTGGAATTTAACCAATTAAGATTTAGGAGGGCCAGTGCCAATATTACTACAAGATTAGAGAGTGATTCTCTTCCCTCAAAGTTAGTAGAAAAGCAGAGTCTTTAGTTTCCATCTAGACTGTGTCATGGGTACACAACTCTATGAGTTTATCAAAACTCAAAGAATTTGTTCCCTATATGTAAATTATGACCTAAGAAATTGTATCTCAGTAACTGCCTTCTTTGCAAAGCAGAGACACGGATGTAGAGAGCAAACATACGGACACCAGGGGGTACATGGGGAGGGGTGAATTAGGAGATTTGGGATTGGCATATACACACTACTATGCATAGATTAGAACACTCATAAGAACCTACTGTACAGCACAGGGAACCCGACTCTATGCTCAGCTGTCACCTAAATGGGAAGAAAATCCAAAACAGAAGGGATATGTATGTGGGTATGGCCAATTCAAGCTTCCCTGCTAGCTCAGCTAGTAAAGAATCCACCTGCAGTGCAGGCGACCTGGGTTCGATCCCTGGGGTGGAAAGATCCTCTGGAGAAGGGCATGGCTACCCACTCCAGTATTATTGCTGGAGACTTCCAGGGCTCATCCTTGGAGTCACAAGGCATTGAAGACGAGTGACTTTCACTCTCAGAGCTGATTTACTTTGCAGTACAGCAGCAGATAGATAACACCATGTTGTAAAGCAATTACACTCCAACACATTTCTTTTAAAAATAAAGCCATAAATGTTAAGAGATCAGCATGAAAGTCTGTTAGTGATCAGCTGCAAATTGTAAGCTTCAGAAAGGTAAACGGGAGACCGTCAGCATAAATTAAACTTGAGAACAGGACCCTGCTGTGACATGTTTTACTGATTATGCTTACATTTTTTCAAACCTACGTCATATAACCTTTAGACAGGTATTTCATTATGCAATTTGCTTTTTTGTTCTGGATGTGGACCATTTTTTAAGTCTTTATTGAATTTGTTACAATATTGCTTCTGTTTTATGGGGTGGGGGTTGGCTGTGAAGCATATGGGATTTTAGTTCCCAGACCATGGATTGAGCCTGCACCCCTGCACTGGAAGGTGAAGCCTTCACCACTAGACTGCTAGGGAAGTCCCTGCAATTTGGTTTTGCTGGAATTTAACCAATTAAGATTTAGGAGGGCCAGTGCCAATATTACTACAAGATTAGAGAGTGATTCTCTTCCCTCAAAGTTAGTAGAAAAGCAGAGTCTTTAGTTTCTGAAAAACTGAGTCCTGGGGCTTCCCTGGTAGCTCAGTGGTAAAGAGTTTGCCTGACAATGCAGGAGACACAGGTTCGATCCCTGATCTGGGAAGATCTCACACGCTGTGGGGTAACTATGAACGTGAGTCACAACTATGGAGCCTGTGCTCCAGAACCTCAGAGCTGCAACTATTGAAGCCTGCGTGCCCTAGAGCCTCAGTTCCACCACAAGAGAAGTCATCACAACAAGAAACCTGCTCACCTCAACTAGAGAGTAGCTTCCACTCCCTGCAACTAGAGAAGAGCCAGCAGCAGCAGAGAAAACCCAGAACAGCCAATAAATAAATAAATAAATGCATTTAAAAAAACAAAAACTGAGCCCTGAACAGATGCCTAGCTAGGGAAGTACAGTCAAGAATGCTTGGCAAGAGACGCCTTTTTGTATGATCCTGACTTTTGAAACGTTGTCAATATTTCACATAATCAAAAAATAAATACACAAAATCAATAGAGGAGAAACCTGAAAATGGAATACAAACAGAAACTTGTGAGCCAGTTTTATTTCAAAAGATTAACAGCATCACTTGGGATGGGTGGGAGATTAACCCCAACTAACCGGGAAACATCATGCTTGGATTTATTTTTTTGTGCTTAGTCTCATCTGACTCTGGGCGACCCCACGGACTATAACCCGCCAGGCTCCGCTGTCAGTGGAGCTGACGGGACCCTGGGGCGGGTGGCCATTTCCTCCTCTAGGGGATCTTCCCAACCCAGGGAGCGAACCCAGGTCTCCTGCAGCTTCTGCAATGGTGGGCAGAGCCTGGACCTCCAGCACCTCCTGAGAAGCCCTGTTTGGATTGATAACCTCGAACTAAAGACAAACTCTAAGCAAATACTGAATTCTAGTTAAAAGGCTTTACTTTCTCAAATATATAGGTTAGTAATTCTGACTACTTTCTTTGTATTCAAGGGCTGAACAAGTAAATACACTGTGGAAAACCAGAGTCGGGTGTCTTGCTGTTGAAGAGAGGAACGAGTGCTGTGCTTAGTCCCTTGTCCTAGGGCCAGTGCCAATATTACTACAAGATTAGAGAGTGATTTTTTAAGAAAAAGCAGAGTCTGTAGTTTCTGAAAAACTGAGTCCTGGGGCTTCCCTGGTAGCTCAGTGGTAAAGAGTTTGCCTGACAATGCAGGAGACACAGGTTCGATCCCTGATCTGGGAAGATCTCACACGCTGTGGGGTAACTATGAACGTGAGTCACAACTATGGAGCCTGTGCTCCAGAACCTCAGAGCTGCAACTATTGAAGCCTGCGTGCCCTAGAGCCTCAGTTCCACCACAAGAGAAGTCATCACAACAAGAAACCTGCTCACCTCAACTAGAGAGTAGCTTCCACTCCCTGCAACTAGAGAAGAGCCAGCAGCAGCAGAGAAAACCCAGAACAGCCAATAAATAAATAAATAAATGCATTTAAAAAAACAAAAACTGAGCCCTGAACAGATGCCTAGCTAGGGAAGTACAGTCAAGAATGCTTGGCAAGAGACGCCTTTTTGTATGATCCTGACTTTTGAAACGTTGTCAATATTTCACATAATCAAAAAATAAATACACAAAATCAATAGAGGAGAAACCTGAAAATGGAATACAAACAGAAACTTGTGAGCCAGTTTTATTTCAAAAGATTAACAGCATCACTTGGGATGGGTGGGAGATTAACCCCAACTAACCGGGAAACATCATGCTTGGATTTATTTTTTTGTGCTTAGTCTCATCTGACTCTGGGCGACCCCACGGACTATAACCCGCCAGGCTCCGCTGTCAGTGGAGCTGACGGGACCCTGGGGCGGGTGGCCATTTCCTCCTCTAGGGGATCTTCCCAACCCAGGGAGCGAACCCAGGTCTCCTGCAGCTTCTGCAATGGTGGGCAGAGCCTGGACCTCCAGCACCTCCTGAGAAGCCCTGTTTGGATTGATAACCTCGAACTAAAGACAAACTCTAAGCAAATACTGAATTCTAGTTAAAAGGCTTTACTTTCTCAAATATATAGGTTAGTAATTCTGACTACTTTCTTTGTATTCAAGGGCTGAACAAGTAAATACACTGTGGAAAACCAGAGTCGGGTGTCTTGCTGTTGAAGAGAGGAACGCAGTGCTGTGCTTAGTCCCTTGTCCTGTCCAACTGTTCGCTCCCCCATGCACTGCAGCCCCCCAGGGTCCTCTGTCCTTGGGGAATGTCCAGGCATGAGCCCTGGAGGGGTTGCCATGCCCTTCTCCAGGGACCCAGCCCAGGTCTCCCACACAGCAGGTGGGTACTTTCCTGTCTGAGCCACCAGCGAAGCCCTGAAGAGAAGAGGAAGACATATGAAACGGGGGAAGGACCAGAATGAGCTTTCGGACGGTGGACCGGAATGAAGAACATCCATTTGAACTAGTGGCTGAAAATTTATCTATCTGTAGACAGATAAGGGGGTGGGGGGGGGGGGGTGTGGGTGTGGGTGTGTGTACACACATCCATTTTCTTGGCCTGTCCATTGAGAAGGCCCCCAAAGTACACACCCAGAGCTCAGATCTTAGTTTTTAAATACTATTTTGCACAAAAAGGAACCAGAAATCTTTGGAGAAATGGCTTACTCCACATCCACATCAGGGCAAGTATCACATGAGACTGAAACATCTTTCTGGTCATAAAGGACGAAGCGGTCAAAGAATGACGGGAACATGTCAGAAGGACACAGGAGCAACTCTACCTCCATTAAGGACGGGGGCACTCGAACGAAACAGCCCTCTCAAGGGAACAATTGCATGGTCTGGACAAAATATAGGAGGCAATGATCTGAAGTGACTGGCGAGTGGCCCCCAACGGGCAGACCACGGAAGGGAGTTAACCTGGGAGGAAAGGACTGGCAACAGTCGGGCTGCTGGTTTCCACTCTTTCTGGGGCCGGGCAGGGTGAGCAACGTCAGACAGAACACCAGGGAGAGAGAAGCAAAGAGGCAGAGAAAGAGACAATAGAAATGATAAAGCAGTCGCGGTAAATGTCAATAACGGGTAAAGCTGGGTAAAGAGCCTATGGGAGTCTTGGTAATATTTTTGCCACTTTTCGGTAAGGCTGAAATCAGGTCAAAATAAAAGGTCTTCATATAGCCCTTGGAAAACAGTATGAAGATTCCGCCAAAAGTTAAAACTCTGAACTACCCTGATTCAGCAAATGGGCTGAACAAGGGCATGGGGGGGGCCCTGTGCTTAGCCGGTCCAACTGTTCGCTCCCCCATGCACTGCAGCCCCCCAGGGTCCTCTGTCCTTGGGGAATGTCCAGGCATGAGCCCTGGAGGGGTTGCCATGCCCTTCTCCAGGGACCCAGCCCAGGTCTCCCACACAGCAGGTGGGTACTTTCCTGTCTGAGCCACCAGCGAAGCCCTGAAGAGAAGAGGAAGACATATGAAACGGGGGAAGGACCAGAATGAGCTTTCGGACGGTGGACCGGAATGAAGAACATCCATTTGAACTAGTGGCTGTAAAGTTATCTATCTGTAGACAGATAAAGGGGTGTGGGGGAGGGGGTGTGGGTGTGGGTGTGTGTACACACATCCATTTTCTTGGCCTGTCCATTGAGAAGGCCCCCAAAGTACACACCCAGAGCTCAGATCTTAGTTTTTAAATACTATTTTGCACAAAAAGGAACCAGAAATCTTTGGAGAAATGGCTTACTCCACATCCACATCAGGGCAAGTATCACATGAGACTGAAACATCTTTCTGGTCATAAAGGACGAAGCGGTCAAAGAATGACGGGAACATGTCAGAAGGACACAGGAGCAACTCTACCTCCATTAAGGACGGGGGCACTCGAACGAAACAGCCCTCTCAAGGGAACAATTGCATGGTCTGGACAAAATATAGGAGGCAATGATCTGAAGTGACTGGCGAGTGGCCCCCAACGGGCAGACCACGGAAGGGAGTTAACCTGGGAGGAAAGGACTGGCAACAGTCGGGCTGCTGGTTTCCACTCTTTCTGGGGCCGGGCAGGGTGAGCAACGTCAGACAGAACACCAGGGAGAGAGAAGCAAAGAGGCAGAGAAAGAGACAATAGAAATGATAAAGCAGTCGCGGTAAATGTCAATAACGGGTAAAGCTGGGTAAAGAGCCTATGGGAGTCTTGGTAATATTTTTGCCACTTTTCGGTAAGGCTGAAATCAGGTCAAAATAAAAAGGTCTTCATATAGCCCCTTGGAAAACAGTATGAAGATTCCGCCAAAAGTTAAAACTCTGAACTACCACGTGATTCAGCAAATTCACTCCTGGGTGTTTAGCTGAAGAAAATGAAAGCACTTATTAGAAGACACAGGCAGCCCTACAAGATCCCAGACACGGAAGCAACCTGCGTGTCCATCAGCAGACGAACGGGCAGAGAAGATGGAGCGTATACATACAGACTGGAATACTGTGTGTGCGTGTTCATCGCTCAGTCGTGTCTGACTCTGTGATCCCATGGACTGCAGCCCACCAGGCTCCTCTGTCCATGCGATTTCCCAGGCAAGAGTACTGGAGTGGGTTGCCATTTCCTTCCCCAGTGGTATACTGTTCAGCCATAAAACAGAATGAAATCTTGCCAATGTCAACAACATAATATCCTCGAGGGTATTTGGTTTCCCCGGTGGCTCCGATAGTAAAGAATCCGCCTGCAGTGCAGGAGATGTGGGTTCAGTTCCTGGGTCAGGAAGACCCCCTGGAGGAGGAAGGGGCAATGCACTTTGGCATTCTTGTCTGGAGAACTCCGTGGACAGAGGGGCCTGGCAGGCTATAGTCCGTGCGGTCGTAAAGAGTCAGATGTGACTAAGCGACGATCACTAGGGTATTATGAGGGACAAATACTGTTTGATCTCACTTATATGCAGACTTTTTTAAAAAAATACATGAACAAACATAAAATAGAAACAGAGTCAACGAGGCAGAGAACAAGCAGGCGACAGCCAGAGGGGAGTTGGGTGGGGGTAGAGTTAGAAATAGGTAAGGGAGGTTAAGAGCGACAAACTTCAGTTACAAAATAAATGAGTCATGGGTATAAAATGAGCAGTATGGGAAATATAGTCAATAACTCTGTAATATCTTTCTATGGTGACATATTGTTAACTAGAGTCATCATAGTGATCCATTTGAAACATATATAAATATCGAGTCACTATGTTCTGTAACAGAAACAGCGTCGTAGGTCAATTATACTTCAGAAACAAACTCACAGAAGAAGAGATTACTCTTCAATAAGTGGTGCTGGGAAATCTGGACAGCTACATGTAAAAAAAAGGAAATAGAACATTCTCTAACACCATATCCAAAAACAAACTCAACATGGATTAAAGACCTAAGTGTAAGACCAGAAACTATAAAACTCCTAGAGGAAAACATAGGCAGAACACTCTTAGATAGCAATAAATAAATCACAGCAATATTTTTTTGGATCTGTCTCCTAAAGCAAAGGAAATAAAAGCAAAAATAAATAAACGGAATCTAATTAAACTTTAAAAGCTTCTGCACAGCTGGTGAAACTGTCAACAAAATGAAAAGACAATCTACTGGATGGAAGAAAATGTTTGTAAATGATACAACCAATAAAAGCTGAATATTCAAAACATATCAACAGCTCATATAATTCAACATCAAAAAAACACCACACAAACAGTCCAAATGAAAAATGGTCAGAAGGGCTTCCCTAGTGGTCCAGTGGGTAAAGAGGCCGCCTTGCAGTGCAAGGGGTGCTGGTTCGATCCCTGGCCTGAGAAGATCCCACCTGCCGCTCTACGAACCGATGTGTCTAATTATGAACCAACACTCTGGAATGCATGCGCCCAGAGCTGTTGCTCTGCAGTGAGAGAGGCCACTGCAATGGGAGGCCCACACAGGCCAAAGAATAAAAAGATAAATAAAAATAAATATAAATAAAAGAGGCATGATGGGGAAAAGAAAAAAAAAAAATGGTCAGAAGACCTGCACAGACATTTTCCCAAAGAGGACATGCAGATGGCCAATAGGCACATGAAAAGATGCTTGACATCATTAACCATCAGAGAAATGCATATTAAAGCCACAATGAAATGCAAAGCCATTCTCACATGTCAGAGTGGCTATCACCAAAAAAAAAAAAAACTGCTGGCAAACATGAGAAAAGGGAACCCTCCTACACTGTTGGTGGAAAACTAGAGTCATCATAGTGATCCATTTGAAACATATATAAATATCGAGTCACTATGTTCTGTAACAGAAACAGCGTCGTAGGTCAATTATACTTCAGAAACAAACTCACAGAAGAAGAGATTACTCTTCAATAAGTGGTGCTGGGAAATCTGGACAGCTACATGTAAAAAAAAGGAAATAGAACATTCTCTAACACCATATCCAAAAACAAACTCAACATGGATTAAAGACCTAAGTGTAAGACCAGAAACTATAAAACTCCTAGAGGAAAACATAGGCAGAACACTCTTAGATAGCAATAAATAAATCACAGCAATATTTTTTTGGATCTGTCTCCTAAAGCAAAGGAAATAAAAGCAAAAATAAATAAACGGAATCTAATTAAACTTTAAAAGCTTCTGCACAGCTGGTGAAACTGTCAACAAAATGAAAAGACAATCTACTGGATGGAAGAAAATGTTTGTAAATGATACAACCAATAAAAGCTGAATATTCAAAACATATCAACAGCTCATATAATTCAACATCAAAAAAACACCACACAAACAGTCCAAATGAAAAATGGTCAGAAGGGCTTCCCTAGTGGTCCAGTGGGTAAGAGGCCGCCTTGCAGTGCAAGGGGTGCTGGTTCGATCCCTGGCCTGAGAAGATCCCACCTGCCGCTCTACGAACCGATGTGTCTAATTATGAACCAACACTCTGGAATGCATGCGCCCAGAGCTGTTGCTCTGCAGTGAGAGAGGCCACTGCAATGGGAGGCCCACACAGGCCAAAGAATAAAAAGATAAATAAAAATAAATATAAATAAAAGAGGCATGATGGGGAAAAGAAAAAAAAAAAATGGTCAGAAGACCTGCACAGACATTTTCCCAAAGAGGACATGCAGATGGCCAATAGGCACATGAAAAGATGCTTGACATCATTAACCATCAGAGAAATGCATATTAAAGCCACAATGAAATGCAAAGCCATTCTCACATGTCAGAGTGGCTATCACCAAAAAAAAAAAAAAACTGCTGGCAAACATGAGAAAAGGGAACCCTCCTACACTGTTGGTGGAAATACAAATTGGTGCATCCACTATGGAAAACAGTGTGAAGGTTTCTCAGAAAACTAAAAATAGAATTACCATAAGACCCAGCAACTCTACTCCTGGGTATATATTCAAAAAAATGAAAATACTAACTTAAAAAAATACATGCAGCCCAGTGCTCACAGCAGCGTTATTTACAACTGCCAGCATATGGAAGCAATTCATCCATCAACAGACAAATACACAAAGAGGATGTAACACAGACACACACATAGACAGACACACAAATGGAATACTACTCAGCCATAAAAAAGGAACGACATTTTGCCATTTCCGACAACATGGATGGACTTGGAGGGTATTATGTTAAATGAAATAAGTCAGACAGACAAAGACTGTGTACCATCTATATGTGAAATCTAAAAAACAAATGAATTTAACATGTCTGGATGTGAGACCTGGACCATAAAGAAGGCTAAGCACCGAACACTTGATGCCTTCAGACTGTGGTGTTGGAGAATACTCTTGAGACTGCAAGGAGATCAAACCAGTCCATCCTAAAGGAAATCAACCCTGAATATTCACTGGAAGGACTGATGCTGAAGCTGAAGCTCCAATACTTAGGTCACCTGATGGGAAGAGCCAACTCATTGGAAAAGAGTCTGATGCTGGGAAAAATCGAAGGCAAAAGGAGAAGGCAGTGACAGAGGACGAGATGGTTGGATGGCACCACCGACTCAGTGGACATGAGACCAATGGAGCGAGTACCGAGAGATGGTGAGGGGCAGGGATGTCTGGTGGGCTGCAGTCCATGGGGGCTCAAAACACCAGACACAGTTTAGAGACTGAGCATGCATGTTACATTGTTTTTAGTTCAGTTCAATCACTCAGTCGTGTCTGAGTTTTTGAGACCCCATGGGATTGCCCAGGCAAGAACACTGGAGTGGGTTGCCATTTCCTCCTCCAGAGGAATATAACATACAACATGATAAACAGAGTTGTAGGGGACGGTTATAATTCAGCGGCCTTGCCTCTCCGCCCTTCCTGTATAGCAACAGCCTATTATGACACGACAAGTACCTTATCGCTAGCCTATCACTCGACGCCTTTAGGCCTGAACCTATAGTTGGTCGGTGGGCCAGCCAAGCAAGATCAGAGCCAATCCTCTGCGGGCTTGCCTCCCTTCCGCCTGTGGATAGCATATAAATAGAATTACCATAAGACCCAGCAACTCTACTCCTGGGTATATATTCAAAAAAATGAAAATACTAACTTAAAAAAATACATGCAGCCCAGTGCTCACAGCAGCGTTATTTACAACTGCCAGCATATGGAAGCAATTCATCCATCAACAGACAAATACACAAAGAGGATGTAACACAGACACACACATAGACAGACACACAAATGGAATACTACTCAGCCATAAAAAAGGAACGACATTTTGCCATTTCCGACAACATGGATGGACTTGGAGGGTATTATGTTAAATGAAATAAGTCAGACAGACAAAGACTGTGTACCATCTATATGTGAAATCTAAAAAACAAATGAATTTAACATGTCTGGATGTGAGACCTGGACCATAAAGAAGGCTAAGCACCGAACACTTGATGCCTTCAGACTGTGGTGTTGGAGAATACTCTTGAGACTGCAAGGAGATCAAACCAGTCCATCCTAAAGGAAATCAACCCTGAATATTCACTGGAAGGACTGATGCTGAAGCTGAAGCTCCAATACTTAGGTCACCTGATGGGAAGAGCCAACTCATTGGAAAAGAGTCTGATGCTGGGAAAAATCGAAGGCAAAAGGAGAAGGCAGTGACAGAGGACGAGATGGTTGGATGGCACCACCGACTCAGTGGACATGAGACCAATGGAGCGAGTACCGAGAGATGGTGAGGGGCAGGGATGTCTGGTGGGCTGCAGTCCATGGGGGCTCAAAACACCAGACACAGTTTAGAGACTGAGCATGCATGTTACATTGTTTTTAGTTCAGTTCAATCACTCAGTCGTGTCTGAGTTTTTGAGACCCCATGGGATTGCCCAGGCAAGAACACTGGAGTGGGTTGCCATTTCCTCCTCCAGAGGAATATAACATACAACATGATAAACAGAGTTGTAGGGGACGGTTATAATTCAGCGGCCTTGCCTCTCCGCCCTTCCTGTATAGCAACAGCCTATTATGACACGACAAGTACCTTATCGCTAGCCTATCACTCGACGCCTTTAGGCCTGAACCTATAGTTGGTCGGTGGGCCAGCCAAGCAAGATCAGAGCCAATCCTCTGCGGGCTTGCCTCCCCTTCCGCCTGTGGATAGCATATAAACCTTTACCAGGAAATAAAATTTCAGAGCTTGATCAGAATACCTGTCTTGCTCTCGTTCTTTCGCACCTCCTGTCCCTCCCCACCCTGCTCTTCTTCCTCCAGGCGTCTCGCTGAATAGAGGACCCCGCGGGCCGGGGCATCTGGCGCCCAACATGGGGCGCCTGGAACGGGAGACTGAGCTCGGACGTCACTTCGAGAGGTGCACCCCGCCACTTTACCCACCCCCGCGAGCTAGGAGCAGCGACGGGTCCACGCATACTGACCTCCACGGTTACTGAGCTGTTAGTCTGGTCGACACAGTGATCGCCGCAGAGTCGCCCACCCGCGAGTCAGATCTGAGGTACGTGAAGTGACAATATTATGGGACAGACGTTGAGCAAACATGATGTTTTTGTTAAGGGTCTGAAAGACTCTCTCAAGGTGCGAGGAACTTGGGTTAAGAAAAAGGATTTACTTAAGTTTTTTATATTTCTAGAAGATGTATGCCCCTGATTTCCCCAGGAGGACACCACTGCAGAGCAGGCCTAAGACAGGAGGGTCGCCGCAGCTGCCTGATCCCATGATGGGCTCTGCCTGAATAGTGCTCTGTCCCGACCTAAGACAGGCACAGCTGCAAGGGAGAGCAGACGAGGCTAGAGGCTGGCCACCTCTTAGCTCTATGCGTTGCCTCAACAAAAGTCTCTTAATTTTAAAATAAAAGAGGGGCAGATGTGGGGCTCTGAATTCAAAGAGGACCGTTTTAAGCATAAAGAAGCTTAAGCACATTGTTCCAGCTTGGAGCTAAGATGGTGCCTACAGGAAGGGATGTGGGAATGAAGGGAAGCTTAAGCGCATTGCTTAAAGAAACTTAAGCACATGTTTGCAGCTAAGATGGCGCCTACAGGAAGAGATAGGGCATGATCTAAATTGTTAATTGATGGTCAAAATTTCTGATTGGTTCCCCTGGCTTCCGTGCTCATGATGATTGCTTGGCCTTTAGCTTGATTGGTGTAATCTATAGGAAGTCCCTTGCAAAACCCCCTCCCACGAACTAACACTTCAAAGACTCCCATTGGCCAAAAGTTTAGACATAAACCTCTCACCTCCACACCCTTAATGACTTCCAAAAACTCCTTGGTGATATTAACTGGTTGAGGCCTTATCTTAAACTCCCCACAGGTGACCTTCGACCTCTCTTTGAGATCCTCAAAGGAGATTCTAATCCGTCCTTCCCCTACTCCCTGACCCCTGAGGCTCGAAACGCCCTCCTCCTAGTAGGTCAAGCCATTCAAAATCAGACACTGACCTATTTCAATCCCTCCCTGCCTCTACTGCTGATAGTGTGCACCACCACCCACACACCCACCGGGGTTATTTGGCAAAAGGGACCCCTTCACTGGTTACACTTATCCAGCTCCCCTACCAAAATCCTTTCCACTTACCCTTCTCTAGTCGTGAGCCTCTTGACCATTGGAATTGACACCTGTGTCCAGTACTTTGGAAAGCATCCTGATAAACTAGTAGTCCCTTACACTACTTCCCAAGTACAATGGCTCATGCAACATCAAGATGATTGGGCTGTGCTGTGCTCATCATTCCAGGGACTTATTGATAATCACTTTCCTCCCAACAAGCTTTTGCAATTTGCCAGGACTCACCCCTTTATTTTCCCCAAGCTCACACGTGCTGTTCCCCTGTCTGGCGCTGCCTTGGTCTTTACCGATGGTTCTTCCAACGGCAACGCTTCCATCGTTATAGACAATGTACCCTCTACCGTCCGCTCCCCCTTTAAATCCGCTCAGCTTGTGGAGCTTTATGCTGTTCTCACCATATTTCAGAGGTTACCTGACTCTCCTTTCAACCTATATACAGACAGCATATATGTGGCTCAGTCTGTTCCACTCCTAGAGATGGTTCCATATATTAGACCCTCCACTCGGGCCGCCCATCTATTTCAAGACATTCAATCTCTTATAACAAACAGACAACACCCCTTTTTTATTGGCCACTTACGCTCACACACTGATCTTCCTGGACCCCTACGCGCTGGCAATGCCTTAGCTGATCTAGCCACCCACCAAATCCTCCCTGTACTCTCTGATCCACAGGCTCTGGCTATCAGTTCACCTGATCCTCTCTCCCAGGCCCAAGAATTTCACAAGCTACACCATGTTAATTCCCAGACCCTTAGACACCTTTTTAAAATTACCAGAGAACAAGCAAGACACATAGTCAAGAGTTGTCCCGGCTGTGTCACCCTTCTACCTACCCCACATCTAGGTGTCAATCCAAGAGGCCTAAAACCAAACGAAGTTTGGCAGATGGACGTTACTCACTATCCGTCTTTCGGCAAGCTCAAGTATGTCCATGTCACCATAGACACGTTCAGTGGCATTATTTGCGCCACCCTCCATATGGGAGAAGCTTCAAAAAACGTAATTGCTCATGTCCTCCATTGTCTCACCATCTTAGGAAGACCTCACCTTTTGAAAACAGATAACGGTCCAGGGTATATTGGAAAAAACTTCCAGACGTTTTGTAGACAATTGGGTATCAGACACGTTACAGGTATTGCTTACAACCCACAGGGACAAGGAATAGTCGAGAGAGCTCATTTGACCTTAAAAAATACTTTGAACAAACTCTCTCATACCTCCCTGTATCCCACAAAAGGCTCCCCTCGTAACATTCTTCATCATGCCCTCTTTGTCATTAACTTCTTGACTACAGATAAAGAAGGACACTCCGCCACCGACCGCCATTGGCATCCCACCACTGACCAAAATTACGCTTCTGTCATGTGGCGTGATCCCATGACTAGCCAATGGCATGGCCCCGATCCAGCCCTCATTTGGGGACGAGGATCAGTTTGTATCTTTGACCAAAAGGAAAGGTCAGCACGTTGGTTGCCTGAACGCTTAGTCAAACACGTCAATGTGCCCCCCTCCACTACTCCCAGTTCTTCTAATTCACCCCCTCCAGAGCCTACCGGCTCTGAGAACACCTCTGTCTCTATTTCAGGAAAGAAGGAGTAAGAATAAAAATCAGATACAACCCATGAAGATGTTCCCCTTATCAGTGGTAATGTACCTCCTGATCAGTTCCAAGATGGCTCATGCCGGCTTCCAAACTCACGTCAACCGGGACGACTTCGAAAAAATGCTGTACGGTAACCCATGTGACTGTTGAGGGGGCACCTGGGACCCCAAACAGCAGCTCTGGACTGGTAATGTAGATGACCTTGACCAGAGCACAACCACTCTCAGGACGAGGGTCGTTGATTGTGGCTCAGTCAAGGCTGTCTTCGAGAGTCAAGGAACAGAAACAGGTCAAAAGGCAGGCTATACCTGCTACCCCAAACCCAAAGCCCTACCAGAAGCCCCGAATAGTACTTGTCCCGGTACTTGTGAATGGGTGAGTGAGATGCATAGTGACTGTTATGACTCTTTCACCACATGCCTAAAAGGGAACCAGCCTCATTTTATGGCAGTTGATACTAAAAAACAAGATGGACAGGCCCAAGGTGACTGGTCAAGTAGCTCCAGCACCAGAGGACGAACCAATAAGCTTCTGCAGGCCAGCTGCAAAGTAAACGTTGGTAAAACCGCCTGCTGGCCCCAACAGGGTATGGTTCATGTGTCAGATGGAGGTGGCCCTGGAGACCAAATTAGAAAACAAAATATAATAACCCAAATTCAAACTATAATAAGATCACAAAGTCCCCAACTCAGGTATCATCCCTTGACCTTACCTAAGTCCAGGGGCAGTGATCTAGACCCTCAGACCTTTGACATCCTCTCGGCTACTCATGCTGCTCTGAACTCGTCCAACCCCGCCTTAGCCGAAGACTGCTGGTTATGCCTCCACTTAGGCGGATCTTGGCCTTTGGTAACGTCACCTAGTGTCGTTTCCAATAACA